>FR989974.1:1288229-2561458 GCA_905404175.1 Anthocharis cardamines
AATAGATTGTTTTTTTTTTTAATTTAATTGAATTAAATATGGCAACTTTGTGACATTTCAAATATAAGACAACTGTCATCTTTTAGTCTCCCGCGACCACGGTTGCTGAAAAGCATCCGAAACGTCGGAATAAATAATTTAAACAATAAATCGCGTTTTAATCCGGTATACAGTATTTTATTTAAATAGAAACCTCCGACTTACTTTGAGTATTTGTATACCGAAGTACTTGTTTTCCGAAAAAAACTATTTAAACGCTATAGCTTCATTTCACGCTGGTAATCAATCCTAATCGCGTGAGTTAGATAACATCGAACGCCCACACGATCAGATAAGCCAGTGTAAATGCCTCGTAAACTAATCAATTCACACCATTAATGCTATGCACCTATAGGCCGAAAAATGCTCTAACAAGGGTTCCCTACTGCCTTTTTTGGTAAATGCGTAAATCAGTAGGCTAAAAAGTATCAACTCTACATAAAGTATCAACTCTACATAAAGTATTAACTCTACATTCAGTATAAACTCTACATAAAGTATTAACTCTACATTCAGTATAAACTCTACATAAAGTACTAACTCTACATTCAGTATCAACTCTACATAAAGTATTAACTCTACATACAGTATTAACTATACAAAGTATCAACTCTACCTAAAGTATTAACTCTACATTCAGTATCAACTCTACATAAAGTATTAACTCTACATTCAGTATCAACTCTACATAAAGTATCAACTCTATACAGAAGATAGAAGTCGTGGGTAAACAGAAGGCACTATATAATTACCATTAAAGCAACTAGGCTAAGAAAAAAAAACTATGAAAAAACAATGCTATAATTTACAATTCTTTATGTATCTGACAGATAACAATGGTTCCGAAATTAACTTATTAACTACTTAGTTTGCTTGTTAAAAGTTTAATCTTTCTCTGTATTGAATTTCATCAAAACCAATATTTGAATAAGTCTAGCATTTATTATATAAGTTAGGATTAAGATTTAAGATTGTGAATTACTTAAAGGCCGGCAACGCATCTCATAGGCAAGGCAAGGCAAGGCCCTCTGATATTGTAGATTTTGATGCGATGGTGATCACTTACCATGTGATTGGCTCTGTTTTTCAAAAAATCTGTCAGAAAGTTTTAAGAAAGCAAATTATTTTTTTTCTATTAGATATCGACAGCCGAGTATGAGGTTCACTTGATGGTAGATGATACCTCAGCCATAGAACTTTTTACTTCGAGCATTCGGAAAAAAAACTAAAAATATATATGAAATAATAAACGAATTATAATTAATATAAGAAATGCTTAACAAAAATAGCGATCGCGTGTAATTAATTCCTAAGTTACATTTCAATAAATGTTATTGATATTCTTGCCTTAGTTAATGCGATGTACAGAAAAATAAACTTTATGTACAACTATTAAAGCTGATAATCGTATGAATAATGTATTACCTTAGTAAAGCCTTTAGCTATGAAATAAGATATGATGGTTCATTTTTAGTTCCTCCAATGGAAGTATATAGTGTAAAGGGTTTTATTGCGTTGTATGTCATTTTTATTTGGCGTAACTTACTTTTACGATATTTATGACTGATTCTTAGACTACATTCTGTTTATAATTCGTTGTATATGGATATGAATATACATAGGTACATGTCACTCATCATTATAATATGTGCGTGAATATGTAACAAACACACATACTCTCACAAACTATGTATATTCTTACATCTATATGTATACTAATATTATAAAGAGGAAAGATTTGTATTTTTGTATGTTATGAATAAACTACTGGACGGTTTTTAAAAATTCTTTCACCAATAGAAAGCTACATTATCAGCGAGTAACTAGGCATGTTTTGTGTATAGTACATCTACATTGCACCCGTGTGAAACCGGGGCGCGTTGCTAGTTTATTATATTAGTAGTAACCAATAATATATTGTTTATTAGTTAAGGTGCTAATTAATTTTAATATTTGTTACATTTAAGACATTTTCTAAATAAGTGAATTGTAAAATTCTTTGAAAATAAACTTCTTTAAACAATAATAATTAAGGAAAATAAGCTTGCCCACTCGGGATGTCGATTTTTATGAATCCAGTTATTCTTGTATACGTAAGTGTTAATTGAGTGTATTTATATACAATGTAAATATTAATATTGTATGAAACTAAACTTTCATCTTGTGAATCTTAAAATATTTATGATATTTGAGATTTTAGCTCTTCAGACCGCGGAAAGGTTCAAAAATTTCACTTCAACTTCTTTAATATTACAGTGAGGTAAGTAGGTCAGCCCAGTTAGCCTTCGAGCTCATAATAAAAACTAGATTTCAACATGCATATTTACATAGCATTACGGTGCAGTTTTGCCTCTCAATATTTTAAAAGCTATTGAATTGTGTGGTGGAAGGGAGGTGTGGTCTTCCTCCAACCTAAAGGGAGGATTCTCGACGAGTCAAACTATTGACTGGCCGGCCCTAAGGCCCTAGTGGTTGATGTCGAGGTGTTGTATGTATACTCAGCACTAAGAAGCACTTTGATAGTGCGATTCAGGATACTGATTGCAGGAGCAAATTAAAGATATCGCAAAATTAATTAAACGTTTAGAATAAATCTACCCAAGGCACCATGATACGTATTTTTTTAGTATGTCAAATTTGTTTTCATCCTATTTTTCTTCTGCACCGCTTAAATTTATTTGAGTATATTTTCATTTCCTTTCAGAGCAATAACCTGTATACAGCTTTAATAGGTATCGAAATATAGACGAGAATAGACATCGAAAACTTTCATAGACAAGATGTCTCGATCGACAAATATCTCTACTTTTGACATTAGATTTCGAGTTTTAAGTGTGTAAATGTCATGTTAGACCCGGAATACAAAGAGATAATCGATTAAAACACGAGAAAACGGTCGACAACATATTGTCATTGTTGTCATGGTAGGCCGGCAGTTCAATATATCCATATATTACTATCTACAAATACTATACCTTCTAATAAGTTAAAATATTTCCCATTAAACTTCAATTGTAGAAAGTACCTGTAACAATAATATAATATATTTAAATGAAAATATATGAATGTAGATAATGACATACACAACAAAATATCGCTCATTTCATAGACGTTTCACCCTTAAATTTTTTTTTTAATTTTTGGACGAAATTAATTTTTTTAATATGGCATTAAAAGTACATACAACCCCTCCTTTTTTTGTCAAAAAATCTAGACCCGTGCGAAGCCGGGGCGGGTCGCTAGTAATATATAAACAGGAACAGACTCAGAACTCCAATAAGGCTCGAGGCTCATTTGATATAGGTACCACAGTACATCAATCATTTATATATTGTAGACCTTCTTTTTAATATTATAAAGATATATGTAGATAAGACATAGTGCAACGCGCAATATAGCTGTTCAATTTTACGGTACTTCGTTACACGGAATGTCTCCATAGCGACGCACTGAGACGTCATACAAGTTGTCATTATCATATACATATCTATATGTTTTTACACCAAGTACAAATCCCGATCTGATCAAAGATACAAGCAATTCTTAGAACATTTTAACGCTGCCACACAATAGGCCACCGACACACGACAAGCTGCGGATTTCATACATATTATATATTATCACCGGCGTACACTGAGCGCTTGAGTGGCCACAATCGAGCCACAAACTGGCTACGCTCTTACGTACATACAGCCACAGCCGGGAGTAACTGCAAGGTGCAATTCTTCTAATCTAAAGGTTGTGCTTAGATTCTGGTAGCAACGTCTAGTGTTCTCCAGCGGTGGCTTTATGTGCGCCAACCCTGATAAGTTTCACACCCATAGCTAGTATAGATAAAGCCTATAAGTACTATAACGTATCGTATAGAATCAACATGCAAGGAATGTAATAACGGAATACACTTGAGCAAACAGTATTGCGTGTGGGAGTTTCTTATTTAATGCAGTCTTGTGAAATTATGCTAAATTGTTTTCTATCGACAAGAGGTCTTATATTGGAAAGTAATTTTTTGAATGAAAAAGCTTTCACCGGCTTACGCGATATATGTATTATATTATCCCGAAGTTTTGAACGTGTTCACGGGCAGACGGAAAGGTGACAGCTGTCTGACTAGAAAAGTCGCAAAGTTGTTACAATTTTATTTATTTTGTGAGTAACACAGAAAACGCATTATATAATATAATCTTTATCTAACAGTATAATCAAAATTACTGTATTTTGATATTTTTTTCCAGAAACGAAGAAAAATTTTTAGGTACGATGAGTCGATCGGTTGATCAGTTATAAATCGCGTTTTAATCCGGTTAAAGTTATTTTATTTAAATGTATTATACTCACGTTAGTAAAAGACAAATATAAGAGACAAAAATATTAAAATTATATAGATATATGTATTCTGTCACCCTTATTTTATCGTCCCCTCTCAATTATCGAAATTCAGATAATATGATCATCACAAACAAACATAACTTGCCATTTCTAGAATAAAGTTTTAACAAAAAGTGTGCGTTGGCCGGGAATCGAACCCGGATCAACTGCTTGGAAGGCAACTATGCTGACCATTACACCACCAACGCTTGATAGATAATCACCAAATAAAATTATAATTGATAGTTTGCTGCAGTGTACAATATTTACTCAACTGGAGACTTCTTTTCATTTCGTTTGTCATAATTAAATATAGATTTCAAAGTTATAGCTATTTACTTAAAATATTAAGAGGTACACTTTTGAAATTAATTGATTTCGTTATTTATGGATATACTAGCGATTCGCCCCGGATTTACACGGTTGCAATGTAGAGGTACTATAAAAAATATAGCTTTTAGCTATTGTCTGTTTTTTTATATTTTTCTGTATGCTGTGTCAAATATATTATATTATTATTATTACAAACAAACATATTGTGCAATTATAACTATTGTGTATATAAGTGTCCCAGTAAGCTAAAGTACTCCAGCCGGCCTAGCATGACCGCCTCGAGATATGTCACGGACGAGAGAAGACAAACTAAGATGTAAGATATCTCGATATATTATATCTCGACATCAACAATTTTGATAGAAAAGATATCTCGATCGACAAACATATCTATTTTTGATATTAAAAGTCGAATTTTAAGTGTAATTATCATTTAAATAAAATACTGTATACCGGATTAAAACGCGATTTATTATTTATATTGTTTAAATTGTTATTGTTTAAATTAAAAAGCATCCGAAACGTCGGGATAAATGATTTAAACAATATAAATAATAAATCGCGTTTTAATCCGGTATACAGTATTTTATTTAAATGTGTGATACTCGCGTTAATAAAAGACAATATTATGTAATTATCATGTTAGACCCGGAAGAAATAAAGTGATAATCGATTAAAACACGAGAAAACGAGCGACAAAATTTTGTCGCGGTGGCCATGCTAGGCCGGCTGACGTTTTATCTTCCAGAAACTCATTTATTCCAGAGAAGTTATGGAGCTACGTAACCGTATCCAACACTTTATTGTTAGATATCGACAAATTGAGATGTACATTTGACAGTAGGTCACAGCCACAGAACACCAATCAATGATGCGCTATCGACCTACTTTTTATCCGACTTTAAAAACGGTTCTCAATTCCACTGTATGCTTTTTTTTATTACGCGATAACGCCGATTATGCATCAAAATGATGATTCGTTTTTTGTTCGGTTGGTCGTATGTGGTGGTGAGGTCCTCTATAAATGTTATCTAAATTGATTCGGAAATTTTGCGAAAATCAAAAAAACAACAAAAGTTTATGATGAGGACTTTAACTCTATGTGATGCTTAAATAGATCGCTTTCCAGGTACTCGCTAATAAATCAGGAGAATCATATCTGGAGCGGGCTATACATCCTTTAGCGGCGGAAGTGTTATTACTACCGCGATAACAGCTAATTACTTGTTATTGCTTCTCTAATTTATTACTAAGCTGATTCACGTACGGGATACCGTATATTTGTTCACTGAAACTAATTAATCCAGGTGAAATAAATACCATGTAGCTACACAAATGGTATATATGTTTGGGAGTAGTTCTCAGCGACCGCTTGGTGGATTTGAAAATGTTTGTGTCTAAATAAACTTTAGCAAATTGCTGAGGCTTTGTAGAAGCCCGAATTATCAATTTGTAATTTATTTTACATTTAATCTCTCAGTTCTCAAATCAAGGATGAGAAGACCTGGCAATAAACTCTCCGCCACTCTTTTGGATCACAATGTTTTAACTAACTAATAAAGTATACAAAAAACCACAAGCTTCTAGCAGCTACGCTAGATAGAGTCAATTTCTAAGTATAAGGATATTTTTATAAATCTTTAAATTTTTTCCTGTTTGTGAAATTTAGTTATTTATTAGCGAGTTTATTAATGTCATATTGATTTTTAAAAAATATTTTGTAGAATGTTCCAGTAACATTACTTTAAATGTCATGAAGCACCACTTAAAATCACTGCACAACTTTAAAGTTAATCTATGTACTTTAATCTAAATAGAATATACCTACTTGCATTAAATGAGTTTGAATAAACACTTGAAATTTTGGAACAGGTATCAAAAACCCGTTTCTGTATGTCCCATGCAAATTCATAGGAATTTGCATAACAACAGAAACTAATAATATCAAGATTGCAAGCATCGTTGTGCACATTAAATATAATATAAGCTTAGTCGTGGTACCTGCTGTAATGAAAATATTTGCGGTTATAGCCCATAGCGTCTGGAACGCTATACGCTGAGCTTAGTTAATATTTGTCTTTATAACATTCACGACAGTTTTGATATGGTAATTATATTAAATAGATATACCACCGTTCATAGATGGAGAAAATCGTTAAGTGCATATTGTGTATTACGGTTTCAGTCTATAGATTTCCGAATGCTCGAAGTAAAAAGTAGGTTGAAAGCGCATCATTGACTTATGAATGGTGTTC
Organism: Anthocharis cardamines; assembly: GCA_905404175.1. Lineage (NCBI taxonomy): Eukaryota > Metazoa > Arthropoda > Insecta > Lepidoptera > Pieridae > Anthocharis > Anthocharis cardamines. The sequence goes on from FR989974.1 coordinate 1,295,225, forward strand.
AGTGATTGGGATATCACCTATCAACCATCAAGTGAACTTCATGCTCGTCTGTCGATATCTAACATAAAAAACAATTATAAATCAAGCGACATATTTTTTTAAGGTATGTTTTATCACAATCTATGAAATATAAAAAGATACAGAACGATAGAAACAAAATATAATTTTACCATATCAAACTTATACTAGTTTTATGAATAAGACCGTAGGTTTTTAAGCTTCAATTTTCCGCTTATTAAATTATTTCATCTGATTTGTCTCGAAGTAACGATTTTTTAAGTACAACACCATTTTTTCACAAAAAATATTAATAGTTTTTTTACATCTATACTAATATTATAAAGAGAAAAGATTTGTATTTTTAAATAAAATACTGTATACCGGATTAAAACGCGATTTATTATTTAAATTATTTATCCCGACGTTTCGGATGCTTTTCAGCAACCGTGGTCGCGGGAGAGAGCAGTCTCACGCGACCACGGTTGCTGAAAAGCATCCGAAACGTCGGGATAAATAATTTAAATAATAAATCGCGTTTTAATCCGGTATACAGTATTTTATTTAAATGTGTGATACTCGCGATAATAAAAGACAATATTATTTGTATTTTTGTATGTTATGAATAAACTCAAAAACTACTGGACCGATTTTAAAATTTCTTTCACCAATAGAAAGCTACATTATCAGCAAGTAACATTGGCTTTTGTGTATAGTACATCTACATTGCACCCGTGTCAGTAGACATGTGTAACACTGCGCTGCGCCGCGCAATTGTGTCAGCACGCATCACTGCGCAGGGTGAGTCAGCTCACACATTCATAATGTGTTGGCGCACGGCGCAGTACTCACTCACTGAGTGAACTATGAGCGTGGTTTTGCGTGTGTTTCGGAGGTTTCACTGCTCGCTTTGCGCATCCCATTTTGTTGCGTTGTGGCGCAATTTTGAGTTGACTCAAGGAGCCGACGCACTACACTGCGCCTGAGTTGCTGAGTTGGCGCGGGGAATTTCGCTGAGTTACCCATGTCTGCCCGTGAGAAGCCGGGGCGCGTTGCTAGTACATAGTATATAAAGTTGAAGGATTGTAGCAATAGCACGAATACTTATATATATTTTTTAGCCGTAATAAGTTGGGTAAACTTACGGTACATATAAACAACATTTTTATACATATGTCTTCCGCATCTAGAGATTTAACCAGACATAACTTATCAAGCTTCGCTAGAATTTATATACATAATAATAAAAACGACACAGTAGCCGGCGCCGGCAACCGTATATAAGTCCCAAATAAATAAAGGTCAGAAATAAATAAGCGAATAAGTAATTCAGGATGGAGCACGTTCAACGAGCCAGCCGTTTTGAAATAGGAAATAGACTAGTGTTGAATGGGATTCTAAATTTAAACCTTTGCATTCGAGGCTTTTAACTATAGATGCAACGAATAGTTCTTTGGTCAGATACCGGATACCGGATGTTCGGCCTGACCACCAGCCGAATGTTCGGTATCCGGCAGCCGAATATTCGGCCGGCGGCATTTTAAGTTTCGTAGGTGCGTGTCGCGCACCGGCACGCCGCCCGCGCTGTGCAGGTTTTGACTTGTTTCGTAGTGAACGTTCGCGCGGTCACAGTTCTTGGTAGAGATACTTTTATCGTGTCAGTATTTTTAGATGTACATTTTTTAACTATCAGTATTATCTATTTATCACCAAGTTACTTTAAATAATTGGTTTATTATAAAAAGTTAAAGTTGTTTAAAATAATAAAAAGCTTCAATTACAACTGTGTCTTTATTTAGATTCTATTTATAAAATCTACCAAGTTTACTATCCGGTATCCGGCCTGATAGTACATTACCATCCGGTATCCGGCCGGATAGTAAAAAAGGGCCGGATAAGCCGGATACCGGATAGGAACCGAATATTCGGTGCATCTCTACTTTTAACCCGTTAGCGCCCAAAAAATGCCATTTTTGAAATGAAAAAAAAATATTGAAATATTTTTAGGTCCATACAAAAACTTAAGTACTAAAATATAAAATATTACAACTGAATAAAAAGGAAAAAACAACAAATTTATTAGGATAAGATGTGTGGGAGAACCTTAAAAAAAGAGTTATCTTAGTTTGTGTTGTGCTATCTATTGATAACACAACACTGGTTTTCAGTCTGTGACAATATAAAAAAAACGTTGCCAAATAAGTTTGCCATATGATGAATTCTAACAGAAAAAAAATCTGTAATTACTGTAATCATTTATCTATTGTCTATAATATGTATTGGGTATTATTTATTATCCTTTTTCCACTAAAGGGTTAGAAAATAAAATCTGCTACTTATACAAGACAGTTAATCCACGGGTGTGAAACAAAGATTCATAAGCATATTTCACCACATTAAACTTAACGGTTACAAGGAAGTGATAAACTAAGCTGGAATTCACATTACAGTCCGAACGATGCCCGAACTAACTTCACGGCCCAGACGGGCGGTTAGAAAACGCCGCGCTTTGTGATATGTAACTGCGAATGTCAAAAAACCTATAGTATTCTGTTCTGCACACAAATTCTTTCAATTGGCATAGTAATTGCCGAGATTTGCTCACAAACACCATACCATACAAATGTCATATGAATCGTTCCATGGAGCTACGCTCGCTTCGCTTACTCCAATCCAATTATGTAAGAATCTGCAACGTATTTTAAACTGGTAGATAAACAGTGAATTGAATTCAAATATTATAGGGAAATATTTTATTTCAATGGTATTATGAATATGAAGGCATTATAATTTATGAATCTAGAAATTTACAATTAAATGTGTTTAAACATCCAAAAAGTAAAATATGCAATTTAGAAAAACTTAAACTGTATTAACACCATCTGTTCCTACGGAGTTGATATTTACTGCAATTTTCTAACGGTGTCCTCTTGTTTTTAGTATGTTCGACTTGGGCTTTTAGATTTTTAATTACTGGATAAATATTCTTAAACATACTTAAACACAACAGGATACTTATATTGTCATATTATAGAAAATTACAGTAAATATCAACTCAGTAGGAACAGATGGCCTTAATATGGCAACTTTGTGACATGTGAAAAATCAGACAGCTGTCACCTTTCAGTCTGGCCCGTGACCTCGGTTGTTGAAAAGCATCCGAAACGTCGGGATAAATAGAACAATATAAATAATATAAATCGCGTTTTAATCCGATATTCCCTATTTTATTTAGACAGTAGTGTTAAAAATATTTCATGTTAACAAAATTTTATACAATATATTAGTAGATAGAAAAACGCAGTAAAACCGCTCAATAACCGCTCGTCTACACAAACGATTTAACGAGACCACGATATTTGTAAACGAGCTAAGCTGAGGAACCTCAAATGTTTGCTATCGATGGAAAGAATGTGTATGTATGTATGTTTGTCCACGGTATCAAACGCGTAACACAAACGCGAGGTGATTTATTTATATTTGTTTTCACTAGTAACTAGTTATACGCAATGAGTTATAGGTAACTAGTTAATTATTTATGCATTTTGGAAAGTAAATGCTAAAGAGTGGCATAGTGGAATATCAACTAAAACGGATATATTGAGATATTTAAATAAAATACTGTATACCGGATTAAAACGCGATTTATTATTTATATTGTTTAAATTATTTATCCCGACGTTTCGGATGCTTTTCAGCGACACGTCTCCCCGCGACCACGGTTGCTGAAAAGCATCCGAAACGTCGGGATAAATAATTTAAACAATATAAATAATAAATCGCGTTTTAATCCGGTATACAGTATTTTATTTAAATGTGTGATACTCGCGTTAATAAAAGACAATATTATTGAGATATTTGTTTTATATTTTTATTCAATAACACGTCTTTTTAATGTTACATATCAACAGACGAGCATGAAGTTCACTTGATGGTAGGTGATACCTCAACCACGGAACATCAGTCAATGATGCGCTGTCGACCGACTTTTTACTTCGAGTATTCGGAAAAATACATTAAAACTTAAAATATAATAAAATAATAAATTCAGTCGGCCTACCATGACAACCACGAAGAAAATTTTGTCGACCGTTTTCTCGTGTTTTAACCTTCGGACGGTAACAGGGGTGACACGTCACCCCATCCAGCGACATAATGGCTAATAACGTCTTAACTATTTTCTTTATCGTTCTGGTATTTCACGTATTCTTCTGTCACTACACATGCGCTCAGCTACTGCTGCGATGTGGCAGCCACATGACGTGGATTAGATATTACAGGTATGTGTGGGGTGATGCGTCACCCCTGTTACTATTTGAGCATGCAAAAATCATGTTACCGTCCTAGGGTTAATCGATTATCTTTTTATGTCTTCCGGGTCTAACATGACACTGACACCTTAAACTCGACTTCTAATGTCTTGATATCTTATATCTTAGTTTGGTCTTCACTCATTCGCGAGATATCTCTTGATGGTCATGCGGCTGAAGGATAAAGCCGTATAACTTAGGTGTCTACCTGTGGTGGTGTTCCTTTAACTTGCTTATATCACCCCTCTTAATACCAGATAAATATATTCAGTGAATCGTAAATGCCGATCCTACTATTTTTATAGATAATTACATTAAAACCTTAAATTTTCCTAGTTCATTTAAATAGCTTAAGAAGAAAACGAACGAAGTCACGGGCACCAGCTAGTACAGCATAAGTTGACATTTTCAGTTTATTTACGGTACATATTTATTAACAAATACAAATTCTAAACATAACTAAATTACAACGTTTGTCTCAGTATAAAAATGAATGAACAAATTGACCCAGTATAATGCCCAATGATAAAAGAATTCAAAGAGAAAAATCTATGACTTATCGAGTTAAATATTCAAGATCAAGCAAATAACCAGAGCTCGCAATCCCAAGTAAACAAGGCCGGCACAATTTACATAAAAAGACAAATATTTTATCGGAAAAGAGAATTATAAGGAATGACATCAATGAATGAATACACTGGTTTTGTATAAAAACTCGGCTATATTCATACTTGATAGTATTATTTATTTAGTACACAAACATTCGTAATACACGAAAATTAATTACAAAAAGACCTAATAGGTCCATTAATTGAAGCGAGTGCTTTTGAGCAACTCTTAGCAACATTTAGGCCGATTTGAAAAAAAAATATCTATCTATTCGCATAAGTAATTATGCAAAGTTTCAAATATTGTATAAATTAAAAAATACTTACACACGATGCGAAACGCACACACACTTTTTAGACTTTTTTCATTTTGAGATTTAACAAAATAAAGCTAAAGATACCTAAGAAATTTTGTCAAAATCATTGTAAAAATCATTTTTATTGTAATTAGGATTAAGTATTTTACCTAATATTTGTTTTCTTTTTTTTTTGTACGCGTGGCAAAGATTCCTCTAAAATAAATAAATTTAATTTCATTTCATATTATACCTAACCTAAATTTACATTAAGAGCAAAAATCGTAACGTCTTAAAGTAGTTGTAGTTAAAAAGCTTTCCAATTATCCAAAATAAAAAACTTAGGAATGTCCGCAACATTTCTTTGTTACGGTTGGATTATCGTACAACGAATTAACAGAGTGCTCTTATAAAATAAAAGCCGAGCAAATCCAACACGACCAAATAGAATGGGTCGTTTACCCCCGCCGTAATAAACTCATAAAACTAACGCCAAGATTACCTCTCTATTTGGCTAGCTTATCTGTGCCCGCAATGTCGCAAAGATTAAATGAAAAAACTGACAGTTTTATAAAATCTATTTATATAAAAGAAAGTTGTGTTAATTACACCATTTATATATAACTCAAGAATGGCTGCACTGATTTTTATGATATATTATTATTTGTTGGATTCTTCTTTGTCCCAAATAACAGAATAACTATTAAAATATCTATAATTTCATTTAAAAATAAATTAGGTTCGGAACTCTCGCATCTTCCGCAATTGACAGCTCGCTCGACAATTGAATGCTTATAGCTTATTTGTAATAATTATTAAATTATTAATTATTATTTTATCCAAATCTATGGGTATATTAGAAGTGAGAAATAGAATTCAAATCCAGAATATGAGGATAATGAATGCATTTCAACCCGAATTTTGCAAAAATACCTCTTTAAGTATTTTTAAAGATTTATCAAGGGCTAAAATCTTAAATCAGGCTCTTGTTAGATTAATCAGGCATTAGGTTATTTTATAAATTAACTAGCTGTTCCCGGTGTCCATTGTTATGCCAGAAAAAGTGTTTTTTTTTTTAACCAATCTTTCGCGGGCGGCATATGCAGAACAACTCAACACGGTTTAATCGTAATCGTAATAGTTTAGGAGCGCATAGAGGACGATGATGTAAATATAAATTGACTTTTAACCACCAAAAATCGATCAAGATAGTGATTGTGATGAAGCGACATAATTCTCCTTATCTCGATTTTGATCAAATATAAAATAAATCTAAAATATTATTCGAATTATATTTTGATAAATGACAAATATAGCATTGTAAATGGATGGGTATAGGAGAAGAGGGAGGCCAAAAAAACATGGATTGACTGTGTGAAGAATGATATGTGTTTGAGAAAAAGAGAACATACTGCACCGACCCCAAATGAAAAAGGGAACTGGGCAGGAAGAAGAAATGACCAAAGTAAAAAAAGAAAATCTTAATGAGAAAGGTGGCAAATATTTGTTTTTACATTGCTCAATTTATTTTGTATTCTCAAAAATTTTGACATGACGAGATATCTATAAATGTTCGTATATACAAAGCAAACGAAAAAAAAACGGATTTCTATAATAAATGCTCATGTCTAACTAAAAAATTAATACACCAATATTAAATAATTAAAATAATCTATGGCGCAGAGACGGCGCGTCGTGTCAAACTAAACAAATCCCGCGGCTTTGACAATATTTGTGTTAGCTCAGCGCCTCCGGAGCGTACCTCCACGAACCGAACCAAATACCAAGTCTGAGAGAAATTAATTTAATATTAAACATACACTGCGGGAAATAACTCGAGTAGAACTCAACGTTGCTGCAATATTGTGCATATATTCGTCAATTTAATTTTGATCTCATCATGCAATAGAACATATTTTGTTGTAATATGTTTTACTACAAGTTATATTTATGAAAAATTATTTTTAACCATAAACAAAAACCGACTTCAAAACTATAACTACATATAGTATGTACAAACTTAAAGTAAAAAGTAAAATATAATATTTTAATTACTTCAAAGCTACAACCTTAAAGGACAATGGCCAACATTATTGATACTTATATACAATGTACATATATTTAATATTGATTAACAGTTATTTTTGGAGTCGGTGCCAGCTAACCGCTGCAACCAGGAATTATAGCGTGACAAACATACAAAATAAAAGCAACATACAGACGAATTGAGAACCTTCTCCTTTTTTGAAGTCAGTTAAAAATCAGTGTATGTTTTTCCCCTATGCACTCCCTAACTATTAATCTGATAATGGTGAAACTATGATAAGTTGTTCTGCATATACTCGCGAAGGTTCTATAGGCAAAGGTCCAACAAATAAGATAATATCATTCAATCCTTCAGTTATAAATGATGTAACTAAAACGACTTTGTTTTATATAATACTAACAACGCGCCCCGGCTTCACACGTGTGCAATGTAGATGTACTATACATAAATAGCCTATGTTACTTGCTGATGATGTAGCTTTCTATTTGTGAAATATCAACTCCGTAGGAATAGATGGCTACTTTGTGACATTTCAAAAATCAGACAACTGTCATCTTTCTGTCTGCCCGTGACCACGGTTGCTGAAAAGCATCCGAAACGTCGGGATAAATAATTTAAACAATAATAAATCGCATTTTAATCCGGTATACAGTATTTTATTTACATGTGTGATACTCGCGTTAATAAAAGACAAAATTTTGTGAAAGAATTTTTAAAATCGGTCAGTAGTTTTTGAGTTAAATCGTAACAAACAAACAAATCTTTCCTTTTTATAATATTAGTATAGATATAGATTCTGAAAATCTAATAAATGTTCAGTGAATAATTGACACCAGTTCTATAAATTCTGTCCGGCGATTACCTGCAAGATTTGTGGTGTAACTTCGCGGAGAATGCCTCTTTTGAGAAAATCTGACGCTAATAACTCCCAAGATATTTATGTCAAGCCATTCGGAGTTATTTGAGGAGATAAATAGTATTTAACGTATGTTTAAGAATTAGAAGTCGACCTAGGCGAATGTACCTCGATCCCGATCGGGGACGTTCTTCAAAAAGGCCAGACCAAAACTAAAATACGAAGTTTCAGCTAATGGATCGTACATTTTCCTATTACGAAAATCTTTTTGATCCGATGATCCGTCGATCGCAAATAGACATGTATCTAGTTTGACATTACTATGATGGCAATTATAATCGTAAATAGAATTAAAAATGTTTTCTTAATAAGTTAAAATACGAAGTAGGTTGTCCTTTTGTTTCGCTCCGAAATTCCGGGGTTTGATTTTGTTAATAGACTTCGAATAGCACTTCATTTCGGGCTTTATACAGGTGAGAGGAATATCGAAATTCCGACCGGGTAATGAACCACCGTTCATAGATGGAAAAACCGTGAACGCACCTTGCGCGTGTCAGTCTCAGTCTATAGAATGTAGGTCGACAGCGCATCATTGTCTGATGTTCTGCGGCTGAGGTATCACCTACCATCAAGTGAACCTCATGCTCGTCTGTCGATATCTAACACATTTTTTTTTAAAGTAAGAATACCTTTGTACAGCCGAATGAATGAAACCAGCAAAGGCTATAATAATATAATAATAATAATAATCTTTATTAGTTAAATAGAAACACATTTAACAGAAAAAACAATTTAGAAACGATGACTCCTGAAAAAGCTGAGTACTCTGGCTCAGGAGTCAACGGCCACCTCCGAAGTTTTGAACAATAATAAAGATAAAGTACATACAAGATCTAAACAAACAAAAAATAAAGTTAAAATTAAGTTATTAAAGAAAATAATGAGAACTAGAAGATAGATGACTAAAAAAAAGAGTTTGAATGGATGTATGTGAGTGAGGATGAAAGTGTGTATGTGTGTGTGTGTGTGTGTGTGTGGATGTGTAGTACACTAACAAGTAGATTTCAAAAGGTCCTCCGTCTCATCGAAAGAGAGCGACAAAAGCCTATAACGAAAGTGTTGGCATAATATTACAAGCAATCAATTACTACACGTAATAGCTAATGAAGATAATTTTTGGGTGGTCTGACACAGACAGAGCAAGTAACCGTAACTTTATTACATGTCATCGAATTAATGTCGCTTCACTGATGTCAAGACACACTTTCTCCATATTAAGATAATAAGCTTAAATATTATGATCATATAGTAGGATTAATGTGACTTTTATTTTGCTATTATTAGTGGGCTTCTGTTTATATTTCTATGAAAGTTAGTCAGAAAGGAGTTATTGTCAAAGAAAGAACGCCATTTCTCCAATATGGCGGCGCGAGCGGCTAAGATACGGGGTGGCAAAGTAAAAATTCGGAAAGAGCACACCGAGCCTTGAATAAAAATTATTAAATTCTTTTTAAAAAAGATTTTTGGATTTCAGGATGAAATGAGCTATAACAACTTTTCTATACAATTAGTTAAAATGGTATTAAATATAGTTGCAAATTTCAGACAATTTGTTCGAGCATTCTTAAAAAAAATACTAAATTTTAGATCCCAGAAACTGGTCTAGCTTCTTAAACTAGCTATTATATAACAAGATCAAAGTAGATAGTAAAATTATAGGGAACGGGATAGTTGTTAAGTTGCTTAAATGCCTTAGTTTAATGTATTTTGTTGGTGTAGTGTTGAATGAAACCACTAAGTACTACAACAGGAACGATTCCCTAAATTTGCTTGAACCGTTCGAGGTTTATTACCAGAAACTATTTTAAGTATATCTTATAGATCTCATATTTTTCTCTCTTTTTTTCCTCCAATTTTAAACTAGATTTTTTATGTGAGACTAGCGACCCGCCCCGGCTTCGCACCGGTGCAATGCTGATACTAAATACACTACAGAAAAACTGTTATTATTATACATATAAACCTTCCTCTTCAATCACTCTATCTATTTAAAAAAACCGCATTAAAATCCGTTGCGTAGTTTCAAAGATTTAAGCATACAAAGGGACAGAGAAAGCGACTTTGTTTTATACTATGTAGTGATATCGCTAAACGAGCGAGAGGTTCACTTGATGGTCAGTGATAACTGATAACTCAGTTACAGGACATCAATCAATAAGGCGCTGTAGACCTATGTTTTATTTCTTTTTTTTATGTCAGATATCGACAGACGAGCATGAGGCTCACTTGATGATCGGTGATACATCAGCTATGGAACATCAGTCAATGATGCACTATCGACCTATGTTCTACTTCACGCATTCGAAGTTCCATAGACTGGTTTTGGTTCGTAACCCGGTCGGAATTTTGGCATACCTCCCTCTTGTTTACTATCCAAAGACTACGAAGGTGTAAGGGGAAATGTTTTAATGAAAGTCAATAAAAGACAATATTACCATATAATATTTTGAGATAAAGTTAAAGCAAACAATTTCAGTAACTTTCAACTGTTACGGGATATAAAAGCACTTTCGAACATCAATATTTACTTTCAATTAATTCAGTTTGAAATAATACTAGAGTATGACATATCTGTTAAAATTTTTTTTGTTATTCAACTTAATCATAACAAAACTTATTTATAGTAAGTTCAAAATTTCATACAATGATGTGTTGGTGATTCTCCGGTTCTGTCAATTTTGTTTTTCTCTAACATAAAAAGTCCAACGTAGGTGAAGTATTATGATGTGTAATAACAGGTAATAAGGTGAAAATCCAGCACCTTCCGTGTGAGTTCTAAATGACTCAGGCTTACCCTTAGCAGGGTAGCTAGGATTGTCACACTTTTGTCATTTCCTGGACTGACCCAAAGATAAAAAGATTAGAACTTCCTACGCACTATACGTATTATAAGAAAAGTAACAAATTAATAAAAATGAATTATTTTTTGTATTTGTTATTATATATTACTTCCCAGAATTTAAGACTATTGCCTAATAAATAAAAGATGACGGGCTCGTTGGCGCGTTCGGTAGAACACCTGCCGTGCGCATCGATGGGTCGTGGGTTCGAATCCCACCGGGAGCACATGCTTATAATTTTCTGTAGGCATGTTTTCCCCACGTCTGGTAACTTCGGGCATTGATCGGGTGGGAGGAATATCTAAATTCCGACCGGGTAACGAACCACCGTTCATAGATGGAAAAGCCGTGAAGTGCATATTGCGCGTTTCGGTTTCAGTCTATGGATTTCCGAATGCTCGAAGTAAAAATTAGGTCGACAGCGCATCATTGACTGATGTTCTGTGGCTGAGGTATCACCTACCATCAAGTGAACCTCATGCTCGTCTGTCGATATCTGACATAAAAAAAAAAAAAAAAAAAAAAAAAAAAAAAAAAAAAAATGGCGTATGTGTTCTTTTTAATTAAAGATTTATCCTCTAAGAGTGTAATAATAGATGGTCAACTATAAAAAATATATCGCCATCTTTGACGGAAGGTTCCTCCAATGGGAAAGAGACAAAAACTACATGACGTATGAAAGTATTCGAAGCTTGAATTTGTTCGTAACTGATTTATCAATTATTCATTAAACTAATATTCTACATTCGTAATTAAACGTCGTTATCAAACTTAATATTATAGTTAATATTATGTATAGAAAAAAAATCACCAATTTGTTTTCGCACGCAACGTTTAACTTTCGTGAAAACTCGAGATGGACATAAATAATCTAATTTTAAACATAACCAAATAAAGCCAGAACTTCAAAGTTTGAAATAACATTCCCATTCAAAACAATCACCGTTTAACGTAAACCAAGAAGTCATGTTAGCTTATACAAAACAAACGCGTTAAGTATCCACTAAACTCGGGTTTTTATGGAAGAATGCTTTTCTTTGATTGCACAAGTACAGTCAGCATCCAAGACACACTTTCCAAAGTTACACAATGATTTATGAAGACATGGTCGTTTTTACTCACCTGTTACAAATAAGAACAGTAAAATATCCTTTGTATATGTAACGGTAGCAAAATTATTTTTACCTCTGTCTAAGAAAATTTGAGAATACATTTATAAATGAAATAGATATTAGAGTGGCTAAAATTTTATATAGCGCTTTCGTGCGAAGCAAGTTGGAAAATGACATTCTCTTGATATTTAGTTCGACATCGAGTGAGGCGGTTGACAGATTGATGTTGCTTATCGAATACCATTTTAAAAATAAGAACTGTCAGACGTTGACGAGCTCGTTGGTGCGTTTCGTAGAACACCTACGTATCTGTCCGATGTGTCGCGGTTTCGAATCGCACCAGAAATACATGTTTCTAATATTATGTAAGCACATCTTCTCCACGCCTGGTCACTTTGGGCTAAACGGGTGGGAGAAATATCAGAATTCCGACTGATGAAAAGATCATGAAGTATACATTGGACGTTTAGGACTCATTCTATGGATTTCCGAATGCTTGTAAAAAGTAAATTGACAGCGCATCATTGCGATATCTTTTCTATCTGTGGTTGAGATATCACCATCAAGTGAACAAAAAAAAATTTAAAAAAGTGCGTTTAATTTCAGTCAAAGTCGCTTAGAAAATAGCGCTACTGTATTATGGCTAAAATATTTAAAATTCTTAAACACTAAGAATTATATGTTGCTGACAGTACATAAGAACGTGGTATTTTTCTTACATCTTGAAGATAAATTTGAGTAATTCACTTTACACTATTTGAACGAATTCATTACTCTATTAATTAACTGTTAATTGGCCTAACGTTAAACGGAATTAAATTTTATGGCAGTAAGTAAGGAACTTAAGTAGGTAAGTGTTGTTCACTTTAAAGAAGATTACACAGTATCTGAATCTGGTGAAATAGTTATAGGGGTCTGTCCTTAGAGCCTCCTGAGTTGTGTAAAGAGGGGAATAGCGATTCCTTAAAGCTTCGAGCCTCCTCATAAGCTTTTCTTATTTTCAAGGTGTTAAATGAACATTAATAATGACGAACTCCTAACATGACTTTCAACACAAATCTCCTTGATTTCTATGCGTTGCCCTTGTCTATCTAGCTACGTTACTGAACAGGTACTACATAAAAATATTTCACACCTCTTTCCTATTGAGTTAGTCAAAAGTCACGGATTCACAATTCTTTTCCATATAGAGCTAATATCATAGAGGATAAAATAAGTCCCAGTCTTACTCCCTTAATCTACACGTGATCACGGTTGCTATAAAGCATTCGAAAGGTCGGGATAAATAATATAAATAAAAATAATTGCGTTTTAATCCGATAAAAACAATTTTATTTAAAAGTCTTAAATTGTCTATGATAAAAAAGGATATTACAGCCAAATTTTGATTTCGCCGAATCAGGATCCGGGGATCCGGGTGGTATATAATATTGTCAAATGGTAGTCTATACTGCACTAAAATGATGTTTTAAATGTTCTAAATCGCACTTTATCTAAACTACTTGCATACAACGTAAGCGCCTGGAGGCTGCCAACTAGCTCAATAGTTCCGCCTTTACGCTTCGACTCAAACTAAAGCCGAGGTGCAAACTCGTTCCAAATTATCTTCTATATGTGTAAATAGCTGTGTTTACATAATTATATATATTATACAGTTTAGGTACTATGGATCTTTAACGCTAGGTACTTTCGCAAGCTGTTAAAACTTGGTACCTACATAAACTAGATTCTATGTAAATAAGAGTAATAGGTTGTAGCTTGGAATCACGGCGGTTTTAACATGTCCGAATGCTCGAAGTAAAAAGTAGATTGACAGCGCATCATTGACTGATATTCTGTCTGAAGTGTCACCTACCATCAAGTGAATCTTATGCTCGTCTGTCGATATCTAACATAAAAAAACATGTTTATGATTTTGGCAAATATGTTTCTCGAAGTATTTTGGTAGTGAACGGATGAGAGGAATATCAAAACTTCTGAACGAATCACTATTCATAAATAGAAACCTAAGTGCATAGTATTTATTTTTGGTTACATTTATGGATTTCCGAACGCTCAAATTAAAAAAATAGCTCGACATTGTTGCTGGGGAATCACGAATCATCAAATTTATTAATTTATGTACACACTAGCTGATGCCCGCGACTTCGTTCGCGTGGGGTTCACTTTAAGCTTAGCTTTTGAGCAAGCTTTCTTCAAATGACATATCCTCCATCCTCTGTACTTGGTGATTTCTTTTGAGAAAGAGCTATCAAATTAGTCATTGACGGTTGCTTTTGCACCATATTATCGACTCGTTTAATGGTGGTTGAGATTGGGGTTCGAAGTATGATTTGAAATTCAATAGAAATACCATTGTTGAAAAAATGAACCTGACTTTAAAGAAAATTACATATTTTTTTTATAAATTTAATTTGTGGTGAAGATACTGTATCCAGTATCCACCTCGATATTTATTTCATTTAATTGATCATTTTCATTTTGAGACATTTTTTTTAAATTCCCTTTTCCCGGGATTCCTACTCGGGTTTACGGTGCTAAATGCGGAAACCTCTAAGATACGAAGGCAGTCCTTAAGAAGCAATAAAAGCAATGTCGAATAATCGTAATTCTGTAGAGAAAGGATGGATGAAAAGGTGAAATAAACGATCTCATAAGAAAAACTTTTTCATATAATATTTCAATAATACATTTTCTATTGTTATAATATAGTTCTTTAAAAAAAATACAAAAAAAATATATTTCCGTTCAACTTCAGATTCGAACCCGCATCTGAAGTTACGCAATGGGACTGCTTATCCACTATTCTACGATTACATATCGAAAATGGCGAAATAATCAAAGTATTTCATTTACATATCAAACTGTGATTGACATCTGACAATTCGAAAATGTTCAACGCGAGTCAGTTTGCATTGCAATTTGGTGATATGGTGCCTTTAAAATTATTTTTAAATGATGATAACTTTTCTTTCTGAGAACCGATTTCGATGAAACAAAGCCTATATGTTGCCCCGGGCTTTACTTAATATATTTGTGTAAATTGCATAAAAATCCGTTCAGTATCTTCGGAGATTAGCGTGAACAAACAGACAGACAGACAGACAGACGGACAGACAGACAGACAGACAAGAATCTTAAAAATTGCATTTCATGCATTCTGCTACCCTTTTATCACCACTCTTAATTTCTGGTAAAAATATTTAGTGAAGCGTAATTTCGATCCTACTCTTTTATTATATGTATAGATATAGATAACAAGAAACGGTGTTTAAAGTAAATAATATATGAAAAACAAATTAATAAAAGAAATATATTTATTTTTTAAATATGATTCCCAAAATTGTATGTAAACATAAAACAAACTAATCCTGCCTTTGTCAGTCTTTATAATGTTTTTTTTTATTAAATGTGAAAGTGTTTAAAATGCGTAACAAAGAATTATTAAATATTACATTAAAAATATTTATCCTAAAAGTTACTTATTTTTTTATAGTGTTAACAAACTTAGTCGTTAATAATTTCAGACATTTAAAAGATAATAAACTATATAATGTAATAAAATCTGTATTCCATTATATCCTATACTTAAGTTATAATATGGTCACCCCACTGTATTAGAGCGCAGTTGGCGTAACGCGCGGATTTTAACAGACAAGGGATTTAGCAAAACCTATGACTGATGTGCACGATTCAAACCGAGCGGCCCAAGTTATAAGCGAATGCGTAATTTGTTCATATTAGTCTTGACATAGTATAAAACGTCGCTTTCCGTCGTCTATCCCTCTGTACGCTTAGATCTTTTAAACTACTCAGTCGATTTTAATGCGGTTTTCATCAATATATTCGAGAAGAATGTTTAATATTGTTTTGTGTTAATTTGTTGAAATAAGACGACATCTTGTATCTGAAGAAAACGAGTCAATTGAGAGTTATCATCGAAAATGCTGTCTTATTCTTTTGAAATGAAATATAACAGAATTACCATTAGAATTAATACATCACATTAGTACATACATAGCACCCATGCAAATCCGGGGAGGTTCGCTAGTTATAGATACTACTATACACATAAATATATATATTGCTCGCTTATAATGTAGCTTTTTATTGGTGAAAGAATTTCTAAAATCGGTCCAGTAGTTTTTGAGTTAAATCGTAACAAACAAACAAATAAGTCCTCTTTATAATATTAGTATAGACAATCGTGTATAGTAAGCATTCTAATATCTACTAAGTCTCTGTTATAAATAGATTCAAATATACAGATTAACCACGTTTGGAGTAAATCCACACCGTGTTATTTCCCCTACGTCCCATCTTTTTGTTTCAACGTTTGTTATATCACAATGAACTTAAATATTTAAATAGAATTACATATATGATTTTGCAATAGAGTACTGTTTCTCCAGCAGTTGCATGGGGCCCACTGAAAATCAGTGCTGTGTCCATCATGGCCACAGCTTATGCTGAGTGGAGTCCTATTTGACACCGCACTGCAGCATTTATTTTTATACAATTTTTTTATTGATACCAATTATTTTCATTTTCTTTTAATTTGTAAGTGATGTTTGTAATTTTTTTTTGTGTGTGTGTGTCAAATAAAGCTATTATTATTATTATTAAAAATAGAAGCTTTGCAACTAGTACTTTGTGCATTTATTCGTCTCAATAGCCAACAGTTCGGATTCAAAGGATGCATTCACTTGCCATCATCGCGTGCATTCATGTCAGCTTGTTAGAATAGTCAATAGTAATATCCTACTAATATTATGAACTAGCAATGCGCCCCGGCTTCACACGGATACAATGAAGACGTAATATACACAAATTGACGGGATCGTTGGCGAGTTCGGTACAACACTTGCCGTACGCTCCGATGGGTCGCGAGTTCGGATCCCACCCGCACGACATGTTTATAATTTTCTGTAAGCTGTCTCCCTCTCGTCTGGTAACTTTGGGAATTGATCGGGTGGGAGGAATATCGAAATTTCGTCCGAGTAATGAACCACCGTTCATAGATGGAAAAACCGTGAAGTGCACATTGCGCGTTGCCGATTCAGTCTATGGATTTCCAAATGCTCGAAGTAAAAAGTAGGTCGACAGCGCATCATTGACTGATGTTCCGTGGCTGAGGTATCACCTACAATCAAGTGTACGGTGTACCTCATGCTCGTCTGTCGACATCTAATATATAAAAAAACTGCCCTATGCCCGAGTATAAACTTCGGTACTGTATGGTAACCCTATCCTAAAAACACGCCAATTCCCCGTCGCGTCTGTACTAACGAATCTTTTCAGTTTGTAACATCTTGTCTCCTAATCAGGCAGGGGTTACATTGACAAGTGGACAAATAGCTGGAGTACGTCTCAGTGTAACTGAATACGAAGTATACTCAGGATACAGTAGTGGTCTTACCTTCCATTTGTAACGATAAAATGTTGACTATATAAATTACTTGAACGTAACTTAAAAAAAAATATTGCATAGTTACCAAGTCTGTTATTAGCGCGATTATTTAATATCGCGACGGCTTCGCACGGGTGCATATAGATGTACACGTAAAAAGCCTTTGTTACTCGCTGATAATGAAGCTTTCTATTGGTGAAAGAATTTTTAAAATCGGTCCAGTAGTTTTTGAGTTACATAGAAACAAACAAACAAATCTTTCTTCTTTATAATATTAGTATAGATTCGATAGGGAAGATGGTTTAAGATGTTCCAACACCTGGGATTCAGTAATACGTAAACTCCAAGTTAGAAAATATTGGTCTGTATCACTTATATTTAGTGAGCGTCACGCTCGTCTGTCGATATCTAACATAGAAAAATATAATCTAAAGTGATTAAGAAATGTATTTCAATTAACGGTACGTAAGTAAGAGTAGGAATTTTCTATTTGACACAAACATGCATACAATAAAAAGAAAAACCTCGGTGTTATACGAAAAAAATGGGTAAGTGCAAGTCGGACTCGCGCACCAAGGGTTCCGTACAATACCGTTTTTTTAACTAGATTTTCCCAAATAAAAAAAACTACCAATTTACGGTTTTCGAATTTTTTCATTTACTTGTGCTACATGACATTGCTTCATGCCAAATTTCGCGATTCTAGATCTACGGGAACGTACAGGTTTTGTTTCCTTTGCGAGTGTCAAAACATGTGGCATACATGGAGCATAAAAGACGTATCTTAATATGCAATGAATTCAATCAATAGATAAATATCAAATAGTCAGGTCTGCACAAACGGACGGAAAGGCAGAAGAACAACGATGAGATCATATAAGGGTTAGTGGTATAGAGTACGGAACCCAATAAAATAACTAAAACTAAAGAAATAATATATTGTCGATTCAAAGGTAAGTGTAATTTTGAATAAAAATAAATTTTGCTACTATTGCCTATTCACGAAATAACATATACAGATAATACATATATTTAAATACAGAATATATAAGGGGATTATATTACTATCTAATCTGTTTAACTCATAGGCTTTATATACTAGAATGGTAATAATTGTTATAGCCTTCTATACCTAAGTATATAAGGAAAGGTGGACACGTGTGAATAACAGACGTAGTTAAATATTAAGCAAGGCATTCACGATTTCGATAATCCGGGACACGTCCCGAAACGGTCGCTCCGGGACAAACAAGTCCCTTAATAAAAGGCTGAATAAGTAAGCGTTGGTTGACATTGCTCTAAATGTTTCCGCTGAGGGTTGTACGGAAGTAATAATAGCAGGTATTTTTTATTAATTTTCTCATCTGTCATTGGCGCATTTGATACGAACCGATGGGTCGCGGGTTCATATCCCGTGTTGCATGTTTACATTGTATTTTTTTACATTTGGTCACTGGGCGTTAAACAGGTGGGAGAAATATTGAAATTCCGAAACACTGTTTATAGATGAAAAACCTTGGTTATTATGACGTGTTTTGGTTTTAGTCTATCAAAATCGAAGAAAAGTATAGGTAGACAACACATTATTTTACAACATAGGACAGCAAATCTTGTGAGATCACTTTTGTATAGTTAATCAATCAGTTGAATCAGTTCAAATTGCAGTACAGTATATGAATATCATATATAAGGAGAATTATGCAAGGTAGGTAAGATTCAAGTGTACTTAGGTAAGTGCCAGAATTTTAAAAATAATAAGCTGCACATTTTAAACATAAAAAATAGAGTTTAACATTCAACATTAGTTGATACAGGTTCTTGACTATGAATGATTTAATGAACGAATACAATGACGAATGAATTGAATGAATGATATTACTTCCACTATAATAACAATTGAATATCTGAATTAAAACTCTTACCACAGAATACTGAAACGATAAACAAAATTTGAGGGCTTCTTAAAACGTTCTGTCTTTCATTTTACCTTCGTAATGAAAGAGTTAGAGATACTTTTAAGTACACCTCAATGTTGATTAGTGTTCGAGAATTCGGCTGTTAGAAATCATTAAAACAATATGTAAACTCAAAATGAATGTAAATTATTTCTTTTAAATAAAATACTGTATACCGGATTAAAATGCGATTTATTATTTATATTTTATATGTATTGAATATGTCAACTTTGAGACATTTCAAAAATTAGACAACTGTCATCTTTCTGACTCCCGCGACCACGGTTGCTGAAATGCTGAAAAGCATCCGAAACGTCGGGATAAATAATTTAAACAATATAAATAATAAATCGCGTTTTAATCCGGTATACAGTATTTTATTTAAATGTGTGATACTCGTGTTAATAAAAGACAATATTATTTCATTTTTAACTCTAAAGGTTACGATATACGATTCTGCCTTTTAAAACAAATCACAAAATAACTGTATTTTTGCCTGCATAGAACTTTCAAAGTAAACGACGATAAACTGTTTACCCTTTTAGTCGCCTATCGATTATAT
Source organism: Anthocharis cardamines (assembly GCA_905404175.1). NCBI lineage: Eukaryota > Metazoa > Arthropoda > Insecta > Lepidoptera > Pieridae > Anthocharis > Anthocharis cardamines. Next base: position 1,315,278 of record FR989974.1, read on the forward strand.
TATCGTGACACAGTAGGCGCTAACCGGTCGCAGTGAGGGATGATATTAACAACACTTGTTTCCCTAACTTCTGAGTTATTAATACAACTTTGGGGTACTTTGAAACGGTTCGGACATTTGGGTGTGTGTCTTGTATTTTTATTAAATGAACAACATTTATTTTTCTCGCAAAAATTTGGGTATGAAATCTACATTCAATTATTCATTAATTAAGATAAAAAATATTATAGGCACATTTCTGTGTCTGTTTCACTGATCATTTTTCTTTACAGACAAGTAGGAAGCCTTCTGTACCATGCCCAATCGTTCTAGTTTCCCCGGGAGTCGAACCCAGAACTTCCGGTGCTTAAGACATAAGCTTACCACTGAGCCACGGAGGCAGTCAACAGTCTCCCGCGACCACGGTTGCTGAAAAGCATCCGAAACGTCGGGATAAATAATTTAAACAATATAATCGCGTTTTAATCCGGTATACAGTATTTTATTTAAATTAAAATTGTTATCTCACTCCAAGTGATCAGTCGCATCATTAATCAATATTTCTTTTTATTTTATTTTATTATTCTAAGGTACTTTTAGTTATTTTTTTTTGTTAGATATCGACAGACGAGCATGAGGTTCACTTGATGTTAGGTGATCCCTCAGTCACAGAACATCAGTCAGTGTCGACCTACTTTTTACTTCAAGCATTAACAAACAAATATTATACAAATACAAAAAATAATTTAAAATGGTGAATTACAAACATCTAGTAGTGAACGTTAGTAAACAAGGTTAAGGCGGTTCAATCCCCTCGGCGACAGCGGTTCCAGAAGTTACAAATAGTGTTTGACAAAGCTCACTTTATCCCTCGGCATTACTAAATGAAAACTTACCAAATTAGTGTAGTGTTGGCTTTAAGTTTTATTCGTGTCTGTTCTGCTATGGTATCGAAATGGGAATACTCTATGACTGAAGTTTAGCCACGTCAAATATTTCTGACTCTACTATAACTTTATATAGGTTAATTTTACAACTACAGCAAAACCTGGTTAAGGGGGTTTGGAGATGTGAGAAACCTCTTTTTCTTCTTCCTGTCCTGTTCCCTTTTTTATTTGGGGTTAGCGCAGTATGTTCTCTTTTCCATTCTCTCCTTTCACTCTCCACACCTCTCAAACACATATCATTCTTCATACAGTCAATCCATGTTTTTTTTGGCCTCCCTCTTCCCCTATACCCATCCACTTTCATATTCAAAATCTTTTTATATACCTACATGTTTTTCATCTCTCCTCATAACATGGCCATACCAAGCCAAACGACCTTTAATTTTTTCTTTCACTGACACTACTCTCACACTTCCTCTTATATAGTCATTTGTTATCTTATCTTTCCTTATTTAAGAAACCTCTATTATTGATAAATACAATGAATTCCCGCATTGAAATCTCTGTTACTGGGAGTTTCTTTTCGATTTTTTTTTTATAATATAGGGGGCAAACGAGCCTGCGGCTCACCTGATGGAAAGTGAACACCGCCGCCCATGAACATCTGCAACACCAGAGGACTTGCAGATGCGTTGCCGGCCTTTGTTTACCTCTATAACTGGGAATTTCAACACTTAAGGCTCCTGATATCGCCAATAACCTTCAGAGTGTAGAAGCAGGATAGGTCCTTCATCCAGTAAAGTATGAATAAAGTACGGACCGCCCCCCTCACCGCGCAAGAGCCCCTCAATTGCTTAAAAGTAGAACTCGTAAGCAAGGACTGAATACCGTTTAATTTACTATGGGAGTTATACCGGTATAATAAAGGTTTTTGTTAATATTCTTTCGTTTTTATTCATATTTATTGAAAAAAATTACTCTGGTACGTTTAGTGTGTATTAATCTTTAAAACTAATATCATGGTTTCTTGCCGGTTCTTCTCAATGAGACCCACTTTTTGGAACCGTGCAACTAGACGTTTCATAAGAGCCTGCAAAGGCCTATTTGAAATAAAAAACTTTTGATTTGATTTGATTTGATGGTATCTCAGTAAGACACGTATTTTGGAAAATAAAAATTAACCGGTTTCAGTCCCTGCTCGTAAGCGCCAAAACCATTTTTTCTAATTTATAGAATACTGTTCAGCCTAGCATGACAACTACAACAAAAAAAATTCAACCGTTTTCTCGACTCGACTCGACTTTTAATGTCAAAAGTAGATATATTTGTCGATCGAGGTATGGGGTCTATCAAAGTTGTCGAGATATAATATATCGAGATATTTTGTATCTAAGTTTGTTTTCACTCGTCCGCGAGATAACTCTTGATGGTCATGTTAGGAGGGCTAGTAATTAAAATAAAAATCAGTAATTATTGCGTAACTTGCGCAACGGAAGCTTTCAAAAGAATTTTCCCCGTTTTTGCAACATTTTTCATTGACGCTCCGCTCCTATTAGTCGTAGCGTTATATAGCCTATATAAATAGACTATCCAATACTAATATATTTTTTATTTTAGATATCTACAGACGAGCATGAGATTCACTTGATGGTAGGTGATACCTTAGCCACAGAACATCAATCAATGACGCGCTGTCGACCTACTTTTTACTTCGATCATTCGGAAATCCATAGACTGAAACCGAAACGCGCAATGTGAACTTTACGGTTTTCCCATCTAACATTGAATTGACAAAAATAAGACATTGAAAATCATTTATACGTATATGTACTCGTATATACATGTATTACGTATGCTGAATATTTTAGCTTTCTACTCACGCTTATAGAGATTAGCATTTGATCGGTTTTGCCGTAGATTGGGGTACATATCCGGAATAAGAAAATGAATGGAGTATCCTTATAATAATTTTGTTGTAAGTATTCTGTCGTATATTCAAAGAATTATAAGTTTGAACGTTTTGTACAGAAGCCCATGACATTTGGCAGTTTATGAAAGTAAAAGTGAATTCCCGAGTCCCCTTGTGCGGAATGTTCCTTGCAGGACCGAAACGATTGTTTTTTTTTAAATCTTTTTTCCCCGGGATTCGAACCTGAGACCTCTAGTATTAAATGCTATGCGCCACTAAGTCACTGACAAAACCTTACTTTCCTTAACCATAGAGTAAAATTATAAAAAAATTGCTTATGTTACTCGCTGATAATGTAGCTATTGGTGAAATAATTTTTAAAATCGGTTAAGTAGAACCAGATTTTACCCCTTACAACCTCACAAACTTACAATTTTAACCCCTTTATTATATTAGTAGGTATAGATGCTGTAATTGCAAATAATATTTATAATTACAATAATACATTAATATAGTTAACTAAGCTGGACACCACAAAATAGGTCCCAACATTGATTTTCAGCGACTCTAGTTGTAGTGGCACGGCGGCGAAAGCGAGCTATAAAATAGTAACTTCTTTTGACAAATAACGACGTTGCTATGGTAACCACTCCGTGACCACGCTTACTAAAGCGCGCTTCATCGTTCATTTTCTATGACACTTAATCGTTTTACTATGACAAGCACAGTGTGAAGACCACCCACACTTATTTAAATAGTTATGGTGAAATATTAACATTAATTAGTATATTTTATGTGAACTCTGCTGGAGATTTCAACGAGCTCAGTACGTAATTATCAGTTGAATTTATGCGTTGGTTTCAGTCCAGTTGTAGCGTGTAGTAAAATTTGATTTGATCAAGAAAGAAATTGGAATATTTTTATTTAATGAAAATGGAATATTTTTATTCAATGAGCCATTTTTAATTATTATTATTTGTTCGATATCGACAGATGAGCAAGAGGTTCACTTGATGGTAGATGATACCTCAGCAACAGAACATCAGTCAATGCGCTGTCGACCTATTTTTTGCTTGTTTTACTATTTTATTTTATATTAATTTATTTATAACTAGCAACGCACCCCGGCTTCACACGGGTGCAAAGAAGATGTACTATACACAAAAATAGCCTATGTTACTCGCTGATAATGTAGCTTTCTATTTTTGAAAGAATTTTTGCAATTGACAGAGTAGTTTTTGAGGTTATTCACAATAATAATACAAATCTTTCCCTTTTTATAATATTAGTATAGATTATTATATATATGGGTCATTCCATGTCAAATCGTCAAGTAGTTGGAATCGACCCCTTCCGATTTGGATGAATTTTGGTGGAGAGTTTCCTTAACTAGTTCTGCCAAAGGAAAAAATTGAATTTTTTTTTCCAAGTATCCCCTTTGAAAATGCTAGTTTTATTTTTTAAATACAGTAGTTTCCGAAATATTAAAAAAATAAACTTTAAAAACAGGAAAAACAGTGAAATTTTGAATTTTGCATAACTTTTGGAAAAAAAAATTACCTTTGGCAGAACTTCGTTTTATGATATAAGGAAATTCTCCACCAAAATTCATCCAAATCGGAAGGGGTCGATTCCAACTACTTGACGATTTGACATGGAATGACCCATATAATATATATTAGTATAGAATATATATAGATTCGTATGTAAATCACTTGTGTACCTTGTAATTATAATAATTAATTCTAACCACGTATAAATTATAGCAGATCTGATAAATAACGCATGACGGCGCCCTTTGGTGTACTACTTCAAAGATCAACCCTTCGTTCGTTTGCTACTATATATATAAGTAGATACTATAGCTAATTATAGTGTTAGTACAACTTTACTAGATATATGAAGTAGTTTGTATACTTTAAATTAATACATTAAATGTTTTTTTAATATTCATTTTGAAATAAATGTTTTTAAAACTTTATAAATAATTTGCAATGTAGATGTACTATACACAAAAAATAATATATGTTACTCGCTGATAATGTAGCTTTCTATCGGTGAAAGAATATTTCTAGTGGTGAAATTATTCCAGTAGTTTTTGAGTTTATTCATAACATAGAAAAATCCAAATCTTTCCTCTCTATAATATTAGTATAGAAGTATATATATATATATATATATATATATATATATATATAGATTTCTCGAGGTCCTCTAAAACAGTATTCATGTCTTTCAAAGGTTTTATTCCTCTGAGAATTTCTTTGTTGGAAAAAATCAGTCATACTTAAATATTTATCGGGTGTGTGTCGAGGGAACGGTACGATTGACAGAGATGTTGATTTTAGGGTTCTACAATAGTTATTTTTTTTTATAGTATAGGGGGCAAACGAGCTTGCGGCTCACATGATGGAAAGTGAACACCGCCGCCCATGAACATCTGCAACATCAGAGGACTTGCAGTTGCGTTGCCGGCCTTATTTTAACTGTCATCTATGTAGTAATTTTTTTTAAAAAATGTTTTTAAAACTTTATAAATAACTTGCAATGTAGATGTACTATAGACAAATAATAAGTCTATGTTACTCGATGATATTGTCGCTTCCTATTCGTGTTTTTTTTTAAAAAAACGGTCTAGTAGTTTAATAGCTAATACGTAACAAACAAGGCAGTGTATAGTGCATCCGTGCCGGGGGGCGTGTTACTAGTGTAAAAATAAAATACATATATTATGCTAATAGGTGTCTGAAATTGTTTAACATAATCAACGAGGTGATACCTTAAACTTCTCAAACTTTTCAGTTCACGGCGCACTGACAGGTTATTTGTCCCGACACCCTAGCTAGTGGAAATACAATGACACTAAGTAGACAGTCACATAAATTTTATACATTCACCATATCGCTGAGTTTTTTTATTTATTATTTGAGAAAAATATGATATGAAATACAATACGACCCCCCCTGTTTACCATATACGGCTGACACTTTGGGAACCCCTGCCCTAAACAATTACACATGAATGATTTATTGTGAAATAACCAAAAACCCACAGCGCCCAGTGAACCGCTCTGATCGCCCGCTGTGAGCCAAAACCGCAGCGTTTTGTTCTAACTGTGTTAACTTTTATCGTATATTAACTGTTTTAATTATTGAACTATTTATTGTAATTATGTCTTCCCCACGTCTGGTAACTTCGGGAAGAACGGGTGGGAGGAATATCGAAATTCAGACCGGGTAACCACTGTTTATAGATGGAAAAACCGTAAAGTGCACATTGCGCAAAAAGTATAATATAAATATAAACAAATTATAGTTATTTAGTTACATTTATGAAACAATAAATCATATATAAAAGGTCGATTACATCAGAGTGGCACATAAATTAATTTATTATGAAATATAGCTTCAGCCCGCGGCTTTCTATACATTAATCATAAATACATATTTCAAAGTTCTGTAGTATTTTTAGAGCGAGAAAAAACATATTATTTTAACTATATCAAGCGTATAATACGTTTATGAATAAGGCCGATAATGTATGAGACACATATACATATATTAATGAACTCATAAATATAATATGGTGTGCGTATTTATTGAATTGATTTTGAGCTTCATAGAGATGTTATATGGACTATTGGAAAGCACCTATTAGTTAATATTGGATATCGACAGTCGAGCATGAGGTTCACTTGATGGTAGGTGATAACTCAGCCACAGAACATGAGTCAAAGATGCGCTGTCGACCTACTTTTTACTCTTAACAGACATCTTACTTCATACCTAAAACCAAACATTTATCGATATTCAAGAGTTCTTGAAGTCTCTATAAAGGCCCATTTACCAATTTTATTGCATGCAATTAAATTGAAGCAATAAATAAGTCTTGCATGTTTGTCATACAAGCTTTGTTTCAATTTTTTTATTTCGGTGGTAACAGCACATAATTACGCGTGTTAACAGTTGCTTCCAATTATTGGATGTCAATTATTGCACTTAAATTATTTATTTATTATTGTATTCAATTATTGCTCTTGTATGAACAACAAAATGGTATCATGTAAAAGAGCTTTAATTCTCTAGTTAAAACATAATCTGAATTGTTTGAATTGAATGTTTTCTCCATCAGAATAAAATTCAATACAATTACAGTTAAAAACCAATTCATTTAATTGTTTCCTCATAGAAAGTTATTGCATTACGACTCAAAGGGCATAGGTTGATAACTTTATTTATTTATGACATCCAAGACAAACACTCTTAACCGGTATAAAAGCATCGATATACATACTGTCCTCATATTTGTTTGTACAGTCGAAAACAGAAGTGGGTTAACACTTCCCATAGTTTTAGAATAGATTAATGAATGAAAACTCGTTTGGAACACACTATTTGTAACTACAGTTTTTTTAGTAGCTGTACACAATGATGCAGATCTGAAATGTCATATAATTAGAACTATTATGTTACTTTTAATGTTTTTGACTGTGTTGATCCAATCAGATTGGCGACATGCTTCAAAATGAGGTAGTCGAAACCGACAAGCGTGTATGAAAGCGTTGATGAAAGTGGATGAACCCAAAGTCGTTTGCAATGTTCGGAGTGTATGGAGGGAATGAGTGAAATACCTATGTATGTGTGTGTATGCTTTGTATGTATATCTATGTTTAACTAGAACTCTAGAAACTTCTGTTGCTAAACATAAATAGTAATCAGAGCCGTAGTACTTAATCAAACATTAGTTCAACGTATGGCAGATGACATATTAAACTGAAACATTTATTTATTACTAGCGAGCCACCCCCGGCTTCTTACGGACAATTGTACTACACAAAAATATATTACTATGTTACTCGCTGATAATGTAGCTTTATATTGGTGAAAGAATTTTTAAAATCGGTCGAGTAGTTTTTGAGTAAAATCGTAACAAACAAACAGACAAGTCTTTATGATATTAGTATAGATAGAATTACATACATTAAATTATGAGACTATATCAAAAATTATGATAAATAGATCTAGCCATGCGGAAAGGGAGCCCACTAAGCATATGCTGCGCCAACAAATTGTTTCCGTGACAGAGCGCTCGTTTTCAGTGTGCCCGGAGCAACCATTGTACTATCAGTTATTTTACCGAAACAGACAAGCTACAAAAATGGATTTAATCATTAATGGATTTAATGGATTAATTCATTATATTATTTATCCCGACGTTTATAATGCTTTTCAGCAAGCGTGGTCCAAGTAGACTTATTTGTTTGGCTGGCTGTGTTAATCCATTTAATTTTAATGAATTGTGTTTTACTTGCGTTAATAAAAGGCATATTTTGACTTACGGTCAGAGCTTCAAGCCTACAAATGCCGATAAAAGAAGTCTGAAAATACGTTTTAATTATAACGTTATTCCGTAGCAAAGAATCGATACCGGTTGATAGCCCTTGATATTATTAGCGCAGCCCACTAGAATATCTAGTGCAAGGCACAAGGACCTATTGTTGACTGAACCGGATATTCTATACCATCAAATTTGAAGCGATCGAACGTATAGTTTATAGAGATTTTTATACTCCCACTCATTATTATAGGTTTTTTTTTTTTTTTTTTTTTAATTTATTTACCATTTAAAAATACAAATTCAAAAGTTACATTAAGAATAGCATCAAAAAACCACTAGGGTTTAAACATGTGCTAAAATTAGTCTACGCCTTAACATTAAGTTTTGTAATTAATACAAACTAAACACATAATGTAGGAGCCAAGTAATTATAGGAAAAAAAAAAATTAAAAATGAAAATGATTATTTAATTTAGTTTTAATATTATTATTTGTTAAGCTGTTTCGTAAATCTAGGGGTAAATTGTTGATAAGCCGAGGGACAAGATATTCAGTTGTGCGCTCGCCATAGACATTGTTGGCGGTCACTGTACGAAGATGATTTTTTGATATAGCTCGAGTATATACAGGATGTTCAATAGATTTTTTTAGTTCTTCATTAAAAAAGTTTTCTTTTAAAAGTGAGTGTTGAACTTGTCTCTGTACTGGTAAAATTCGACAATGTTTAAATAGACCAATGTCATCATTATGATATTGATTTCTTATTTTAGGTGAAACAATCGACTTAATAATTTTTAATTGTAATTTATAGATATCATCCAGGTAAGTTTTATAAGTTCGCCCATAACTGCTAAGACCGTAAAGTATGTAAGATTCTGCGAGTGCATGGTAAAGCATAATCTTGATCTTATACGGAATTCGATTTTTTAGAATTGTAATATTCGCAAGGAATTGTCTCAATTTAATACAAACACCCTCGATATGATGGCTCCAGTTGAATTTTTGATCTATTACTAAACCAAGGTAAGTTTGTTTATCAACAATATCTATGGGTGGGCAGTTACACGTCCTAAAAGCGGAATGTAGACAGTTGTGGTCGTGAATAATTAAGTTTGGGATGGGGGATTGCTTAATATGTGGAGATTTAATTATTAATAATTTAGTTTTACTAGTGTTGATTACCAAACCAGCATCATGACACCACTTTGTGAGGGCATCTAGGTCAAGTTGCAAGAGAGAAAGGGCAGTTAGTGGATTTTTTGCTGCAATAACAAGACAAGTGTCATCGGCAAACTGATAGCATGTGCATTTTGAAATGCAGTTCCTCATAGGTGAAAATGATATATCGGTATTTGCTAATATATTACTAACTAGCAACCCGCTCCAGCTTCGCACGGGTGCAATGTTACTATACAAAAAAATAGCTTTTGTTACTTGCAGATAATGTAGCTTTCTATTCGTATTTTCAAAATAGGTCCAGTAGTTTTTGAGTTTATTCATAACATACAAAAATACAAATCTTTCCTCTTTATAATATTATTATATCATATAGTCTTATAGTATATATAGTATAGATATAGATTAGAGGTGAAATTGATATATCGGTATTTGCTAATATATTACTAACTAGCGATTGCCCCGGCTTCGCATGGGTGCAATGTAGATTTACTATACAAAAAAATAGCTTATGTTACGCTGATAATTGTAAGCTTTCTTTTTTGATGATGGGATTCTTAAGTAGTTGTTGAGTTAAACAAACAAATCTTTCCTCTTTACAATCTTGACAAATCCTAGAAAGAACATTAAGCTTTATTTTTGTATACCAGAATAACAAAAAATATTAATGACATGAAGAATATTTTATACAAATATATCAAATGAAAAAGATCCTTTTTAGGATCATTTTTCAAAGGCCGCCGTCGCATCTGCAGATGCTCTGATGTTGATGCTCATGTATAGCGGTGTTTGCTTTCCATCAGGTAAGCGACAGTCTAGTTTGCTCCTATACTATATAAAATATTATTTTAATATATTAGTGGCCATTTTTATGGCATTGTAGATACAAGTGGTATTTTGTGGAACAAGGCAATTTATCTTTTTTTATGTTAGATATCGACAGACGAGCATGAGGTTCACTTGATGGTAGGTGATACCTCAGCCACAGAACATCAGTCAATGATGTGCTATCGACCTACTTTTTACTTCGAGCATTCGGAAATCCATAGACTGAAACCGAAACGCACAATTTGCACTTCACGGTTTTACCATCTATGAATGGTGGTTCGTTACCCGGTCGGAATTTCGATATTCCTCCCACCCGATCAATGCCCGAAGTTACATAAAACAGAAAACATGCTTACAGAAAATTATAAACATGTGGTCCCGGTGGGATTCGAACCCACGACCCATCGAGGCACACGGCAGGTGTTCTACCGAACGCACCAATGAGCCCGTTAAAATGCCCGCCCGTCAATTGTTTCGATAAATCAGTGACGATCTACAGTTACATATTGGTTTGTTATCTTTCGTCTCTGGAGACATACAAACGTAATTACTCTGTGCCCTTTGGACCGAAACAAATGCTATGACTAAACTTGGTTACTAAAATGCATGGCTTCGCTCCAATCCAAAATTTATATCATAAAACATTACTTACCGGTCTCCCAAAAACTAAAATAAAATAAGTAATAATAAAAAAAAACATCATAAGTTTATTTCAGTTATTAAAATTAAAATAAAATAAATTATACAAGTATAAATGCGTGTTTAATATTATAAATCGTACGTAATACTATAAAACACTATCGATATCTATACTAATATTATAAACAGGAAGAATTTGTATATTTGTATTTTTATATTTTTGTAATAAACTTAAAAACTACTCAACCAATTTTAAAAATTCATTCACCAATAGTAAGCTATATTATCACCCGTGCGAAGCCGGTGCGTTTTGCTAGTAAATATTAAGTATAATATTAAGTAAATAAGTTAGTCCTAAAAAATATTAATTTTCTATAAAGACTCTACATAGAGAAGACTAGACTCTATTCGGTATAAATAATATAATAGTTAAGTGTATAAGTTAGTTCTTAAAATAATACTCATTTTCTATAAAAGCTCTACATAGAGAAGACTCTATGTAGAGCCCAAAACATTTAAATTTATTCACTTCTCTATGTAGAGTCTAAAATTTTTAGTAAGGATACATCAAATAGTTAAAGTAGAGTTCTATCTCGGAAGGACATTAACATGAACAGACGTCAAGGCTACGAGTAACTGAGTAATCCCACGCGTCTCACCGAACTAACTTTTACAATTAGGTAACCTTATTGGTTTAACTGTATCTTATAGCTGGAGTTGGGAAAATATTGGATACTACGGAATTTGTATATTTAATGCAAATTAAAAAAAAGTTTGTCCATTGTTATTGCTTATATAGAGACTAATTTAATTAATTACTATCTCTGAAGAAATCCCTATCTTTGCAAAAAAATATGAAAATCAGCTCAACTACTTTCAAAAAATTATCAGTAAATTGGCCTGAATATGTGCCAAAAAAATATAGAGATTTGAAAATGGCGGGAATCAAACTTGTTAAAAATGTTAAGCATGTTGCGTTTAGTTACAAACGGTCCGGGGTTCAAATCCCGAGGAATCTAGATTTAAAAAGAAATTGTTTCAGTTTGGTACGGCAACGAAAAGTCACAAATCAAATCACCTCGTCTGTAAAAAATATCAGTGAAACGAACACAAAAATGTGTCCTCCCCTGGAGAATTCACTTATTGGAACAACAGTTTTAACTTTTTAAAAACCGAATATGAATTCACTTTAAAATTCAAAATCATTAGAAACACCAACATATTCGAGGTGTGCTAATAAAATTTTATCTGACAGTTTATGCAAATTTATCGATTTAAATTCAACATGATATCGATACAGCTGATGAATTGCCGATTATATCGCCATACAAGAATTATTTAGACATCGATTATTATAATTTGATTGGACCGCGGACGTGGACTCTTGTCATATATTTTTATTGGGGCTATATTTTTCGATGGCTTTAAAAGCTCCCGTGAAATTAGAGTAGGCAAGTGTATTATAATTTATGTGATAGTAAAACTTGAATATGATACCAATTGTTTAAGATTCTTGGTTTCTTTGTAATGCTTTTGTTCAAATTACTAGGGATATAAATAAAAAGGTTGTGTCTTTAATAAAAATATGTTACAAAACTGCGGCTCCTACGTAAATGGGATTGAATGAGGAAATATCCAAAACTATAATACTCGTAATGTAGCATTTTTGCTTCGTTGGTTTTGGGGACCTTTTATAGCTCCTTTGAGCTTCAATAATACATTTCTGTTATTATTTACTAATTTGAAAAGAGACATATATACATAGTATATACTTTTCTTTCTATTATTTTTTGGATTGACGCATTTATTAATGGACTAGCAACGCGCCCCGGCTTCACACGGGTGCAGTGTAGATGTACTATACATAAAAATATTATATGTTACTCGCTGATAATGTAGCTTTCTATTGGTGAAAGAATTTTTAAAATCGGTCCAGTAGTTTTTGAGTTTATTCATAACATACAAAAATACAAATCTTTCCTCTTTATAATATTAGTATAGATTAATATATAACGACTCATACAACAAAATATACAGAAACAATCAAACAATCAGAATAGTTGCAGAAGAAGGAGAAAAAGATAATTTATATAAATAAGGGTTTCTTTCTTTGATACTAATACTAGCTACACATATATATTATAACATAAAACACATTCACTCAATTAGGGGGTCATAAATACCTTTTTTCTTGTGGGTTACAGGACGGGGTATCTATGAAAGCCGACATTTGTGTCGAGAAGGTGAAAACCAAAAAAATGTATAGATTAATATGAAATTCCGATTTTAACTGTATGAGTTATTTAAAATACAAACGGCATGTAGTACTAACTATGTAATAAAGTTATAATAAACTAGTAACATGCCCCGGCTTTGCACGGATGCATTAGACGTGCTATACAAAAACAATGTATTATGTGCAGTAATAATATAGCTTTCTATTGCTTAAAATCGATTGAGTAGATTTTGAGTAAAATCGTAACAAGAAACAATCAAATTTTTCCTCTTTATGAAAATGAAAAATTATAAAATTATTTATTATCAAGCAACATTTTTACAAAAAAGTTGACCGTTGTTGGGACATCCTTTTAAGGAAATTAATACCTGTGCCAGCTCATCCATACAAAATTAATCTATCTATATTCTTATATATATAAATAAAAATAAAATGCCGCATGTATATACTCGCATCACTTGAGAACGGCTGGACCGATTGAGCTAAATTTTTTTTGTTGTCTTCAGAATTTTTAGGAGAAGGTTTGTATGTAAAAAATTTTTTGAAAAATCTTACGAAATCCCTTTCTTCATTATAAAATAAATTAGATTCGGAACTCCGCCATCTTGACAGCTCACGTCATGCATTCTTAGCTTTTTTGGAATAACAGATGTCCACTGCAAATCAGTGACATATTAGACAATTATAGTGGGTAAATGGGCATATTCAAATTTAAGAATAATTATATAATTTCGAAACCAAAATTGTGGCAGAACAACGTCTGCGGGATCCACTAGTATATTATAAAAACTCAAAAATTAAAATCTTTATAATATAAGTATTTAAAATAATGTGTATTTATATTTATCGTTTGTCTTTTTTTGTGCAATAAAGAGATTAAAATAAAATGTATTCCAAGTTCACGGGACGATTGCAAAGTGACAGCTGTCTTATATGAAGTTTCACAAAGTTTTCATAGATGGCGCTAGTATACACTCGCGTTAATAAAAGACAATATTAAATTAGTTTCACTTTTAAAACTATATAATAGCGATGCGCGTCATTTTCTTAAAGTTTAACTTTATCTTGGGATTGAACTTTGAAGATTAAACGTAATTTATTCGAATCGTCGCTACTAGATAATAATCTATTCAACATTTCTATGTTTCTATAATGTTGTCTATTTAAAATAAAGTGGCATATTATGCTAATAGATAACCTACATATGTTAACCGCTTCGGCAATTATCGTTCAAATGCTAATTTAATACCAGTGGGAAAACAAAAATTGTGAACTCTATAAATCTTTGAGCACCGCCCTGTTATAGAGCTGTCCTTGTCATTTAAAATGAGTTGAAAAGAAATAGTAATAGTTAGGTAAACACATAAACTAATCGTATAAAAATATGTTCTGAGTCTTGGGGATGCTGATTTCATTTTCAATGGACCCATTGACGGGCTTGTTAGCAAGTCAGGTAGGTACTACACCCACCCCGTATTCCAATGGGTCGCGGATTCGAATCCCACTCGATTTTTTTCATCAACATGTTTTCCTTACGTCTGGTCACTGTATGCATTAAATATGGAAGGAATACCGAAAATCCCGACCGGATAACGAATCACCGTTCACAAATGAAAAAACCTTTCGGTGTATATGGATTTCTGAGTGGTCGAATTTAAATATAGGTCGACAGCACATTATTACCTGAAGTAACATCGACGTCTACTATCAAAAAAGGAAGGGACTACGGAATCTATTTAATTTATTTTTCTGACACTTTCAAATAGCAATTTTCTCTTAAGATCTATTAATATGACTACTTTATAATGCAAATTACCAAAAATTTAATTTAAATTAATTCTAACAGTTAACCCATGACCTTTGAATTATCTACTTTAAGAGTTAACTTTGGACTTTAAACTACACATCTGTTGTGAAGTTAAGGTTAAACTAAACCACTCGATATTTTATAGTGCTGGTTAGCTCAAAAATATCCTACCGATTTAGTTCGGTTATAAAGTTTATAACAAGTCTAGTTATTGCTTTAAAAGTAGTTTGATAAAAGAAATACAAATATATTTTTTTGTTTTTTTTGTACGATAAACGAGCGTGAGCGCCTTAGAAGACATCAAAAAATGATACGCATGTTCTTAATATCGTCTTATATACGCGAGTATAACACATAACCCCATAACGCACAGATTTTTTGAAAAAATATCGGCCAAAAAAAAACCTTTTGCATGTAATAAAAAACATCTTAGAACATAGAGCTTTCACACTGTTATTTTCAATTCTCAATTATATTCGAATGTGAAAAATTATAAAAATATACGGCGTAAATATGACAATTTTTTGATATTTCAAATCAGACAGCTGTCACCTTTCAGTCTGCCCTTGGCCACGGTCGATGAAAAGGATTCGAAACATCGAGTTAAATAATATAATTCATAAATCGCGTATAAAATAGGAGATTTATTAGGAGATAGATATATCTTATATCTCCCTTCATCTAGGAGATTTTAAAACTTTAGTGATGTAATTGAAAAAAATATTTGATTTTACAAAAAACTATATTATTTTGCATACCATTTCAAAGATACAACAAATCAAGTTCAATTCAATAAATATATAAGTGAAACCTCTTACAATTATAAATGCGTTTAATGTAAATTAACGCCGAAGCTTCCATAAAACTCTTGGGACTTCGGAGACAAAAATATCAACACCGTTTACGATAAGAGCCGTTTACTTTGTTAGATAAGATAATAGTTTGAAAACAGTTCTCAAGTCATTTGTAACACTGAATACATATGTTAGACGGGCTCGTTAGCGCGTTTGGTAGAGCACTTACCTTGGGCACCGATGGGTCGCGGGTTCAAATCCCGGACGACATATTTAAAGATTTATATAAACATGTCTTCCCCACGTCTGGTTATTCCGGGCATTTATCGGGTGGGAGGAATATCGAAATTCCGACGGGTAACGAACCACCGTTCAATGATGGAAAAACCGTGAAGTGGATATTGCGCGTTTCGATCTCAGTCTGTGGATTTCTGAATGCTCGAAGTAACAAGTAGGTCGACAGCGCATCATTGACTGATGTTCTGTGGCTGAGGTATCACCTACCATCAAGTGAAACTCATGCTTGTCTGTCGATATCTAACATAAAAAAACGTCTACAATTATTGATGTTGGCCGCTTCCATGTCTTAATAATTATATGTTAAGCGTTTGGGCTTGTATGATAGTCTCGCTTCTACTGAGAAGAGCCGGCAAGAAATGTTTTTCCTTTCAGAAATCAAAATATATTTTATAGGCATAAAAAATGTAAGAAACTTTATCTTTTGACGAAACATTATTACAAAATAATAACGGTTACATTATTGGGAAGAAGGTATTTTTAATCTTTGGGGAACCTTCAAAGTTTTGGGTTAATGTATCCTAAACGCCACCTTACCGACATTAGACTGCGGTACTATAGAAAGCTATAATATATTGTTCATTCGTCCATAGACAAAAATAAAATTTCAATTATTTTAAAGATAGTTTATTGAAACTTTCATATTTAAAATGATAGTAAAAAAGTAAAACAGCAGTAAACAGATATGTAATCACTTCAGCTTTTGCTGCTTTTACCAGACAGGACCGATTTTAAAATTTCAATAAATAAATAAATTATCAGCGAGTTACAAAGGCTATTTTTTGTGAACATACATCTACATTGTACCCTTGTGTATTTTTTTAAATGAAATTAATTTTTAATGGTTTATGATACATGTATCGTTCTCAAAAGAAATTACAACTAACAGAAATAGTGACATAGCATATGTAAACAATGGTTTTCGGTAGGCATTTTTTTTATTAAATTGTTTATAAAGTAACATTAAGATAAGAATGTTTTAAAAAAATAATCTTAAACTACGCTTGATTTCCAACCGTTACCTAAGCGAGTGAGTCAGTACCGTTACCTAAGCGAGTGAGGACAGTAAAAGTTATTTCTTATCTAAGTCACAGTCTTGTCTCAATATTGGAAAAAGGTCGGTGAGGAATTTTTTAACTCTCATTTTTAATTCATTTTTTGTTGAACAATTTAAGATAGCTTTTTTATGTAAGCATAGTATATAAATATATATATATATTTTTTTATAGTATAGGGGGCAAACGGGCAGACGGCTCACGTGATGGTAAGTGATCACCGCCGCCCATAGACATCCGCAACACCAGAAGGCTTGCAGGTGCGTTGCCGGCCTTTAAGAAAGATGTAGGCTCGCTTCTTGAAGGTTTCCAAGTCGTATCGGTTCGGAAAAACCGCCGGCGAAAGCTGATTCCACAGAGTGGTTGTGCGAGGCAAGAAGTGTCTCAAGAATCGCGCAGTTGTGGACTTCCAGACATCAAGATGGTATGCGTGGTATTTTTGACGCGATGTCCGATGGCGAAATTCAGCGGCCGGGATTAAACCGAACAATTCCTCCGAGCATTCCCCGTGATAAATGCAATAGAAGATGCAGAGCGAGCCTACATCTCTACGCAGCGCCAAAGGGTCGAGCCGATCGAAATGAGCCTGAGGCCTTAGAGGCCAAGCCATAGTATTGTTATGTTATTCTAAATATAGTGACTTCGAGATTTAAAATGATTTCACCACGAATTAGCAACATTTATTAGAAAGAAGAAAGAAAAAACATTATATCATAGCACAAAAAAGTCCTCCGCCGGCCGCGTCTGTCCGTCTGTTCGCGATAAACTCAAAAACTACTGAATGGATTTTCATTCGGTTTTCACCAATAGGTAGAACGATTCATGAGGAAGGTATATAATTTGTCAAGGGTTTGTATAAAGTATTTGCTTGAAATATAATGATAATTGTTGCAAGTGTCGGAAAAAGTTAAGCCGCCTGGGAGCTTTCATCGAAAACGCAGCCTAATTCCTTTGAGATATAACAAAACAAAGTATAGTGGGATATTTCTCTTTTATAGATCTCAGATATGAAAAATGTTCTGGATGACATATATTTATCTTTTAAGAATAGCTTGCTATACTCATTCTATCTTTTAAAAAAATGGTCGCGTACAATGCGTATGTGGTAATTGAAAGCTATTTAGTCGGGTATAGTATTAATACTTATCAACTTAAATACTTGAGTTAGCTTAAGCATTTTATGTACATTAATATAACCTTTTACACCATATAATTTAAATGAATATCTTAGGGGTTATCGCAAAAAATAAACGCGTGATTGCGACCCTACAACATATGTATGTACAATGTACATTGTACATATAGGCGTAATTTTTCAAATTTTTTTTCAAATTCAAAAATCATTAATATTCATTTAGGTAACACAATGTACACTTATGAACGTCAATAAAAAATACATATTAAATGCTTCTAATTTTACATTTACTGCCAGTTCACAAATCAAGGGCGTAGAGCGGACGAGAAGAACTGGCAAGAAACTCGCCGCCACTCTTTTTAATCGCCAAGTTTTTGTTTTACAAATGTTTTATAAGGGGCTGCAACCATTACACCATGTTCCACATGACATCACACAATTAACTATAATTATCAAAAAATATATATAAACGAAAAAATAAAACAAAGATTTGTCCTCTATCAGCAGTATGTATGGTGAAATAGGAGCACTCACATTCTAGTGGGAACAACACGCAAATACATAGACGAAATAACTAATATCACCGCATGCACGAATCAATTAATATGCTATGCTACCCGTGTGAAGCCGCGGCGGTCGCTAGTAAATGATATAATACTTGTTCAATTAAAAAAATATATTAAAAACAATTCACTGTGAAAGAAATCAGTAGATTCGATAAATAATACTTAATTTAAAAAAAATCTAACTCATAACCGATATTCAGTCGATAGCGCTATAATGATCGGTTAGTGGTTCTAGACATCGCAAACAATACTCGACCTACTTAACATCGTCTTGGATCCTATTACGGACGTCTTATTGGAAAAGTTTTTGCGATAAATTCAGATTTTCCGTCGTGTCACTCGGATTTCTGGTTACGTGAAGGCGCTAGTCAAATTTCTTATGGTTTTTCTAAGTGGAATTTTATGACGCGAAATATAATTTACGTTTTTTCAAGTTATATATTTATTTTTAGTTATTTGACCACTATCGCTGATGGTAAGTGGTGATGCGAACAGGATGGTAAATCAGAACTACTTAGACGTGCCTGTTAAATCTAGATTTAAAGAGGACCAAAAGTACGTAATTTAAACTAAATTAAAAATCAAGTCGCTATTAATCAAGGACTGAATACCGGTTAATTTACTATGGGAGTTATACCGGTATAATTTATTTATTTATTACGAAAAACCTTACAGCTTACTGGAGATTAACAAATTAATTTATAAAACATAATGCCAATTACAAGGTTTACAGATTAATCAATAAAAATAATATTACAGAGAGAATACGTATAGAGTGTAGGTTTAGAGAGTATGTGTTTGTGTGTGACTGAAGAGGTGTGTGTGCTTCAATAAAAAATATCATGATACAAAATTGGTATGATTCAGTGATATTAGTTGTTTGATAGTGTTCTAAGGATATTTTCTTTGAAAGAGTTAGGTTTTTTTTAAGGTTTTTTTTTAAATATTCTTTCGTATTTATTCATATTTACTGAAAAAAATTACTGTGGTAAGTTGAGTATGTATTCCTCTATAAAACTGGTATCTCAGTCAGACACGTATTTTGGAAAATAAAAATTAACCGGTTTCAGTCCCTGCTATTAATAGCAGTCTGACCATCCACCCAAAAGCTTATTAAACTAATACTAGAAACACACCCCGGCTTAGCACGCTTGCAATGTATTAGATGCTAGCGATTCGCCCCGGCTTCGCACGGGTGCAATGTAAATGTACTTAAAATAAAATATATATAGCCTGTGTTACTCGCTGATAATATAGCTTTCTATTGGTGAAAGAATTTTTAGAATCGGTCCAGTAGTTTTTAAGTTTATTCGTTACATACAAAAATACTCTTACCTTTTTATAATATTAATATAGACTTATGTGCAGTCCGTATAGAGTGATTAATCGAAAGTTTGGTATGGAATAAATATAATTTAATTATTACCTTTAAACACTTATTATCGCTTACTTAAATATATTTATATTCATACTTCGAAACGACCCTCACTCGATGTCTTCAAAATTCTTAGAACAATGTCACAGACCGTACAATGAAATAAAAGTATTTTCTCTTATCACATATCATCGTTCATTCCAACAATCAATTTATCTACAAGCTTTTTCTATCACTATCAAACACGTTTCATCCGTATCAACCCTTATAAAATAAAGAAACTATTCAAACACAAAAGGTCCTATATCAAACAAACTACAAACCAAAATCAATCGTAAAATTCAAAATTCAAAATTCAAAAATCATTTATTCATTTAGGTAACACAATGTACACTTATGAACGTCAATAAAAATACATATTAAATGCTTCTAATTTTACATTTACTGCCAGTTCTCAAATCAAGGGCGTAGAGCGGACGAGAAGAACTGGCAAGAAACTCGCCGCCACTCTTTTTTAATCGCCAAGTTTTTGTTTTACAATTTTTTTTTGTAAGGAGCTGCAACCATTACACCATGTTCCACATGACATCTTTAAGTATTTAACTATAATAAGCGAAAAAATAAATAAAAACAAAGATTTGTCCTCTATCAGCAGAATGTATGGTGAAATAGGAGCACTCACTTACATTCTCGTGGGAACAACACGCAAATACATAGACGAAATAACTAATATCACCGCATACACGAATTCAAGTTCGACCAGTCACCACAAGTAGCACCCGTTCACGAGTATGACGCATGGCCAGCCATCGACCCCCTCGCCATATTTTAGGGAGAGAGACAACCCGACGCATGGACGCCGCCACAAGCAATGACATTTAAGCGAGCATGACGATCCTTGAAATGTGAACTTGGCTACATAAGAAAACAATAATAATATTAATTATTCTGAAATAAATTAGTACTACATGGATCACGGTTTGCTCCCACTTTACATTATAAAGGTCGTGGATGTTGACGATCGCCCCCGAGTCTGGAATTGCAGCCGAGATTCAGTCGCGTTACCTCTATACTGGAGCAAATCATATCCAAGCACTAGGATCGTTTAAATATTCATTTATGTTATAATAGGCCTTAGCAAGTAGTTTTACTTTAACGTACGATTTAAGTTTATTTATTGACAACACTTGTATCTCACTAGGGATTTTGTTGAAAAAACGTATACAATTGCCTTGGAAAGAATTACTCGTTTTATGCAGCCTTGTGGTTGGTGCACTAATTTTGTCTTTATTACGAGTACTATAATTGTGGAAGCTACTATTCTTTTGAAAGATATCTATATTTTTCCGCACATATAAAATATTCTCATAAATGTATTGACTTGCCAAAGTCAAAATATTTAATTCTTTAAACTTGCTTCGAACTGACTCCCGTGGGGATAATCCGCAGATCGCTCTTATAGCCCGCTTTTGCACTACAAATATCGATTTAATATCAGCTGCATTACCCCACAAAATAACACCATATGACATAATACTATGAAAATAGCTGAAATAAACGAGCTTTGCTGTATTCTCGTCAGTAAGATCACGTATCTTTTTCACTGCGAACGCTGCAGAACTTAGCCTATTCGAAAGACCTTCTATGTGTGGGCCCCACTGGAGTTTACTATCTAAAGTAATTCCCAAGAACACTGTATTATCAACAAAGTCTATTTCCTCATTTTTAATTATTATTTGACCATTGCTACTTTTTACATTTGTAGTTACAAATTTAATACATTTTGTCTTCTTTTCGTTTAGCTTAAGATTATTTGTATTAAACCAGTGAACTACACTGGAGATGGCACTGTTTACATTCTCAAGTAATGGATCTCGTCGTTTCACTTTAAATAAAAGCGAAGTGTCATCAGCAAACAGTACTATCTCGTGAAGCTCTTTTACAAGAAATGGTAGGTCATTTATATAGATGAGGAATAAGAAAGGTCCAAGTATGGAGCCTTGCGGTACACCCATAGTAACAGACGATCCCATTGAGGTTGTTCCATTTATATTTACCTTTTGAATTCTACCGCTCAGGTATGAATCCATTAGTTTTAGCGCTTTTTCGCCAATGCCATAGTGTTGAAGTTTTTTGATAAGGATTTCGTGATGGACACAGTCAAAAGCCTTTGATAAATCGCAAAAAACTCCAATGGCATCATGAGCATTTTCCCACGCATTTAAAATCTCGGAAATTAATTTAATACCAGCATCGGCTGTGGAGCGACCTTTTGTAAAACCATACTGTTGGCTATGCATAAGTTTATTATTATTGAAATGTATCATTAATTGATCAAGAATCAATTTTTCAAAAATTTTACTCAATGCAGGCAGCACAGATACGGGTCTAAAATTTGTGGGGTCAGAAGTGCTGCCCGTTTTGAACAACGGTGTGATTTTACTTAGTTTCATCTGGTCTGGAAAGACTCCACAATCTATACATTCATTAAATATTATAGCTAACTCTGAACTGATAACATCGATTACTGATTGTAAAACAAATACAGATACACCCCAAAGGTCTTTAGTTTTTTTTAATTTGAGTTGTTTAAATGTTTTAATAATATCATTGCAGCTAATGCGGCTAAATATAAACTTATGATTGCATATAGGAACATTCTTTTGTAATAATAAAAGGGCGGCTGATGGTGAAGAATTTAGAACGCTAGTTGTATTCATTGGAATGTTAGTAAAAAACTCTTCAAATGCAGAGGCTACTTCGAGGTCGGAACTAATTACTATGCCGTTTATGTTAACCTTATATTCAGTATCCTTTCTAGAGGTTCTTCCAGTCTCCTCGTTTATAATTTTCCAAGTAGCCTTTATCTTATCAGAGCTATTTTTTATTTTAAAACTTAAGTGTTGCGCCTTAGCGATTCTACACTCTTGCCTAAAACTTTTTGAGAATATCCTAACATGTGTTTTAAATTCTTCACTGTCATTATACTGTTTTTCATTATACAATTCATACAATTTTAGCCTTTTCTTGTGTAGCTCAGGAGTTGCCCAGTCACAAAAGGTAGGTTTCTCTGAGACCAAAAAAGTCTTTGGAGTGAACACATTTTTGAATTCATCAATAAATGAATCAAAAAATATGTTATATAAATTATTAGGGCATCGATTACTACACAAAAATGGCATTTTAAATATTAAATTTTTCTTAAATCTGTCTAACCGATCATCTGTTATAGGAACTGTGCATATTTTCTTTTTTGGATCTTTACATTTAACTATTTCGAATTCAAACAATTGACCAGAGTGATCAGACGTTAGTTTGTTGATAATACAGGTGTTGAGAGGAGCGATATCACTATAGATATTGTCAATACATGTTGCCGTGGTGGCTGTTACCCTAGTAGGTACAATAAAATTATTAATTAAATTAAATGATTTAAAGAGATTAAGCATACGTTTACTTGAACTACAGTTGTCAAGCAAATTAACATTAAAGTCTCCACAAACGATCAATCTTTTCTTGGACTTTTGCAATTTGTACAGAACCTGTTCTAATATTTTTTCCAAGCCATCATATTGAGCTGAAGGAGGGCTATACAAACTGACAATGATGAATTGCTCCAGCTCTACACAAGATACTTCAATAAGGCGTTCCACAGAGAAGCTCACTATGTCCTTCCTTTCCTTAAATTTAATTTTTTTACTAAGCAAAATTAATGAGCCACCGCGTATTGCATTTCCTCTGCAGAACGAACTACCAATCTGATGATTACAAAAATTGAACACAAGTTCACATGTTTTTAACCAGTGTTCTGTAATACACAATATGTCAACATTTTCACAGCTCAAAAACAACTCAATTTCAAGTAACTTACTTTTCATTCCTTGTATATTTTGGTGAACCAGATTGATAGTATTTTGTTTTAATTTACTTATCTTACTTACTAGTTTTAAGCCAGAGAGAATCTCTGTTGTCTTATTATCTAATTTAAATTAGAAATACTATTTCTTGGAATATCTTCCAAGGTCTTACTAACTAAAACCTGCTCAATAGAAGCAGGTTGTCTAGCCAAATTCTTGGCTGTTATAAACAAAAAATATGATAGCGAATCAGCTATCTGTCTCTTAAAATATAAAGGTAGATTATATCTATCCTTTGTCAAAAAGTTATTATTACAACTAATGTACCTATTGGTATCAATTAGTGTAAAGTTATTATTATACACTGTAAATGTATGCAGAGTCTGATTTAAAATATGTCTTATATTATTTTCCTGTTGTGTGAAGTTTTTGCTGTAAGGGAATGTAAACATAGTCAGATTTTTAGTACTAAGTGAGCACAATTTTTCATAGTAATTAATAAGCTCTTTTTTGTTTAAATTCCCTCTGTTGCCTATAAATATAACTAAATTATCAGTTTTACAGGAAGACTGCAGTACAATATTCTTAATAATATATTTAAAAGTGGCATTTGGGTAACAGCTGTTTATAAGATTTTGTCCCTTATTTAAAAATTGGCTCATTTGTTGGCCTATTTGGTCACAGTACATTACATTTGTTAATTTTGACATTGAAATATTATTATTGTTTATTGTATTAATTGAATTTTTATTATTATCACTACATACTGATGACACCTGTACAGACTGGGTCGAGTTTCTCGACTCAAAACATTGTGCTGCATATGTGGAGATCTTGATAAGATCTTCCATAGCAGCTGAGTATTTAAATACCATACTTTGTGATTCTTGTAATTTTGAGATCATGGAATCTGATATATTTTGAAGTTCCAATATCTCCTTTTGCAATTGTTGGGTGTCAAATTCATACTTAATCCTACTATTTTCAAGTTCAATTAAGTGTATATCAATATTAGTTTTAAGTTTTATGTTTTCCTTCATTAATTTATTATTATCTAAGACAATTTTGTGCTTTTTGAGTAATTTTTGTGTTTTATTTATGAATTTATTAATTTTAATATACTTTTTCAATTGTTTAATACTACATCTGCTAATATTTTTATTTTCTGTAGAGGAATTTGATTTTGATTTTGAAAGTGAATTGTTGCAAACTAAGTCTTTAAAAAGGTCTTGTGTTATAGTCTCTGACTTCTGGTGTGAGGCTTCTTCAAGCTTTATGATATGTTGGTTTGCCTCATACAATTCCTTTTCAAGATTAGAAATGCGTTTCAAGGCACTTTCATACTCTAAGCCATAGCTATCAAGCTTGTGTAATTGATTTTTCAGCAAGTCACACTCATCCTGTAGTGTGTTATTTTGCTGAAATATCAATGATAGCTCGGCTTTGAGCTTTTTGTTGGCCTCTAGCACTTCCAACAACTCTCTTTCATTGTCCTCCCTCTCCAATGTTAACTGAGAACATAACTGCTTGGAAGCTTTCAATTCCTTTAAGGCTAGCCTTAGTTTAGACTCTTCTTGTAAGGCAAGGCCTCTGCGAGTCATCATATTGCTTCAAAGGTCTTGTTTTGGCTTCCGATAAGAAGTGTAGTTACTCAAGTTAAGTATGTGGTAATTTGAAACTAGTGGCACAAGTCTATTACTATTAATATTATAAAAGTTACCTAAAGTAGTACTTACTTTATATGTATGATACACAAAATACTTATTATCACAATTCTAATAGCGAAATATTTCGTAAAAGGAAATAAAAATTTGAATTTTTTAACCTAACTGACACTCAACTTTTTATCACAGTATTAGCGTTTTAGACGCTAATATTTTAAGGCAAATCCTATTTTAACGCAACACTTATGAAATATTTAGCAACAAAATGGAATTATATCACAAAATTATTAAAAAATATAATTTTTTGCTGAGACCTAAATTAAACAGCTGTTTCCCTTACAGTGTTGCCACTTATCCTGAAAACTGTAACTTCCAGATATAGAAGTTATTCTTCTTTGTTCAATAATGAGCAAAAGATGAAACTTATTAAGAAAATTAAGGATATCTTAAGAGCCTTCAGAGAGGTGCGCTCGGCCTATTGATTTTCACTTCTCTCAATTTTATTGCATGCCTACGTTTTTCAGCTGAAGCATCCTTAAGCATCACTTAGTAGGCTTAGAACGAATATACCGTTTATTCCACGGTTACTCGACTTTGTAACCTATACCTTTGGGCTAAGACTGCTTTTGCATTTCAATTAGGCTGATAAATAAACGTATTGTTACAACGGGACGTGATTTTGTTGAGATAAAGCAAAAAGGTTTTTTGAGTACAATGAAAACGCACGGTGAAAAATGCTTGCATTGAAGATATTGAGTACCATAAGATGGAGGAATTACGTGAAGTGTCAACGAACTCTTCTTTTTTCTGGAACAATTCAAAATGGCGGTCTAAAATAAGTAAAGTATCAAGATATAACATCGCTTCACAAGTTTCTCTATTCGTTGCCAGTAACCGAGTTTTTATATGTCCGACCCCAAATATATTATTTAAATGTAAAAATTCTTCTAAAAGTAAAATTAAAAAAATCGAATAGTTATATAAAATCGATTAGTTAGTAGTAAAATTTAAATAAATATAGTCAAGTCAAGGATCTTATACAATATACCCATCTATAGAATCGAATCTATATGAATATTATAAAGAGGAAAGATTTGTTTGTTTGTTACGCTTCAACTCAAAAACTACGAGACCGATTTTAAAAATTCTTTCAAAATCAACCGTAAGCAGTTTCGGGGCAATCGTAACCGGGGCAAATCGCTAGTATATAATAACTAGCGACCCGCCCCGGCTTCGCACGGATGCAATGTAGATACTAATGTGGTGACAACATGAATAATTATCGTCATATTTAAACAAATTAACACATAACAATTTCAAACTAACGCAAAAACCTTCCTCTTAAATCACTCTATCTATTGAAGAAAGCCGCATTACAATCTGTTGTATAGTTTAAAAGATCTAAGCATACAACGGGACAGACAGCGGGATCATTTTTTTTTATAGGGTTAAGCATGTTTTTCCTACGTCTGGTAACTTCGGGCATTAATGGAACTACCGTTCATAGATGGAAACACCGTGAAGTGCACATTGCACATTTCGGTTTCAGTCTTTGCATTTCCGAATGCTCGAAGTAAAAAGTAGGTCGACAGCGCATCATTAATTGATATTCTGTGGTATGACCTACCATCAAGTGAACCTCATGCTCGTCTGTCGATATCCAACATAAAAAAGAGGCTTTTACTCGTTCCTTCATTAAAACACTATATCACATACGAAATTCGAAAAACAATACAACATATTCTAAGCTTTTCTATGTTTTATATGAGATTGAGAGCGTATTAACAAGTTTTCAGCTTTTAGAAGCGTTACCATGTAAGTTGTCCACTTATCTCGCTAATTGTAGACAAGGTTAAATCGTAATCCAATTAGATAGAGATGTGCTTGGCCTCAACCCTTGAAGTTAAGTCGGTAATGGGGTCAAAAACTTTGCTACACGTGTATAATATTTGTCAATCCCCGTTTTTTGGTAGAAATTATGGAATCCTAGTAATCTGATACATAAAATATTATAAATGGGAAAGTTTGTGAGGATGGATGGATGGATGTTTGTTACTCTATCACGCAAAAACTACCGAACGGACCTCGAATCTCTACAGTAATGTAGCTTATACATCAGAATACCACATAGGCTGTAATATTACGATAAGTATCAAGTAAGTCGGAAAAATTCCTGTCCTTTGAAAGCTATTTTGGTGCGGACTGCCTAAACAGTTGGAGTTACAAGAATATAACGTATCATGGGATTGTTTTTCTTAAACAGTTCTAAATAAAAGTCCGCGACAGCATATATCTACCTTTTATGTGGAAGCCAATATACCCTAAACTATGAGCCATAAATACATTTAAATTTGATATTTTTTTAAATACACATTTTAGAGTATTTAGCTCATTCTAATATCCAAATCTTTTTTGTAATTTAGACGAATAATTAGCTTAAAAAATATCATGAAAAGATTGAATTGAAAAAAAACACCTTCGTAAAAAATAAGCTACCCGTAGTACTGATTCTACGCAGACGAAGTCGCGGGCAGAAGCTAGTCTAATTTAAAACAAAATGAATAAAATCGATGCTATTGCATCAGTCTGTTGTAAGTTTATAATAATTAAAATTGGATAGCGTACTGTAGCTTAAGATTGAATCCATTCATACATAAAACATTCATCTCTCCATGAAATCTTGGATTCTATGTATCATTATTTTCTATCTTCAACAAATTTTAATGATAGCCTGCATAAAAGATATTTGTGCAACTAAAAACTTTCATAATTCGTACGAATATTTTATTTCATTTCAATATTTCTCTTCAAACAGTTATACACTCAGTTTTTATTTTACTCAATATTTCCTTCAGATAAATCGTTTTGTGAAATTAAATAAGTTCAAATTACTTTAATTAAATGAGTTTAAATATTTTATTATAATTTAGAAGTATTCGTAATGTCCATCTGTCATTTTGAAAGAAATCAGAGACCCCAGCCTGAACGAATTGCGAGCAAGTATTCGTACGAGTATTTATACGTCAAATTCCGATATTCAAATCAAAAAAAAACTGTGAAGATTGTAGCTTCATTTTAAGAATTCACAGGTTTGACGCTGACGGATTTTTTATGTAATGTGACAAAAATAACCATTAAGTACCATAAAATGAGTGTGTTAATAAATACAAGGGGTTTTTTCCTTCAATTTCCTGAATTTATATCCTTTTCTTTCTTGATGTCAAACATAAATATATTAGTAAGGTTAGTTTTAATAATTTTAGAAATTAAATATATTAGTTTGTTAATGCTATTATAATTGTTAGTTTTTATTATAATAATTAAGTTTGTAAACTATTTTAATTAAAACAACCCCTGAACGGTTAGAGGCCTCATCCAAAGATTTCCAAATATTTTTCGTCCGTGTATCCCACACTAACTTATACCCACGACTTCGTCCGCGCAGACTTCGATTATTATATGTTGGGCATTTTCTACTAACTACAAAACACTCCTATTCTCCTCCTCCTACAAACTTCAGTCGCCAAAATAGTTCTCAGAAAGTCGATTTTTTCCGACTTTATTGACACTCATCGTTACAGTATCACAAATTAACTCAATATCCTTATAAATTATAGCCTATATGTTATTATGATGTATAGAAAATAATACTGTAATATTTCTTCAAAATCCGTCCAGTAGTTTTTGCGTGAAAGAGTTACAAACATCCATCCATCCTCATAAACAAAACATTTATAATATCAGTAGGATTAATTATTTTTACGTAAAACATCTTTACAAAAAATAATACTTACAACTAGATGCTTTTAGATGCTTTTCAGCAACCAAATAATATAAAAAATAAATCGCGTTTTAATCCGATATACAGTATTTTATTTAAATGTGTGATACTCGCGTTAATAAAAGACAATATTAAATACAACTATTACTAAAGTCATTTATAAAACATATATTTGTAAAATACAATAAAGCTTATATCAAAACAGGCCTTATTAAACCAACTTTATTATTTATTTGATTGTGATGGAGTTAATTAAAATATAAAATTAATAACTGTCAACGTTTTTTATTTACGAATTCATCGCCATAAACTTGTCCATTTAATTTAAGAGAGCAGTTTATTTTACATTTTATTTATAATAATTTATATTTAATTTATTCTAATCAATTAACAGTAAGGTTTCGTAATTGTTTTATTTTTACATAGTATAAAACAAAATCGCATCTGTCTGTGAGGGCGCTTAGATCTTTTGAACTATGCAACGGATTTTAATGCAATTTTTAATAGAAAGATTGAAGAGGAATACGTATAGTTTATAACTGTTGTGTGGTAATTTATTAAAATAAGACAAATCAAGATTTTATTGATTAAAAGTTCAAGATGTTGAAAGAAGAGTTTTTTTTTATGTCAGATATCGACAGACGAGCATGAGGTTCACTTGATGGTAGGTGATACCTCAGCCACAGAACATCGGCCACTGAAGCGCTGTCGCTCTAATTTTTACTTCGAGCATTCGGAAATCCATAGACTGAAACCGAAACGCCCATTATGCACTTCACGGTTTTTCCATCTATAAACGGTGGTTACCCGGTCTGAATTTAGATATTCCTCCCACCCGATCAATGCCCGAAGTTAGCAGACGTGGGGAAAACATACTTACAGAAAATTATAAACATGTGATCCCGGTGGGATTCGAACCCATGACCCATCGATGCGCAGGGCAGGTGTTCTACCGAACGCGCCAACGAGCCCGTCAAACAATTAAAATAATAGAGTACCTAATAAGTAAATTGAAACGTCATTAACTTGGTTTGGACAACACAAGAGCTTTCAATAACATAGATTCACTAAGAAAATAATACACTGTCAATATAATTACAGATAACATACGAAGTCCATTATAACATCTATTTTGGTGTCATTTGCGGGGGGATCCCTTTGAGGTTTTTACCCCAATTGTACTTTAATCGACCGCTTGTTTACTTAAGTGCGTTTACCAAAACAGTGTGGCCATACTTACGGCGAATATTTGTATTTTGTATAATCACGGGGATGAAAAAAAAGAGATAATTATTTTTTCCTTTTATTTTTTTAAAATTGTATTTAGTTTTTTATTCCTGTACGTCTTATAAGTGCGGCATGAACACTTCTGTTTCATGAGGTAAATATGTATTAATTGTAGTATTTTTTGTGTGGTTTTATTTTTATTTTTTATTATATTAAAGATTTCATATTAAGGTTTCTTTTACTTTATTTTTTAACGTAGTTGGCGCTGTATGGTTGTGGCACCCACACCATACAGCGCTGATTTTCACCAAATTCAAAGTTGTCTGAATCTTATAAGTTTTCATTTTATTTACTTGTATTGTATAGTATTTGCAATAAATGATTTTATTATTTATTTATTTTATTATAATCAAAAAAATGTTGCGACGGGATACCAGTTGTATGCGAGAGCGATGGGCCACAGTACGGCGAAACTTGAGGGCCAAGTCCCTGAAAAGGTTTTTCATTTCCTTGAGGACAAAAGGAGTCTTTCCCCCTCCATAAAACAATGTAAAAAAAAGGAAAGTAACTTATCGTAGAAAATCAACTTTATTATTAATCACTTCTTAAGTGGAAGGCATCGATATGTTAGATTATCTACCAATGTTATTTCATAAGTCCATAATCCGCTGTAACTGGCGCTCAGCGGAAAAATATCTGAGTCACCGTGAAAAGGGGTGGAATTCTATGGACGCCAGTCAGCGCTTTTGCCGGAGTAAATATTAAAATTCACTTTCCATTGATTGCTTCACAGAAATACGTGTCACGGTGATGCTGATACTAGCATTCAGTGGAATAGCGCTCACACGTAATACACAATATTGCTATCTTTTATTCGAAAATTCTTTCTTTTTAAGGTAAAAAAATTGTTCGAACCAAACCAACAACTTATTTTGAATTTCTTTTAATACTTCCATTTTCATTTTCCAGTGGAAGAAGCGAAAGTGTTTCGGCATTAAAAACTCAATTTTCTTTTGCATTGTATAGAATCTCTGTATACCTTGCATTATATATATAAACTTCTCAGCCGATTATTACTATTGTAACCGAGTCTTTGTAAGCTAAACCATTGTTGAAAAGAGTGTCCATGGAGTTTTTTGCCGGTTCTTCTCCATGAGACCCACTTTTTGGAACCGTGCAACTAGACGTTTCATAAGAGCCTGCAAAGGCCTATTTGAAATAAAAAACTTTTGATTTTGATTTACATACAACCCTAACCTTTTCACCTTTCTACCACCAACCCCTATTTTTTAATAAAATCGATTTTTGTATGAACAATATCCAAATAATACTGGCACCACATAAGTATCTACATTGAATCCGTGCGAAGCCGGGGCGGATCGTTAGTAATTCTATGAAAATATTTTGTCATTCACTAATTTAAATATTATCCATACTAATCTATACTAATATTATAAAGAGGAAAGATTTGTATTTTTGTGTTATGAATAAACTCAAAAACTACTGGACCGATTTTGAAAATTCTTTCACCAATAGAAAGCTACATTATCAGCGAGTAACTAGGCATGTTTTGTGTATAGTACATCTACATTGCACCCGTGTGAAACTGGGGCGCGTTGCTAGTGATAATATAAAACGTATCGTTTCAAGTTATACCCATAACACTTAATACTCTACTGTTTTAAAAATATCTTGATAAGTACGCTATATTTTTAACAAGTTAAGTTTTTATATGAAATATTAAAGCTCTCACAGCTTCATAAAGAAGTGTACTCGGGCGTCATATTTAATTTTCAGCTGCAAAATAAGATAAAGTTAAGTTAAAACCGCTGGGGTATATTATTAATAATTTGTATATTATTTTTTTAATAAAACTTTATTTTACATATTATAATTTTTCCAAAATATAAAACTCATGTATTATTCAAGAACATACCTGTTGAAATCCTGTATGATGAATCTAGAACCTGAAAAGAAAGAAATTAATCAATAAAATAATAATTTCTATTTATTTTCTTTGTTATAATTATATGGACAAACAGATGTTTGATCTCTATCCGTGATGCTCAAATTGTTGAATAATGACGGCAAAGGTGATAAGTCTTTAAGGTGCCAATTAACTCTAATTTTAATGATAACCCAGTATTTTTTTTAGAAAATGTCAAATCAATGACTCCAACATAAGTCACCAAAAAACTTTATATAATATAATAATTGTTGGATACAGTAAAAAAATCTCTATAAAAATAGCTGATGTCACCTTTCAGTCTGTCCGTGAACACACTATGAAAACCACTCGAAACGTCCGCGTGTAAATAATAAAAAAAATCATATCATTATATATTTTTTTATTCAATTAAATTATCTTCAGTCGTTTTGCATTGATAATTCAGTTCTACAAACCCTTAGATATAATAAGGTATTTATTTAGATATTACAATACAACATATCATGTAGCACACCAATATGTAGGAAATCCCTGTCATACGATATAGGAAGTAATCTTATTCGACGGTTTATGTTCCTTGAGGTTATTTCCTGTGACCTTCTGAAGTCAATTTCGTTAAATAATGTCAGAGGCTTTTGATGATATGGGGGAAAAATAAGGTTTTTGTGATTGCATTAAGCAATGAACCGTAACTAAGCAACTAGTGTCATTGTGGATGTTTTATTGTGGGTTTAATGTATTCACTTTATCCTCAGTAAGCATTAGAATTAAACGCAATATGTAACATTTGTGATCCGATTTTTAACTAAAATCAAAGCGATTATTTGGGCTGTTGCAGTTAATAATCGTAATTTTTCTTACTTATTAAATCTATTTTTTATATAGAGCTTATATCCTATCATCAAGTGAACCTCATCAACTGTCGATATCAAACATTAAAAAAATCTAGATATTTTCAAAGTTTTGATACCTTTTTGGTAAACTATGTCCAATTGAGTCAGATAAAATTACATGCATTTTTCAAGCTTGCTGTTTACAAAGTAATCAAAACTTTATTCTTTTCAATTGTTTTATTTTAGGGTAAATTAAATTTTGGTCAGTCAAAAACTGTCTAACATTTCTACACTTGTTTAATATGACAACTATTTGCAGAAGAGTTGCTACGTAAAAAATCATAAACAACATTATAAGTGTATCACTTATTTTTTGAAAGATATTTATTTAAAAAATATGGGATAGTTTCACATCCAACTGATGTTGATACACTATCCCTTCCGGACCGGAGCAGTAATGAAACCATCCGGGTCAACTCAACATCGCTCATAAATGTTGTAAATAAAATATTTTATAGAATAAATATTATTTGATCGTTTGATAAAACCAACATAAGTACTCTTCTATCAACAAATCAAATCACTTGACATCAATAATTTCAATCCACATTTAGACAATTATTTCTATTAAATTATATTAGTATATTGGATAGCTCGTTTTTGATAAAGGACATATTGCGATCCAAAAGATCACACGTTCGTATTCCGGCATGGTTAAATTTTCTATTATTTCATATTTAAGTCTATTCACTATACATATTAAACATTACATAACTTAAAATAAGAAATATTATTATTCAATTAGGTAGAGTACCGTAAAGGTTTTAGTTTATGGAATTCCATTTTGCATTTAGATACTTCTTGCATTTGGAATTCCAATAAAAAAAAATCAATAGTGCATTATTCTCAATATCTGGCATTCCACAATTTGGCGATTCCTATGTCAATTTTTACCACGCATGATCACTCTGTCAAACCAGCTACCGCGGTTTTTCCGAATCGATACGATTTGGAAATCTTCCATAAGCGAACCTAAGACCGAAAATTGAAGGAAGTTAAGCAGTAGAATGGAAATTGTATGCATGTATTACTATAACGAATTTATTGAAAAATTTGAAAAGGATGTAAATCAAATTTTGATTGAAGAGATGTCTCAAAAATTTTTAACGAAAAATTCGAAGGAAATTTTTGCAAAAGGTAAAGCTCAGACGTCTCAAATTTACCGTTCCGAACCCGCGCCATTCCGGATATTGGTAGCACGCTGTATTTACTGGGCCATCAAGGTGCTTCCGTATTTTAGGACGCCCTATTTTTCATTTCCAGGGATTTTGTTTATTAAATTTC
Organism: Anthocharis cardamines; assembly: GCA_905404175.1. NCBI lineage: Eukaryota > Metazoa > Arthropoda > Insecta > Lepidoptera > Pieridae > Anthocharis > Anthocharis cardamines. Next base: position 1,349,951 of record FR989974.1, read on the forward strand.
ACGTTTTTGGACAGATGCGATGATATCTATTTAGGTCTTTTTTTTTACAAATTTTAAAAAAGTCAAATTAATTTTGTCAAAATTAAACTATGATTAGATTTCTGCCGTGCTAACGAAAACAGCGTTAACCTACAATTTTGTCGAAATTGATAGTCTAATAATGAATCAATCAATCAATCAAAAGTTTTTTATTTCAAATAGGCCTTTGCAGGCTCTTATGAAACGTCTAGTTGCACGGTTCCAAAAAGTGGATCTCATGGAGAAGAACCGGCAAGAAACTCCATGGACACTCTTTTCAACAATGGTTTAGCTTACAAAGACTCGGTTACAATAGTAATAATCGGCTGAGAAGTTTATATAATGCACAGAGATTCTATACAGTGCAAAAGAAAATTGAGTTTTTACTATTAGTGTAAAATGAGATACACACACTTGCACAGCGCAAGTTGCCAGGGAAGCCGCACATGCAGAGATGAATTAGCGCCATACATCTTTATCGTCAACATAGTCTTGGATTTTATAATACGCTTTTTTAATTAGGATTCCTTTGATGACGTTTTTGAACTTTTTAGTCGTAAGATCAGTTACACACTTCGGTAGCCTGTTGTAGAATCTGACACAATTCCCAAGAAATGATTTATTCGATTTTGTTAATCTATATTTTGGGATTATTATTTTATGCTTATTCCTGGTATTTATAGAATGAATATCACTTTTGACAGTGAATTGATGCAATTTTTTACGAACGAACATGATATTCTCTAGAATGTAAAGGGAAGGCAACGTAAGTATATTAATTTCTTTAAATAATTCTCTCAGAGACTCGCGGGGGCCAAGATTATAAATTGCACGAATTGCCCTTTTCTGGAGAATGAATATGGCATCTACGTCAGCCGCTGCGCCCCACAGTAGAATACCATAGGACATTATGCTATGAAAATAAGCAAAAAAAGCCTAGCTGTAGCAACGTCAGTAAGCTGTCTTATTTTTCTGACTGCATAAGCTGCAGAACTTAGTCTACCTGATAATGCTAAAAGTCTTAAAAGGACTTAGTTTCAACGCTTTTGCTTAGTGATATTTAAATTTTTCGCATCAATCGCTAGCCAAAAACGCAGAGACTAAATTACATCACATAATCGCCGCAAGTAAAACACCCCGCTTATGCTTAGTATTCGACTTTATAATTCCATATTTTTTTATTCTTGATATTTTTTTAATAAAAATTGTACAAAAACTAATATGTTTTCTATTTTTTTTTATCAAAAGTCAGAATAAGCCACCTTTGTAGGTGTGATTATAAAAATTTGTTCGAAAACTTTAAACGCCATTCACTCAAAATAAAGAAAACTGCCATAACGCTCTTTTAATTAGCGTGGCAGATTGATGTATACAATATACATCTAGTTAAAATGGCAAAAAAATCATGTCTTTTGTATGGAAGACCCACTTAAATATTTGTTTTATTTTAATTTATTATATCCTAAATGATCCTTTTATACATGCATGTTAATATAAGTAATAGGCTAAGCCTTTATAATTTCGTACAAATAAATTCCGTAGAACCAAAACTACGGACATTAATTTTAAACTTCCGTATTGGTCTTTAGTTCCAGTGGTCTATTATTAAAGTTTTAGTTCAACTCCTTCAGAACTCGAGCCGCTTTTATTAATCTGTTAGAGTTGAACTTTAAAATGAAACCTTCAATTCGATAGAAGAAAACCTTTTTAAGTGCGACTATTTGTTGACTGAAATTACTTTAAATGTGCTAAAAAATCTCGAAATCTATACTAATATTATAAAGAGGAAAGATTTGTATTTTTGAATTTTTGTATGTTATGAATAAACTCAAAAACTACTGGACCGATTTTAAAAATTCTTTCGCCGATACGAAAGCTACATTATTAGCGAGTAACATAGGCTAACTTTTTGTGTACATCTCATCACCTGTGTGAAGCCGGGGCGCGTTGCTAGTACTTTATATTTTGATTTTTTTTAGAAATCAATAGACTTAAGCCGAAACGCGAAATGTATAGATCAATTTACCATCACGTTAGTTCATTACCCGTACGGAATGTGCTGTTCAATATACCTATTTACTTGTTTAATTTTTAAATGGCCAGATGAAATGAAGATGGGGAGGTATATCGAAATTCCGACCGGGTAACGAACCACCGTTCATAGATGGAAAAACCGTGAAATGCATATTGCGCGTTTCGGTTTCAGTCTATGGATTTCCGAATGCTCGAAGTAAAAACTAGGTCGACAGCGCGTCATTGACTGATGTTCTGTGGGTGACCTATCATCAAGTGAACCTCATGCTCGTCTGGCGATATCTAACATAACAAACATTACCCTAAGCCTACGCGCAGATTAAAGCCACTGGTGGCCGCCACTAGAAGCGGCCTCTAGACGCGGCCACCGTGGCCACTGTAAAATGTATGAAACATCGCGCCCGCACGTTGTGGCGGCCACCGGTGGCTAGAAGCTCGGTGGCGGCCACTCGAGCGCCGTGTTTGCGCGGATGCCCTAAAATGTATGAAATATTACACCCGTAGCTTGTGGCGGCCACCGGTGGCTATGCTGTGGTCGCCACTAGTGGCTCAAGTCTGCGCGTAGGCTTAGACAGACAAAACATGTAGGCTTAACCCGTATGAAGCCGGAGCGATTCGCTAGTACTCAATATATAGAAGTTGCCTCATTTAAGCATGCAGTAGCTGTAACGAGTCAACTAACAACACTAAACTTTACGTCCAACATTACGTTACATTTTTACGACATCGTTAAAACACTATTTATAGTTAATTAGGAGTTAAACTTCGCGGTTCGTTCAACATTCGGAAGGTTTGAAGTTCAATAGTAAAATATTTTACGGCTCTTTTGACATTATTGTTTAATGCACTCGTAATTATTGTATAACTGTATTTCAATTTACAACTGACTTCACGCGCTCGGTTTTGCGGTTGGGTTATGTTCGTAATATTCGATAAATGAAATTATATATAGTTATTCAGAAAATCAAAAGTAAATAAAGTTATTGATATATAAAATTCGGCCAAATGCGAATCGGCTATATACCTATATAAAAGAAAGTTGTGTTAGTTACACCGTTTATAACTCAAGAACGGCTGTACCGATTTTAACGATATCTTATTTGTTGGATTCCTCTATGTCCGGAATAAGATATAAGCTATTAAAATATTGGAAAAAATCAGGAAAAAAATATTTGCATAAAATTAATTATAAAAAAAATTAGATTCGGAACTCCGCCATCTTGACAGCGCACGTCATGCATTCTTAGCTTTTTTGGAATAACAGATGTCCACTGCAAATCAGTGACATATTCGACAATTATGAGCATATTCAAATTTAAGAATAATTTATATAACTTCGAAGCCAAAATTGTGGCAGAACAACGTCTGCGGGGTCCACTAGTTATCTATAAAAATGGCAAAAAAAACATGTCTGTTGTATGTAAGCCCCTTTAAGTATTTATTTCAGGCCTAGCATGATAACTGTAATAATTTGTCTTCACTCTTTCGCGAGATATCCCTTGATAGTCATGCTAGGCGAGCTAAGCGATTCAAATTATCTTATTAGATTTAATTACAAAGGCTTATAAAAAAAACAAAGATTTGAATTCAAATTTAAATGGATATCATTCAGTATTGGCGAATAATTTTAAACAGTCCTGAACAGCGCGATCCAATTAGAGAGCTCTGTTACTGAAATAAACAAAAACAAACATTGTCAAGGGCGATCCTGTTTATACGTAGAGGGTTCTGTAACGACGAAAAATTTTTCAATAATATAAAAAATATAATCATCTATTTTTTATGTTTGCTATCGACAGACAAGCATGCGGTTCACTTGATGGTAGGATATATATCAAATAATGCGCTGTCAACCTACTTTTTACTTCGAACATTCGGAAATCCATACAGACCGAAACGCGCAACGCACTACACGATTTTGCCATATATAATTTCGATATTACACCCGTTTAATGCCCGAAGTGACCAGAGATGGGGAAGACATGCTTATTGCTTATGGAACATGTCATCCCGGAGGGATACGAACCCGCAAACCATCGAAGCGCAAGATAGTGTTCTACCAAACGCGCCAACAACGCGTCAAATGTTGAATGCAATTTGTGCTTATTGCTTACATACAAAAAAATTGATAGTTTGCTTTGTTTTATTATAGCATATAACATAAAAAAATTAAAATACTTGAATGTAAATATCTAATATGACAAAGTAAAAAAAAAAAAAATATTTTAGGTAAGGGTTAAAAAAATAGTATGTTTGAAAGCGCGGAAGCAGTTATACGTTCAAAATCGTATCTGTTTGTATATTTCCTAACGCACAAACAGTTACATGTCGAAATTCTGTATGTATTTTTCAAAGGGCGCGCACAGAAGTCAAACCAATGTTTGTAAATTTTATAATGCAAGCGCAGCTATAGGTCAAAATCATATTCCTATGTTTGAATGCCCGGATGCAACTATTAATTCACAATTTTGAAATTCGAATAGCATTTAAAACATTTCCGGTGTATTTAAAAAAGGAACCCTAATAGGCAGGTTTTTACACGCTGTACGAAATTGGCCCGGGTAATGTATTAAGTGATTGTTAGCTCGGGTGGCTTTTGTTAGTGAATTGGACAATACTGTATTGTACTCGCTGTAATTCTGATGAAAAAACTATTTCTTTTCCTTATGTACATAAAGTGTATTGTAATTTATAGAAAAAAAAGTTTTGACAATATACTTTATTGAAAGGTTTTGGTCAGTCTCATAAAAAATATGACAAAAATTTTTGAAAAAATATATAACGATTATTTTAGATGAAAATTAGTAATTATTAAATCATTATTTTATACTATATACATATTCTTTATTATAGTTATTGAATGGCTTTGGTCATGGAATGACCTTATTAAAAACTAACAATGCGCCCCGGCTTCACACGCGTGCAATGTACGAGTAGATGTACTATATATATATTAGTAGTAGATGTAATAATTTATAAGTTATAAGTTTAAAATCGGTCCATTAGTTTTTGAGTTTATTATACAAAAATTCAATTGCGTGTATTAATTATCCTTTAATATTGTACTCGTATGTCAGGCAGTGTTCCCAACCTGAAGCCAGGCAGCTATCGTACCAGGGCCGTAAAATTATCGTATCTATTATAATATCCACTAGTCATTGAAATCCTCACTCAAAATCCTACAAACTGACATGCTGGCGAAAAAAAAAAACCAATAAATTTTGCGCCTAGTCATTGAAATCCTGGCTCAAAAACCTACAAACTAACATGCGGAACAATCGTACAAACTGCGTACGCTATCGTACATCGTACGAAGGTATGAAATTATCGTACATGTACGATAATTATCGTACGGTTCCGAACACTGATGTCAGGTCTATATAAATTATTCATTCATTCATTCTTCTTTTCCTTTCGTATAACATGCTCGTATGATCACGGCATATTCCAACATTAGGCATTCCATAGATACTAAAATATGTATATTCTACTATATCTAGGGTTACCAGATGAAAAAATTAAAAGTCCGGAGGAAAGGAAAGGTTCCATTGAAAAATCCTGAGATTTTTTTACAGTTTCAGAATTTTCTCTCAGACGTACCTACTTAACAATTTATAAAACGTAGTAATATTTTCTTTACTGCGGATCTTCTTAATAAGTATTGATTTTAATTGTGCAATTATTACCAAAGGAAGATTATTTAACTTTTTATTGGAATGTAAGCTGTGGTTTATTAAAAATTCTATTCCTGACATTTCCTGAGATTTGCAAAATCCAGCCGCAATCCTGAGAAGAGTCCAAAAATCCTGAAATCTCAGGACAAATCCTGAGATATGGTAACCCTAACTATATCCCATCAACGAAATAATCCAGAAAAGAAATATATAAAATACAAAATATAAAGTATTTTTAAAGCAATTTTATTCCCTTAAACTAATTGATTATTATAGTTAATTACTAAAAGATGTCATGTGGAACATGGAGTAATGGTTGCAGCTCCTTACAAAACATTTGTAAAACAAAAACTTGGCGATTAAAAAAAGTGGCGGCGAGTTTATTGCCAGTTCTCGTCCGCTCTACGCGCTTGATTTGAGAACTGGCAGTAAATGTAAAATTAGAAGCATTTAATATGTACTTTTTATTGACGTTCATAAGTGTACATTGTGTTACCTAAATGAATAAATGATTTTTGAATTTGAATTTAATAACACAAGAGCTAATATTAACTGAAACTCTATGTTGAAGCGCTAAGACATGGACATTAAATTTGTTCAAGCCAACTTACTGCTAGTTATAGTTTAGTTGACAAATACACAAAATACGTATATTATTACGTATTTCCCATTGCGGTAGGCAAAGATCATGGAATTCCATATGCTCCGATCCTTACATACCACTTTCGCCTCTTCCACTTTCATACACGCTCGATTTCCAGAACTTTTGACCTGACCATTTTGGAGAACGTCATTGATCAGAGGGCCTAGCACGAACAACTATCGAAAAAGTGTTCGATCGTCCATCTGTTAGTTGTATGAGAAATCATTTGAAATTTCATACAAATGACAGCTCGACGATACGAATACTTTTTCGCAAGTTGTTCGTGCTAGGCTCTCTGATCGAGGTAAGTGTATCGGCCACTTCCGACTCTTCTAACTCTTCTACGTATGAAAAAACAGTAGAATTGACGACAGTAAATATTGTATATTTAAAAGAAATTGGGAAGGGACGATAAAAAAATGTTCGGTTATTGATGCAAAGCAGTGATATCTAAATACATTAGGTAGGTCTATCACGAATAATATCATTTCTGTCCCTGTGAGAACACCCCAATTACCTTTAAGTTAATTGATACCTAAACGTAAATATATGTAGATAATATCGATACCTCCAATGTATAGTGAGTCAACTAATAGTTCAGTAATTGTTCAGGAGAGCGATTTGAAAGATAATTTACAGAATTGGATTTGAAGGATAATTTATGTAATTAGATGATTTGAAGGTTGGATTTTATTGATATCGAACTAATTCAAAATAAATTAAATATTTTTTAACAAAGATTGAAAGCTCTTGCTTTGGTATAAAATTGTTATGCTGATGCTTATTTTTAACTGAGATTTAAAATGCATTTATACCTAAGGGGGCGTCCATAAATTACGTGAAGTGTTTAAGGGGGGAGGGGGTCGAGTCAAATCTCATCTAATCTTACGTTGGAGAGAGGGGGGGTCTCGGCAAATATAACGCAATTTTTTTTCTGATTGAAACAAAAAAAATAATACTATTTTGGTCCATTTAATCCAGATTGTACATGCTTAAGATTTAATCTTGAGCGTAATCGCGTAATACGATTAAGATCATTCACTAATTCGTTCGAAAGAAAATAATTTCATTAATACTTCGACGTTATAATTTTTTTTTTCTTTTTACAATAACAATCCAACGTGTTTACGTAAGAAACCCACATTTTGAAAAATATCACGTGAGATTGGGCGATGTGGGAGGGGGTTGAATAAAATCTCACGACATCTCACCAGGTGGGGAGGGAGGGACAGAAAATTTAAAAAAACACCTCACGTAATTTATGGACGCCCCCTAACGGCTATGATGTATTTTTATTTTTTTAAAACTGTTATAAAGATCATTTATTATGTACGTATACATATACAAAAAAAAATACCAAAATTTGTTAGATGACTTAGTATATTTAGGAGGCATCGATATTATTGTGTTAATATGAATTTAAGTAAGTAGGATTAAGACTAGTAAAACATAATACGGTTTCATTTTACTGAACCCAAATCACCCAAAAACATTTATACTGATATTTATGAAAATTAATTTAACAAAAAAGGAATTCCGAGAGTTGCCCGGGCCGTGACAAAGGCGAAATAATGAAATTACTCGAAAATTAAAGTGATTCAATCGCGTCCGGAATTTCAATAGGCAAGTGCGTCTATGCGACCCTTCTTCTTAACTGGCTTAACTAGATATTAAGTCTAATTTTTAAAATTATGTGCTTTTTTAACGATATCTTTATTAATTACTAACTATTATACTAATCTAATGCTAATTAATAATATTATAGAGAGGAAAGATTTGTATTTTTGAATTTTTGTATGTTCTGAATAAGCTCAATAACTACTGGACCGATTTTAAAAATTCTTTCACCAATAGAAAGCTACTTTATCAGCGAATAACATAGGCATATTTTGTGTGTATAGAACATCTACATTGCACCCGTGTGAACCCGGGGCGCGTCGCTAGTAATAAATAAATAAAATTATACAAAAAATGTTTCCTTACGTAAATTACACAATTCGGTTGTAAGGTTATTCTAATCTATACTTATATTAAAAAGGGGAAAGATTTGTTTGTTTGTTACGTTCAACTCAAAAATTACTGGACGATTTTAAAAAATATTTCAGGCCAATAGAAAGCTACAGTTCTTTTTTGTTTATATACATACATAGATTGCTACTCTAGCAATAAGACCACCTATTGTACCTTTTATTTTTGTAAATGTAGTTTCTTAGTTGTATTACTTCTGTGTGCAATAAAATTATAAATAAATAGTTATATAAAAAAGCAAATATATCAATCTATGCTTTGAAAGTGACTTGATTAATTAATTCTGATAAGCCCGCCCTGAATTTTAATAGCAACATTAATTTTATTAGTCTTTTTAATATGTTAATATATGAATTCTTATTAACACTATGAATATTGAATGATGTTTGACGATGTGCGAAAACGGTTGATACAAAAAAATAATAATTTAAAATTGCCGTATGTCAATGCCATTACTTCCCAAAATTCATTTCTTATTGTCGACACTATCTTGTGTGTATTTTTTTTAAATAAACGAGATCGATTTCAGACTAGGAATATTGATTTTTCAAAAATGATCTATTTAGTTTTCATTAAAATCGGCCTCAAGACTCATGAGTATTTTTCATAAATCCTCATAGTTTCAGATTTGGCCGTATATTATTTAATAAATTTTATTTAGTTAATTTAATATTTAAATAATATTTAATTATTATATTTTTATTATCTTAAGTGGTCGTCTCCGTGACTTTACGGATGCGTTACGTTTACGGAGTATAATGGTATCGTAACTATAAATAAATTAAAAATATAAACTCATTTAAATAAAATACTATATACCGGATTAAAACGCGGTTATTATTTATATTGTTTAAATTATTTATCCCGAAGATTCAGACAGTTTGGCGTGACCACGGTTTCTGAAAAGCATCCGAAACGTCCGCGTCGGGATAAATAATTTAAACAATATAAATAATAAATCGCGTTTTAAGCCGGTATACAGTATTTTATTTAAATGTGTGATACTCGCGTTAATAACATATTTTCTTCTTCTTCCTGCCCTGTTCCCTTTTTTTTTATTTGGGGTCGGCGCAGTATGTTCTCTAAATATAAACATTATCTTCAATAACACTTATTATGGGCGTCAGCAGGAATCCGGGCAAGAAATACACTCTCGTACTACAATACACAATACAGGGGGCCTAGCACGAACGACTATCGACAAAGTATTCGAATCGTCCAACTGTCAGTTGTATGAAAAATCATTTGAAATTGCATATTCCAGCGTTACTCTGTGAGCGATCCGTACGATTGTATCTCGATCACCGAATGCACGTTCTTTTATTAACGTTGCCCTTTACAAATCTAGGCTCTGTATACGTCACTTTGACGTTTGTGTGATGTTGACAATCCATACTCATGACCCGGATGCGATAAACATATAATACTAACAAAATGAATGCCAGTTATCTACCGGCACTTAGGGTTCTCCCAAAGCCCAATAACATTGTTTCATCTACATTAAACCCGTCTTGTAAACGTCCGTGGAAATTTTTCATAAAATTAAACTAGGAAGCCCAGGCGAGGGTATCACGACACCTCGCTTGAATTTTAAACGAATTTAAAACATTAATGTTACCGGAATCTTCTAAAACCTTTTCTGGATTATCATGACATGAATTATCATATTCCACCTCCTGTAAGACACTCGAATATAGTATTTGGATATTTATATATTCATATAAAAACTTTACATCAAGGATTGAATACCGGTTAATTTACTATGGGAGTTATACCGGTATAATAAAGGTTTGTGTTAATATTCTTTCGTTTTTAGTCATATTTACTGAAAAAAATTACTGTGTTAAGTTGAGTGTAAATTAGTATACTCTTTAAAACTAATATCATGGTATCTCAGTCAGACATGTATTTTGGAAAATAAAAATTAACCGGTTTTAGTCCCTGCTTTAAATGCATACCAAGTACATGAAAAGCCTTAGTCGTAGATACACTGAAAAGTTCATTCATATTTATTATATTTTAAAGTATTTTACGTATAAATCTTTACAATATTATTTTATATGAATTTTTTTTTTTTTTTTCAATTATTTTCTGAAAATCAGCACTGTAGCCAGTACTGGTTTACAGCACATGCTGAGCACCGGCCTTTTCTTTAATCACACAGCATATTTAGTTAAAGTTAGGATTGAGAATATAATTACTTAAGCCGAGGTTCCTACGTGTCTCGCAGGAGACACCCTTAGGCGTGTCGTAGCAAACCACAGAACAGTTATTTTTCCTGTTCTGTGTAGCATACCCCCTTTTCAAGGCTGAGTCACAGTGCTCGCCACTCTTGTTCATGTGAACAAGTGATGTGACAAGACAATGTGAACAGGTCACTAGGGCCAACAGCGACATACAAAAAAATACTTAGATTGTAATATCCATATGTGTATGTGTGGAGCATGGAATAAATGTTTTTTTATTTGTATATGTATATTTAATTTGTATTAGTCTCCGTTAAGTTCCGTTGTGTGAAATAAAAAAACAAGATAAATCTTAATTTTTTATAGTATCTACATTCTGAAATAAATTTCAAAAGATCAAGATTCACCTAAAAACGAAAGAAAAACATTATGAAAAAATATTCGAATAACTTTATATACCTACAACTCACAACAATTTTATTCAAGTACGCGAAATCTAGATACCGCAGTTAAATGAGCTTTAAAAGAGGCTTTTCTAAACACATACCCCAAAGTAATGAAACTGAATATTATATTAAACTCCTGGGAAAATCGGTGTGGTCATGATATTTCTCTCCATAAGAATCCGAATTAATAGTCTCCGAAAGGGTCTCCGAAGGGACATTTTACAGTTTATATTATACTTTAGGAATTGAAATTGGGGCCCCAAGATTCACAATTTACAAGTAATATTGTCTGTTATAAACGCGAGTATCACACATTTAAATAAAATACTTTATACTGGATTAAAATGCGATTTTTTTTTTTTATTATTTTTTTTTATTTTTTAAAAAGACGCAACTCCTAGTATTTTTTATCTCCTTCAAATTTTACTTATATGTATGTAATAGAAATTTCGTTTTTCCTTAAATGAGGATATTATAGACATATTGGAGCCCATTTTATCTGTGACTTTCTGTAATATTTGATAGACATTCTTATAAAATTAACTAGCGCTCCATCAATAAAAAGAAATTGATGGCGGAACGTATACAGATTAAAGGTACCTATTAAAGGTACCTAAGGTAGAATAGGTTAGGAGTACGACCAGCCGGCAACAACAATCGTGTCGTGACGACCACGACACAATTTTGTCGACCACTTTTATCGATTATATCTTTACGTCTTCCGGGTCTTACATGGTCATGACACTTACACATAAAACTCGAATTCTAATTTAGAAAAGTAGAGATTTTTTCGATCGAAATATCTTGTCGAGTTGTCGGGGTCGAGATGTAATATATCTCGATATCTTATATCTTAGTTTGTTTTCACTCGTCCGCGAGATATCTACGATGATGCGACCACCATACAAGCCCAAAAGCCCGGCTTTAACGTAATACGTTTTCATATATTTTCACGAATAATATTTGGAGTCCATCCCTGCGTTTAAGGTTATACTTTTTAACCCCAAAACGTTGAAAGGATAAAATGGGGATTAACATCATAATTCAAATAGAGTTTCGGAGAAATTCTTGGGATGGGGCTCAGCTAAAATGAGCCATTTCAAATTCGTTCTGAATAATAGCTTATGCGTTCCCTAGACTATGTAATTTATTTAAAATCAGGCCTTGCTCGATCAATATATATTTATTTGTATATTTTCATCTAAAAATATAGAAAAAAAAAAACAAATATTTTCAATTTTAATCAAGCAAACATTTACAAGTATTTTTTAATCGTAAATTTTTAAAACTACCCCCGTATCGGAATATTGCTTCTACCAAAAAGAGCCGATGAGAAACTCAATAAGTTTGTGTTATTTTTTTTATCAAAATAAAAATGTTACCACTTTTTATTAAAATAAATTGTTTATCACTTAATTGCGACATGAATATCAAAAAATGGGAAAGAGCTAGAAAAAAAAATGTTCGCACGGGGAGTCGAACGCGCGACCATTACATTATGAGTCCGAGCTCTACCACGCCTATCTACTGCTTATCTCTAAAAAAAATGATGATTTGTTCTTAGCTCTAAATGCTTGAAAAAATCTAATTTTCAAACGATTATTACTATTGTAACCGAGTATTTATAAGCTAAAGCATTGTTGAAAAGAGTGTCCATGGAGTTTCTTGCCGGTTCTTCTCCATGACACCCACTTTTTAGAACCGTGCAACTAGACGTTTCATAAGAGCCTGCAAAGGCCTATTTGAAATAAAAAACTTTTGATTTTTGACTTTTTGATTTTTGAACCTCACCAAAACTAAAAAAAAATATTTGATATCCATCAAAATTATAATTTTACTCAAATAGATTCAACATCACCTCTAACATATATAATCAGTTAACTATATATATGTTTCATTGATTTTGTTCCCAATTAAGTATATGTAATTATGACGAAACTAATAATTTCGAATGTAGGTCAAAGCCCCATATATTATTAATGACTTTAGCGATAAAGTGAATGTATTACGTGAGAGCTTAAAATACCCTTTCATTAGTTAAATACCTTTTATTCAATATTACGCTATTATTGGAACCGTTTAATAAAGCCTAGTAAAATAATTTTAATTTATAATTGTATTGTATAAGAAATAGCGAAATTCGAGAGCGTTGTGGAGTAAAAGACGATATAGTGACGAGAATTGAGAAAGCTGTGTTGAGGTGGTTTGGGCTCGTACAATGGATGGATAGGGAATAATATGGTAGGGAAACGAAAAAGATTTATGAAACTGGTGGTAGAGTCGGGAGTGGTCGAGCTAGGCGAACGGACCTCGGGGATGTTCTTCAAAAGGCCCAAGTCATAAGTACTCGAAACCGACGAGAGTGTATGAAAGCATTGATGAAAGTGGAAGAAGCGAAAGTGGTATGTAAGGATCGGAGCATATGGAATTCCGTGATCTCTGCCTACCCCAATGGGAAAGAGGCGTGATATATATGTATGTACATATATGTATTCAATAGTGTGTATTCACATCTTTAGAATTAAAGTGATGTCATCCATTTTTTTTCGTAAATGGAAATATAGTCTAAAACGTGGACACTTGTAAATATTACGTTTATATAATTTTAAACTAAGTAGTTGATGTGACAATATTCAGATATTAATATTGTCTTTCATTAACCGGACAACTTATGACATTTCAAATTAGACAGCTGTCAACTGTCAGTCTGTTCGTGATCACGGTTCCTGGAAAGTATTCGAAACGGGATAAATAATATAATAAGTAAAACCTATATCCATCCGGTATAAAATATCTTATTTAAAGGCAGATATTTTTTGGTTTGAAACTGTTTAAGGCCGTTCTAGGAAGAAAAGTAATTGTGCCAAAATGTTGAGTTACGTCACTGTAATTCTATCGTTTGTAAATTATGGATTTGGTTACCTCTTTAATGTATCGTTTTTATGTTAGCTATCGACATATGAGCATGAAGATCACTTGATGATAGGTGATACCTCAGCCACAGAACATCAGTCAATACGCTGACGATTTACATTTTTACTTCGAGCATTGAGAATCGAATACGTATCTTTAAGTACCTTGTTTAAATTTTTTTTAATTATTATAGTTTTATGTATACTTCTGTTTGTGTGTATTTTTCTTGTAATTATTTAAGCTCTTTGATCGAGAGAACTATTATTATTTAGTTAAGGTTTAGCGTAAGTCATAGCGCCCATAAACTGATTTCTTTGCGAATTTATTACAAAAGCTTAAATTTTATTTACTTATCAAAAACTAAACTAGAATAATTTGCATTACTTATTGGAATCATCCGTAAGACATTATCTAAATAAGAGTAGAAACCATATCAAAATTTGTTGCGTTGTTTAGAAGTAGCGAAGAAACGCAGAGAGCGACTATGTTTTATAATTAATACTATTGAAAGATATAGATAGTAGATATGTTGTGAATAAATATTTTCATATACTTACTTCTCATATTTATGGTAATCAAATAACGAGCCAATTTAACTTTTTACAAGCCGTAGGGTTGATATGACATATCAATACAATATGAGAATGATAGAAAAAGTTCGTAGTTACAGACAGAACTTGCGCTAAAATATAAATATGGGTTTTGAATTTTAGTTAAAAGAATAATATTTTATAAAGGGTATTTTTTTTGTAACAAAAATAGTTTTTAATCTTTTCCATTTTCTTCTTTTATTTACTATTGCAATGCCTACATACCTCTCCACAAAGACAAGGTTAACTGACAGAAAATAGGCCGTAACTTCGCATTTTGTACACTATATATTTGGGCAATAAAGAGTTTAAAAGAAAATAAATAAAACTATTTTCAAAAGATATGCTGTTCCAAAAAAAGTATAAATTACATCAAGAGTAACAACAGTACATTTGATGGTGGTCATTTATGCATGAAGATGTTCGCCTGCGTGGCTTGCGTTAGGATTATTAGGGCACGATGTATGTATGTATGTGCACATACCTAGAAATGAAAGGAGCGTGTAGCTGAAATGTTAAGGCGATTTCAAAAAAAAATTCATGTTGTATTTTATGTTAGAAGACAATGTATTTTGTCTTTCTGCAGCTGTTTTTAATCTATACTAATATTATAAAGAGGAAAGATTTTTATTTTTGTATGTTATGAATAAACTCAAAACTGGACCGATTTTTAAAATTCTTTCTCCAATAGTAATTTTTTGTGTATAGTACATCTACATTGCACCCGTGTGAAGCCGGGGTGCGTTGCTTATACACAAATAGCCTATGTTACTCGCTAGTTAAGAATATTAGATAATATTAAGAACTAGCAACGTGCCCCGATTTCGCACGGGTACAATGTATTATAGATGTTCCATACCCAAAAAAAATTAGTCTAGTTGTTTTCGAGTTAAATCCAAAAAAACAAACAAATCTTTCCTCTTTATAATATTAGTTTAGATATTATTAAATTGTATTTTTTTTTGTAAGACAGAAACTTAAATATTACAACATAGGTTTGAATCCTGCAAGACCTCTGGTGTGACAAATGTATATGGACGGTGATGATGACTTACCATCACGATACCTACCTGCCCGTCTGCCCTCTATTCTATCAAAAAAACAGACGGCGCGAAATTACTTTGTACTATGCTGAGATAAAAATTGTAGTATAAGTTAAAAATTAATATAGAATGCATGAAAAATTCCAGTTTATCATCACATCTCAGTTGTCTGAGCGACTTTAAGAGCACACACATAACAAAATTACCGAAGTTGCCTAACTATAATCACGTCTACACGCGAAACCTTTTATGTTGCTTTAGGATTCTGTAACGCCACACCACTTATCCCGAGCGGATTATTGGATTTTCTATTAACCTTAAACATATTTGGGGAAATTAACAAACCAGTTTATTCGACTGTCGTGTAGTCCCTTAAATTAATAGAATTTTGACGGGCTCGTTGGCGTGTTCGGTAGAACACCTGCCGTGCGCATCGATGGGTCGTGGGTTCGAATCCCACCGGGAGCACATGCTTATAATTTTCTGTAAGCATGTTTTCCCCACGTCTGGTAACTTCGGGCATTGATCGGGTGGGAGAAATATCTAAATTCCGACCGGGTAACGAACCACCGTTCATGGATGGAAGAGCCGTGAAGTGCATATTGCGCGTTTCGGTTTCAGTCTATGGATTTCCGAATGCTCGCGAAGTAAAAATTAGGTCGACAGCGCATCGTTGACTGATGTTCTGTGGCTGAGGTATCACCTACCATCAAGTGAACCTCATGCTCGTCTGTCGATATCTGACATAAAAAAAATAATAATAATAATAATACTCAAATCCTATCTTAGGTTTTTTTTCGATATCGACAGACGAGCATGAGATTCACTTGATGGTAAGTGATACCCCAGCCACAGAACATCAGTCAATGATGCGCTGACGACATAATTTTTACTTCGAGCATTCGGAAAAAATATGGTATATGAATAGTTAATGTTGAGTTATTGAAATTAATTTTGGCTCACGTAGTAGGCATATAAATACACATCAAGTGATGGTAGGTATCTAGCCATAAAATATCAGTCAACGATGCGCTGTCGACCTATTTTTTACTTCGAGCATTAGGAAAAAATATGGTTGGTGCCTATATATAGTTAATGTTGAGTTATAGAAATTAAATTTGACTCACCTAGTAGGCACATGTATACACCACTTGATGGTGGTTGGATCACAGAACATCAGTCAACGATGCGCTATCGACCTACTTTTTACTTCGAGCGTTCGGATACATAGACTAAGGTTCAAGGTTTTTCCATCTATGAAAGATGGTTCGTTACCTGGTTGTAATTTCGACATTCTTACACCCATTTAAAGTGACCAGACGTGGAGAAGACATGCATATAGTAAATTATAATCACGTCGTCCCGGGATTCGAATCCGCGACCCATCGGAGCGCAAGGTAAGTTTTTACCAATCGCGTCAATGAAAAATAAGTTCGTTTCACGAAGGTTCCCAAGGCACATCGATTCGTAAAAATCCCCGGCGACAGCTGGTGCCACAAATAATAGCAAAATAAATTAGAATTCTCTCAGCAATATAAGGCATTCGGAATCGGACATCGATTTTCAGCTTGTTTCAGTTTCGTATGGCAAGTGTCCAAGTTCGACAAGTGGCCTCGCGCTGACTCGTCACTATCCGAGTGTGCTAGTAAATGGAACGATCTAGAATTTCTAGCTTTGTCTTGAGATAATTTCAAATTATCCTATTGGGATGTTTTATTTTCCTTCATTTCAAAGACTTTTTTATGTTAAATATCGACAGACGAGCATAATGTTCACTTGATGGTAGGTGATACCTCAGCCACAGAACATCGGTCTATGATACGCTGTCGACTCACTTTTTACTTCGAGCACTCGGAAATCCATAGACTGAAACCGAAACGCGCAAGATGCACTTCACGGTTTTTCATCTATGAACAGTGGTTCGTTACTCGGTCGGAATTTCGATATTCCTCCCAACCGTTCAATGCCCGAAAGTACCAGACTTGGGGAAAACATGCTTACAGAAAATTATAATCATGTCGTCCCGGTGGGATTCGAACCACTACCGATCGATGCGCACGGTAAGTTATATTTCATTTCAATGAAGATAACTATTCTTCCTGACATCCGATTCCGATGTAATAATGATGAGTTGCCCTTAAGCTTAATCTATGTGTTAAGCTACTAAATAATAGGTTCCAGTATCTTCAGAGATTAGCGTAAATAAACAGACAGACAAACAAAATCGTTCAAAATTATTTTTATGGTGGATTTTTTCAATGTTCAGATCTTTGATTCATCTATTTTATTAAATACTAACACGCTCGGCTTCGCACTAGTGAAATGTAGATGTACTATACACAAAAATAGCCTATGTTACTCGCTGATAATTGAGCTTTCTATTGGTGAAAAAAAATTTAAAATCGGTCCAGTAGCTTTTGAGTTTATTCATAACATACAAAAATCCAAAAAAAGGATATTATAATTTTAGTAAAGACTTTATAGATATGTAGTTAAAATATTGCTATGTACATATAATATACGTAAAACTGCTTAAGTAGGTACCTTATCTTAATTTTGATTTTTCTTAACTATTGGCAAATAAATCTTGTCCCGTTTATTTTAATTCACTTAGTTAATCTCCATCTCAGTAATCACTTAACATGCCGGAGGAAACACGTCATGCTAATATTAGTTTGTTGGTTTAATTGTTTCTTCTCACGCGATTTACCTCGTGATGATGTTAAACTGAATGTGACTACCAAGCAGGTAGTGGCGGGACATCCATACAAGCCCAAAAGCCCGGCTTGCTCTATTCATGCAACCACAAAAAAAGCCCTTAACGTCATATAATTACGTAATCTATATATATATAAGCAACTTTTTTTTTCTTTGTTATCGATAAACTTGAAAACTACTGGACCGATCGGCATGATACCATGACCATTCGACGCGGAATTAATTGTAGAAGGTTTTAGGCTATTCATTTTTTGAATTCCATCAACCCTTTACCATTTTTTTTCAAATTTATGTGGATAGTTCATATTCGTCTATCCTTTACAATTCGCCCAGCAAAGCGGGCGGGCGGGGACGGCTAGTTATATCTATATTATAAACAGGAATGCTTTGTATATTTTTTGTTTGTTACGATTTAACTCAAAAACTACTCGACCGATTTAAAAAAACCTTTTACCGTTAGAAAGATACATCTTCATCGAGAAACACAGGCTGTATTTATTTCCAGAAATAATTAGGGATCCCTACTAAAACTTGAATAATGTAACCCAAGGTGTAATAAAAGGTTGTAGGGAGTAATTTCTGGATCTACTGAACCAATTTAAAAAAAAAATCACCAATAGAAAACTACATTATCAGCGAGTAGCATACCTACAGTACTTCTACTTACTACTTATTAGTAATTTATATTATTATACGTTACTAGTAATTTATATAATTCCATTTACGCTGGTAAGCCAGCAAACCGGGCTTTTGGGCTTGTATTGCCTTGGCACTGCTGGTAAGTGCGCCCGATACTACTCCCGTTAATATATAATATACCCACAATATGACTTTCACGGCGTTTCAATCTGTTTGTTATCGCTCGTCATATTATTATATTAATCAACTAGTAACACGTCCCGGCTTCGCACGGGTGCAATGTAGTACACAAAACATAGCCTATGATACTCGCTGATAATGTAGCGTTCTATAGATTAAATAGTTTTTAAAATCGGTCCAGTAGTTTTTAAGTTAAATATTAACAAACAAATATTTCCTCTTTATAAATTACAGGCTTCACATGGGTGAAATGTAGATGTACTATACACAAAAACTATGTTACTCGTTGATAATGTAGCTTTCTATTGGTGAAAGAATTTTTGAAATCGGTCCAGTGGTTTTTGAGTTTATTCATAACATACAAAAATACAAATCTATTTAAATAAAATACTGTATACCGGATTAAAACGCGATTTATTATTTAAATTATTTATCCCGACGTTTCGGATGCTTTTCAGCAACCGTGGTCGCGGGAGACTGAAAGATGACAGTTGTCTTATATTTGAAATGTCACAAAGTTGCCATATTTAATTCAATTAAATTAAAAAAAAATATAATCTATTAATTTAGGTAACACAATGTACACCTATGAACGTGAATAAAAAATAATACATATTAAATTACTAATATTACTAATATTAAATGCTTCTAATTTTACATTTACTACCAGTTCACAAATCAAGGGCGTAGAGCGTACGAGAAGAACTGGCAAGAAACTCGCCGCCACTCTTTTTAATCGCCAAGTTTTTGTTTTACAATCATTACATATTAACATTGATATTAACGCCATCTATTCCTACGGAGTTGATATTTACTGTAATTTTCTATATTATGACAATATTGACTAACGGTGTCCTCTTGTTTTTTAGTATGTTTGATTTGGGGCTTTAGATTTTTAATTACTGGATCCCAGGTGTTAGAAAGTCTCAAACCATCTTCTCTATTGAAGTTAGGATGTTTTTTAATTTCAATAGCCTCACGTACTAGTCTGGGAAAGAATCTACTTTCTTTTGCAAGGATTTTCGGTTGGTCGAAACGTATGTAGTGGTTTGGTTTATCCAGAGTGTGTTCACATACTGCTGATTTAGAGTGACGTCTGTGTTTGATATCCGCAATGTGTTCCTTAAGTCGGTTTGAAATGCTACGTTTAGTTTGCCCAATGTAGGATAAACCACAGTCACAATCCAGTTTATATACACCTGGATCTTGCAAAGGAATATTACTTTTTATTGGTCTCAAGAATTGTTGAATCTTCTTGTGCGGCTTGAAAACTGTATTAATAGAAGCTCGTTTTAAGATTCTTCCAATCCTGTCTGTAACACCCTTCACATAAGGCAGGTAGGCTGGTAGACGTTGTACTGTTTGTGGTTTATTCCTGTTTCTGTGATGCTGTGGAGGCACCCGCAGCTTGTTGTCACGGAGTACCCGCTTAACATGCTGCAGTTCCCCGTTGAGGTGGGCAGCATCAAAGAGGCGGTGGGCTCTCTGAAACAAACATACACCGACAGAAGAGAGTTGGCAAGGGTGGTGGTGGGAATCACCATTGAGGTACCTATCAGTATGGGTTATTTTTCTAAACACAGTATGGCCAAGTGTACCATCCCCTCCCCGAACCACTAAAATGTCTAGAAAGGCCAGTGAGTTATTATTCTCCTTCTCCATAGTGAATTTAATGTTACTGTGTATGGAGTTAAGGTGGTCTAGAAATACAGATATGTGTTCCGTGGGCAGAATAGTAAAGGTATCGTCTACATATCGCTTGTAAAGCCTCGGTTTAACCGGGCTTGTGGCTAGGGCTCTTTCTTCGAAGTCCTCCATAAAAATGTCAGCGACAACAGGTGAGACTGGAGAGCCCATAGCCACCCCATCAACCTGTATATAGAATTCACTATTCCACGTTAGGTAGCCAGATGTTAAACAATGTTCTAAAATATCTGCATATTCTGGTGACATGTTGTGTTCTGATAACCTTTTCTTAACAATATTTAGACAGTCCGATACCGGAATATTTGTAAAAAGAGACTCAATGTCAAAGCTTACCATGGTCTCATTGTTGGAAAGTTTGAGATCTTTAATAGTTTCAACAAAATGGTATGAGTCTTTAACATGAGCACTACTGTTCCCTCTGAGGGGAGAAAGTACTTTAGCTATGTGTTGAGCCAGTTTATGTGTAGGTGTGTCAATCTGGCTCACTATAGGTCTTAAGGGTGTGTTTATTTTGTGAATTTTTGGTAACCCATACATTTTTGGAGGCTTTGCACATGCAGGTGTGAGGAATTTACTGTCAAGATTAAGTGTCTTTTTGTGTTTATTGATCAATTCAGATGTCTTTTTTATTACCTTGTTTGTTGGGTCTTTTTCAACTTTCTTGTAGGTGGAAACATCTGCAAGGATCTGGGACATTTTGTGTTCATAATCTGACGTATCCATCACGACCGTCGCGTTTCCCTTGTCCGCTCGGAGTACTATGATATCTTCATTGGCTCGTAGTTGTTTTAGAGCCATTGATTCCGCTCGAGAGATGTTAGGTTTTGGCGGCTTGCTAGTTCGTAATATGCACGAAATATCTTGCCGGATTGCCTCCGCATCGTCTTTAGGAATCGTGTTCTTGTAGATACATTCCTCAACGTAGCTGACTATTTCTTCACAGGGTATTTTACGCGGCGCAGGAGCAAAATTAAGGCCTTTATTTAGTACCTCAATGGTTGATTTATCTAATGTTTGTTTTGACAGATTGACAACTGTTTTTGGACATTGACTGTCAACGTCATTGGTGTTCGGAAACTTGTATGATGTTTTGTTAAATTTGTCGGTTAATTTTTCAAACTTTTTTATTTGTTTTTCTTTATAGATGTTAAATTTGTTATGAGCACGACTATTTAATATATTTATGCACTGTTGCCAATCTGTTTCCGATAAGATTTCCCGTAAATTATTTATTTCATTTTGGATATCAAAATTTTGCCGTTGTATATCTGATCTGTGATTGGCAATTAGTTTTAATAGCAACTTGTGACTTGCATGACAGATCAGATATACAACGGCAAAATTTTGATATCCAAAATGAAATAAATAATTTACGGGAAATCTTATCGGAAACAGATTGGCAACAGTGCATAAATATATTAAATAGTCGTGCTCATAACAAATTTAACATCTATAAAGAAAAACAAATAAAAAAGTTTGAAAAATTAACCGACAAATTTAACAAAACATCATACAAGTTTCCGAACACCAATGACGTTGACAGTCAATGTCCAAAAACAGTTGTCAATCTGTCAAAACAAACATTAGATAAATCAACCATTGAGGTACTAAATAAAGGCCTTAATTTTGCTCCTGCGCCGCGTAAAATACCCTGTGAAGAAATAGTCAGCTACGTTGAGGAATGTATCTACAAGAACACGATTCCTAAAGACGATGCGGAGGCAATCCGGCAAGATATTTCGTGCATATTACGAACTAGCAAGCCGCCAAAACCTAACATCTCTCGTGCGGAATCAATGGCTCTAAAACAACTACGAGCCAATGAAGATATCATAGTACTCCGAGCGGACAAGGGAAACGCGACGGTCGTGATGGATACGTCAGATTATGAACACAAAATGTCCCAGATCCTTGCAGATGTTTCCACCTACAAGAAAGTTGAAAAAGACCCAACAAACAAGGTAATAAAAAAGACATCTGAATTGATCAATAAACACAAAAAGACACTTAATCTTGACAGTAAATTCCTCACACCTGCATGTGCAAAGCCTCCAAAAATGTATGGGTTACCAAAAATTCACAAAATAAACACACCCTTAAGACCTATAGTGAGCCAGATTGACACACCTACACATAAACTGGCTCAACACATAGCTAAAGTACTTTCTCCCCTCAGAGGGAACAGTAGTGCTCATGTTAAAGACTCATACCATTTTGTTGAAACTATTAAAGATCTCAAACTTTCCAACAATGAGACCATGGTAAGCTTTGACATTGAGTCTCTTTTTACAAATATTCCGGTATCGGACTGTCTAAATATTGTTAAGAAAAGGTTATCAGAACACAACATGTCACCAGAATATGCAGATATTTTAGAACATTGTTTAACATCTGGCTACCTAACGTGGAATAGTGAATTCTATATACAGGTTGATGGGGTGGCTATGGGCTCTCCAGTCTCACCTGTTGTCGCTGACATTTTTATGGAGGACTTCGAAGAAAGAGCCCTAGCCACAAGCCCGGTTAAACCGAGGCTTTACAAGCGATATGTAGACGATACCTTTACTATTCTGCCCACGGAACACATATCTGTATTTCTAGACCACCTTAACTCCATACACAGTAACATTAAATGCACTATGGAGAAGGAGAATAATAACTCACTGGCCTTTCTAGACATTTTAGTGGTTCGGGGAGGGGATGGTACACTTGGCCATACTGTGTTTAGAAAAATAACCCATACTGATAGGTACCTCAATGGTGATTCCCACCACCACCCTTGCCAACTCTCTTCTGTCGGTGTATGTTTGTTTCAGAGAGCCCACCGCCTCTGTGATGCTGCCCACCTCAACGGGGAACTGCAGCATGTTAAGCGGGTACTCCGTGACAACAAGCTGCGGGTGCCTCCACAGCATCACAGAAACAGGAATAAACCACAAACAGTACAACGTCTACCAGCCTACCTGCCTTATGTGAAGGGTGTTACAGACAGGATTGGAAGAATCTTAAAACGAGCTTCTATTAATACAGTTTTCAAGCCGCACAAGAAGATTCAACAATTCTTGAGACCAATAAAAAGTAATATTCCTTTGCAAGATCCAGGTGTATATAAACTGGATTGTGACTGTGGTTTATCCTACATTGGGCAAACTAAACGTAGCATTTCAAACCGACTTAAGGAACACATTGCGGATATCAAACACAGACGTCACTCTAAATCAGCAGTATGTGAACACACTCTGGATAAACCAAACCACTACATACGTTTCGACCAACCGAAAATCCTTGCAAAAGAAAGTAGATTCTTTCCCAGACTAGTACGTGAGGCTATTGAAATTAAAAAACATCCTAACTTCAATAGAGAAGATGGTTTGAGACTTTCTAACACCTGGGATCCAGTAATTAAAAATCTAAAGCCCCAAATCAAACATACTAAAAAACAAGAGGACACCGTTAGTCAATATTGTCATAATATAGAAAATTACAGTAAATATCAACTCCGTAGGAATAGATGGCGTTAATATCAATGTTAATATGTAATGATTGTAAAACAAAAACTTGGCGATTAAAAAGAGTGGCGGCGAGTTTCTTGCCAGTTCTTCTCGTACGCTCTACGCCCTTGATTTGTGAACTGGTAGTAAATGTAAAATTAGAAGCATTTAATATTAGTAATATTAGTAATTTAATATGTATTATTTTTTATTCACGTTCATAGGTGTACATTGTGTTACCTAAATTAATAGATTATATTTTTTTTAATTTAATTGAATTAAATATGGCAACTTTGTGACATTTCAAATATAAGACAACTGTCATCTTTCAGTCTCCCGCGACCACGGTTGCTGAAAAGCATCCGAAACGTCGGGATAAATAATTTAAATAATAAATCGCGTTTTAATCCGGTATACAGTATTTTATTTAAATGTGTGATACTCGCGTTAATAAAAGACAATATTAAAATACAAATCTTTCATTAGTATAGAAGTATAGATTTATCTTAAAATAACCTCTAATGTCACTTCCAGTCTCCATAAAGTGAAATAGCTGTAATCACATTAGGTATGACACAGACGTATTCCTTGACTATAAATTAGTTTGGCGACAGTCATCTGTAATTGTGTATACAAACATTCACAATACATACACTTGATTGCCACAGAATGGAAATTACTTTTGAATATTAAAGGGATACCGGGGGCAATTGCTAGTACACAATATAAGTTAAAAGTGTGAATGCGAAGTCGACGGACAACAAGCAATGTAAGCAAGCAGTCGAATGAACATCTATAATACAATACCTTAATCAGAAGAATCATATAAATAAGGAGGTTTGAATCAAAATCAAATCATTTATTAACACAATGTAAACTTTAACATTTTCTGCTAATTCTCAAATCAAAGGCGTAAAACGGATGACAAGAACGGGCAATAAACTCTCCGCCATTCTTTTTAATCGTCAAAATGTTTGTAAGGCTGCAACCATTACACCATGTTCCACATGACATCTTGAAGTTATTAATTAGAATAATAAAAAAACGAAAAAAAAAAGATTTGTCCTCTATCAACGGTAGGCATGGTGAAATAGAAGCACGCACTTACATTATCGTGGGAACAACACGCAAACACAGTCGAAATAACTAATATCACCGCATACACGAATTCAAGTTCGACCACAAGTGTATTATCCCAATGATATTAAGAAGAAAAAATATATAAATTATTATATTAAGCATATGAATTTGTGAAAAAAAATCGAAATATAATGTCCTTAAAATACGAGTTACTAAAGGTACCTATTAGAAATTACCTTTCGAGTTAATAATTGCAAGACCGATATATATATTCGTTTATATAACCGTACCTACTGAAATAAGTCTAAATGTTCAAGAGCTACAGACAGCCAGACAGCTCAGCACTATTTATCGAGACTCTGGGGTTAATAAAAGGGTCGTGTTTGCACTGAGACGTCTCGTGCTGGCGCCCTATAGTCTCGAACTGGACGCTCAGTTCAATGGTAAGCGATTTGCCCACAAACTTATTGCTTCCCGGCAAATAAAGCGTCATAACATCGTTATCGCGGGGGCACGAATCATTTGTAGATTATGTATGTTTTTTCCGAATGCTCGAAGTAAAAATTTGGTCGACAGCGCATCGTTGACTGATGTTCTGTGGCTGAGGTATCACCTACCATCAAGTGAACCTCATGCTCGTCTGTCGATATCTGACATAAAAAAAAAAAAAAAAAAAAATGTAAACAGAGTGGACAAACTACATAAAGTCTTTGAGAGTACCTAACCTATATCTACATTGGGACTTTTTGCAGTGTTTCTGCATCAAATTATATCATTTCAGTAACAAGGCCAAGGGAGTTTAATGCCAATAGGAGGAGGTCAATAAATTACCATGTCAAATATATAGAATGACCTGCATTCTGACAAATTGTCAAAATCGAGAAGTCAATATTTTATTACTTTTAAAATACGTAAGTGTAGATCTTTTTGAATAGAACACTACTGGCACATATACAAACTCTCAGAGGACACGTAAAACTAGGCATCATACTAAATTTCTATTCTACATAGATATTCTTTGATATTTTCGTTCGTACCATCTCAATAACGATGTCTAGTCGTAAAACATGAATCTCTAAATACTAAAAGAGCACATGTCCACTTTTGGGTCAAATTGAGTTAAGCACAATATCTTGCTTAATATGAGTTGACAGATATTACCTGTGTATACATATAAAAACGGAACAAATCTAATGCTTGTAGCAAAAATATCTGTCAACTTAAATATTAAGCAAGATTCATGTATTTTGACGATTTTTTGTAGAGCGTTATGTTAGATATCGACAGACGAGCATGAGGTGCACTTGATAGTAGGTATCAGCTGCAGTATATCAGTCAATGATGCGTTGACGACCTATTTTTTATTTCGATCATTCAGACTGAGACGCGTTTTCAGTGTCCGTTTGTACGTGAAAACTAAATTTAAGGCAAAAACATAAACGATATTTATTGTAAAATATAACACAAATTTGAAACTACAAAAATATTCATAGAATAAATATTGAAATAATTCACACGAAGGTTTCAGTGGCCGCAACAAGGCCACAAGCTTCGGGAGTGGCCGACGTTGCCTTGCTTTGCCTTCTGTACACATACGACCAATGAGTGGCCATGATAGGTGGCCACGTCTATTGGCTGCGTCCAGCCACTCAGTGGCATAATGTGCAACATAAAATACGCGTATTGACAAATAACTCGCGGAAAGGAAATTATAAAAACACAACAAAGAACTCGAATTTAATTAAAATGAATTAATCTCGCGGAATATTTAATATTCTGTTTCGGAACAAACCAATTATGATTTGGGAGCGCGAGGTATGCGTGATGGCTTTTCTTTGTTAAACTGTTTTACCTGCGACTGTGGTTAATATTTTCAGTTATGAATTCGTAGTGACGGGCTCGTTGGCGCGTTCGGTAGAACACCTGCGGTGCGCATCGAAGGGCCGAGGGTTCGAATCCCACCGGGACGACATGTTTATAATTTTCTGAAAGCACGTTTTCTCCACGTCTGGTAACTTCGAGCATTGATCGGGTTTGAGGAATATCGAAATTCCGACCGGGTAACCTCCGTTCATAGATGGAAAAACCGTGAAGTGCATATTGCGCGTTTCGGTTTCTGTCTATGGATTTCCGAGTAAAAAGTAGGCTTGACTGATGTTCTGTGGCTGAGGTATCACCTACTAACAAGTGAACCCCATGCGATGCTCGTATGTCGATATCTAACAATAAAAAAAACCTAAACATTTTAGAATTCTTTTTCGGGATTTGAATCCGGGACCTCTGGTACAAACGCATATAATGAGTAACGCCACTCTTAAACTATATATTTATATAATTATGTATAATGGTATAATTATGTTTATTGTAGATAAAACTGTATTTAAAATGTAAATTACTTTAAGCAACCACATCTACTAAGGTATATTATTTAAAATTCATGTCCTTCTGACTTCCGTTTGTTTTAATATTTAAAAAAACTATATATAGTTATAAAATATCCGACTGATCGGTTCTTGCTTATAAAAATGAGAAGGGAAATTCAGACATAAATGTCTATGGAATTAGCTTTACAAAATTGAAAATAGGTTAAAAACCCTTAGGCTCATTTAAACAATGGGTAACAGATCTTAGATACAAAGGTAGCTAGTTCAATTCCCGTCGGTACTAATAACATAATTCTAAAAACATTTTATTGCCATTTCGAAACAGTAGTGGAGGTGTATTAAATTTCCTTCCGAGTAATGGAAAAGCTATTTAAAAATTACACCTGATAGCTGTCAAATGCATATTGCGCGTTTCAGTTCCGTTCTATTTTGAAATGCTCCAAGTAGAAATAGGTCAACAGCGCATTATTAATTGATGTCCTGTAGCTTAGGTATCACCTACGTCAAAAATAATAATTAAAATGCAAAAAATATCGTCTATTGAAATTATAGTATAGTTTCCCAAAGTGAGCGCTAGCGCTTGCCCCCCTAAAAGACTTCTGTGGCCTTAAAGTGGTGCAATAAAATGAGATGAGCTTTAGGTGAAAGCTCCATAAAATTTTAGGGAGCTAGTACACCTTTTACCCAACCTTGAAGCCCCACAAGAAACTATGGATTACAAAACATAATTATTTATTTAATTTTGAAATTGTTGCCACTTAAAAGGAATAGTGATAACCAGTTTGAATATTGTAGCTGGCAATTAATTTAATTGCTTTGTAACGGCCAAAGTTCGGTGTTATAATAATAAGAGATGCTTTTATAAGACCAGCAGCAATAACATTTTGAAGGAACTTCGCACTCTCACAACTAGAGATCGTTTATGACGTAAAATGTAATTAACGCGAAGAAAACAAATGGCCGAATGTATTAAGTTATTTTAAATATAATATACTAGTAACACGCCCCGGCTTCTGGTGCAATGGGGATGTACTATACACAAAAATATTACTCGCTGATAATGTAGCTTTCTATTGGTGAAATAATTTTTAAAATCGGTCGAGTAGTTTTTGAGTTAAATCGTAACAAACAAACAAACAAATCTTTGCTCTTTATAATATTAGTATAGATTTAATAATACATAAAATCAACTAAAACAATATAATAATACATACATATACATCACGCCACTTTCCCATTGCGGTAGGCAGAGATGATTCCATATGCTCCGATCCTTACATACCACTTTCGCTTCTTCCACTTTCATCAATGCTTTCATACACACTCGTCGGTTTCGAGTACTAATAATAATGACAATAATGTTATAAGTAAATGCAACATTGTTAACTACTAATAACTTTTTTTTAATTATTTTTTTACGTTTTCGTAACCATTTAAAACCTATGTTTTTCGTTTGATTTTTGTTCTATATTATTTGGTTTACGAATATTTAAGAGCAAGTAGGCATCATAAAAAAGAGAAAACCTGAGTCCCCGTGAGTGGGGTATGGGGCAGACACATTATTATGTCTATTTTTCTTTACAAGCAAGGTGTACAACAAGTAGGTGCAGCCTTCTGTGTCCTGACGGTCAATTTTTTTAAATCATGTTTCCCAGGATTCGAATGCAGGCGTGCTCGACTCATGGCGATTGTCACTAGGCCACTTAGGTACTATATTTTTTATGCTATAAATAAATTGGATTTTTTTAATGTTAGAAATCGACAGGCGAGCTTGAAGTTCACCCCGAAGGTATCGTAGGTGAGACATCAGCCACAGAACATCTTCTACTTCGAGCATTCGGAAATCCATAGACTGAACCGAAACACGCAATGTGCACTTCACGTTTTTTCCATCTATGAACGGTGCTTCGGTACCCGGTCGGAATTTCGTTATTTCTTCCGTACCATACGTGACCAGACTTACTAATAGAAAATTATAAACATGTCGTCCCTGGATTCGAATCCACGACCCATCGGTCCGCAAGGTTCTAACAAACGAGTCAACAAGCCCGTCAAAATGTTTTCTAAGATTTTGACGGGCTCGTTGTTCCAAGTTCAATTTCTAATATACCTATGTATATTAGAAATTTGCCAATCTCTCGAAACTTTAATCTAGATCATAGTACCTGTCTAACATAATATGCATACTTCAAGCGAGGGTAAAATAGGTCAAAAGCTAACATTTAGTTAAATTAAAAGTAATTAGGACTTGACGGTGCCAACTTACGACAACTTACCTGCTTCACTAGTCGCAATTTAACTTTTAAGAGATTCCTATACAATTAGTTGAAAATTTCGTTATATATAAGAGAATGAGATTAGGTTAGGACAAGTGCCGAACCTCTAATGTAATTAGTAGAAATAAGGAAATAGTACAACTTACTGTAGTATTAACTACGATCTCCTAGTTTAAAAAAATCTAGATTATTTTAAAAAGTCTCTGATGGAAGGAGCAGACACAATTCTGTGTCCGTTTCACTGATAATTTTTCTTTTCTGACTATACTTACTCAACCACTGCGCCCTTTTAGAAAATTCCTATACAATCACTTGAATATTTCAAATATTAGCCCTTCTATCATAGTTATAAATAATTACTTACATAAGTTATATTATTAAAAGTAAATAAATAGATACAATTGATGTATATCTATACTAATATTATAAAGAGGAAAGATTTGTTTGTTTGTTTGTAACTCAAAAACTACTGAACCGATTTGAAAATTCTTTCAGCAATAGAAAGCTACATTATCAGCTAGTAACAAAGTAATATAGTTTTTGAGTATAGTACAATGTACTAAGTACATCTACATTGCACCCGTGCTGTGCGGATCGCTACTTTCTAATAAAAATGAAAAGGAACATCTTTTATTATTATCGAAAGATTTTCAAATGTTTAACTTATCTTAAAATCTAGTACCTATCCCAGAACTAGGTTTTAATTTTTTTTATCTATAAATACAATTTATGAAAGGAGATTCATACAAGTTAGTCAATAAACTTAAGTACTGTTTTGGTAACTTGCAATTTCGTTTACATATTTCGTCACCATATGTGAAAATAATTTTTAATTGGCTAAATAGGGGTTAATGTCATAAAATGGTAGGTAATAATAGTTAGAAACTTAAATGTTAATGTGGCCATAGAGCTTTTTTGTATGTAGAGTCATTATTTCTTACTATTAGATGATTTCGAGTAGAATATTCTCATTAATATAAGTATTATAAAATCACATGTATGATAATTCGATGTTTTTTTTATGATGAATAAGTAATCATTTGAACTCAATCCTACCTGGTGTTAAGCGCGGATGTGGTCTTAATTTAAAAATGTAGAGAGGAGAAGTCACTCTAATTATGAAAACGTCAAAAATATTTTTTTATCAAATGCTTACATTTTTCCGCAAAATATAATCGACTTTTCGTTTTTTAGAATAAATAAACGCAGTAAAATCATTTTAACTAAATCACACGTGTTTTAAACCAGATACACTCTGACTAATTTTAAATGAGAAATGAAATTTTAGTTATAATTGAAAATTTCGAACGCGCAAATACACATCAATTAAATAATAAATTAATATTCTTGAAACTCATCCTAACATTAATCGTATTCAAATAATTAATACACATTTACGTACCTGAATTAACTCTATCAACACACTATATCACACTTATAATATGTCAGAAAAACACTGAAAGCACACACTGAAAAAATTTCACAAACTTCCACAGAACTGCGAACACTTTCGAATTTCAAATTACGAATGCGACGTCGACCGGCGAGCGACAAAGTAACGCCCTTACGTCACGAACGGCTAGCGTCGAATGCCGTTTGCGCATGAACCTACGTACTAAAGGACGTACGTCGCATTGCGTTAAAACATTTAAAAGTAGTCTTACGCGTCTAGGCTAACGAGCTACCTATTCTTCCTAAATTAATTGTCCCCACTCGAAAGCTTTAACTGATTTTAACGCTATACAATTAATGCCTAAAGCTTTTATTTATGCCGGAACGACGGAATTTATCGGAAGCGGAAATGTATTGCCTGATGTCACAGCACACGATGCTTTTTTAACAAAAAAATGAGATACTTGAAACTATGCTTTCGTATTTTTTTATTTATTTAGGCTTTTATGCCTATTATTTAGTATTTATTAAACTAGTAAAGCTATGATGATACTTTGACTAGTTATTGGAACTCTACCTCGGTAAGTAAAGTAGGAGACTTTTAGGATATATCTTTGAAAGCTTAGAAAGGCTTAGTAAAACAGTCTCTCAGAAATAACATTTTATACATACGAGTCTCGTTTATGGAACATATACGTATATGCATTAAACACTAATTCAACGAAAAAATGCTGCCAGTATTTTTGGGCATGATGCCGAAGGAAGCGAAATATTTATTTTAGTTTAATTGCATTTTTTTAATTGATGTATTTATTTGTGTCATAACATATCATTAATATAAAAAGTAAATTTTAAAAACAATTGTTTTGTCTTAAAATAAATGCTTCATATTTTCTTCGGAAGCTTCAGCGAAGCTTTAGCGGAATTTAAAAATATATTTTAGATGAATTAATTTTAGATAATTGAATAAACCTTATTATATTAGAGTAAACAAATGGACAACCGTGCAACACTGGAGGTTTTGAGGATGCGTTGCCCTCCTATAAGGTAAAAATAGGTTCTATTTTTTAGATTCCCAAGTCATATCGGTATCTGTTGAATTCACTAAGCTATATTAAGATTATATTGGTACAACTCTTATAATGCATAAATATTTAATATATAGCTTTGTTTATATAATAAAAAGAACAAATTATATGCAATCGCGCTCCAATGAGCAATAAATAATGCCTGACGTGAATAAGTGTGTGTTTAATTGAACATGTATGATAATACTTGCATATGAAGTAGGTAACACAATCCTATCTGATTGTAAGAACATAATTTGCAATAATTACTAACTGATTGCGATTTAATAGTGACTTGGGTCTTGCTTGAAATTAACTTAAGAGTTTTAAATTTTTTTAGACATCAGCCTGTCATGACCATTAAGTGATATCTCGCGGACTAGTGAAAACAAACTAAGATATCGAGATATATTATAACTCGACATCGACAATTTCATAGGTAAGATATCGCGATTAGAAGTCGAGCTTTAAGTGTGTCATTTAAATAAAATATTTTATAACATTAAAACACGACTTATTATATATATTATTTATTCCAACGTTTCGGATGCCTTTCAGCAACCGTGGTCACGGCAGATGTTATAAAGTATTTTATTTAAATGTGTGATACTCGCGTTAATAAAAGACAAAATGATGTAATTGTCATGTTAGACCCGGAAGATATAAAGAGATAATCGATTAAAATACGAGAAAACGGTGGAGAAAATGTTGTCGCGGTTGTCATGCTACCTACCCCAATGGGAAAGAGGTGTGATGTATATGTATGTAAACATATGTCATGCTAGGCCGACTAATTCCCGACCCTAGTGAGGAATGGGGTAGCTACAGTGGCGGATTTACCAGCAGGTTGAGTAGGCTAGAGCCTAGGGTGGCAGATTTTAGGCGACCAATTTTATTTTTACATGTCTTATGGAAATGAAAATGGATTCTGTAGAACGTTTTTATGACGTCATTCAACGAAGTATCGAACTTGTATATCCTATACCAAAACCCAGTTCGCCGCACCGAACCAGTAATCAGACTGTAGGTATATATTATACTAGCCGTCCCCGCCCGCCCGCTTTGCTGGGCGAATTGTAAAGGATAGACGAATATGAACTATCCACATAAATTTGAAAAAAAATGGTAAAGGGGTGATGGAATTCAAAAAATTAATAGCCTAAAACCTTCTACAATTAATTCCGCGTCGAATGGTCATGGTATCATGCCGATCGGTCCAATAGTTTTCAAGTTTATCGATAACAAAGAAAAAAAAAGTTGCTTATATATATATATATATATATATAGATTAATTTAAGAATGGACAATTGTAGACGGAGAGGGGGGGGGGGGTAGTTAATAGCCTACACCTTGGAAATGTCTAAATAAGCTTCATTTCTGTTTCACTGATCTTTTTTTTACAAGCAAGTAGGTAATAGTCTTATGTGCCCTGTCTGACTGAAATATATTTTAGCTATGCAAAGGATAAGAGAGAGATAAGGACTATATTATGTGTCGTACTCTTTTTTTATATAAAAGATCTACTAGGAAATTTTTAATTTTTTGTATCGTTTATTTTTTGTTTCTGTAATTATTTTTACATTTTAAAGTGTAAATTTGTACTTCAAAAAATTAATGAATAATTAATAGAACTTTACATACTATCGGCTAAAATGATATATTATTTGAAAAAAATCCTAGGTAATTTTCGAATAGAGTGTAAAAAAATTGGAATGACTTTTCTTCGTTAAAAATTCGAATATAAAAAGAGAAATCAATAATGACATTGAAAACCAATCCTAGCAAGTATACATTACTGGGATTGTCCTGATCGAACCGGATTCGTAACAAAACTATAAAATGTCAGCCATAACATTGTCCGGCCAAACATACATGTATCTACAAGAATACATGAATACGAATCGTTGTAATAATAATAACATTATTTATTAACCAAATTTCATTGTACAATTTGTATGTGATTCTGTCTTCTTAGCTGTGTTAAAAAAGTCAGGTCTTTTTTTATGTCAGATATCGACAGACGAGCATGAGGTTCACTAGATGGTAGGTGATACCTCAGCTACAGAACATCAGCCAATGATGCGCTGTCAACCTACTTTTTTTTACTTCGAGCATTCGGAAATTCATAAAACATACAAACTCTATAACTCCGGACCATTTAATAGCTTAAAGTGGCGTAATTATATAACTTACTAGCGAGTAGCGCTAGTAGCGACCCGCCCCGGCTTCGCACGGGTCAGATTTTTTGAAAAAAAAAAGCAGGGGTTTTATGTATTTTTTAATGCCACATTATAAAAAAATAAAAACAAAAAATTTCGTCCAAAAATAAAAATAAAAATTTTAGGGGTGGACTACCCCTAACATTTAGGGGGATGAAAAATAGATGTTGGCCGATTCTCATAGATACCGGATAAGCACAAGCATCAAAATCGGTCAAGCCGTTTCGGAGGAGTATGGCATCGAAAACTGTGACACGAGAATTTTATATATTAGATAAAGCTACATACTCGTATATGACTTACTTTACGTCTTATAATTTAAGGGCATAATTATTTTTCTTTTTATAGTTACATTAATAGAGCAAGCTGGGCTTATGGTCCCGCCACTGTCTTAACTATATAACTTATATCGCTATAAGGAAATCCACACTAAGTACAAACCGATACACGCTGTGTTCAGAACGTCTAAGCCGAGGGCAATTAAGCGGTCGATATCGAATAGTAAGCTAACTTACAGTTACCACAGATAGCTGAGGTGGTGTGATGGTGGAAGCAGTTGCCTCTTACGGGATTGTCGTTATTATTGAACAGAATATGGCGTGAGAAGATATGACAGCTGTAATACTGTGGAAAGTATGTGTTTATTTAATTATTGCGAAAGCGTTTTTTTTTAAGTTAAATAACAACAGATGAGCGTAAGTCTCATTTGATGATACCTCAACCTCAGTCATTTTTTTATTTTTTTATGTTAGATATCGACAGACGAGCATGAGGTTCACTTGATGGTAGGCGATACCTCAACCACAGAACATCAGTCAAAGCACGACAGGTGTTCTACTGAACGCGCCAAAGAGACCGTCCTTACCGTACGCGAAAGCCTTACCTTTTTGTATTTAGCTTATGGAAAAGTTAAGAATGTTCTATTATATCGCAGGTGAGTAAAACTCACTACGTGTCATTTTGAATTAAAATATTATAAAATTATTTTTAAGCAATAAACAAAAACCGACTTCAAAACTACAACTACATATAGTATGTACAAACTTGCACTAAAAAGTTTTAGTTTTGAAGTCAGTTTTTGTTTGAAGTGTATTTTTTAAGTTCATTTATCCTTACATAATAATTTAGTAAACCTACCACTTAGCGTGCTGCTCAAATGAGACAGCGCTGTGAAAGGAACTACAAACCAAAACAGTACCAAACCAATTTCGATAACAAATATATGGGACCACCTCTGAAATATTCCCTACCAAAAAAAAAGAATCATCCAAATCCATCCATAACTTGCGGAGTTATCGCGTAACAAACATACAAAAAAAAACAACATACAGATGAATTGAGAACCTCCTCCTTTTTTGATGTCGATTAAAAATACTACTATTGCTTATTTATGCGTAAACCTACTGCAAGAATAATCCACTAACTGCTTATTGTGGTCCATAACAAAACTATAAAACGCAATACGCAGTTAGTAATTGGTTATTATTATAGATCTACGCTTAAAATAAATAATAATTTATTTTTATTCAAAATTACACAGTGAGTTTTATGTTTGAACCAACGATATTTTGTATGCTAGGCCCTCTAGCACGAACGACTATCGACAAAGTATTCGAATCGTCTAACTGTCAGTTGTATGAGAAATGATTTGAAACATACAAATCACAGTTCGACGATACGAATACTTTTTCGATAGTTGTTCGTGCTCACCCCTCAGTACCTGTGAGAGTGAAGTAATGCGTCATAAATTGCGACTAAGAGGGCGTCATTAGCGTCGTCATTTAGGGTTGTTACCTTATTGCGCATTTAAGTGTCACATTGTCTCATCTATTTCCTTAAAATACTAAAGGACACTTGAAAGATACAAAAAGTGTATATACGGCAATACTTCAAAGGACACTTGAAAGATAGAAAAAATGTGTACACGGTTAATACATTTAATTGAGGGTGATGTATTGTAAATCTTCTGTGGTACTCATATCGAAATATTAAGCATAGACATGTGTAACACTGCGCTGCGCCGCGCAATAGGGATGTTGACAATTTTTTGGAATTGCTTTTATTTTATAGATACATCCTTTATAAACACGAAAAAAAAATTACATATTTTAATAAAAAATACGTAAATAAAAATACTTTTCAAAGATTCCCGCTAAAACGCTCCAAACTGTCACGTGACGTCACAGACCGATAAACAATCTCGCTCGCGTTCGATCAAAGTTAGATCTAAACAAATCTTTTCACTTCTCACGAATAAATTCAATAAAAATTAAAATACGTCGTTTTACAAATGCTGGTACGTCGATCAATACACCACTTAAACTTCCAGTCATATATATATATATATATATATACATATATAAATATTGAAGTTCCAAGTCAAGATCAAGGTTGGTAATCATTGATATCAATTAAAAAAGTATAAATATAGATATAGTGAACTATGTTGTTTCGGAGGTTTCACTGCTCGCTTTGCGCATCCCATTTTGTTGCGTCGTGGCGCAATTTTGAGTTGACTCAAAGAGCCGAAACTACACTGCGCCTGAGTTGCTGAGTTGGCGCGGGGAATTTCGCTGAGTTACCCATGTCTAATTAAGCAATCAAAGTTATATTACATTAGTGCGTGCATTATATAATAACCTATGAACCAATGACGTGCTAACGACAGAACTCAGCTGTCTGTCAGTGACATGACACCAAGAGACAAAATATAACACTGTTTGAGTAACGTATACACACTGTGCATATCTTTACGTATGTTGCGCTCTGAAGTTTTCTTTATTTGCTTTAATTCCGCAAATAATCATCCATCAATGGGATCTTATGAATTTGTAAATTAGCAATTACAATTACTCTGGGTCTTATAAATATCTCAGATAAAATAAAGCTGCTCTTCGCATTGATGAAAATTGGAAAACCACGCTTACAGAGAGTCCTTTTAAAATCAGTGTTGCTGTCGACCTTCTTGTTCTTTCTAAATACTCCAATTAAGTAAATAATTTACCTACAAACGATTGTTACAAGTTACGTGGCACGACCTACAAGTAAGACTAACAATTATTGCTATTGTAAAATATTATTATTATTTATGTAATAATTACTGTTAATATTTATTCAGATTAAGTACACCAATTTATGAACATTTTCTTGAAATCTTTTCGCGTCGTTGCCTGGAGGAAATTACTAATAATAATAAGACTGCCATTTGTACAGAATTTTGTTATGTTTAATTTAATTTTCGATGTACACTTAAGTATTTTCCATTCCATTCCATTCGAAATATCAACAGAAAAAAAACGCGTTTTTATCAGATAACAGACCTTTCATATGTGACACTCAAAAAAAGACAATATGTCACAATTAGTATAACAAAATGTCGCATCACCGCACAGTGCGTATAGATCTAGAATTGTGGGAACATGCGTTACTTTTAAAAAGGTTTATTTTATGTAAATTAAATTGGTCTCGTGAAGCTGAGTGAAGGCTTATAAAGATGTTTTGTCGCCTTATTGCAGCTCTCTTGTTCTTTTTATGTTACATGGACCAATATCCGTGTATAATGAAACAGTTTATTGGTATTTTGAGAGGGCTTGATTTGGAGACTGTTTTGGCACTAATTGGGCCCTTAATTCATTATGTATATTTTACGGTTTTTCCATCTATGAATTTCGATATTCCTCCCACCCGATCAATGCCCGAAGTTGCCAGGCGCGCGACGTGGGGAATGCTTACAGAAAATTATGAACATGTCGTCCCGGTGGGATTCAAACCCACGACCCATCGATGCGCCCGGGAGGTGTTCTACCGGTCGCGCCAATGAACCCATCAAATTATTTCTTATTAGCAACCTTATCCCGGATAAAGTTATCAGTTATTGATATTTTTTTTTATTTTTATTATAACCTACTAGCAACGCGCCCCGGGTCACGGGTGCAATGTAGTACATCTACATAAATAGCCTATGTTATTCGCTGATAATGTAGCTTTCTATTCGTGAAAGAATTTTTAATATCGGTCCAGTAGTTTTTGTATTTATTCATAACATACAAAAATACAAGTCTTTCCTCTTTATGTACTACTTGATAACGCGCCGGCTTCACACGGGAGCAATGTAGATGTATTATACACAAATAGCCTATGTTACTCGCTGATAATGTAGCTTTCTATTGGTGAAAGAATTTTTAAAATCGGTCCAGTAGTTTTTGTATTTATTCATAACATACAAAAATACAAATCTTTCCTCTTTATAACATTACTAGCAGCGAAACCCGGCGTTGCTCGGGTTAAAATACACCGCATGTTTAATGGTATAAGAAATATTTAAGGATCCATTTTCTAAAGTAGATAAATATTTTAGATTTCTATCTTAAATAATAAGACACTTATTCGACCATTTAACATACGGTGTAAAGTATCTTCAAGTTGTAGGCATCTTGGAAGTTTCTAGACCATTTTAGAAATTTTTAGAATTTTCTAGATCATTGAGGATCAATTTCACCGATTGCACACATTTTGGATCTTTCTAGATCTTTCCAGAAGCTTTCTAAAACATTCTAAATCGATTACAACAATTGAAACCATTTTAGAACTTTCTAGATCATTGAGGATCAATTTTACCGATTGCACACATTTTGGAACTTTCTAGATCTTTCCAGAAGCTTTCTAAAACATTCTAAATCGATTACAACAATTGTAACCATTTTAAAACTTTCTAGATCATTTCAGAAATTTTTAGAATTTTCTAGATCATTGAGGATCAATTTCACCGATTGCACACATTTTGGAACTTTCTAGATCTTTCCAGAAGCTTTCTAAAACATTCTAAATCGATTACAACAATTGAAACCATTTTAGAACTTTCTAGATCATTTCAGAATTTTTTAGAATTTTCTAGATCATTTCGGATCAGTTTTAGCAATTGCACACATTTTGGAACTTTCTAGATCTTTTCAGAAACTTTCTGAAATATTCTAGATCGATTACAATAATTGCACGGCTTGTTGGAACTTTCTAGATCATTCCAGAAAGTTTTAGAACTTTCTAGATTGATTTTATCAGTTGCACACATTCTGGAACTTTTTAGTTTTCAGAATTTTACGGAAGATTACATTAGTTAGAAAAGGACAGATATATATTATTCCACATTTTTTCCACCCACAACCATCCACTTCCACCCACCCCGACCAAACTCCCTTATGCACACCTAGAGACCAAGGGGTATTCGCCATCCCAAGGGGAAGTTGATCAAAGTAGCGTATGATAGAAAAAACCGTGGACACACGTACGAACATTTGCATTTTATATAATATATTAAGATTAGTATAGAAAAAGCAGAAGGTTTTTTATTTTATTAAACAAAAACAATATAATTACCTACTGTAACAAAATTATTATTAAATATACCAAGTGATGCCAAAATGGTCTTTATATCTAAGCTTTGCTAGCTACACTTGGTCCAAAGCAAATAGATTACTGAGATTAATTTCAGTTCGGCTTTGTTAGTTACTGTTTAACTTATTATCCTCCCAAATAAGAGATAAATATATAAATTACTGTTTATTTTCTTAATGCATGATAATTTAATTGACTCGTCTTTCATTCTGATTTTTTTAAGTTGTTGTTAAGGCTTGAATGAAATCATCGTGTTTATTTACAAGCGATCCCGGATTTAGGAGACCTAACTTTAAGCATTTTGATTTAATCATTGTAATATGTAAAGTAATGTAACTTTAAAATATCAACTACGCGAGTGGGATGCGGGCAAAATAAAAATATATTATTAAGAGCTGTGGGAATCGATATGAGGTTAGACAATACATGAGGGTAAGGAGGGAATGAGATGGGTGCTACAGATTTACATAATATTATATCTACTATGACTGTGGAATTTAAGTTGTATACAAAACAAAAATAAAATGACAATATATGAATGGGCGTGCTTAAAAACACTATTAAAATTGTATCTTTATATACAAGGACGAGCATTAAGTAACTTGATTTAAATGTTAAGTAGTACAAATTGCTATCTGGTGAAAAAATTAGACATAATGTAGAAAATGAAAATATTGCGTACAAATTTATCAGGAAACAAGAAACAAGAACAGTATGTGGACAGAAATTCATAAGCGACGAAAAAACATTATAAAAATCATTTATGTTTCTCATTACAGGAACCCAAGTCAAAAACACGCTTGATGTCGTTTTCAGTTCTTATCCAGTGGGTAGATGAGTGAGACGCGTCTGAACGTTTTACGAGTATACGTCCTTCTTTGGACCACACATATTTCCATTGTTGTGCGCGTGCCTGTTCTCGTGCTTTGGCCAATATTATCCTGTTTTTCTTTGTAAGCCTTTCATTTATGTAGAACTTTCTTATAGTATGTTGTGGAAGTCCGAGATCAGCAGTGGTGGAATTACGTCTTATACGCGCGCTTTTCAAGAAATCGTATCTTAGAGATCTTCTTACAAACCGCAGGACAATTGGGCGCGGTCGGATGCGGATTTCAGAATCGGATTGTACCATCGGATCATGTCTCGGTTTCGTGCCAACACGTATGGCACTGATTATGTCACGCTCTTCTAAACTGACCGATAATTTCTGGGCCACAGTTAACGCAATGTGTATAAGGGATTCTCCTTCAAACTCAGGAATTCCCGTGAGTTCTACATCATTTACTAGCAACGCTTGTTCATTGTCATTAAGATCGATTTGTAGTTGTTGGACAGATTCAAGCGCAGCAGATAAGTCAACAGATCCACAGCTGTTCTTTAAAGATTCTATTTCGGAACGCAGCAATTGATTTTCGATTTCAAGACTATCGACTCTGTTGCTTACACTATTTATGTCCTTTTTGATTTCGACAATATTGCCTGTGAGTATGTCTGTTTTTTGTTTGAGCTCCAATTTTAAATTATCAATGGCAGAAATTATTTCATTAGAGAGTTGTAGTTTAATAGCGGCTAACTTTGTATCCAGAAGTGTGGAAATATCTTCAAGTGAGAAATTGTTAATGACTCTTGCCTGGGAGTCCGATCGATCGTGGACTGATATATTATCAGCATCACAGGACATATCCAGTGGCACGGGTTTTGACGATCTTATGGGAGTATCATCGTTGCGCAAACGGCGGGTGATATTTTTGCAATTGCCACACTGCCAGCTGTCTCTATATTCTCTCATATGTTCTCTAAAATCTGCATTTGTAATGTTATGACACCTGAAATGACTATTCTCTCCACAAGAAGTACATTTCAAAAGATCATCTCTGTAGATAACATTACTACAAAGTGCGCAATTCATATTTTAAGATTTTATAT
Source organism: Anthocharis cardamines (assembly GCA_905404175.1). Lineage (NCBI taxonomy): Eukaryota > Metazoa > Arthropoda > Insecta > Lepidoptera > Pieridae > Anthocharis > Anthocharis cardamines. The sequence continues at coordinate 1,391,996 of FR989974.1, forward strand.
TATTTATTATCAAATAATCAAAGTAGTCTGGGAAAGTACGTGAGGCTATTGAAATTAAAAAACATCCTAACTTCAATAGAGAAGATGGTTTGAGACTTTCTAACACCTGGGATCCAGTAATTAAAAATCTAAAGCCCCAAATCAAACATACTAAAAAACAAGAGGACACCGTTAGTCAATATTGTCATAATATAGAAAATTACAGTAAATATCAACTCCGTAGGAATAGATGGCGTTAATATGTAAAGATTGTAAAACAAAAACTTGGCGATTAAAAAGAGTGGCGGCGAGTTTCTTGCCAGTTCTTCTCGTCCGCTCTACGCCCTTGATTTGTGAACTGGTAGTAAATGTAAAATTAGAAGCATTTAATATAAGTAATTTAATATGTATTATTTTTTATTGACGTTCATAGATGTACATTGTGTTACCTAAATTAATAGATTATTTTTTAATTTAATTGAATTAAATATGGCAACTTTGTGACATTTCAAATATAAGACAACTGTCATCTTTCAGTCTCCCGCGACCACGGTTGCTGAAAAGCATCCGAAACGTCGGGATAAATAATTTAAATAATAAATCGCGTTTTAATCCGGTATACAGTATTTTATTTAAAGATGCGCCGTCGACCTAATTCTTTCCTTCGAGCATTTGGAAATCCATAGACTGAAACCGAAACGCGCAATATGCATTTTACGGTTTTTCCATCTATGAATGGTGGTTTGTTACCCGCTCGGAACTTCGATATTCCTCCCACCCGATCAATGCCCGAAGTTACCAGACGTGAAGAAGATATGCTTACAGAAAATTATCAACATGTCATCCCGATGGGATTCGAACCCACGACCCATCGGTGCGCACGGCAGGTGTTCTACCGAACGCGCCAACAAGCCCGTCAAAATCCTCTGAGACTCCTTTGAGTACTGTTCGCTATTCCTCATAGTTTCCGATTTGGCCAAACACGCCCACTAGAAAAAATCTAATATATAAAATTCTCGTGTCGCGGTGTTTGTGGTTAAACTCCTCCGAAACGGCTTTCCCGATTCTCATGAAATTTTGTGTGCATATTGGGTAGGTCTGAGAATCGGATAACCTACCCTAAGTGATAAGGGTTGTTCACCCTTAAAACTTCTGTTTTTAATTTTTAGACGAAATTTTTTGTTTTTATTTTTTTATAATGTGGCATTAAAAATACATACAACCCCTGCTTTTTTTGTCAAAAAATCTAGGTACCTTATATATATAGGAATTTCAAAATGTAAATGCAATTAAATTGAACGAGATTTGACAAGAGAAAGAGAGATAATATAATTAAGAACAACTAGAGTACAATTTAATACAGTAATCGATAGCATGTCCTTTAAGTGCCTATAACCTTTTACAGCTCTTATGAACGTAATTTGTTAGATATACAGGCTGTTCTTATTATTCGATAACTGGTTTGCATAGTTGTGAGTTAAATTCAATTTGGGAAATGTTAGAATTGAAGTTTAACAGTTACAGGTAGCGGCACGAGTCGTGTTGTTGTCGTTGTCTATTTAACATCGAATTCTTTCTGCTCTGTATATTTTGTTTTTAAGGTTAAATCAAATCGGTAACAGAAATAACAAAAATATACTTATTAAAAAGTTGACACTAAAATTGCACTCAAGTGTACGATAGTCGAATGATACGCGCGGACCCAATAGACGACGAACATCGACTGCCGAACCAATCACGTGGAGCGTCAGCGTGGTTAACGTCATATCGACCAATAAAAACGGTGCTCACGACTCGTGCCGGTAACTATACTCTTAGCTGATTCTATTGAAATTTTGTAAACGACAATGAAATGGTGTATTATTTGGAATAAAAAAATAATAATTCGGAAAAATAATAACCTTTACTTCATGATTTGATTTTAAGCCTGTTTTATATTTTTATTATTTTATAATAATTTATATGATTAAGTGTGCTAAACAATATGAGTGGAGTTTTATATTTAATATATATTTTTATTGACGTTCATAAGTGTACATTGTGTTTAGGGAATGCAAATCTCGCGAGATTGGGGCTCAAGCGAGATCCCGCGAGATTATGAATAACAATCTCGCGAGATCTCGCCAATTTCGAGATCTCGCGAGTTTGGCAGTTTTGTGTGTATTTTTGCAAATTATCACAATATTTGAATAAATTAGGAAAAAAATAATAAATATTATAAGTATTATAAGAAGTTTGCACTTAGCACTCAATCTATTTTCCGCTCTCAATCAAGTATTTCCATAATTCTGACACATAGTCTTTATAAAATATTCGTAAATCACATAAGCAACTTTTTTTTGCATAAATAACCAAAAATATCGAAAAATATTCGAATGCAATCAAGCTCAATCACGTTAACTAGCAATAACTATTAGCAAACAAAGCAAATGCGTGCTGATGATGCTGCACACCGGCTCAATTTTCGACCAATCGTACGCACAAACGAATCTGAGAGACACCTCGTCCCACGATCGCTACCTCAGGCCACCGCGTGCACCAAATGAAACCGACAGATCGTAACTCCGTCGGTGTCATTCCGCTCTTCCAATATGAAATTTTTATGCTCGAGTGCAATCTCGTTAATCTCGCGAGATCTCGCCCTTTTTTGGTCCGAGATCAATCTCGCTAAAAACGGCCGAGATCTCGCAAAACCGAGATCTCGCGAGAACGAGATTGCATTCCCTAATTGTGTTACCTAAATGAATAAATGATTTTGAATTTGAATATTTATTTACTTTATCTTTACCTAGGTTTCGCAAGCTCTTGAAATAGGATGTCCTTTCTTAGGGTTCGTATTACCATACCAAATTTTATCAAAATTTATTCAGCTGTTTCAAAATGAAAACAACATACTAAATTGATTTTGAATATGTAAGAGTATGTTTCGTTCGATGAATGAATATTTCAGAATGACAAACGGAATCGAACTGTATATTTAACTCATTTTTGCTAAAAATGGCGGTTACGACATATAGGCAGTTACCAATCGACATGTTGTTTTAAAAATTAAGTACTGTAAATAATTAAATATCTGATTTATTTAATATTAACACCCTGTATATACGCTAAGAGGACACAGAGACCATAAAATAGTCCAGTAATGAAATTGGATCGGTCAAGTTTTTCATCTTACGATCGTTCTGTCGGTCTGTGAGTCCGAGACACTTATGGGTTAAGTTATAAGTGAAAAGCGATAAAGCAATTTTTTTATTATAATAAAATAGACATAATTATTTATTGTTTAATAATTTACATAATCTTCAGCTTCTAATTAAAAATCCCATCGCTTCCAACAACAAATAAACAAATAAAAAAATTGTTTTCAATCAAATTTAAAATCATTTATTCATTTAGGTAACACAATGTACACTAATGAACGTCAAAAAAAATTCATGGTATATGCTTCTATTTTTTTTTCAGGACATAGAAGTTGCCCCACTCAGGGTATTGGGCATTCACAACTGCTTTTAAATCTAACTTACTTTCAATAAATCAAAAAATTATTTTATGTGAAAGTTGAATATGGGCATTTATCGATTTTTGGCTGAATAATTGTAATTGTAAAAATAATTCAATTCTGGGTTTACCGTATAAAAATTTAATATAAAATTCAATTCTGTTCTTTTTATTATTAGTATATTAGTCATTGACATAGGTATATTGTTGATCGAAGATTAGTAGTTAAGTAGATTTGAATAAAATTTAGCGCACATACTAAATGGTGTTTAGTTTTGCCAAGAGGTGGCGTTGTGCCAAATTCCTATCAATTAAATTATTAAAGTATCAATAATAAAATATGTACTCCCACATTTGAAGCTTTTGACTAATTATTTAGTAAACTGACTTACCACACCTCGATTGTCATAATAAAGGATACAAGTATCCTGGGTAAATTACTGATCTATTTATATTCTAAAACTGCCGAAGCCCGGACATAATCTTGTATATAAAATATATCTTCAAATAATTAATTTCAAAATTATTCTAGTCACCTATCAATTTCAACCAGTTTCGTTTCGACACAACGAATTTGTGAATAACTCATCACTTGGACCACACCACAAAAGTGTCCATCGTAGCCGGCGCTTGGGGTACTTTAGTTAAAAAACTAAAATTTTAACATAAATATTTACATATAGATGCGTTTTATAGCGATGTGCACCAGCCTTTGAGATTCGAAAAACGGGATCAGTAATTTAAAAATTCAAATGATTAATGAATTTCTCCGGTTGCCTGGAAGAGGTAGCTTCACAGCGATAAGGCCGCAATGTACCTTATTTTTTTAAATATATGTATTACTATTATGTATATAGTATTTAATAAATTTTATTTTTTTTTGGTTGAAAATTTTATTTTACAGGTACAAAAAACGATACAATCATTTTTAACCTTTAAAATTTATTTAGAAGACATCATTTGGATTCATATAAAGACGCGTACTTGTTAACAACAGAAACCACAAAATTCAGCGCAGTCAAAAGAACAATTCAGAATCAAGGCGAAGCGAGCACTCGAGCTCATCCGGTTGATATTCGTCGTAGGGCCGTTGCGCACTGCTGTAGATCCTATGTCACCAAACAGGACAAATGACGCAATAAAAACTTAACTATTAAGAAAATCAACGTGGACTGCCGGGCCTTGGACTAAGTCGCATAGTGAATTAGAACTGAAATTGCTCGAAAACCGGTCAGTGGCTTATGGCGAGGTCGCATGGGGCCCGGTTGGACACAGACTATATCCTTATTTCAATTTTTTTATGTCAGATGTCGACAGAAAAGCATGAGGTTTACTTGACGGTAGGTAATACCGCAGCCACAGAACATCAATCAATAACGCGCTGTCGATCTAATTTTTACTTCGAGCATTCGGAAATCCATAGACTAAAACCGAAACGCGCTATATGCACTTCACGGTTTTTCCATCTATGAACGGTGGTTCGTTAGCCGGTCGGAATTTCGATATTCCAACCCGTTCAATGTCCGGAGTTACCAGACGTGGAGAAATCCTGATGACATGAGAACCCACGACCCATCGATGCGCACGGTAGGTGTTCTACCGAACGCGCCAATTAGCCCGTTTTCAAGGAGGTTCATAAAAGTTAAAAAAAATCGCAAGGAAAATGCAATGTTCTAAATTCTAATATTACCACAGGCCCTATGTTGTCATTGTGTCGTGTGACTACAACTTGAAAATAAAAAACAATTGCTTATTATGCTTTCATCTACTGTTGGGTAACCAACTTTTCATCCAACACTCTATAGTTTACGTACGTTTTCATAAGGGATCATGTATAAAGTACGTCACACCTTAGTGGGGGGGAGGGGATCGACGAAGTGTGACATTGTGTGATAAGGGGTGGGAGGAGTCCTAAGATTCGTGACGATACATTTCTTAGACATCTAAGTGTTAAACTGTCAAATTTGAACTATTAACGAAAAACTTCGTCACGCGCTAGCCGCCTGAGCTCTTTATAAATGTAAATAAAACTAACTTCGGAACTGCTGTTTTAATTTAATAATTTCTAAATGTAAAATTTTAAAATATGTAATGTCACAAATTCACAAGGACCACAAATGTGACCAACTGTGACAAGGACGGGAGAGGGGTCAAAAATCATGAAATTAGTGTGACGTACTTTATGGATGACCCCTCATAGGCAAAGGGGGGCATTTTTTTCGTTGGGGCTAGTAAGCCAAAACGAAGTGTAACTACACTGAAATCGGTTTTGAAATAAGATAATCGTTTGTGCCTCGCTACCTACAACTTCACCACTTAGGTTGCACTGGCATAGCTTTACCTTTGTAAATAACGTCTAAGTCGCCTCGTTAAAAAGAACAATTTTCTTTGTACTTTTTGGCCTTCGTACCTGGGGCCCGCAGTGCGCATGTGACCCAAGTATTTTTGAGAGGTCACTTGACACGGCATTTTGTGATTGTCTCCACTACACCTCGTACTCCAGTAAGATTACATTCGAATACCGAGCATTAACGTGACATTTCATAACTGTATATTCCACACTTCAAGTGTCTACGTTTAAAAGAATCATCGTTTTGGCGAATAAAATATCTTTCGCTGATCTTTGGGGATATAATTTATTTGTTTTTAATTGTAGTGGTAAGACTCTGAACGTATTCAAGAATCACCACTGTTCTAAAGTTATCGTAATTTTACACGATATTGTAATTACTGAATGTGCTTCTAGCAATAAAATAAAAAAATTAAATGCCACGTAAAGTAAAAAAACTCGCGGAGATTAAATAGTAGTATTTTTTTTCTGAAATTATTCAATTTTCTTAAGTTTTTTTTCCGTAAGAACTTCGTACAAATTTCTATATCTTTAATCTACATCTACGTGATGTAGATTAAAGGAAAAATGCCAGGTGTTTTTAAAGAAGTCAGTTAAAAAGTCCAAAAAAATTAATAGTTACGAGTTTAAAAGAAAATAGTCGAGCGGTTTATAGTTGTACAAGGATCTTTTGGCACTTGGAGGACATTGGCAGGAGATGGGTGTGAAATTAGAGTTGCCCATGCAAAAAATCTCCTTTGTTTCAGGGAATTTAGGAACGAAGCCGCTAAGCCAATCTTCAAATTTCTAGAAAACTACCTAATTTTCATGCTTGAACGATGAAGTTATGATTGCGTAGTTAATTTATATAGGTAGTTTGAGTTATTGGAATGGGGTAGGTAAAATTATTGTAAATAAGGGAAAATCCACGTGATTTTCATTTTTTTAAATTATAACTATATTGTGAAAAAACGTGTTTTAGTCGTATACAATAAAAAAATCGTATTATTATTGAAATAAAGGCATAAAATAAAACCATATCAAACAACAATGACCTTTTACAAGATGGCAGCATTAGTTCCGATTTTCGCCACGTGCCAAAAGATCCTTGTAGCACTGTATACTACGACAGATAATTAAACTGTCACTTAGCACGTATACAGTAACAATATGTCGGCGACAGGAACCCACCGCCAGACATCAAACTCATTAACTTATAGAATTACTCCAACGTATGAAGTATAGACGATCAATTTACCTCTAATGCTAACTAAACGATGGTTATTATAAGTTGAAGTATAAAAACTATGGTAAGGACACATTCGTGATATTGAATGGTATAAATATTGAATATGTACTATACACAAAAAAAATTGTGAAATAATTTTTAAAATCGATCCAGTAGTTTTTGAGTTAAGTCGTAAAAAACAAACAAATCTTTCCTCTTTATAATATAGTACAGATATATATATATAGTCTATTTTATCAGGGGTTGTGTAGCGTTCCTGAGGTTAATTTATACAAACATACAAACCTACTCTTCATGTTTATTACATTTCAAAGGTTTATCTTAAACGTTCATTTTAGCAGAATTTTTGACGCGAACTCCACGCGACCACATAATCCTTGCCACGTTTTACTCTTTATCGTTTTACGTACAAAATTAATTCCCTCTTCAATGTACCGTCAACAGCACAGAAATATTTATTCAATTTCATTCCACGAACAACAAAATTTTGGAATGAATTACCGTCTTCAGTGTTTCGAATCTCGTTGGTTTCATGATACGAGACCATATTTTTTAAATTTTAATGCCCAAAGTGACTTAACGAGGGGAAGACATGTTTAAAATTATAAGCATGTCGTCCGGGCGGGATTCGAAACTGCGACCCATCGAAGCGCAAGGTAAGTGTTCTATCAAACGCATCAACGAGCTCATCGAAACTGGTTAGTGTTTACCGTTTAAAATAAAAAGAATGTTAATTTTTTGCTGACTGTACGAGTATTCTGGGATCTAAGCGGATAGCTTTATTTTTTCGGAACAGTGACAGGAGCGGGCTTAGCCGAAAAAAATGTACTGCGATCGCTCCTAAGTTATTTTAAAAGCAAACAAGAGGAGTTTTTTGACTCTACTTCGACTAAAGTTCGATTTTGGAAACACAAATTGGTTACAATATTCACAATATCAATACTCTATCTCTTCCACTTCACCTCGACTCACTTTATATTACATAACATATTTTATTTTTATGGAATAGGAGGAAACCGAGCTATCGGTTCGTCTGATGGTAAATGAACATCAGCATCTACAGACATCAGCACCACCAGAGAATTTCCGAATCCTCGAAGTAAAAACAAGGTCGACAGCGCATCATTAACTGATGTTCTGTGGCTGAGGTATCACCTACCATCAAATGAACCTCATGCTCGTCTGTCGATATCTAACATAAAGAAAAAAAATAACTTGTAGATACGTTGCCGGCCTATTGAAGTATTGATGCCTCTCACGTAAGTTATGGTTCCCAAAAAAATTAGTGTTTTACGTTTTTAAATTTTTTAAAGTATGTTGAACCTTTCAGCCCAGAATAGGTGTTTTACGTGTCTTAAAGTCCCGAATATTTTGAACCCAGAATAAGTATAGTCTGTAATATTGTCTTTTATTAACGCGAGTATCACACATTTAAATAAAATACTATAATAATAAAATACTACCATATTCAATTAAATTAAATTCAAAATGAATATGAATATGGCAACTTTGTGACATTTCAAAAATCAGACAACTGTCATCTTTCTGTCTCCCCGCGACCACGGTTGCTGAAAAGCATCCGAAACGTCGGGATAAATAATTTAAACAATATAAATAATAAAATTTAATCCGGTATACAGTATTTTATTTAAAAGTATAGTCTGGCAAGGTTACGCACTCGTCTGTCGATAAAAAATATATCGCTACAAAACATTAACGATTTGATTATCCTCGGTCACTTTAAGGCTGTAATTTTCTGATTAACTTAATCACTAATAAAGAATCAATTTAACCGAAAATTTTACCTTCCATAATGACCGTTATTACTGTAATTGGAAACGAGACTCGCAACATTTCTTCCTTATTATATTAAATTATGACGATAATTTAATTTTGACGAACTCATAGGATCTATCTTTACTAATATTATTTATACTGAAAAAGTGTGTTTGTTTCACTTTTACATAAAATCTACTAACGTATATAACTAAAAGTCAATGTATGTTTGTCCTCTACGCACTCCTAAACTATTGAATATATATATAAAACTTTGATGCCGGGTACAACTTAGGTTTAAATAAAAAAATGGCTTGTCGAACTCGAACATTTTCTAGTCGAATGAATGAATGAACGATACTAATCCTCCTTATGGAATGATCCTTGACTCAAAATCTCTACCCGCTCGGAACACGCAACCAGACGGTTATTTTGAAGTATTTGCTTGAAGTTATTATGATCTAAAGTCAACAAAAATATCATATTTGCATGGTTTTCCCACACGCTCACATAGAAGCCCTACCCCTCCCTCACCTACTACTAAAATATCCCAATACAAAAAATCAGGTCAATCCGTTGCTCCATTATCGCGTAAAAACGGGGCATATCTTTCGCCTTTTAGAAGCTTCGCAGTCTCACCTGCTTGCTATCCTATCCTATGTACTCTATCGGAACTGTAGAAAAGGATTTAAAGTAAATGTTTAAATATCGAAATAAAAAGGGAACAAGGCAAGAAGAAGATGAAATTTAAATATCGAATTTATTGTTTCCTTGGATACGGTTTCTTAGTTATTCTCGTGTGTATTGTTTCTTTGCTATCAAGGCACTACCTAACTCGTCACTGATTCCGATACAATATAAACTTATATTCAAACTAGCGACCCGCCCCGGCTTCGCACTGATACAATATAGATACTGATGTGGTGTCAGTATTATTTGGATATTGTTCCATACAAAAATACTACAACCGCGATTAAAAAATAGAGGTTGGTAGTAAAAGGGTAAAAATTTAGGGTTGTATGTATTTTTAAAATCCAAATCATAAAAAAAATAAAAACAAAATTATGTGCAAGAACAAAAAAAATTTTTTGGGGTGTCCACCCCAAAAAAACCCCCTCATCACTTAGGGGTATGTAAAATCATTATATTCTCATACCTACTGAATATACACACAAAATTTCATAAGAATCTGTCAAACCCTTTCGGAGGAGTTCTGTTACAAACACTGTGAATTTTATATATAAGCTATTTTGTTCTCAACACAAGTACATTTTCGGTGTTTCTTGTTATATTTATTCATGTATTTAAAACTCCTCATCAAATCCGATACTTGACCTTTTAAATAACATATTGTCAAGCTTTGAAACGTATGAGAAAGACTTAATTTGTCTTCCCCACGTCTCAGAACCGCATCGAAGGTAAATATTTGTTTATAATAACACGATCAAACATTAATCGGATTACTTCGTCGTACGAAACTTTTAAACCTCATTTCAAAGCTTATTTTTAAGCCTATTTTATAAGTGGGTTATGTTATTTATTTTATTGTAGTTAGAAGTTCCCCTTTTATAATCATCCGATGAGGCGATAGATGTCCGTTATTATGAAGTTTATAATAATTATCCTAATATTTTAAAAGTAATTTCGTCAAAATAAGGTCAGCCGGCCTAGCATGACAACCACGACAAAATTTTGTCGACCGTTTTCTCGTGTTTTAATCGATTATCTCTTTATGTCTTCCGGGTCTAACATGACACTTACAATTAAAACTCAACTTCTAATGTCAAAAATAGAGACATTTGACGATCGAGATATCTTGTCTATCAAAGTTGTATATGTCGAGATATAACATATTATCGAGATATCATATATATGTTAGTTTGCCTTCACTCTTCCGCGAAATACTCTTGATGGTCATGCTAAGCCGGCAGAAACAATAATTTTTATGCAATTTCTATGTAAGTATTTATAATTCTTCTGTATACGAGTGTGTGACGAAGCACCTCATATATCGCTAGACCGATTTTGATGAGCTTTTTGTGCGTTTTTGAGGCAGGACAATGTTTGTAGTGTCCACTATTATTGTCCATTATTATAATATCATTCAGAGCGCCTATTATGTGATTACAGTGTGCTACAACAAAATTTAATTGCTATAATTGTAATGACAGGCGTTTAAAAACGTATGAAAACTTAAACTTAAAATAATTTATCGAAATAATTAACTGATTTATCGTTATAAATAACTGAAATTACTTGTAAAAAATAATATACTTTATTTTCTAGTTTTAAACACATTCATAATAGTATTAATCTTGAAACTACGATCTCTAACATTTAGTAATCAGTATTTTTTTTTTGGAAACTATTATAGAACTATAGAATTATAGAATATGAAGGTACAAATGTGCTTCAAAAAATAAAAATTAAATTAAAAATGTCAAATATTAAAAAAAAAATCAAAACCTAAAAAACCAAGTATGCGAAATATATCGGAAATATCAAATATTACAAATACATTAAATATTCCAAAATAAGTTTATGATAATCATAATAATTATTACAAGAAACTTAAATACAAATATACTCCTAACTATAAATATCAAGCTTTAGGGATTAATAAATTATTTACGTACGTGTAATACAAATAGCTGCATTATCGAAATAGCTCTGTTAAAAATAAAAGTTCTATTTCGGTACTGCACTACCTGTCTTAACGTGGGAACTGTCACCTGACGCGACCTATATTTTATTTATGAGTTCAGATCCATCCCTGAAAGATAGTGATGTATTTTATATCGATAAGTTTAAGGCCCTAGCACGAACGACTTGCGAAAAAGTATACGTTTCATCAATACATATGTCGGTCGTGTGTTATTATTTGAAATTGCATACAAATACTTTCTTGCAAGTTATTCGTGCCTACTGCCTAGCATGCCTAAATTTGTAGGCACTGACCCGAAAATGAGGCGGCTATCAATTTGACTCATTAAAAGTTGTATGACTATATATATATAAGTTTACTAGCGACCCACCCCGGCTTCGCACGGGTGCAATGTAGATGTACCATACACAAAAAATAGCCTATGTTACTTCACTTAATTTGGTCCAGCCGTTCACGCGTGATGCCGTGACCAAGGGAAATAGGGATTCATTTTTATATATAAAGATTATTATGATTTTTTAAATATATTAAGAGTATACATTCACATCTATCCTGTTACTTCACTTTCCCTTATCCATTTCCAAAAAACAGCACCTGTTTCAAGCGTATGTATTTTTTTATTTAAAAAATATTTAAATAAAATACTGTATACCGGATTAAAACGCGATTTATTATTTATATTGTTTAAATAATAAATCGCGTTTTAATCCGGTATACCGTATTTTATTTAAATGTGTGATACTCGCGTTAATAAAAGACAAAAAAAATATATTAATTCTAAACAGACCGAGTACAGGCTGTTTGATTTGGCTGTCAAATCAGTCGAGAAAGCCACTGAAAATCAGTCTTGATGTCCTCGGCACAACGTATGCTAAACGGCTTCCTTCCCTGACGTAAGTGTTTTTTTCGTTTTTTTTTAATACAAATTCCTAAATTAAAAGACCCTGAACATAAAGTTATATTTATACTTGCCACTTAGTAGTTGATATGATAACAGAATGAAACATTATTTGATATTTTGAGAGTGTCATCAAATATAAATAAAAACCTTCAAGGCATTGCAACATCCTTATCTATCTACTCATGACTTTAGATGAAACTAATATTTGCTCATTACTAAGCAAGCTCTGTAATCTATAATTCTAGAACATATAATTATATTTTGTCATTTAAATCTATACTATAATCGATAGTAAGAATATATGTGTTAGTTTCACAGGATTATAAATTCATCGACATCGATAAAACTCAGCACATCACTATCAGACACCTCTTAATGCAGGAGCGAGAACAACATAACTCCGTCCCAGCCATTATTATGTATGCATCACTAGATCTCGAGACGTCCGCTAAAACTTTAAACTTGATAACTGAAGAATTATGTGAAATAAAACTATTTCGCATATCACAGGTTCGCTTTGAAATCCGAATTGCCGAGATAACTTGTCTCCGTTTTGTCGAAAGTTTTAATAGTGTTAGAGTTATTTTAATATCTTGGTATATGCTATGATAAGCACAGATTATCTTATATCCCCGACACTACGTCATAAGAACACACTTATCGAGGGTATAAATCGTCATGATCGTAGAACAACGACGGTTCTGATTTTTAACTATTTTAGTTTTATTGTATAAAAATCTTTAAAAAATGTCAATTCTCAACAGAACAAACAAAAAATTGGAGTTTGATAAAAACAATCAAGTTATTGCCTAGAATACCAGCGGTTCTGTTTTTTCAACGCAGTACAAAATCTTCATTGTACTACGTCATCCACTACGAAAAGACACCAAACAAATATTTCCGAGATTGAATACGAAAAGATTAGCCGTGTTTTAATTATGCATAAAAAACGACTTATCAATCTTTAAAACGCTCTCCTATAAAATAGCCGTTTTGCAGATCCGCCGCCGTTGTTCTACGATCATGACGAAATAGTGCTATACCCAATAAGTATGAAATTATAGGTTATAATCGATTTTATAAGATATACAAAGAATATCGCCGTAGTTAATATTTTTGATAATAATATGATTTAAATACTGTATCATTTTCATGTTAGATATCGACAGACGAGCATGAGGTTCACTTGATGGTAGGTGATACCTCAGCCACAGAACATCAGTCAATACTGTGCTGTCAATATGTGATTTTAAGGAATAAACAAATAATCCAAACGGAATTTAATAGTTTTTCATTGCTACCTAATCACCTATATATAGAATTTCATTTATGTATTGAAAATTAATTAGGTATTCGTATCCGTCAAAAAGTAACCGATACGAATACGGATATTTCTTCTCCCTCGGATACCTGTGAGTACGGATATCCAGCACATCACCAACAACTTTCAATGTGCTCTTTGATTTTTTCTTTACAATTACAATTTTGTACTCTCACAAGGATAAGGAAATATGAAGAGAACTACTGAAATATTAATATCCCGTGCCCCGTTTACATCACTTAACCTCGAAGTTAGTTTGACAAAAAGACAGTGCAAGTTAAGTTAGTGCCGGCAAGTTGGCCAAGTTAGTAACTTAAGTAATTAATGACTGACAAGTGACACTGATGCAAGCATCAGAATGTCGCTACGCGCTCTGTATGATAAGTTATGTTCGGGAAATTTTGTCGGGATCGTTGGGTAGTATATCTTGCGATTGAAGGGGTTGCGGGTTCGAATCCCGCTAGATCTACCTCGATGCACACCTATATCTCACTAGTCACTTCGAGATCAAAATGGTGCAAGCTGTGGAATATCTAACCACCTTTCATAGATGAAAAAGCCCTGAAGTGTGGATAGGGTTTCGCTTTCAGTCTATATATTTGAAAGCTTGAAGAAAAAATTTGCCGACAGCACATTGATTGATGTCGTGTGGCTAAAACATCACCAAAAGTCAAGGATGATTTAATAATTACATTTTAGACTAGAGATTTAATAGTAAAAAATGGATCTACAGCGGTTATTCTCTGACTAAAGTATAACATACTACCAATGAACTTCACGACACCTAACATAACATAAAAGAAAAAGCAAAATTAAATTATTATAAGTATTTACAGAGAATCTCATTAAAAGCAAAACAAAGTGAGAATGGAGGGTGAAACAGTGAGCGTCAACAGTAACACAGGCAATTTATCTTGAATCACGCCAGCACTGAAATGCCCTCGCAATCTTTAGTGTGAAAGCAGAATCTGATCTAAGGAAGCCGCCCGCGCCGCGAGTTCTTGCATTAATTTTTACAGATTAATACAGTCATAGAGGCTTTTTATTTCTTTATTTATTTACTAGCAACACGCTTCGGCTTTACATGAGTGCAATATAGAAGTACTATACGCTATGTTACTCGCTGATAATGTAGCTTTCTATTGGCGAAAGAATTTTTAAAATCGGTCTTGTAGTTTTTGAGTTTATTCGTAACATTCAAAGATACAAAAATCCAAAAATAAAAATCGAATCGAAAAATATAGATATATGTAGATTTGGAGAACACACAAGGAAAATTACGCAACTTAATTATTAACTCTATACTAATATTATAAAGGGGAAAATATGTTTGTTTATTTAAATCAAAAAGTACTGTTAAAAATATTTCA
Organism: Anthocharis cardamines; assembly: GCA_905404175.1. Taxonomy (NCBI): domain Eukaryota; kingdom Metazoa; phylum Arthropoda; class Insecta; order Lepidoptera; family Pieridae; genus Anthocharis; species Anthocharis cardamines. The sequence goes on from FR989974.1 coordinate 1,407,084, forward strand.
CTTGAGCGTGTCAAAATATGCGGCAAAAACGGAGCAAAAAATATATAGTATTTTGATTGCGTCGACTTAGACTTTTTCACTGCTGCATGGGATTATTTGATATTAATTTCAACTTGATACCTCCACGCCTTCCTGAGAAAAAGGGTATTGACAGACAGACAGACAGGACAATGAAGTGTTCCTATAAGGATTCCGTTTTTGGTACGCATTACGGAACCCTAAAAAGACGAGTCAAAAGTACTTTACAAATGCTTTTTTGATTTTAAAATATTGAGTTTGATTTGTAAAGACCGACAACTCACCTTTAAGCCCTCTGTCAATGCAGATCACAGATGTCTATGAGCGATGATTACATTGAGCCATCTGCCATTTCGTCTTCTCGTCCGTAAAAAAATAAAACTGCTTCTGAAATTCAGTGTTGGGGTCGCATCTGGCCTCAACGTACACTGAGTGGTCTACCATTTCGAAGGTCACCATTTATTTCAGCAAAGATTGTCTTAATATTGTCTTTTATTAAGGCGAGTATCACACATTTAAATAAAATACTGTATACCGGATTAAAACTGGCAACTTTGTGACATTTCAAATATCAGACAACTGTCATCTTTCTATCTTCCCGCGACCACGGTTGCTGTAAAGCATCCGAAACGTCGGGATAAATAATAATTTAAACAATATAAATAATAAATCGCGTTTTAATCCGATATACAGTATTTTATTTAAAAGATTGTCTTGTTAAATTTATGTTTATATTATACTAGTAATCCGCCCCGGCTTCGCACGGGTGCAATATATCAGATGATGATAATAAAATCGGTCGAGTAGTTTTATATGGATAATTTTCCCCGTTTTTGCAACATTTTTCACTGATGCTTCGCTGCTATTGATCGCAGCGTGATGTTATATAGCCTAAAGCCTTTCTCGATAAAATTGGACTATCCAACACAAAACAAAATATTTTTCAATACGAACCAGTAGTTCCTGAGATAAGCGCGTTCAAACAAACAAACTCTTCAGCTTTATAATATTATTAGTATAGATGAATATATACATACATATACTTTATATTCAGAATCGGGCAAATTATTGATCATATCCAAAAATGTTTAAAATCAAAGTTTTAGTGGCATTAATACCAATTTTCAGACGAATTCAGTGACGTCTAAAAATCGGTAATAATGCCACGGGAAAACAATACATAGTTCCTTTTAAAAAAGTCGAGTTCACCTTGACGTAGCTTCAGCACTTCCATCGATAAAAAAATAGGGTGGTCCAGTATGACGGCCTTCTCAAACACTTTTTTTTTTGATATGATCAATAATTTCAGTTCTAATGCTCTGTTTTACTTTGTGTCTCACCTGTAAACTTTTCAATTCTATTCTACATTGATTTATCCAATAAGTTCAACCATTTTCAAGCAATCAACTCAGATTTAATCTGAGCAATCAAATAGAAAAATATTTCAGAACTGTTAATGCAAATCACATACACATCACGTATTAGAATCATCGAAGCGTACAGAGCAATGATTGCCGTCTAGACATTTGATGAAAATTCTTATCCCCTCTGTAATTCACTTACTCTATGCAGGCTTTTACATTTTAAAGTGAATAGGTAGGAACGCTTTGTGTTGTAGAACGAGGTTTCGTTCTCAATGAACTCGCCTCAATGTTTTATACAACATTATTTATGCAACTCACTCGATCATCTTAATAACTGGAGCTTTTCAACAGTTTTTATAGAATTTGGACTGAACTCATGCTTTGAGCTTCGGTGAGCCGCAACTTTGATCCTTCCGAATCGGATATATTATACGCGCGTTTTGGAAATAATAATTTATTAACTACTAGTGGACCCAACAGACTGTGATTTTAATATACTATTTTCCCACTTCTAATCTATTATGTCTAGTACGTCACTGATTTCCAGTGGACATCAATTATTACAAATAACTTAATAAGCTGCGGAAGATGGTAGATTTCCGAACCTAATTCATTTTAAAATTAATTTTCTGCATATATTTTTTCCTCAATTTTTCCCATATCTTTATTGTTATTTGGGATATAGATGGCGAAAACACATAGTCGCAATAACTAATATCACCGCATACATGATTACATTACAGTTCAATAATATCTAAAAAGTAATTCAAATTTATATTTATCAAACAATTAAAGGCAACATGTGCAACACAGCATGCACCATACCAATGGCGTAGCATACATAGGTCACTAGCACCCGGTGCGGATCCCATATTTGCCGCCCCCTTTTTTTGTAATTGATTGTAAAACCTGTGAAATGCCGCCCTCGTCAAAGTGCCGCCCGGGGCGGACCCTCCCCCACATGCTATGCTACTGCACTATACCCACCAACATATTGTAGTTTGTATACATATCTAACAGAAGAATCTCTCAGCATATAAAATGTATTAAATATCCTATTACGTAACAGAAAGTCCAAAATTATTAACACCAATTAAACGCTAACTAACACCCGATAAACTTGAACCTGATGAATAATTAATAAACGTAAACTTAAGTAGTCGATAACTCCGCCCAGCACTAGTTGAGAATTATTTAGTAGTCCGGCATGACTCACGGTTGTTAGTGTCAGTCTTTTAGTGATGTCTAGTGTGTTATCGATAATGTATAATATATATTATTATTATTTTAACTTTTATATTATTTTTCCCGATAAAGTTATATTTATTATTATTACTACTTTTATATTATTTTTCCCGACGCGGACGTTTCAAATGCTTTTCATCCTGTGTGGTCGGGGGCAGATATCTAATCACGTGGTCAATTAATATAATAATAAGTAGGTATATATGTGTTATTAACATGCGATTTATTGAATGTCTATGGTATATCGATTTCTTGCCTATGTTTTTATGACTTGACCTATTAGTTATATTTTCAGTAATAATGTATGGCTTGTAGAAGTTTTAAGTAAAGTAAATAATCAAAGTCTTAACTCTTGCTAATATATTATTGATGTCCTTAAAGCGGCAGTATTAAATTTGCGATATACCATGAGCATAACAGCTGAATATATTGATTAGTGATGTACCGGATATCCGTATCCGTAACCGTATCCGCGGATATCCGAGGGAAAAGAAAGATCCATATTCGTTACTTTTATGACGGACCTATTACGGATCTTTTACCTTATTAATTTAATTTAAATTAATTTGAAAATTTTCAATACATAGTTGAAATTCTATGAAAACACATGAGGCAGCAATGAAAACCTTTTAAATTCAATTCAGATTATTTTGTATTTCTTAAAACCAAATATGGCACCTTTATATTTCAACCAAATAAATAAATATATTCAAGGGCACGCGCATCGGTACTGATTCATTACGAAATTTAAGATCCAAATACGTATCCGCGGATCTTGACACCAAATATCCGTATTCAGAGACGTATCCGCGGATATACATTTTTAACGATCCGGCACATCACACATATAAAGGAAATATTGGGTTACCATTTCATCGATAATAATCGATTACAATATGAAAGTCCTTTATGGACAACGGTGTATCGTTGTTATGACGTAATCACTCTCCGTCCACAGAATATTGAATGTAGGTACATTATACTTTGCCAATAAATAATTAATTAAATATTAATAAACTATAGTTGTGAAATTACAATGAGAACGAACTATCATTATTATAATAACAGCTTACGTTTTACTTTAAATACTTAATTGTATGTACAGATTTGTAATTACTTGTATTAGTATGTATTTTTAACCGACTTCATTAGTTATTCCAGCCTCCGATAACTTTAATTTATTTAGGGAAAACACAAAAAAAGTGAATTCCCAAGCCCCCTAGTGGGGCATGGGGCAGACGCATTTCTGTTTCGGTGATCATTTTTCTGTTCCCTGACTGAGCGAAACATTTTTAGATTGTTTCCCCGGCATTCGAACCCAGGACAAAAACACAAGAGTTACTTATAAAATATAATGCAAATTATATGTATAACCGCAGCCATAGAACACCAATCAATGATACGTTGTCGACCTATTTTTAGTAAATAATATATAATATTATGATAATTTTGTCACGGCAGGTTTCGAACCCGCGATTTCCAACTTCCAAATCCGAAATGCCAATGAGCCCGTCCAAAAATGCTTAACATTATAAGTTATCAAAATTTATATGTACATACCTATGTATAGTAATCTGAACTTAAGTTTTGAAATCAAATTCTTATAAAACTCCTTTAAGAGAGGCTGATATAACTTTGCGAGGTTGTCTTTAATACGTCAAATAGTCTGACACGAAGTTTCTGATAACCATTGACTAGTGTTTGAGACCTTTCTCAATTTGAAGACTGCTTGACAGCCAGTCTGAGACGGGACTCTATCCCCAGCAGGGACTGAATACCGGTTAATTTACTATGGGAGTTATACCGGTATAATAAAGGTTTTTGTTAATATTCTTTCGTTTTTATTCATATTTACTAACAAATTACTGTGGTAAGCTTAGTGTGAATTACTCTTTAAAACTAATATCATGGTATCTCAGTCAGACACGTATTTTGGAAAATCAACTGGTTTCAGTCCCTGATTCTGTGTATTTTATTTTTATCAACACTAATATTATAAAGAGGAAAGATTTGTATTTTTAACAGACTTCCAAAAAGGACAGTTCTCAATTCGTCTGTATGTTTTTTTTGTATGTTTGTTAGGCGATAACTCTGCAAGTTATGCATGCCAGCCAGGAAGGACAGTTTTATCCTGCTTTTGCAACAAACTTTCGAACGGTATGGAGCGGCAGCGACGGGTGGCACCGACTTCAAAAATAAATTTTAATAAATATATCATATATATAAAATTTCGTTTCACAATGTTCGTTCCCATACTCCTCCAAAACGGCTCGACCGATTCTTATGAATTTTTTTATGCATATTCAGTAAGTCTGACAATCGCTTACTATCTATCTTTCAAACCCCTAAGTGATAAGGGGTTTTTTTGATATTTTTTATTATGTGGCATTAAAAAATACACACAACCCTATATTTTCACTCTTCTATTACCAACCTCCGGTTTTTATTTGTCAAAAAATCTAGACCCGTGCGAAGCCGGGGCGGTCGCTAGTAGTATATATAAGTATCAATAATGTTGTCGATTGTCCTTTAAGGCTCTTGCTTTGAAGTATTTAAAACATTATCTTTTATTTTTTAGTTTAAGTTTGTACATACTAAATATAGTTATAGTTTTGAAGTCGGTTTTTGTTTTTGCTTAAAAAATCTACAATTTGTAACGAACATACTCAAAAACTACTGGACCGATTTTAAAAATTATTTATTTGTCCATAGAACATCAACAGTATGTTGTTTTATGATAATCTGTGGTTACAGTGTATATTGCTATTTGTATTATATACAGAAAATTAAATAATTTACTAACAGATTAGTTCAAAAGCAATCGAATCAAAACCACATAGCAGTATTCAATGCTAACGTATCTATTACCCCCTATATCAGTTTATACAGCTTTGCTTTGAGCCTCGGATTATAATACGTGTGTTTATGTTGCATGCAGTTGAGCTTCTTAGACATTGTGCCAAATGACTGTTTTTAATTCAAAAGAATTGAAATAATATATTACTCTGTAATGGGAAGAGTTTGTCGACATAAGCGGTCAAAAGGTTAATAATCTTATATTTAATTAAAAATACTGGTAACTCTGTCAATTACTTGCGTATCATATGCTGTTTTTCGTCTACAAAAAAATACAAATTTTATAAATAATTAAAAAATATATATCATAATCATAATCTCATCTGTACGGGTGTTTAAAGTAAACTCTGATCTATAATTAATCGGGTGACACGAATGGTGCATATAGTATATACCATAGCAAAGACCATAAGATATTTTCCCTTTTTTGTTAAAGAGAATAATGGGATGCTTATAAGATATTTTCCTTCGAATCAATTGAATGGAACCTCCTAAGTGACTCAGAGAGATAACACGTTGCTTTTAGTAGCGAAAGCCTCGAGTTCGAATACCTGAAAACAAGAAAATAATTGTTTCAGTCAGACCTTGGGCACAGGAGACCTTCTTGTCTGTAAAACTGAGACAAAAAGTATGAGCCCCAAGTCTTACTACTAGGAAATTTATTTATAAGTTTAAAAAAAATACTATAGAGTTTCTTGATAATATTTATTTACTGGTGTTGTCATAACATGCATCTGTCTCTAGATTTTATTTATATACATTATGAAATAGTAAAAGTATATATCTGTTACAGTGATTTCCATTTGTTTCCAAAAATTCATAAATAAAATAGCCATCCTTATGAGGATCTTAAAAAGGAATTGAGAGCATAGATCCATAAGGTCACCCGAATGTAAACCGCACTCTTAACATAAAAATATCCGGAAATAGACATATGTCTATCTGGCAGAAAATCGCACTGCACCGCAACACGAGCGGAGCTACGAAATAACAACATAATTCATTCATTCGCTTCATTGTCTCGGCTAATTGCTTCACCTTATACTACGACACTGTTTGCTCTTCAAATGAATAATTTATTTACAAGCAGTATGGAGAGCCAACTTTGATATATCTCAAATAATTCATCTGTGTTTAATGTGACAAAAGAATAGGAAATAGTTGATGTTTTCCTAGTAAGAATCCATAACAACTAAAAGGTCAACAACGCATCAGAGACAAGTCGCGGATGTCCATAGGCGGTGATGATTACTTACCATAAGGGAATAAGTGAACCTGCTTGGTTGTCTACTCAAGAATTAAAAAAAATGAAAGTCTCGTTGGTATCTTGATTTCAAATGGGTTGCATGTTCGAAACCCCGCAGAACAACAAACTTTTCTGTAAAAATATATCAAAATAGCGGTCTGGTAGTAGGTATATCTGAGGTGAAAACGGCCTCGTTGGCGCGTTCGGAACACCTGCCGTGCGCATCGATGGGTCGTGGGTTCGAATCCCACCGGGAGCACATGCTTATAATTTTCTGTAAGCATGTTTTCCCCACGTCTGGTAACTTCGGGCATTGATCGGGTGGGAGGAATATCTAAATTCCGACCGGGTAACGAACCACCGTTCATAGATGGAAAAACCGTGAAGTGCATATTGCGCGTTTCGGTTTCAGTCTATGGATTTCCGAATGCTCGAAGTAAAAATTAGGTCGACAGCGCATCATTGACTGATGTTCTGTGGCTGAGGTATCACCTACCATCAAGTGAACCTCATGCTCGTCTGTCGATATCTAACGTAAAAAAAAAAAAAAAAAAAAAACATAGGCTATATATTTTTTGTATTTCTACATTGCACCCGTGAGAAGCCAGGGCGTGTTACTAGTACAGCTGTCTTAATCAGATTAACGACTGTTCCAGTAATTGGGAATTAACATTATCTTTTCATATTCGAGAGCATGTTACAATATTAACATCATTATACGAGTTCATAGTACGCGAATACGCGCGGTTTATTGGTGATTACTATGATATATTTGTACTGAATATATGGAAAATGCGTGCGAAATGGATACAATTTTATCGGCATTGTTGAAAACGTGTCATTTTGATACGGAAAAACGATATAACGCTTTGTGTAAAATTAAAAAAATGTAATTGGAAAATAATAATAATATATTACTAATTGATAATATATTACCCGACTGCCCCAAGCCGTCTCCGTAACTCAGTTGCGAGAGCGATGTGTTTAACACCGGATTCGAATCCCGAATATTTTTTGATGACAAAAAAAATCGTTACAAATCACCTAGCGGTTTAAAATATACATAAGAAAATTCATCAAAATCGGTCGAGCCGTTTCGGAGGAGTGCGACCACAAACACTGTGAGACGAGATTTTTATATTTTAAAGTATAACAGCAAAACCAATTGAGTTTAGTATAATAACACCAATATTATATTACTTTAATAACACATTAAAAAAACCTAGAATTATATATATTACTAACGGACCCGTCAAACATCGTACTGCCCAAACGTTGGCTTACAAACTTAAAAATGTATATTCCATGAAACCTATATCACATACCGGGTTCAGTTCCTGAATGGGTGAATTTCAACCTATCACTCAAACACACACAAAATATCCAGCAAATCAAAATTAGTCCAGAAAAGAGGGATTTCATGACATACATAAGTCATACAAGTTTTGTTTCAATACTTCGTGTAAACAGCACATAATGTCTGTGTGAATATTTGCTTATATTGAATGTCAATTTTTGGGTTGAAATTATTGCTTTCAATTACCTATTACTACCTATAAGAAAAAAGAAGTGTAAATGGGGCTTAAATGACTACGTGAATTTCTAAATTTGAATCTACTTTAATAACAAAATCACCGGCACCGTTAGCTATTCAATATTTTTCGATAATAGAATTCATATAAAAAGTTTTTATTCATCATATTAATATTAAAATAATTCGCCAAAAATTCGAACTTTGAATTTTCGAAAATGGAATTCATATAATAAGTTTCTATTCTTCTAAAGAACATCCACATTTGAATTTTTAAAAATGGAATATAAGAATAATTATTTTTTATTTTTATTTGGGCCTGGCTACCTAAAAGCTAATATTTTATAATGACCTTTCCAATTAGTTTGCTGGTTCAGTAAATCGCTTCGACAAGCCTATGGTCGATCACGTTTCACTTTAGTTCTAAATATCCATCAGTAGGTAACACGTTATAGAATTTTAATATTTGTTAGTGACCGTGCGCACGCGCTATCCCATCGGTTATTCGAGTAGAAATGAAATGAAATGAAAAAAAAATATTTCAAGGTACATACAAAAACTTACGTACTAAACAAATTATAAAATATTACAACTGAGTACCTTGAAAAAGGAGTCAGCTCAGTTTTTGTTGTGCTATTTATCGATAACACAACACTGGTTTTCAGTGACATCATATAAAAAAGAAACAAAAAAAAACAAAAAACAAAAAATAAAATAAAATAAAAAACATTTGGAGCTTACAGACTACGGATCTTAAAAAATAATAATAATAAAGTAAATTAATAAGATTTATAAATATATATACAACTACTATTTTATATAGGTACATTGCACACACCATTTTTTTATGTCAGTAGGAGGGCGGTCAGATGTCACAGTTTTGCCAACAACTACGTCAAGAGTATCCAAATATTATAACGAATGGCGCCAACAATTTTTTTTTATAGTAAAAAAAGTTATAGGTAATAAACAAGAAAATTGGTATGCTATAATAGAGTCAACGTTGAATGTTTTCCGGATGTATCCGGTTGTAATTATTTAGATCCAATTCAGCGGAAACTCGAAAGAAAAACATTCTACTCTAAGTCAAAGGGACAAAGTTAATATCCTTGTAACAAGCGGGCCGACTATTTTGCAATAAATTTCATAGAAAGACGTTATACGCTGGCATAGTGCTATAGAATAAAGAATGTGTAGATCTGTTATTCTTACTTTTGCCAGTAAATAAAAAAATACTTTATTTCAGACTAAAAATAAAAAAGAAAGTAAAAGTCAAGTACAAATTACTACTAATATTATAAAGAGGAAACATTTGTATTTTTGTATGTTATGAATAAACTCAAAAACTACTTGACCGATTTTAAAAATTCTTTCGCCAATACAAAGCTACATTATCAGCGAGTATATAGTGTATAGAAAACCTACATTGTACCCGTGTGAAGTATATTATAAGTAACCATGCCAGGAGATTTCGAGATCAAAATGTATTTATATATATATATATATATATATTGTGTGTATGAAGTAAATCATTAAAAACAATGCAGAGTGTATTTTTATGAAAAATATAGCAGTTAAAGAATTATAATATTTAGTATTAACATACATAATTGGTAAATCAACTAACATACATGGATTGACTGTGTGAAGAATGATATGTGTTTGAGAGGTGTGACTGATGATATGGCGACCGAAAATCCTTGCAAAAGAAAGTAGATTCTTTCCCAGACTAGTACGTGAGGCTATTGAAATTAAAAAACATCCTAACTTCAATAGAGAAGATGGTTTGAGACTTTCCAACGTCCTGGGATCCAGTAATTAAAAATCTGAAACCCCAAATCAAACATACTAAAAAACAAGAGGACACTGTTAGTCAATATTGTCATAATATAGAAAATTACAGTAAATATCAACTCCGTAGGAATAGATGGCGTTAATATGTAAGGGTTGTAAAACAAAAAAATTGTAAAACAAAAACTTGGCGATTAAAAAGAGTGGCGGCGAGTTTCTTGCCAGTTCTTCTCGTCCGCTCTACGCCCTTGATTTGTGAACTGGTAGTAAATGTAAAATTAGATTAAATATAGCAACTTTGTGACATTTCAAATATCAGACAACTGTCATCTTTCTGTCTTCCCGCGACCACGGTTGCTGAAAAGCATCCGAAACGTCGGGATAAATAATTTAAACAATATAAATAATAAATCGCGTTTTAATCCGGTATACAGTATTTTATTTAAAAGAAGAGAATAGAAAGAGTGAACATACTGCGACCCCAAATTAAAAACGGGAACACGGTAGGAAAAAGAAGAATGTTTGATAAATCGACGTATCTGCGAGTAATTTAATCTTTGTATTTCGGCTCCATGCGGGCGGCGGTTTCGCTTGAACAAGACATTTTGCGGCGTTTAATACACAAGTTAGGGCTTTACAAGCAATTGTATTAGTTATGTAGTTTACACAAAATTCTGATTACATTAGTCTCATATTTATAGTTTTTGACGGGCTCGTTGGCGCGTTTGGTAGACGCGGCTCCAATGGGTCGTGGGTTCGAATCCCACCGTGACGAAATATTTATAATTTTTTATAAGCATGTCTTCCCCACGTGTGGTAACTTCGAGCATTAGACGGGTGGGAGGAACATCGAAATGGAAATCTACATTATCAGCGAGTCACATAGGCTATTTTTGTGGATAGTACATCTACATTACACCCGTACGAAGTCGCGGCGTGTTGCTAGTATATATAATAATTTAGGAACTGACTACTATAGAGGCAAGGGCGACAACAGGAAATATTTGTTTGTTTGTTACGTTTTAACTCAAAAACTACTGGACCGATTTTAAAAATTATTTCACCAATAGAAAGCTACATTATCAGCGAGTTACATAGGCTACAGACATTTTTTCATCTACATTGCACCCGTGCGAAACAGGGGCGTGTTGCTAGTATAAACGGAGAAGAGGCAAATTCGAAAACCGTCAATCAGAAAGCGCCCTAATTACTCGGAGTACGATGAAAAACAGCCTCACCGATATCTATCGAAGATTCAGAGTTTTATACCAAACGATATTTTACCATCGTGTAATGAAACCTTTGAAAAGTCACCTTGATTAAAAGCCTTGTGGATCAACAGTTTTGTTGTTCTACGCCGTAGAATTCCGTAGAATCTACGGAATATATTTGACGTTGCAATTCGTATCATGGAAATGTTTCCAAATTCTCGAAATTCTTGTCTAGTTTGTCTAAAATTAAATATAAACGGCACAAATAAATAACAAATTGTATGTATAAAGTATTTTTGATATTATTTACAATATCAATTACTCTTGAAATAAAAAAAGCAAATAATTACGTAATATACAATTCTCGGTCAACAATGGACGCCCTTCTCGCTATGAAGCAATCTCTTCGGGGCAAGCGAAGGATGTCGGAAAAATTGCAATCATTATTTTTCTATACAGATGTTTAAACTAAATGTTTTCCATTTTCCATACTATTTATAACTACTGTATACCGGATTAAAACGCGATTTATTATTTAAATTATTTATCCCGACGTTTCGGATGCTTTTCAGCAACCGTGGTCGCGGGAGACTGAAAGATGACAGTTGTCTTATATTTGAAATGTCACAAAGTTGCCATATTTAATTCAATTAAATTAAAAAATAATCTATTAATTTAGGTAACACAATGTACATCTATGAACGTCATTAAAAAAATAATACATATTAAATTACTAATATTACTAATATTAAATGCTTCTAATTTTACATTTACTACCAGTTCACAAATCAAGGGCGTAGAGCGGACGAGAAGAACTGGCAAGAAACTCGCCGCCACTCTTTTTAATCGCCAAGTTTTTGTTTTACAATCTTTACATATTAACGCCATCTATTCCTACGGAGTTGATATTTACTGTAATTTTCTATATTATGACAATATTGACTAACGGTGTCCTCTTGTTTTTTAGTATGTTGGATTTGGGGCTTTAGATTTTTAATTACTGGATCCCAGGTGTTGGAAAGTCTCAAACCATCTTCTCTATTGAAGTTAGGATGTTTTTTAATTTCAATAGCCTCACGTACTAGTCTGGGAAAGAATCTACTTTCTTTTGTAAGGATTTTTGGTTGGTCGAAACGTATGTAGTGGTTTGGTTTATCCAGAGTGTGTTCACATACTGCTGATTTAGAGTGACGTCTGTTTTTGATATCCGCAATGTGTTCCTTAAGTCGGTTTGAAATGCTACGTTTAGGGCAAACCCAATGTAGGATAAACCACAGTCACAATCCAGTTTATATACACCTGAATCTTGCAAAGGAATATTACTTTTTATTGGTCTCAAGAACTGTTGAATCTTCTTGTGTGGCTTGAAAACTGTATTAATAGAAGCTCGTTTTAAGATTCTTCCAATCCTGTCTGTAACACCCTTCACATAAGGCAGGTAAGCTGGTTGACGTTGTACTGTTTGTGGTTTATTCCTGTTTCTGTGATGCTGTGGAGGCACCCGCAGTTTGTTGTCACGGAGTACTCGCTTAACATGCTGCAGTTCCCCGTTGAGGTGGGCAGCATCACAGAGGCGGTGGGCTCTCTGAAACAAACATACACCGACAGAAGAGAGTTGGCAAGGGTGGTGGTGGGAATCACCATTGAGGTACTTATCAGTATGGGTTATTTTTCTAAACACAGTATGGCCAAGTGTACCATCCCCTCCCCGAACTACTAAAACAGGAATAAACCACAAACAGTACAACGTCAACCAGCCTACCTGCCTTATGTGAAGGGTGTTACAGACAGGATTGGAAGAATCTTAAAACGAGCTTCTATTAATACAGTTTTCAAGCCACACAAGAAGATTCAACAGTTCTTGAGACCAATAAAAAGTAATATTCCTTTGCAAGATTCAGGTGTATATAAACTGGATTGTGACTGTGGTTTATCCTACATTGGGCAAACTAAACGTAGCATTTCAAACCGACTTAAGGAACACATTGCGGATATCAAAAACAGACGTCACTCTAAATCAGCAGTATGTGAACACACTCTGGATAAACCAAACCACTACATACGTTTCGACCAACCAAAAATCCTTGCAAAAGAAAGTAGATTCTTTCCCAGACTAGTACGTGAGGCTATTGAAATTAAAAAACATCCTAACTTCAATAAAGAAGATGGTTTGAGACTTTCCAACACCTGGGATCCAGTAATTAAAAATCTAAAGCCCCAAATCCAACATACTAAAAAACAAGAGGACACCGTTAGTCAATATTGTCATAATATAGAAAATTACAGTAAATATCAACTCCGTAGGAATAGATGGCGTTAATATGTAAAGATTGTAAAACAAAAACTTGGCGATTAAAAAGAGTGGCGGCGAGTTTCTTGCCAGTTCTTCTCGTCCGCTCTACGCCCTTGATTTGTGAACTGGTAGTAAATGTAAAATTAGAAGCATTTAATATTAGTAATATTAGTAATTTAATATGAATTATTTTTTTAATGACGTTCATAGATGTACATTGTGTTACCTAAATTAATAGATTATTTTTTAATTTAATTGAATTAAATATGGCAACTTTGTGACATTTCAAATATAAGACAACTGTCATCTTTCAGTCTCCCGCGACCACGGTTGCTGAAAAGCATCCGAAACGTCGGGATAAATAATTTAAATAATAAATCGCGTTTTAATCCGGTATACAGTATTTTATTTAAATGTGTGATACTCGCGTTAATAAAAGACAATATTATTTATAACTAAATTAAATTATAGTTAGTTATAATAAGTGAATTTTTTATTTAATTTAAATCTCAAAAATCAAAATATATTTTTTTATAAATTACTGTTAAGAAATAAAGTATACAATTTTATTATTGTTTTATTGTACGAAATAAGGTATGTATTTTTATTTAATTTGTTTTACGCATAAATTAAAAATATACTCAAATACACTAATTAATAATTCAACACGACATGTATCGGATAGAATAAATGAGACTGCATAATCTTAGGAAAATTGCTTGCAGGAGGAAAGGAAAATTAGTGACGTCCATTCATGTCTCTCCTTATTTATCACTTGTTTTATGGGTATAGGCAGTAAAATTGTTATAGTACCACTAACAACAACATTTATTTCTAAAACATACTTTTAAGATATCCGTACCAAATTATGTGGCTGTACCAGAATCTAAGGAAATAAGAAACGTCAAGGACGCCTACAATAGTATTGCTTTTAAAGATGCCGGAAATCTCTCTCTTATTACAAAAATCGAACGCCATGAACCCAAAGAAACGAAAGAACAAACAACTTCGTATTTTAACTTATTAAGAAAACATTTTTAATTATATTTACGATTATAATTACTACTTACAATAATGACAAACGAACGACAATGTCTAATTACGAACGACGGATCAATCATCAGATTCATAATAGGAAAATGTGCGATCCGTCAGCCGAAATTTTGCAGTTTGTTTTGGTAATAAGGCTCCATGAACCTATGTATTACGCATTGGACTTTTACTAAGGAGGATTTGAATGAATAGAAACAGAATGTTGTGTAGATATACGGAAACCTTTGGCTTGACCGACTTGGCCGTCTTTTATTTATCAATGTCGGGTTAACGATTTGTGCAAACCTGCGATCTTATTGTTCCAATGATATACATTTTAACGTTCATTGCCGTTCACGCGATATCGCGTGATAAATATTTAGACTAAGTTAAATCCTACTTATTTTTCTTTAGGTTACTACATATTTCGTAATAAAAAGTAGTATCCACTTTTTTTTTTTTTTGCAGAATAGATGCCAAACAGCTTGTGGTTGCGGCAGGTGATTCTCTTAATGAAAAGAGATGAAAATTCAAAATTCAACATCATTTATTCATTTAGGTAACACAATGTACACTTATGAACGTCAGTAATAAATACATAATTTTACATTTACCGCCAGTTCTCAAATCAAGGGCATAGAACGGAAGAGAAGAACTGGCAATAAACTCTCCGCCACTCTATTGGCCATACACATCTGTAACACCTAAGGCTTTGCAGGTGCGTTACCAACCTTTATAACGAATTCCCGAGTCCCCTCGTGGGGCATGGGACAGACCCATTTCTGTGTCTGTTTCACTGATCATTTTTCTTTACAGGCAAGTAGGTGTAGCCTTCTGTGCCCGAAAGAAATATTTTTTTTTAATATTGTTTCCCCGGGATTCGAACCAGGGACCTCCGGTGCTAAACGTATCGCGCTTACCACGGGCTCGACGGGCTCGTTGGCGCGTTCGGTAGAACACCTGCCGTGCGCATCGATGGGTCGTGGGTTCGAATTCCACCGGGACCACATATTTATAATCTTCTGTAAGCATGTTTTCCCCACGTCTGGTAACTTCGGGCATTGATCGGGTGGGAGGAATATCGAAATTCCGACCGGGTAACGAATCATCGTTCATCGATGGAAAAACCGTGAATGGATTTCCGAATGCTCGAAGTAAAAAGTAGGTCGACAGCGCATCATTGACTGATGTTCTGTGGCTGAGGTATCACCTACCATCAAGTGAACCTCATGCTCGACTTGTAACATAAAAAAAGCAATGCAATTAAGAAAACTCCACAGATAACAAAAGTGTGAATCAAAACAAACAATAATTGCTACAAATATTTGAAACAAAACTATTGATCGGGCTTGACTAATTCTGCGTGTAGCGCATTTTAATTAGTTCTTCGGGAATTGCCAATGAAAGTACAACTCTATTTCCATCCACATTAAGTATACTTTGATTTAAACCTCTGTTATTCAGACTGCAAGACATTGACATACAGACCAATCAGTATCAAGTAATTGGTTGTAGATTGAACTGATTTAAAATGCACAATTTATTTTATAATAATAAAGTTGGCTCTCAATAAGAATTTAAATAGAGAACTTACAAAGAAGGTAAGCTTATTTTCTGCTACAACGAAGATCAAAAAAGTATAAAGTATATATTTCAAAATATTATTTGTATTGCCCACTACACTACACCCATTAGCGTTCATGCGTCGGGTTTCTTATTATTGAGGCCCTTCCTTTATTATACTATATATACTTTTTTTAAATGTTAGATATCGACAGAGGAGCATGAGGTTCACTTGTTGGTATGTGATACCTCAGCCACAGAACATCAGTCAATGATGCGCTGTCGACCTACTTTTTACTTCGAGCATTCGGAAAACCTTATACTGAAACCGAAATGCGCAATATGCGGTCCGCTTCGGGCGGCACTTTGGCGGGGGCGGCATTTCACAGGTAACGGTAAAAAATTACTTCCTTACCGTTATTTTTCTTATTTTTTTTGTCACCTTAATAACACAATTTCTCTATGGTATGGTTAGTGCTATTCAATAAGTACCATTTTCACCACGCCCCAATTTTTATAATCAATAACAAAAATAAGGGGCGGTAAATTTGGGATCTGCACTTGGGTGCCTTATCTATATATATTAGTTACCTATGCTACGCCACTGCATAAATATAGCCTATGTTACTCGATGAAGATGGCTAACAGTATAAGCTTTCTAACGGTGAAATAATTGAGTTGAGTAATTTTTGAGTTAAACAAACAAACAAAATCTTTCTTCTTTATAAGTATACATTTATATGTAATAAATATTTAAGAGAAATTTTTACAGTAAACTATCAAAATATTTTTGGTCTAATTACGTGAAGTACGGGAATATTATGATCAAGCCTCGTGTTTTCATTTCGAAACCAATAAAAGGAAATTCTATTCACTTCAAAGAACTCCGCGCGTGCCAAGCGAATGTTTCTGCTGTTCTTTTTGCCCTGCGAACATAGAAACTGGTCGCTGTTTTTGCCTGACTGAAGATACACTGAGTAGAGTAACCAAACTACTACATATATGATTAAAAACTGTCAAAAGTATTATTCTAAATTAAAAAGGAAACATAATTATGATTTTCACCTTCCTTAAGTTTAAACTTTAAACACTAAAATTTATTTTACGTAAATCCACATACTCAAACCGAAAAGCGCAATATGAATGAATTTAATTAAAATTAAAATTTAACAAAATTAATATACTTACTTACTAATATACCTAGTACAGTATTTCCATCTATGAAATACCCGGTTGAAATTTCGATGTTTCTCTCACTCGTTGAATGTCCAAGTGACCGCGTAAACAACAATATTGTTTAGTTTGAGTGGGAGATATAATAAATATTTATTCGAATTTGGAATTAACAACGTAACCGGAAGTCTGAACAAAATAAAGCAACGGAAGCAGAGGCAACGGAAGTAGTAGAAACCATCGCTATTTTTAGCATAGCCAAAATACGGAGACCGTAATTCCCCGGAGCAGCCGTCACGCTTAGGTGAAAGTTTTCACCTGATATCGACAGCCCGGGTTATACCACGTAACATATAAACTTGCCAACATTATTTATATTCATTTAAATATATACTAGGAGCGTATAAAGCGAAATGGATGGTCATTGACATACCTACAATCTATGTAAATCAAAACAAACAATTGCTATATAGAACAATTGCTATAGAAGTATATGTAGGTATACTGAAAAAGAGTTTTTATAGAGATTTTTAGTTCTAAAACCACTGCGATTGCGATTTTAAAAAATATTTCATTACAAAGCTATACTTATCATTTCGCTATGGAAAGCTACACTATGTTTTATTAACAAAAGATATATTTTCATTCATAATTATTATAATATTTATATAGCACTCTTATTGCACATATAAAATTAATACAACTCAATTTAAGTTTGTATAGGATACTTTGTCTCCTCGTATATAGTACGAATTTTAGTTTATCGTCGTCTATTTTTCCTGACTCATAATATTTGGCTCTTAAAGTGAAATGTTCATAGGCTTCTAAGGTAATCATTATGTACCTCCTTGCCTATATGCCACAATTAAAAAAACAACTTTAACTTGAAAGAACGATACATTACTAATTGCTCTTAAGCAATCTCTTCTTGGCCACCCTGAATATATTGGAAAAGCGCGACAGTCAAAGTGGAGTGGAAAGCTAACTAATATTGGAAGAGTGGTGACTATATAAGAGGTGATATGGTATGCACTAAGTATAAATAGTTCGTTTCATTAAATTAACACGAGTATCAGACATTTAAATAAAATACCTTTTACCGGATCAAAACGCAATCTGATTAATAATAAATAAGTTTTAATCATGTTACGTATACTTTTTTTTTATTAGAGGAGGCAAACGGGCATGCGGCTCACCTGATGGTAAGTGACTACCGCTGCCCATGGACATACGCAACACCAGGGGTCTTGAGGATGCGTTGCCGAAAACTTTATTATTATTATTATTTTATCTTATATACACTACACTTCAACGAGTATAAATCAATTCTTATGCTACGCCAAGAGTAATTCAAAGGTAATCCTGGATACATGGTTTCCTAGTTTGGGGCTCATTGTTTATTCCAGAAAGTACTTAGGCATAAATAAACATTTAATTTTAGAAAACTATTTAAATAGTATTGTAGTATTAGTTGGAATTTGCCATGCCAAGGCATTATTATAACTTAAAAATATATTTAAATTTAGCTGAAGTTCACAGTTTGCGGTTGAATCTCCGAAACCCAGATCCGGCGAATAGGAAACTCCGGTCGGATCTCGCTCGACGGCGGCTGCCTTTATTATTTATTCCGAACTGATCTGCTCACCGATAAATTATAACAATTTATCGATTTACACTCTATATTTGACAGCTACCTTTGATACTATTTGCTTTGTGCGCTGATTTATTGCGGGTAGTATTAGATTTGAGGAATTATATTGGCCGGGAGAAATTCTTCTCTAAGGCTAGTTTATTTTTTTTGTTGTAACTTTTATCTTTTTTTATAGAATAGGAAGCGGGCAGGTGGCTCACGTGATCACCTCGGGCCATAGACATCCGCAACACCAGAGGAATTGCAGATAATCGATTAAAACACGAGAAAACGGTCGACAAAATTTTGTCGCGGTTGTCATGCTAGGCCGGCTGGTCGTTTTGTCGCTGCATAGATACGAGTATATAATTATGATTGATCAACCAAAAAAAAGATTCTCTAAAATGGGGAAATAACGATATAATTCGTTTCTTGGGTGTGTATAGAAAATACGAGAAGCTGTGGGACACAAATGACAGCAATTTTTTAAAGAAAATAAAAAGGAAGTCGCCGTCTTGCGCTCCAACAGATTGTCAACGCTGTGTGCGACAGGCAGGCAGCTTATCATTGCGACTATTATCGTAGCGAGTATTCGGTGTGTGTGACTGAAACTTTAGGAATCGCGCAGTTGTGGTCGAGATGGTACTCGTGGTATTTTCGACGCGGTGTCCGATAGCTAAATTCAGCGGCCGGGATTAATCCAAACAATTCCTCCGATCATTCTCAGTGGTGCATATGACAGAAAGCTTTTAAAGTACGAACAGTAACATACAAAATTAATATTAAATAACTCGCCTGTACTTGTAAAGAAGCCCTTATTAAAAACACTAACCTAATATTAAAATATTTTAAGTTTTTTAAACTTTGTACTTATTAACCAGTTAAGTGGGAAGTCCCTCAATAGGGCACATTTTGGTATACATTTCCCTCATAGTTATTCTTTAACTGTGGGTCAGTCTTTGTGCCCTATCTGAAATTAATACAAAATTTTAAACATTTATTCTTCAGGCTTCGAACCCGGGACCTCCAGGCATACCACTGAGACACAGTGTCCATTATATAGTATGGATTATAAGAAAATAATAAATTAAAGGGTACTCAAAGTGAGGTGACCTAGATAAATAGGTCAATGAAGTACCCTTTAAGCTACCCTTCAGTTCTTACAAAAAGGTTGATTCTATTTTTTATAACGTCCTATTTTTGATTAAATCTCCAAAGGTTAATTTAAAATATCGAGAGGTCTGTCTATAGCCTTTGATTAATGATTTTATCCATGAGAAGGGTTCATCAAATAGAACTAAGTAATTAGAAATTGTTAAAATTGTAGATGCTTTTATAAAATATATTCCAATCAAATATTGTGAATATTCAATACTAGCAATTGCCCCCGCAACCCCCCTTGTGGGTGGAATTTCGTAAAATCCGTTCTTAGCTGACCTCTACTCGGCGAAAGGAATATTCCTACCATATTTCAAATCGCTACGCCTTATGGTTCCAGAGATATCGTGATGAGTCAATATATAGGTGGGAATCTCTTTTATATAATACTAGCAATTGCCCCCGCAACCCCCCTTGTGGGTTGAATTTCGTAAAATCCGTTCTTAGCTGACCTCTACTCGGCGAAAGGAATATTCCTACCATATTTCAAGTCGCTACGCCTTATGGTTCCAGAGATATCGTGATGAGTGACTATATAGGTGGGAATCTCTTTTATATATATAGAATAGATAGAAGATATATAGATATTGATAGTACTGGAATTTTTAGATGAACTCTTCGATGGTTGGCAACACTGTGTCGTGGCATCGTCCTTCTACCAACGTATATAAAAAAATACATTGTGTCGATTTTAATTGGACGACAGCGTACACCAACAAAAATAATAAATTAAAGTATAGAAGTTATTAATTTGTGTGCACCAACACTTGTGAAGAAGAAAGTGAAACGTGGTTCATAATAAGGTAATATCAAGGGCCCCGGTAGTTCTACACCCTCGCGTATTAGCTCCTGGTAGTTCGAAACTAATAATAATGAGAGACTAACTAAATGTTGAACAATCAAACTATTCACACAAGTTTAATGAGCGATATTGCTGACGTCACGTCCGGCCGAACGGGTAGAGTCCTGTGACATAATTAACTATCGAAACTTATTATAGGTAGATATTATAAGCCTAGTGAATATAATAATATTAAGTGTGCGCCTATAATTTTGATTTAAAAGCTGTAAACACCTGAAACTAGGCTAAATATCTTAAACACATATTATTCGGTTTTTTCAAAGGAACTAATACGCATATTTTAAAAAAAGAATATTTTATTTGACACACACAACATACATGCAATAAAAAAACAGAAACAAAACTGCAATAAAAAAAAAACTAAGAGATATCTGTTGATGGTCATGCTGAAAGGAAAAATAATTATTGATTTGGTCTATAGCGAATATATTTAATGAATGTAGTTTCTATTTTCTTCCATTAAAACAAATAAATTACATATCGTATGTATCTACCTATGTAGATACTAAATAAATAATACGTTATTACTTATTGATATATTTAACTATTACAACATAATATAATACTCTAGTGATATAGCGATACCATAAGCATAACCCTTAGAAAGTATCCTAAATCAAAATTTTGGCAAAATTACTTTTCTTCATAGAACGGCCTCAAAACACCTAATCATGAAAAAAAGCTGTCTTGCATTAAATCATGAATATTGTGATACCAACTACTTAGTTTAGATTTATATGAACGAAATACTCTCAATTATAAATTTTCAAAGTTTAGAGTATATTTAAAACAACAAGAATTTCATCAGGTTGCTTCAATTCTAAGTCTTATTGTGTATTTTTATCAGTGCAATAAAGTATTTAAACAAACAACCAAATAATATTATCACTTATTTTAAAGGTTTCATTGCTACTAAATCCTTTTTATCTATACTTCTATACTATATAATATTATAAAGAGGAAAGATTTGTATTTTTGAATTTTTGTATGCTATGAATAAACTCAAAAACTACTGAACCGATTTTAAAAATTCTTTCAGCGAGTAACATAGGCTACTTTTTTGTGTATAGTACATCTACATTGCACCCGTTTGAAGCCGGAGCGCGTTGCTAGTCTTAAATAAACCAAAGAATTGACTTAAGATTAACTCTGTTTTGAAGCAAAGCATATTACCACAAAATCCCAGGTATAGGTTTGCTTCAAATTGACGTCAGTTCTGCCTTTGTCAAGGGCCTTTAAACTGGTAGGATAGAGTTAATTAACGAGTGAGATAGTGCTAGATATTTGTGCGAGTGCAAGAGAGATAGGTGTTTAACCTGATACATATCGGAAACACGATACTATATACTAACGATAGCTATTCAATTTGACAGGTGATTGTTGTCACGTTGTATATTCAGAGAGCAGTATGTGGATGATGTTATTGACGCGGCTGATAGTTTAATGTATGAGAGGCTGCAGCTGAAAATCAGCGTGGTAAGTGTACCCTACCACACATTGCTGAGACTACGGCCCTTTTTATTTATTAAAGGATTTTAGTTTTTTTTTGTTCTCTCTCGTTGAGGCGGATGTTGAAAAGCACATTTCATATTTCAGCTTTTTAAGATACAAGATCTCAAACAAGATAATTATAAGTAGAAAAGATAATATAAACAGCTAATTAGTAATATTGTCTTTTATTAACTCGAGTACCACACATTTAAATAAAAACTTTTTACCGGATTAAAACGCGATTTATTATTTACACCGACGTTTCGGTTGCTTTTTAGCAACCAAGGCAGACTAAAAGGTGACAGCTGTCTGATTTGAAATATCACAAAGTTGCCTAATATGGCCATCCATTTCTACATCTAATATAAATAATAAATCGCGTTTTAATCCAATAAACAGTAATTTTATTCACTAGTAATTATTATTGAATATCTTATTATATTCAGTGTTTTGAAGAAACTCTTGCCTAGTTACCTGCAAGCGCCTTTTCCAAATGTCAAGACGCCAGTTGACAGTTCCGCAGAATTCAACAAATGAAACGATTCAATATTTATTTAATAAATATTCCAGACGGCGGCAATCAGACAGCCCGAAGCGACCGCGGCGAACCGTGAACTTATGAAAAATGGATAAATAAAGATTTAAAATTTATTTTTTAATAAAAATATTCAATGAAATAATAATTTTAGACATGATATGATACCAAATCACTTTTTTTCCTTAAGGCTTTACTTTTTCTATGTTTGCAAAGATTTGATTGTTGTCTTTCTCCGTGACATTTAAATATATGCACTCTCTAAATTTTTAAATCAAATTCACTATCCGAAAATTGAGTTGCTTTATGGGAGCTTCACTCACTGAACTCCAATTAGATTATTTGCGAAGCTATTTTCAACATTTAAGTGATACTTATCCTAATAAATATGAGAGTATTTCGATAGAATAGTGTTTTTATTAAAATAAATGACATCATATCTATGTATATTATTTCATATCTATACCAGTGCTCGGAACCGGTTAATTTTTATTTCCCAAAATACGTATCTGACTGAGATACCATTATTTAATTAAAACGGACATAAATCCAATTACATTAATTACAACAATAACATACAATAACAATAATAAGGCATATACAATAAAATAATAAAAGAAATACAATTTACAATACAAAAATAATAAGATTAAAATAACTCACATTCACAAAGCTTTAGACATTTTACCATGATATTAGTTTTAAAGAGTAATACCCACTAAACTAAACCACACAATTTTTTTCAGTATATATAGAGAGAGAGAGAGAGAACATTTATTCACTGTCACACATAAAAATACATAATTTCATACACAACATAGTTTTTTTTTTGAGCAACTGACAGCGAAAAGGCAAAGGACTCAACATATTGTGGTAAACATATAAATAAAAATAAAATCAAAAGAATATTAACAAAAACCTTTATTATTTATTTTAAGCTCCCATAGTAAATTAACCAGTGTCCGAGCCCTGCTATACCGTGCAAGCACTAGTGCACTGTTATTAAAAAATACCTTGAAAATCATTGCAAAATTCCCAAAGAGTAAGCAAACTCGTAGCAAGATCTTTTGATAATGTTGTATGAAATGTATTGCCTAAGATCGGCCAGGTGCTCAAATAATGCACTAAAAAAATTGTTTTTCCAAATATACCACATCCATTAAATAAACTCGTTGGAACATCTATGTAGGGACTCAGTCAAATTAGTTGATGGCGGAATGCTCTCCGAATCAACCGTTAGCTTTGACGTCTCCCTTCGCACGGACTCCGGGCCTTTTGCCAAAACAACTCTACAAAATATAATAAGTTTACTCTTTATGTAAATAGTTTGACGATTGCGCTTTTATTGCAAACTTTTGATGCTTTTTTTAGTTAAGAAGAAATATTCGAAGAAACTCGGGACTTTTTCCAATCATTTATTTACTATGGCAATTATAATGAAGGATTTTATGATAAACTAGCTGATGCCAGCGACTTCGTTCGCGTGGGGTTCCTCTTAAGCTGAGCTTTTGAGCAAGGTTTCTTCATCTACGAGTATACTAATATTATAAAGAGGAAAGATTTGTATTTTTGAATTTTTGTATGTTATGAATAAACTCAAAAACTACTAGACCGATTTTGAAAATTCTTTCACCAATAGAAAGCTACATTATCAGCGAGTAACATAGGCTATGTATAGTATATCTTTATTGCACCCGTGTGAAACCGGGGCGCGTTGCTAGTATGATATATTCATATCTACTATTCCACGAATATATATTGAAAGCGGTGTAATAATCAAACTATTTCATTAACATATCAAACTGTTATTGACATCTGATAATTCGAAAAAGTTCCATTCGACTCAGTTTGCATTGCAATTTGTTGATATGGTGCCTTAAAAATATTCTTTAAATGATGATAACTTTTCTTTCTGACAACCGATTTCGATGAAATAAAGCCTATATGTTGTCCTGGGCTTTGCTTAACATATTTGTTTTCCATGAAAATCGATTCAATATTTTCGGAGATTAGCCCTTACAAACAGACAAACAAACAGAGAAACAAAAAAAATTAAAAAAACTGTGTTTGTTCTATTTCTCTTCTTACATCCCCTTGACTCGATTTTTAGCATTTTTTTTCTATGTACAGACATTTGACCTCTACAGTTTTTTTATGTGTATAGACGAGCTGACCCAACAAACTTCATACCTCCTTCGATTTGAATATGCTATTTATGTTTCTAAGTATGTCACTGTTTTGCAGTGGACATCAATTAACATAAGCCATTTAAAGCGTTCGTGACGTGAGCTAATCCTTCAATAATTTAGTTCACAATGAATTTTCTGTATATTTTTTTCTAATATTTCAATAGTTATTCTGCTATTCCAGATAAAGACGAATTCAACAAATAAGAGATTATTAAAATCGGTTTAGCCATTCTTGAGTTATAAATTGTAGATAAAACTAATAAATATATATATTATTTTCAAATGGAAAAATATAGTAAAGATAGTCGAATAGTTATTTGCTTCAATCTATCTTATCTCTAGTATTATTTGTGATAAGATGAATTCTTGGCAGTAATATTGGGATAGGATCTTCCCAAAGATGAAACGCTAACCCAATTGCGATGATAAAATTCCCAACGTACTCCCAATAACTAAAGCCGATGACAAATGTATTGCCATATCTCAAAACAAGCAAAGTATAACTCCTCGTTCGGAAACTTAACGAATGAAACGAACATGTGTAAGAATTTTTACCAATTTGTTAGCGTGGAAGAGTATAGTACAAGAGGTAGACTGGTAAAAACCTTAGTAATGTATTAAAATAAAAAAGTACTTTTCGTCTGTAATATTGGTTTTATGTTGTACTAGTATTCGATCTTGGCTTCGCTTGCCTAATAACCAAATCTTACCAAAATAAAATGCAGCTGTGTGTTTTTCAGGATTCAACTACCTTGTATTTAAATTACATACGTGTAGCCATGAAAACACCAACAATTTTTTTATTATTTTATCCCCTTCTACCAAACAAGAATATTTTTAAAATGTCCGTCGATTATATTTTATTGAAATTATATTACATTTTTTCTTTGAGATTTAAATACTTGTAATGGTCGTAACGTGTAACTTTTTACGTTCATGTAGGTCTACTCAATGGTTATTGCTTTCGCTATTCTGGGACGGAAATAAGACCATATCAATTCCTTTATAAAATATATTCAATGCTATGAATATACACTTAATATTGAACCACAATGACACCACGCAGGATTTTTAAATTATTAAATTAAAATAATTCACAGCCGTCTCCTAGTCTATTTGTTGAGGCTTCAAAACCCGATGGGCGGGCTTGTTGCGACCCAAGAGAGTCGGATGTTTTCTGATAAATGCGACTTTATGGTACATTTCCAACACATTTCTTACGAAGCGGTGTTTCAGGCAATTTCGTTGATACATCGCTTTAACATTTTTATTACTTTACATAACTCTATCTAATGACTGTTTGGTGAAATTTTATGTCTGTAAATTGAGATAATGTACGTAAGCTCTTTACTGTGATTTTGTGTAATTTTAGTGTATCAGCATGTGCCCGTTTTATGTAATCCTTATTTATTTTGAATACACTCTCCCATTGCCATTATAAAATATGATAATTATCAT
The DNA here is from genome assembly GCA_905404175.1 of Anthocharis cardamines. Taxonomy (NCBI): domain Eukaryota; kingdom Metazoa; phylum Arthropoda; class Insecta; order Lepidoptera; family Pieridae; genus Anthocharis; species Anthocharis cardamines. The sequence goes on from FR989974.1 coordinate 1,433,730, forward strand.
ATACATTATTACTTTTCGAAGTATATATTTATTTTATTGAATACTTTAACGTTTTATTTGTCTTAGTAGTAATTTTGATATTCATGTAACTGTAAAGGCTATTTAAGATCTTTGGTAAATAATGAAGGTTTATATGAGTTTTATATATATGTAAATAAAGATTATTATATTTATGTAAAAGTATAAAGCAGAAATATAATCAAAGGTGTATCATATGATGACGATATCATTATAATATCATTTATTGATGTCCCGTGGCCGACTAGTTGTATGGTAAATTATTTGAAATCGGATACAGCTGAAAATTTGTCGATATGGTTACTTTATATTAATTTAGTCACTAATTATACTGAAGAAATACACTTAGAATATTAAGATGTTAAAAAATAGCGTATAAAATTAACTGAAATTGCATCAATAGCAAAAAAACAGATCAATTTCAAACCTTTCAGTTTCAAATGTAACCTTCAAGAAATTATCCTATGCACGTCTCAAAGACCAGCAACGTATCCCACTCGTATTGCCCACCAAACATCATCTACCATCAGCTGATCTTCCTGTCGATTTGTCCCGAATACTTATTTTCAATTAGATTCTAAGACGCCGTAATAATACACCTACCTGTATTCTTATATTCCAATATTGTAACCAATAAATAAACAAAACACTATTTGGAAACGAAAATGAAAAGAAAGAATCGCAATCAGACGATTTTATTGACGGTAAAAGACTTATAAAAACATAAAAAACACTGAACGTAATCAAAACTACGAGTACGTACGTACGATAAACGTATTTCGCAATCGCCTTTGTGATCACACCGCTTTGTTCCTTCACGTATTTTGTTTTTCCTAGAAAAAAAGTGAATTCAATCGCCGCACAGTGCCCTCTTTAACCGGTTTTTTCAGTGAATTTTTAAACGGCACCGTCCGGTTTTTTCCTGTCGCGTAATGAGGGTCGGCTTAATGAATTCCTGACCGACAAAGAGTTCGTCTCGGTTCTTTATAATGTGATTTTTTGAAGTTATACTCGGTTAAATTTTGTATAGTCTTCCGGGTATTGCATATTTTTGCAGTTTTGTTTTTAAGAAGGACTTAATAATGTTATAACTGCTGTTTCGGTACACTTTTAAGATACGATAACACCGAAAGACTCGCCATATTATGGTAAGAAAACTTTAAATAACAATTAGCGTTTAATAACTCACTTCTGACGGGCTCGTTGGCGCGTTCGGTAGAACACCTGCCGTGCGCATCGATGGGTCGTGGGTTCCAATTCCACCGGGACCACATGTTTATAATTTTTTGTAAGCATGTTTTCCCCACGTCTGGTAACTTCGGGCATTGATCGGGTGGGAGGAATATCTAAATTCCGACCGGGTAACGAACCACCGTTCATAGATGGAAATACCGTGAAGTGCATATTGCGCGTTTCGGTTTCAGTCTTTGGATTTCCGAATGCTCGAAGTAAAAATAAGATCGATAGCACATTATTGACTGATGTTCTGTGGCTGAGGTATCACCTTCCATCGAGTGAACCTCATGCTCGTCTGTCGATATCTGACATAAAAAAGAAAATCGTAGCCACGAGATGCTAGCTTTGTAGCTACACTAGTGCTACGGCGTAGCTATGGTGTAGCGTTCGATTTCTTGTCTGTGTAACCTAGAAAATAAATGCTAGCATTGTTTAGTACCTTTATTTTAGCTACAAATTTGATTTTCCGAAGCTAAATTCCAATCACGCGAAATCAAATTAGCAATTAGGGATTTCGGTTAGGTTTAGTTGAATATTATTTTGGGGCTGCGGCCGCGTCACTCGCCCACTCAGTTATCGTTATTCGATTATTTATGTCTAGAACGAGCATAATTGAATCATTTAGAACACAGTTTTGCAATTACATTTCAGTATGCGAGTTCGTAGTGGTTAGGTATGCTCATTTCGATCGGAGAAGAGCTATATAATAGTTTAGGTTGTCTTACAAAACGGCATATCAAATCTCTTTGAGTTTGTGGGTATACGTATTCAGTAAGAAAACCTCTCAGCTAATGATAAAAAACTTAAAGTTTAAAAAAATCTTATTAAAATTTTTAAATAAAATTCCTTTTTACTAAACTAAAACGCGATTTATTGATTATTTATAAAAAAAAATCAGTCTTCCCGTGACCACGGTTGCTGAAAAGCATCTGAGATGTTGGTATAAATAATAAATCACGTTTTAGTCCGGTATAAAGTATTTTATTTAAATGTGTGGTACTCGCGTTAATAAAAGACTATAATTTGACAATTTTTTATTTATATTTTTCAATTATTCTAAGAAATGGCTAAAACACCACAAGTGTAAATTTGAAAAAAGGGGTCATCACCTATAACGAAATATCACATGGTATTTAGTTTAATCTGAAACTATGTATATTATAATTCCTAAAAGCCATTACAGTTTTGCATCTAAGTGTACATCTGATTAAGTGTCAGTAGACCCGTATTGCGCAGTCATAGTCTGAAACAAATTGCTGTCAATATCATCTCTCGGACGGTACGACTTGAGGCGGACGTGTTTTTTGTTTTATTTTAACGCGTATATTATTTCGAGAAGTGTTTCATACAAAACTGATTTGAAAGTAATTAAATAAGAAGTGTTATTAGAACTAAAGTGGAGTGAACTAACATAGTGCAAACGTTACTACATCGTAACTAGCTGTGTGACGGGGGAAGCTCTTCCTCACCTCGGGTAAAAGAGACGGGCTACGATTTTTCATCGCTTTCGCACACTGACCCTGCGTATGATTAACCGGTTCACGAGTTAAAAATTAAAATGATGAGTAATAATACTTGCAACGCCTGTCGTTTGCCTATAGTGAATGAGGCATACATGGAATGTTCGATCCAAGCATGCAAGAAGAAGTATGATCTTAAATGCCTTAATGTGGACCTGGATCTATTCAATGCATTTACGGTAAATTATAGGGAAGAATGGGTATGTTCGGAATGTGTAAACTCACCAAGTAGATCCTCTACTTTGTCTACCAGCAATACAACTATTTCCACCCCGTCGCAACCTAATACTATGAATGTGAATATGCAGCGTGGGAATCGAGGCAGGTTTGAATCTCCGGCGAGTGATACGGATTTCCTACTACTGGAACAACTAAAACAACTACGAATTGATATGATCAGGCGTTTAGATAGTCAGGAGAATGCAATCGTGAATTTGCATAAACAATTTTATGAAACAAAAAGTAATCTAGACAGTATACTAAAAATCGTTAGTTCTCTTGAAAAAAGAATGATTCTAACATTAGATAAAACATTCGTCGGAGATATACCGGCGATGCAGTGTGACCACTCGAGCTCAGTGGTGCACAATGTTAATCTTAGTCCTCAATCTGGAAGTACAGGCACAATCGCTATCGTTAAAAATCGCGCTGCGGAGATGCCAAGCGGAAAAAATAAGCAGGCCACAAATACTACTATGCGCGCAGCATCTTCCGAGTTAAAGGTCACAGAGATAGCTTCTACTTCTTCAATCTCGGCTGGTCAAGGGTTGGAGCAAGGTGAGGAGCATAAGGCAGAACAAGGACGAGGAGAAGGAACTTCTAAAGAGGAATGGATGACAGTTCGTAATAGAAGAAATATTCAGAGGCAGTCTAACAAAGTGCAGGTTGGGAAAAACTCTGAATCCCTAGTAATAAAAGGTATGGAACGAAAAAAGCACTTACATATATGGCGTTTACATCCTGAAACGACATTGGAGAATATATCTGATTATGTGAAGAGCGTTTGTGGCTCACATTCTCTCATAAAAGTGGATCAAATTAAACATAAAACACAGAGAGACTACGCGTCATTTATTATATCTGTCCCAGAGTATATGTTTAATAAATTATACCAGCCAGAAGTATGGCCATTAAATGCTGAATTCAGCGAGTGGGTATGGTTTCGAAAGCCAACCAAGAAAGTTACAAACAATTAAAAGTAAAAATATAGATTTATACTACCAGAATGTTAGAGGCCTTCGAACAAAGCTGGTTGAATTCAGGAATGGGTTGATTCAATCAAACTTAGACATATACGCTATAACGGAATCTGGTTGTAATCAATCTATACAAGACTGTGAGATCATACCACCAGGATATCAAATACTACGATGTGACAGAGCGGATGGTAGGAAACAAGGTGGAGTGTTTCTAATAGCCTCACGCCGATATGAACTGCGGCGAGTTAATATACCCTCTGTATCAATAGATACCTGTGTGTTTGAAATGGTTTGTGCAACCGTTTTCTTAAATAATCATTTCCTGTTCTTATGTTGCGTAGTTTATATTCCGCCTAATAGTTCGGAAAATGATTATCTTACAATGTTTAGAATAATAGAAGAATTTTGTACTAAATATAATGAAATTATTGTTGTAGGAGATTTTAATATGTACTCTTGCCCATTAAATATTAGTAATTATTTTGAATGTTTTATGTCATATTGTGAGTTCAGTCAATGTAATCCAATTCTCAATAGTTTAGGCCGTCAGCTCGACTTAGTACTGAGCGCTGGGTCACGAGCGGCGGTATCGGTGGAAGAGGCGGATGAACCGCTTGTGTCGATCGACGCACATCACCCGCCGCTTACGGTGCGCGTGCGTCTTGCCCCCGCCATCCCCGTCGCCCCCGACGCCAATGCTGCCTCTCTCCAGCGCTGCAGTTACGCGGAGCAGACGCAGTCATCACGTAATTATAATTTGAATAACAATTGCGAATTGCGACCCAAATGGAACTTTTATAAGGCTGACTATCAACTTTTATATTCACGGTTTACCTCTGTAGATTGGCGTGTACTATATGAAATGCGTGATGTAGATCAAATGATTAATTATTTTTACACAATAATCAACGGTATTTTAGATGAATGTGTACCTAAAAAAAAGGATAAGTCAGATTACTCTAAGTATCATTACCCAAAATGGTATACTAGAGACTTAATAAATATAATTAAAACAAAGGCCAGGCTTCATAAGCGGTATAAAAAAACAAAATTATTAAGTGATTATGTTGAATTTTCTAAGCATAGAAAGTACGTAAAAAATGCTATAGATATTGCATATAAACAATATACAGACAGAATGCAGTGTCAGCTACTAAAAGATCCAAAATCGTTTTGGCATCACGTGAAGTCATTAAGAGGGTCATCGAGCAAGGTGACGATTATGAAAGACAGTAGACCTCTTACAGATAAGGAGTGTGCTTATCAATTTGCTCACTTCTTTGAGAGTATTTACAGCAGTGAGAAACCGCGACTAAATGCAAGGGAGGCGGCGACATATGGAGCAAGCAGCGCGCGTGTGCAGCTAGAGGAGCTGAGCATTGGAGATGTTAGAAACTCACTAGCTCGCCTCAAGCCGAAACGATCCACTGGACCAGACGGTATACCACCATTCCTTTTCAAGGATTGTGGTAGGGTGTTAGCTGAACCTCTCCAGCACATATTTAACACTTGCTTAAAATGTGGTAAATTCCCTTCTCTGTGGAAAACAACTAAAGTTATTCCAGTTCCAAAGGGAAAAAAAGGATCTGACATCAATGGCTATAGACCAGTGGCTGTGCTGTCAACACCGGCTAAAGTATTTGAGTCCGCAATTCAGCAAAGTCTGTTCACGCAGGTATCACCGCAGCTATGCAACGAACAGCACGGATTCCGGCCGGGGCGCAGCACTAACACCAATCTGCTCAACTTGATGGCACAATTAGTGCCGGCGGTGGACTCTGGTTGGCAGGTCGATGTTGTCTACCTCGATTTTAAAAAGGCATTTGATACTGTCAATAATGACATCTTATTAAGAAAATTAGCAGAAGTAGGCTGCATCCCAAAACTGCTACAATTCTTTGCCTCGTACATGGAAAATAGACAGCAGTATGTTGAATATAACGGCTACGAGTCGGAGCCCTATTTCACACGTTCAGGTGTAAGCCAGGGCAGTAATCTTGGACCTCTAGAATTTATCTTGATGATAAATGACTTATCAGAGGTCCTTAGATATAGTCAATGCTTGATGTTTGCAGATGATTTAAAACTTTTCATTCAAGTAAGAGATCGCACTAACTGTGAACTCCTTCAGGATGACATAAATAGGGTTAAGGAATGGAGCGTCAAAAACGGACTTCACTTTAATACAGCAAAGTGCTCTGTATTAAGTTTCAGCCGCGCTATTTCACCTCTCGTATATAATTATAAAATAGGTACAGAGACGGTGCAGCGGGTGACACAAGTACGGGACTTGGGAGTGCTCTTCACGCCTGACATGATGTTTCGGGATCATATTATCAAAATATGCAAAAAAGCATATAGGAATCTTGGGTTTGTCTTAAGGCAAACTAAAGATTTTAATAATATTGCGGCCATGAAAGTCCTATATAATTCATTAGTAAGGAGTTACTTGGAACATAACTCGATTATTTGGGCTCCCTACGAATACAAGTATAGGATCATGTTAGAGCGTGTCCAAAATAAATTCATGCGACACCTCTATTTGAAATTATACGGAGTGTATCCCTTTTATCCACTAATGTACCCAACGCTGTTTGTTCTAGGTATGGTGGGCTACACTGAACTAAAAGTGCGAAGGGACTTTACATTAGTAATGTATATGTTGAAGGTTTTGCGTGGAAATTCTCATAATCCGGAATTATTGGGAGTTATGAATTTATATGTGCCCGATCGGTATGTGTGGAGGCGCCATCGCCCACCACTCATGATGGTACCACCGGCCAGAACTAACTTGTTAGAGAAAGCGCCCATAAACAGATCTATTTCTGTCATAAATAAAGTTTGTGACAGAGTAGATGTGTTTATGGTAGCATTGAGTGAGCTCACAAGATTAGTTTTATCTACTATAACATATGGTTAGTTATAGTAATAGATTTTATTTGTTATTGTATGGTTTAGGATTTTTGTTATTTAATTTGTAGTGTATAAGTTAATGTATAAGTATAGTGCATAGTATGTAGTGTATCGTTACTTGTCGCATTGGTTAAACTGTCAAGACAAGTAACGTTTAATAAATAAATAAATAAATAAATAAATAAATAAATGTTCAGACCGTTCGACATCTCTGAGTACAGTCAGCAAATAAAATAATGCAATAAATTTAATTTTCATTTTCACACCTTCACTATTTTTGCATATTTATAACACGATTATTAAAAAATATTTTTGACGGGCTCGTTGGCGCGTTCGATAGAACACCTGCCGTGCGCATCGATGGATCGTGGGTTCTAATCGTTCGAACATGTTTATAATTTTCTGTAAACATGTTTTCCCCACGTCTGGTAACTTCGGGCATTGATCGGGTGGGAGGAATATCGAAATTCCGACCGAGTAACGAACCACCGTTGATGGAAAAACCGTGAATTGCGCGTTTCGGTTTCAGTCCATGAATTTCCGAATGCTCGAAGTAAAAAGAAGGTCGACAGTGCATCATTGACTGATGTTCTGTGGCTGAGGTATCACCATCAAGTGAACCTCATGCTCGTCTGTCGATATATAACATAAAATATATACTATATGTATATTTAAAGCAAATAATCGTCTTTTGGCTTATTTGAACCTAACAAAACACTTTTTCGCCCGCCTTTTGGCTAAGGGCGGCAGAATACAATATGTTTTATAATATTGGGGAAATTAATTACCGAATTTAGTATCTTGAAGATTATCACCCACTTTGTAATATAATCCATAACCTTGACTAAGAAACTTTCGTTTAATAATGGCTTTTAATGTATTTAGATGTAATTGCTTTACTTCGCTTTATATATAATAAACTATAAATGAATTTCTTATTTTATTTACCTTAATGGCGTAAGCTAATTTTAGCGATAAATGTCTATTGTTAGTGTTAAATTGGAGACTCTGTTGATTAATTTATTTAATACGTACGTAATTACATAATATAACTTAATTTTATCTACTATAGTTAACCAAATATCGCATTATACGTCAGATGTACGTATCTACATTTTCTCAATTTTACAGGAGACTTAGAAATACTGTGACAATCCGCCAGATTTTATACAATTGACGAATAAAAAGATTTTATCGGTACATTGGCATAATATTAAAGGTTTAAAATAATTCAGAATTATTTAGTTACGTTTGAAGAAAAACTATTTTTGGGATTTTTATAGATGCGTTCATAGAGAAGAACAAGTTCATATACCGCGATATTACAAATTAGACAAGTAAAATTGAAAGACCTAAAGATGGTGTACAAAATTAACTGAAATTGCATCGGGACCACAAAAAGAGATCGCATTGGATATTTTTTCGTATCGCATCACATTGGATATGATTTTCTCCAGTATAAAGAGGTAACGCGACAGAATCTCTCGGCTCCTTTTCCAGACTCGGTGGCGATCGTTAATATCCACGGCTATTTTAATGTAAGGTGGGAGCAAACCGTGATCCAAGTGGTATCAAATTATTTTAGAATAATTAGTATTATTTTTTTTTTCCTATGTAGCTCACATTTCAAGGATCGTCATGCTCGTTTAAATGTCCTTGCTTGTGGTGGCGTCCATGCGACAGGTTGTCTCTCTCCCTAAAATATGGCGAGGGGCCCATGGCTGGCCATGCGTCATATTCGTGCACAGGTGCTACTTGTGGTCGGACTTGAATTGTGTATGCAGTGATGTTAGTTATTTCGACTATGTGTTTGCGTATTTTTCCCACGATAATGTAAGTACGTGCTCGTAGAGCTCTTTGTTTTTTTAAATATTATAGTTAATTACTTATAGATGTCACGTGGAACATGCAGCTCCTTACAAACATTTTGTAAAACAATTTTGGCAATTAAAAAGAGTGGCGGAGAGTTTATTGCCAGTTCTTCTCGTCCGTTCTACTCCCTTGATTTGAGAACTGGCAGTAAATGTAAAATAAGAAGCATTCAATATACATATATTTTTATTGACGTTCGTAAGTGTACATTGTGTGTCCTAAATGAATAAATTAATTTTGAATTTATCAAAACAAACATTCTATGAAGTGATTCACGTTTAATATACCTAATAAATAATTTAAATATATTTTAATTGTTATTGCTTAAGTTCCTGCTAAGATCTCAAATACTCTAATTAAAGACAAAGGAACTTTCGCCATTCAATTGTATAAATACAAACTGTATTGCCTTTTGTTTTTCTCAATATACACTAAAATAAAGCGAAGTAAACGCAATTTCCCCGCTAAATACAGAGTTACGGTTCATAACACTCGGGGAACCTTTGGAAAGACGTATAAAGAAAAGGGTGCTTTACATAATATAAAATGAAGAGCAAAGCTTCTTTGCGCGTGTATGTATATACAATATTCGGTGTTAGCGTACAATTATGTTACAAGAATTTCTTGCTTGAACGACTATATAGCTCTGATACAAAGTCCTAATTAAGTTTATCTCAAACATTTAAATAGCGATTCTAAAAAAATCTAGAACCGGAAATAACTGACATTTTCCCACATATATAATTTTTACAAGTATTTAAATAAAATACTGTATACCGGATTAAAACGCGATTTATTATTAATTATATTGTTTAAATTATTTATCCCGACGTTTCGGATGCTTTACAGCAACCGTGGTCGCGGGGAGACAGAAAGATGACGGTTGCTGTAAAGCATCCGAAACGTCGGGATAAATAATTTAAACAATATAAATAATAAATCGCGTTTTAATCCGGTATACAGTATTTTATTTAAATGTGTGATACTCGCGTTAATTAAAGACAATATTATTTTTACAAGTATTTTTGAATCGTATTTTTTTTAACCCTTTGAGTACAAGCGCTCTTTTTGCCGCGACTCTGCCGCAGTACGAGGTACCTCGCCGATAACGCACACATAGCACACGGTCAATCCTCCTTTGTGTGCGTATGTGCAAAATATTTTTATTTCAATATGATCTTCAACTAATCTTCTTCTTCCTGCCCTCTTGTTCATGTTCTCTTTTTCCATTCTCTTCTTTCGCTATATCATCAGTCACACCTGTCATTCTTCACACAGTCCATCCACGTTTTTTTGGCCTCCCTCTTCTCCTATACCCATCCACTTTCATATTCAAATTTTTGGATACATGTATATCATCTCTTCAACTAATACGACAGTAAAATAGAAAATAATTTTAACAGCTGTAAACGTCGTTTGCACGCACGGTTTAGTTAGCACAGGTCATCTGATGGATGCCGGATAAACCGGCACTCATCCACACGGGTCATCAGATGAACGGATATACGGCACCCTTACCAAAAGATTTAAACTGCCACCGATTGGGGATGTTACTTTTACGGAGAAGACTCTCGATTTTTTTTTTATGTTAGATATCGAAAGACGAGCATGAAGTTCACTTGATGGTAGGGGCACAACAGAACATCAGTCAATGATGCGACCTACCTACACTTTTTACTTCGAGCATTCGGAAATCCATAGACTGAAAACGAAACGCGCAATATGCACTTCACGGATTTTTCCATCAAACATTCTTTTAAAAAAATCTCAACTACCTGCATATCTCATCTAGCTCACATGGGAAATGAGAAAATCAATAAAACATACGACAGTCGAATTCATAAATGGTTTCATTAGATAACTGGTATAATAAAGTCGCAAGTGGTTATGTTGAAAACGCGTAAGTATATGAAAGACGCGTATAATTAAAGCAAGTTGAGCGCAAGAACGCCCGCGGCTAAAGTCGTTGTTTGAGGCTTGCGGCTTTTATTCCTAGGCGAGTTAATTATTCCACTGTTGCATTACGAGCTCTTCAGGAAGCGGATGTAGTACAAAGAATCGTTACAAAACGATGTAATTCTTCATGATGTAATCAAATCAGCTCCTACGTTTTTATTAATATTTATGTTTTAAGTAATAATTATGCGCAGTCTCACGCGCCCCAATGTAAAATAAAATGTAAAATAGTGCCTTAAAGCAATATTATTACATCATCATAAACATCATTTTTGAAATAGGGACATCTTTCCGGGATAAAAAGTCAAGCTTTACATAGGCAAAGACAAGCGCCTGTTTAGCTGTGAATAACATACAAATATCCATATTTATTTGTTTTATATACTCATACGTATATATCGCTCATTGAATACAAAACTGCCACAAGTCAAACTCCAGTTTTTTACAAAAGGGCTTATGTTTACGTTTTTTGTTCTTTCATAAGCTCTTCTGTAAAAAAGTGTAGTTTGACTTGTGGCAGTTTTGTATTCAATGAGCGATATGTATAACGATATATGGTATGCGGTTATTGATTAAAAAATTATTATATAGGTAAGAATTGGCTGAAAATTAGCGCTGTGCACCCAGTTGGTAAGCTTTCTTCTGAGCCGGCTGCCGGCTTATTACACGCGGTGTAAAAGTCAGGTGGACGTTTTTTTTAGATCTACATTTTCTCCATTTTACAGGCAACTTGGAAATGCTTCGATAATCTGCCACCTAAAGTTTTACCAGCTTTTTAATACAGATAGTATACAAATGACAAATAAAAAAAATATATATCGGTATTTTGGCATAATATTAGAGGTTTAAAAAGTTAAGAATTATTTAGTTACGTATGAAGAACAAATCAATTTCGATAAAAAATATATGAAATATCCCCCACCAAATAAAAAAAGAATCATCCAAATCCATCCATAACTTGCGGATTTATGGTGTAACAAACATACAAAAAAAACTACATACAGACGAATTGAGAACCTCCTCCTTTTTTTAATCGGTTAATAACGAAATTGTTTATATTTACACACACAAAACACAGCACTGAAGAAAAACTATTTTTTGGGATTTTTGTAAATAAGTTCATACTTGTTCTTATACCGCATTATTAAAGTAATCACACTAAATCTTTTATGTTTTTATTACGATATTTTCATAGATATGTATCTACAAAGAGACGTCACATCAAAAGAAATACGGCCACGACTGCAAAATCATGCGGAAAAATTCTTATATATCACAAATACAGGTACATACATGAGTAATGAGGGAAATAATAAATCTCATTGCCACGTCACTGGGAACACGAACGAATATTGATGAGCTGTACCGACAGCAGAAACGATAAATCTTTATGAGGTAAACGTTGAAATGTGCTTAATTTTATTACGTCCGGTATTTATTGCGGGGTTGTACATAAAAAAATAAATACTAATTTTTATCACATAACATAAGCAACTAATAGACATCATATTAGCATTATAAAGAAATATTTAATTGTCTAACTGAAGAACTTTAATTGTTCTGGGGTTGATATGGAACACTTTGGTAATCACAAAGCTAGCAACCCCACTAAAAATTAAGAAATAAAAATCTTTATCAAATTTTTTTGCTCCCAGTACTCGGATAAGTCGGCATTAGGTAGATTTTTCCGTCATTATGCGACACTGATTAGTCTACAGCATGAAGCTGCGCGTCACGCCTCATTTCACACGCTTCTAATCATCAATTTCAAAGGTTTATTATTAAACTAGCTGATGCCATCGACTTCGTTCGCGTGGGCTTCATCTTAAGCTGAGGCAAGTTTCTTCATATGAGATATTCATTCATTCCACAATTGCACGAATTCATATTGAAAGTGGCGAAATAATCAAAGTATTTCATTTCCATATCAAACTGCTATTGGCATCACATATTTCGAATAAAGTTCGACGCAAGTCAGTTTGCATTGCAATTTGTTGATATGGTGCCTTTAAAATAATCTTTAAATTATGATAACTTTTCATCCCGTCAAACGATTTCGATGAAAAATAGCTTATATGTTGCCCTGGGCTTGATATACTATATTTGTTGAGTATCTTGAAGATTAGCCTGTATAAACAGACAAACTGACAGAGAAACAAAAAATATCTGGGTTTGTTCTATTTCTCTTCTTACATCCCCCTGACTCGGTTTTTAGCATTTTTTTATATTTACAGACATTTGACCTCTACAGTTTTATTATATGTATCGATTAGATATATATTTTTTTATTGCAGGCGACTCAAATATCTTAGATATATTGTCACCCATTTAAATAAAATTTCATCATACAATATGAATTACCAATTATTATGAATTGCATTTATCTTTAGTTATCTTCCATTTAATATAATATGACTAGTACTAATAATAAAATATATAACTATCTAAATATTGTAAGTTTTAAATTCTTTAAAAGGCCGTGTTTTTATGGATTTTATTTTTATTTTTTTAGTTACTTAGATATATATTATGTAAATAAATATTATATCACAATTGTCAATGGTTTTTCGAATACTGAAAGTATAATGTAAGTCGCATTATTGACTGATTTCCTGTGGCTAAGAATTACTCATCTGCCGATATTTATAAACAAAATGATTGTACAACATTTTCATATGATATAATAATATATTTTTTTAGTAGAGATGTTTCTGATTTGGCTGCACCAAGTTAACTGTTTCAAAATAATCCCACCGGGCACAGCAAGCCTAAAATTCGGCAATTTTGACTATCAAGAATATATATTACTAGCAACATCCGACATCACACGGGTGCAATGTAGATGTACTATATACAAAAAAATACAGCTGATAATATATCTTTCTATTGGCGAAAGAATTTTTAAAATCGGCTGAGGAGTTTTTGAGTTAAATCGTAACAAACACTTCCATCACTGTACCACACGTCATAAACAATTATTTAATCCGCATCACGTTGACATATGGAAGTCGAGCACCGTAAGATTTACGCGCAACTTCATTCCACGTACAACAAAATTGTGGAATGAATTGTCACCTTCAGTTTTTCCTCGCTTCAAAAAACGAGCCTACAGATTTTTAAAAAGTTGACAACGCACCTGAGACCTTCAAGTCGTAGATGTCCATGGGCGGTGGTGATTACTTACCATCAGGTAACCCACCTGCTCGGTTGTCTGCTCTGAAATAAGAAAAAAAATAATAATAATTCCTCTTTATAATATTAGTATAGATTATTTTAATATAGTTTCTATCCCAGTGCATCGACCGTAACAGAAAAGTCTCTCAAGTGGCTTGTTCATCTTTGTTCTAAAGGCAAGTGTTTAGTTGAGTACAAGGTGTGAAAGGAAGGGTCATCGTGTCATTGACAGCAGCTTCACCTATGGCAAGTATGTTGTAAGAACGGCCTATTGTATGGTAAGGATCAAATAAGTCAATCAAGAAAATTCTGGGAAGTCCATAATTATCATGAGTGGAATTAGTGAGAACATTTGAATGAAACAGATCGGGGACGTTCTGCAAAAGGGCCAGATCAAAAGTACTCGTAACCGTCGAGTGTGTATGAAAGCATTGATGAAAGTAGAAGAAGCGAAAGTGGTATGTAAGGATCGGAGCATATGGAATTCCGTGATCTCTGCCTACCCCAATGGGAAAGAGGCGTGATGTATATGTGTGTATGTATTTGAATGAATTAATGAGAAAATAAACAAGCAAGAAACGCATAACTACTAACTTATGGTCTGTCAAAATGATGCCGCTCATCAAAGGTTTTTTATGTCAGATATCGACAGACGAGTATGAGGTTGGACTTGGTGATAGGTGATACCTCAGCCACAGAACTTCAGTCAATGATGCGCTATCGACCTACTTTTTACTACGAGCATTCGGAAATCCATAGACTGAAACCGAAACGCGCAATATGCACCTCACGGTTTTTCCAAAACGTCAGCCCGTCAAAAAACGTGGCGTCAATCAATCATTTCTTCAACCTTTTTAAGAATAGGTAGGTATATCGGTAATTCCTTGATGTCATCAGAAACTTTATTATATACAAGAATCTTAAAAATTATTGTATTTATGCATTCTGCTACCCTTCTTTTATCACCTCTCTTAATTTCTGGTAAAAATATTTAGTGAAGCGTAATTTCGATCCTACTCTTTTATTATATGTATAGATTTCAATCGCTATAACTCCGCTATCCACTCTCTTCTTTCTCTCATTCTCAGTCACACCCCTCAAAGACATATCATACTTCAAACAAACCTCCTCAGCCTACCTCTTACCTTACACCATTGACATTCGAAGCCTTACACCCATAAACTGTCATATTACTTTTACAACAACATGGATGCACTTAAAAACTACGTAATATTAAAAGTTACAAAGAATATTGTGAGTGTGTTAGACAATCCTCACACAACTAAAGCAATTTAAGTCCTTATTTTTAATTACATTGTTAAAAATCTAAAGACAAGACTTTTAGTTTATTACATTTACATTAAATTAGTAATTATTATTCTTCACAAACAGATGTTGTTGAAGAACTGTAATTAGAAAAAGAGTTGCTTTATTCAATCGTAAACATAAACATTACAAATTTCCATAGACAAGCTTCGAGAGTACGCGCTAAGAAACAAAGCTCCGAAGAAATTAAATCGAGATTTGAATAAGAACAGAGAGCTTACGGAGTTTGAGCAATAAATTAATTTAGTCTGAATTGAGCGCGCCGCCATTGTGCTCACCGTTTCGGTAATCGATTGGCGAATTATTGGAATCGTTTCAAATGGTCGGAATTTTAATTGCAATGTCAAAGGTATAACACATAAACAGAATAGCACACTTACAGACCTCAAAAAGGTAGTGGGCACCAAAAATCGGGCAAGTGCTAGTCGGAGTACCAGTGGCGTAGCATAGTAAATAGCACCCAGTGCGGATCCCATGTTTGCCGCCCTTTTATTTTTGCAATTGCTTATAAAAAATTACGGATATTATTCAATAACACTTACCTAAAGAGAAACTCTGTTATTACGGTGATGTAGTAACAAAAAAATTAAAAAAAAACGTTGAAGGAAGTTGATTTTATACCGTTACCTGTGTAATGCCGCCCACGCCAAAGTGTCGCCCGGGGCGGACCGCACTCTACCCCCCCTCCCCCGTCCATGCGACTGGTATTTATGTACTCGCTCGTGATCGTAATTGTACAATGTACAAAATATGTGACACCCTGAACTAGGGATACGCAAAAAGTATCGATACCTCAGGGTATCGATACTTTTGTTTCGATACCAAGTACTTTTGGAATCAATACTTTTGTTCCGATACTTTTGAGGTATCGATACTTTCTCAAGTATGTATTGTAGATACTTTCTGAAAGTATTGATACTTTTCTCCCCATTTCTGATAAAGAAAAGGGTTTTTTTTTAATAGATTTTTCAAACAAAATATTTGTCACATCACTACCTAATCTAAGACATGATTCGGGGATTAGTATTTAGTGACCTTGACTGCTAAGCCGGAGGTTGTGGGTTCGATTCCCATGACAAATATTGTGTGATCTGTACGGTAATTTGTTCTGAATTTGGGTGTAATTTATGTATAATATGGATGTTTTTAAAAATATATAGGTATGTTAAATGTTTATATTATATTATTAACACTCCAGAAAGTTTTTATAAATGTATTAAAAAGTACTCGATATCTTGAGGTATCGATACTTTGTTGGTATCGATACTTTTGAAATTTTGCGTATCCCTACCCTGAACAAGATTTTGTACAGTGTATATTTCCTCGAGGATAACGTCGTGGGGCAAACATGTTATCGTGTTCGCTCATGAAAATTACAAGAGTAATTTTTTTTGTTTGCAAATAACAATGTCACATTTAGACTCTAAACTACTCGACCGATTATATAAATTCTTTTACCAATAGAAAGCTACATTATCAGCGAGTAACATAGGCTATTTTGTATAGTACATCTAGATTGTACTAGTGCGAAGCCGAGTCAGATCGCTAGTTTTTATTAAAAAATATTTATATACCATTTTCTGATACTTCAAACAACAGCCTGATGATTGAAGAGCTGGCATTTAGCTATTTTATAGATATATCAAGACTGACACGATGACAACTGTCGAAGGCTGCACGCAGATTTTGTAGAGACAGCAAAAAAGTTTTTATTTTAAGAAATTCAGACTCAAATTGCGGTATGCAGAATGCAATTAGACTGTAGCGATACCATATTTGGTATAACTATGTACGATAATCAAAAATAGTTGTAAACGTCACTTTCCCGTTGGAATAGGCAGATATCACGGAATTCCATATGCTCTGGTCTTAGAAAACCACATTCACTTCTTCCACTTTCATACACGTTCATCATAAAAATAAATTGTGTACGTTTTGTGTTTACTACTTTTTTTTTATTTGTATAAAAATATAGTATGAACAATAATATAAACATTTCCTGAATAACAGATTACCCAAGCCGTTGAATCATGAAATTTTGAACAAAAATTCCTTACAGATCATTACGAAAAGTGTTTAATTTTCTAAGAAATAAAATAATTAGACACGTATATGGAAACTTACAAAAATATGCTTGTAATATCATAAAGTTAATTGACATTTTATATTAAGTTAATATGCACCAAGTTTTAAAATAATTTATGCGCAGACCGTACATAGTACAGAAAAGTGCATTCAGCGGAGATACAGGACCGCTCAATAAGCGTATGCCAGCAAAATCATAATACTGCCGGAAACGATGTTCCAACATGACCCAAGATATAAACTGACAGCAAAATAAAAAACTCTACAATATTAAAGTATATATATGAAAGGTTTATTCATTTAAATAGAGTAACGTTAATTAAATTTACATTTTTATAATTTATTATAGATCACACTAACATATTATATACGTAACTAATAACAAAGAACCTAAAACTAAAATATATTAATAAAAGAAGTCCCTTTAGGCAAGGTTCCGAAGGTACTGGCAGCATTCCCCCTTTGAATAGCAAAAGTTAATAACGTTAATTAGACATAAATTTAATTTTATTTAAATTTGACTATAAAAAACCATACATAGATGGAAAAACCGTAAAGTGCACATTGCCGAAACGTCTATGGATTTCCGAATGCTAGAAGTAAATAGTAGGTTGACAGCGCATCATTGACTGATGTGGTTCGGGTAGCACAAGTAAGCCTCATGTCTGACATAAAAAAAATATTTACATAATTTTTTTTTTGTATGTTATCTCACTGTTGGTTCTAGTGGCCTCTACGGCTTAATGCGGACGCGAGTGGCGAGCACTGTGGCTCAGCCTTGAAATTTGGGGGTTTGCTACGACACGCCTAAGGGCGTCTCCTGTGAGACACGTACCTCGGCTATAATATAAAACAAAGTCGCCGAAATATATATGTTCGCATATAACTTCCGAACGACTGTACCAAATTGGATAATTATTTTTTTTGTCATCATCAGGACAAATATTTAAAAAAAAGCTATGAAAATTTAAAAAAAGTCTCAATTGTTGTTTCATCTACTTGCCAGTATAGAAAAATTAACAGAGAAACAGACTGAGAAATATATCTAACCCATGCTAACTAGGGGACTTGGGAATTGACTACCATCCTCACTACACCTTATTGTGTCGTATCAATAAAACGCTACCTCTTATCACTTGTACTTCAACCAAAGTTGAGCAATTTCACGAGGACCAATATAATGCGCTAAGGATGCGGGTATTTGCATCGAAACGATCAACTTAGCTTCAATACCTATACACGTATCTCTGCGGAATGCCCAAGAGCCAACATAAGAGCCTATTCAGAATTATTAATATAATACTGAAAACTACTAGTAATGATTTTAAATTGCCAATCAGTATGACCGTAATAAATAAAATGAAATCTCTGCAAATAGGTAGAAATGCTTCACAATTGCTATGCTTATACAAACTACTAGCGAAACGCCCCGGCTTCGCACAGGTGCAATGTAGATGTACTGTACACAAAAAATTGTGTGTGTGTACCAGAGTACACAGGTAAGAAGTGAAACTTCTTTACGACATATCATTTTTGTACTATTTGCAACTTCACGAAAATGGGGTAGATAAGGCTTAAGCCTTAAGAAAAAAGATTTTATCACTTTCAAATTAATATATTGTTATTCTTATTTCAAACCAAACTTCAAAACTAATATATTGTTGTTATTATTATAATATATTACATTATATTCTTTACGTCACTATACTAAACTTTGATAAAAAAGCAACATGGCGCGTAACCAAAAAACGTGATGATACTTACAAAATTTCTCCCATACGTCGATAAAGAAGTTTCACTTCAAAAATAGCCTATGTTACTCGCTGATAATGTAGCTTTCTATTGGTGAAAGAATGTTTATCGGTCGAGTAGTTTTTGAGTTAAATCGTAACTAACAAACAAATCTTTTCTCTTAAAAAATATTAAAAAATAAAATAAAAAAGCCTTTTATTTTTTTGCAGTCATACATAATTACACTTTATAATATTAAAGAAAAACAAAATACCAAAACATTACTATAGATTAAACCTGAGGATTAAACTGACTGCCTTCAATTTCCTGCCTGTTTTCAATTGTCGGCTTAGTATCTTTTTCCCAATGCAAATTAAATTCTACCACAAAATTATGGTTTAAACTCACCCCTACAGCTAATGTTACAATTATATAATAGTGTATTTAAAATGTATGCAAACATAGATATTTATTTCTAAATTTTATTAATTTTAAAAAGCAAATTTACATTGTCCTCCAGAGTGTAGCTTTAAGATAAAAAAAATATCACATGTATTTTAGCAATGTTGTGATTACCAAAAATGTACATAACATTTAAACCATTTTAATTTTTTATTATATTTGTCAAATTCTTAGTGCACAAGTAAAACAAAAAGGCTTACCCTGAGGATTTACCAACGTCTTTTTGAATATATAAAAAAAAATATGGCAACTTTGTGATAATTCAAATCAGACAACTTTTCAATCTACCCTTGATCACATTTGCTGAAAAGCATTCGAAACGTCGGGATAAATGATATAAATAATAAATCGCGTTATAGTCCCGTAAAAGTTATTTTATATATAAGAAAAGATTTTAAAGACACTATCTTAAAAATATTTTCAATTAGTGTTGAATTATCCATATTGACCTAGTTAGCGCTTACGAAGTAAAAGCTTACGTATCTAAAAACACTTTCATTCTTATTTTTTTAATTTCAGATAAAACACTCTTTCAATACCTACATTTTTGCTCAGTAATTTTTTTTGTTTTAAGTAAAACTGGATATCATCTAAGCTATTTTGTCATGTTAGTGATGTGCTCCAGTATATCGATCTCAATATTTTTTCATAACTTAAACATTCGATATTATAACTTCCATACTCTACATTATTTTTTTATTCTCATATTATATCGTATTTATAACACTATTTTATATATTTACTAGTGGATCCCGCAGACGTTGTTCTGCCACAATTTTGGCTTCGAATTTATATAATAATTAAAAATTAATTAAAAAAACATTGTCCAGCGGACAAAATTGTGAATCTAAACCATTCCCAGATCCCCTTGAACACACACAAAAAATTTCATCAAAATCGGTCCAGTCGTTTGAGAGAAGTTCAGTGACATACACACTCACAGAAGAATTATATATATATAAAGAAGATAACAAAAATAATAACAATCAAATGACAATGACAAATAAGATGACAGAGCTGTCACGTTTAGTTTCTAGACTTCACCGTAGGACTTGATTCGTGGTGCCGACTCTAACCTGAGTAGCATCCCTTTTGACGCATACGCATACACATAGGCTATATATTTTGTCACATAATATGTTCTAGGCTAGTTTTCGTTATAATTGTTTTTTTAAGCTATTGCTTCTATCGCGGGCCTTGAGCGTGGAGACCGAATCCAGAAATTCCGTAACGAAAATAACACCCCCTGTTTAAGCACAGCGCCACCTGTCCGAATCGATAAGTATCGGAAATAGTGCAAAGCGAAGAAAATTATCGAAGATCAGCAGCGGCAGATGGCGTTATAGTAGCCCCTCATGTAATTGTAATTTTAATAATATTTAATTTCAAGATTGTCTGTGGTCCTCCATTAGAATCTTTGGAATTTTTGACTGTCATAATTTTTGCTTATTAATTATTCATTCTTTTTACGCCCTAACGCCTAAAAGTAAACCACGATGAACGCTTTATATATTTAATGTACTTCACTTTTCATTGTTGGAAATTCAATTATAATACTGTATAACTACACCATCTTTTAAATCTCCTGCGAGAAACCTGCACACCCCCCACTCCGACCGGCACAGCGGTGATACATTTTAGTTTTGGCATCTTCGATGAATAGCAGATCTTTTAATGACTTTTTGAAATATCACGCTTGTCTCTTTAGTTCAGCAACTCGCTTCTTGCATATGTTGATAAAAACAGCTATGCAATAGCTTTTTTTTATATTTGTCTGTATGCTATGTCTCAAATAATTGTTAGTATGATTGCAATCTTAATTTACAACAGAAAGTGGCAGCGCTATTCCTTTTCGGATAGCTTTTATCATCAAGGATTGTACCAGTAAGAGAAGATGATAAACCTCCTGAAATCGAATTTATATCGAATACCGCTGACACCACTAGAGTATTAACTCAACTTGAAGCCGCGGCGATGAAGGATAGCGTTAACTGGTCAATTTGCATAATTTCATTCGTTTTGTTTATCATTTTCTTTAAAAATATATAATATTAAGAGGTTTGACTTAAAACTATGATAGACCCTGACCTGAGTTAGGGAATCTCTTCTTTATTCATTAATAGTGAAAAATTTAATCGGTATCGACGTCTTTGTGTTTCTCTGATCGCTTCATCTAAACAACAAAACGTATTTTAACAGGGTTTTCACTGTCATTAAGAAAATTACTTAGGATAGTGGAGAAATTTAAATGTTTTGTTATCAAGCTTCGATCAACAATATACACTATGTCAATGTTATCAAGTCTTCCTTCATGTACGATAACATGGATTATAGCTAAATCCATCGTAACAATTAAGAATTATTTAACCCTTAAATTCATAATGTAGGATGCAGACTGCATGATACTGATCACTTCAGAACATCTAGACCTCTCATCAAAATCATCTCTCAAGTAGGTCTCAGACCTACTTTTTACTTCAAGCATTCGGAAATTCATAAACTGAAACCGAAACGCGCTATGTGCACTTCACGTAGGGAAAACATGCTTACAGAAAATTATAAATATGACGTCCCGGTGGGATTCGATCCCACGACCCATTGATGTCAAAAAACAAAAATATGTCACCTGTCACCTACAGATTTTTTAAACTATAAATAAAAAATCATCTGCTATTTCTATCCACTTATTGAGTATGTAGACACTTTCAATTTACACCAATAGGTTTATAGAAAGACAGGTTTGGTCAGGTACCCTATAGAAGATACCCATTACCCATATAAGATACCCAAACGCGTATGGCCTGCTTAATCTATACATATAATAAAAGAGTAGGATCGAAATTACGCTTCACTAAATATTTTTACCAGAAATTAAGAGGGGTGATAAAAGAAGGGTAGCAGAATGCATAAATGCAATTTTTAAGATTCTTGTCTGTCTGTCTGACTGTCTGTCTGTCTGTCTGTCTGTCTGTTTGTTCACGCTAATCTCCGAAGATACTGAACCAATTTAAATGCAATTTACACAAATATATTAAGGAAAGCCCGGGGCAACATATAGGCTTTTTCTTCATCGAAATCGGTTATCGGAAAGAAAAGTTATCATCATTTAAATATTATTTTAAAGGCAGCATATCACCAAATTTCAATGCAAAATGGCTCGCGTTGAACTTTTTCGAATTGTCAGATGTCAATCACAGTCTGATATGTAAATGAAATAGTTTGATTATTTCACCATTTCCAATATGTATTCGTAGAATAGTGGATATGCAGTCCCTTAGCGTAGCTTTTGATGCGAGTTCGAATCTGAGGTTGAAATGAAAGAAATATTTTTTGTATTTATTTATTTATTTTTTGAAAGAACTATATTATAAAAAAAATAGAAAACGTATTATTGAAATATTATATGATAAAGTATTTCTTATGAGATCATTTATTTCACCTTTTCATCAATACTTTCTCTTAAACAGAATTACGATTATTCGACATTGCTTTTTTGCTTCCGTAGAGGTTTCCGCATTTAGCACCGGAAACCCGGGCAGGAATCCCGGGAATTTAAAAAAAAAATCCGAAAATGAAAATGACCAATTAAATGAACGCACGCATCTACTTAAGACAGAAAATGCATTGAATCCAATCTTCGATTGAACTCTGATTAGTAGAAAAAAGACACATATCTGGATTTTGGTCACGTAAAATTTAATTAATATGAATCTCCCTAAAGTTTCTTTAAAGTCAGGTTAATTATTTCAACTATTGAATTTCAAATCATCCTTCGAACCCCAATCTCAACCACCATTAAACATGTCGATAACATGATGCAAAAGCAACCGTCAATGACTAATTTGATAGCTCTTTCCTGAAAGAAATCACCAAGTACAGAGGGTGGAGGAGGATATGTCATTTGAAGAAAGCTTGCTCAAAAGCTCAGCTTAAAGTGAACCCCACGCGAACGAAGTCGCGGGCATCAGCTAGTATTATATACACCTACAATTGAAACACTCAACTTGTATTTATATTTGTGTTATGTGTGCAATAAATAAACAACTAATCACATTTGCTGACTTAACATATTTACAGCACTGTCATGTTCAACAGAATTCCCGTTTCAGTCACCTCTTTTTCGTTCTTTTAACTTCATTCAGATCTAAGATCGATACGGACCCATTCATTTTCGTTCTAAATCGAATGACTATATTTGAAGTTAAATTCATTAAAAACTTACAGATTTTGTCTAACAGATCGTGACTCACTATATCTACAAAACTAATCATAGTTTTATCTCGGAACTTTTCAGTGCGCCGATAACAAGCGAAGTACATGATGTTGCCATGTGCAAAAAACGATTTTTTAATTATTTAAAGTTTTGTGCATTGCGAGTGTGACTGTCAGAAATATGTAGGTATATAGGTCTTTATGTAGATAATAAAGTTTCGCTGTTTTTTATTATAGTTATAAAGAGTGAAAATTAATATTTAAAGTCCCTAATTTATGTGATGTTTATTTAGTTATTTATTTGACTTCAAACCATTTAATCTTACTTAAGTAACGTAAAGTACTGAGTAGGGCGGGATTGAGTTGATGATTTTTTTTATTCATAAAAATTGTTTATTATTTTATTATAGTACTAGCAATTGCCCCCGCAACCCCCCTTGTGGGTTGAATTTCGTAAAATCCGTTCTTAGCTGACCTCTACTCGGCGAAAGGAATATTCCTACCATATTTCAAGTCGCTACGCCTTATGGTTCCAGAGATATCGTGATGAGTGACTATATAGGTGGAAATCTCTTTTATATATATAGATATAGATAACAGATAGAGGGAAGACTGGCAAATAATAATAAATAAAGTTCATAGATGAATAACCACCGGTCAGAATTTCGACAATCCTCCCACCCTTTCAGTGCCCGAAGTGACCAGACGGGAAGATATGCTGGTAGATAATTATCAACATGTCGTCCTGGAGATTCTATCGACGATGGCGTCAATTTGAAGGCAAGGTACACATAGGTACTACCCCATTGCGACTTTAAATCTGAATCTCGAATTCGACATCAAACCTTAAAGCCCCCATCTAACGCCCCCCCTTTTTTTAAGCATAGCTATGCCTTAAAATAATAGTTCATTAAGTCACCAATCCAATTTGAATATCAACACTTCAAATTTTCGTCTTAGATTTACCGTACCTACCGCATCTTTGCAATTTACCAGATAAATCTATTCCCATTATAAATTCAAATAGCTCGCATTCGAAGGAACTTAGCGCACTGAATATAAAGCTAGTCTGAATATGATTGAACAAGAATTGAGTTTGAATACACGTAAGTTATTTTTCTCGTTCTACACGTGTCTCTTCCCGTGGAGCTGTCGCATCACATTGTAGGCACTGCTACGAACGCGACACACTTTAATACTGTTGTATCATCATAAAATACATCTAACACTAGCATTTATTTCAAACTCAAACATTTATTCCACATATAAACTTATAATTATGTACCATATTACTAGAGTAAAAATATCTGGTCATGTGGAAGGGTAACACACTCAACATATGCTCCGCCAACAATATTTGTCGACGGAGCGCGCCGGTTTTCAGTGTGTCCCCGGTGACCTCTGGACTATCAGCTATCTTACAAATATAACAAGTAAAAATTAAAAACAATAAACAATAAAAAATTAAACCTATTATATGTATAACTTAATTTGTCTAATCTAGTCTAGAATAAGTATATTTAAACACAAATATGCTAACAACCACAGAGAAAAAATAATAAAAATACAAAAAAGACTAACAAAAAAATTAAATGATAATATCTAACTTACAATAACTAAAAAAACGAAATCATTTTTTTTCCTATACTTTACGTACACGCGACTACATCTGGCTTCTGAACTCCAACAACAGATATTTTTTATATTTCCATTTATTAGTATGAAAAATTGGATAATAAGGGGCCAACAGACACGAGATGGTATGTGACCTTTGATGAGTGAATAGACTCGTATCTTGAAGGTCCCGGTTCGGAAAAACCACCAATAACAGCTAATTACACCGAGTAGTTGAGCTAAGCAGAAAGTGTCTTTTTTATGTTAGATATCGACAGACGAGCATTATGGTAGGTGATACCTCAACCTCAGAACATCAGTTAATGTTGCGCTGTCGACCTACTTTTTACTTCGAGCATTCGGAAATCCATAGGCTGAAACCGAAACGCGCAATGTGCAGTTTTTCCATATACGTCTAAGAAATCGTGCAGTAAGGAAGAGCCAGAGCTCAATATTTGTGTCAAAGCTACATGAACATAGGTTAAGTATATTCGGGGATTCACGTGAACAAACCAACAGATAAACAAGAATGTTAAAAAAAAATTTATGTATACGTATACTTATTAAGGTATCGTGATCATATCCGACGTTGTATGGATAGGTCGTATTGTTCGTTCATAAATAAAAACAATATTTCTTCTTTTTTTTTATGTCAGATATCGACAGACGAGCATGAGGTTCACTTGATGGTAGGTGATACCTCAGCCACAGAACATCAGTCAATGATGCGCTGTCGACCTATTTTTTACTTCGAGCATTCGGAAATCCATAGACTGAAACCGAAACGCGCAATATGTACTTGACGGTTTTTCCATCTATGAACGGTGGTTCGTTACCCGGTTGGAATTTAGATATTCCTCCCACCCGATCAATGCCCGAAGTTACCAGACGTGGGGAAAACATGCTTACAGAAAATTATAAGCAGCTCCCGGTGGGATTCGAACCCACGACCCATCGATTCGCACGGCAGGTGTTCTACCGAACGCGCCAACGAGCCCGTCAAAAATTCTAAAATTTATTTTTAATTAAATATCTAAAACATTTAAATCAGATATAAAATATAACTTGTAAATAAAAAGTACAAAAGTCAAAATTTAATATTAATCATAATAAAAAAAGGAAATATAGCCCTTTAAATAATATTTAAAAATCAGCAATCATTCAAAGTTTTTTGCTAGCAATAAAATACATTAACTCTTCAATGGTACAATGAGCAACTTTTATCAAATCATTGAAATAAAATGAAAAGTACCAGTCAAAGTATTGTATAACAAGATGGAGAAGTGGTTCCTTCCCAACTGTCGCGATCAGTTAACGAAGCTAACTGCTGTAGGGTTGCCACACAGTTGCATTGAAATATTATTATTTTATTATTGCTTAACGTATCTCTTTTATAATTTATTTATTAAGCCATAAAAGTGTATTCCCGAGTTCCCTAGTGGGGCATAGGATATAGGATTTCTTTGTCTATTTCAAAGATCATTTAAAAAAAAATCTTGTCTTTGTTAAGATGGCGATTCAAGCGCAGATAAATCCAAATGCCTCAACGTTGGACATTACATTGCCGAGCCGCGACAGTTATGTTTTGTCAGAGCCTCGTTACCGAAATGAACATTGAACATGTTGTTTTGAAAATATAAATAAACTCAGTTTATTTTTATTTTTTCTATTTTCCCTAATCCCGAGTTAAGTTATTTCTCAATCGTGTTAATGTAAAAACGAATATAAAATCAAGTCTCAAGTCTTTGACATCTGGGACTTAGATCGGTGTCATAACATCAATAGCAATTGGTAAATGCTTAGTGTAGCGGCATCTACAATCGGTCAAGAAACAATACGAAGACGTCTAATCCTCGCGCTATATAAAAGTTTCCGAGCGCTGAGTATATATACAACATCTCGACATCAACCACTGGGGCCTTAGGGCCGGCCAGTCAGTGGTTCGACTGGTCGAGGATCCTCCCTTTAGGTTGGAGTAAGACCACACCTCCCTTCCTCCACACTTAGTAATCTGTTTTTAGAAATACTACTATCATATGTCGCTAAAAAATTACACGTAATATTGGTTACGTAGGAATTCTAGATTTAATTTATTTTCATAATTATCAACATATTTGTATTTGGTAATAAATCCTAAGAAAATTAAAACAAAATAATTAACTTGCTCGTTTTAAAATGGGTAAAAATGTACAACTATCAATCAGTGACAACCCTGGGTCATTAGCGTGTTGAAAGCTTCCTGCCGATAGTTCACGCTAACGACATTTCTACAAGGAAACTACTTTCCTTTCGACATTGATTCCACATTTAAAAACCAGAAAATACCTTATTGTTGGACTTCGCCTAAGGAGAGTCACGAAAAATCGGATATGGAATTATGAATACTATTATTTTTTTTTATAGATTTATGTTTTAATATAAAGAGGAAAAGTTAACCACCAACATCATAGATGGCAAGTGGTTATTATTTATTTCCAATCAAAACGGATACAACCAATTACAATAATTAAAATAAAATAACATAACTCAAATTCACTAAGCCTCAGTAATTTTCTCTAGTGTTGCGAATCACCTAAGGTCCATTCCACCATTCTATAAAAAAATATATATAATTGCCAAGCATCCATCCACAAACAAATCGCATTCTGGGTAAACCTCCAGGAGAGCGTTGAAAGCGGGAGAGAAGAGGGTTCGAGCGTTACAACGAACAGTTTGTGCTGACGACCGAATTATCGAAGCTAAAGGATACATGCAATACCAGCCGGCCTAGCATAACAACCGCGACCAAATTTTGTCGACCGTTTTCTCGTGTTTTAATCGATTATCACATTATTTCTTCCGAGTCTAACATGACAATTACACTTAAAACTCGACTTTTAATATCAAAAATAGATATATTTGTCGATTGAGATATCTTTTCTATCATAATTGTCAATTTCGAGATATTATATATATCGAGATATCTTACATCTTAGTTTGTATTCTCTGGTCCGCAACATATCTCGTGGTGGTCATGCTAGGCCAGCAGGAGGCTTACTACCAAACCAAAACACAAAGTTTCGGCTGACGGATCGTACATATTCCTATTACGAAGATCATCAGGATCGATCCGTCGTTCGCAAATAGACATTATGTAATTCGTTTGACATTACTATGATCGTAAATAGAATTGAAAATGTTTTCTTGTTTGTTCTTTCGTTTCGCTCAGATATTAATTCCGATTTTCGATTTTGATAATAGACCTCCTGACAGATAAGCATTTTTTTTTAATTTCAAGACCAAGTAGGTATTGGCAGCTGTTTCACCTGGTGAAGAGTGATATCGCGCTTGTTCATTAGAAACCTATGAACATTTACTTTGAAGCAACCCATATTGTAGCTCGAAAGGAATTCCATTCCTTACAACTCCTTATAATAAAAGATGATGTGAAACGTTTCGTATGGTTGTGAGAAACGTCGATTACGTAAGGATGAAGAACCAAGTGACGTCTGAGGGCTTAACATGAACAACTTGTCGATAGTTCAATAGTCTTTCATGCTAGGCCCTCAGTTAGGTTGTAAAAAGGTGATACTGTGGTAGAGTATTTTATTTAAAAATAGCAACGCGCCCCGGCTTCACACGGGTGCAATTTACATGTCTCATATAGCTATGTTATCAGCGGATAAAGTAGCTTTTTATTGGTGAAAGAATTTTTAAAATCGGTCCAGTAGTTTTTGAGTTTATTAATTACATACAAAAATACAAATATTTCCTCTTTATAATATTGTATTAGTATAGATATATATAAAATGCTTGAAATAACGTCTGTGAGTAGAGTTAATTAAGTCATTCAGTCGTATTATATTTTCTAGTATTGCTTTACTTAAGAAACTTAGTAAGAGAGAATATTAAAACGAATCTATAAATCATATCTTGAAATAACGCCTGTTAGTAGAGTTAATAAGTCATTCATTCGTATTATATTTTCTAGTATTGCTTTACTTAAGAAACTTAGTAAGAGAGAATATTAACGAATCTATAAATCATGTATCAACAATTGGATATTGCCTCCGTCCTCAAAAACTACTCGTATATATTTATAATTGAAAAAACAATACCATAAAATTGTAAATTCCCCTATATTATGGGGCACACATATTTACATATTGTATATTTTTTATATGATAGACTGGATTCGAACCTGAGACACGTACCACTGATCTATAAAGGCGATAAAAAGACTATACGGTAAGTATTATCATAACAAAATATGATTGTTTGTAAGCAATATTTACTTTTAAATAATAACAATGTTTTTAAACGTACTGGGCATTTTAATCATAAGTTACTTTTGCATGTGCCGTTTTCATTAAATGAAGTAATTTAAACAAAATAGTAACTTTTACCGGATTAATACGCAATTTATTATTTATCCCGAAGTGTCGAATGCTTCTCGACAAGCATGGTCACGGACAGACTGATAGTGAGGTGAAATCTGTCTGATTTAAATTTTCACAAAGTTGCCATATTAACGCCATCTATTCCTACGGAGAGAGATATTTGCCGTAATTTTCTATATTAATAAATTCCATTTTAATCCGGTAAAAGCCATATGTGCTACACGCGATAATAAAAGGCAAAAATATGTTTAAATAACAAAATACTGGGAAGTAAGTGACGCTCGAGCTTTTTAAATATTACAATGGCGGTGTTTATTATAATTTGTGCCATAATGGAAACTGTTTTTGGAGGTACGATATAATATTTTAATGCTAAACGCTCAAATTTAATTGCGATTGCACTGCTAGTGACAACTACCAGTAATTATAAGCAAATTATTTATATAATGTTCCGACATTTTGTCCCAACAAAGCTTTGCCCAATTGAATTGAAATTAATTAATAATTATTATAATTTATCTAAACATATAGCAAATCTATACTCTATACTAATATTATAAAGAGGAAAGATTTGTATGTTACGAATAAACTCAAAAACTACTGGACCGATTTTAAATAATCTTTCACCAAACGAAAGCTACATTTTCAGCGTGTAACATAGTAACTATGTTTTGTGTATAGTACATCTACATTGCAGCGCCCGTGTGAAGACGGGGCGCGTTGCTAGTACACAATATGGTAAATTTGTCGAATCACGGCTCCACCTTAAAACAGCTCCAATTTTTTGACTACTGTTTTTTATCATTCGGGAATGGTGTACCATGTAATAATATGGTGGCGCATGCTATGGAACCCCATAGAAATTAATAAAATGAGCCATCACCTAGGTTAGGTTATGTTGGTATGGTGACCACCAGAATAATGGTGATGAATAGTGATGTGCCGGTTCGTTATATCCGAGAATATTCGGCACATTACTATGTGCTGAACAATTATATTCTATACTGGCTCCGATAGTCTATTTTTTTTACAGTGGCTACACCAGTTAATATTTCAATGGGGAGATATCATTGTGGTGTCGATAACTCTCCCATCTCCGTTGTGTACGAAGGCTTCGGTAAAATAGAGACATACCCCTGGCTTGGCACATTATATTACCCGCTACGTAAGATTCATTTTTCATACAAATTATCCTAGTATATCTATACTAATTGTAAGTATATATTATAAAGAGGAAAATTTTGTTTGTTTATAATATACATAATAAACAAACAAATCTTTCCTCTTTATCATATTAATATAGATCATGACGGGAATCGAACCTTAGATTATAGCTACTCTCATATCTAAGTTATTAAGAAATCGCCGCGGGTGTTTTGAGCTCAGCCCGCCTAGAATGATCATCGAGATATATCTTGCAGACGAGAGAAGACTAACTAAGATATAAAAAAATCTCGATATAGTATATCTCGATAGTCGACACCATCAACTTTGATAGACAAGATATCTCGATCGACAAACTACTTTCTTCGTTATTAGTCGATACTTTTGACATTAGAAGTCGAGTTTTCAAAGTAAATGCCACGTTAGACCCAGAAGATATAATGAGATAATCGATTAAAACACGAGAAAACGCTCGACAAAATTTTGTCGTGGTTGTCATGCTAGGCCGGCATTCAATAACCAATCGGTTATACGTCAATCTATACTTCTATACTAATATTATAAAGAGGAAAGATTTGTATTTTTGTATGTTATGAATAAACTCAAAAACTACTGGACCGATTTTGAAAATTCTTTCACCAATAGAAAGCTACATTATTAACATAGGCTATATTTATTATTAAAAAAAAATAGAAATCCTTAAAAATTCCTACTAAAACCAACCCGAAGTGTGAAAAAATTTGCAAAAATATGTTGTGCCGCATGCGCTGCGGAAAGTATTGATGATAGAACAAAAAGTTCTACAGTATTATAGAACATATAAATATCTACAAAAACTTCGCGAATGTCTAACTGTTGTAGGTATGTTACTATAACTACTTTTTCACATTTTAAAAGTTGATAGAAATACCGATCAAAATCAGACCATGCTATCCATAACTTTGTATTAATTCTTATCTAAATATTTTTTTTTATTTAAGTTTAAGTTTCGTATTTAAGTCTGTTTCAATACCTGTTGATTTCTTTTTGAAATATTGAAATCGGACATTCCATTCAAAAGATATTACGAAATTAAAAATATCAATATAAACAAAAAAGCGCATCAAGCAATACGGCGAGAGGTAGTACTATGTCATTTGCGGTTTTGTTCCGATTTTACTCAAACACTACTCAAACGATTTTAAAAAATCTTTCACCAATAGAAAGCTATATTATCAGTGAGTAACAAAGGCATTGTTTTTTATTTTCATTTACATTGCACCCGTGCGAAGCCGGGGCGTTTTGCTAGTATTATATATACCTATAACTATCAATAACCAATCGACTATCGGTTACTACGTCAATGTTGTAATAACAACGTATCGGAATCGTTTGCAGGTGACAAATTGTTGACGACTTTAGTGGTGTTGGTGTCGAAACAAATGGCCATCGGATCGGCGGCGGACGTGGACAAAGTGCCCAAGTTCGATTTCAGGTGACGCACGCTCTGTTATGTATGACTAGTCAATTTGAACTTGTTGTTTTCATATATCCATGACTTGTATTAGGTAATATCTCACAGTGGAGTCCTAAAAAGCCGATTCAGTTCTCGTCCATGGATACATTCAACTACCAACACGTGTACACTTTATAAATGTATAGATATTCACTTTGTATAGACGTTAATATATCACGACAACTTGACAATATTTCCTTGTAATAACTAGAAATTAACTGTAACACGACTGTAGCTAGAATACCCTTTTCCTATACTTTGCTTAACAGCTAGACTAAGAATTTAGGATAGAATGATATAGCTTCTAGACTATGAATGATTGAAAGGAACGAATGACATGAACAAATACAATGACGAATGAACTGTCGAATGAATTGAATGAATGATATAATAACAATTGAAAATCTGAATTAAATACACATAAAATCATCAAAACAATGAAAATAAACTATTTCTTTTCAACACTTTTGATTACAATATTCGATTACTTTATTTAAATGTGTGATACTCGCGTTAATAAAAGACAATATTAAATCACAACATCTTATAACTAGAATAACTATTAAAATATCGGAAAATGTCGGGAAAAAAATATATGCAGAAATCAATTTTAAAATAAATTATAATTTCAGTTTACGTCACGCACGCTTATAGTTTTTTTTATAATATTTGATGTCCACTAGAAATCTATATAATAGAAATGGAAGAAAATAGCATATTTAATTCCAAATTTTTATTTTTATTTTTGAAGCCAACATTCTGGCAAGACAACATCTCCCAGATCCGCTAGTAAATAGTATTTCTTTTTTTTTAATATGTTATGTGATCTGAAAGCAAGTGAATGACTCTATTCTAGATCTCGTTCGCGAGTGACGGTAGGATCCAATTGTAGTGGTCCAGCATTCCGTGTGAAAGATTACTCGTTTCATCCAGATTATGCTAAGACCACATCAAGTGCGCCAGCATTGATCCAACTGGAATATGATCCTAGACTAACAGGTGAGGTCACTTCAAAAGAACAAAAGTAATATACATATAATGGTTTATTTATGTTAGATATCGAAAGACGAGCATGAGGTTCACTTGATGGTAGGTGATACCTCAGCTACAGAACTTCAGCCAGTGTAGTTCGAGAATTCGTAAATCTATAGACTGAGAACGAAATGCGCAATATGCACTTCACGGTTTTCCGTCTATGTGGTGGTTCGTTACCCGGTCGGAATTTCGATATTCCTCCCACCCGATCAATGCCCGAAGTTACCAGACGTGGGGAATTTAGATATTTCTCCCATTCGAAGAGATCAAACGTAAGGAATACATGCTTACAGAAAATTATATCATCCCGGTGGGATTCGAACCCGCAACCCATCGGAGTGAAATTTTTCTACCAAACACGCCAGCGATCCATATAGGCAGATGTTTTGACCCCTGATGGTAAGTGGTGATGTGGTCAGAGTGATGAATCACATTACGCGCTCTACTATTATTATATATACAAAAAAGTAGAAAAAACATTCTGGTAAGGAACACTCTAATGACTTAGTGATATGAAATATATTATACCTACCAAATATACCTAAAAAAATCATAAAAATCAGTCGAGCCGTTTCGGAGGAGTGCGACTACAAACACCGAGATTTTTATACTATACATATTTAGAGTATATAAACACGTATTACGTTAAAGCCGGGCTTTTGGGCTTGTATCGAAGTCCGGCACTGCTCACGAATGTTCCTCCGAAGCTACTCTAACACACGCGAACGCAACAAAACGAATAATTCTCACAGCAACAGTGCATATGAAAATCGCTGAAATAGAGTGTAAAGCCGACAAAATTAATGTACATAATATGGTGTTTAATGCAAATTACGCGTTTAATTCACAGGATTTCGGCCAATATGCGAGCCGCCCGCCGCATTAAATAATGCACAGTTCTACGCCGTGACACTCTCAAATGGTAATTCTGCACCTAATTTTGTTATTCTGTATGCTTTAAATCATTTAATATATCATTTTAAATTAACCTTTATTATCTGTGCAATTTTGGGTTTAATATACCTACATTGATGGAACCACTGTGAAGGGCTTTTGCCCATTTCGGTTTTAGTTATGTTAAGTAAGTTAATAAAAATAGGTCGACAGCGCATCATTGACTGATGTTCTGTAACTAAGGTTTACATACCATCAAGTGTGCCTCACGCTTCGGATATCTAACATACCATTTCTATTCATTTCTATTTAGTATCTAGCGTAGTTGATAAAATGCATTTTTACCTACAATATTATATGTTTGTAACGAATAAACTGAAAAACCACTGGACCGATTTTAAAAATTATTTCACCAATAGAAAGCTACATTATCAGCGAGTAATATAAGCTTTTTGTGTATAATATATATTTTGTGTATCTACATTGCACCCGTGGTGAGCCGGGGCGTGTTGTTAGTGTAAATATTTTTTCTTAACTGTTATAAGCAAGCCTTTGGCTGCTGTTTCACCTTATACCTAAAGATGGAGAGTGATAAATTGACCTAAGAAGGAACACGCTTGCTCATTAAAAACCTATGCACAATTGTTATCTATATATATAAAAGAGATTTCCACCTATATAGTCACTATATCTCTGGAACCATAAGGCGTAGCGACTTGAAATGTGGTAGGAATATTCCTTTCGCCGAGTAGAGGTCAGCTAAGAACGGATTTTACGAAATTCAACCCACAAGGGGGGTTGCGGGGGCAATTGCTAGTTTGTACTATATAGGTACTTTATTCACTCTACTGCCGCGAAGACACGGACTCCTAAGACACAGTTGGAATCGGTCGGTCGGTTTACATATTATGTGGTGTAACTAAATTATATATTTTTCGAAAAGTCAAATCACTTGGAAAACCCACCAGCACAACTGGCTATACCTTGTTACGTGCGTAATATTTGCTTGAAATATATTTAACGGTAATCGGATTCTCTTGGCAAATAGAAATTGCTGGAAAACAAAAGCTTTTCACGCTGGAAAGTCACTAAAAAAACCTTATGATATTTTCCTTGTTTCAGATTGCCACAAGTCCACAATAAAGCTGTACAGAATGGCATATGTAGAGTTGGACTTGTGCAAGGATTACTACACTCGTTCCGGGGTAAAATGACAATATTACTATTATTAAAACTACCATGCGTGAAAAATGACATGAAATTTTATTTTAAGTACATTTTACATCCTACATTTTTTATGGGTATAGGGGAAGAGGGAGGCCAATAAAAACATGGATTTACTGTGTGAAGAATGATATGTGTTTGGGAGGTGTGACTGATGATATGGCGAGTGAAAGAAGAGAATGGAAAAAGAGAACATACTGCGCCGACCACAAATAAAGGGAACAGGGCAGGAAGAAGAAGAAGTACATTTTACATCCTACGACCTTTTTAGTTCTTTTTTTAAATATTATATAATAGAAGGTAATCGGTCAAGTAACTCCTCTGATTATAAGAGGTTTTATGCCGTCCATAAATATCTGCAATACTAGAGATCCAACTTATAAGAAACAAGCGATCCGCCCCGGCTTAGCAAGGGTGCAATGTAGATGTACTATACACAAAAAAATTGGTCCAGTAGTTTTTGAGTTAAAACAAACAAACAAATCTTTCCTCTTTATAATATTAGTATAGATAAATTAATTCTTATAGGTTTGGACAAACCACCAGCGACAGCCAGATGGTTGTGCGAGGCAGAATTTGTTTAAAGAATCGCGCATGAAAACTTGAGATTAATAATTACATGATAATCTATTTTTCAAATTAAACTTATAATCTTAAATTCAAATTCAAAATCATTTATTAATTTAGGTAACACAATGTACACTTATGAACGTCAGTAAAAAATACATATTAAATGCTTCCAATTTTACATTACTGCCAGTTCTCAAATCAAGGGCGTAGAACGGACGAGAAGAACTGGCAATAAACTCGCCGCCACGCTTTTTAATCGTCAGTGGCGGCGTAAGGCTAGGCGTGGGCGACGTGGGCCACCGCCTACGGCCTCACGACCCAGGGGGCCTCGCGCCCCGAAAATTTATGCATTACTTAAAAAAAAAATTGCCAAAGAAAAACATTTTTTGCGCTGGCAGAGGGCCCCACAAAATGAATCTTGCCTGTCATGTTTGTAAGGAGCTGCAACTATTACACCATATTCCACGTTAAAGTTAAATGAACATGAAAATACTGTAGTGTTGGATATTGCTATTGTATTAAGCAATGCAGCGCGAGACACTGTAATACACTTTTATCTGTTGACGTATTGTCCTCTCGAGAGTTCATTTATTTCGCGCTTTTATATTAGGGATGTTATGGATATGAAATTCGGATATGGATATAAGATATTGATTTCAGATATTGTTACGGATATGAAGTAAGTTCGGATAGTATCGGTTACGGATATTAGATATTGTAACGTAATTCCTCAATGACTGACTACTTCGTTTTGACTAAGCAATAGAAACATTATTTATGTTTTTAATTGTTATCTTTTAGAAAGTAGGTTTTACTGTATCATTTGTCATTTTTGGCTGATGCCTCAACATTGGTGAGGTGCTGAAAACCAGCGCTATGCCAAGAGTATTGACATAGCACAAGCTGAATAACCACACCATTTAGTAGTCTACCTAAATTTTCTTTTTTTATGTTTAACTGATTTTGTATTTATTTTTTTCTTCTTATTGTTTGTTTGTTTGTACCTAATTTTATTCTTACTCTAATTCTGAAATAATAATGCAAGGGACATGCGCGGCTAGTGTATCGTCTCGGTTGGGCAAATACAAAAACCTGTCATATTATCTCATTCAGACTCCGTTCTGTTATATTCATATTTAATATTAAATTAATTGTTTAATCAGCAATTTAATAACATATATAAGACCACAGCCACGAGGTTGGGTAGAGAGTTGTTTGCCTGCCGCGTTACGGAGCGGTCCGCGTTGGTTTTAAAAAGAAAAGTGGGGTGCATAATTAAATATTGTAATTTTAATTAAACAGTGTTAAGTTGGTAATAAAATAGTTTTTTTTTAAAAACCTCACACGGAAAGCCATCCTAACAAATTGGTGTCAGAAGTGGTATTCCCGGAAAATACTGGGAATCTAAGTGTTTTTTTTTGGTTCCGTGTAAAAGTGTAGTGAAGTGATCGACGGTAAGCCTCCGCTGTATAGCGTGAGCCCGCATCCACCTAAGCACTACCATTGCTGCTGGGTCGACGATAAGCCTCCGCTGTTAAGCGTGAGCCCGCATCCTCCTCAGCATAACTAACACTGCTGGGTCGACGATAAGCCTCCGCTTTTGAGCGTGAGCCCGCACCGCGCACCCACTAATCTTCAAAATCCCGAATTATTAATTACGGAATTTGCCAGCACTACGCGTAGGTAGTTAAGCAAACTCCGGGAAACGTCGAGTATTTCTGCAATACGACTCTTTGGGTCGCCAGGAGCCCGCCGTTCCCACGATGAATACGATTCATGCTACTGTCTTCGTAATACAATTACTGTGAGTCATCGAATTCTTTATAATGAACAGTTAATGTTAATTAATGAAGTTA
Source organism: Anthocharis cardamines (assembly GCA_905404175.1). Classification (NCBI taxonomy): domain Eukaryota; kingdom Metazoa; phylum Arthropoda; class Insecta; order Lepidoptera; family Pieridae; genus Anthocharis; species Anthocharis cardamines. The sequence goes on from FR989974.1 coordinate 1,471,665, forward strand.
CAGTTTATAAAATTATAATTTTTCCTTATTTTTTCACGTTTTTAACATATTGTTAACATATTATTTTAACATAAAAATCTGTTATCAGTTTAAATTTTTACATTTTATATTTTTACAATTTATATTTTTACATTTTAAAAGTTAAATTTACTATAAAATTTACATGTTTGTGTACATCTCTTTATTCTGTTGATTTGTAGTACGTTTATACATTTAATTTTTATCTCCAATTTAATGCCTCTGAAAGAAGAGAACGTCGATTCGCGTGATTCAGATATTAACGTCTATAGTTCTTCCGAGGACTCGCCAGCTCAAAAACAAAAGGTTAAAATGGCAGACAAAATCACGTTATCGGTCCTCACAAAATTCATTAAACCCTTCAGTGGAGATCGCGAGCTTTTACCTGCGTTTTTAACGAATTGCGAAAACGCAATTTCTCTAGCTACCACAGATCAACAGAACGTTTTGTGTAAATATATTATCTCGCAATTGGAAGGCAAAGCTCAATTAGCTTGTTGTTTAAAAACTTTTGATAAATGGTCCGATATTAAATCATTTTTAAAATCAACTTTCGGAGAAAAAAAACATTCGACTCATTTATTAGTCGATTTACAAAACTGTAAGCAGTTGCCTTCCGAAGACGTGATGCAATTTTCTATACGGATTGAATCTTGTTTGACACGTTTACAATCCGATATTCATTATAGTTGTGACAACCAAAAAGAACTTCAAGGCCGTATAGCCGCCATGGAAGATTTGGCCCTTAATACGTTTTTGTTAGGGTTGAACTCAAGTTTCTCTCATATTGTACGTTGTCGCAACCCTAAATCGCTGTCAGAGGCGATAACACATGCGATAGAAGAAGAAAAATTATACAATCTATCAAAACTTTCTAATCGCTCTCCTAAAAATTGCTCATTATGTAATAAAAGCGGTCATATCGCTTCAGAGTGTTTTAAAAATAAAAACAAACATCTTTCTCGCAACTTTCATCGCCTAAATTCATTAATTGATCACGGGCAAAATTCCAACAATCAGTTTAAAAATAAATTTAATTTTGACCCTAATAAATTTTGCGCATATTGTAAAAATCGTGGACATTTAATAGGTGATTGCCGCAAACTTAAAGCTAAAAATAATTCGCGGTCCGATGCGCGTAATCCTACGTCATCAAGTTTTAATGCACCAGTACCAAGCTCAAGCAACTTGAAATCGAATAATAATCGGTCCAATGTCCATCACGTTGACATAGATGATTCTAATACAGATACTTTAAACTAAAAACGGTTTCAGTTCCGTGTCGACCGAAACCTCTTTTTTATAATGACACGAAAAATATTAAGCCCTGTGTTCCTAAATTATACCCAACACAGGTTAGCGCAAATAAAATGACTCCGGGTCATTCAAACTGTGTTCCCGAATTAAGTTTAACACAGGTCCGCGCAAATAAAGTGACCATGGGACAACCAGTCTGTGTTCCTAAATTCTATTCAACACAGGTCCCTTCATTGAATAAAAATTCAAAATTTAATGTCACTCATCCCTCCACTCGTAATAAATCGAGTTTTTCTAGGGATCATTCGCGTAGGGAAACATTTACTATTAACAATATTAACAATAAAGTATCTCTACCTCACGTTTACAACCCACAATTTCGATTGTCAAATATTCTAGTTTACATAATAAACCAGATCTTGACCCTGAAATTATAAAACTCAAGGGTTTAAGCGATAATGATTCATACTGCGAATCTCTCGGGTCTATAAGACTTAAATTTGACTATCGCGTCTCGTCAAAAAGTAAAATATTATTCGACTATGTTTTTCACGCAATTAATGATACGATTAACTTAAATTACGATGGTATTATCGGAAGTGATTTTATTCAATATTTCAAAATAGATATTCAATATTCTAACAATATTCTTAATTTAGAAGGTTATAAAATACCTATTTGTTGTAGCAAGCCATCATATATTATACCTCCACGGTCAGAGACGGTCATTGAATGTTCAGTTTCCAATCTCTCAGAATTATCTAATTTAAAAGAAGGTTTGATACTAGATCATAAAATTTGCGAAGGAGTACATGTAGCAAATTGCATAGTTAATTTAAAATCGAACAACCGAGTCAATGTTTCAGTTATTAATACTAACGAAACTGAAGTTGAAGTTAACAATTTTCAAGTTCATTTAACACCTTTTGAATTTCCTCTTTCAAAATTAAACGACCTTCAACTAAAACATGTTCATCAAATAAACTCTTATAGTACTGACCGATCTCAAAAGGTACTCGAACAAATAAGATGCTCTCATTTAAATTCTCAAGAGGAAAAAGCTCTAATTAACTGTATTTCTAAATATACTGACATATTTTACCTTGATGGCGAACATTTAACTAATACAAACGTGATTAAACATTCCATAAACACTGGCGATGCAGCCCCCATTCATGTTAAATCATATCGGTTTCCCGAAATACATAAAGACGAAGTTGAAAAACAGATAAATAAAATGTTAGATCAAAACATAATTCGTCCTTCAACTTCCCCTTGGAATGCACCTGTATGGGTGGTCCCGAAAAAATTAGATGCATCGGGAAAACAAAAGTGGCGCATTGTTATCGATTATAGGCGTTTAAACGACGTCACTGTTTCAGAGGTTTATCCTCTTCCTCTTATTACTGATATTTTAGACCAGTTAGGTCATTCTAAATACTTCAGTACGCTTGATTTGGCGTCAGGTTTCCATCAACTATTATTAGAGCCCAAGGACACCGAAAAAACAGCATTCAGTGTCACTACTAATAGTATTTCAGGCCAATTTGAATTTACCAGAATGCCGTTTGGACTAAAAAACGCGCCATCGACATTCCAGAGAATGATGAATTTAGTTCTCACTGGTCTGCAAGGTCTTCATTGCTATATTTACCTAGATGATTGTATAGTCTACTCGCACGACCTTCAATCTCACATTCAAAAACTCGAAAGTATATTTACCAGATTTAGAGAGGCAAATTTAAAGTTACAGCCAGACAAGTGTGAGTTTTTGCGACAAGAAGTTGCTTACTTAGGGCACGTTATTACCGACAACGGTGTTTCGCCTAACCCCGATAAGGTGAAGGCTATTTCCCAATTTCCAAGACCAAAAACCCCCAAGGACGTGAAATCATTCCTTGGATTAACAGGTTATTATCGTCGTTTTATAGAAAACTTTTCTCTCATAACTAAACCTCTTACTTCCCTATTAAAAAAGGATGTTGATTTTCATTGGTCTCAGGAACAGGAGCACGCTTTCACAACTCTTAAACAAAAGTTAATCTCTGCTCCCTTATTACAATACCCCGATTTTTCTCAACCTTTTATTGTGACGACGGATTCTTCAAACTATGCCGTCGGTGCGGTTTTGTCCCAAGGTGAAATTGGTAAAGACAAACCAATTGCATATGCGTCTCGCACATTAAATAGACAAGAAGGTAATTATTCAACTACCGAGAAAGAGCTTCTCGCTATTCTTTTTGCTGTTAATACATTTAGGCCTTACCTCTACGGTTATAAATTTAAAATCGTAACCGATCATCGACCTTTGACCTGGTTATTTAACGCAAAAGACCCAGGTGGTCGTCTTTTAAGGTGGCGATTAAAACTTGAAGAATACGAGTATGAAATCGTATATAAACCGGGCAGAATAAATAGCAACGCAGATGCGTTATCTCGCTATCCGGTCAATGCCGTAACCACACGTAGTTGCAAACTAAATTCAGTTTCTTATGAGGAATATTTTAAAAAACAATTTACCAAAACCATTTCTGAATTGGATACTAAAATCGAGGAACATAATCAAGGTTTACATACAGCAAAACAAAAATCCATTGCTTGTCCATTTTCTTTAGACTTCGATCATTCTATGCCGCATTGCGAGCAGTTATTATCAATGATTGATAATGTCGATGAATTGCGTGCAGGTGAACGTGAACCTGACACCGTACAAACTATAAATTGTAACAATAATAAAATTATTTATTTGCTATTTTCCAAAATCCATCACTTTGATGAAACATCTTATAAAACTATTTATAACTTACTTATTAAATTACGTGATGTAATCATATCTAAAAATGATTATGAAAAAGAATTAGCATTACCCGATTTCACAGAACCATTTACTAAAATAGTTTATGTAAAAATTTATAATATGATATCTTATATTTTTCATAGCACTAATATCAAAGTGCATATTTATAAAAACCAGATTCTTTACCCTACTCCTGCTGAAATTAGTAATATTCTCAAGGAAAATCACGGGACGATCATAGCTGGTCACCCAGGCGTTAAACGCATGTTAAGCAGAATTAAAGCTTCATATTATTGGAAAAACATGCGCTCAGATATCGAACAATTCGTTAAAAACTGCAGGATGTGCCAAGTAAATAAACCTTTACGTGCTACTAATAAAGCACCTATGGTCATAACCTCCACGAGCGTCAAACCTTTTGAAAGACTAGCTCTCGATGTTGTTGGTACTTTACCTGAAGCTGGTTTCCAAAAATTTAGATACATTTTAACGCTCCAGGATGATTTAACTAAATTTTCTTGTGCTTATCCAATGATAACAAATACAACTGACGAGATTGCTCGTAACCTTATACATTTTTATTCGTTATTCGGTTTTCCTAAAATGTTGTTGACTGATCAAGGCACAACTTTTACTTCTGATTTATTTAAGCAGCTAAGTAACATACTTAAAATTAAGAACTTATTTTCTACGCCTTATCATCCGCAGACAAACGGTGCGCTAGAACGTAGTCATGCTACCCTTAAGGAGTATTTAAGGTCATTTGTCAACGATAATCAGAATGACTGGCATTGTTATATTGCTACAGCGATCTTATCGTATAATACAACCCCTCACTGTACAACTGAATTCACTCCTTTTGAGCTTTTATATGGTTATAAACCACCAATTCCCAGTAGTGTATATGAAACAAATGATAACACTACTTATCACGAGTATATTCGCGCCTTACAGTATCGGATGAAATACTCTCGAGAAAAAGCAATAGAAAATATAAATAAAAGTAAAGAAATTTCCAAAAGGTACTATGATTCCTCAGTACGTGTAACGTCATACAAACCTGGTGATATGGTTTACTTAAAATGGCACCATAGGCTTCGTAAATCCTTATCTCCTGTATGGAAAGGTCCATTCAAAATTGTTAAATTGAATGGTAAACATAATGTTACTTTATCAGTGAATAGAAAACATGTGAAATATCACACCAATGAAATAAAGCCTGCACATACTTAAATATTAAAATCATGTAACATTATATCTTACTTCTTTAATAAAAGATACTACTTTTATATATTTCTTATAATCTAAAATAATAATAAAATCTTATCTCTAGCTCTAAAACATATAAAAAACTTATATTCTATAAACTTAGGTACTATTAATTCTTAAAACTAAACCTTAAACTTAATATTAAATATAACTTACTTAATAATCATTAATATTTACTCTAGATATAAACTTATACTAGATTTTATGACTAAGCTGAAAACTAGAACTTAAAAGATAATAAGTTTATTATTTCTATCCAAATAATTTAAAAAAAAATAACTAAAGACAGTGTGTAATACAATATTGTCTCGTTATTTCCAGATTAATATTTCATCAGTGTCACGGAAGCTCGTCTATTACACCAATCGTGCATAGTTCAGGACTATATTTTGATCCGGTGCAAACTATACACTTCTATAATGATTATTGGGATATCGTCACTCATATCGAAATCGTTTCGCTAGAACCTCAATTAAATAATATCAAAAATCTTTTAGACAAAACGATACAAATATGTAATAAAATTCAAACAAACAACTTTATTCAATGTAAAGACATTTTTAGTTCAATTCATATTTTATTAGATAGTAATTTTATTAAAATTCAGTCCTTGTCTCATCTTATTTCTCCAAAGCAAAGTTATAAAACTAAACGATCTTTAGAATTCGGAGGAGAAATCTTAAAGTTTTTCTTTGGCACACTAGATGCTGATGATGCTCGAAAATATGATGCTGCAATCGAGTCTTGTAAAAAGGACGAAAACGAAATATATAATTTAATGAAGGAAAATATTCATATTATTAAATCTTCAATTAACACATTTAATTCCACTATTTATAATTTAAACCAAAACGAAATAAAAATTAACTCACAAATTAATCATATGAACAAAATTTTAATCGAATTAAATAAGGTTAACGATCAGCTGTTATACTTTTCTCACATGAATAGTCTTCTAAACATAATCGAAGGTTCACTTTTATCCATTTCAAACCTTATTGATAATATCTTAAATGCTATTTTATTTTCAAAAAGTAATATCTTACATCCTTTAGTTATCAGCCCTACAGCGTTATACAACGAACTTGCAAAGCAAAGCAATTCTATAAATAAACGTTTAAGGTATCCTATTCAATTGTCGATAGATAACATTCATACATTAATCGATATTTCAAACTTAACATCATATTTTTATAATAATAAAATCATTTTTTATTTTGCGAATTCCTTTGATAAGTGAAACTAAATATAATCTTTATAACATTTTATCTTTACCTACTCCTCACGACGAGAAAAATCCTAATTCCTATGTCTTAATAACTCCTTCAAAACCCTTTTTGGCTATAACCGAAGATAGGTTAAATTATGCTTTATTCGATAATTTAGATAACTGCCTTAAAATTAGTGATACTTATTCTATTTGTAAACTCATTACGATTTATTCTAGTTCGTACAACCCTATATGTGAAACAAAACTGTTAACGGATATTAATTTAATATTACCCAAAGAATGTAATGCGAAATTGCTTTATGGTCAAATCGATATATGGCATAACTTAAATAATAATAAATGGATATTTGTTCAATCCAAGCCTAGTAAAGTCACCGTAAGTTGCAATGATGACGTCACAGAACAAGTCATATTAGGAACAGGCATATTTAAACTCAGTCCCGATTGTATCGCATACTCTAAAACCATTCAACTATTCCCAAGTTCTCTAAAAACAATTTCAATCAAAAATCGCCTTATTATTGACTTTGATTTAACCTCGGATGACTGTTGTAATAAAGATATCGTTAATAAAACATTACCTTTGCTATCTCCTATTCAAATTAGTAATATCAATTTAAATAATTTAAAACACTCTGCAATTCAATTAGATGATTTAGAAAATAAAATTAATGTCTCTCAATCGGAATCTCATTTTGTTATCTATGGAACCTATTATTCCTATTTCACCTATTTTTGTATAACATGCATTATTTCTTTTATCCTTTTTAAACTCTACCAATGTCTTCCAAAATCAAGTTGTCACTGCTGTATACAAATATATAACCAATGTAATAATAATAAAAAATCGAAAAATTCTAATTCGATAAGGAACTCAATTGAGCTCAAAGAAATCACATCTTCCAGTGATTCTGTTAATTCTTTAGCTTCATGCTACCACAATAAAGAAATTTTAAGTTCTACTGATATTAAAAGGTCAAAGCGCAATCTAACAAATTTTTAATTAATTAATTATTATGTCAAATATTATATTTTTGTGTAGTATCAAATGTTTTACTAAAATAATATTCAATAAATATTGTAATTCAGTTTAATTATATTTAAACATTATTATTACAAATTGTGAAAATGTTTTATTCATACATGTTGACTATTTAATCTTTACTATGTCAAGATAAAAATAAATAATTTCTGCATCTTTTATTTGTTATAACGTTACTATGTGTCATTTATTAATAATTATAATATGTCTTTTAATTTTTAGAATTTCTATTTTATCGTTTTTAATGTGTTTTGTGAAACCTCATTTTTCTTTTTGAATGAATTCGTTATAAAGAATTTTAATTTTCTTTTTGTTATACATTTTTATTTCCCTTCATCCTACAGGGATAAAGGCAAATCTTAAGGGGGGAGATGTTATATTCATATTTAATATTAAATTAATTGTTTAATCAGCAATTTAATAACATATATAAGACCACAGCCACGAGGTTGGGTAGAGAGTTGTTTGCCTGCCGCGTTACGGAGCGGTCCGCGTTGGTTTTAAAAAGAAAAGTGGGGTGCATAATTAAATATTGTAATTTTAATTAAACAGTGTTAAGTTGGTAATAAAATAGTTTTTTTTTAAAAACCTCACACGGAAAGCCATCCTAACAGTTCCTATCCGAAATTATTCGATTTTTTATAGAGGATTCGGTTACGGTTACGGAATAGATTAATATCGGATAACAGATAGTTTTATATACGATTACGGAGCTTCATAACATACCTGTTTAATATTGTAGAATGGAGTATATTACTTGAACACAATTTATTTTAATATAAGTCAGGGATCTGTAAATTTTTATTATTTCTTGAGTATTATATTATGTTGTGTTTTATGTTAGATATCGATAGATAGGTGATACGTTGACTTATTTTACTTTTGCGCTGATTTACTTTACATTTACTCTGAACCAAAGAAAATATTTGGACTAATGCCGAAACGCATAAACTGCACTGCACTCTACATATTATGTAGAGATCCTTGTTAAAAAAATGTTCGTTATTTACGCGCATAATGCGCGTTTTAGATTCTGTCTATGCTCTGAATGCTCGAAGTAAAAATTAGGCCGACAGCGCATCATTGACTGTGCATTCAGTGCCGGTGTTAGGGCCACTGACGCCCCGGGCGAGAATATTGTGACGCCCACTTTAGGAAATCAATATCGACTGTTAATTGTCTGCTTTATTATTTTTTATACACGGATTAAATTAGAAAAAATTAATTTTCCAGCGGTTTCATTTTCAATCGGCAGAGTAGCTAGGTTACGATATGCGTAGAGCACCGGGCGCAAGGCATAGGTTTTGAGGGTGTGCAGCACGGGAGGCAGGAGACTCCAGACCCCCCCCCCCAAATTTGGCACCCTGGGCCGTCGCCCCATCCCGCACCCCCTTAACACCGGCACTGTGTGCATTGTTCTGTGGCTGAAATATCAACTACCATCAAGTGAACTCATGTTCGTCTGTCGATATCTGACATAAAAAAATATCTGTATATGCTCGTGGATTTCATCCCACTATTTCTTAAGGCCGCGATAAGGCCACGATGTACTTCCATAGATTAGAAGTCGGTCGTTTTTGTGATAACGAAATGAAACTTCAAACTGTTAATTACAAACTGATAACCTGTTAGAAAAGCAGCTAATTTTATTAACTGTTAATAAATTCAACTGGTTTTGCGTTAAATAAACAAGCGACTACGCGTTGAATGTACACGTTTTTTAATGGAAAAATATTTTCGCTTTTGGTATCATTCCTTGATATAACTGGACCAATTTTATTCAGAAGGTATTCGAAATCACTTGAAATCTCTTACACTTTGCATTTTGAAATGAAGCTATCAAAAGATCTACACAAACCGACACGCGCCGTTGGAAGAGCCCTGTTTGTGTGCGTTGCCGTCCGTGGTCGTAGGCTGTCCGTGAACATCCGTAGAATTGCGGACCGTGGGAAGCCAGCTTAATATCGTTGAGTGAAACAGTTAATATATTTAACGGCTTTTGCGGTAAACGAAAAGCAGCTAATTCGTTAACATTAGAAAAGCGGTTTAAAAAAGCTGCTTGTTGAACTAACGTCCACTCCTACCATAGATTAGTTATGTCTGTAATACATTTTTTTTTGTATTATATTATTATTTTATTCTTTCAGTTGGACACCCAGAGTGTGTGGCCATCACACACGCTTTGCGCTAGGGCAACATCTGGTAAGGAGTGTGTGTGGCCAAGCGGTACTGTTCTGGCCTTGCGACAAAATCTTCGATGGAGCCTGGTTCGTAATTAAAAAACCTGCCGTGCGCATCGATGAGTCGTGGGTACGAATCCCACCGGGAGAACATGTTTATTATTTTCTTTAACCATGTCTTCCCCACGTCTGGTAACTTCGGACATTGAACGGGTGGGAGAAATATCAAATTTCAGACCGGGTAACGAACCACCATTCATAGATGGAAAAACCGTGAAGTGCATATTGCGCGTTTAGGTTTCATTCAGACTATGGATTTCCGAATGCTCGAAGTAAAAAGTAGGTCGACAGCGCATCATTGGCTGATGTTCTATAGCTGTTATAACCTACTATCAAGTGAACCTTATGCTCGTCTGTCGATATCTAACATAAGTAATAAATAAATAAAAAAATTAATACCAAAAGTATATGGAAATACAACGCTAATTTTCAGTAACTCCTATTTTCTATATAAGCTATGTATGACTTTTTCCACAATTTATACATTAACATTTTTACCCGTAGTTTTATATCTAAAAATATGTGTGATTAAACAAATAAAAATTCTTTTTAATTTTTATTCATTCTTTAATAAAAATTCAAATACTCTATTAAAACGTAAGGAATACTTCAACTTCAATAAACGAAATCCAGGTTGGTATCGGAGTACTTGGGCCAGGTTGTCGAGCGCCAGCCCGGTTCATGGACTACAGTATCTACCAGCCTTGGGTCAGAAACAGCCTCCTGAGGATCGGCAGACCAGCTGTCACCAGGGTCGCTGACAATCACATTGTGATGCGACGAAGTGAGTTTTACAATTATCAATTTTGACGGGCTCGTTGGCGCGTTCGGTAGAACACCTGCCGTGCCCATCGATGGGTCGTGGTTTCGAATCGCACCGAGACGACATGTTTATAATTTTCTGTAAGCATGTTTTCCTCACGTCCGGTAACTTCGGGTAATAAATTACTCTCAAGCTTTTCCTAGTTTTGTTCAAAATCAGAAATCTCTTTTTTAACCATACCAAATTAACTGTAATTGATTATCACATCCGACAATATTAATGGGGTCAGGCAAAATGGTTTAGGGTACAAACTGTTTAGACTTTTTCAGGTTTTTCAAACGTCGAAAGATTTGGACCTTGCGACCCGGAGGAAACTAAGGTCGAATTGTACACAGATAAAACTACAATTGAACAGTATCCGTCAATCAAAAAATACAGAGTTAGCTATAATGTAAGTTTTATCAGTTGATCTGTACCCGTAGTAAGAAATAAAATATATAACAGAACATTTTAAACATTTTATAAATTGTGGAATTCGAACGCGTAAGTACTCATCAAAATGCAAATTATAGCTCAAACTACAGACTAGCGATGAGATATACTTGCAAAATTCGATACCGAGGGTTCCAAGTACGAGTCCGTAAAAAAACTAGGGTCGAAAACCAGGTTTCATAATACTTTAATCGAGCTCCGAACTCTATTGTAAAAATACTTACATAGGAAAACGATCCCTACTCTCTTAGAGATAAGAACCACAATCGTATTTGCAAGAAAATACTTTAAAAGTATAAAATACTTGCATAGGATTGTGCTCCTTATTAATAAATGCTTACGGGTCGTTTTCCTATGCAAGTATTTTATGCTTTATAGTATTTTTTGCAGGTGCGATTGTGCTCATTATTTGTATGGCATTACGGATCGTTTTCCTATGCAAGAATGTTCATACTTACAAGTTTTTCCCGCTCGCACCAGGGCGCCCTACTTCCAAGCAAAGCCCTGGTTTTAAAACCTGGTGGCGTAAATACGTCTCATCTTTACTACAGACTACAGCAAATTATTTTAATGGTGACATATTGTGTATTGTGGGTGAGAAAAGTTGATAACGTTTCTATTTATATAGCCATAATAAAAAAAATTACAAAGGTAGTCCTTACTTTTCGTTCTAGATTCTAGAGAGAATATGATATTAATTCCTTATTTCATTTTTCAGTTCACAATTTTCGCGAACGTGGAGTATACGTGCGTTGTATTCAGAGTGTTAAACCGGAGACCAAAGAAGAAGGAATTACCCAAAATATTCCTACGCCGTTGGTGTACGTCACCCAGTCCCCTGTGCTACGGCATGAGGTATCTCCAAGTGGACTTCTATCTCGAGATTTTCTTCACAGAGTCGATCACTTACCAAGTCATGGCTTACGGGAAAGCACTGAAGTTCCTAGATATTAAGCGGACGTTGGCTTATTTCAATTCTAAAAAGCCGCTGCCGGAAATACCGCAGCTCACTAAACCGGAAATAACGACTAAGCGTTCTTGATTTTTTTTATTATTATTTATTACAATTGTACAGGTTCATATGAATTGCTTAGACAACTGGCTAGCACTACGGCAACCTAGTATAGGTTAGAATTTATCTGTCATTTTGTATTGTGATGTTTATTTTAGTTATTTACGGCCTTATTAATAAACGTATTATAAGCTTGATATAGCTTCGTCTCGCTCTATCGAATATAAAAAGACTACAGAATGAAAGAAACAAAACATATTTAAACTATATCAAGCTAAAGTAGTCAAAATAATGCGTTTTAGAATAAGGCAGTTAGAAACTTAGGATAATCTTCCGTTTAGAACATACCTCCAATCGATCTTCAATTTGGTATACTTATGTATTTTGATGCGCTGACCACGACTATCATACTCAAAGTATCCGCAAATTTGATTTTCCAGGTCAAATCTTTTAGATTTAGAAAAATATTGATTTTTAACAAAAATTGTAGCCCACTAAACGACTGCTATTTTATGTTTAATACATTTTTTCTAAGATCAGTATTTTCAGAGAATATGCTGTAATGAGAAAAAAATAAAAAGGCTCAATCTTTTTATGGCCTAAAACTTGTTGGAAACGTTTTTCTTAAATCCATACCTTTTTTAAATAAACGTGAAAAACGAAATCATGTTTTTTTCAAGGATTGACCTTGAAAATAAAATTTGCGGGTATTTTTAATATCATATTATTGATTAGCGCGTCAAAATACATGGATATACCAGAATTCAGATCGATTGGACGTATGTTCTAGAACACCCGAAACTAAATATTAGACATGACGAGTATTTTCTCGATATGAAGTACTAAGAAATAGGCACGTCAGTCAAGCGTTGTGTTATAAGAAATATAAATAATTACATGTTCCCGTGAAACGCGTATTTACGTTTGAATATCGTAATTTAATTTTCCATCGCACCTCGTTTTCGCGCTAAATCATAAAATCAAGCTTCATTAAATCTCGCTTCCATTCCGAAATAAATTTACGTTATATCAAAAATGTAACGAAGGCTTTTGAATGATTATAAAAAAATGTTTATTCAAGTAAATAATCTTTGACGAAAGGTAATTATGGTATTTGAATTTTTTACTTAAAAAATTCATACGTTAAAAATACGGCGAAAAAGATACAAATCTAGAATTTGTTCATCAAATAAACCTTGTGTAGCAAAAAGATAAAACACAATCTCATCTGCATTCAAAGCAAAAGATTACTTTTCAACAATTTTAAAAATATTTTATTCGTTTTGCTTTTCCGCGTTTCTTGTTAAACTCAAGGGTTGGACAAAGTTTCTGAGTCCGTTATTTGCATAATTTCACGTCGGCCACGGCAGAGGCACACCGCCGCCACGCCACTTCCGGTTCCGGTCAACCTTACTACATAATAATTAATTGTGCAAAACTAACGTTAAAATTGGACATTAAAGTTCACTAATAATTAGCTACTTCTCTCCTTTCTATCTTTACATTTTTATTTTAAAACAGTTGTCTTCTGGATTCCCCGGAATTCGAAAACAGGCACCCCGATACTAAACGCATTGCACTTACCACTGAGCTATCAAATACAATAATCAATTATTAATTTTATTTTAATTATATTTTGACAAGGATTTAAGTATTGATAGTGTTAAGTGTTAACTGTTATTTCAAACTAAAATAAATATAAAATAACGAATATGTTCTATGTTTTAAATGAATTATTATAAAATTAAACAAAATTTTGTGTTTTCAATAGTTTGAAATGTACTTTCTCTCGAAGCTAATGTAAAGTTTTATTAAAATTTGTCAAGAATTTTATAAAAAGTGGAAAAATCTACAGCTTTTAATCAAACATTTTATCTAGATTGCTGAAAAAAGTGCATTTAAAACTAAACTTATAAAATACTCTAACGGGCTGCCGCTGTCACTAAGCTATTCTACTTAATTTAGTGATGTAACTATAGTAATATCGATAGTTTGATTCCTACATAGTATTTCATTTAATCTGTATATTTTTATTATATAACGTGATACGTAATTATACACATTATGTATTTAAACTACAAAAAACTCTTCTCGTTACTCGTATTTTCTCTTAGTCAACGTCGTTAAGAAGGCCGCTTTATTTTCGTTTTTTTTTTATTTTGTTTTTTTATTTGATTTTTTCTACCTGTTAATTTGTTAATCTACCTGTTAATCTACATAAAATTTAATATACATTGCACTATAAATTCACTCAGTGATTTACTCCAATACTATTGCCCTTAAATATATTGAAAGCACTTTACAAATGTTATATTTTCCTCTTTCATTGTAAGAATATTGCGTTTAACACTTGAAATGGAAACGGGACAACTTCAACAACTATCAACAGTAACTTTTCAAGTAGCGCCGCTTAAGAAATGTCACTTACAAGATTCAATTATTCAAGTTAAGAGTGGAGATATTACAACTTTTTGTGTACTGGTATATTATTTATCATTTATTTATAAGTACGTGGTAGCCACGACAAGATTTTGTCGACCCATTTCTCGTGTTTTAATCAATTATCTCTTTACGTTTTCCGCGTCTAACATGACACACATAAAACTCGACTTCTAATGTCAAAAGTAGAGATATTTGTCGATCGAGATATCTTGTCTATCGAAATTGTCGATATCTTATATCTTAGTTTGTCTTCACTCGTCCGCGAGACATATTACGAGTATGATGTCCGGCAGAAGTACGTATAGGTTAATGCATCCAAAATTATAATATAATAAATTTGAATGAAACTTGGTATTCATTTATAACAATTTATTGCAGAATAGGGAATACTATAAATACTAATAAGTTTGATTATGTCAAACAACAATTAGGTTGTATTAACACAAATTCCGAAATGCTATGCGAATTCTCTCGTACCATGGCTAATAAATCTTATTACTAATATGTCTATTATTGTATGATATATAATACTATGATATGATAACAATACTAGTATCTATATTTTTTGTAGAAATAGTATCATCTTAATCATTGTACTATTAATTATCTAGTATGTTTTTGTTAGTATTAACGTACTTACGATAATGATGAAACTTGTATTTTTACTACTTTTTATTTTAATAGATACTTACGTTGTAGCCGACATACGTTGTACTTCCTGAATGTTGGATTAAAAAATGTAAGGGCACTGTAGTGTCTCTAGATTTTTGTCTACATCACTCTTCCGGAACGGACTAGCCATACATTTTGACTAAGGTGTAGGGTTTGTAAAAAAACTTGGCTCCGTAAGATCTGATAACTTTTTTACAGTGCAAGCAATAAGTACCTACTCGTCTTGGTGTTTCTTTACATGTAAATGTTTTATGGTATGATATATGTATTATATTTCAGGACTATCCAATTGTGTATCTAACAACTCAAAAACACACAAAGAATTTCATCAACATCGGTTGGCAGTTTTAGAAGAGTTCACTGACATATATGTACATATACCTACAGAAGAATTAAAGTTAAAAACGCGCGTAAGTAATTAAAAAAATATCCACTTATCGACAAATTCATAGAACATCACTACTTTTAGTGAATTGACTGCAGGAAGCATTTCCAATAGATTAAGTAGTTCGTTCGCACAAGATAATTCCTCGAACCTCTTTAGATACCTCCAGCGAATAATAATAGCTATATCGATTATTTTTATATTGTTAGAAAATAAATAACTACCACACTTATTTACCAAATAATTACCAGTACGACGACGAAGTTTTTGAACCGACGATATTTTGAAGTAAAACATTTATATTGACAGATTTAAATTGTATCTTATTCGCTAAGCTTCTTCTTTCTTCTTCTTCTTTTTTTTATTTGGAGTCGGCACAGTATATTCTCTTTTTCCATTTTCTTCTTTCACTCGCCATATCATCAGTCACACCTCTCAAACACATCATTCTTCACACAGTCAATCCATGTTTTTTTGGCCTCCCTCTTCCCCTATACCCATCCACTTTCATATTCAAAACTTTTTTAGATACATATTTTTCATCTCTTGTCATAAATAACATGCCCATACCAAGCCAAACGATTACCTTTAAATTTTTCATTCACTGGTTCTACTCTCAACTTCCTTTTATATATGTATTAATTTCTTATCTTATCTAATCTTGTCACTTCACACATCCACCTCATTCTCATCTCAGCTACATGCAAAAGTTTTTCATCCATCAGCTTACTTGCCCAACATTCATAACCAATAATGAATACGCTGATGTATTATGGGAGATTTTCATGCAATTCTCATCCCTTGTTTCACGCCTTTTATTGTTTGAGTAATGTACCTTCTGGGCAGATGTTTTCGACTTAACGCACCGTCCAAATTTCATAAATAAAGCTTCTGGTGTTATTTTGCTTAAATTAATCAGTGAGTGTGACAGGACAGGACTTGTTAAATACTTTTGTAACGTTTCGGTATTAATAATAAATCGCGTTTTAATCCGTTACAAAAGTATTTTATTTCTAAGCTTTTTTTTTTAGCTTTTCTACTTTTTTGCTTTTATTCTACTTTGTACTTACCTACTATAATATACACCATAAAATTTCTTAAATCATCCATTAATAACTGCAAATAATCATATTTCTAAACTTTAATAGATACTTATTACTATCTACATACATACATACATATACATCACGCCTCCTTCCCATCGGGGTAGGCAGAGATCACGGAATTCCATATGCTCCGATCCTTACATACCACTTTCGCTTCTTCTACTTTCATCAATGCTTTCATACACACTCGACGGTTACGAGTACTTTTGATCTGGCCCTTTTGCAGAACGTCCCCGATCTGATCGAGGTACGTTCGCCTAGGTCGACCACTCCCGACTTTCCCACTCACACCAGTTTCATAAATATTTTTCGTTTCCCTACTTTCATCCATCCTTTCTACATGCCCAAACCACCTCAACATACCTTTCTCAATTCTCGTCACTACATCGTCTTTTACTCCACAACGCTCTCGAATTTCGCCATACAGTCATACATCTACATATAGTCTACACCAATCAAATTAGTTGTATCGTCCATTAATACTGCATATAATTGTGTTTTTTATATCTATATTATTGTAATGTTCGATTAAAAGTCTGTGACTATTAAGCATTCATACAACGCATTGTATTGCCGCCAAATTGGACTAGGAATAATCGTGAGATATGAGCGCACCGATAAGCCAGACTTAGCCGATTAAACCGACCTCCAGCCAACGAACGATATTAACGCGTTTTGATTAAATTGATCGATTTATGCTTCTATTACTTCTCATTGTACAAATCGTTCAGATTATTGCATTTTATCTGAATGTTTTTATCTGCTAGGGTTGGGTTATTAGTTAATATTGCCTTTCATTTCCACTGGGCATTTATATTGGGCTTGGCTTTACATATTTAATGCATGCGAAGTATGTATATCAAACTTCTAGTAAAATTACATAACTCTTTATCATATCCTATTGTTCTGGTTGCAATATATGGTTGAGGATATCATGTTGTTATCACACGTTTTTTTATAGCTGGTTTTTTTTAATATGATTCAGCTCGTGTCTAGTAGAGTTGGAACTGAGATTTTAACATTACCAGCTGCTTTTTTTAAAATCGATCGACTAGTTTTTTATATATTTCCTCGTTATAATATAAGTTTGGAAAAAAAATCTCAAATAAAATATTTATTCTAATACATATAAATTTTATCTCTATATCACTTTTAGTATATAATAGCGATTGTTTTGTTTTCCATTAAATAGTATGTGTGTATCGCACACACACATACACATATGTATGTGATACATGTGTCAATTTTTTTTGGTAATTTATTGACATCTGTCATTAGAAATATAGTTTATCTATGATAATAATATGATGATATCCTTGACCATATGCAAGGACTTTATATCTGTATATAAAGTCCTTGACTATATGCAAGTCCGTCCCTGCACGACAAACAGAGCGTCGTGTGCAATTACTAGAACTAAACACGTCCAACGTTTTAGACTAGATTTAATTGAGATAGATATATACAACCATCTCATTTCGTCTTGATTATATTTACAGTAGCGAATGAAGACGCGAGGAGATCTCATATTATAATGTTATTGACGGGCTCGTTGGCATGTATGATAGAACACCTACCATGCGCTGCGATGGGTCGCGGGTTGGATGACCGGACGACATGTTTATAATTTTCTGAAAGCATGTCTTTCCCATATCTGGTCACTTCCGATATTAAACGTTTCCCACAGATAAAATCAAAATTCCGACCGGGTAACAAACCCTGTTCATAGATGGAAAAACTGTGCAGAGCACATTGCGCGTTTTGGTTTCAGTCTATGGATTTCCGAATGCGTGAAGTAAAAAGTAGGTCGACAGCGCATCATTGACTGATGTTCTATACACCTACATCTTATCTGACGATATCCAACATAAAATAAAAAGAAAAATCGATACCTCTTCCTATCTCTCTTTAGAGAATAAATTATATCACTTATACACACTTATACACATTTATACACACACACACATATGTATATGAGTAGAATTCTCATTAAGAGCCATACAACTCAATAATATAGGATGATATTCGAAAAAGTAATCAAACGTCCCTTTGCTAATCTATAGCTGGCTTAGTTGTTGTGACCGTTTAGCGTATTATTATCGATAAAATAAAACATTTATATATGGACTAGCAACATGCCCCGGCTTCGCACGGGTGCAATGAAGATGTACTATACACAAAATAAATACTATAAAAATAGCATATCGATGGTTTCCACAACAAATTCATTATCCTCTCCATTTAGCATACTTTTGGCAAATAGCAAAAAACGATTCAAAAACAATTATTTCTTCGGTATTTATTATACATTTTTTTCCCTTATCCTTGTTAAAAATTTATTTTTCATCGTAGCGCAATTTTAAATATAAGGTTCGATAGAGCTACGAAAACTGAACAATACTGCATTAAAAAGCCATTTTAGCCAAAATGGTTTTTAAATTCAAATTCAAAAATCATTTATTCATTTAGGTAACACAATGTACACTTATGAACGCCCTTTGTTGCGGAAACAATCGATATGTTACTCGCTAATAATATACATAGCTGTCTATAAGTGAAAGAATTTTGAAAATCGGTCGAGTAGTTTTTGAATTAAATCGTAACAAACAAATCCTCTTTATAATATTAGTTCAAATGTAACCCCCTACCCGCGCCTACTGTCTTCAAGACCATAAAAAGTTGTTATACTAAGTGAAATCAGGACACGATCAAATTAAATCTTTCCAACGCCACCTCGAAAGCTCCTCCAACCTTAAATATTCATTGGACAGGCCGCGCGGCCGTACGTGGCACGCGGCCAATTTAAGATGAATAATTTAAACTAACGAACTTCACTCTAGTGTTGGGTAGTACAGCCGGGCTAGCATGACCGCCACGAGATATATCTCGCGCGAGAGAAGACAAACTAAGATGTTAAATATCTCGATATATTATATCTCGACATCGACAATTTTGATAGAAAAGATATCTCGATCGACAAATGTATCTATTTTTGACATTAAAAGTTCAGTTTTAAGTGTAATTGTCATGTTAGACCCGAAAGAAATAAAGCGATAGTCGATTGAAACACGAGAAAACGGTAGACAAAATTTTGTTGCGCTTGTCATGCTAGGCCGGCTGGACTTCAAAAAGAGTTTGTAAGAGTAGCCTCTTTTTCACTCTGAGCCAGTACAATGTCCCACTTCAAATGAGGCGAGGCGTATAAAGCTCGAAGCATAATTTGTACTAGCGAGTATTAATATGACATTCGATGGTTTTTTTATGGTTATTTATCACCCGAATACATCGAGAAAAAACGAGCGCGACATAAAATTTGAAGTAGTACATTTTATAATTTCGAGCCGCTCTTACATTTTGACGTCATGTCCGGGACAAAGGTACCGCCTCTTGTATGTCCTACTCAACACTTCTTCACTCAAAGTCGAACTGGAAGCGGTCATATACAATTTAGGAGCATTAAAAGTAAATATAATATATAGATAATGAGAAAGATCACGAGTTTTAGAATTTTGAATATGTACGAACGGTAATTTCAAGTGGGAAAAAAATATGAATCTACTGTTATTTCAAAGGTTTGCTCCTTATTTGTTGTAAGAAATAAAGAATATTTATTTATTAATTTTTATGTTAGATATTGACAGACGAGCTCACTTGATGGATACCTCAGCCTGAAAAACGGTGAAGTGCATTGCGCGTTTCGGTTTCAGTCTATAGATTTCCGAATGCTCGAAGTAAAAAAAAGTAGGTCGACAGCGCATCACTGTCTGATGTTCTGTGGCTGAGGTGAGGTGGTAACCTACCATCAAGTGAACCTCATGCTCGTCTGTCGGTATCTAACATAAAAAAAAGTTTATCTAAATAAGAAAGATATAGAAGCCTCCATTGGAGATAGCATCGATAATATACATACAAATTGACATTTTAAACGCTTGCTTTCACACGAATTCCTTAGTGGAACGTGACCTAAGACCACAAGAGCAAGCTGTGTCGTAGTTTTGAAATATTTCACGACTCGGGCATTTGGGATTATTGCGGAAAATTCTAAAGTAGACTTTGCAATATCGCCATAGATTCTGTACTTCCGTAGACAAAGAATATTCCGATATACGTTTAGGTGATTCAAGAATTTACTGTGCTATGTAATATGCAGTTAAAAGAATTTGCAGCTTTAGATAGGTTTGAAAAGGATAAAAGCGGAACAATATAGTATGCGGATTTTTTAATACCTTTCTGTTTCTTCTTCCTGTCCTGTTCCCATTTTTATTTGGGGTCGGCACAGTATGTTCTGTGTTTCCACTCACTTCTTTCACTCGCCATATCATCAGTCACACCTCTCATACACATATCATTCTTCACACAGTCAATCCATGTTTTTTGGCCTCCCTCTTCCCCTAATCCCTATACCCATCCACTTTATTATACAAATATGTGAACGGTTGTTGCGATTGAGGCTAAAATTATTGATTTTTTAATAACCCCTCGTGTTCGTAGCAGGTGACAACTTGCTAACAGATTATTATGGAATAATTTACGAAATAATTAGCGATCCAAATTCTTGAGTCATATTTAAGGAATAAATAAAAATGTATGCGTATTTCGGAAGCGTTCAGTTTAGAAACGGTTGTTTCTGCCAATAACTTTAGAACGAAAGAAATAAATCATGATGTAAATTTTTAAGCCCACAAATAATACGCTTTCTTTAAGAGGATATGTTGAGAAAAATGCGGTTTTTCTATTACGTGTAACTTGTTCAGGCTGTGGATTATTCATATGAAATTTGTTTTTTGACTATACTTTGCAGTGTCGCTCAAAAGGAAAACATATTTCAATGAAATTTTCTCGATAGAAAAAATTATATATTATTTTAAAGGATTTAGAATAAATGTCTTTAAGATTGCTCAAAACAGTTTTTTAATCAAATAAAGTATTGTAAAGTTATGAAATTAATTAGTTTTGGCACATGTTGTTTTATTCTGAGCGCTTTCAAGCTTCTCTTTTTTTTACATGCCTTAAGTAATTATTTCAATCTCGCTCGCTCACATTCAATAGAGCGATTTGTCGACCTGTGAGCCTCATCGACATAGGCCCTTAAGTATAATTACACAACCATTGTTTAAAAAAAACACACACTTGGAATAATAATTTATTTCTGATTCATATTAAATACAATTTATTTAAAAATCAATGATCATAAGTAAAAGTAAACTACTATTATTATTAAATCAGTGGTCCCACTATACAAGTCCAAAAGCCCGGCTTTCCGGCTTTAATAAAGTGGCGTGTAGGCATAGCAATAATTAAGTACCTACTCGTAGCCATTACGCGCGCATGTGACGTCATGCTTCGTAGATGTAAGCTTATCTATAGGTACTAATATTATAAAGAGGAATGATTTGTTTGTTTGTTTGTTACGATTTAACTCAAAAACTACTCGACCGATTTTGAAAATTCTTTCACCAATAGAAAGCTACATTATCAGCGAGTAACATAGGCTATACCTACATAAAACATATATTTATGTAACTATACTCAAAAAATATACCAGTAGATCCAGAGATTACTCTCTACAACCTCACAAACTACATATTTATAATTTTTGTAATTTTTGTTAACTTGTATAATTACGAAATCATATTATGACTTATATTATTACGGGGCATTATTATTTTGCATTAATAGGGCAAGCTGGGCTTTTGGGCTTGTATGCTGTCATTGAATTAAATATCATATGGAATAAGTGATGAATAACATTTCCCTTAACTGTTTCACAGCATATTTTTTAAGTTTAGCTATAAAATTACAGACGCTATATACGGTGTTACGGTTGCCAACCTTTAAAATTACCATTATAGGTATTACCATATAACCATAAATAAACATTGTTTTTCATACTTAAACCTAAGCGTAACTTATTTATATATTATCACAGTTTTTCTTTTCATATTCAACGGTTTTATATTTTGATAACACAAGTCTCAGGGCACGGCAGCGCCATCGCCAATACGAGCCATTTCGAAAGAGTGACGTAGACACTCCTTTGGACTTATGAACAGAAAGTATTTTAATACTAGGCGTTAATTTTGTGCCAAGACATTTTGACTAAAGGTGTAGGGTTTGTAGAAAACTTAAGAGTTTGGCTCTCCATAAGTTTTGATAACTTTTTTACAGTGCAAGTACTCGTATTGGCGTTACTTTATATCAAAATGTTTTTAGTGGGATTAGTTTTACAGTTTTAAATAAAATACTGTATACCGGATTAAAACGCGATTTATTATTTAAATTATTTATCCCGACGTTTCGGATGCTTTTCAGAAACAAACAATATAGAAAATTACAGTAAATATCAACTCCGTAGGAATAGATGGCGTTAATATGATTAAAAAGAGTGGCGGCGAGTTTCTTGCCAGTTCTTCTCGTCCGCTCTACGCCCTTGATTTGTGAACTGGTAGTAAATGTAAAATTAGAAGCATTTAATATTAGTAATATTAGTAATTTAATATGTATTATTTTTATTGACGTTCATAGATGTACATTGTGTTACCTAAATTAATAGATTATTTTTAATTTAATTGAATTAAATATGGCAACTTTGTGACATTTCAAATATAAGACAACTGTCATCTTTCAGTCTCCCGCGACCACGGTTGCTGAAAAGCATCCGAAACGTCGGGATAAATAATTTAAATAATAAATCGCGTTTTAATCCGGTATACAGTATTTTATTTAAATGTGTGATACTCGCGTTAATAAAAGACAATATTAGTTTTACAGTTACCGACATACTGCGCCGACTTCAAATAAAATATGTTAGATATCGACAGATGAGCATGAGGTTCACTTGATGGTAGGTGATACCCCAGCCACAGAACATCAGTCAATGATGCGCTGTCGATCTTCTTTTTACTTCGAGCATTCGGATATCCATAGACTGAAACCGAAACGCGCAATGTACCTTTCACTGGTTTTTCCATTTATGAACAGTGGTTCGTTACCCGGTCGGAATTTCGATACTCGGTCATCGCCCGAAGTTACCAGACGTGAGGAAAACACGCTTAAAGAAAATTATAAACATGTCATTCCGGTGGGATTCGAATCCACGACCCATCGATGCGCACTGCCTGGTTTCTACCAAACGCTCCAACGAGCCCGTCAAAAAAGCCGTCGTTTACTGGAAACCAATTCAAAACCAAAAACTTCGTTCTAAGTATCCATTAAAATACCTACATAGGTATTACTTATATAAATACATATTATCTAATATATAAAATTCTCGTGTCACAGTTTTCGTTGCCATACTCCTCCGAAACGGCTTGACCGATTTTGATGAAATTTTTTGTGCTTATCCGGTATCTATGAGAATCGGCCAACATCTATTTTTCATTCTCCTAAATGTTAGGGGTAGTCCACCCCTAAAATTTTTTTTTTAATTTTTGGACGAAATTTTTTGTTTTTATTTTTTTATAATGTGGCATTAAAAAATACATACAACCCCTGCTTTTTTTGTCAAAAAATCTTGACCCGTGCGAAGCCGGGGCGGGTCGCTAGTATTCTATAGAAAAGTTCGTACAGGCATACGGCGTGATTTACTTAACGGATGTCCGTAAAAAGATTCTAGTGAAATTATTTGTTAATAAATGTTTGGCTTCCTTTGATATTAAAGACTTGAAGACTTGAGTATGACAACTAAATTGTCGGACAGCCATATGCAGCGTTTCATTTAACGGATATCCGTACATAACGACATTATTTATTCGACAATAAAATATACCTCTTATGATTCGAGTGAAACTGCTCAATTGCCGGACAGCCGTACGCAGTATTTTTTTTAATGGATGTCCGTAAATAGATCATAACGACATTGTATTTAAAAAATTTATGACTAAATGTCATAAATTTTTGAAATGTGTCGTTTCCGTACTTGTTGTACGTTTAATTTACTTTAGAGAAATTTACTTCATAAACCATTAATTTGACTGCTATATTCGAAAACAAGTTGTGTTTTTTAATTTTTTAATTTTAAATTATATAGATCAGTTTAGCCTTACAAATACCAAAAAAGCGACTTGGTATCATAATCATATCCGCCTTTATTCTACGGATACGTCAAAATATTCGAGCGGGACAACTAATTTGTCTCTTCTTTCTTCTTCTTTTCCTTCTTCTCTTTTCCTTGCTTGTTCTTCTTCGCAATTTGTTTGACCTGAGGCGGGTTTTCGGTTTGCAGCAGCAAGTGTATGTCTGATACATTCGGGAAAATGGTGGTGCCTTGCATCAGTAGCGAGCTCTCATCTGTGGTCGTGGTCATGCTCGGACCACCTTCTCCAGGAAGCGCCAGCCCTGGCGGCGGCGTCGCGTTATCTGGTCACGGTCAAAAGTTCCCAAGTTACGAATAGTGTAGACCAGGGATGTTACGGAGCTTCGATTTCGGTTCCGAAAAGTCGGAACTTCCGATTGATATTGCACTTCCGATTCCGATTTCGATTCCGATAAATTTGAATCGGAGGCTATAATCGGAAGCACATCGGCGAGGGTGGCTGCGATCAGCGCCATTTGATTTAATTAACTTCTATGTAAAATTTAAGAAAATTAGTTTATTTTTATATATCACACCCAGGAAGGTGTTTACTTTTTTGAATTGATATGAAAGAAACTGAAAATAATGTTTGTAATTTTTTTTATTACACATCTCTCGTTTGTGTCTGCCTCCGATTCCGGTTTCGGTTCCGATCCCGGTTCCGATAAACCAAATTTAAAAACTCCGATTCCGGTAAAACAACTTCCGTTACATCCCTAGTGTAGACAGTGAAAGAGTTAGGTGCTTTGGAAGGAACATATCAAATATATTCCCGCTATATTCAGCTTGTTTTAACAACATTTTTATTTAAATAAAATACTGTATTTGTTATTTGGACGCTGTTAACCAGTACAGTGTCAACCTCAACAACAAAATGATAAAAATGTATATTTTGATACCAATCGCTTCCTTATGAGCTGCAGTACATATTTCAATATACATATATCATTTAAATCGTTTTAATAGCAAAAATATTGAAAAAACTAGCGAGCACGAAGTCAAAGCTACCAAGATATACATTTAGCCTACGCGCAGACTAGAGCCACCGGTGGCCGCCACTAGAAGCGGCCTCTAGACGCGGCCACCGTGGCCACTGTAAAATGTATGAAATATCACGCCCGCACGTTGTGGCGGCCACCGGTGGCTAGAAGCTCGGTGGCGGCCACTCGAGCGCCGTGTTTGCGCGGATTCCCTAAAATGTATGAAATATTACGCCCGTAGCTTGTGGCGGCCACCGGTGGCTATGCTGTGGTCGCCACTAGTGGCTCTAGTCTGCGCGTAGGCTTAGTATAAAAATAATAATTACAAAAAAATATATTGTTTATGTTACTTTTTAAAATAAATTTTATAGAACCTACATAAAACTTCAAACTCAATTTACTTAAAATGGCAACCGTGTGGATTGACACTGTATTGCTTAACAGCGTCCATTTATCCCGACGTTTCGGATCTCTTTCTTTTCATCCGAAACGTCGGGAAAAATAATTTAAACAATATAAATAATAAACCGCGTTTTAATCCGGTATACAGTATTTTATTTAAATGTGTGATACTCGCGTTAATAAAAGACAATATAACATTTTTATTGTTTCATTTCTGCACTGTTTTTTTTCATTTTTTAACGATATGTGGTGATTATAAAAATATGGAATAAGGACTGGCTGAAAATCAGCACTCTGCAGACCCCGGTTTGTCAGCTTTACGCTGAGTCTGCTGCCTTTTGTCACGAGTTTTAGTATTTAAGCTTATTATTCTTATTAAGATCAAATTATGTATGTACTTGTGGCAATAAAGATCATTTATTATTATTATTATAAATGCAATTAGAAAGCTGCCCCAAATTGTAAAGGATATTTCTGGATCCTTCTAGAAAGCTTGTAGTATTTTTTTTATGGTAGATATCGACAGACGAGCATGAGGTTCACTTGATGGTAGGTGATACGCAAGCCGCAGAACATCAGTGAATGATGCGCTGGCGAACTAATTTTACTTCGAGCATTCGGAAACCCATAGACTCAAAACGGAACGCGCAATACGCACTTCACGGTTTTTACATCTATGGTAAATACTTATTATATCGAAGTAAAACATAAATCGACAGCGCATCATTGACTGATGTTCTGTGGCTGAGGTATCACCTACCATCAAGTGAACCTCATGCTCGTCAAAATCTATACTTCTATATCTATATGTATACTAATATTATAAAGGGGAAAGATTTGTATTTATGAATTTTTGTATGTCATGAATTAACTCAATAACTACTAGACCGATTTTAAAAATTCTTTCACCAATAGAAAGCTACATTATCAGCGAGTAACATAGGCTATAGTACATTCACATTCCACCCGTGTGAAGCCGGGGCGCGTTGCTAGTCTAACATAAAAAAACCCCCTGCCTACCCGGTACCCCAATGGGAAAGAGGCGTAATGTATTATAATGTATTATTATTATATGGTTTTGTCCTATTAATGAATTCATACAAAAGAAAAATAATAATTTCTATACTTATATATAAACGCGTATTACGTTAAAGTCGGCAACCCGGGCTTTTGGGCTTGTATGGACGTCCCGCCACTGGTTGTATGTATGTAAAAAAACATGAAATATAAAAAAGAAACTCCCATACCGCCATCATCCCCCCCGCCCCTCGGCGGCATCGTCGTAGTACTGACGTTCTCGAAGACGGTAGTCGACCAGACGTCATACTCCGGCACCCATATCGACAGCTCCAGCGGTTCGAAGCCGAAGAGAGTCAGGTGCGCCGGGCCGCGGTACTCGACCGGCGCCATCGTGAAGTCCTCGTAGTAGGAGCCCTCCTCCCACTTCCAGAACTGGATGTCCAGCAGCGTCATGTTCTTCTTGAAGCCCCAC
Organism: Anthocharis cardamines; assembly: GCA_905404175.1. Taxonomy (NCBI): domain Eukaryota; kingdom Metazoa; phylum Arthropoda; class Insecta; order Lepidoptera; family Pieridae; genus Anthocharis; species Anthocharis cardamines. Next base: position 1,499,339 of record FR989974.1, read on the forward strand.
GCGAACATCTCGAAGCGGCAGGTGTCCGAAAACATCAGGTATACGGATATTTCGAACACCGAGCCTGCGAATTACATACCGTCGGCTTAATTATCAAATTCGTATCTCCATTTGGTCAAACTTTAGGAGGAGGAAAAAACTACAAACAGGTCAAACATTCCGTGGACATACGTAGTTTTATTTTTTGTAAATACCAAAAAAACTAAAAACAATTAGTAGATACGAATGATACTATCGTATTCGTTACGGTATTTCACACAAGATGGCATCAAAAAACAAAAATCGGAAATTATAGAGTTACGAAGTTTGATAATTATGCCAGCGATATTATATTATATCCTATTAACACGTTGACTATCCTTGCATGATATGGGATACAACCGATGATACTTCCTTGCATCACATGTGATGTATGTAATCGGGTATCGTATTTAGATATTTTTTTATTTTTCTGAACAGCTCAGGCAAAAAAATGACATAAAGACGTTTAAGTAGATAGTTAAAGGATATGAAACATGACGTAATTTCGGTCGGCCAGTCAAGTATAAAGAAAGCGTAGCCTTTGACGCGTCTTTTTTTTTCAATGTACATAGAACGATCATTTGACTGCGTTTCACCTGGTGGTAAGTGACAACGTAGTCTAGGATGGAGCATGATCGTTCCCTAACATGTACCTATTCACATTCGTCTTGAAAGTACCCAGATTGTAAGTTGTGTTCTCGCTCTTAAGTTTCGAGGCTTTTCCGCAGCAGCAACAGATGTCACTATTACCAACGTCACCGTCACATTTACTAGTGGGGGTGACAACTTTACCGACAACGGGCAGCCGATGATGATATAAAAGCAGAGTTACCGCCACGAAGAGGAATTCCACGTGCACCAACTAATTACTAAAGTAGTAGAAACTCTGCCCAATTGTGGATAATAATTACAGTGTCAATTTAATAGTGATCTAAAGTGAATTATAGCTAAAGTGATACTTTTGTATCGTAGTATCTGAGTGGATATAAAGTGTAGTCATGTCACATTAATGGTGTTTATTTTTTCGCAAATGTACCTTTATACGCATAGCAAGGCGGTCCATAGGAAAATCTGGGACAGAAGTGCTTGACGCGCATCTCGGACACCGCGGAGGCGTTCACCAGCTCCAGGGTCAGGCAGGAGTACTCCACGTCATCGTATATCGACATCTGCACCGTAAGGGGTCATCCATAACGTACTGTTACATACCGTTTTCTATACATATACTGCTGAACCCTAATTATTTTGTCAATCAGCAATATGTGGTTATAATCAGCAATATATGGTTATAAATACCAATGTTTCCTTTTTTTTTCGAGTCAGTCTCTAATCTAATTCGCGACGCGGTATTTCTGTCCGAAAAGTAATCAGTGGCACATCTTAATATTTGTGAAAAAGGTAATATTAAAATTGTTTTATTTGCAATAAAGTTTTTTTTATAAAACCGCAAATATACGAACTAACAGTACGTCACACTAATTTCATGAATTTTTTACCCCACCCTCGTCCTTGTCACAGTTGGTCACATATGTGAGACCGCCCCCTCTCCTTAGTGTGACGTCACATATTTTGCAATTTTACATCTACAAATTATGAAAGTCTAAGATTTTTAAATGTGACGTCACGAAACTTAGGACCCCTCCCACCCCTTGTCACACATCGTCGATCCCCTCCCCCTTAACGTATGACGTACTTTATGGAAGGTCCCTAACAGGGCGGTTGCACTTTGGATGCGTTTTTGTAGGAATTCTACTCATACGAATACGCACGAACGTAGTAGAATGTAATAGTTTCGTTTAGTAAGAGTTTGCCATTAATGGTGTGATTTATTATTCAATATAATAAGAAAGACAGTTTATTTGGTTAATTTTCTCCGTTGACTTTCCTAAAAGTTATATTATATAATTATATTATAATCTAATTATAGGTAAAGGGAGATAGGTCTCCCTTTACCTATAATTAGACATCGTTATCGCGAGGGCACGAACGAACATGTCAAAGAATATCTATCTAGAATAGACAGTTAGTATGTAATACCTAGATTTACACGTCCTCTGAGAGTTTTTATTTATCCTAGTAGTTTTCTATTAAAAAACTACAATTTTGACAATTTTTCAGATTGACCTGGTTTATTCTCTTAGAGATGTTAAATCATTGGCAATCATCCTATTGGTATTAAACGTCCTTGGCCTTGTTACTGAAAGGATATGAATTGATGCAGAAACGCTGCAAAAAGTCCCAATGTAGATATAAGATAGGTACTCTCAAAAGACTTTATGTAGTTTGTCCACTCTGTTTACATAATCTACAAATGATTCGTGCCCGCATGATAACGATGCTACCTATAATATTGGTTTAGTTTTGTCATCTTACCCTTGAATTAAAAAAAAACGTACATTATAAGTAAGAAATTGGTACTGGTTGTTATCAGTTCGAAGTGATATCATCTCGCGATAGACCAGGTTAACTTTCTCCTCCTCATCGCAGTTGCCGAACCTCTGGTACGCATTGCTGCCTCCAGCTGAAATTAAAAATAAAAATTATTTGTTTGTGAAGAAGTAAATACATATTACATTTAATTACATTTTTTCTGGATCAAAGCCTTGTCCTTGGGAATCAAACCTCACCACTATCTCTTCACGCAGATATTATAGAAGTTCTTGAACGAGGAATGAATGAGACATAACAGAATGACTGAATGAACTAGACAGTAGTTTTTATGTTAGGTATCGACAGACGAGCATGAGGTTCACTTGATGGTAGGTGATACCTCAGCCTCAGAACATCAGTCAATGATGCGCTGTCTACTTTTTACTTCGATCATTCGAAAATCCATAGACTGAAACTGAAACGCGCAATGTGCACTTCACGGTTTTTCCATCTATGAACGGTGGTTCGTTACCCGGTCGGAATTTCGATATTTCTCCCACCCGAACAATGCCCGAAGCTACCAGACGTGGGGAAACATTACAAACAGGCATTAACTTCTGCTCTTGTACACTATTGTTTTGTGCAATAAAGAGTTTACAACTTTAAAATTCACAACTGCGCGATTCCTGAGACACTTCCTGCCTCGCACAACCACTCTGTGGAATCATCAGCCTACATCTTTCTTAAAGGCCGGCAACGCACCTGCAAGCCCTCTGATGTTGCGGATGTCTATGAGCGGCGGTAATCATTAACCATCACGTGAGCCGCCTGCCCGTTTGCCCCCTATACTATAAAAAAAGTTTAAAATAAAAATAAATAAATCGTTGCGCACGGCAGGTGTTCTACCGAACGCGCCAACGAGCCCGTCAGAATAGATATATAGATAGATTGAACATTTTAATAGAAAACACCACTTAAATCTATTACATAAAAGAACAATACTAAAATTGAATATAAATAAATAATTGAAAAAATAACTTCAATATATACTTACTTCTCAATATGTACTTGTGTTTGGACATCTTCGAGATGGTGATTCGACGGAATTTGGACAGACTGTCCTCGATCCAGGGAAAGTAGCTCATGATGTCCAGGTAGCGGGAAGGCGCCCCACAGCCGGGCCCGCGGACTCCCAGGCCTAACTGTGAGTTTCAATTTTTATCTTATTTAAATGTAAACTTAATTGAATATTTTATTTTATTTTCTGTATTTTGTCTCAATCTCTAATATATAAAATTCTCGTGTCACAATGTTCGTTCCCATACTCCTCCAAAACGGCTCGACCGACTCTTATGTATGCATATTCAGTAAGTCTGAGAATATGCTACTATCTATCTTTCAAACCCCTAAGTGATAAGGGGCATGTGGCATTAAAAAATACATACAACCCTATATTTCACTCTTTTATTACCAACCCCTGCTTTTTTGTCAAAAAATCTAGACCCGTGCGAAGCCGGGGCGGATCGCTAGTATTTTATAAATTCTTACTAATTGTATTAATTTTTAGTCACTAAATTTAATATTTTTGTAAATTATTTTATTTACAATATATACAATTGTGAAGACACAGACTCCTGAAACAGTTCATAACTATATCGGGAGTCCGGGTTTATTTATTTGGTGTATTTGAATAGGGATGTTGACTATTTTTTGGAATTGCTTTTATTTTATAGATACATCCTTTATAAACACGAAAAAAAAAATCTTATCAAAAAATATTACATATTTCAATAAAAAATACGTAAATAAAAATACTTTTCAAAAATTCCCGCTAAAACGCTCCAAACTGTCACGTGACGTCACAGACCGTTAAACAATCTCGCTCGCGTTCTATCAAAGTTAGATCTTAACAAATCTTTTCACTTCTCACGAATAAATTCAATAAAAATGAATACGTCGTTTTTATTTGATAAATAATATATTTATATTTATACTTTTTTAATTGATATCAATGATTACCAACCTTGATCTTGACTTGGAACTTCAATATTTATATTATATATATGACTGGAAGTTTATGTGGTGTATTGATCGACGTACTACACAGCATTTCTAAAACGACGTATTCATTTTTATTGAATTTATTCGTGAGAAGTGAAAAGATTTGTTAAGATCTAACTTTTATCAAACGCGAGCGAGATTGTTTATCGGTCTGTGACGTCACGTGACAGCTTGGAGCGTTTTGGCGGGAATCTTTGAAAAGTATTTTTATTTACGTATTTTTTATTAAAATATGCATTAAATATGTAATATTTTTTTATAAGATTTTTATTTCGTGTTTAGAAAGGATGTATCTATAAAATAAAAGCAATTCCGAAAAATAGTCAACATCCCCAAATAAAGATTTTTTTTTTTTGTAATTTCGGGATTTAGGAGGAAAAACGATCAGCTGGCCTAGCATGACAACCACGACAAAATTTTGTCGCTAGTTTTCTCGTGTTTTAATCGATTATCTCTTTATGCATTGTTTCATTGAAATCAGGATGAAAAATTAACCAGCAAATGATATCGCAGACACCCGTCGTTACAAATAAATAATTAAATGTCCAATAATATCGACAGACGAGCATGAGGTTCACTTGATGGTAGGTGATACCTCAGCCACAGAACATCAGTCAATGCGCCGTCGACCTACTTCTTATTTCGAGCATTCGCATATCCATAGACTGAAACCGAAACGCCCTTGGGAGCCACTGAAAATTAGTGTTGGGGTCGCATCCGGCCCCAACGTATGCTGAGTGGTCTTCCATGGAGGTCACCAATTTTTGCAGTAATTTTTTTTTTTTGTATTTTTGTAGTTATTGCTTTGGTGATTAATACTTTTTGAATTCAATAATATGCACTTCACGGTTTTTCCATCTATGAACGGTGGTACCGGGTTCGTAACCCGGTCGGAATCTCGATATTACCAGCTGCCAGCGTCCCCACACGTCCCGGGAGACCAGCGCCCCGCCCGCGTCCCACACGCACACGTCGGTCTCCTCTAGCGACACTGCGCACGCGACGTGCGGTGGGCGTAACTTCTTTGCGTACAACTGTAACCAAACTCTTAGGCTCAAACAGTGCTGCCGTTTTAGCGTATTTGTCGCTAGATCTAGTTAGTAATTATAGCGTCTAGCGCTTTTTTCTCATAACAATGCGCTAAAAAAATATCAATTAATTTTTAACTAGCTTTAGCGGAAACTAGTGCATTTTAAAAGCCGGATATTCGCAAGATATAGCGCATTTTTGATATATATATAGCGGATTTTAGTTTCGTTAAACGGCAGCACTGGTCAGAGCAGTCAGGCAGACAGTCTGCCCGTGACCACGGTTGCTGAAAAGCATCCGATACGTCGGCATAAATAATATACTCGTAAGTAATAAATCGCGTTTTAATCCGTTATAAAGTAATTTATTTAAATGTGTGATACTCGCGTTAGTAAAAGATAATTAATTATAATGCCCCGGAACGGAATGGAAGCGAATTTTTGCATCAAAATTGCATATATTATATATAATAATAATGCATAATGAGTTTTATCTCAATAAGAAGTCTCGAGGATTCCCATAGTTAAAGTCGGAGCCGTCTGTGGAATCCACGGGAAGGGGCTCGAAATCTTCTAGGGCTTCAGACGCAGTCGCAATAGTTTGCAATGCAATAGTGCGAAATTGATGCTTACGTTCCATTCCGTTCCGCGGCAATGTAAATTGAGCCTTATATAATAAAGTGGGGAGACGAAAGGTTGAATACAATGTAAGACAAAATGATACACCCTTGCATCATATATGATACAAACAGGTAGCATATGATTTCGATATTTCTTATTTGTTTGATGTTTTTATATTGATTCTCTCAGTTTGGCAAAAAATTACATAAATGCGTTTAAGAAGAATGTCAAGAGAAATGAAAAACGAAAGAGCCCATATAATTTAGTGATTTGAAGAAAATTGTACCTTAATACAAAAATTTGAAAATCCTGAAGATTTCCCCTACCGTTGCACAATAAACCTTAGTGTTGCTCTCGCTATGTATAGAAATTTAGACTTAAGTATTATCTCTATAAATTAAGTGCAGTTTTAATTTTGAAATGTGAAAGATGTCAATATCTGGGAATATTGAAGTGATTTCATTGTATTTTAGGCAGACTTATAGCGGGTAAGTTCTGCATGTATCTGGCGTGGATTGAGAAATATAATTTATCGTAATTGGGCAGACAGTAATATTATAAACTTACATTCGCTCTGAGATAGAACTCTCGGCAAAGCTTGGCTGGCACATGGGATACTGGCACCACTTGCTTCTGTAGTGTATCGTAATCTAAAACATATGTCAGATTGTTAAACTTTATATATTTATTATATATTCTTAATTAAACTATTGTAGCGACATCTACAATCTGCTACAAGAATCAATACAAAGACGTCTAATCCTGAATCGCGCTATATAAATGTTTGGCCTTAGGGCCGGCCAGTCAGTGGTTCGGCTGGTCGAGGAGCCTCCCTTTAGGTTGGAGGAAGACCACACCTCCCTTCCTCCACACTATAAAAGCTAAATCAATTCATTCGGGTGAAAATTAGTATGTGGTAATAAATGTGATTAAAGAACATTATAAAATTATGTTTTGTCTCGCTTGAAAGAAACAAAAAAGAGGTGAACTGTTTCAAGCTTATACTACGTTTATGAATAACGGCCTTAGAATATTTAAATAAAATACTGTATACCGGATTAAAACGCGATTTATTATTTATATTGTTTAAATTATTTATCCCGACGTTTCTATATATAAATAATAAATCGCGTTTTAATCCTGTATACAGTATTTTATTTAAATGTGTGATACTCGCGTTAATAAAAGACAATATTATGTGGGCCTTAGAATATGTTTCGGAACAACAATACAGGAAAGGGATATAAACTAAGAAACTTAAGCGAAAGTGATGTCAAATGATGTGACGTCTTCAGTCAAAATTTTTACCAAGTTAAAATTCAAGGAAATAGATCTATATCTTAATTTTGTTTTTCAATAACCATAATCTTTGTATAAGTCAGTATTTTCGTAATTACGGCCTCAATTGAAAGAAAGAAAGAAGAAAGAAAGAATAGATTTATTAAGCACAAAACAAACAAACAATGAGAAGAAATAAAAATATAAAATCAGTAAAACATAAAAAAGAAAAATTTGTTTGCCAGCTACCTAAATGGCTCCATTTCTTTCTAGTAAAAGCCTCAAAGAAATATTAACTTAAAAAATACTTACTTTCTTTGAACTTCACGACATAGAATTCCGGATTTCTCAGTATCTCAGGCGGTGGACACAGCGGTTTTATTTTTTCTGAAATTTTTATTTATTTTTAATAAATTTTTATATTATTAAAAGGAAAGATTTGTATTTTTGCATGTTTGTATGTTATGAATAAACTCAAAAACTACTCGACCGATTTTAAAAATTATTTTACCAATAGAAAGCTAAGCTATCATTTTTGTGTATAGTAACCTCTACATTGCATCCGAAGCCGGGCGGATCGCTAGTTTATAATATATTCCATTAACATTAAGCGCGAGTGTGTTTATGGGTTTTATTCTATTTAATTAGTTCCCATTAGCATTATCCGAATAAGGGTTGCCTGGACGAAATTGCTAATTAGCAATAACGCCGCCTTTAATGCCTCAGTTAAGTCTATGGTGTTTAATAAATATTTAAATAATAATAAAATAAATAGTAGGTACTATGAAAGTGGATGGGTATAGGAGAAGAGGGGGCAAAAAAACCTGGATTGACTGTGTGAAGAATGATATGTTTGAGAGGTGTGACTGATGATATGGCGAGTGTAAGAAGAGAATAGTAAAAGAAGCATACTGCGCCGACCCTAAATAAAAAAGGGAATTGGGCAGGAAAAAAAATAAGTACTGTTTTTTTTTTTTTTTAAATCATACCATGTCTAACGGTGGTTCTGAGTTGCACTAAAGCTATGGTGTTGAAGGTCTCCTCGTACTCTGGGTGTATGATATAGTTCCGCACACGCCGGCCCTCGCGGTTCCAACCTTCGCCCAACAAGACACGAGCGTTTGCTCTGAAGTAATAAAAAAATAATTTACAGTGCAGTCAAATCAGATTTTTGACGGGCTCGCTGGCGCATTCGGTAGAACGCCTGCCGTGCGCATCAGTCGTGGGTTCGAATTCCACCGGGACGACATGTTTAAAATTTTCTGTAAGCATGTCTTCTCTACGTCTGGTAACTTCGGGCATTGAAGTGGTGTAAGGAATATCGAAATTCCGACCGGGTAACGAACCACCGTTCATAGATGTGAAGTGCGTATTGCGCGTTTCAGTCTATGGATTTCCGAATGCTCGAAGCCTCAAAGTAAAAAGTAGATCGATAGTGCATCATTGACTGATAATCTGCGGCTGAGGTTATCACCTAACATCAAGTGAACCTCATGCTCATCTGTCGATATCTAACATAATAAAAATATAATTTTATTTGACTTTTACAACAAAAATCGTCAATTGTTGAAAACTTCAAAGTAGATGCAATCAAAAGATACGGCCTTTTATGCTCCGTTTAAGCCGCATATTTGCGCTCGCAAGGAAACCAAAACCTATAACCTATAATAATATATAACCCGTGGATCAAGAATCATAAAATTTAGCATGGAGCAATGTCATTTAGCACAAGTAAAGGAAAAAATCCGAAAACCGTTCATTAGTTTTTTTTATAGGGAAAATGTTTACTTAGCTAAAAGTTTGTACTACGGAACCCTCGGTCGACTCGCACTTGACTATTTTTTTTTTCATTATAGAGCAAGAAAACCGAACATGTTTGAATTTGTAATATTTCTGGTAGGTATTAGGTACATAATATATATATTGTCTAGTAATAATAACTTAGTAATAATATACCTATGTGTACGCCTCGTAGAGACAAAATTATTGTACCCTACCTATTTTTTTCCCAATCTAATATATAAAATTCTAGTGTCGCGGTGTTTGTGGTTAAACTCCTCCGAAACGGCTTTCCCGATTCTCATATGTGTGTGCATATTGGGTAGGTCTGAGAATCAGACATCTATTTTTCATCCCCCTAAATGTTAAGGGTAATTTTTTTTTTTAATTTTTGGACGAAATTTTTTGTTTTTATTTTTTTATAATGTGGCATTAAAAAATACATACAACCCCTCCTTTTTTTGTCAAAAAATCTAGACGCTAGTAATCATATAAAATTGAATCAAATTTTATCTAAAACCCACCTAAAGTCAGTTTTAGGCATTGGCCCGATATCAGCCGCGGGCGCTATCACAAACTCTGCCTGAATCAAAGCTACCGTCGTCACCGCTCGAGTTTCACCAATTTCTCCATCTATAACAAATTGTTAGTTTGATAAGTTATCTCTAAACTTTTTACATTATATTCTTAAGTACAGAAATAACATATAATATGAAAATACACTTGGATTTAAACATAATTTGGTGTAACTCTGAAAGATAGAATAAGAAATGGCGAAATTCGAGAGCGTTGTGGAGTAAAAGACGATGTAGTGACGAGAATTGAGAAAGGTATGTTGAGGTGGTTTGGGCACGTAGAAAGGATGGATGAAAGTAGGGAAACGAAAATTATGATACTGGTGTGAGTGGTGGAGTCGAGTGTGGTCGAGCTAGGCGAACGTACCTCGATCAGATCGGAGACGTCCTTCAAAAGGGTCAGGTCAAAAGTTCTCGAAACCGACGAGTATGTATGAAAGCATTGATGAAAGTGGTATGTAAGGATCGGAGCATATAAAATTCTGTAATCTTTGCCTACCCCAATGGGAAAGAGCCGCGATGTAGGACCTATATGTTTGTATGTACGTTCAATAGCTGCTGTGGCATTCCCTAATGAGGCACGCTTGTGGTTACAATCAGTGGCGACGTAAGACCTAAATTTTATGTGGGCAAGATTAGTGAATCTTAATTTTTTAGGCGGTGGCCCACGTCGCCCACGCCTTACGCCGCCACAGGTTAAAATTATCGAAAATTAACTGAACTTAGGAACTTACATAGGTATCTATTTTTCATGGAATTGTTAAAAATGACGTAAATACTACTTACAGTATGCGTAAAAGAGCACTCCAAGCCATGGGTACTGAGTGATGTCCACGTCACCCACGTTTACGTCAAGATCGTGGTCGATGCCGCAATCTATAAGGTCTAACTCCACAGAACTAACTTCGTATACTAAAAAAATAAGAGGAAATAATCTAGGAATCAGTGGTCCCAAAAACCCGGCGATTTTTTTATTTTTATGTTTGCATAAGAATGACTCTTACGTAGGTAATTATATAGGTAAGTCGTATGTAACTTATATAATGAAATAATTATATGTTATTTATAACAGCTCCTATTCATTCGAGTAGCAAACTGTGTTTTTATCGATATTAATATTGTTCTCACAAATATTGTTTGAAAGTTAAATCAAATAAAATACTGTATACCGGATTAAAACGCGATTTATTATTTATATTGTTTAAATTATTTATCCCGACGTTTCGAATGCTTTTCAGCAACCGTGGTCGCGTTTTAATCCGGTATACAGTATTTTATTTAAATGTGTGATACTCGCGTTAATAAAAGACAATATTAAGTTAAATCAAATTTTCATATTTAGCGATTTCTTACGTTTATTTTAAAATATAAAGAATTTAAGTATATTTATGAAGGATTTTTTTTAAAATACATAAATGGTTCTGCTTTCATTCTAAAATGAAAAATTATTGAATTCTTGCCAGACGTAAAAGAATACGTATGAATATTCTAATGCTATTCTTATACTTACCTAATGTTACCACGATACACCATATTGAAACGTAACTCTCACAGGATTTCATAACCATGTTTATTTTTTTACTACATAAGAAAAAAATATAATTCATAAACAGTATTTTAAAATGTAAATGTAAAATGTTATGTTCTCTTGATTCAACAACAAAGTATAATTTAATGTTTATTTCATTCTCATTTGTTTACATGTTTATTGTGGATGTTTTAATTCGTATCGTTTTTGTGTAAATGTAAACATGAAATATATGATTTGCTTTTTATGGAAACACTTTTACTTTACCGTGTAACATTAGGAAGTGATAATATCGAGTAAAATCATCTATTTTAGATGATATATGGATATGGATAATGTATTATATATTTATATAATATCTGACATAATGTGTGTTCAGTAATCTATATGACTTGACGGGCTCGTTGGCGCGTTCCGTAAAACACCTGCCTTGCGCATTGATGGGTCGTGGGTTCGAATTCCACCAATTCTGTTTCAGTATATTAAAAAAGTGGGTTCTTTGGTTCATGCATAGAGAACAAACTTATTTTGATTTTTATTTGTATATTATTATAATTATCTATACATATAATAAAAGAGTAGGATCGAAATTACGCTTCACTAAATATTTTTACCAGAAATTAAGAGGGGTGATAAAAGAAGGGTAGCAGAATGCATAAATGCAATTTTTAAGATTCTTGTCTGTCTGTCTATCTGTCTGTCTGTCTGTCTGTCTGTTTGTTCACGCTAATCTCCGAAGATACTGAACCGATTTTAATGCAATTTACACAAATATATTAAGGAAAGCCCGGGGCAACATATAGGCTTTGTTTCATCGAAATTGGTTATCGGAAAGAAAAGTTATCATCATTTAAATATTATTTTAAAGGCACCATATCACCAAATTTCAATGCAAACTGACTCGCGTTGAACTTTTTCGAATTGTCAGATGTCAATCACAGTCTGATATGTAAATGAAATAGTTTGATTATTTCGCCATTTGCAATATGTATTCGTAGAATAGTGGATAGAATAGTGGATATGCAGTCCCATAGCGTAGCTTTTGATGCGAGTTCGAATCTGAAGTTGAAATGAAAGAAATATTTTTTTGTATTTATTTATTTATTTTTTGAAAGAACTATATTATAAAAAAAATAGAAAATGTATTATTGAAATAATATATGAAAAAGTATTTCTTATGAGATCATTTATTTCACCTCTTCATCAATCCTTTCTCTTAAACAGAATTACGATTATTCGACATAGCTTTTTTGCTTCCGTATCTTAGAGGTTTCCGCATTTAGCCCCGGAAACCCGGGCAGGAATCCCGGGAATTTAAAAAAATGTCCGAAAATGAGAATAACCAATTAAATGAACGCACGCATCTATTTAAGACAGAAAATGTATTGAAAATTTAATTAATATGAATTTCCCTAATGTTTCTTTAAAGTCAGGTTAATTATTTCAACTATTGAATATCAAATCATCCTTCGAACCCCAATCTCAACCACCATTAAACATGTCGATAAAATGATGCAAAAGCAACCGTCAATGACTAATTTGATAGCTCTTTCCCAAAAGAAATCACCAAGTACAGAGGGTGGAGGAGGATATGTCATTTGAAGAAAGCTTGCTCAAAAGCTCAGCTTAAAGTGAACCCCACGCGAACGAAGTCGCGGGCATCAGCTAGTATTATATAAAAGATAATAATACAATAAAATTTACGGCTGCGTACACTGAAGATATTTATTAAAAAGAAAACTTATTATTGAAAGAGGAAGGTAACAGAATACTTAAAAATCATTTTATAATGTTTGTCCGTTTGTCATTTTGTTCACACTAATCACCTAAAATACTGAACTATTTTTCATGCAGTTTCCACAGGTAAACTTAATCTGGAACAACTTTTAAGCTTTGTTTCATCGGATATCGGGAAGAAATATCATCGTCTATCTATATAAAACAAAGTCGTGTTAGTTACACCATTTATAACTCAAGAACGGCTGCACCGATTTTAATGATATCTTACTATGTCGAACCATTCGGTACTCCGCTTTATTTCGCAATTGACAGCTCACGTCATGCACGCTTATAGTAGGTATAGCTTTTTTGTTATAATTTATGTCCACTACAAAGAATAGAAGTGGGAAAATAGCATATTCAAATCTCGAAACATTTTTTATCGTGGGTCCTCTAGGTTTAATATAAATCCGTGCGTATAAACTATAAATTCGCAGGCATTAGGCATACTACTTAGATCTATAATAAAAGCCATATTTTAATTTTATATCAAATTTATTATCACAATTAACCTAAGTGTTCAAAAGTCACTGCACACTCAAGCACTTCTTAAGCTCGTAATTTTCCTATAAGCACTAAAATGTTCTAAGTACTGGTATATCGTATCTATAGGTGTGTAGATCTCATTCATCCGACTGACAAGATGTTGTGGAGGCTGAACGTTTATTGTTGGTCCAAGGATACCCTGAAGGAACTCCCGAAGCAGACCCCACACTGCGTTTGCCATTACACACGGCCTGTATTCCACCTAAAGGGATTATTTATTCAGAGATATTATTGGTTCAAAGGTGTAAAAAGTAACTCACTAAGTGTAATTTTGAATAATAACATTTTTTGTCAATGGACGATACCATTTTAATTATAAGCCTACCCGCAGACTAGAGCCACCAGTGGCCGCCATTAGAAGCGGCGTCTAGATTCGGCCACCAGTGGCCGCGTTTCAGCCACTGTAAAATGTATGAAATATCTCGCCCGCACGTTGTGGCGGCCACCGGTGGCTAGAAGCTCGGTGGCGGCTAGGGCATGCAATTCGGATATTCGCTACATTAACTATTCGAATAGTACCTATATAATTATTCGTTTTTTTTGAACATTTCGAATAACTATTATTCTACTTCGTTTTGGTAAATGTATGATTTTTTACTAACCATTCCACCTACAAGTGTTGAAGCTGAACGTGTATTTTCGGCTAATAGGTTTTTTTTGTAATCATTTGAGATGTTCATTTAATAACGATACTTTAGACGCCCTCAGTTTCCTACGGTCGTATTTTCGGAATACAACAAAGTAATTTTTTTCAACTTATAATTATGTTTAAACGACTTTTTTGAGCACATAATGGTTCCTAATTAAAATGTTTAAGTACTAAAAAGGTTTCTTTTCATGTACACACATTAAATAAAACACAATTCGAAAAATTCGTATTATTCGAATATTTTTTATTATAGAATTCGAAATATCCGAATACCTACTTCGAACGAATAATGCATGCCCTAGTGGCGGCCTCTCGAGCGCCGTGTTTGCGCGGGTACCCTAAAATGTATGAAACATCACGCCCGTAGCTTGTGGCGGCCACCGGTGGCTATGCTGTGATCGCCACTAGTGGCTCTAGTCTGCGCGTAGGCTTAACCTACAATAAGAACAAAGCACTAAAGCGTATTCGGTATTGTAGTCCACAACAAAACTATGAAGCGCAATACGCACTTAGTGATTCGTTCTTATCGTAGATGTTCGCAAAATAAGCAATAGTAGCAAAATTTATTTTTATTCAATAACAAATATAATTTTTAAACCGACAATATACTATTCGAAATATTTGCTAAAATTTACCATGAGATATTATGATCGCCTACATGGTGCTATTAGATTTAGCACTGGAGGTTTTAGTTAAGCCATGGACTATCATAGGCTACATACTAAACAATAATTTAAAGTGAAATTGAAGGTGAGTATAATAGTCACAAATAAGTCTTTTTCCTTTTTGACGGACTCATTGGCGCATTGGCTATAACAACGCTTTTCAACAATTGCTCTATGATGAGTTGCAAGTTCGAATCCCACCGGGATGATATGTTTAGAATTTTCTATAAGCATGTCTTCCTCCCGTCTGGTCACTATGGGCACTAAGCAGGGAGGTTTACCTAAATTCCGTCCGGGCAACATACCAACGTTCATAGATGGAAAAATCATGAAGTGCACATAGCACGTTTTGGTCTCAGTCCTTGGATTTCCGAATGCCCAAAGTAAAAAGTAGGTTGACAGCGCATCATTGACTGACTACTGTGGCTGGGTTATCACCTCCCATCAAGTAAAACTCGTGCTCGTCTGTTGATATCTAATATGTCTTACTTGTTTGTCCCTGGGCTATACACCTCCTAGTTATCTACAAAAACTCCCTTATCTTGGCAGTCTGCCAACTTTGACCGGCAATATCTTAAAAACAAAGCCAAGTTGGCACCTATAATTTTGGGGTATGGTTGGTAGCTAATAACTCTATGTACCTCCCGAACCAACCCCATGTTAGAATATAATATACATACCTCTATCAAAATTCCTTTGAAACTCTGATTCATAGTAACAGAACCAAGTTTTACACAGAAGTCACCCAACTCAAATCTTGGCCCTTTACTTTCAATCTTAGTCTGTTTCTTAGATGTATAATGCTGTGACAGCTTGATCATGAGCAAGTCAAAGAGACCATCAGCTATTACATGAATATTTTTTGTACCGCTTTCTAGTATTGAGAATACAGATGCTGGCTGTTCTGAGTTGTGTAGAATGTGGACTGTTTTTGTTGTTCCTGCAAATAAATGGACTTCAGACTCTCAATTCATCAATACTGATAATTTACAGAATATTAATATTATCTTTTGAGTAAAGAGTATGTAAATTCCACATATTCTTAAATAACATTGTAGAAATGTTCTAATATAAAGTACCTACAAAATTACATTCAAGTTTCTGCTAGCAATTTCTCCAAAGGGAATAAATACTAGATAGGAAATCCATCCTCTATTTTGTGTTAATATCTTTCGAGTGGACTTTTCATTTTTTTTATCAGACAATGTGCTTTTATCCTGAATATATCTAATATTCAAGTGTTTAATCTCTGCATTTTGAGGTATGATTTAAGTGTCTAGTTTATTTTGTAACTAGCAACGCGCCCCAGCTTCACACGGGTGCAATGTAGATGTACTATACACTAAACATAACTTATGTTACTCGCTGATAATGTAGCTTTCTATTGGTGAAAGAATTTTAAAAATCAGTCCAGTTTTTGAGTTTATTCATAATATACAAAAATACAAATCTTTCCTCTTTATAATATTAGTACAGATATATACAAACCCATCTCAGCAGACATTACATATCATATCTATGACTTTTTTTGACTGGTATATAATATCCTTGCACTTTCAGCACTTAAGCTAAGGTTATGTAGCTGCTTAATATTGAATTTATAACTTACCCATTTGAGGATGAGATAGATAACTTTCACAATCAACAAGAAATTGTCCTTGATGGCTTGCTCCGAGTGCCAATATTCTTTTTGTTAGCAGCTCTATGACATACGTACCGGTTTTATTATCGGGTACAGGATATTGCTGTAACCTACATTTACAATAAATTTCGTACTTAATATGAATATGTGAACATTACAACAACTAACTTCTTATAATTTACTCTTTACTTACACTGTTACACCCATAATTTTATTTAAAAGTTCATTTATAAACTTAAGGTCAGCAACCAAGTCAAAGCTAGTAAACACTAACAACAGTGAAAGGTGTTGATTTATATAATTTAAATATCATGAATGTGACCTAGAAACAATAGTAATATAAATTTAAAAAATACAAGCATTATAAGTTATAACTCAATAATAAACCAAGTGCAAGTGTCAACAAAATGAACAAATTGCAATTAGAAGATAGACGAAGATAGTCAAGTTGTCAATGTTGATCTGACAGTTCACAAAAGACATTGTAGGTATACAACGAAAAAAAAGGCGGGAAAGTCATCAATAAGTAAAGGCGCGCTCTTTTTAAAATTAATTTTTAAAAATATTTTCTCTACTTTTGTTCTATTTCAAATACGTTACTAAGGTTCTACTAATAAAGGTTTAGTCAAAAATAAATAAAATGACCAAAAAGAGACGGTGGAAAGAAAATCCACCAGACCCACGGATCGGGTACTCTTCGGACTCAGACTCTGGAGAATTGGATAATGCGGACAAGTACTTAACTTATAAAGTTAAAGGATATGTCCGCAAGTATCCCGAAGATATTCCGCAAAAGGACTTGGTTGTGTTCTTAGCACATAAGGAGGAAGGCAAAGTATTCAACGACAGGGATCGTATGGCCTTGTCTAAGGGCATTCGGGAACATGGTGTGTCTGGAGTTATGCATTTGCGCTCCATCAACAAATATAAAGTCGGTATAACTTTTGATTTACCAAATAATGCTAATATGTTTATTCAAAATAAGAAATTATTAGATCATCTTACATTAATAGCCACAATACCAGCTGGAGGTACCGAAGTTACTGGAGTTCTCACTTCAGTGCCAAGCGATATGTCTAATAAGGAAATTTTTGGTCTGATAGGCAGCTCGAAAAATGTGGTACAAGTAAGGCGTTTCATGCGCAGAGTCAGGGGTGACAACGGAGCAATAACCTATGCTCCTACACAAACAGTTGCAGTTACCTTTGCCTCCCCCATCCTTCCAGAATATGTTTATTTAGATTCTTGGCGTCACGAGGTTAAAAAGTATATCCCTCCAGTTAAGCAATGCCTCAAATGTATGAAATATGGACACATAGCTAAATTTTGTCGCAACTCTGAGGTTTGCTCAATATGCACATTAAACCATAACTTTAAGAACTGCCTAACCGATTCACAAAATGCAAAATGTGTCAATTGTAACGGTAACCATATCGCCATCTCCATTCAGTGTCCTTTGAAAAAACAGAAAATTGAAGAAAACAAAATTAAAACAAAGAGTGTAAACTATTCTGAATTATTTAATCCAAATGCTTTTCCAGCTCTTTCTGCTCGAACCTTAGAAGTACAAATAAACAATTTAATGAAATCTAACACATTTATCAACACTTTAGTCGAAACAATTATTAAAATAGTCAGTAATAAAGATATACCAGTAAATACAACATCAATTAAAGAAGTATTAAAATCTACCTTAAGTAACAAGTTCCCATCTGCCTCATAATGGATTTGTCATATTTAAATATCATTCAGTGGAATGCTCAAAGCCTCAACAGTAATAAACATATATTTAGTAATTTCCTCTATACACATAATATTGATATAGCTATAATTAGTGAAACATGGCTTAGGCCTGAACAAACTTTTAAAATAAGTAATTACAACATAGAAAGGAATGATTGCGGTAACATACATAATGGAGTCGCAATTATAATTCATAAAAACATTAATTATACAAAAATTGACACATATTTTGATAATTCATTACAAAATATATGCATTAAAATAGCAGTTAACAACAAATACTTATATATAGTAAGTTTTTATAGTCCCTTAAACTCAGTTCCTGTCTTCAATAAAGATAAATTTGAGCAATTATTGAGGTCTATTCCTCAACCTTTCATATTTGCTGGTGATTTTAATGCACATCATACTTCTTGGGGATGTAACTATGACTCTCCACGAGGACGTAAACTTTTAGATGTCTTCGATGAAAACAACTTAGTTTTGCTCAATAGTGGTCAACCAACAACTGTAGGTTCTACAACATGGCGTCCCAATGCTCTTGACCTGACATTGGTCTCTTCATCTCTTGCATGTAATTGTGAATGGAGTGTAAACGATAGTCCTCTTGGTAGTAGTTATCATATTCCTGTTTTAATAAAAGTAGTAATTAGTGAAAATCATAACAATAATTTGAATGGGGGAAATTGCTCTAATGCTATGCATTTGCCTCTCTATCCCAACTATAAGTTAGTTAATTGGCAGAAATATAGCAACCAGGTTGATGATTTGTTAGTTGATCTAAAAATAGATAGATTAAATCCTCTTGATTCATATTTACATTTTTGTACAATTTTACGCAAAGCTGCTTCTAATTCTATTGCAAATAGTTCAAACCGCAAACCTACCAGTAATACCATTGATTGTTCTCTTTTTAAGAATAAAGGTAAAAAGTCCCCTCTCCCTTGGTGGAATCAAAAGTGTACTGAAGCTGTATTAAACTTCAAAACTGCATATTTAAATTTTAAAAATGATCCAAAAGAAGAAAACTATATCCATTTTAAAAGACTTAGAGCTGTAAAAAAGCTTGTCATAAAATCAGAAAGACAAAAAAGTTGGTTTTCTCTATGTGAAACTTTTAATAGGAATACACCAATATCTGTCATATGGAAATTCATGCGTAAATACAACAAAACATATATTTCCAATAATTGTGACAATGATACATGGATATTAGATTTTTTGCAGAAGTACACACCAGACTATGTATCAAACACTATGTCAAATCACAATAATAACAACATTAACTCCAGTAATAGGTTTCTTGTCAGTCCTTTCACAATTAATGAATTAATATCAGCCATAACCTCAAGAAGAGATACTGCTTATGGTCTTGATGGAATACCCTATATTCTACTTAAAAAAATTAGCATTGCCAGTTTAGAATCATTTCTAAATATACTGAATTTAATGTGGGATAAAAACATTATACCAGAAGACTGGAAAAAGGATTGTCTTATACCAATTTTAAAACCAGACAAGCCTAAGTTTTGTCCCGATTCTTATCGGCCCATAGCACTTACTTCCTGTGTTGGTAAATTATTTGAACAATTGTTAAAACAACGATTAGAGTTTTATGTAGAAAATAACAACATATTACCTTCCAATCAATTTGGTTTTCGTAGAAAATTTTCTGCCAGGGAAAGTATTTGTCAACTACAGCTTGATGTTCGTAACTCTTTGTCGGATCGTAAAAATCTGGTAGCTGTATTTTTTGATGTAGCAGGTGCATTTAACAGTGTTAATATAGATATTCTTTGTCATGAATTATTATTGTTGGGAATTCCTGCACAATTTACAAATTGGGTAAAAAAATTCTTAACCAATAGGGAAGTATTTGTTAAATTAAATAGACATCTTTATGGTCCTAGACTTTCATTCAAAGGAGTATGTCAAGGAGGGATACTATCCCCACTTTTATTTATATTGTACATTCATAGATTAAATATAATCCTAGGATCCCAAGTTAAAAATCTTCAGTTTGCAGATGATTTAGTTATATACACATCAGGGAAAAATCAGTCGGAAGTAGTTCAAATTATTAACAATGCTTTAACAAATCTGTACAAATATTTTACTTACCTTGATCTTAATGTGAACCCATCTAAGTCTAAAGTCATTGTATTTGGCAAACAATCGCGTGACATGCCTACCATACTATACAATTATTATTCTTTGCCGGTCTCGCTTGAAGTAAAATTTTTGGGAGTTATTTTTACTCATAAGTTAACTTGGAATAGTTACGCTAAGCACATAATAACTAAAGCAAATAAAGCCTATAACATCTTAAAATCTCTTTCAGGTTCATACTGGGGCGCTGATCCTAAAATTCTGTTGTTGTTGTACAAATCATTAGTTCGTAGTCATTTTGAGTATGGTTTTTATTGTTTCGCTGCAGATACTAGTGTTGTAAATAGTTTAGATCTTTTGCAAAACAAATGTTTACGTCTAATAACAGGAGCTTTCAGAAGTACTCCTATTAACGCATTGCAGATTGAATGTAATATCCCACCGTTAGCCATTCGATTCAACTATTTAAAAGAAAAATTCTTACTAAAACTTTATAGTGTATGTGGTAATCCATTTTTGATCAATTTGTTACACTCTGCATCTCATTCAAATGTTAAATCATTTTATATGCTGCAAGGTCTTCAAAATTTCACTGATTTTATAGAAAATACAAACATTCATCAATCTAAGCATGTCTTGCCATGTTACGAGGGTTCTTATAGTGGTAAATTTCCAGCAATTAATATAGTTATAAAGAATAAAGAAGATTTATTTTCAAAAGAAGAAGTAAATGCAATGCTATCAGAATGGTTAGATCATAAATTTATTTATACTGATGGATCCAAAAACAGTGAATCCGTGTCTTTTGCTATTTATGAGCCTTCCTCAAAAGTAGGCATAGGTCAGAAAATCAATAAAGATGCAAGTATATTCACAGCGGAAGCTGTCGCTATCTTAAGTGCTTTGAAACATATTGAGAATTGCTATAGAGAGCACACAAAATGGGTTGTTGTAAGTGATAGTATGAGTGTTCTACAAAATTTAGCAAATAATCATCTAAATGCTCATACTAATTATGTTATATTCTTAATAAAACAGTTATGGGTTGAACTAAGTCATTTAAATGTAATAATTAATTTTGTGTGGGTGCCTTCGCACATTGGTGTTCAAGGTAACGAACATGTTGATTACTTGGCTAAACAAATTGTAAAGTCAGGAGATTCTCCTATTAATATTAGTATTCGTATTCCTTATACAGATGCAATTAGTTTAATCAAACAGCGGATGTGCCAAGCATGGGGAAAACATTCATATTATTGCACAAACGTTCAAAACAAAGGAACTTGGTTCGCCGGTCTCGATGTCCAAATAAATTCTACACCTTGGTTTTGCAAGCACAAAATATTCACAAACAAGAAATTTTATACAACTATTTCTCGCATGCGTTTTGGTCATTGTCGTTTAAATTACCATCTTCATCGTATTAAAATGGTTGATTCTCCATATTGTGTCTATTGTCAATCATCAAAAGTACAATCACTACATCATATCTTCTTTGAGTGTTCGTCTTTCAACATTCAGCGCCTTGTGTTGTCTGATGGGCTTTTAAAAATTTACAATAAAGTTGAAAGTATCCCGCATTGCATTCAGGAGTTACTTAAAAATGCCTCAACTTTTATATTTTTGTACAGATTTGTTATTGAAACTGTTAACGATATTTAAAATTATATTTATGTACTCTTTGTTACAGTAGTAAAATAATAGGTTAATAAGTTAATTATAATATTAAAGCTGTAAATATATTTTTTCTAGTAAATAAGTTTTTTCAGAATTTTTAAATTAGATTCTCCGTCACCACTCTTCGGGAGTCCTGACGGACAAGATAACGGGATTTGTAAATGGAAATGTGCCTTTTCTACTCTTTGTTGGGTAGTAATAAATAAAGAATTGTACGTACGATACGTATGTAAAATCGGATTGAACAAAATGTATTTAACTGAGATTTTAAAATTAAATGACATACGTCAGACTTATGGCCGCGTGGAAATAAAGATATGATAATAACTACTTATATTACGAAAAATACTGGATATTGGAAGATTCCGTCTTTGACGGGGGTCGTCATTAATTAAAAGAAGAAGTACTATATTACGATACATATAAAGGATAAGAAACGTAAGACATAAATAAGGAGAGATAAAAGGGAAAAAAAATAACATAAGACAAGGCGGTATGGTCGAAAGACTTTAGCCTGCCCTATGGGCAAAAAAAAAAAAAAAAAAAAAAAAAAAAAAGTATACAACGACAAATGGTAAAAAAATCCTTTATATTTTTTTAATAATGACAACACCTAAAAAAATTAGACTTTAAAATGAATTTAGCCAATAGCCAATGCATCGTTAGTATTTTTCACATATTCGACTAACACCAATAGAAAATTAAAACGATGGCAAAACAAAACGAGTTGAGACTGTAACAACAAACCTGGACCAATCACAAAAAGACAGATAATTTCAGTTCAGGCAAATTGACAAGTATGGGGCGATTGAAATATTTTAGATTAATCCAGTGTATTTATTTATATTGAGTTTCATTTGTAATTTATCCGCAATTTGAGAAGACAAGAATTTTGTGAACGTGATGTATTTTTGATTTTTTTTGTTAGCTATTGCGTCATTCGTCTCGTTTATGTTTAGTATTGAAAAATTAGGTGCGAGTACATCGTATTAAATTATTATCTAACGATCATAAGAATTGCGTTCTATAAAAATGATACCAGATAACGTGACATTGATTGTGAAGGCTCCGAATCAGCAAATTGAGGATCAAAATATTGAGTGCCAAACCTCCTGGACTGTGAGACAGTTGAAAAGTCATTTGTCTGAAGTTTATCCCAGTAAACCGGTAATAAAATCCTAGAATTACTTTTGCATACTTTAAAAATTGTAAACTTCCCATTTTTATCATGATTTCACGTGATATCGCATATTATATTATGAACCGTTGGTTTAGGGGAAAATTCAGTGAGGAAATTTTGCACTTAATATACCTTTCTTATGAACCATAACATATATTGTTAGTTTACACATCTTGTTCTCTGAAATACTAGAGAGTACTCAAGCTAGTTACTTATTACATTTTATTAAATGTATAGTATGTATAAGTTGCTAGACATCTAGAAAGGTTCAATTTAGATAAATTTAAAGTCCTTATTTTTCTCTTAAGACTTATAAATCCAAAACATTTATTCTGATTGAACATTATATAAAATAACCTTAATGATAAACAAATAATTAAATCAAAATCAGAAGTAAAATAAAACATAAATAGTAAAAGTTAAGTGCCCTAAAAATTGCTGCCTGCCTAGCATGACACATAAGAGATATCTTGCGGACGAGAGAAGACAAAATAAAATATATAAGATATCTCAATATATGTCGACAACTTTGATAGACAAGATTGCCCTATTATAGATTCTCCAAAATCATGATTAGAGAATTAATACTATTTATTTACTATTATTCTGTATTCCTGCCAAAATTCAATTCGGGTTTATTCAAGGTGAATGTGAATAGGAAGGTGCTTAAGAATGATCATGCTCCATCCTAAACTGTGTTGTCACCAACAGGTGAAACTCAGTCAAATGGTTGTCCTTTGCAGATGTGATGTAATTATTATATTGTCTGTAAAATCAATAACATTGGCAAAACATGTGATAGCCAGAATATATTTCAAATTAACAACCATTGTACCATGATTTTTACAAATAAATAATTCTTATTAAAAAAATACATAATAATAATTATTATTAATTATTTTATATCCAATACTGTGAATTTAATCTTATCTTAAGGTTATTTGCAATATGTTATCATTGTGGATAGTAAAAAATTAAGAATGTTGATTATTATGTAAATTATATTTATATAATACTAAACTAAATAATATGTTCGCATATATAATATATGAATATAAACTTTATTGTTTTAAACTGGAACTCCTTATCGCTATGCAAACTGTTACTAATTGTTATGGAAAAATGTTTTCTATTTATTTTATCAAATTTCACACTTGATTGGTTTACTTGAAATGAAAATATTTCAGCAGCAATTGCATTTGATAACAAAAAATGGTGTAGTAATTGCTAAATATTTGAAGGTTGTAGAAAATTTTATTTAAATACATAAAATTATATTGATTTCCTTACGCATTCAGTTTGCAGACATGTTCCAGTGCTATTTTTGTTTGCTTTTTTATAATATTTTTATGATATATATCTTAATTATACAAATAATAATAATATATAATTATTTTGTATTTGTGTATATCACTGAAATCCTCTTAAACCTGGACAGATTTTGATGAAATTCTTTGTGTTAGTCCCTGGATGGCTTGATTTACAATTGGGTCCAAAGTGGTAGGGTTCAGGAATATTTTTTTATATTTTGAAGCCAATGTTTGTATAGGATATTGTATTGTTAGGCCTGTAATATAATGACTTACTTAGAAAACTCTTATGTTTGTTTAAGTGGTGGCTAAATGTGGTTCGGCTCAATGTCACACTTATTTCCAGATTATCTGTACACCTACACAATATGTGATGTCATTCACTCTGTTTTGCATATTTTATGTATTCATAAACAATACTATCTTAAATATAATGAATAACTTTAATTAAAACAGTTGGATTAATTTATTTACATAACATAACATACTATACTATTTACTTAGGTTTATTATCCGAAATTATATATATATGTATATATAAATTGTATGAACTTGAAATATTTATTGTACAATGATTGGTGATTTTATAAAAAAAATTATCAACATTTTATATTTTCAGAAAACAGAGGAACAGAAAATAATCTATTCTGGTCAATTACTAGAGGATAATTCAGTATTAAAAGATGTCTTACGAAATTATGAATGCCCCATACCTCATACAATGCACTTAGTATGCACATCGAAAAACAAGATGGACACACCTGAACCGAAAACAGACGGTCTCCGGAATAGAAATATTGGGGAACGACCGAGTGAAGTAACACGGCCAGAGATGAGGCAAAATGATCAGAATCACACAGTTGAGATGCAGAATTATTTGAGTTCATTTATGAATAACTATGGAAGAGTGCCTCCATACCAGAATTATAACTTCAATGACAGATATCTGCCGATGCATCAAGCTTACATGCAATATATGCAACAGTATGCTAACTTGTGAGTAAATCATGTTGAATATTACTAACTTTGATATAATAATCTATATTTATAAAAACTAGCTATACACAGCAAGTGTTGCAATGCCATGTAAAGTAAAGAAGTCGTTAAGAGCATTCGGAAATCCATAGACTGAAACGGAAGCGCGCAATGTACACTTCACGGTTTTTCCATCTATGATGGGGGTTCGTTACCCGGTCGGAATTTTGATATTCCTTCCACCCGATCAATGCCCGAAGTTACCAGACGTGGTCAAACATGCTTACAGAAAATTATGAACATCGTCCTGGTAGGATTCGAGCCAGTCAGAACAACTCATCAAGTTTAATCATAATCTGATGAATAGTTTAGAAGTGTATAGAGGTCAAACATAAATTGATTTTTATTTATCTTATGTGTATACTAGCAATTGCCCCCGCAACCCCCCTTGTGGGTTGAATTTCGTAAAATCCGTTCTTAGCTGACCTCTACTCGGCGAAAGGAATATTCCTACCATATTTCAAGTCGCTACGCCTTATGGTTCCAGAGATATCGTGATGAGTGACTATATAGGTGGAAATCTCTTTTATATATATAGATAAGAAGATAGATAGATAAAACCATTAATAAAATAATAACTCAAAAACTGCTGCACTGATTTTAATGATGATTGGATTCGTCTCCGCTCCGAATAGCAGAATAACTACTAAAATATTGGCTTATTTATAATAATATTGATGTCCACTGAAAATCAGTGACATTATAGAGTAGAATTTGGATAATATAACATAATATCATAAAGACCTAATTTTCAAGCATAAGTCAAATTTCAAAGCACAAAAATTTTACAAGAATAATTCCATAATACTGATTTGAGAACTGGCAGTAAATGTAAAATTAGAAGCATTTAATTTTTTTTTGTATTGAAGGTCATGAGTATACATTGTGTTACCTAAATTAATAAATGATGATTTGATTTGAATCAGCATAATATATTTTGACGGGCTCGTTGGCGCGTTCGGTAGAACACTTGCCGTGTGCATCGATGGGTCGTGGGTTCGAATCCCACCGAGACGACATGTTTATATTTTCTGTAAGCATGTTTTCCCCACGTCTGGTAACTTCGGGCATTGATCGGGTGGGAGGAATATTTAAATTCTGACCGGGTAACGAACCACCGTTCATAGCTAGATGGAAAAACCGTGAAGTGCACATTGCGCGTTTTGGTTTCAGTCTATGGATTTCCGAATACTCGAAGTAAAAAGTAGGTCGACACCGCATCAGTGACTGATGTTTTGTGGCTGGGGTATCACCGTTTTTCTTTTTTTTTATAACATAGGGGGCAAACGAGCCAGCGGTTCACCTGATGGAAAGTGAACACCGCCGCCCATGAACATCTGCAACACCAGAGAACACTTGCAGATGCGTTGCCGGCCTTTTTTCACCTACCATCAAGTGAACCTCATGCTCGTCTGTCGATATCTAACATATAAAAAAGTATGGGTTGATAGGCTTAATGTTCTCTATCCAGATGGCAAGCGTACGCAGTGAACACGGTGCCCCCTCAAGAGGTGTTGCCCCCCGCGGCGGCGCCCCCCCAGCCGCCGCCGCCCCCCGTCCGCGAGGAGGAGGGGCGCGACTGGCTGGATCACCTGTACATGGCGTCGCGCGTCGCAGTACTAGTCTCGCTGTTGTACTTCTACGGCAGCCCGGCGAGGCTGTTACTGGTTGTCATACTCGTTGTTACTGGATACTTGTAAGTATCTATATCTATAAGGATGGTTGAAAGTAGGGAAACGAAAAAGATTTATGAAACTGGTGTGAGTGGGAGAGTCGGGAGTGGTCGACCTAGGCGAACGTACCTCGATCAGATCGGGGACGTTCTGCAAAAGGGCCAGGTCAAAAGTACTCGTAACCGACGAGTGTGTATGAAAGCATTGATGAAAGTAGAAGAAGCGAATGAAACAAACGAAGCATATGGAATTCCGTGATCTCTGCCTACCCCAATGGAAAAGAGGCGTGATGTATATGTATGTATGTATCTATATGGATAGCCGCCATCTTGAATATGACGGCTTATACAGTTGACTTTTGGCGGTTATCTCATACTAGCTGATGCCCGCGACTTACGTCATAAATGATGATAACTTTTCGACAACCGATTTCGATGAAACAAAGCCTATATGTTGGGGATGAAAAGTATCTAAGATGTTGACCGGGGATATAAGGTACCACCATAAATAAATTCATGTAAATCGATCCACCAGTTTCGGAGATTAGCCCATTCAAACAGAGAAACAAAAAAAAATTAAAAATCGGGATTTGTTCTATTTCTCTTCTTACAGCCCCCTCACTCGGTTTTAAGCATATTTTGTACCGACATTCGACCTCTACAGTTTTATTATATATATACTCGTATAATATATATATATTTTAGATATCTCGTTCTTATTAGAACGAATTTCAATAGGATAGAACAAGATAACATAAGAAAGGATATGGTCATCTTATAAACACTAACTGATCTAACTAGTCAAGTGCAGAATGTTTAAAAAAATTACTTTTAAAATATTTTCAAAAAAATGTAACAGGTGAAATGTTCAGTGTTTAAGGGACGACAGCGCATTATTGATGTAATGTGACCGAAGTATCAGGTATCATGAAGTGAGAGTCCACTAGGCAGTCGATATCTTACACAAAGAAAGGTCGTTTTACTAACTCATAAAATAATTACGTTTTAATTATGTTAATAACGAATTATATAAATAAAACAACAACAAGTAGGTATATAATATAATATGCTGTATTATACAAATTGGATCACGCCATCCATCCACGCCACGCTTTAAGTAATATTGATTTAACTATTATACAGAACAATAATAATAATATTTTATCAGATGTAGAATGTAATACTAATGGCAACACTAAATATGAAAATTTAAATTTCTAATCAAGTTTTTTCTCTCAATTAAATAGGATATAAGTACGCCTTTAAACAAAATAATTCAGTAAATTCGAATGTTTTTGACAAAAGAACTGAGACAAACACTACTATTGAGCGATTGGGTCAAAAAAAAACTAGGAGAGATATTTTTTCGATTTCAGTGTTACGAATTGCTTAGTGTTTTAAAAGAAAAAAATCCTCTCCAAAATTCTCACAACTCAAGAAGTTCACTTTACATTATGTTAATTTCTGTGAAATATTTATGTTTTCAGACACCAAATCGGCTTCTTCCGCGATCTACTGGTCAATCCGAACAATAATTTACCACAAAACGAAAGAAACCCAGTTAATCCACCGCAACCGAACCCAGCCCCTCAAGGAGCGCAGGGGGTCGGCCAGGCCCCCCAGGGGGTCCAAGCTACCCCTCAGGGGACCCCAGAGACCCCCAACCCGCCTAACAACCAAAACCCTGAAAACGATCAGTCGTTGCTAGCGGTCACTTGGACAATATTCACAACGTTTTTTGCATCTTTAATACCGGAAGCTAACTAATATGTGAATTTTAAATTGTACTACTTTCAGATTCTCAATTGTTTTATCACGAACATTAACAGCCGGGACTGAAACCGGTTAATTTTTATTTTCCAAAATACGTGTCCGACTGAGATACCATGATATTATTTTTAAAGAGTAATACAGTGTGTATTACTCTTACTTACCGTTTTTTAAACAGTAATTTTTTTCAGTAAATATGAATAAAAACGAAAGAATATTAACAAAAACCTTTATTATACCGGTATAAGTCCCATAGTAAATTAACCGGTATTCAGTCCTTGATTAATAGGGGCCATTTATAAACGTCACACGTTAAGGGGGAGGGGGTGTAACAGGAAGTGTGACATTGTGTAACAAGTCCTATGTTTCGTGATGTCACTGACAACATTTAAAATATTTATAATAAAGTAACGCGAAACCTTAACGGCCTTATTCATAAGCTTGATATAGTTAAAATATGGTTTGTTTCTTTCGTTCAGCCGGCCTAGAATCACGAGATATCTCGCGGACGAGTAAAGACAAACTACAATATAAGATATCTATATATTATATCTCGACATTGACTTTGATAGAAAAGATATCTCAACCGTCAAATATGTTTACTTTTGACATTAGAAGTCGAGTTTTATGTGTAAGTGTCATGTTAGACCCGAAAGAAATAAAGCGATAATCGATTAAAACACGAGAAAACGGTCGACTACATTTTGTCGCGGTTGTCATGCTAGGCTGTAGTCTTTTTATATTCGATAGAGCGAGACAAAACATATTTTAACTATATCTAGCTTATAATACGTTTATAAATAAGGTCGTACTGTATAACGAAGACCTTAAAAATATTGCGTACTATATCTTCAGGCATATACTCACCAGAGGGGTCTAATAAATGTAAAAAAGAGGGGGGGGGTGAAAAATCATAAAATTCGTGTGACGTAGTGGATGGCCTTGTAGGAGGAAAAAATGATTGTTAATAAAAGTAGCTACAGTTTATTGTAAATCAAATATTCATAGGTATGAGAAATTAATTATTATAGTTATTGTCTGTTTAGATGTCTTGAAACTATTACTAAAAAATAATTGGTAAAAAAAAATTGAAAACTTTATCGTGACCTCACTAATCTAGTAAAAACTGTGGAGGCACTCGCTGAGAAATTGTGCACTGTTTCCATTATATTGGCTTTCTAAGTTTAGTTCAAGGCAATAGTCAATTTTTAATGGAATATTTTCTATAATCATACAAGTATGGCAGCAGCCACAGTACGACTTTCATTCAACGCGTACTCGTGGTCAGTAGTCATAAAAAAATTAACTACACTGCGTTTCATTCACCTACATCCCTTCATGCTCAAACAAAACAAGTACAGCATCATATTCTGTAATTGAATTAAAAGGATTTCCGCTTTTCATTGAGCAATCTGTGTCCACTGTTTTTTTTTATCAAGTAGGCCAAGGCCTAGTTGATTCAAAGTGTCAAAAAAAATAATGCTGCATATATATGTATCTAACATGAGAACGTTGAACACTGTGTGTACGTTTACTCTCGGAAATAAAATATAATATGTATATTCCTATTTCCTTGTAATGCATATCCGACAAAATGACGATATATCGATACATATAAAGTTGTAAGTACGCTTATAGCAATGTACATTACTTTAGAAGCAATTTAATGGAAACCTTGAGAAACTTTAGATTGTACTGATTGCAAACCAAAAAATATTATTGTAGATATCCCTTAGCTTTAGAATTGATTATTACTAATTTCATATTATTTTTTATTGCTATTTTTAGAATGGTATCGAGAACAATGTATACGTTATCGTTATGATGCAGAAGAGTGTGTTAACTAGATAATTTGCATATTACCTGATATGATCGATTAAATTGCGAATTTTACCTAAATTTCGCTCAGTCAGTATTTTATAACGCATGCTGTTTAACCAGGATATATGTAGATCGATTGGTTAAAACTAGAAGAAACCAATGTTTCGCTCTTTAACGGACACTGGTAATTTGCAAATTGACCTATTAATCTCAAATCTGATTTCGCAAATTAGCGATAGCATGAACATTTTGAAGCCATTATTAAAAAGCGACAAAACTCTTTAGCTGCGTATTGTATATGACATCTTTGCAGAAGTAGCTTCCGACCTCAAAGCTTTGATAGATCAACGATGGCGGACTGTTTAATGCAAAGGTTTTGACAAAAAAAAAGCTATAATTAACCTTCAAGCGGTCGCGTTGCATCGAATAGACAGACATTGTTACAGTTTGGCCGCTACAAATGACGCACGCCTGCTTAAAGGTCAAATGGTCAAAACGCGTTATACCCATTATATGTATGTTTATCCCGACTTTCTATGGCGTAGCAATCTTAGGGCATGGTGGTGCAGTGCACTAGGGCCCTGAAGCTCAGAGGGCCCCCCAGTTTGTGGAAAGAGGGGAGTAGCGAGCTCTCGAAGATAGAAAGCATTTTTTTACCAAATGAGAACAATATTCTATTTTTCTCTATGCACCGGGGCTCTTGTACACTTAGCTACGCCACTGCCGACTTTTTGTCTTTGATTTATTCCATTTAATTGTGTGATATTCATTAACAAAGGACAATATAATGCTATAATATGCAAATTCTTAGGTGATTTGTCGCTTTTTAAAGGAGTTTCTTAAAAAAACTTATCTTTGTTTTCATAAAATTATGTGTAACGTGTTACGCAAAGCGATTGAGCGAGCGTATTATTTCTATTATCATTATATCGATCTTTTTCTATTACTAAGTAATTAACAGAGACAAAAACTAACTCTGACCTTGACGACTATAAGTGCGGTCGTTGAAAATTGGTAGAGTTCATTGAACTTTATAAATTCAGCAATTAGGCTTGAATATTTTTTGTTGTAATCATTAAAATTACAAGTGATGTCAGTGGCATTATTGCAATACTCACACTAATGACTGTAATTCTAAATAATGATAAATATATGATTTATCATCAGATCACATCGTTACATATTCTTTAGAAGTAGTTTTATTAACAACTTGCCATCGCTCTATCAATTTTACGTTTGTAAATTGCATGGATGAAGTATCATTTATATTTAATATGTTATTTAAGGAATATATTTTTAACAATTCTTCTTCATACAAAGATCATCTGCATTTCTAGTGGTAAGTTATTTAACGTTGAAGCATGTTTATTTGCAACCATTGTGTACTGTGATAAGAACTATTTTCGTTTGAAATATCGTAATAAATTTTTGAAATTTAACTTATCTTTTATTTTTAGGCAATTATTTAAATCTAGAAATATTGTTATTTAGTTCTAAACCTATAAAATTTATACTTTTATATACTTAAGAATTCTCGAATTACAGGATGTACGAATTTGATTAGAACTTTAATTAAATCTAATAAGTTACCTACAAAAAATTATTATAAATTCAAATTCAAAATCATTTATTCATTTAGGTAACACAATGTACACTTATGAACGTCAATAAAAATTACATATTAAATGCTTCTAATTTTACATTTACTGCCAGTTCTCAAATCAAGGGCGTAGAACTGACGAGAAGAAGTGGCAATAAACTCTCCGCCATTCTTTTTAATCGCATTTTTTTTTGTTTTACAACATACCTAATGTTATACAGCTAACACTCCAATTAAGTGAATGAAATTAAAAATTAATTGATTTATATTTTAATGTCAAAAGTCATCACTTAAATCTAAATCCATTATATCATCATTTTTATCAGTATTTTGCTCACTTATATTCGAACTACCCGCATTTTCTACCTCTATGTTAGGTCTATCTTCATTCAAATCTTGATTGATCAAATCGCGTTCTAGATTTAAATTATTATCATTTTCCACCAACCCCAGAATTGTACTTTGAATTATATTGTTTTCCAAGATTAACTCCACATTTTCATTCAAAATATTACTTTTAGAGTTATTTCCAGTAACTTCTCTAGTAATCAATTCATTACTCTCTTTGCAAGACCTTGCTTGAGGTGAAATTTCATCATCTTGTACTGAACTAACATCTACATCAATTTTATCATTATCTGTTTCATGATTCTCTGTTTCCTTAGCAAGTTTTTTTTCTAGTGTGTGATCTGTTTTAGAATTTACTATTTCCATGGAACCATCTCTATCTTCCATATGAGTTTGTACATCAACAGTTACTGTTTCTGTAACAATTTCTTCATCAGAACTGTCAATTATATTAGCCTTACGCTTTTTTTGTTGTGATTCATTAATTTCCCTATCATCATTGTCAGAACTCTTGTTATGTTTTTGTTTTATGTCAATAGTTACTGATTTATTTGCACATTCTTCATCTGAACTGTCTACTACATTTGTATTTCTTTTTTTTGCTTCTAAATCATCAACTTCTGTCATTTTATTAGAATTGTTAGCATCATTAGAGTTATTGAGTCTCGCAAGACGTCTTTCTTCAGCTAGTCTTCTATTTCGGAGCATCCTCTCCCTTTGTTCATCACTGATAGATGGAGATGATGTCCCTTTAGGCATTATTAAGGATCTATAATGAAGAAAAGTTTATTTATGATTTTCTACCTCTATTAAAATTGAAACCAGGGACTGAATACCGGTTAATTTACTATGGGAGTTATACTGGTATAATAAAGGTTAATATTCTTTCGTTTTTATTCATATTTACTGAAATAAATTACTGTGGTAAGTTAAGGGTGTATTACTCTTTAAAACAAATATCGTGGTATTTCAGTCAGGCACATATTTTGAAAAATAAAAATTAACTGGTTTCAGTCCTTGATTGAAACTAATAATTTTTCACTCCTTTCCATTCATTAAGATTATATTTTAAATTCTCATTTCATATAAGCTGTAACTTAAGTAAAGTTATAAACCAAATACAAAATTACCATTGAAGTTATAGGATTAGTAAATACAAATATAACATTATTCTTATTAGTAATCTTCTACCTTGTCAGTTGTCATCTAGAGATGATGTTGATGTGAAATTTTTGCATCATCTTACCTGTTCTCAATGTGAGAGTCATCCAAGCTCTTTTTAGCAGAGGCAGGTGCAGGCGTGGCTCTGGCTAGCTCTATCTGTTGCTGCAAAAGCTTATCAAACTCGTCCGGCTCTTGTTGGGCTGGAGTCTCATCATCACTGGAGTCTCTCTGTATTACTGTCTCCTCGGAGAGGAGTTGGTCTGATCTTATTTTGTGTAGGTGTACCTGGAAATTTATTTCTTGTCCATCACTGGAAATTATGATGCCACAGAACAGAATTGTTTGCATATGGTGCCTAAACAATGTTTGGTAAAATTTTTTTTTTAAGTATTTCCATAAGAAAGACACACAGCAAGAAAGGACACAGCTAATACTAAGAAAATTATTCATACTACTTATTACCTTATTAATTTATCATAATTTAATCAGAATTGACTTTACAATTGTCTCGTTTAGGATATTAAATTATTGATACATGAAATTTAGAAGTCTACCTCACAACTTTAGTATATTTCCTTTATGATTGTCTATTAAAATAGCAGTGTTTATTATAGAAGTCCAATAAGAAGTCCATAAATATTTCTAGCTAATATCACTGGAACTACTCAACAATTACTAAATTCAGCAATTTAAAAAAATATATAATATAGGAAGCTACATCATATACCAACTTTTAATCCAATATTTATATTAATAATAATAAATATTTTATATAACAAATTAGCAAATCTATCTTTAGACACAATACAAAAACTACATTATTTATATAAAAAAAAATATTTATCTTATTAATCAATTAGTACTTATTATTGAATACAATGGCTAAGTGGTCAGATTCAAACAAGTTTTAGAAGTTTTGCTAGTTACTAGTCTCTTAACCACACTCTGCACAATGTTATTGCTAATTTAACCTTACCATAACTGGCCTTTTTTTCCCCAAGGTTTCCATCTTCTTTAAACAGTCCTCAAATTTGAATTTAGGGTACAGTCTGTATGCCCAGTGCTCAAGTCTCTTAAGAACAAGGTCCAAGTCCTCTTTCTCATGACCTTTACCTGAGTAAAAAAGTGGTATTTCCTTAAAGCAATTCAATTCAGCAGTTTATCAGAATGTGACCAAAATTGTACAAAAGTTCTATACTGCTTGAGGATCTTCAATAAGAGAGCCTATTACTACTTCAAGGGCCAGCAATGCTTCTGAAGATTTTTTTGGTGAATAATGAAGATATTAGATTATAAACAATAATTATTATGGTCTAAGAGCCCGTGGGAGATCGTCCTTCACCGATCTGATAACCAGATGAGACGTACTTTTTATTAAATATTTTTTATTAACAAATATGCCTATAATTGCTTGCCTATCGAAAAGTGGTCATGGCTATTTTTTATAAAAAAAAAAATTAATTAATTAATTTTTTACTTTTTTATTTAATTTAATTTTTTATTTTAATTTTTTTTTTTTTTTTTTTAATTTTATTTTTTTATTTATTTAATTATTTTTTTTATTATTTTGACTTACCTGTTTACACCTGCTTGCCAGGTAGTTATACACTGCAATGAGTAGGCAAGCATACCTAGGCATATTCTGTGTATCAAAAACTATCAGTCAAATAAATTTCATTTGGTTATCAAAAGTATGAAGGTGATGAAAAAAAAATCGATAAAAGTTAATTTAATTAAAAATAGCCATGACCACTTTTCGATAGGCAAGCAATTATAGGCATATTTGTTTATAAAAAATATTTAATAAAAAATATGTCTCATCTGGTTATCAGATTGGTGAAGGACGATCTCCCACGGGCTCTCCTACTATTAGTACAAGGCATGATGTTAGAGAAAGATCAACTTACCTTTGAATTTGAAATCTTTGAAGTGTTCAGGAATCACTTGTATGCCTCTAGGACCAGTTAAACGCGCAGGATTTAATATAAATCTGGGGTTTTTAATTACACGCTTTGTTTTAGTAGACGCGGGATCTACACGTCTTTTATCTTCTTCTGTAAAACAAAAAATTACAAATTAAAATTGGCTTTGGACGTTATATCTGATAACTGTTCGCTTTCGCGAAATCTAAATTATAAGTATATTTTTACCTGCTTCATCTTCTTTCTCGCTGTTATCATCGCTGTTAGAAGCAATTCTTTCTTCATAGTCGCCACCCTCAATTACTCTTTCTAATTCTTGTGCCTCATTGGCCTCATCTTGCAGAAAAACATCTTCAAGTAAAGACATTAATAGTTAGCACTTACAAAATCTTTAGGAATTTCAAACTGTAACAATTTATTAAAATAATTAAATGTTTTATTTATGAATATGAATTATGATTTTTGACATTTGTGATTCGATAACCGTCCAGGGTTGCCAACTCGATTTCACGAATGGCGAATGGGTGCTAAATGGCACTTCAAATTTCTAATATAGTGCTAGATTACCGTGGATTTCCAAAAATAGTGCTATTGAATTTAAAATAATAACATAAAATTTTATTTATCACAAACAAATACACTGTCTTCTGTTCCGCTGTTGTGTTACAAACAAAGAGTAAACGCGAGTATCACACATTTAAATAAAATACTGTATACCGGATTAAAACGCGATTTATTATTTAAATTATTTATCCCGACGTTTCGGATGCTTTTCAGCAACCGTGGTCGTGGGAGACTGTCTCCCGCGACCACGGTTGCTACAAAAAAACAAAGAGTAAAGTATATATTATAGGGAACAAAAAAGAGAAGGATATCTTTGTTCTATCGCCTTTGTTCTATCGCCAAGTGGATGGTTGGTCACTTAAATTACTTTCCTTCGACTTTTTCAATTTAAATGTGCACCTTTCTTTCTTGTCTATTTGCTTAAGAAGATGTCGAAGAATTTTATATGTGTGGCAACATATCAATTAACAAGCAAGATAAAGAAATTATTTTATTATTCGAGCAATAGAACAAGACAAACAACAATGTTACTTTTGGCGCGGTCCGATTTACGTTCACAGTAATAATACTACACTCGCTGGGCCGAATCGTTACGTTTACCAAAGATATGTATTGTCAGCGCTTTGAGTTTTATGAGTACTATTGGCGTGAATCAGAACGCGTATACATCAAAATTCCCTGCCATAGAAAGCAAATTATAGAATTTAGACGTTTTGTTACTTCCCGCGTGGCTACATTGATTTCTACGGTATTGAAAATTAATCAGCATGATCGCTATTTAGTGCTAGGTGTTGTATGCTACACTTATGAAAATAGTGCCAAATGTAGCACCGAAAGTGCTAAGTTTGCAACCCTGTAACCGTCCAGCACACGAATATTTATACCAACTCCGTCTGTCATAATTACGGTGTTGCTAACTCAAAAATACGGCAGTTTGTAAAAAATTACGGTAAACTCAAAATAAAAAATACGGTAAAAATCTTGGTTATTTTTTTATTTATTAGAACTACTTATAACAGAAATAATATTTAAATTTACTATTGATCGTCTGTTGCGTTTTGCACATTATTACTAGTTATACATAAAACAATCACAAATGTGTGAGAGTAGTAATGATTGTTTTGATTAGTTTTCCCTTTACGGTTAAGTATACCTTACTAGTCTGTGGCGTAGATGATGATATTATAAAGTTCGGATCTTTCTAAAATTGTTCAGAATATTCACCGTAATTTTATTTTTAATACTTGATCTGGTAACTTTGCTTTTCTTTTAAATAATATACTGTATACCGGATCAAAACACGATTTATTATTTATATTGTTTAAATTATTTATCCCGACGTTTCGGATGCTTTTCAGCAACCGTGGTCGCGGGAGACTGGGTTGCTGAAAAGCATCCGAAACGTCGGGATAAATAATTTAAACAATATAAATAATAAATCGCGTTTTAATCCGGTATACAGTATATTATTTAAATGTGTGATACTCGCGTTAATAAAAGACAATATTATAAACTTTGCTTTTTTATTTTTACTCGCTCAAACCTCCTGTAAAACCCACCTTTAGAAACAATATTTTATATTTTGCTCCCTGGGACCGAATCGGTGTTTATATGTTGATGGTCTATTTTAATTAAATAATATACTATTGTTAGTCTTTGTCGGTTATATAACCGGAATTCTTTGCCAATGAAACTGGCCGTTAGCCGAATCGTAACAATGTATAATTTGGACATCCCTAGAGAGTCACGTGACTAGCTTGCGTTTGAGAGCGCATTCACAGGTATGGAAATTCGCAAATTTTATTGAAATCGTGTAATAATCTGGTTAATTAACTAGCTATAAGGTAAAAATTAAGAGTTACGTATTCAAAGTGTATCTATGTGATTATAAATGAATTGTGAATTGGTGTTGTACACGTATATTTTTTCAACAAAGACTGACAATTTGATACCAAGAAAGGTGCTTCAGGAATGGCGTCCCCATGTGCCGCCTATTGAATTTCGTCTTCGTTCGACGTTTTAGAAATTGATGACGCGAGCTGTCGGTTTTACGTCGGAACGTTAACATGCATAAATATTGTTGCAGTTCACAAGAATTTGCTATGTTTCACAAGTTTCAAACTGCTATCACGGCTCATACTATGAATGATTCATTGTGCAGGATTTTCGCGAGATTTATCGCAAATAGTTTTTTTACTAGCTACTTTGATGCTCTATGACCATGTTTAGATGTTATGTTCTTCAAAGTATTATCAAATTTTCACCCACAGCTTATTCCTATTGCCAAGTGTTTTGTTTACCTTGCAATTAAACGGCTTGTCTCTATGTTTCCGCCTCATAATCTTTATTATACCATTTTTATATAATTTTGTAATTAACATTCACTCCATATTCAACAGTGCATTGACTTCTCCCATCTTGGTATCTTTAATAATTTTCATTTGATAAAAACAGAAAACAACACATTATTATTGTGCAAATATTATGGTATGAATATAGATTAAACACATTGTTTTCATATAAAGCTATCTGTAGATTAAACATTATATTGCATTAATATTGTTTAACATTAGTGCAATTAATTATTGTCTTTTTATATAACTTTAAAAAATATTGCTTCTATTTAAATGTATTTATTAATCTTATAAGAATCTTACTTTTTATTGAATCATAACATTTTGGTAAATATATTAGCTCAATATGTTGTGTGTGCATGTATAATCATAATCAGTCTCAAGATAATTGCCAGTACAGTAGTAGTTACATATTTTTAAATTTAATCTTAACTATTTCAACCTACTTTACTAATTTAATAATACTTGTGGTATGTTGTAGGCCTTGTAAATTTGATTTTATTCTTTCTATTTCATTTATATTTATAGCTTCTGAATTCTTTAACTTCATAGTACAACTTGGTAATAAATACCCAGTTGTTTCATCTTTTTCAATGGAAAATAGAGCAAAGTGACTACGTATTACAATAAATGGTTGATGGGCAATTTTCTGCAATAGCAAAAATTCCTAGCTATTATTAGGCCTAAGGCTATATAGCTGCCAACTCAGAAATGATTATTTGTGTAAACATAATTGTTTATACATGGTGATTTGAATCTGGTAGCACTAACATTAAAAGTCCAAAATTTCTGAAATTATTATGAGTTATTATTTAATTTAATATTATTATTATTATATTAGAGCAGGTCACTCGTGATTTTATACAACTTTTCACTCTCTTGATATTTTCTCCGAATGCCATATTTAAGATCGCCACATTCAGTAAACCTCAATTTTCGTCAAAAATAATTTCAAAAATGAAACAGTGTTTGATATCCCCTTCGAAACTATGATGAAAAAAATTGTAAAGAAAATTTTCTACTAGATGGGCAGCCAATTTCCAAAGGCCGAAAAACTGCCATGTTCAAAAGTGCCGGCTAAAAAACCGATTATAAAACATATCCAAATTAGCAAACAAAGCTAAAACAGTCACCTTCAAATGGTGTTTATAAAATTCTCTTACAACCCTTTTCCACTGAGATATCAAACTTATAACGAGGCTGAAAATTTCGATGATGAACCCATACTTTAGAGCGGGGGTGTATAACTTGACATTAAGATATCTTATATTATGTGTCACAGTATTTAAACTAGTTGAGTTGGTTTTTAATAAATATATTCACAACAAATTCACCACAAATCATTCAAAATTTCTTCATTTAAGATATAAAAATATTCACTTAGTATACTTACACACACACTTAATATACAGTCAAAATCTGTTTTAACGACATCAAAGGGACTACTACTACCTACTTATATTTGGTCGTAAAAACCCATAGTCGTAATAACCGGTGATGGTTTCGAAGTACAAAGTAAGCCGGGATCTTTGATTTTGTATTATTATACAGTTAAAACCGTTTATGACGACATCGTTTAGAGCAACATAACGGTTATACCGACCAAAATCAAAGATCCCGGCTGTACTTTGTACCTCGAAAACATCACCAGTTGTTACGACTATCGGTTTTATAATATTAATATGAGTAGACTCTTTGATGTCGTTATAACAGATTTTGACTGTAATAAGATATCAAAATAATTTTCCTGAATAGCACTCTCATAATATTGTTTTCATTATTATGAGAGTGCTATTCAGGAAAATAAAACATGTTATTTGTGTTGTATATTATATTTTCCAAATACATTTATTATAGAGCAGTAATTAATTGTTTCAGCTGCTTGTAAATAGAGGCTGTATATATAAGAGTAGGTCATAATGAGTTTGGGTGCGCGCGCCACCAAGGGTGGTGCGAAGGGGAAGGATGGAAAGCAACAGGATAAAGGCAAGACAGCTGACAAGCTCCAGCCTAAGGAGAAGGCAAAGCCACAGGTATGAATAAAATAATTCGAAATTCAAAATTAATTTATTCACTTAGGTAACATAATGTACACTTATGAACGTCAATAAAAAAATACATTGTAATTTGCTTTAAATTTTTTTGCTTGTAATTTTACATTTACCAGTTCTCAAATCAAGGGCGTAGAACGGACGTGAAGAACTGGCAATAAACTCGCCGCCACTCTTTTTAATCGCCAAGATTTTTGTTTTACAAACATTTGGTAAAGAGCTACAACCATTAAATACATTACATTACATCTTTAAGTAATTAAAAATATATATATAAACGAAAAAATAAAATAAAAAACAAAAATTTGTCCTCTATCAGCAGTAGGCATGGTGAAATAGGAGCACGTACTTACATTCACGTGGTGGTCCGGGAGCCAGCAACAGGTTTTCATGACCAAGTTCCTCTCAAGCGGTAATTAGTAAAATGCATCAGAGTATAGTATTATGAAGCCTCGTGAACGTCAGCTGGCGCTCGGGTGGGGGGATGAGCGGTTGTAGCCTCCCACGCACGAAGGAAAAAAAAATACATTCATTCATTTCCTCTCAGCTAAAAATTTGTCAAATTGTAGTTAATCCAATATTTCAACGAAAAAAAATAATCAGCTGGTTACAACATAGTGTATTATACGTCAGCTGGTGTCTCGAAAATGAAAAAAAAATAAATATTTTCCGTGATTTCCTCTCAAACAAAAATTTACCTGATGATAGCTTATATGTAACTGTGGATAAATATATAGATCAGCTGGCTGTATCTTGGTGGAAAAACCGTCAGCTGATACTTTGAAAGTTATTACATAGGAGTTTGGCAGAAGCATCTACTGCCAATTTATATGCATCAGCTGACTAGGTTTTCCTCGACTTATTGCAAGCTGTTTTTTTTTATTTATCGCATCAGTATATTAACAATCAGCTCACAAATTTTCATCTGAGAGGAAATGACGTATCTTTAATTATTCGATATTGCGCTTCAATATGAGAGTTGAGTTGAAATAAACATTCAGTATCAATATTTTTGAAACGAATAAGTATGTAATCAAATAATTTTATATATTTAAATAATTAAATAATCAATTAGCTTAGTATAAATGAATTAGTTACTCGATAAATAAATAGGGCTTCAAATATTTAAATTTATACCAAAAAAAAAAAAAATACTTTCAAAGTATCAGCTGACGGTTTTTCCACCAAGATACAGCCAGCTGATCTATATATTTATCCACAGTTACATATAAGCTATCATCAGGTAAATTTTTGTTTGAGAGGAAATCACTGAAAATATTTTTTTTTTTTCATGTTCGAGACACCAGCTGACGTATAATACACCATGTTGTAACCAGCTGATTATTTTTTTTCGTTGAAATATTGGATTAACTACAATTTGACAAATTTTTAGCTGAGAGGAAATGAATGAATGTATTTTTTTCTACAACTGCTCATCCCCCCACCCGAGCGCCAGCTGACGTTCACGAGGCTTTATAATACTATACTCTGATGCGTCTGACGAATTATCTCTCGAGAGGAAATAATTAACCAAATTTGCACCTGGCTCCCGGACTATGGGAACAACACGCTCATAAAGCTTATGTTTGATGGTGGGGTTTCCACATATTGGGGATTAGTCAAAATTATCATTAGCACCTACACAACTGACACTTCATCTGAGTTCCATCGACTACATAGTGGTACGAAATTCAATAGTCAAGATCTCGCACCAATTTGGGGGTGGCCTCAAAGCTATTAAACTTTATTAACAAATAAAATCCTTTTATATCTAATATATAAAATTTCCATGTCACAATGTTAGTTACCGTACTCCTTCGAAACGGCTCGACCGATTCTTATGAAATTTTTTAGTCATATTCAATAAGTCTGAGAATCGGCTACCATCTATTTTTCATACCCCTTTATTATTTCATATAATTGGTAATCCTATTTACTGTATACTCTGTACATTATTTAATAACAACAATGACGTAAGTACTCGTACATTGTTGGCAAATTCTTAGTCAGTAAAATTAGTTTC
The DNA here is from genome assembly GCA_905404175.1 of Anthocharis cardamines. NCBI lineage: Eukaryota > Metazoa > Arthropoda > Insecta > Lepidoptera > Pieridae > Anthocharis > Anthocharis cardamines. The sequence goes on from FR989974.1 coordinate 1,542,224, forward strand.
AAATAATTGAGTTGTAAAGGTTGTAAAATCAAATATTGCTATGTTCGAGTAGCAGAGGACCAATTTATTTTTTCGAGTTATGGAGGGAAAATATGTACTGAAATGGGTTGTAGGGACTCACTGATTATTTCGACCTATAGATGGTTAAGATTTCGAGTAATGGAGGTTTTGGAGCATGAAGGGAAGAGAACAAAACATTAATTCGAGTTTTGGAGGTTTTCGACTTACCGAGGCTTGACTTAAGGTGGTTCGTTTTCCATACAAAAAGTCATGATTATTAACGAAGTCAGTTTAGAGTTTCGATACTAAATATTTGTGCAACTATTCGGGAGTTCTTTGAGAAGAAAAAGAACTCCCGGAGAGTAAATAGTCCCGGAAGTAATATATATTTAGTATCGAAACTCTAAACTGACTTCGTTAATAATCATGACATTTTGTATGGAAAACAAACCACCTTAAAGAGGTCCTAACTACTGTATTACACTTTTGAAAATGACATTACTGCTACCCACTGGCGAGACCACCATACAAGCCCAAACGCCTGTTTTGCCTTATTAATGCATTAAAAAGAAATAAACAATGTCATTAGTCATATATAACTTATACGATTACGTAATTATATAAGTTAAACAGGTATTATGTTAAAATCGGCAAGACGGGCTTTTGGGCTTGTATGGTAGGTGCTATCATCAAAATCTAAATATCAAAACTGTAACTGCAAACTGTAGGCGCTTTGTCTGCTTTTCTGGCTCCTTTCTGAAAGATTCCTAAGTAATTTTTGTTATTGAACAGTCAGTGACAATTTTGACGGGCTCGTTGACGCGTTCGGTAGAACACCTGCCGTGCGCATCGATGGTCGTGGGTTCGAATCCTACCGGGAAGACATGTTTATAATTTTCTGTGAGTATGTCTTCCCCATGTCTGGTAACTTAGGGCATTGAATGAGTTGGAGGAATATCGATAATTCCATACATAGGAAACATATTCCATCCATACATAGAAAAACTGTGAAGTGCATATTATGCGTTTAGGTCTCAGTCTATGGATTTCCGAATGCTCGAAGTAAAAAGTAGGTTTACAGCGCATCATTGACTGATGTTCTGAGGCTGAGGTATCACCTACCATCAAATGAACCTCATGCTGGTCTGTCGATATCTAATCTAAAAAAATGTTTTTGGAATACAATGTACTTTATTGTACACAAAAACCAATACATAATACAAACAAATAAAAAGTAAAGCTAAACATTGTACAAACCTCTGGAAAGGAATCAAGAGTATAAAATAGCATAGAAGGTGCAGAAACAAAGAATACAAAAATGCTTTATTTTTTTACCAGTTTTAGGCCACTTCTTTGACTTTAATTTTCCCTTGATAAACACGACTAGTTGTTAATCAAGGAATCATTACCATTCAGAACTAACCTGAATATGAAGAAAGGATTAGGACAAAAGAAAAATACTTGAAAATATCTATTCAGATTATTTCGTTTAAAAATCTCGTCTTCATAAATAGACATCAATCCATTATTCATATTTGTTTTATTCATACACTTTTCGATACAGAATGTTTTATAATATGCAACGATATTTTAATTCAGGCAACAACAGAGCAACTCCGCATGGCAAATATAGTTGACCGCAAAGGTGAAGATGCTGATGTTCGCAGAATGGTAAGGAACATTTTATATTCAATATTTGAATGGCTGGCTACAATACTGCAACATCATATTTAATATATTTTTATTGATAGTAGGATAAAATCTAAATGCTTTCCTTCAGAATTTTGAGTAGCAGTGATTAGGTTTGATATCACTTTTGGTGATTTTGAATTTAATATTCAATATGTTATAAATAAATCGCTGTAATTAATATTTTGATATATTATTATTATATCTTAGGTATTTTTATCCTTAAACTTTTAACTATTTGCATGTTGGGCCTTTTTCTTTGAGTTGCGTCTAACAACAGGGTGAGTGAGAATCACCAGTAGAGTGCGAAGGGTTAATGTTCACTTGATGGTATATATGGATGGTATGATCAATGATGGTACATAAAACAATATATTTTTGATGCATAGCATGTACTTTCTTTAATGTATAGAGTTTATTGATCTATGATTTAAGTTGGAATCGACTAGTTAAAATAGAAAATACAGTATTTACTTATAAGAAAACCATTCTTAGATGGAAAAACCGTGAAGTGTATATTGCGCGTTTCGGTTTCAGTCTAAGGATTTCCGAATGTTCGAAGTAAAAAGTAGGACGATAGCGCATCATTGACTAATGTTCTGTGGCTGGGGTATCACCTACTATCAAGTGAACCTCGTCTGTCGATATCTGACATAAAAAAAAGAATTGCTCTCTGCAGTTGTTTTGATCCAAAGCTTCTCCGAAGTCCCATACATATTTATATGTAATGTACTCAATGTCCTTGAGTTAACCTTGACCTGCACAGTGCACCTAAATGTCACGGTGAATCGATATTCACCATTAAAGTCGAAAATTATGAATCTGACGCAAACACCTCGCCTAACAGAGTGACATCTTTCTAAAGGGTGCATAAATATTAGGGTGGCCCAAAAAAACCGACTATTTTTTTTTAGTCTCGACTGAGAAAATGTTAGTTTTTGATGTTTTAAGAACCCTCTCTAAAAGACAGCTCAAAAAAAAAATTTTTAAGAGGTCGCTCCAAATTTTTTAAAATTTCTAAAATCATCGAAATTCGATTTTTTTTCTCTTTACGGTATAATTTTATAGACAAAAAAAAATAAGTTTTTCAGTTCAAAATTAAAATTTTGAAAGGTCGCTCATATTTTTTTTCAATTTTTGACGATTTTTGAAATTTAAAAAAATTGGAGCGACCTCTTAAAAATTTTTTTAGCTGTCCGTTGTAGAGGGCTCTTAAAACATCAAAAACAAAATTTTTTTTCACTCGAGACTCAAAAAAAAATAGTCGGTTTTTTTGGGCCACCCTAATAAATATATTTAGGATGCATTAGATATTTTTTCAATTTCCTGTTTATTATGTATGATTTTAAACGATCTGAAGAGTTGCTGATTTTTATTGCCATTGCATTCGCCAGCGTCAAGTGAACAACATTGAATTTTGTAATGTCTTTTATCTACGCAAGTATCAGACATTTAAATGAAATAACTTTTACCGGAATTAACCCAGCGACATTAATTATATTATTAAAACTGCCTCTGACAATGCAGCAAGCATAAAGCCCTCCATATATCGGGATAAATAATATAATGAATAATTGTTTTAATCCGGGAAAAGTTATTTCATGTAAAATGTATTTGTATTTCATACATTTTTTTAATTTTTCGTTTATCTCCCTTGTATTACAATCAGTATCAGACATTTAAATAAAAACGCGATTTATTATTTATATTATTTACGTGACGTTTGGATTTACTGGATTCAAGGTGGTAGAAAGTCTTAAAACACCTTCTCTATCGAAGTTAGGGTATTTTTTAATCTCAAAGTCCATGCGTACTAGTCTAAGAAAGAATCTACTTTCTCTTGCGAGGATCTTTGGTTGGTTGGAAGCGTACGTTGGCTTTTTGTTCACATACTACTGACTTATGACGTTTATTTTTATCAAGTCAACTCGAAATCCAACGTTCAGTTTGTAGTCACAGTCAAGTAATAAATCGCGTTTTAATACGGTAAACGTTATTTTATTTAAATAGAGAAATATTGCCTACAGGTGACAGAGTTAATGGAGATGACTTGCAAGACTGAGGAGGAAGTGTGCTCAGCTCTGCACGACGCGGACAACGACATGGACGCTGCTTGTAACTTGCTGCTGGAGGAGAGTCCCAGGATACAGGTTAAGATTTTATTATTTGGACGCAGTTAAGCAATACAGTGTCAACCCACAAAATGATAAAAATTTAAATTTTTATACCAATCGCTTCCTTATGAGTTGGAGGACATATTTCAAAAGAGATATATATTATTTAAATCGTTTTAATAACAAAAATATCGAAAAAAACTAGTAGGCACGAAACCCTAAAATGTTTAGAATATTCAACAATAATGCACTAAACTCTATTACTTTCATTGCTACCAAGAAAAACGATATACATTTAGTGTATAATAATAATAATTACAAAAAAATGTATTATTTCTGTTATTTTTTAAAAGCAATTTATTAAAACCTTATTAAAACTTCAAACTCAATTTTCTCAAAATGGCAACCATGTGGGTTGACACTGTTTTGTATAACAGCGTCCATTTAAGGCTAGAAACACCGGAGTCGACGAATTGACGATTCCGTATAGTAAAAGGGGGTCATAATTTTAAAGTTATGGTGTAATCCATAATTTGTACTAATATTTCACGGAATCGTCGAATTGACGATTCCATGTAGCAAAACTATCTTATTATTTTTCTCTCTATCCTTTCCATGCGGTTGCTTGGAAGATATAGCTAAATAGATATAAAGCCGTCGTTTATCACTTTTTTTCCTCTTTTGTTTAATTTTGTATTGTATATTTTGTGTGACAGTTAAGAATATTCTATCTATTTCTCTACCTAAAACGGGGTATAATTTTAAAGTTACGGTGTATTTATAACATGATTGTGTCTCATTAAATTAAATAAAAGTTAATAAATACATTTCAGTGTCGTACAATAATTACATTTCAGTGTCCATCACTTTAGAGTCAAAATTACAACTGGTCTTTGTAGTGTACAAAATTATAAAAAGGACTTATAACATAAACTTAATAAATTATGTCTGTCTTTTATTATCGCGAGTATCACACATTTAAATAAAATACTGTATACCGAATTAAAACGCGATTTATTATTTATATTGTTTAAATGTCCTGTCTCCCCATGACCACGATTGCTGAAAAGCATCCCAAACGTTGGGATAAATAATTTAAATAATATAAATAATAAATCGCGTTATAAACCGGTATACAGTATTTTATTTAAATCATATCTGTTTTACTAATATTTTTTTTAATGTTTCTATCACGTTTTTGTTGCATATACACCAACTCGATATTGTGTATTATTTGTGTGTGCGTGTGTTTACTATGAATTATTTTTTAACTATAATTATTTTTATGTCCCTTACAGAGCGAGTGGCAGATTAGGGAGAAGAAAAAGAAAAAGCCTCCCGCTCCGGCCGGCAACGGTGAGGTGGAGTCGCCGAAGGAAGCGCGCGAGACTCGTGATCCACGCGACCCGCGAGACCCGCGCGCGCGCTCGGGACCCAGACCACCACGTATGGATCTTTTTTTTTTATAAAGAAAAAAAATAATAAAACCTTATTTATTTCCAATCTCAAATACATGAACAAAACTGATGTTAGTTATTACATTTGAATGCATATTTGTTAATTGTTATTATTTTTATTGTTGGGTAAAGGCCTCCTCCTGAGGAAAAAAATAATTGACACTATTAACTTTTTGACCGCTCGTGTCGTATTAATGCGACAAATATTTCCGTGCCCCTACCGCCTGTGTCGTATTTCTGTGACAGAGCATGCGTGTTTTTTTTTGTTCTATTTTTGTCTTATGATTTTTTTTATTATTCAATAGTTCGTAGTCGAGCGCAGTATTGAGAATCTCTCGTAAACAGATTATCGTCGTTGCGCCTGCCAAATTCCATATGTGCATTTTTGTATAGTTTTGGGAAACGACGAAAAACGTATTATTGACTCACATACGGAGTTTTCCTTAACGGTCAAAACACATATGGAATTAGTTAAACTCCTTTCCAGTTCGAATATCACAAAAAGGATTTTATAAACACAGTAGAGAATAAAACGAAGATTATTTTTTGTGCAAAAACCAAAAATCAAAAAAATGCACATATGGAATTTGGCAGGCGCAACGACGTTATGTTAGTTTGAGCTATTACAATACTTATTTATTGTAATTTAATCATTTATACTAAAATGTTATGTAAATAGGTTCATCCTTTAAATTATTTAAATGGATTAAGAGGTGTGTACTTTAGTTTCTACTTGATGTTTTTTATTGTTATATAATTTGTTCATCAAAGTTTCTCAAAGTGGGAAATAGCATCACAAGATATCACTATGGCTCACTTTGAGAACTGTAGTTTATGTTGACCGCTCTATCGAATACTAAATGACCAAATTATCATATATTTTTATCTTATTTATGTCCAGGTCGCGGTGAGGGCGAGGGAGTACGTGGGCGGGGCTCCGGGCGTGGGCGGGGTGGGGGGCGTGGCGGGCGAGGGGGTCGAGGTGGGCGGCGCGGGGGAGGCGGCGGGGGCCGGGGCGGCCGGGACCGCAGCGAGCACTCTTGGAATACTGGAGATAACGGTGGGCCATTTTAAAAAAAAAAAATGTTAAAATACACACACAATTAACCAAAAATCTGAAACAAATGAATAAGAAATAAAAATATATGTGTGGTGACTAAAAAGGAAGAGGTGTCATTTGTATAGAGCACGGCTATCCAAACTAGATGAGATATCTAACTTGATTGGGGGTCCGTAAAATATTTACAATTTACTAAAAAACGGATAAAAAATGTAGATGGCAAATTTTCTTATTTAAACAATACAAAAAAATAAACAGAAAGATTTGACGGGCTCGTTGGCGCGTTCGGTACAACACCTGCTTCGCGCATCGATGGGTCGTGGGTTCGAATTCCACCGGGACCACATGTTTACAATTTTCTGTAAGCATGTTTTCCCTACGTCTGGTTACTTCAGGCATTGATCGGGTGGGAGGAATATCTAAATTCCGACCGGGTAACAACCACCGTTCATAGATGGAAAAACCGTGAAGTGCTTAGAGCATAATTGAAATTAAATGAAATGATCATGAATCTTGACGGGCTCGTTGTAGCTTTCGGTAGAACACCTGCCGTGCGCATCGATGGGTCGTAGATTCGAATCCCGCCGGTACAGTGAAGCATTTATTAAGAGATAATTATTTTTTGTCTTTATAGGTGGAAATATGGGCGATTCGTTTCCTACCACAGAAGACTGGGACAATGAGGAATGGTCAGGCTCTCTATCAGACACCAAGGTAGCCATATTTCCGTACTAAATATAAAATAGATTGCTTTACTGATAGTGATGAAATATACAATAGTGCAGCTTATAATATATTCCACTATAAATACTTAATATCTCTTGGTAATAAAATTGCTGGCTCGATATTGATGAAATTTTGACAAGTCAGTATAAATCCTTAATGTTGAAAGTTAAAACCTCTTGTTTTGATAGCATTATTCTACAATTGTCTATTTAGACCTAAATTTTAGTTATTAAAATGTTCATATAAATATACGAGGGGCGGCTGATAAGTCCGCGGCCTAAGGCATTAAATAAAATAAAAGTATGAGTATTTTATTTTTATTTTTCAATATAGTCTTCCTCAAGCAAAATATATTTTACAAATCCGGCGTGCAACGCTTTTAAACCTTCAAAAAAAAATATTTTATCTTTGCCCTCAAATTGGGTTTCTACAACCGTCTACATTTCATTGTCATCGGTAAATCTACGATCTCGTTACTCCTTTTTCAAATTGGAAAAAAGGAAATAGTAGCAGAGAGCCAGGTCTATACTCTAAGGTGAGTGGTCAATTTCTTAGAAGCCTGTCTCCTTCAGCAGCAGCCGGGAAACGCGCGCCGTACGGCGCGCGCTTTGTCTTGCAAAAACAGCACTCCGCGTGCTAATTTCCCACGTCGCTCCTGAGCGACTGCCTCTCGCGCCTGAGCCAATAAATTTTCATAGTATTGTCCATTTATAGTAGTTCCCTATGGTAGGTAATTAATCAGCAAAACACCTTCGCTGTCCCAGAAAACAGTCGCCATAAGCTTTGATGCCGAATATTTAACCTTAAATTTCTTCGGCGGCCTTTCTCCTTTTTTCGTCCATTGCATGGACTTCAATTTAGGTCAAAATTGCATTGGCGAACCCAGATTTCATCTTTGTTTATGATTTGGTCGCAAATTTCGTGTAGATTGTTCCCGACTAGCTCTAAAAATCCTTACTTGACGCGAGTTGCGGCTGCTTGTCGAACGGTGAAAGCATTTTTGGTACCCAACGCGCATTGAATTTTCTCATATTGAAATGCTCGTGCATAATTTATCCAACCCATTTTTTACTGATCTGCAACTCTTCGGCTATCTGCCATAATTTTTTTCTTTGGTCGGCCAGTACAAATTTTTCGACTTTTCGAACATTTTCCTCCGTCACTACCGTCACAGAACGCCCCGGACTCGGATCATCTTCACAGCTCTCTCGTCCTTGTTTTAATAAGCGAGCCCATTTTTTGACCATGGTATATGAAGGCGCAGATCCCCAAAGAACTAATGACATGTCTTCGAAAATTCATTTCAGAGTTTTCCCTTTCTTTACGAAGTACTTTATCACGGCGCGGTGTTCAATATTACTTAAATTTGTCGAATCGGCTGACATGATGATGTTTGTCCTTCAACAGATATTTTACTGATAACATTATTATGGAAAAAAGGTTATATTTATACTACCAAGAAGTGTCTCAACTAGTACTAAGACAAGTGAGATAATTAGTCAGTGCTTAGTACCTCAGGCCGCGGACTTATCAGCCGCCCCTCGTATGAACATTTTAATAACTAAAATCTCAATGCAACTAGTGATCAATATAGGAAAGCCTGCAATATTCCAAGACGCCACTCAAGTCGAAATCTATTCTTGAGAATTGTCAAAATGTCTAAAAAAATGGTTTGAGAAATTCTCAAAATAGATTTAGATCTGAGTAACGTCTTTGAGTACATGTTTAATCAAATCGTCGTGATCGTAGAACAACGACGGTTCTGATTTTTTACGATTTTTAGACAATTGAGTCGTATAGAATCAAAGGCGGCTATCTGACTTATAGCTGAGCGTTAGCAATTTAAAAAAGAAAACGTTTTTCTCCTTTATTTTTGTATTAGGTATCATTCATTGCATGTTTAAGGTATCTATGAATATTAAAAATTAAAGATAAAACCAAATATATAAAAAAATGTCAGATAGCCGCCTTTGATTCTATATGACTCAATTGTAGAATAATACTATCAAAACCTTAGACAAGAGATTTCAAAGTTAAGGATTTATACTGACTTGTGTTACCCGCTATCTTGTGACCTGACGAGACTGAGTAGTGTGTATGTGTAGGTGTTCACCCCGAGTACCCTGGGGCAGAACGCGGCAGACGGCGACGCTGCGCCCGCGCAGGTCACGCCAACCGTAAGTGTATTTCGGTATTACTGTTGATTTTATCGACCGACATCAGGCGGTGCCCACTGGGTTTAGCACCTGAGGTTACGGGTTTGAATCCCGGAAATGGGAACCAGATAAGGAATTAATAAAATGTGCTCCTTTTTTTGAGGCTCTAATGTTCAACCCTTTATATTATAACCAGGATGTGGTTTTAAAAATAGTTTTATGATTACTTAACACTTAAACACTTATCATATTGAAACTATTATATTGTACAGTACAAACATGTAGTTTTAAAGTCTTTTTTTAAATGTTACAGTTACGTAAAATATTTTTTTAGTGCTGAATAAAAATGTCTATGTTGAACCTATCATTTGATCATGTATAAGACGATAAAAATAATTATCCTTTCACAAGAGAAGGCATTTAAATTTAATTTTATGGTAATTAAAAGAATTGTACGCTCTCCATACTGAACTTAATTAAACAATTGTTTGACAGGAGGACTGGGATTGTCCGGAGACGAATGGACCGTCAGACGGACACATCCCCACCTATACATACCACAACACGCAGCAGCACCACACCAACATCATTGAGGTAATTGCCACTCTCGCCTTAGATATGTTACGATTGCTGACTAATGCTGTCCAATATAAAACATACTTAAAAGGTTCTTTGACTACAATTTTCGAACCAAGTCAGAAGACCTTCAGTGAAAAAAAAACTTAAATATCTTCTAATATATAAAATTTCCATGTCACAATGTTAGTTACCGTACTCCTCCGAAACGGCTTTACCGATTTTTACCAAATTTTATATGCGTTCAGTAGGTCTGAGAATCGGCTACTATTTTTTTTAATTTTTGGACGATATTTTTTGTTTTTATTTTTTATAATGTGGCATTAAAAAATACATACAACCCTAAATTTTTACTTTTTTATCACGGCGAAGGCGGGGCGGGTCGCTAGTAATTATATAAATACAACATCTGCATATAATACAAGATCCTTCACAAGAATATCCATACTATTATAACACTTTCTAATCAGTAGAGTATTATTACTCATTAATTAAATGAAAATATTCAATCTAAATAATTTAATTAATCTTTATGAAAGATGTAATACAATACTTTCGGTTATAACGACCACAGAATAGTTTTGAAAAAATATATACTATATAATATACTAAAAAGGTCGCGCAATGATTTTAGAAGGCGCAAATTATTATAACAACAAATTAGCGAATAGTTTAATGCACGGACAAAACGAGGTTTACTTTTGAAAGAGCACAGCTATACCATTGTTTACCTGCAATAGTACTTTTTAAGCTGCGGGACAATATGTCTTAGATATATCATTACTTATATTATTAAGGTGGCGAATTGTATACATTTGTTATTATTGTTTCTCGACTAAGTGATTATTGGTAATAAATATCATTAAACTAAAATCTAGATACCAACAAAGAAAGCGACCTTTAGGTGACTTAACTTCAAATATTGTGCAGCAGTAGTATGACTGAATAAGGAATTCTTCGATTAAAATATATTAAAATATATTCTTAACTATTAACGGACATCCCATTACTATTTGTATGGCCGTTAATAGTTAACACCTTCAGCCGGCCTAGCATGACAACCGCGACAAAATTTTGTCGACCGTTTTCTCGTGTTTTAATCGATTATCGCTCTATTTCTTTCAAGTCTAACATGACATACTTAAAACTCGACTCGATTTGTCGATCAAAATATATTTTCTGTCAAAATTGTCCATGTCGAGATATTATATATCGCGATATCTTACATCTTAGTTTGTCTTCTCTCGTCCGCGACATATCTCGTGGCGGTCATGCTAGGCGGACAGATAAATAAAATGAGCTTGATGTGGTTTGTTTAATACAGATTTACAATACTTTTTATTCATCTTGCAGCTCTATCATTAGACAATTCTTATGATGATTGTACGTTTTCAGCAACAAATGGTTTCGGGGCCTGGTGGAGCACCTGTTCAGTCCGGGCCAGGGGTCGGTAGTGTGCAGAACGCGCCGCCCGTCGCTGCGGAACCCGTGGAATCCTACCACCACCATCAGGTAATTAATAATACCTACCATCAATCATATTTAAGTACATTTATTTATATGTGGAGGAAGGGAGGTGTTTTCTTCCTCCAACCTAAAGGGAAGTTCCTCGACCAGTCGAACCGCTGACTGGCCGGCCCTAAGGCCCCAGGGGTTGATGTCGAGATGTTGTATATAATCAACGCTCGGAAACATTTATATAGCGCGATTCAGGATTAGTCTTTGTATTGTTTCTTGGCGCAGATTGTAGATGTCGCTACATATATAATTTAATTTAGGAACAGAAGATGAGGGAAAAGAAGTTTGGGAATATCAGGGAAGAGCAGTGAAATATACCTTTTGACCGCTTGTGTCACATTTATGCGACAAATATTTCCGTGACCCTTCCGCCCGTGTCGTATTTCTGCGACAGAGAACATGCATGTCTTTTTGTTAAATTTTTGTCATATGAACTGCGTGGTACAACTAAAACGTAGTTGGGCGCTAGAGGCACCACAGCCAAGTGCTTAAAATGTTAAGAACTGAATTCTTTAATTTCATTCAAAAACACAAACTATATATATATATATATATATATATATATATATATATACTATAGATAGAGTCTCATAGAGTTCCTATATAACAAAATCTCCGATTCCGTTGCCATAGTGATGGTTGTATATCTATAATCTATAATATATATATATAAAAGAAAGTTGTGTTAGTTACACCGTTTATAACTCAAGATCGGCTGTACCGATTTTAACAATATCTTATTTGTTGGATTCCTCTATGTCCGGAATAAGATATAAGCTATTAAAATGTTGGAAAAATCAAGGAAAAAAATATGCATCAAATTAATTATAAAATAAATTAGATTCGGAACTCCGCCATCTTGACAGCTCACGTCATGCATTCTTAGCTTTTTTGGAATAACAGATGTCCACTGCAAATCAGTGACATATTAGACAATTATAGTGGGTAAATGGGCATATTCAAATTTAAGAATAATTATATTATTTCGAAGCCAAAATTGTGGCAGAACAACGTCTGCGGGGTCCACTAGTAAAAATAAAATTATGTATGTATATTTCAGCCAATGGGCATGTCGGGCAGCCTGAGCGCGGCGCAGACGCAGTACCTGTCGCAGCTCACGCACCAGGCGCAGAGGCACGACAACAGTAGGTGTTGCCACTCCTAATATTGTTTAATACATATATTCAGAGGCGGGACTACCATTCAAGCCCAAAAGCACGACTTGTCCTATTAATACATCCATACAAAGAACAATAATAATGTTCTTAACGTAATTACATAAGTCATATATAACTTATATGATTACGTATTTATATTCATTATATATAAACACTTATTACGTTGAAGTTGGCAAGCCAAAAACCCGGGCTTGTATGGTAGTCCCGCCACTGCATATATTAGTATTTTTTGTTCCCACGAGAATGTAAGTGCGTGCTCCTATTTCACCATGCCTACTGCTGATAGAGGACCTATCTTTGTTTTTGTTTTTTTTTTTTCGTTTATATATACATATATTTTATTATTATTATAGTTAATTACTTATAGGTGTCATGTGGAGCATAGTGTAATGGTTGCAGCTCCTTACAAAAATTTTGTAAAACATACAACTTGGCGATTAAAAAGAGTGGCGGCGAGTTTATTGCCAGTTCTTCTCGTCCGTTCCACGCCCTTGATTTGAGAACTGGCGTTAAATATAAAATTAGAAGCATTTATACGTATTTTTTATTGACGTTCATAAGTGTACATTGTGTTACCTAAATGATTTTGAATTTGTATAACACCAATGAGAATTTATTCACATTATATTATAAAAAAACTACCTGCCGGACGCGGCTTCGCACGGCTATACTAATGAAGAAAATGAGACCAAATCTTATTTTGGTCTTGAAAAAAAAAACTTGTTTAGTGGCAACATTGTCAATAGTTTTGTTAAGTTTTAGAATAATTGTAACACTATACAAATACAAATGTCTTAATTGTAGGTGTGTACGCCAGTAACTACGGCGTGTACGGCTCAGCCGATATCAGCAGTCAGAGGAAGACGCAGCGGGCGAGGGTACCGCCGCCATCTAAGGTTACTATTCATTTATTTATTTGATAATTTTTAAATACTATGTGACAATACACGCCGCCCTAATTTTTACTTCGGAAATCCATAGACTAAAACCGAAACGCGCACGGATTTACCATCTATGAACGGTGGTTCGTTACCCAGTCGGAATTTAGATATTCCTCGCACCCATCAATGCCCGAAGTTACCAGACGTGGGGAAAACATGCTTACAGAAAATTATAAACATGTGATCCCAGTGGGATTCGAACCCATGACCGTATTCTACCGAACGCGCCAACGAGCCCGTCTAATTTTTCCATTAGTATATATATTTATTTATATAATACAGACAAGTTACTATGTCGTGACTCGTGTTATAATAAAAACAATATAATATGTATTTATCTTAATTATTCTAAAAGACATTTATTTCTCAAAAGATTTTATAATAATCGTTCACAGAGAATAAACAATTTATAATTAGTATAATTAGCGAAGCGAATTGACTGTATATTTATTTCGAAGTTCATTAATCAATTATTAAGTGATAGCGAGTGTGCTTTACGTAGGTTTTGATCAAATGAAGACAGGCGGGCGATTGTTTCTCTGTTCCTCTTAATGCAGACACATTTGAACGCGGGCCTAAAGTCCATTTGGACGCTGCTAAGCAATACAGTGTCAACCCACATGGTTTGAGAAAATTGAGTTTGAAGTTTTAGTTAGGTATGATTAAATTACTATCAAAAAATAACAGAACTTATAGATTTTGTTGCAATTATTACACTTAATGTATATCGTTTTTATTGATGGCAATCAAAGTAATAGAATTTAATGCCTTATTGTTACTTATTCTAAATATACATGGTTTAAAACAGGGGTCGGCAACCTTATCTAGACTAAGGGCTCATTCTAAAATAATGTACTCCTGAAGGGCGCATGAATAGTGGACGCAAATAAAATGTTACAAAGGGACACAAGATGTTTATTACTATTAGGTTACTACATAAGGCATACAGAATATAAGTTGGTAGCTAGTTATTTGAATAATTATTAGTGTGACCCTTGGACTTGTATTTCTTCTGACAGCTTGTTGAAATCTGGCTTATAATCTGAACTATCTGTTCTCATACAATGGTCCAAATTTATATTTGTCATTCTGCTTCTATATTTTGATTTAAAGTTTCATCAACGATTTCGAAGTTTTCGTCCCTCATGTATGATTTGAGAATCAAGTCGTTCTTCATGGTAATTATTTCCAGGTCTAATTTTTCATTCAGTTCTCCATGCCAAAATAGTTTTTAATATTTTCCGAAACATCACCTTCTACGAATGGGTTAATAATGAACTCCAAGATAGGCTCAAGATTCTTAAATTGTTGGAAACGAGAATTGAATTCGTCCAAAAGTGTTTCTAATTCTAAATGTGGTGCAAATGAAATGGTAACAATATCTTTTTCACATACATTGTTGTGATGGAAAATTTTCTTTAAATTTGGGAAGTGTGAAGTTAAATTTTCCAGTAAATGGGATTTCCATAGAGTCAGTTTGACGATTTTTCTTGGAGCACGTGCGCCCGCGGTCACAGCGTTGCCGACCCCTGGTTTAAAGGATATATAAACTCATTTGAAAAATGTATCTCATCTCATAAGAAAGCGATTGCTATAAAATTTTACATTTTTATAATTTTGTGTGTTGACACTGTATTGCTTAACAGCGTCCATTTGATACTGTCAGTGTGTTAAACCCGTTACACACTATCCAGATCCCTTCGTCCGCGGTGGAGATGCCCGGCGGCGGCGAGATATTCCTCGACGTGCAGTTCGGCGCGCTCGAGCCGGACGCGTTAGACGCGCCGCAAGTTGCGCAGCAAGTGGCGCAGCAAGTGGCGCCGCAAGTTGCGCAACAAGTGGCGCCGCAGACTCACACGCCGCCGCAGGGCGCCTCGCCCGGCCAGCCGCACACGCCGCACACGCCCGTGCAAACTGCGCGACCGAAACAGGTAGATATTGTGAGGAGGAGGGAGAGATTTTTTTTTTATTTTTGACTATATACTTTTACACACAGATCTTCCAAGACTTCTTTACTTACACTGTTAATTTTTTACTATTATTAATTTTTGTAGTATTATAGTTATTACTTTTATTATTATTTTTGCGTCTGAGGCGCAAACTATTGTGGTCTCTGGCAGAATGACCAGCGCTGTGGAACTCGTCTGCTTCACAACATAACCCTGAGCCAGGGCCAATTACAACCACAACACACACACATTTACACACTATAAGAAAATGTTACCTTAATTTTATGTTATTATTTTGTGATTCTGTGTGTGTGTTTCGTTCGTAATAAATGATATGTCTATGTCTAAAAAAACATTTCGACCCCTCTGTAGAGTATCGTAAGTTAGATATTAGCAAAGAACATAGATGTACATAGAAGAACAGGCCTATACAAACTTTTGGTGCAGAAAAAGTAGTTCTACTTTTGACCTGTAGAGCGCGCCTCAATGTATCGGTGTGACACTCACATCAAAGCAGTCCGCTGACTCCTCCCCTCGCGTTGTCTCGCTTGCTCTTACGGGCGAACGGCAATAACGCTATAAAGCGGCTGGGTGCGAGAGAATGCGTGCTAAAACTAAGCGAAACAAAAGTATCTTAAAGGATTTTCCAATGTGATAAAACATGTATTATTAACATTGTTTTTACCCCGCCCACCCTTTTTTATACCTGTTTTTTAATTTAAATATAGTATGCACAACAGGTAACACCGCAAGCAGAGCCGCAAGTGATAGCCACGAGCCACGAGACCGTCACCGAAGCACCCACGGCCGTGTACCCCAATTCAAACAGTATGGTAAGCAGAGCTATGTTCCTTATAACTAGTGAATCTTATATATAAAATTTCCATGTCACAATGTTAGTTACCGTACTCCTCCGAAACGGCTTTACCGATTTTTAGCAAATTTTATATGCGTATTCAGTAGGTCTGAGGATCGGCTACTATCTATTTTTCATACCCCTAAGTGATAAGGTTTGTTCACCCTTAATTTTTTTTTATTTAATTTTTGGACGAAATTTTTTGTTTTTATTTTTTTATAATGTGGCATTAAAAAATACATACAACCCTATATTTTCACACTTCTATTACCAACCCCTGCTTTTAGAAAATATTTACATGGCAACACAACTTTTGCCGGGTCAGCTAGTATGAACATAAAAATAAATCAGTATTTAATGAAACAATGTATATGAAAAGACTGGCTGTAAATTGTGTTCACATTATGTCTTTAAAATATATTGACAGACTAGCGTGAGGCTCACTTGATGGTAAGTGATGCCTTAGCTACAGAATCAATCAGTAATGTGCTATTTATATTTTTCTTCGAGCATTAGGGATTCATTTTAATGAAGCTGTGATAAAAATAAAGAAACAGTGATTGTATAATAAATTATGTTATTGCTTCAACGCTTTATATAATGTACAAACATAATGTAGAATAGAATAGAAATATTTAATTAAAATACCTTATTGTGTCTATTTATTCAGCATTTCCTCCTTCACGGGTTGTCTGGAAGAAATAGCTGTCATAGCTGGGTCATTTTCTTAAAAATTGTACATAGCATTATTGCTATGTCCCAAGACTTCAAACACATTTTTTTATTTATTTATATATACTTATAATAATCTATTGGTGATAAATAGGTTATATTGTGTATTATTTGTAAAATTTTGTTTTAGAAAACATTTAAAGAGAAGTATTAAAAGAAATATGCGCATTTTTAAATGAGAAGTACCAATTTTTTCCATGTCCCAGTGCATTATCGTCATTTAAAAATCGCATAATACCATACAATGAAGTTGCACCTTATATGTTCAATAACTACAATCGAAATTTAACCTTTTAGCTTGCTTGTGTAAGTATTATTTTACTAATAATTAAACAAAATCACAAAGAATAAATTAAAATTGTTGGGGTGTGAAAATTAGATCAGGTGGAAAATTTCATTCCGAAACCATAATTCTGCCTATATCCGATCAAAATTCTTCCATTATATGCATTTTTTCGAGCTAGTGCAACTATTTTAGATGCCAGGTGACTAGTCAGTCATAATTAATTAGTCAATTTTGTCTGCTATGAGCTAGTGAACGACACATGCCTGCTGTGTTCATTTTTGGCTTCCTGCCTTCCGAAACCAAAAACCAAGGTAAGAAGTTCACAATTATTTCATTAGTATCTCTCAATATGTGCATTATCCTTTTGTAAAACTAATTTAAGCTTTAAATACTCTTAAATTATTAAATTGTAAAAAATATTAGATAATTACGCGTCCGAGACCTGTATCCGTTACCTCCACTCCGAAAACAAATTTACGGTAACGTATATGATGAATGGAAAAGTTTTCGGAATGGATTCATAAAACTAAATGCACATTGTACATATAATTTTAACATACAATAATTAATTAATTAATTTTTTTACTGTGTCGGGTACGTCTAACGAATTATGATGGCCTAAGTGACGCGTGTAATACTACAAAAATGCAAATTATTTTATTTCAGGGTGGATATCTATAACAATAATGGTGGTTTTTCTTGATGTTGATGATTTATTAACCAAATACCACTTTTTCTTAATGTTACATTACAAGTTACTATGGCCATGGCCAATAACTCATTTTTGTCTGACTCAAAACTGCTATGGATGTGGATATTCAATTATTTCCGATTTTGAGAAACCTCCGCATTTTGTAATAAGTAACTGTGAAGACGTAAAATATTTGTTAAACTACGACTTTTTTTGGTGTTCCTGTTGCCAAACATATTCTATATATAATCATTTTGATGAAGACGAATGTGAATTTTGCATATAAGGTACATAAAATTACATTATTAAAATTAGTTTAGTTAGTCTATTGGTTACTTAGTTATTTTGCGTAGTCTCGTAAGTTATATTATATGTTATTATAATATCAACACCGTTGAGACCTCATTACTCCCATGGAAATAGTATACGTAAGCTTAATTTATGTTAGAATATTAATTCATTCTGTTTATTCTTCATATGTTACAGATGCCGCTAACTTGAGAAATTAAAAAATGATCCTGCCAGATACGCAGCATTAAAAATTTACAATTTTAGCATTGAAAAATCACAAGAAATAAATAAAAGCAAGACGAAAAAAAAACAATATTGTGAAGTAGAAAAATTATGAATAGTAAAGTTATAATTGTGTATTAAGCCTAAGAATTTTTCCATGACTGTCCCACGAGAAGTTTTTTCCAAAACTGACATTTTTAGAAAAATAAGTAAGCTTATGTTGTTTTTGTTGATAAAACAGTATTATTTATGTTTTTCCTATTAATAATATATAGAAAAGATTTCATTTAAGTGCCTTAATTACGAAAAAGTGCAAATTTATAGTGTACATTTTGCCAAAAAGTAACGGAATGGATATATAAATAGAAATAAAATCTATATTACAATAATTTATAAAAGTGTTCCTATATTAGTATGTTAAAATGTTATTTTAGATTCCATTAAAACCTTCAGTGTATTTATGTTTCGTTTTTTTTCTTTTAAATCTCGACAAAATATTTGGACACGGAATGGAAAATTTTTTGGACCCTTCTCGACGAAAATGTTAAATTATTTCTTAAATTGCTAATAATTTGTTTTAATATTAACATAATTTAAAAAACACATATTCAAGCTACATACTGAAGTCATAAAATCATAATTTCATTAACCTTTTATATTTTCACCACTTTTTTAGAACCAGACAATTTTTAAGAAAATGACCCAGCTATAAGACCGACCGATACACATATCTAATGCTGTTTATTCTATGTTTACTTTTTTCGTCTACTTTTATTATTTTAAGTCTATTTTAAGGTTTTTACTGTATTTTTGTGTGCAATAAAGTATTTACTTACTTACTAGAAATAGTCTATTCGTAGTAGTATTATTCTATTGGCCATTTCGCAATAGTATATCTCCTATTATTAAATAGTAATATTATAACAATAAACAGTATAGTGATCAGACGCTTATATATATTTATATTTCATCTCAGTTAAACGACAGTCTTAATGCAGTGGAATCTACGACGTCCAGTCAACCGGCTACTTCTGAGCCCGCCGTCTCTAATGCAACGTGTGAGTATTAATATTATGACTATATTTGGCTCGAAGGACCGAATTAATGTATGAGTGTAGACCTAGGTTTAGGATGATTCTTAATGTGAAAAAGTATTTTTTTTTTCATAATCATATATTATGTACAGTTATCGGTACGAGTCGTGAGCACACTTTTTATCGGTCGATATGAGATTAACCAAGCTGACGTTCCACGTGATTGGTTCGGCAGTCGATGCTCGTCGTCTATTGGGTCCACGCATCATTTTGCTATCGTATACTTCAGTGCAATTTTAGTGAAAAAAAATTAAATAGTGTATTTTTTGTTTTTGTTGTCCATAAAATCCAGGACTTGACTTTTTTTTTTGCTGTCCGCTTCACGTGAAATGCCCGTAATGTGAATGTGTACTAAAGTTATATTTGTATGTATTTCAGCGATAGAGAAGCTGTCAGCGTCGTTGTGTGCGGCCGCAGTTTCGGACACGAGTACGAACAGCGCCGCGCAATCTGCCGCGCACCAACAACAGCATTACGCGCACCATAACCACAGGACGAAGGTGACTTGTGTTTTTTTTAATATTGTCTTTTATTAACGCGAGTATCACACATTTAAATAAAATACTCTATACCGGATTAAAACGCGATTTATTATTTATATTGTTTAAATTATTTATCCCGACGTTTCGGAAGCTTTTCAGCAACCGTGGTCGCGGGGAGACAGAAAGATGACAGTTGTCTGATATTTGAAATGTCACAAAGTTGCCATATTTAATTCAATTAAACAATATAAATAATAAATCGCGTTTTAATCCGGTATACAGTATTTTATTTAATTGTGTTTTTTTTGTTAGACTAGCAACATGGTGCTATATACAAGAAAAAAAAATAGCCTATGTTACTCACTGATTTTTGAAATTGGTTGAGTAATATTGTCTTTTACTAACGCGAGTATGTGTTTATATCTATATATATAAAAGAAAGTTGTGTTATTTACACCGTTTATAACTCAAGAACGGCTGTACCGATTTTAACGATATCTTATTTGTTAGATTCCTCTATGTCCCGAATAAAAGAATAGCTATTAAAATATCGGAAAAATTCAAGAAAAAAATATATGCAAAAATTAATTTTAAAATAAATTAGATTCGGAACTCCGCCATCTGGACAGCTCACGTCATGCATTCTTAGCTTTTTTGGAATAACAGATGTCCACTTCAAATCAGTGACATATTAGACAATTATATAAAAAAGTGGGCAAATGGGCATATTCAAATTTAAGAATAATTATATAATTTCGAAGCCAAAATTGTGGCAGAACAACGTCTGCGGGGTCCACTAGTTTACACTAATTTTCAACTCCGTAGGAATAGATGGTGTTAATATGGCAACTTTGTGATATTTCAAATCAGACAACTGTCATCTTTCAGTCTGCCGCGACCACAGTTGCTGAAAAGCATCCGAAACGTCGGGATAAATAATATTAATAATAAATCACGTTTTAATCCGTTATAAAAGTATTTTATTTAAATGTGTGATAGTCGCTTTAATAAAATTATTAAACGCGATTTTTTATCCCGACGTTTCCACGTGTCCACGGTTGCTGAAAAGCATCCGAAACGTCCGGATAAATAATTGGTCGAGTAGTTTTTATTTCCTCTTTATAATATAAGTATAGATATAATGGTTTTTCCGTATTTTTTTTGTTATTTTTTTATTATACAATGACTGTTTACGTCCGAAATAAATCGAATTCTAAGTAAAAGGTATACCACATTGTTTCAGCAACCAGCAACAGGAGCAGCGACAGTGTACCCTAGCGGCGGCGTGTCCCACCATCCGCCTCTATACGGTTCCGCGTTATATCCTCAGCAGGTAATTATTGAATAATATGATATTAGTTTTTCTTGCACGGCGGTGGTAACCATCAGATTTGTACTAAAAAAACCGACAAGACCTGGTAAATTTCAAGGCGCAGACGACCTTAAAGGCTGGCAGAACACTTTTGGCTTGATGTTGTAGGCTCATTTGCCTACTTTTGCTTTTAAAAAATCATATCAATTATTCGTAGTTCATTGAAAATCGGAAATTACCGAATTGAAATCGTTCTTGAAAGTATGTTAGTAGTGGTTGTGCGTCGTACTCGTGAACATGTGGTGACAGGTCGGACTTGAATTGTGTATGCGGTGATGTTAGTTATTTCGACTATGTGTTTGCGTGTTGTTCCTACGATAATGTAAGTGCGTACTCCTATTTCACCATGCTTATTACTGATACAGGACAAATCTTTGTTTTTTAATTTTTTCGTTTATTTTTTTATTATTATAGTTAATTACTTCAAGATGTAACCATATGTAATGGCTGTAGTGCTAGTAAATATAAAATTAGAAGCACGTAATGTTTTTTAATTTTATTGACGTTAATTACACTTATTTACGTCAATTGTGTTACCTAAATGAATGATTTTGAATTTGAGTGGATCAATTGATGAGTCAACATTTTTATCAAATATGCGAAATAAAATCTATTCTATTCACCTTACTAATTGTGGAATTATCTCATTTTATTGCCAAAACTTAATATGTTGTCATTGTTCTGTGTATGTGTGCAACAAGAGT
Organism: Anthocharis cardamines; assembly: GCA_905404175.1. Taxonomy (NCBI): domain Eukaryota; kingdom Metazoa; phylum Arthropoda; class Insecta; order Lepidoptera; family Pieridae; genus Anthocharis; species Anthocharis cardamines. The sequence goes on from FR989974.1 coordinate 1,564,318, forward strand.
TAATTTGACAAAGTATGATGATATTTGCAGGTAAATTCAAATTCAAGTTCCCTGGCGGGAGTGGGCGCGGTGGCGGGGGTGGGCGCGTCGCACGCGGCGGCCATCACGCCCGCGCCGTACCCCTCCAGCGTCACGCTCACCACGTACCAGCCCATCATGAACTCGTACCAGGTACCGTTGTCGCTAATATTACACGTTTTCATAGAATTTCACTTTATATTACAATCTTCACTTTCGCGCTCCAAGTGGCGAAAAGTGAAACCCTGTTGTTCCGCTACCGGCTTGTAGGGGACAGCGGGTTCGTAGCCTATAAAGATAGGGTGGGCTAGTGGCGCCCTCAGGCGAGGACATATTATAAAGAATTTACAAATTAATTGGAAATATAACAAAGTGTAATTAATTCTTTACTTTTGCTTATCAGTTCCTGTGCCTTACTCGACCGAAACAAATTTATTTTAACTCGTTTCCCTGGGAGTCGAACCCCAGACTACTGTGCTAAACACAAACTCGCATATTAATACCACAGAGGATGTCATTGATTTGTTATATAATTCTACAGTATATACTGTCATCTATTGTCAGTATTACTTACCGAATTACACTAGTACAATTTTTAGAGTTATATCCTCTCATATGTGAACGGCTTATACAGTTGACTTTTGGCCGTTATATTACAATAGATATCTCATTCTTATTAGAACTTCAATAGGTTAGAACAAGATAGCATTAGATTCCATAGAGATTTTGGCGTGCAATTTCGAGAAACCTGAAGAATCGCCTGGCGATTCTGCCCACAGGCGAGAGGTGTAGCATATTTTTAAACATTAGTAGCAAAAAACAAATGTAAATAGAAGAACTGGCCCATCAAACTTTTGGCACAGAAAAAGTAGTTCTATTTATCACCTATAGAGCGCGCGGCAATGTATATAAACAGTCCGCTGCCTCCTCCCCTCGCGTTGTCTCGCTTGCTCTTACGAGCGAATACAAGCGGCTCCAGCATCAGAGTGAACGACACGGATACTAGCAGCGCCGCGGTGGCTGGGGTGAGAAATACTCTTACCCCAGAGATACCGTGACAAGCGCGCATATAAGGCCTATTCTTCTATGTACATCTATGATATTTGCTAGTAGGTAGGTAGATACTGATAATAATTGGTGGTAATGTTGTTGCAGCAAACGTCATCATCGGCGGGCCAGTATGGCGGCAGCGCGCTGTACACGGCGGCGCCCTACGCGCCCTACCAGCCCTCGCAGCTGCCCGCCAAACACAAGGAGCAGACACAGGTATATTGGTTTTTTTAATTGAATAGGGGCAGGTGGCTCACCTGGGTCCCAAATCGAATAACTTTAGATTTCAAGAATGTATTTCTCTAAAGAACTTTTATTTTATTTATTTATAAATAAACTAGTGGATGTTGTTCTGCCAGAATTTTGAGATAAAAAAAACCCACTTCTGTTATATAATATAATATCTATATAACAGCGTGCGTGACGTGAGCTGCCAGTTGCGAAAGATGGCAGAGTTCGAACCTAACCATTAAGGGTCTGACCTCTGACGTCTGCTATTATATTACTGTAACCTATAGCGGTACAATCCCAGGGCTATTATTAAGAGATTGAGTTTTCATTAATAAATTAAGTCTGAAACAGTGTTAGCACAAGTCTGTTGCTGACTGTACATTTGATTTATCCTTTGTTCCAGTATGACAATTCAGTAGCATCAAGTAACAGTTTAACGAACGCGTCAACGACGCAACAGACGTCCACCGCCAAAGTTGTCATCACCACAGGTAATAAGGTCAAGATTAAAATATATAATTATAGTTAAATAGATAACTAAACTTTATTATTACATATTACTTTGCACAATATACATAATACTGCATACATCTATTTATTTAGAAAAACCATTTTTCTCTCACCCTATAACGGAATACGGAACTATATCAAAAAATAAAACAAATTTTGAAAAATATTGAAGTTTTATAAAAGAAGGATACATATTATATTAGAATTTACACAAAAACATCATATTATGTAGAAAAATATTGTTAAAAGCAATATCGGGCGAAGATCTACGCTCCGGCATATAAAGGGTAAAAGTTATGCGACGTAGGTATATGTTCCGGCATTCCAGAGGTTAATAGATGAGTTTCGTTTCACTCAGTAAGCGGAGCAGTGAACAGCGGTGTATCGTCGACGACCGGTAGTAACGCGGCGAGCGCGGGCGCGGGCGGCGCGGGCTACGCGGGCGGCGCGCTCTACGGCGGCGCGTACTACGACGAGCAGCTCTGTAGAGGCACGCTACCGCATCACATGGTGAGTGCTACGAGGTGCTACGTAGTGTGGTGTAACGACCGCTATTAGATTTTTTTTTTATGTCTTATATCGACGGACGAGCATGACGTTCACTTGATGGTAGGTGATACCTCAGCCACAGAACATCAGTCAATGATGCGCTGTCGACCTATTTTTTTTTTACTTCGAGCATTCGGAAATCCATAGACTGAAACCGAAACGCGCAATATGCACTTCACGGTTTTTCCATCTATGAACGGTGGTTCGTTACCCGGTCGGAATTTAGATATTTCTCCCACCCGATCAATGCCCGAAGTTACCAGACGTGGGGAAGACATGTTTACAGAAAATTATAAACATGTGGTCCCGGTGGGATTCGAACCCACGACCCATCGATGCGCACGGCAAGTGTTCTACCGAACGCGCCAACGAGCCCGTCGTCGTATGTAAGGATTAATGAACTTAAAAAATACACTTCCTACAAAGTTTCCAAGATGTTTCACTTTATTTTTCCAGGGCGGCTACTACGAAGTTGGTTACGGCGGTCGAGACGGCAGTACTTTTGGTCTAGGGGCTGCGGAGAGATTCCCCAGAACGGATGCTGCGTCACCCCAACAGGTAAGAATAGTGCTTGGAGTAGTTTCGAATTCAATTCAAATTAGGGACTGGATACTGGTTAATTTACTATGGGAGTTATACCGGCATAATAAAGCTTCTTGTTAATATTCTTTCGTTTTTATTCATATTTACTGAAAAATATTACTGTGGTAAGTTTAGTGTGTATTACTCTTTACAACCAATATTATGGTTTCTCAGTCAGACACGTATATTGGAAAATAACAATTTCAGTCCTTGATTCAAATCATTTATTCATTTAGGTAACACCATGTACACTTATGAACGTCAATAAAAATAAATGCTTCTAATTTTACATTTACTGCCAGTTCTCAAATCAAGGGCGTAGAACGGACGAGAAGAACTGGCAATAAACTCTTCGTCACTCTTTTAAATCGCCAAATTTTTGTTTTACAAAATATTTGTAAGGCGCTGCAACCATTACACCATGTTCCACATGACATCTTTAAGTTATTAACTATAATAATAAAACCAGAAAAAAAAGATTTGTCTTCTATCAGCAGTAGGCATGGTGAAATAGGAGCACGCACTTACATTCTCGTGGGAACAACTGACGCAAACACATAGTCGAAATAACTAATATCACCGCATACACCAATTCAAGTCTGACCTGTCACCACAAGTAGCACGAGCACGACGCATAGTAGGTAGACCATGGTATCATTATAAGGACATGCCATTTTCAAAACCCATTTCGTTTATTAATTAAATATTATCCAAGTAGTGATTTAATTTAATAGGTTTTTTTAATATGGAAAAGCTGTCTTGGAAAGTGTAAAAAAACTATATTGGTTGGATCTACCTCCATAATTTTTCCGGAAAATAATCGTATTTTAGAACCCTAGGGAATTACCGAGGCATATCCAACAGTACCTAAATATCCAACAGTACCTATATATTGAACAGTACCTATATATCCAACAGTACCTATATATTGAACAGTACCTATATATCCAACAGTACCTATATATTGAACAGTACCTATATATCCAACAGTACCTATATATTGAACAGTACCTATTCCGATCACTCGTCATCATACATCGCTCAGTAATGCTGGGAACTCTATTCTTTTATATTTTTTAGTCATATATCCAATTTGTGCTGTGTTACCTAGCTCATTTCAATAAAGTTTAAAATGCATAAATGTAATAAATACAGACACTCCATTTCTTTTTATTTCCATTTTCGTTTAGGGTTGTTAGGAAGAGATCGCCGATGCTATAAGGCCGCCTATTGCACTATTTACTTTTTTGTTACTTCTGAGTTTTTTTTTTCGTTTGCAATAAACAGATCTAAATAAAAATAAATAATTATTATGTTATGAATGTTTCAGGTACCGACGGCGTTACCGCCGGGCTACGCGTACTTCTACCAGCCTCCACCAACCACATACCAATACGGAGTCTACCCAACGGTGAGGGTGTTACAGTTCATTTATTTTAATATTCTAATGAAAGAAAAAAATCCTCTTATCTAATAATTAGAGAATATTTTTTATTGCTATTTTTTTAGTATTTACTCTGTTACGCGTTATGATTGAAAAATCAGTCCTTAAATTGTTCATGTACTGTAAAAAAGTTATCAGATCTTACAGAGAGTCAAGCTCTACACGCCCTAACCTAACACTCTCATCATAGCGTATAGTGTTCTGCGTGAATCCTAGTCAATTTCCCTACAAATCCTACACCTTAGTCAAAATGTGTGTTTTGGCCATTTCGATACTCACGGGCGGACAAAATGTAGGCGTAGTTAGTGAATTACTTTCTGTTTATAAGCCCATAGGAAACTACGTCACTCTTTCTAAACCGGTACAAATCACGACTTCGAAAGTCGCTTCCGCTGTCCCCGTCAAGACGAGTCTTGGCGGGGGTACTGCCGTGCCCCCAGATTTTAGTTTTAGTGCTAAATATTTATGTTATCTATATGTAATAAATGTATAAAATAATGTTTCCAGTACGGCGGTGGTTCCAACGTCGGCGGAGTGGGCGGTGTGGGCGGAGTCGGCGGCGTGGGCGTGTCGGCGGGCGGCAAGGTGTCCGCCTACTCGCAGCAGCAGCAGCCGCCGTACGACGCGCAGGACTCCTACAAGCCTGGTATGTAACGCAAGGGTCTTAATGTGGTTCGTTTTCCATACAAAAAGTCATGATTATTAACGAAGTCAGTTTAGAGTTTCGATACTAAATATTTGTGCAACTATGGAGTTATTTGCGCGGAGTTAACAAAATAATGTTATTTTATACAGATTTATTAAGATTTCTTAATAAATATTCCATGTTGTTATATGCATGATTTCTGTAACCTCTACCAGTATTATCAAAGAACATAGAAGTACGGCACGGTTTCTCCCACGTCTTTCTCACGTCTGGTAACTACGGACATTGAAAGTGAAGGATTTTAAATAAAATACTGTATATTGGATTAAAACGCGATTTATTATTTATATTATTTAAATTATTTATCCCGACGTTTCGGATGCTTTTCAGCAACCGTGGTGACGGATAGACAGAAAGGTGACAGCTGTCTTAGTTTTGAAATGTCACAACGTTGCCATATTAACGCCATCTATTTCTACAGAGTTGATATTTACTGTAATTTTCTATATTATGACAATATTGACTAACCATGTCCTCTTTTTTTAGTATGTTTGATTTGGGGTTTTAGATTTTTAATATACAATACAAATAATAAATGGCGTTGTGATACAGTATTTTATTTAAATGTGTGATACTCGCGTTAATAAAAGACAATATTACGTGAAAGAGTTGTAAATTTCCATCTTGTTTTATAAAGAATTTTCGCAACAATACTGCTTTTAGGTTTTCGATTTACATTTGCTGATTCCTGAGTTTAGTTTTCCCTTGAAATGTGACTAGTCATAAATGTGTTAGCGTCTTGTTATATATCGATTCGGTTTTTCTGTAGGCGGTCCATACACGGGCAACGCGAACAAGACGGCGGCGGCCGCGACAGCTGATCTCACCAATGCGATGTACGGGAAACCGCACGTCGCGCTCAATAAGGTCAATGTGAGTATACTTTGCATATATAATGTAACTAGCGATCCGCCCCGGCTTCACACGGGTGCAATGTAGATGTACTTACTATACACAAAAAAGGTACAAAATATAGCTTACTCGCTGATAATGTAGCTTTCTATTGGTGAAAGAATTTTTGAAATCAATCCAGTAGTTTTAATACAATAGTTATAATCCAAATCCTTTACTGTTTTACTGTCACCTTTACCTAATTACCCTTTACTGTCGATTCTTAACCATTCTTTGCATGATTTTTTCTAATATTGAAATACAGGTTGATGTAATTCATGATTTAGATTCAAGGAATTAATAAATATCCTAGGATAAATAAATAATACGCTAAAGTAAAAAGTATGTTGGAAATTTTATTCATTCAAAGAAGAGTTAAATTATAGTTAATTCTAAATAAAACACATCCAATATTACTTTAGTGTAAAGGTCCAATTTATTTGTTCAATGTATGTATGTTGGCGCGAATAATGGGGTCAATTGAAGTAGTAAGGCTTAGTTTTTGAGTTTATTCATAACATACAAAAATACAAATCTTTCCTCTTTATAATATTATTATAGATAGCGAACCGCCCCGGTTTCGCACGTGTGCATTGTAAAAAAAATATATTGTGGATGATATGCATATTTGACGGGCTCGTTGGCGTGTTCGCCAGAACACCTGCCGTGCGCATCGATGGGTCGTGGATATGTATCCCACCGGGACGATAACGATTTTCTGTAAACATGATTTTCCCACGTCTGATAACTTCGGGCATTGATCGGGTGGGAGGAATATCTAAATTCCGACCGGATAACGTACCACCGTCCATAGATGGAAAAACCGTGAAGTGCATATTGCGCGTTTCGGTTTCAGTCTATGGATTTTCGAATACTCGAAGTAAAAAGTAGGTTGACAGCGCATCATTGACTGATGATCTGTGGCTGAGGTATCACCTACCATCAAGTGACCCTCATGCTCGTCTGTCAATATCTGACATAAAAAAAAATATTATTTAAGGTGAAGTGAAATTCCATTTTGTGAGGGAATTTACTTTGATGTGATATCTTATATTAATGTACTAATAATACGCCCTGGCCGCGCACGGGTGCAATGTAGATGTATGTAAAAAAGCCTATGTTACCTCCTGATAATGTAGCTTATGTGTTCCAGAGCTACGAGAAGGCCGGCTTCCACAGCGGCACGCCGCCGCCGTTCGGCGCCGCGTCGCACCTCTACATACCCGGCCCGCCGCACCACCTCCCGCACCATCACCCCCAGCACCAGGTGCGACACACACACACACACACAATAATACACTACACATCTACAAGATCAGATACAGGTTGACACGCCTGCTCACACTCCGTCTCTTTAACACACACAAAACTCTTTCCAAGACTAAATAAATACGCTACACATATATGCATGAGACATTGACGCGTTACGTTTACTACCACACATGTACACTATATTACAGCACTGTCCGTTTCGAAACATTTTAAAATCACCAAACACACTGACATAGTCGCTACTACATACGCACACTCAAAAATACACACCCACACATAAAGACAGCCACACACACACACACACACATATACGCATGAGACATACACATGTAACAGTCACCACCGCACAATTTGAATAATGTATTAGCATCCACTTCATTGAATTGTACGTCATATTACAGTTAATATAATTCATTGGTTCCCAGGATACATCACACACACCACACTGACCAACTAATGACATCATCAAACTATAGAATAGTATGAGTAAAATACAAAATATATATACTGAGATACAATATTCTCCAATCCTATTCAAAATATGTCGTTCATCAAATTAAACCATAGAGCTATCCCTGAATCACGATAATAGAGTATTTCATTTCTATATCATAGAGATTAGCAGGGATCCAAAGACATTATTTTGAATTGAATCATTTAATGTTCTTAAAAGTTACTTCTTAATAGAGTAAATAATAACTAAAAAATTGATGATTAAATAAAATAATCACTCATATAATAGGATCATACGAACACACCAAAGCATGTAAGGAAGTTTTCTTTTATTACAAAAGTTAGAGTTTGCTTTCGTTTGTAGATGGATGTACGGGTGAACAGTAGTCATAATAGGCGGGTAAGTTATCTATTATATTATATGTTTATGTTGGCACACTATACTACATTTTGTTGTGGCTCAAACTGATTAAAAAAAAAAAAAAATCGTATACCAAAAAAAAGTTATAACCCTGCATTGTCTCAGCAAAATAAGTCTTGTAGTTATTTTAATTATTTATGGTTTTTTTTCTTCTATCCGGGTCGAAGGATCAATATTTGTGTTTTGATATCTTTTCGATTTACTTCTGATAAATAAATGCCTATATCTTCTCCCGTATGTAACATATCCGTTTCAGCCATAACAATCCATAAGTGCACTGTGTTATGTCGCTATGTGTTATATGTGTAGTATATTGTATTATCTATATGTATATTGAATGTTACCCGCCTTCACTTGCATGTATAATATAATATTTTAATATATATGCTTTTATATATATGTATTCGCTCCTGTATGAACCAATTCGTGTAAAAATATCCATTTAAATACCATGTAATAAGTGCATAATCTTCTACACACAATTGATAATCTGAGTACCGTTAAAAATGGGAATATCTTTTTGGTCCTTTATGCAGTGGCGTAGCTAAAATAGGGCAAAGTGGTGCAGTGCACCAGGGCCCCGAAGCTATCATAGGGCAGTGGTGCAGTGCACCAGGGCCCCGAAGCTATTATAGGGCAGTGGTGCAGTGCACCAGGGCCCCGAAGCTATTATAGGGCAGTGGTGCAGTGCACCAGGGCCCCGAAGCTATCATAGGGCAGTGGTGCAGTGCACCAGCGGCCTGAGGCTATCATAGGGCAGTGGTAAGGTGCACCAGGGCCCCGAAGCTATCATAGGGCAGTGATGCAGTGCACCAGGGCCCCGAAGCAGAGAGAGCCTGAGGGGCTTTGGAAAGCAGCAAAGGCAGCTGCTCTCGAAGCTAGAAAACTTCGAAACTTCTCAAGCATTTTACTTTTCCAAGATTTATAACAAAAGAAGCTTTGCAAATTATGCGATTTTCCTTCTATTCACGGAGGCCCTTGTCAACCTAGCTACGTCACTGCCTTTGAGCCAGATACGAAATACTTTTTCAATTTGGATATTCTTTAAAACATATTGATATCGGTGTTCAAGCCTAAAGGATTTTTGTAAGGTCCCACTGACGCTATTTATATTAAAGCTTTATTTGGGATGTGACGCTTATTAATTATGCTGTGTAAAGTTCCTCACATATGATGTGCAAAAAGAAATGGAAACAAAACTTGATGTGTTTTTCCGATATAATAGTTTAACTGTTATCGGTGTTTTAAATTCAGCTTATCATGCCCTTAATGTTTTCCGAATTACTGATTGAAGACAGTAGGTAATTTGTGCCTTCGGGCAAGTAGTATGGGTTCTTGAAGAAACTTTTACTTTTTTAAACTTTAACTCTCGTCAAAAAAAGACAAATATTATTAAAAACTTTTTACTCGCGGTTTGTGAAAAGCCTTCCATCCATTTGCATACTGTTAAATGGATTTTGGGTCTTATACAAAATTCAAAGTGTCTGAGATTTCATGTATATAATTATAAACTAAACATTTTAATTCATGTATTAAATCGATAATACAGCTCAATTTTGATAGAAACATGGTTTGACGCATGTTCTTCTGTATGCTGCACGAGGAAGAAGTAAAAACGTGATAAATAACTAAAAAATATAAAAAAAGTGTTCATGTAGGATGCTTATAATTTGTAATTTTCTGTAAAAATTAAAATTTGAATAAAATGTTTCTATACTAAAGAATATGATAGAAAAATGTTTACTTAGTGAAAATATACTATAATCTTTTCTTGCTTGACTTAAATAATTATTAGATTAGAAGTTGTTACAATATCTACACGTGTGTTACTGTTAGTCGATCAAAAGAAGACTGGCGTGCGATTGTTTCTCTTTTTGCTCGATTGTTCGTTCCTCTTTTAGTTCGGACACAATTGAGCGGGCCCGAAGTCCATTTAATACTATATCATTGCTTATATCTATACATCTATACTAATATTATAAAGATTAAAAGTTTGTATTTTTGTATGTTATGAATAAACTCAAAAACTACTGGATCGATTCAAAAAGTTGTTTAACCAATAGAAACATACTATACATTATCAGCGAGTAACATAGGCTTTTTAGTGTATAGTACTACATTGCACCCGTGCGAAGCCGGGGCGCGTTGCTAGTCGATGATAAGTGAATAATATCTAATGTGTATGCGGTGTTTATCAGGAGAGCGGCGCTGGCGGGCGGGCGGCGGGCGGCAAGTCCGGTGGTAGCAAGCCGAACTACTCGCAGTCCTACTGGGCGCCCAACTAGACCGCTTGGTAGGTATTTTTTTAATAGGAAAGCCAGGGATACACTAGGGCATTGGTCGGCAAAGTGCGGCTCCAGGGCCGCATGTAGCTCTTTGGCTCCTTAAGTGCGGCTCTGGCACAAATATCCACGGAAGGCGCAATAATATTTTAATTTAATTTTTTTTTTTTTTGGGTTTGAATTTTTTTTTATTTAGTTTACTATTTATTTAGTGTAATAAAAGTTTACTAAACAAGCAGATTTGGCTCCCATTTTTTTTAAAATTTTTTAATGTTCATATTTGGCTCTTTGGCTAATAAGTTTGCCGAGCACTGCACTAGGGGACATGTCCTGCGACACGTGTCGCCAGTGACGTCGGGTGAAGTGGCGCGACGTTGCCGGACTTCGCTCGACATGTCTGGCAACATCGCGCGACACCTGTCGCCAGCGACGTGGGGCAAATGATCACCGCATAAACAGTGGCGGGAATTGCATACAAGCCCAAAATCCCGGCTTATCCTATTAATGCAACCATAAGAAAAATAATAAATGGGCTTAACATAATTATAAGTAATTTTTTCATATGATTATGTAATTAGATAAGTTATATAGAAAAATGTACTATATTAAAGTTGTCAAACTGGACTTTTGGGCTTGTATGGTAGTCCTGCCACTGTCCATAAATATATTGTAACATAGAGGTCAAATAATAAATGGATTGTGTTTGAGGGTACAACTGAGACTGAGATAATAAACGAAAGACAAGAATGCAATTGATGTGTTTTTTTTATTTTTTAATGTGTTTGTTTGTTCGCAGGCGATAAGCAACGGTCATTCGACACATGTACATAGGGCGCCAGCCACACACACCCAGTCAATTGACACACAACGCGTACACACACTTGTGTTCCCGGAGCCGGCGAGCCACCCACAAACCACGCGTTTTACGAAAACGCGTTCATATTAACGCGTTTCACACGCGATCTAACCGGGTCGAGGCGAAATTGTCACCCGTTGTATTATAAGATTTAGTCTTGACGCGTTTACAGATTTGTTTTAACCCAATATAAATAAAGTATTAGCAATTTTAAGTCGTTTATAAAGATATTATTAGTTATTGGCTGACAATTCGCGGTTTAAGTCGGATGTATTTACATTTTCTCAATTTTACAAGAAAGCAGAAGAATTCTGTCAATCTGTCTCTTAAAACTTTGCTAGCTACATACAGAGAAAATTACTTAGTTTCATATGAAGAAAAACTATTTTGGATTTTTTTGTAGATCTGGTTCTTATACCGCGAATTAGCCGTTAATAAGCGTATGAACGCATTTTCGTAAAACGTTTAGTAAATCAACGATAGAAATTGCTGTTTTCGAGATATTTTTTGTTTTTTTTTTGTATGCGTTCACGGGCAGGCTAGCGCGGTGATGATTTGTAGAGAATTATTTGATCATGTTGTAAATTGTCTCGTGTTATTAATTTGTGCCGCGGTGTATAGAGTCTGCTCGTGGACGCGGTTCGAACGCCGCGTTCCAGCCGCAAGTGTGCTCGCGCCGGTCTTTAAGTAACAGATGCCTTTGTGTATTAAAAAAACTGTATAACTGATATTGTAAAATAATGAGAGGAAATTGAATGGAAAACGCTATGTTAATAAAATTTGTTTCTTTTAAAATTCCTAGTGTACCAGCGTCGGCGTGTTGCGTTTTTATCCTATATTAGCGTTGAGTCGCGAGATTAGATTAGGTTTAGTATTTAATTTCTGATTTTATTAGGGCGTTTACGCACTGTGCGTTTACAACGCGGCGATTGTCGCGCCGCACAGTGGGTGAGCGCCGCGCGACGCGACCGACGCGTTTCTCATTTACGCTAAGTCCGCTCCGTTAGGTTACATTTTTTTTTAAATAAATTAACGGTAGTGCTATGTATATGTTATCTATATAAAATATGTATATGTGTAAGCGTTTGGTGCGCTATGCGCGCCGAATATTTTGTATTTAGTTGACAGACTTTTTGTAATTACATATATGATAATTGTATTAAAAAAGTAAAGTGTCGTAGGTGGTTAATTGTAATGTAACATTACCGTAAAATAGTCGGTCTTTTTTATTGTGAAGAATGCTGTTGATCTCGCGGGCATTTGAGAGTGAGGGAAATACACGTATTGGAACAAACAACATATATATGGCTTTTATTTTATTTACCTCAGTGGCCGGAGTCTAGATTTTCAGTCGAAAACTACTTTCGGCATTAGTTTCCACGGAAACCTTTCGCCGATGCTAAAACTAAGAATTTTAATTCGTTTAAAAAATTAACTAAAAATTTTTGGATGCAACATTGACAGTATTATATTATGATAGGATGAAATATGTAATTCGAGATAAAAAAAATGTTTTAAGTTTGATATCGACAGACTAGCATGAGGTTCACTTGATAGTAGGTAGGTACGTCAATGGATACCTCAGCCATAGAACATCAATCAATGATGCACTATCGACCTATTTTTTACTTCGAGCATTTGGAAATTCATAGACTGGGACCGTAACGCGCAATATGCACTTCACGGTTTTTCCATCTATGAGCGGTGGTTTGTTACCCGGTCGAAATTTCGATATTCCTCCATGGGAAGACATGCTTACAGAAAATTATAAACGTCGTCCCGGAGGGATTCGAACCCACGACCCTTCGATACGCACGGCAGACGTTCTACCGAACGTGCTAACAGGCTCGTCGAATATACAGATATGAATAATGAAAAATTATGCAAATTTTTGTAATGTAGGTTATTTTTTATGCATACGAAAATATGTATATCATTCTAGCCACGTAGATGAAGCCGCAGTAATATTCTAGTTTAAATAAAACATTATTTAATGCCAACGGTTTTATAAACAGGAATGTACAAATTATTACTTAACATTATTATGCATATAGCCCCTTAACAGTTGTACTTAATCCCATACAATACAACACAAATATCACATTTACCTATAGGTATTTATTCAATAAAACGTTTTAGACAGTAGAAAATGCAGTAAATAAATAAAATTCCATTGACCAAGATAGAAAACTGATATATTAAGATGCAGAACAGTTATTTAATTTAATTATATTTATTTATTTCTAGGCTTTGCCAACTACCCTACAAGTTGGGAAAATAAGGATATTTTCTAGGAATTTACCCAATTAAATAAAGTACTGTAAAAATAGGACAAACTATCAACAAATCGTAGGTTTTGATAATAAGGTATTTCATATACAGCCATATCAATCTATCCATAGTATAAAGTCAAACATTAAACTCACTACATTTATCTGTATTTCCGTATGAATTAGTCTCTATTTTGGTCAAATAGTAAATCCCTTTATAAGGTATCTCACTCAGTATTCCTACAATTATAAATATTGCGCAGCGGCAGCGTCCACTATCCAGTACACTGAACCATGGGTTGGATCAACACGGCCAGCCGGAAGGTCCTCTTTGTCTTTGAGAATTCTCTGCAATAAAATCATTTCAATCATTCAATTAAAAAAAAAACTAACCCTCTACAGAAGTGACACGAAAAATGTGTTGTGGGAAATCCCGTTTAAAGTTCTCGTAACATGTACGAGTTTCCCAATAATGGCAGTGACACTTGCGTCATCTAGCGGCATAAAGTTGACCTTTTTTAGTTACCTATGTCTGCATTTTGAAGACAATAATCTCACAAGATTTTGTTGATAGTTAAAAGTCGTCAGTTTTCGCTCAGTGACGGTTTGAATTTCAAGATGTGATATTAAGTTTATACATACTGGTATATATTTTTATTATAAACTATTGCACAAAAAATATCAGTACAAAAAGCGAACTTAATGCCTACTAAAAGCATTTGCTATTTAATTCATTTATTCAGCTATTTAACCTTGGCTTTGTGGAGAGGTGTATAGGCAATAAAAAAAAAAATTGAAATTATTATCTTACTTAAAAAAAACAGAACAAATAGGTAATGAAAAATGAAAACTTGTATGCTACGAGGGATGGCATAGTACTAAACAGTAAAAAAAGCATGCTTCAGTGGGAGCAGACATGAACAGAAAGGGTTAATACTCTATACCACTCAAACTCAAGTCTCAAGCTGACTTGTAAAAAGTCAATTAGCACTAACCACTTTCTATGAACCAATCAGGGCAATGGTCAGGCTATTTTTAACAGATACATACAATATCTACATCCTATATCAACTAAATTTAAATAGTTTTAAAATTGTTTACTTTTACATTGAATAATTAGAAAATAAAGCTTCCACTGCAAGAACCTTGAGTTCTCACCACAATCCCATCATGCTGGTCAACAATATTTCAATTAAATTAGATGATATTGCAAATTGTCAGTTGTACTGTATGGATTACTTACTTTGATCATCTCAGCCTTCCCAGCTCCACTTGCAGCAAATATACAATTCCTAGCATTATTAATAACTGGGAATGTAAGAGTTATCCTCTCCGGTGGAGGTTTAGGAGAATCAGTTATAGCGGCTACTTTTAACTTAGTTTCCTTGAGAAGTGGATGATTGGGGAATAGCGAACATGTGTGGCCATCTGGGCCCATGCCAAGCAAGAGTAGATCGAATTTGAAGTCGTCACCACCAAATGCTTTTGTTAGTTGCTCTGTGTAATCTTTGGCAGCCTCTTCAGCTAAAATATAGTTTAAATGTTAAGAAACTCAGAAAAAAAAACCTTAATGAATAGATTTGGCTATTGCCAAGTCTTAGATTGATATAGAATCAAGGGCTGAATACTAGAACCCAATAAGTCGGAAGTCATTTTAAAAGTTTAGGGACAAAATTACCTAAGATATATCATATAATAGATATTAATTACAGCAATAATCTTTGTATATCGTAATTTTATTTAGTATTTTTTTTTGATTTCCTACTTTTTGGGTTTAAGCATTAAAAAAAAAATTTATAAACATAATATTATTCTTTATCTTATAAGGACATTACTTTTTAAATGACCGTCTAAGTTATTTTTATATATCAGATATTGACAAATAATGTGAGGTGTTACCTCAGCCACAGGATGTTATTCAAGAGGCATATTCAACCAACATAATATCACCTTAGAATTATTACTCACCAATTTAATGCAAGAACTTAGGTAAAACATTGAGACATTTTATATGGATTATAATAATTATAAGTGAATTTAAATCCAAAATTCTTACCGCTAACTCCTTGCTTGATAGTAATAAACTGGCTACTCTCTAACAAAGTCTTTGGTATCAATTGTCTACTATATACCCCAAAGGTTGAATCCTCACTATCTTCTGGCACCACTCTCTCATCACAGAATGCTAGCACCCATTTAGACCAGTCTGTATTCAGTTTTGGGAGACCTTCACTGAGGTATTTTACAACTGAGCCACCTGTAATTTGAAATTACACTACACAATAAATTCCATTAAGATATATAAAAATTTATTTGTCTAAGGTCATATATAATTACAAGAACTAATTATGTAACATTAGCTATGAAAGTTGTCCAGCATGCACATATACATTGTTTTAGTCTGCCAAATGCTTAGCAAGCGTTTCTGACATTATAATGTATATCATGTGCTCATTGGAATAGCTTTAAGCATCAGGTGGTACGAAATTTAATTAGAAAACAGAAAAAAGTATTTTAATTATAAAGTAAATAAAAAAAAATCTCATATCTCACATCACCTAGTCATGGAGATATATCCTTTATGTTTCCCTGGGTTTAATATACAAGTACTTTGTTGTTATTAAGTTGTGCTCTTGGTGGTTTGCATTATATTAAGTATTATTAAACCATAGCAATACTGCAGGGGCTATTTTTACTGTTTCAAGTCTAAGCACAGAATAGCGAATATATAGCAGGTTATGCAGAATATTTGAAGCTGTTCAAATTCAATTCAAATTCAAAAATCATTTATTCATTTAGGTAACACAATGTACACTTATGAACGCCAATAAAAAATACATATTAAATGCTTCTAATTTTACATTTACTGCCAGTTAAGTAAGGTAGTAATTGGTCCATTTCATACAAAAGGAAAACAAGAGACGAAAATCTCAACGGTCATGAAACGCCGGTACCTCAGTAGTAAGAGTGTTATCATTTCCCTGTCAATACTACACATAAATGAAGTAACCATGAACCTAATGCAGCCAAGTTCAATAGCTAAAGTACGTGGTTGTACGGAAAATTCCTCACCTGATAGACCGACGTAGAACTTTCCACGGTTGTGTATTGCGTCGTTCGATATTTTTTCTATATATGTTGATAGTTTCTTGATAATTTCCTGTTCGTCAGCTACTTTTATCGTCGTCATGTTTTAATTACAAGTATAAACTAAAAAATAAAATGTAAATTGCTTATAACTTATATGTATTATCACAGGTTATTTCGAAGTCAAATGTCAATAATCATCATTCATCATGACTCATGACTCGAGTGTCAAATGTCAATGTCTGAATGACTTGTTATTAGAGAAATGTAATTGGCTACTTGACAGTTTTCGGAAAAGTATTTAAACATGTGTAAATGTTCATTTTATACCTTCCACAATCATCCTTTTCTTAAAATAAGCGATATTTAATTTTTAAAAAATATTTTATTTTCATTAATTTGAATTTCGCGCGAAAGCTGCCGGTCACGTGACATTTTCGGCAATGATGTCACAACTCACATTTTATATAAACAAAACGAGCTAAGAATTATTATACAACGCTCTAAGCGCATTTGAGAGGAAAGATTAAAAATATTTTTATTAATAGAATTAAAATACTTGGAAAATTTACAACGTACAAGACGTGTGCCGTGTCAATGTGTGGAAATACTACCGTTAAATCTCCTGAAAATTAATTTATACACGTACTTAAATGTTTAAACGTCGAAAGCAGTGGATAAAGTTAGCATTAAATTGTTTAGAACTTGGCGTCTACATTGCAGACAGAGGATTTAAACATATAGAAGAACTATTACTGCAAAAAAGGAAACTAACTAACTAACTCTACTCTAACTGTAAATTATCAAAACAAACCAGGTAGCAAGTTTAAGGATTCATATTGATATAGATTTTTACAAATTTGCAAGAATCTTCTGTTAAAATCTCATACTATACTTAATAAGAAACTATTAAAATATCTAAATTACTGTGTTGTTATTGCATGTGCAATGATTCCTGCAATTGCAATTAATCAGTGATGGTAAATGGAAATTAAAAATACATTATTTATTATGATTCAATTGTTTTTATTTGGTACTGATATGGACAAATTTATTCCAAAAAGCCACTAATTCAGACAATAAGTCTTCTATGTATTTAGCCAAATCTTCAATCAATACTTGGCAATAAATATGTTTGTTATATCATCAATTCGATAATTTATTTTTATTACCGTATCACCATTAAAAATCTCATTAGGAAATACTGCTATAATATGAACAGGCAGACATACAGATTTTCAGTATTAAATCTGGAGCTCAAATAATTCAATAAGAGCAATTGCGTTGTTTTGTCTTCATAACCATGTTAATGTTTTAGAATTTAGCACTTCTACAATTTTTTATTCATTTCTATGTTATAAAGTATATAATCTCCGTCTTGTATAAGGAATTATTTCTGTTTCCTTTACGGTGTACCCATTTTTTTAATAATATGCACTTCAGAGTATTAGTGCTTGTAGTTTTTATTTTTTCCAATAACATTCAGTGGCAGTGCAACTTGGCTCCTTACTTATATGAGTGCACATTTAAAAAGCCGCTGCATGTTTGCAGCATCATTGTGAAGATCTAAAATTATAAAAACACTTTGTATGTAAGTAAGCATTTCCTTAATCTTATAACTATTTACACTTTTTATAGCCTAAGAATTATTAATATTATCTGCTTAATAATCTTATCACTATTTATAAATGGTGTATTACTTTGTTTATTCAAGTACTTACATGGAAGTTTTTGTTTTCCATAACTCTGCAGAGCAAAGGCTAGGATAACACTAAGAAATTTGCGACTATAAATTCACTACAATTATACTTTGGATATATTTGCACTAACAGATTTTATATATCCTGGCTCCATTTAATGAAACTTTTCATAAGTTAGCTTCAATAAAAATAATAAAATAACACGATATTAATTATCAGATGTTTTGTTTACATGTAATATGAGTGCTATGACATCATACGATGTTCAATCATGGCAGGGCTGCCGTTTCATTACTTTTAGTCGACAGATAAAAAATTGCAAATTTATTTTGCAAAAATAAAATATTTATAATTTAATTTAATGCAAAAAACATATTGAATAATTATCCTTAACATATAAACTACCATATCCAGTAGATTACATATTTTATTGTTATAACTGTCAAGTAGCCAATTATTATAATAATTTAATTTTTTTTATATTTAATATAATTTAATAAATCTCATTTAGTTCAGTTAGATCTCATTTATAAATAATTAGTTAATGATAATCTACCATAAATATCAGGAGTCGCCAGTGTGTTGTCGGCATTTAAAGTGGAAGTAAGTAAACTTCCTGCTATCAATGCAACGTGATTGGAATTTGACAATTTTGACAAACAATGAAGGGAGTGGAATTTGGAAGTATTCCGACATTGCAGGGTTAAGAACTAGTTAGCATTTTACGTATATTATAGAATAATAGTAGAGTTCCTGCTATCTGAGATGGGAGCGGAGATGGGAATGTATACTCAAGTCACAAGTACCTAGCTACGCTAGCCCATAGTTTATTGCCGCATAAACAATAGATAAGACAATATTATGGGTACAGGTTTATCTAAACATATAACATGTTACGGTAAAAAACGATAAAATTGAAAATACGATGATATGTTACAGAAAAAAAGTCTGTCAGAAGTGGGATTCGAACCCACGCCCACAGAAGTGGACTGCGACCTGAACGCAGCGCCTTAGACCGCTCGGCCATCCTGACTTATAGATTGGAATTGAAATTACTCATTATTTTAAACGTTAAATACTATTGACTACAAACTTAAGTACTTAAAAATCATAATATTATAATATGTATGTAGTTACTTAAGATTGCTCTGAATGATTTTTTATTCCTATTCAATTACAGATGGCGTGCTTAGCTGCACAAGTAATAGATTGATAAAAACCGTGATTATTTTCGAAATTAAATATTACACCAGCTAGTTACCGCTAGGTGTCACTAAAACACTTTATTAAACTAGTGAAAGTATGATATAGACAACAACCGCGACCGCCAGTCTGCGGTTGTTGACCGTCAAAACTATTTACTTATGATGTAACTCCGGTAATATTAGTAATACGAAGTCCGTGAGCTTTTACAAGATTATTACAGTTAAAAATATATTATATTGTGTTTATCCGATTCCGTCGAAGTCAAGGCAGAGTTACGAAGAATGATACTGTATTAATAAATTACTTTTTAAGTTATTTTTGATGATAAATGTAATGAACAACGGAACGATTTTTTACTTCGAGGATAAATATATGTATATAGAATTTTTAAGGAAAATCTATTTTGTCGTAGGCAAAAAAGTGGCTTAAGTTATAATGTAATATTTAAAGACTATTGTCCCGTTGGAATTCGTATCATGACCCAGCGAAACGAAAGGTGCATAATCCATTGCGCCAGCCCGTCAATCCTAAACAATATTACATAGATACTAGCGACCCGCCCCAGCTTCGCACGGGTCTAGATTTTTTGACAAAAAAAGCAGGGGTTGGTAATAGAAGAGTGAAAATTTAGGGTTGTATGTATTTTTAATGCCACATTATTAAAAAATAAAAACAAAAAAAATTCGTCAAAAATTAAAAATGTTCAGGGTGAACAACCCTTATCACTTAGGGGTATGAAAAATAAATAGTAGCCGATTCTCAGACCTACTGAATACTCATATAAAATTTGGTAAAAATCGGTAAAGCCGCTTCGGAGAAGTACGGTAACTAACATTGTGACATGGAAATTTTATATATTAGATTATTAATTAAAAAACAATATGCTGACTGCGTTTTCATCAGCCAATTTCAAGGGCCAAGCCCACCCTGAAAAATATAATCAAATGTGTATTACTACTTAATAAACGTAATATATACGAGTATATTCTGTACGCTAATGACTGTGCACGACTAGATTTCAGCTATAGTTCAAGGTTGAAGATATATTAGGAAATGATTATAGTTATTGTATCGGAACGTCTGACTTTAAATATTGATTGGATTATAAAAAATATATCAATACAACGTTATAATAGTTAATTACGTTCTGTAATTACGTACATACGTATATTATGTTAAAAAACAATGTATTTTCATTATTAACAACTCGCAGGTTACTTGTTAATATTAAATATATGTATACGCTAATTTCGATGGTAAAGTGCTGAAATCCAATAAAATTCAATAAGTTTAGGGACATAATTATTACATAATATACAAAGAATATATCACATCACAAATATGAATTTCGGCGATAGACTTAGGTAATTTTGTTCCTAAACTTGTAAAAATGAATTTAACTTTTTGGGATTTAGTAGTTTACCATCGATTTATTTACTAATATCACGCAAATCATCGCCAAAGTAAGATTTACTTAGCGTAATATTATAATTTTATCTCAGTAACACTTATCGTTCAAAGGTTTAAAAGTCGTGAATTCGGCTTAGTTATTGTTACGAGGGTGAATCAAAAAATTCTTGGAATCAATATTAAAAAATGCAAAGATTTAAATAATAATATTTTATTTTTCTACATAATCTCCCTCCAATGCAATGCATTTAGAATAACGCGTTTCTAACTTCCTTATTCCTTGTGAAAAAAAAATATTTTCTTGACTCTCAAAAATGTCCTCTACGGCAGCTATAACCGCGTCATTATCGTGAAACTTTGTTCCACGAATTTCCTCTTTTAATTTTGGAAATAAGTGAAAATCACTTGGGGCTAAGTCCGGAGAATATGGTGGGTGGTCAAGGAGATTGAAGCCAGCACAGCGGATTGCGTTGAGCGCAACTTCCGATCGATGAGCAGGAGCGTTATCTTGAAGGAACAACACGCCCAACGACAGTTTTCCACGACGTTTTTCTTTAATCGCTTCACGCACTTTCGGGATTAAATTTGCATAATAGGGTCCAGTAATCGTCTGGCCTTTTGGCATGTAATCAATAAAAAGGATTCCTTCACTATCCCAGAACACAGAGGCCATAACTTTGCCAGCGGTAGGAGCAACTCGAAATTTCTTGATTGATGGAGAGGATGGTCGTTTCCAAGACATGCTTTGTCTTTTAGTTTCAGGATCAAAATGGTGGACCCACGTTTCATCCATGGTGACAAGACGACGGCAAAAATTATCCGAATCACGCTGGAACATTTCGAGATTACGCTTGGAAATTTCCAAACGTCGCTTTTTGTTTTCGTCGGTTAACATTCGTGGCACCCATCTTGCAGACACTTTTTTGAACCCCAGTGAATCAATTAAAATGGATTGAACGCTACCAAAAGATATCTTTAGGATCTCAGCTATATGTTTTATAGTCAATCTTCTGTCTTCCAAAACCAGATTCTCAACCTTTTTGACATTTTCTTCTGTAACGGAGGTTGAAGGCCGCCCAGAACGCGGGTCATCTTTACAGCTTGATCTACCTCTTTTAAATTCAGCCACCCAGTACGCAACCGTAGAATAGGGTACAGCATCACCCCCTAATGTCTGCTGAATGTCCAAAAAAATTTCCTTCGTAGACATTTTTTTCAAACTGAGATATTTTATCACCCACGTAACTCACTTTTATCCATAATTTTGACTTTTTAGCAACTCGTTGCACAAAAAAATTTATTACATGCGAACGAACTGACAAAAACATGAGACAGTCTGCATAAATATAGTGTGATAGACACTCTTTAATTTGAATATCGAACTTGATCCAAAAAGGTTTCATATATATGCACTTCTAAGAACTTTTTGATTCACCCTGGTATAGTAAAAGTTCCGATTTAAAAAATTCTTTCACCAATAGAAAGCTACATTATCAGCGAGTAACATAGGTTATTTTTTATGTATATTATATCTACATTGCACCCGTGTGAAGCCGGGGCACGTTGCTATTGTAAAATAAAACCATATAATACTTAGTGGTTTAAAAATACCGTATAAAATATTAAAAAAGCACTATTTCGATGAGCCAAAACTTAATTATCTCATAAATTCGGCAAATTAATCAAACTACATTACGATGTAATCCAATTCCATCTAATCTAATCTATATGTATAGTCTATACTAATATTATGAAGAGGAAAGGTTTGTTTGTATATTACAATTTAACTCAAAAACTGCTCGACCCGTTTCAAAATTATTTCACCAATAGAAAACTACGTTATCAGCGAATAACATGGGCTATTTTTGGTGTATAGTACATCAAGATTGCACCCGTGCGAAGCGTGGTGGATCGGTAGTATTTAATAAAGCATGACGTCATTATACGCTCTGTCAATCCAGACTTTTTCCAATTAATTGTGGCATATAAAATCTAGGTGTAAAAAATATGAATGTAAAAAAATTAAACCCGTTGAAGTTTAGCATTTTAACACTTAGAATACTAAGATTTCGAAATATGATGGCACGAAACTTAGGCCCCTCCAACCCCTGGAGTCACACACACGATGTCACACTTCGTCGATCCCCTCCCCTCCTAATGTGTGACGTACTTTATGGACGGTCCCTAAGCCGCTGTGTGTTTTAATTATCGAATAAATACATACATAGGTAATTTAATAGTAATGCCCTATAAATGTAATAAATATAACGCAGAAAGTACACTTACACATGTGGGTCAAGTGTAACGGCTACATATGTAAGGCTGTATGAATTTAACACGACATACAGGACTGGTTGGTGGCATTTTTTACAGTAACTAGTTAAAGACATTGTGCTTAATTCATTTGTGTGAAAAAAAAACTATATTATTATAAGAATTTAAAGTCGTTTCTGGAATGTCCTCACTAGAGAATGTAATCCGGATTATTCGAATTTCGAAAAATTCGAATTTTTTGACTCGATTGAAATTCCGATTTGAAATTAAAATCTGGTTTTTTTTTTACAATTCACATTTGTTTAGTCTAGTTTGTGTATATCTTGTTCTATTCTGTGTTTTAAAAAAAACATTAATTTTTTATTTCATTGGTTTGTATGACAAATTATTTATTTTCTAATAACGAAAAGAAGGTACATATAAACCTCTTAAAATCTTGAAAGTCATATAATATATAAATCTTATTGCAATCTGTTTATTTGACTTATTATGTGTAAAAACTAAAATGTAATTACGATTGATAAATCACGGGTAGAAGATTTTCATAGTATTTTGATTTTAATAGATTCTCTTCTTCTAGATATAATTAACATATACAAAAAACGTGTATATCAAGTGTAAACCCAAGTGCTTATTATGACTTACGAGTTATATATAAGTACAGTAGAACTCACTAATCCGGCATTTCAATAGACCGCATTTTTTAAACACAAAAAAATAGATCGACACGTCTAATAATCCGGCACCCTCCGCCCGCGCCTATAAGTTTTACAAAAGCAGACCCCAATTATGCGTTATTTAAAAACTAAGTAATTATCAAATTTTTAGATATTTTGCAGTTATAAAAAAACGTGTAGAACAAGAACACATAATATATACTCTATTCCCTTTTTGAAACCATATTTACTACACCAAATTATTTTAAAAATTTAATCATGTAAACGAATTCGCTAATAGTAAGTGGTTTTAAATATCTAAGAATATTGAGGTGGTCTATGTGCAATTTTGCTAATTAATTACGAAGGGCAAATTCAAAATATTTAGCAAGCAAACATCTATTCAAAATAAAACTACTTGAATAAAAGCTACTTCTCAGAGGTCGTAACTCGTAAGCACTTGCGTTAACACTTGATATACACTTGACCTCGCCTGCGGGCTTATATGATATATCGTTTATGGAAAAATTTGATTGGATTTATATGCCATAAAATAGATTAAACTTCTAAACGAATTAAGTCCCCGAATATTCAAATAAAATAACTTTTATAGAATTAAAACGGTATTTATTTATTATATTATAGACACTAAATAGAAGATAATGTACTAAAAAATAGCCTATGTTACAAGAAATATTTTTTAAAATCGGTCGGGTAGTTTCTGAGTTAAATTGTAACAGTGTTTTTCCTCTTTATAATATTACTATAGAATATAGATGTATCCTGATGTTTTGAGTGCTTTCACCAACCGTGGTCACGGTCAGACTGAATCTGAAAGGTGATAGCTTTCTGATTTGATTTATCAAAAAGTTCCACACTAACGCCATCTATTCCTATCGAGTTGATACTTGGTATACTTGCTTGCTAACAGTGTCTTCTTATCACAAATACATTTTGAAATTTACATAAAAGTTCACCTTCACAAAAAATGCGCGGCGGATTAAAATAAATTCGTGTAATAATTGTGTTTTTTCCGGTTTTTGCTGATTATCTTCGATACTGAAATAAATATGGCAATACTTTATACGTATAACAAATATATTTATTTATCATCATAGTAACATGTATCTTATCAATTATTGTTTGTTGTTAATCCGTTTTTATGAAAGAATAATAAATAAAAAAGTTTAAACGGTAACTACTTCGGTATGAGAAATTACAATATTATAACTCGGAATTCTCATAAACTTGCCATTCCTAAAGCTCGCACTAATTACGGAAAAATAACTTTCGAGGGAACACAGCTTATCAATAAATTACTGACAAATAAAAATGCTAGATCTTTTGGTATGTTTAAGAAATTAAGACTCAGCTAATGTATTATTCATTCTTAAATCTGTTTCTTCTTTTTCTTATATTATGTCGAAAAAAATTATTGAACTTGTTTTGTGTTGTTTAATGTTTAATATTTTAATTATATTATTAATAATGTTTTTGTTTATATTATTGCAACTATTAATGCTTTTATGAGCTTTAATTATAGGTACAAAAATTCGGTCGCCGCGGCCGTAGAACACAAGTTATTTTTCATGTACACATGACTGTAATTGTCTTACAATTATTAAAGATTTCTTTAACCTAAGCCCATCAGAACGCTACGTAGATGCAATAGCGGGACTACCATACAAGCCCACAAGCCAGTCTTGCCGATTTTAACATAATACGTGTTTATATATTTACTAGCGACCCGCCCCGGCTTCGCACCGGTGCAATGCTGATACTAAATACACTACAGAAAAACTGTTATTATTATACATATAAACCTTCCTCTTGAATCACTCTATCTATTAAAAAAAACCGCATCAAAATCCGTTGCGTAGTTTCAAAGATTTAAGCATACAAAGGGACAGAGAAAGCGACTTTGTTTTATACTATGTAGTGATGATATAACTTACGTAATCGTATAAGTTATATATGACTAATGACATTATTATAGTTCTTTTTAATGCATTAATAAGGCAAAACATGCGTTTGGGCTTGTATGGTGGTCCCGGCACTCCGTACAACTACCGTGTTGTATGATAAAAAATAACGTATACCAAGTATAAGCAAGCTTTTGGATTATTTGAGTCCTTTATTATATAACTTCATTATACCTAACCTAAACTAACCTCAATAACCTTAAATAAAACTGTTTTCATTTCGCGGTGAACGTGAAGTCTCAAGATGCGCAAGGTGATCATTGGAGTACGCGTGAGTCATCTCACTCACGATCTCAACAATAACAGGTGTTATATCAACATTCATTTTATTACCTTAAATGTCCTGGCTAAGACTGTGTTGATATTTTATTTATTTAGTTTATGTAAGATATCTTTTGACAAACTCGTTGGCGCGTTTGGTACACCAAGCTTGCGCTCCGATGGGTCGCGGGTTCAACGTCTGGTCACTAGCATTAAACAGTTGAGAAGAATATCGAAATTCCGACCGGGTAACGTCCATGCATAGAAAAACCGTCAAGTGCATATTGCGCGATTTGGTCTCAGTCTACGGATTTCCGAAATAAATTGCATGAAATTGCTTGTAGTAAATAAGTCGACAGCGCATCATTGACTGATTTAGTGAATCGCATGCTTGTCTGTCGATATCTGACATAAAAACAATCGTCAGAGAAGCGTGAGGCTCATTCTACAGCTGGTGTAAGGTGTCAACCTTAGCACTGCTCCAGGATAATAAAAAAATATGTGTTGTTGACCTACTTTCTTTAGTAATCTGCACTTCTCAGCTATCCTATCTACAAACAGTGATTAAATGTACCTGCTTAAAGTATATATCTGGATTTTTAGAATCATATTCGACAACCGCGCGTTTTCTTAGTTTTCTATTTCGCACAATTCAACTGTCCGTATAATATAATTATAATTGTAAAAATAATTTTGAAAAATACTTAAGATTTAATTCAAACACCATTTTTTAACATTAGTTTTATTTTTGTACACAAAGTTAAAATCGAGATAAAAACGTTTCCTAACTATTATCGACACCTTCGCAACCAAATGCGGATTTTGAAGGTAACCCTGTGTTGTTTTGAATGTTGTACGTAGACCTCCGCCTTATGAGAAGTTAGAGGTATGTTGCCGGTCTCAGAAAAATAGCGGAACATAGGGAATGAACCGCGAACCTCTGAATGTAAATCTGCCATTTAATTGATATTCAGATTTTAACTCTCAACATTATACACATTGATTAATATTTAAAGTCAACGCAATTTATTTCAATCAACAGCTAAAGAAATATGAATAGGTGGAAATGATAAATGTAATATTTCGTATAAATAGGTACGTGGGCGCAGGTAGGGTCAGCACACACGGAGCTTATACGCAATGCGCCGCGCCCAGCGACACACATTTAATATGTGTAGAGATAGCAAAACAACATAATTAGTTATTTGTATGAATGTATCGTAGTTATAACAGGTACATGCCTTTTTCTTTGAAGTTCTTTACACTCGGCCTGTAGATTAAATGTGCAAATTTTCGCCTTACAATATCTATTTCTTCTTCTTTGTCTTATTGTTAAAAAATTACATTTTATTGAATAGATAACGTAACACTAATGTCAAAAATACGTTTTTATACCGTCAATTTAATTTTATAATTACATACAATTAAAAAGGTTAATTAGTATAAGTCATAATATCGATGTTATAAGATTGCCATATAAAGTAAAAAAGAAGTGTTTTTTTTTCGCGGGCGTATTTATCTCATATTTCCTTTGAAGAACAATTCACCAAAGTTTTATCATAATCGGATGAATAGTTTAGGAATGAATAGGCAAATACATAGAATTTTATTTTCATAGATGTTTATTTATGATGGATCTTATTTGCTGACGGTATGTTGCTACACAGATTGATTGAGTCGATAGCGTGTGTGACAGACGGCGCAGCCTTGCTAAGTGATACCGGTTCATATGGGATATTCGCTATTACTGTCATTTAGTTCTAGAATTTCAACCATCTCTATGGAAAGGACTAACGAAATCTCGCAACTAATTCCAGAGGATCAGAATTTCTGATCTAGTTTTCGTATTCTTCTGATAGTCTGTGCTAATTCAGCAAAGATAGTATTAATAATATATTCCATATTGGATATTATAACATAAAAAATTCGCGCGCACCCAGGATTCCGTACAAGCTTTTATTTAAGTAAATAAAAAAATAAAATATTGTTTATTCATTATCAATTAAGTAATAAATATATTAATAAATTAAGTATAGATTTTCCTATTAAAAAAAGGAAATTTACGGTTTACCAGACATTATAAAATAGAAGTGGGAAAATAGCTAATTCAGTCGACATTCTGTCAGGACAACGTCTGTCGGGTACGCTAATCTAAAATAAACTCTTAACTCTACTAAAGAAAGTAGGTCAACAACACATCATTTTTATCATCCTCAAGCAGTGCTGAGGTTGACACCTTACTATAGAATGAGCCTCACGTTTCTCTGACGATTTTTTTATGTCAGATATCGATAGACGAGCATGAGGTTCACTTGATGGGCACTGTCGACCTAATATTGGCTTTTATTAACGCGAGTGTCACACATTTAAATAAAATACTGTATACCGGATTAAAACGCGATTTATTTGTTTAAATTATTTATCCCGACGTTTCGGATGCTTTTCAGCAAAAGGTTGCTGAAAAGCATCCGCTTCTTCAAGGTTCCCAAGTCGTATCGGTTCGGAAAAACCGCCGGCGAAAGCTGATTCCACAGAGTGGTTGTGCGAGGCAAGAAGTGTCTCAGGAATCGCAGATGTACCAATTAGATTTGTCCAAGGTTGAAATTAACAAAATGGCTAACGACTTAATACAAACGTTTAACGTTGAAATTAATAGCTCTAGTCATATAAGTAGAGACATCATTACACACCTGTTTGATACTCTATTCAATCACAGTCAATTCGAACTCACTCAAAAGATCGTGGATCATTTGTACTTATTGTGACATTAACCCACATTCAGGATGGTTTGACACGAACTGGCATTGTATAGAGGCTGCGCATACGCCATATAATATGGCCATATAAGCTGTGACAATTAATCGTTTGCGATTCACTTTTCGAGTTTCATAAAATGCTAATACTGTCTTTTATTAACGCGAATATCACATATTTAAATAAAATAACTTTTACCGAATTGAAAAGCGATTTATTTATTAAATTAATAATCACGATGTTTGAAATGCTTTTGACGGGTTCGTTGGTGCATTCGGTAAAACACCAAACATCAATGGATCGTTGGTTCGAATCCCCCCAGGACGACATGTTTACAATTTTCTGTAAACATGTCTTCTCTACGTCTGGTAACTTCGGGCATGGAACGGTATCCAAATTCCGACCAGGTAACGAACCACCGTTCATAGATAGAAAAACCGTGAAGTACATATTGCACGATTCGGTTTCAGTCTATGGATTTCCGAATGCTCGAAGTAAAAAGTAGGTCGACAGCGCATCATTGACTGATGTTCTGAGTACCTACCTTCAAGTGAACCTCATGCTCGTCTGTCGATATCTAACATAAAAACAACAACATATAAATCGGTTAAGTAGTTTTTGAGTTAAATTGTAACAATCAAACAAATCTCTCCTCTTTATAAGTTTAGATATCATTTACCGAGTATATGTAATACGAATAATCCAAACACTAATAAATCTAAAGTTATTGAGGCAGCAATATAGAGCACTTTGGTGTCTGGTCAATGATCAAAGTTACCTCATTAATGTATATATATCAATTATTTAAATGTGATGTGTATAACATGTGGGTTTAATGTTATATGCTCGCCTTCAGTCCTTTAATTAAATATAAAAATACGGATATTAATTTAACATTTTTATTACGTTTAACCCTGACACCATTTATTATATGTCAGGTTCAAGACTTTGTTGTTTGTATTTAACATGCTATTTACCATATAAGACTCGTGTAGCGGTTTGATCATTGACTACATAATTATGAACTTAAGAAAAAGTAAATAATTAATTGTTATAAGGTTCTAGAAATACACCCCGGGCACGGGTGCAGTGTAGATGTACTATATACAACCTATGTTACTCGCTGATAATGTAGCTGTCGATTGGTGAAAGAATTTTTAAAATCGGTCCAGTATTTTTTGAGTTTATTCATAACATACAAAAATCATTCCTCTTTATAATATTAGTATAATTATATATTAAAAGGTACTAATAACATGTTCCAAGCTACACAGTATCATGGGTTATACTCTACTATATCTCGACTATATCTCTAGTTTGTTTAGTATTTGTTTGTACTCCTTACTGATTTGTTACAAAACTTATTATTATTACTGTGGTACCCATGTTATGAATACGGCGTCCCAATGCGCGTCTTGGCCTTCATAATGAGGGTCTTACATTATTTCCTTTACCCTATAGTTTCCATCCTTCCTTCCCTTATTTGTTGAAATTATATTATACTAGCATCAAACCAAATCTTACCAATACCCCTGAGATCATCCATGACACATTTCAAATTAATTTAGAAGACAATTTAAATACATCCCATATTCGTGAAAATACATATCATGAAGATCAACAGATATATGAATACCCTATAACTAATTCTATCTATGAAAATATTGATCATCAGTTCCAAATTAATTTAGATATATTTAAAAATACCGAACCAATATCTAGACCATACCTACCGAGACAAAAAACATCTAAAAAATTAACGAAGATTGTAGAATACCTAAACAAAAATGTATTACCTAAACATCTAGCTGCAGATCAAGATTTCAACTCTTTCCAGACTATTATTTATTCAGCAGCTTATACAGCAGTTCTTTGCAATGGAGCTAAACTAAGTTCTGATAAAACAACGACAAGGAAAAAATCAAAGCCATCGTGGCAGAGAAGATTAGAAATAAAAATAAAAAAATACAGATTAGAGATAGCACATTTATTAGAATACATGCGTGGAAATAGGATTAATAAAGTAGTATCAACAGTAAATCAAATAAAAAATAAATACCAAATACATGCGCAATACGAGAACCCAAATTCAGAACTAGAACACTTTTTAGACACCTTAAAACAAAAACTTAATGCAGCAGCAAGTAGACTTAAAAGATATATCACGTGTACTGAGCGTAAAAATCAAAACTCACAATTTATAAACAATGAAAAATGTTTCTATAGAAATCTCACTCAACAGGAAGCCACAAACACACAGAACAGAATTCTGCCTACACCCGAAGTTCTGAGACAATTTTGGGCTAATATCTGGGAGAACCCCGTACAACATAATATATCTGCGGATTGGATCCAAAGCCTCTGCGAAACTACTGCATCTCTGCCTGAAATGGAGTTTGAAACTATACCTATTGAAATTGTCATAAAAACCCTCACACGTTCACATAACTGGAAGTCACCTGGTACAGATAATTTACATAACTACTGGTACAAGAAATTCACTTGCACTCACCCTCATATTCACAGACACCTCAACAAATTTATACAATCACCAAATACAATGCCAGAATACATTACGCAGGGAGTTACTTACATGCTTCCAAAAGACAACGATATTCAAAACCCAGCAAAATACCGACCAATCACTTGTCTACAAACAATCTTCAAAATTCTCACAGCTTGCGTTAGTGACGTTACGTATCAACACCTGTCCACTTATAATATTCTCGCCGAAGAGCAGAAGGGATGCAAGAAAAACAGTCAAGGTTGCAAAGAACAACTGACGATTGACGCGATTATACTAAATGAAGCATATAAGAAAAAGAAAAGTATTCACAATATGTTTATAGATTATCGCAAAGCTTTTGATTCTGTTCCCCATAGCTGGCTATTAAAAGTACTTAAACTATATAAAATCAACTCAAAAATAATATCATTTTTCGAACTTACCATGCCGAATTGGATAACCGTATTAAAACTTAAAGACTATCCCTCAAATAACTCAATAACTACTGAACCGATTAGAATTCAAAGGGGAATTTTTCAAGGTGATGCGTTTAGCCCATTGTGGTTTTGCCTGGCACTTAATCCCCTCTCCGAACTTCTTAATAACATCAATACAGGCTATACTCTCACTTCAAATGACACACAATATAAACTTTCACACCTGTTCTATATGGACGACATAAAACTCTTTGCTACTAATAAAAATGATCTCTTCCAATTAGCCGACATTACTCAACGCTTCTCTAACGATATAAATATGCAGTTTGGTATTGATAAATGTAAGATACTATCAGTCAACAAAGGTAAAATATTAAAAAATAGTTACTTTTTGGAAACCGGTGAAGAAATAGAGCCGATGGATAATCACAACACTTATAAATATTTAGGATTTAAGCAGTCACGAAAAATACATCAAAAAGAAACTAAAGAAGAACTTATTAATAAATTAAAGTACCGTTTACATCTAATTCTAAAATCTTACTTAAACTCAAAAAACACAGTCAAAGCCATTAACACGTTTGCTATTCCAATACTTACATACTCATTTGGAATTATTAATTGGTCTCAGACAGATCTCACAAAAATGCAACAAATGATAAATAAATGCATGACAAAGTACCGAAAACATCATCCAAAATCTTCGATAGAAAGGCTCACGCTACCACGCCGGGAAGGAGGACGAGGTTTAATAGATATAAAAAACTTACATAACAAACAAATTACTAAACTACGAAATTATTTTCACAATAAAGCACAAAATTCATCTCTTCATAAACATGCATCCGCCTTAGACAATAAACTCACACCACTTAATCTTCAAGACACATGTACTCAACCGAGCGAAAAACTTATTGAAATGCAACAAAAAATTACCAGATGGAAGGAAAAGTCTCTTCATGGAAGACATCGATCCGACTTGAACCAACAACACGTCGACAAGGAGAAGTCGAACGAATGGCTCAAAAAAGGGGAACTGTTTCCAGAAACCGAAGGTTTCATGCTTGCTATTCAGGATCAGGTGATAGCAACACGGAATTATAAAAAGTTTATTATAAAAGACCAAACCTTACATACAGATAGTTGTCGTCACTGTAATTCAGTTTCAGAAACAATACAACATATAACCAGCGCATGTAAATTCCTAGTACAAAACGATTACAAACACCGTCACGATCAAGTTGCTGCAATTATTCACCAACATTTAGCACATCAACATAAATTAATCGACAAGAAAACTCCCTACTACAAATATAAACCGGACACAATCCTAGAAAATGCTGCTTGTAAAATCTACTGGGATCGAACAATAATTACAGATAAAACCATACATTATAACAGGCCAGATATCACTTTCCATAATAAAATTTCAAACATTATATATATCATAGACATAGCCATTCCTAACACACACAACATTCAGTCAACTATCTCAGAAAAACTCGCAAAATACCGAGACCTCGCAATAGAACTAAAATCCCAGTGGAGAGTACAGACCGTTCATATAATACCCATAGTTATATCTACCACTGGAATAGTTCCCAAACACCTTTCACAGAGCCTAGAAACACTCCAGATACCTGACTATATAATCTACCTACTACAGAAAGCCACTATTTTAAATACATGCCGCATTACAAGAAAATTTCTTACGTCATCAACTATCACTTAATCAGCCTTTGACTCTGTCGTGCTTGGCCAAGGCCCGTACAACAGTTAACTTTTACCCCTCTTGAAGGGAGAAAAATCAAGGATACAAAAATAATAATAATAATAATAACATCTTTATTTGACACTCACACAAACATTTGACAAAACACCAGTAACGAACCACCGTTCATAGATGAAAAATCCGTGAAGGGCACATTGCGAAGTAAAAATTAGGTCGACAGCGCATCATTGGCTGAGGTTCACCTCATGCTCGTCTGTTGATATCTAATATAAAAAAAAACAAGTGTAAAACTTATTTTTTTTTATTATTTATTTGAATGAGACGCAGTGTGGAAAGACAATTAGGCTAGACCTGTGTTGTAAAAAATCCCTTTTAATAATTTTATTAATAACTGCAGTGATTGCCGTCAATAAAATCGATAAGTTATTTTATTAAATATATGAATGGTTTATCGATAATTAATATACACTTCATTAGTATGTGAGTGCGGCAGGGCGTGGTTCATGCAGCACACATGTTCTACGTGTAGCGTCAGAAAATTACTTACGAGATCACGAAGCTAATAATTATATTTTTGTTTACTATTTTTATATGGAAAGTGTGTGTTTAATTGGGTTGTTATACATTCGTCACAAACTTAATGCGTCACATTTTGTAAACACCATACCTTGAAAGTTAATTCGTCACATGCTTTAAAAATATGTGTAAATTCGTCACAGGTGGGTTATTGTAAATTTGCCACAAATCCTATTTTTATGCTTAAAGTAGCGATAGCAAGCAAAATTATTGGCTTTTTACCGCTTGAAATGAAATATATCTACATACTCTTGCTCTTGCTATCACGCCTTCAAATCGGCCCAAAAGAGTCAAAGTAAAAAAAAGAAATAATAAAGGTAAAAGAATCTTTGAAACGAAGCAGCAGCGAACACAATCACATATGAAACACACATGAAGAAGCTTTTCAAGCAGCCATGGATGAGTGTTACGAGTTATTAAATGCCATGCCAACCGCTTACTACGAATTAAACGTCTTATGTAGAATTATTTTAAAATCTATGACATTATTTAAATATTAATATCCCTAATGGCCGAATTCTCGAACGCTAATCAACATTGAGGTGTACTTAAAAGTAAATCTAACTCTTTTATTACGAAGGTAAAATGAGAAACGTTTTAAGAATTCCTCAAGATTAGATTATCGTTCCAGTATTCCGCGGTAAGATGCACACACAACAGACACATTGTATTTTATTTCCTGTCCGACGCTATATTTTTATTTAAGTTAACTAGTTTTTTGCTGACAGTACCAAAGGTGAGTACATAATAATAATGTATCAGTTTTGAGATAAATTGTAACATTCAGGAGCTATTGCCAATATCTAGATCTAATGTGTTGTTCCACTACACAAGTACAATAACTATGAGTTTATTAACTTTCAAGACATTTTTTTCAATATTTAATTTCACTTAAAAAAAAACATAAATATGAGATTTACGCTTTAAGAGATGGCAGTTCAGCCTCAGGAATAATTATATTTTCAACATACAGTTACTACTTCTAGATCTCTTAAACACATAAACACACTTGGCAAAGTTTTTTTTGATTAATGGGACTAATTAAGTAGTGCTCAACTGTACCTTATTGGAATGCTTCCATTTTTATCATACACCTTTGTATAATTTTGTTTTTTAAATTACTTTTAAGCAAAAAACAAAAACCTACTTCAAAACTACAATTACAACTAAAAAGTAAAAAATATTATTTTTATATTATATTATTTTAATTACTTTAAAGCATAATTTATTAACAGTTATTTTTGAAGTCGGAGCGTAACAAACATACAGACGAATTGAGAATCTCCTCCTTTTTTGAAGTCGGTTAAAGAGTTTGGTTTGTATTACATATTTGTATAATTTTGCTTTTTAAGTGAGTAACCAATAACCATCGAGTTTATTGTCAACTTTTTTTGATAGAATCAACATTCCGAAACTTTCGCTTTAAAAAAATTGACGATTCAAAAGCACTTGTTATGTTTACTTGAATAAAATTATATTTTCTTCTTTATATTGCAGTGACTTTATTAGAAGCATAAATAAATAAACATTATAAAAGAGGGAGTTGGCAGGAAGCTCACCTAATGGTATGTGATCACTCTCCAACGATATTCGTGACACCAGAGGGCACGGTTTTTACTTAAAATCATTGTTACCCTACAAAAATCGTATGAACATTTATGTCCATTTAATTAAAATTAAACGTATGGACATTGAAAGAGCTACATATATTGAGTGAAATATTTAGGTTAGTTAAATGTTAGCCGAACTAGATTAAATGAAATAAACCATTGTTTCTCCATTATTATTGCCAGATTACAATCTTGATTAGACGTAAGAGATATCAGTTTCTGATATGTATGACCAAAGCTATTGGATTTGCGATTTAGTCAGTAAAACCACCGATCATCAGCTACATAGGTGATCATCCAACAGAGCCACAGTCAGTGGCGTAGCTATCATAGGGCAAAGTGGTGCAGTGCACCGGGGCCCTGAAGCTGAGAGGGGCCCCTGGCCTTTGGAAGGAGGAGCTCTTAAAGCTAGAAAAATTCTCGCAGGAATTTTATTTTTTCAACATTTTAAATGAGCATTTATAACGCCTTGACCTTTAGCCCGGGGGGGGGGGTGCGATTGTTTCTCTGCACCGGGGCCCATGTCCACCTAACTACGCCACTGGCCACAGTGGAATAGCTATCATGGAACAGTGTACCTTTCTATATTATTTGTACCAAAAATTAAACAGTGTTATAATCTAGACAAATACATATTGGTGGCCTTATCGCTCGGAAGGAATTTCTTTCAAGCAAATCAAACAGTAGCGTAGCTATCATGGATATATGGTGCAGCCAGGGGGCCATTTAGCCATAACAGCTAAGCCAAGGAAGCTCTTAACTTAGGGATGTTAAGAGCTTCCTTGGCTCTGGAAAAAGGGCGGCATATCTAAGCTAGAAAACTACTCGCAAGCATTTTACTTTTTCGAGATGGTTAATGGACATTTATTACTCTATGGCCCTTGTCACAAAATCTCATCCCTACGTCTCCATTCCACTTTTTATTACAGAATTTAAATACATATCAGAATTGGCGGGAATCGAACTTGCGACTCATCGAAACAGAAAGTAACTGTATTACCCAACTAGCTCTAGTCTATTTTTTCAACAGTGAGGAGATAATTACTAATGACGGAAGTGGAGGTTGGCGCGAGGTATCGCCATGTTGAATTTTATTGAATGCAGTATTCGCCGGATGTCCGCGATGTCGATTGATCTTTATAACGGGATTAATTACTGTCAATTGGATTAAAAAAACTAGAACATAGCGTGCTCTCAACATCGTGTCGAGGGTTGAGCCAATTACATAGGCATACTGTGAGTAATCATGCAAAAAGTTATTTTTTCAAGCATCTAATGAACAGAAAAACAATTTAGATATTTGTTTTACACCTAGAGGAACTTATTTTTATTTATTTTTTTAATATACTGTTCTTATCATTGAGGGATGTTTAGGGAACACAATCCCGGGCATGTTTTTCAATCCCGGGATTACGGGATTTTTGATGCGTAATCCCGGGATCCCGGGGCTATCCCGGGATTAGACTATGTGGTTTCTAATTGGGCTCAAATAAAAAAAATAAGAATTTCTTAAAAAAAAGGTAGTAAGTAGTAAGAAAATAAAATAGACTAAACAATAAAAACTATATTTTTGCAAGAAATTAAATCGACAACACAAAAAACTATTTAGAATACATAAAATAAAATCGCAGAAATATCAAAGCATCCAATGTTTGACTTCCAAGCCTGCTTCGTAGTTTATATAATTTTTATTTTTTATTTTTTTTAAGTATAGGGGGCAAACGAGCCTGATGGAAAGTGAACACCGCCGCCCATGAACATCTGTAACACCAGAAGACTTGCAGTTGCGTTGCAGGTATATAATATGATACAATATTATGATATGAGGTGATTGGGTGATTCCCCTGTTGGGCAGTTGGGTAATAACCTAAAGAGAATCATATTGAAGTATTCCGAGATGGGAACTCCCTTCTAAGTTCTACGCCAAACATATTATAGGGCGTACCTGTGTAGCACGTATGTAGGTATCGTACGGCGTATCTAAGGGTTGTTTTTGTCGTTATCTTATAAATGCTATTAATATAATCTAGGCAACGTCAAAAGTCAAGGCGCAACGGACTACGGAATGCAAAATAAACCTGTTTGTGGCAATCCCGAAAATCCCGGGATTAGCCAAGTACAGTCCCGGGATTCACGGACCAGAAAACGGCC
This sequence comes from Anthocharis cardamines, assembly GCA_905404175.1. Taxonomy (NCBI): domain Eukaryota; kingdom Metazoa; phylum Arthropoda; class Insecta; order Lepidoptera; family Pieridae; genus Anthocharis; species Anthocharis cardamines. The sequence continues at coordinate 1,602,195 of FR989974.1, forward strand.
GGGATCCCGGGATCCCGGGATTCGGGATCCCGGGATTGTATTCCCTAGGGATGTTGTAGTGAATAGATGTATTAAAAACAAAACAAAATTTAGATCATTTCCCAATAAAATAAAATAATACTCAGTACTATTTTGTGTTATATTATCAAAAAATATATAAAGTATTTTAAGTATGCATATATTCATAGAATTTTTTTTAGACTACAACAAATGTCAAGTTGACGTAACTTTTACTTTTATAATCTGTAGTAAGGCAATCAAGAATATAACAGAAAGGCATAAGTGCTTAAAAGTCAATGTTCACGTGTCAATAATAAGCCTGTATATTGCACACCACATATGTGTAGTGACAACGCACCAAAACTGTGTCATGGTCTACCACTGATTTTTAAAAAAGAAATATATCTTCTTATTGGCACGATACCTAGAACTCTGTCTAAGTAATTATTACATCCGGTTCAAATATTATTAATCAATAGTTTTCATAATTTACATCGACAAAGTACTCGATTGTGATAGAAATAAATCAATGTATGAACACTGTAATTAGCGGCCGATTTTTTTATATGGCAACACGGGGTTAACAGGTTGGTTGGGAATGTTTTTTTTATTACGCTCCTATTAAGGCCTTGGCTTATTTGAAGGAGGCTTTTGTGTTATTGACATTTAAAAATGGAATAAGTTTTGTTTTAAACTTTTATTTTATTATACCAACTTAAACTTGTCGAATTTCATGGTAATACGTCGTTATAATTTCACAAATTTCACACTTGAAATTATATTAAAGCTTGTTTTCATATATGTTGATCATGCGAGTCGAACATCTTTTGAGAGGTTTTCAAACTATAAGTCATTTCATCATAAAGATTTCCGCCTTTAATTTCCTGTTTAAAAAATTATAAAGTTTTAGATATTAGTTTAGCGTCAGTATTTACATAGATAAGACTCAATCTTCTTTCTTCTTCGAATATTTTTAAAAGTGCATTAACTTTGTATACCTAAGCTAAGTACTGATACAAAAAAAGGTTTATCTTTAATTTAACATTCGTCCCCCAAAATCTTCGATCAACAATACTATGTCAATGCCCAAAATGGATGGATTTATCTATATATTCTAATATTATAAAGACGAAAGATTTGTATTTTTTATTATGAATAAACTCAATTACTACTGGACCGATTTTAAAAATTCTTTTACCAATAGAAAGCTACGTTATCAGCGAGTAACATAGGCTCATATTTTACATCTACATTACACCCGTGTGAAGCCGCTGCTAGTTTATGATATATTTCGATGATTGGAACGAAAATAAATATGTAAATAAAATATAAACAGATGCGTGCGATCCTAAAAGGGTTCTGATATTTAATTATTGCTTATAATTATGATAAAAATCACCCAGGGTCATAGCAATAATCTGTGAAATGATCTCATTGCGAAATAAAAAAAAATTTAACAACAGGTAAATGATATGGAGATTGAACTGTCATGTCACTTTAGACAAATAATTAATTTTAGGTCGGCTACATACGATTTCGCCTTAAGGTGGTTCGTTTTCCATACAAAAAGTCATGATTATTAACGAAGTCAGTTTAGAGTTTCGTTAGTTTTCGTTATTTGTGCAACTATTTACTTTCCGGGAGTTCTTTGCGCGGAGTTAATAAAATAATGTTATTTTACACAGAAATCATGCATATAACAACGTGAAATATTTATTAAGAAATCTTTAAATCTTTAATTTTTTCCGATTTCTACCATATTTTATATGCGTATTCAGTAGGTCTGAGAATCGGTTACTATCTATTTTTCATACCCCTAAGTGATAAGGGTTGTTCACCCTATTTTATTTTTAATTTTCGGACGATTTTTTTTGTTTTTATTTTATTATAATGTGGCATTAAAAATACATACAACCCTAAATATTTACTTTTTTATCAACAACACCTGCTTTTTAGAAATTATTTACATGTCAAATCAACGTTTGCCGGGTCAGCTAGTATGTATATGTATATAGATTATTCCAATACAATTCCAAAATCGGCTTTTCATTGCAACATACTAATTCACAAACATTAAGCAAATAAAATAATAAGACGTCTATTGTTTAATGGAATTATTTTATATCGCTTATCCGTTACCACCGACACCTGATTGTTATCACTTAGCACGTTTAATATAATTATACTTGATAGTAGTTAGCAAATTGCAGTTAATTTGATTATACCTGTCACAGGTTTTGATTGATATATTACCTAGCGGATGTGCGAAGGCTTAGTGGGTTCACGAATTTTCAATTGTTAAATTAGGTAACTGTTTCCAAACAAGAAATGCACGAGTAATATTGTGTTAAGAATTTTCTTTTAGCAGAGTCACATACATACATATATTTTTTTTTATATCATACTAGCTGACCCGGCAAACGTTGATTTGCCATGTAAATAATTTCTAAAAGCAGGGGTTGGTGATAAAAAGTAAAAATTTAGGATTGTATGTAATTTTTAATGCCACATTATAAAAAAATAAAAACAAAAAATTTCGTCCAAAAATTAAATAAAATTATTTTAAGGGTTAACAACCCTTATCACTTAGGGGTATAAAAAATAAATAGTAGCCGATTCTCAGACCTATTGAATACGCATATAAAATTTGGTAAAAATCGGTAAAGCCGTTTCGGAGGAGTACGGTAACTAACATTGTGACATGGAAATTTTATATATAAGATATCGACAAACGAGCTTAAGGTTCACTTGATGGTAGGTGATACCTCAGCCACAGAACATCAAATGCGCAATATGCACTTCACGATTTTTCCATCTATGAACGGTGGTTTGTTTTTCCTACCACCCGATCAATGCCCGAAGTTACCAGACGTGGGAAAAACATGGTTACAGAAAATTATAATCATGTCGTCCCGATGGGATTCGAACTCATGACCCATCGATGCGCACGGCTGGTTACCGAACGCGCCAACGAGCCCGTCAAAATATACATAATATACATCCCGCCTCTTTCCCATTGGGGTAGGCAGAGATCCCGGAATTCCATATGCTCCGATCCTTACATACCACTTTCGCTTCTTCCACTTTCATCAATGCTTTCATACACACTCGTCGGTTACAAGTACTTTTGACCTGGCCCTTTTGAAGAACGTCCCCGATCTGATCGAGGTACTTAAGTGTACGTATACATTTACCTAGTTTCTAAGGGCAAATGCAAAAAAAAAACTAAGCATCAAATATGTGATACAGGTTTTCGTAAAATAATTTTAGTCTATAGCAGAAAGTGTACGAATTAAAATGAGTAATAATGTTATTGTCATTCCGTGCGACATTGGAGAAGGTCTTCGAGTACAGACAGCAAATAAATTTTATATTTATAAATGTTTTAATTGTTAAAGGTAAGATAAGTACTTGTGAATAACCAATGTTTCAGAGGTTTTGTGGCCAAATAGTAGTTTTAAAGTTTATTTGATTTATTCAAAAAAAATAGGAAAAAAATTACTAGTGTTCTTAAATACAGGAATTTATTAGAGCGTTAAAGGTATTTTGTAGATAGCGTTATGAAAGTTTTGTAAAAAGCGATTTGAAAATATAATAACGCGCTCAGGGTTGACACGTTTATGTTTTTTTTATAAACACGTTTTCCGTTCGTCTAGTGACTAGTCGCTTCGGGTAGTAAACGAGTAATCAACCAACAAACCAAAAAAGATCGATAAGGCATGGATTGATGTCCTGTGGCTGAAGCATCAAGAGAGCCTCACGCTTGTCTGTCAATGTCTGTCATTTTATTAAAAAATACGGCCTTCTCTACCTCGTCGAAATAATATTCCTTATTTAAAAAAAATATTTTTATTCTGTCGTTACTCTTATCTTTCACTGTGCACAGTTTCCGCACAATTTATGTAAGGTCGGCGCGCGCGCAGGAAATGTATGTGCTTGTGTCAATGGCACATTTGTGTTCATATCACTATTGATGTACTTTTTAACTGACCTTAGAAAAAGAGGATATTATCAATTCGATGATAATTTTTTTGAACGTTGTACATACGTTTTAACACTTTTAACTAACTTGAGAGTCGATGTTTGGTTGGCTCTTTTATTATTCGCCCGAATATTTAATTAATTTTTTGATAAATTTCATTAAAAAAAAATCTACAGTAAAATTTCACTTCACACCTTTCTTCAGCAAATATACGAATTAAATTAGAAAAATCTAATTATTCACCGATTTGATTTTCAATCGACAGAGTAAGCTACGACATTCGTAAAGCACAGTGTTGAGGCGGGAGAGTCCAGACCTCTTTCCCCCATATTTGGTGCCCTGCGCCATCGCTCCAACTATCAGCACCCCTCCCCCCCTCTAACGTCGGCACTGCCATTACCTTAACTACCACTATGTCAAGAGGGATCAACTAAGAAGATTATTAAGTTGAAAAAAGTATTATCTATGTATTAAATGTTTTCAGTGTAATTATAGATAAAATCATAGTAAATAATAATATCGCACAGAAATCTTGTAATAGAACTAGATCTAGCAGGAAGCAGGAAACGTTAAAACAAAGAAATTGCATAATGTAAACGTTTGCTTATGATTTATCTCGCAATAACACACAGTCGTATCACGGAATTGTAGAAAGTAAAAAAACACTTGACTATTGTAGAGCGATGGTGAGAGGTGGATTTTTGTTGGTTTATAGTAATTTGATCTATTTGATTTATTTGAAAATATCGACAGACAAGCGTTACTCTTTATTTTTTACTAGCAACGCGCCCCGGTTTTACACAGTTGCAATGTAGATGTACTATACACAAAAATAGCCTATGTTACTCGCTGATAATGTAGCTTTCTATTGGTAAAATAATTTTTAAAATCGGTTCAGTAGTTTTTGAGTTTATTCATAACATACAAAAACACCTATCTTTCCTCTTTATAATATAAATATAAATTTAAGTTTTCCATAGACAATCGTTAGTGAACTGAACTCTGAAGCGTAAACGCTTTTCAAATTACCAAAGACTTTTAATTGAAGCTTTAATGGGAAATGCTTTCCATATTACTTAATTATTTATCTTTAATTGACTCATGGGTTGGCCTATCGTTCCGATTGGTTGCGGGTTCGAATCTCGCCTACACCGGAACGATATGCTTATGATCTTTTCACTTTGGGCATTAAACGGTTGGAAGGTATATTGAAATTCCAACTGGGTAGCGAACCGTTTTCTACATATGAAATAAACCTTGAAGTGCATATTACGTAATTTGATTTCAGTCTACAGATTTTCAAATAGTTCAAAATAAGGTCTAAATTGCCAGATGTTTTGTGGATCCATCTACTGAGGGGCGAGCACGAATAACTATCGAAAAATTATACGTATCGTCGAGCTGTCATTTGTATGAAATTTCAAATGATTTTTCATACAACTGAGTGGTGAGCACGAACGACTATCGAGAAAGTATTCGTATCGTCCATCTGTCAGTTGTATGAGAAATCATTTGAAATTTCATACAAATGACAGCTCGACGATACGTATACTTTTTCGATAGTTGTTCGTGCTCACACCTCTGACAGTTTGATGATTCGAATACTTTGTCGATAGTCGTTCGTGCTAAGCCCTCTAAACCTCAAGCTCGTCTGGCGATATTTAACTTGAAAAAATCTCAATAATTTCTCCTCATATATGAAAAAGATACATACACATTACAAACAAACGATATTTATACAATTTACATGATAATTCTCAGCAAACCTTAACATGTCACGTACTTATATGACGCATTTCCTAGTTTTAGAAATACACTTTATTTATAGGATTCCTAGGTCATGTGGGGACCTTGCGAACTGCAAATGGCTATTGTGATAACTGTCTAATGATTTAACTGTTTGTTTACACATTATTATCGTGTTAGTAATAAATAAGACTTAAAAACAACTACATATTTATTTAAGAATCAACACTTACAAACGCGAAAGTAATTCAGTTTAAAAGTCTCAGGGTTGCCAAACTTATACAAACACTAGCGACGCGCCCCGGCTTCACACGGGTGCAATGTAGATATACATACTATTCACAAAAATAGCCTATGTTACTCGCTGATAATGCAGCTGTCTACTGAAAGAATTTTTTAAATCGGTCCAGTCGTTTTTGGGTTTATTCATAACATACAAAAATACAATCCTCTTTATAATATTAGTGTAGATATAGATAGATACCTAATATATATCACGCCTCTTTCCCATTGGGGTAGGCAGAATTCCATATTTCATCAATGCTTTCATACACGTAAAATTTATGAAATGTTTCTTTTTTAAATCACAAAATTGTCCATTGTTCTCTAGACCCGTAGGGCTCTGGACTGCAGCCCTTATAATATAATATATACATTATACATATATGTATAGATCCGCCCATGACTCAATTTGTTTGGTCTTTAATGTGAAAATAATGTATTGATTCTGATATTAGAATAATAGTTTGTAACCTAGGTTAGAACATAACTTTTACTAGTAAACACTAGGTTTACTAGTAAAAGTCAAGCTTCGAATTTAAAAGTCGAGTTGTTCCGTTTTTGAAATTAAAAAGCTAACGAATGTATGAAAAGTCCTAAATTAACCAAAATAAAGACATAAATATTGTGTAAATATGCGTTTATTTGCTAATTTTTCATGGCAAAACAGAGCAATGAATGAACATGATTTCTGGTAAGAATTAAGATGATTATTTATGATCTAATATTTCAAATTTTTTTAACTGACATGAGTGTTAATACAGGAGAACTTGGTTATTGGTCAACTAAAATAATAAATACTTTATTTGTGTAGGATCATCTCAGAGTTCAATAGTTTTTCACTAAGATATTTAATGACATTTAATTTTTAATTCGATTTTTTAATATCTCTTCCAATATGGAAGAGTAGGTAAAGTATATTATGCTATTTTGCGGCTCGGGTATAAAGCAAAACTTAAAGTTCTGCTTTATACCCGAATAAAGTTCCAAGTTCGGATATTTTTCTGGCCACCTAGTATTAAATATTTCACAACCGCCTTTAAAAATGCAATTGGGTACAGTGCCCTTAATGTAATTTAATTAAAGGTTTTAATTTTGACCCACAGCCGAAGGTTAACCGCAGTGTGTGCCAATAGTTCTGCTGACTAGCTGGTTTTTCCTTAACAAATGTCTTTGGGGTTCCACAAGAATGCCTTCAAACTTCTGTCTGAATCATACGTTATTAAACTATTTAATGTTGGACTCAACTTAGTATAATGACTACATGCACTAAAGATATTAGATCCCTAGCTTATGAAGTTGATTCAAAATAATAATTTGGATGGATCAATCTGGCAAGCGACAAAAAAAATCTTGAAAAATATTCAATCATTCAAACATAGAATGCATTATTTGAATGCGTATTGAGATCCTCTCTTATTTGATTTCGTTTTATCCAGGTGAGGTAACCGCCAGTTCATTGTGCTTCTCTCTTTTTAATCAAAACAACAAAGGAATGAAACACTATTCCAGCGACTGTCAAAAAATGTTTGCGTTATTGCATTGGTAGGTTGTCACTTGCCAGATTGATCCATGAAAATTATTATTTTGAATGAACTTTGAATTAAGTTGGGGCGCTAATATTTTTAGTACATGACTTAGTCACATACTAAGCAAGTAGGGCCTAGTAAAAACAAAATACTCCCAAAATATCTTGAACTCAACTTCCTATTAAAAGTTTACGAGGTTATTAAAAAGTATGTAACGTTTTGTTGTAGTAACTATTGCAAAAGCTTTATCAGTTACCTAGTAATTATCCCTCCAAATTTTAGTAAAATATTATATGTAGGATATTTTAGGGTTTAGGCAATGTAAGAATATTTAATTTAATAATTTGCGCTATTTGCAATTATTACTTATTGTAGCATGCGGTTGGTAATTTCATTGGATAGCGATTACAATCAAGAAACCTGCTAATATGTTCTTCTTCTCATGTAAAATTATTATAATACGAAAAAAAAAGTTATTGCATGCGTACATACTTAACCTTATTTTATTTTATATCGGGAAGATAAATATATTCGTTGCCTTTTTCCTAGTAATGTGTGTGTATAGTGCTAAACCCCAGTAAGTACGAAATTTAAGTTATTCAATTTTGTATAACTTGAATACAGTACCCTCGATATAAGTTTTATTGAGTAGAAAATTATACGGAACTTCAGCGAATATATACCATTCTGTTCTGGCTATTATTTCACGTAATCTTCTTAGAGCCGGTTAGGGATAATATATGAGATCAAGCTGATAATATAATATCGTAATATGTTGTTTTTGGAAGCGGGTTTCTTCTAAGGTTGTTTAGAACACGTTCGAAATTTTCGCGAATAATTTATATAAAGTACTACTTAAAAGGACAAAACTGTACTGACACACTGATAGCTCTGTCAAATATTTTTTATCATACACATTTGTTTTATATTTTTTTTGGTCTAAATTTAAAAATCCTCGATATAAAGTCGAGTACTGAGCGCTGTGGAAGAAGTTTTCTTGCGTCATATGGAATCTTAACCATGTCATAAAGCTTCATTATATATATGATAGATATCGACAGACGAGCATGAGGTTCACTTGATGGTAGGTGATACTTCAGCCACAGAACATCAGTTAATGATGCGCTGTCGACCTAATTTTTACTTCGAGTATTCGGAAATCCATAGACTGAAACGCGCAATGTGCACTTCACGGTTATTACATCTTTGAACGGTGGTTCGTTATCCGGTCGGAATTCCGATATTCCTCTCACCCGATCAATGCCCGAAGTTAGCAGACGTGGGGAAAACATGCTTGATACATGGTGATACACCTTCCATCAAGTGAACCTCATGCTTGTCTGTCGATATCTGACATTTAAAAAAATGGGTATTTTTAATACCAGGGTGAATTCCTCCAATCAGGTGAGATCGCTGTCAAGCATCTGACTAAATAAAATATATACTGGCATATACATATAAAAAAAAACTTTCGATTTAAACTATATTTCTTATTTTTATATACATATTATGGAATATTAAAATTTCAAAATGATTGCCAAAGAAAAATATTTTTTATTGCTATCCAAAGGACATTGTTATCAACTAACATAAATTATATTTAGGGTATTTATTATGTAATATATCACATGTCCATTGTAAGGCTTTTAACTAATTATCATAAAACAACGATAAATCAGCAATAAAAATAAAATAAAAATGTCGGCACTTTCAAGTTCTCATTTCAAGTGCGAAATAAAATGTTTATTGTAATTTTATTTAGTGAAGTGTAGGAGATTTTATTACCGAGTTATACAGAATTGTTATTTATTTGACGGTGGCCTTATTTCTTCATATTTAAATCCATTGCTTCAACTCTTGTGCTATTGAATCGATTCTACTTGAAACCATGAGTCGTATGAGGACCCCTGTCTCCCCGCGACCACGGTTGCTGAAAAGCATCCGAAACGTCGGGATAAATAATTTAAACAATATAAATAATAAATCGCGTTTTTATCCGGTATACAGTATTTTATTTAAAAGATGTATTTTATGTAAGGTTGTGTACCTTGCGTAGCAAGTGCAATTTCTTTACTTAGGGCTGTACTTTTCGTAGGAGTGTCTCCAAGAGGGGGAGGGAGTTTATCTGCCTGGGGCCTAAAGATTAAAAAAAAAGTATTCAAATGTAATTCAATGAAATCAAAGTCTAAACGATTGATAGATTATTTTCAGTTCTACCTTAGTGATTTTATCGCTAGATTTAGGGATTTTTGGGTTTCGATAGCGATTTTCTAAATATCCATTATTAAGTGAGTTTTTCGTGAAAAATAAATAAAGGATACTTGTTTTTATTACAATTGCGATAGACGTAATAAAGACTTGCACTACCAGTGCAAAGCTACATATTATGATCTACAATTCATATTTTTTACATCTTCCATATATTATCAGCCTACCTACTGGAGGTTCGACTTCGGGCATTGAACAGGTGGGAGAAATATCGAAATTCCGACCGGGTAACGAACCACCATTCATAGATAGAAAAACCGTGAAGTGTATATTGCGCGTTTCGGTTTCAGTCTATGGTTTTCCGAATGCTCGAAGGAAAAATTCTTCAGACAGCGCATCATTGACTGATGTTCTGTGGCTGAGGTATCACCTACCATCAAGTGAACCTCACGCTCGTCTGTCGATATCTGTCAAAAAAAAATACCCTAAGCCTTAGATTAAGCTGTATTTCAGAACAAATAACTTCTTGTGTGGTATGAGCGAATCGATATAATTGTAGACTGTAGGTCAACAACTTGCATTATACGTATGTCATATGGACAATTTTTTGCGTTATTTTGGTATAAGCTTAAGCGTTTAAAGTATTAACCTCTAATAAAGATCAATTGTAAGTCTAGAATCAGTAAAATCTGTCTACGCTTGAATATAATAAACTAAAACGTTAAATTGCAGATGCTGAAAATCAGCGTTGTAGCCAGTACTGGTTTACAGCACAAGCTGAGCATCGGCCTTTTCTTTCGCCACACAGCATATTAAGTTTAAGTTAGGATTAAGAGTGTAGTTATTAAGAATGTAATTTTTGTGTGTTGTGTTGAATAAATATTTCTTATTCTTAAATTATGTTTGTAGATAATTTCGTAGATTTTATATATTTAAAAGTTCATTGAAAGTTAATTAAAATTCTACACGAACGACTTATATTTCTACGGAGTAGAACATTTGTGAAATTCCAGTTCAGACATCTACTGCGATGTGAGACACTCGAAATGATAAATAAATAAATTGCGTTTTAATCCATTCAAAGATTTTTTCATTTAAATGTATGATACTAACATTTTTGAAACCTATTTTAGAATAGGTGTGTTTGAATTCGCTATCACTTACCGTTTGCACCAAAAAGTGTAAGTACATACTCATGTGGAGTTGATCTTGGCCTTATTATATTTTGGCATTGAAAGTATCGCGAATGGATAGTGAGTGACACGTCAGGTCGCTCTTTAGGGTTCACTGATAAATGGTTCCGTATAATGCCTTTACCGGAGGCGGCCTTAACTATTGCGAGGCCCCGGGCGGCACAACTCCAAGCCCTTGTCCTTTCTACAAAATATGTCAATTAGTTCATTCATAGCAATAGGTAATATATAATAAAGCATATACCTAATATATGTTTTTTTTATGTTAGATATCGACAGACGAGCATTAGGTTCACTTGATGGTAGGTGACACAGAACATCAGTCAATGATGCGCTGTCGACCTATTTTTTACTTCGAGCATTCGGAAATCCATAGACTGAAACCGAAACGGGCAACCGCGCAATGAACGGTGGTTCGTGACCCGTTCGGAATTTAGATATTCCTCTCTCCAGAAGTTACCAGACGTGGGGAAAACATGCTTACAGAAAATTCTAAACATTTGGTCCCGGTGGGATTCGATCCCACGGCCCATCGATGCGCACGGCAGGTGTTCTACCGAACGCGCCAACGAGCCCGTCAGAATTAATTGCTCTGTTTAAGGCCCACGGGCCGCCAATACACCTTAGGTCAGTGTTGCAAGCTATGACATGGTTTCACACCTAATGGTACTTTGCGAGTGAACTTAATTGGCAATAATTGTTTACCTTAACAAATTTCCTCTATAAATCTGTCAAAAATGAGGCGTTTCGTTTGAAAGGAATCTTATGTGTGTAGGTATATGTTTCATGTTTGTCTTTAACTAAGTGGTAACTGGTAACGTAATTTAGGCAAAAGATGTTTTTTTAATGTTAAACAAAAAATATCGACAAACAAGCGTAAGGTTTTTGTTAATTCTACAAATTAGAAAAAACAATTTCATTGTTGATGAATAATTATGAAATATTCTATTTTCTACATCGAGCATTCGGAAATCTACAAAACTAATCAAAGCTTTCCAACTATGAGCTCGTACCCGTTCGGAATTCCGATATTCTTGCTACCCATATATTGCTTAATATTTATAGTTTACAGAAAATTATAAAATGTTAACCCAGCGGTTATCGAACCGCGGCCCATCGATACGCAATATAGGTACTACCCAAGGCGCCAAGCTTGTAAAACATCCATGCCAACGAGGACGACAGACTTTTATTGCTGACTGTACACACAAAAGTGAAAAAAATGATATATACATATCGTCGCGTCGTTGCGATTATAAGACCTCCTAGTATGTGTCACTTTTGGAAAAATCACTTTTTTACGCCAGACCATTCTACATTTTTAAGCTCTATCGAATGCAAAAACTCTCCTGTATACGACGTTTCAATCGTATTTTACCAATTTCAAAATCTCCTATGTGCTTGCTAACTTTTTTTTTTACAATGATACTAGTTTTTGCTTTCAGTTAATAATAGAAAAGTAAAAAGCAGGTAATCATTTGGCTGATACCTGTATTTTTATTGTAGATGATTTCATTTTTTTTTCAATAGACGGTTTTTATAGATTTTTTCACAATATTGATTTTTACACATAAGAGCTCAACGACGCTATGTTACAACAATGTCCTTATCCAACACTGCTGTGGAATACTTTGACCTCAACAGCGTATCGTCGATTTTATTTGCGCATATTGTATCCCCACAGTACAATTAATCATTCAGCACATATCGTGATTATTTACCTCAACACAATATGTCGACCTAGACTACGCGGAAGCGACCTCGGTACAGAGGAAACACCGAGGGTGCAAAGGATAACGTCGCTAAATAATTATCAATTGGCGATATTTCCGTCACATATTATGGGGAAACTGGTTATGATTCATTTGTTTTTAATAGAATAGCCATTTTCACTTTTAAGTATTGGCTGCCATGTAAGGTGTTGTATCTATACTAATACTAGCAATTGCCCCCGCAACCCCCCTTGTGGGTTGAATTTCGTAAAATCCGTTCTTAGCTGACCTCTACACGGCGAAAGGAATATTCCTACCATATATCAAGTCGCTACGCCTTATGGTTCCAGAGATATCGTGATGAGTGACTATATAGGTGGGAATCTCTTTTATATATATAGATTACTAGCAATTGCCCCCGCAACCCCCCTTGTGGGTTGAATTTCGTAAAATCCGTTCTTAGCTGACCTCTACTCGGCGAAAGGAATATTCCTACCATATTTCAAGTTGCTACGCCTTATGGTTCCAGAGATATCGTGATGAGTATCTATATAGGTGGGAATCTCTTTTATATATATATAGATAATAAAGAGGAAAGATTTGTATTTTTGTATGTTATGAATAAACTCAAAAACTACTGAACCGATTTTGAAAATTCTTTCACCAATAGAAAGCTTCATTATCAGCGAGTAACATAGGCTATGTTTTGTATATAGTACTACATTGCACCCGTGTGAAGCCGGGGCGCGTTGCTAGTAAACTATAAGTCAACTGACGCTGGTGAAAGTATTACTTACCTTAATTCTCCCGTCTCTTCCCTTGTTTGGATCCAGTCCTTCCGATGCACGGCACTTACACACAAGGGATTCGTTACAAACTTCGATCAACTAAACACTATGTCAATGGTTACAAATGAAGACGTTAACAAATTTATATATATAAATATATTAGGACAAGTGTTTTAATAATTTTAACAATATATTTATTTGACACAGAAACGTTTGAGAAATTTAACTCAGAAACCATTAAAAGAAAATATAATACGGATGTCCACACCCCTTCAGTGTGAACGCCGGACGTGCACTTCGAAGCGCGAGCTTGCACAACTTTCACCTCGCAGAAGATGAGGGTAGAAAATATTTTAAATATTTTCTACTCTTATCTTCATGTGTGCGCAGTGGTAGTGGCGATCCCTGGGCAAGTGTGAAGCTCTATACCAACTGTCTTACATAATATATAAATATTTGATATTGATGATATTTTTGGATAAACGCCATTCCACAACTTTACATGTAAGTAATTTAAAGTACGGAATAAAATTATATAAATATATAAACGACAATAAGTTTGTCGGATTTTTATGAAACTTAGACTAAATGAGCCAAAAACAGGGCAAATAAATAAGAAAATAATAAGCCTATTTTGCCAAAAATATCGCTTATATCCCTCAATGTAATTTAAAAGGTGAAGGGTTGGTCAAGGGTGAAAAAAAATCAGATTTATAGCTAGAAAATAATTTTCAAAAGTAATATTTATTTTTTCAAAGTTTCACAATAACTGTCTTAGGTGTTCGATATATTTAGCTTTTCCCTCGTAATTCACATACAGACATATATCATAGAAAAGTATTATATTAGAATTCTAGTCTTCTGTCATTGAAATCTTTACTAAGCTAACTTTGTTGCCAATATAATCACATTTCCTGACTCTCTTATCAATTATTAATATATTATGTAGTATTAATAACTATTAAAAGCAATTAAATATAATGTAAGTAATACGTCTTATATATTTACTGGAGACCTAAGTAAATGTGACGTAAACAATATTTGACAGGAAATGTATTCTTTAATTGCATACAGAGTTACCCTTTTAGTCCACAAGTAGTTAGTTAATTATCTTTTTTTTGGATTTAATAATTAGATCAGCGTTTGATCCCTGTTTCACCTGATCTTAAGTTACAACGTGATCTACACTACAGATGACAAATATATGTTAGCGGGGTCGCGCCCTATAACAATAGGGCGGTCTAATTAGCGTGAGGCGCAGTTATAGCGCCAACAGGCGGTCGCCGGCTCACTCCGCGAATTTATACGCGAAATTCTACGTTGAACGCTAATTTAAAAAGAGCCTATTCACATTCCTCTTGAATATATCTAGATTATATCTTGTAGGGAAGACAGAGGCCGGAAGAGAGTTCCAATACTTACTTGATCGCATTAAGGAAGACGAAGAGTATCATTCGTGCGGATTTTGGGGATGTCAACAACGTAAGGATGGAGGTCTTCCCGGCGTTTTGTCAATAAGATCGGCCGGCCTAGCATGACCGCCACGAGATATGTCGCGGACGAGAGAAGACAAACTAAGATGTTTGATTTTATAATTTTCTGTAAGCACGTTTTCACCACGTCTGGTAACTTCGGGCATTGATCGGGTGGGAGGAATATCGAAATTCCGACCGGGTAACGAACCACTGTTCATAGATGGAAAAACCGTGAAGTGCAAGTTTTGCTTTTCGGTCTATGGATTTCCGTATGCTCGAAATTAAAAGTAGGTCGACAGCGCATCATTGACCGATGTTCTTTGGCTGAGGTATCACCATCAAGTGAACCTCATGCTCGTCTGTCGATATCTAACATAAAAAAAATGTATTTCGGAAATAAACACATATATCTATTGACACTTAATATATCAATAAAATTTATTTTACAAACATATAGAACTGAAATGAATATCTATTTTGCAAACAAACAAACTAAAACCAAACATTGGATGGTCTTATCGTAATATGCAATCTCTTCCAGGAAAATATAATAATAAAAATACTTTATTGCACACAAAATAAAAACAGACATAAGAATATATTATAATATACATTACAAAGGGAGGCCTTATCGCTTAATAGCGATTTCTTCCAGACAACCCCGTATCAGAAAAATAATACATAGAGAAAAAATAGGTGGTGCAAATACAGAATTAAAATAAAACAAAAAACTAATTAAAAGTAACATACAATTTTGAGACAAATAATAAATAAACAAAAAAAAAGGTATGTGTGTACTTATGTACATGCGTTAGAAGTTATATTACGTCTGAAGAAAAATTTTAAAAAACAAAACTGCAGTAAATATCGAAGCAAAATGTTAAAATCAATCAAATTCTATTCTGTAGCCAACTTCACATCGTGCGCGCGCAGGTCATGAATTCACTCTCATCCAAACGCGCCAAAAGAAGTATAACTTCTGTGGGATTTGTAGTGGACTGTATATAAAATTATTAGCTGGTAGAAAGGAACAAATAAAGCACCACCCACCTCAACTGCTCCTCCTCCAGGCCAGGATTCGTCAGTGCACGGCACTTGACAATAGGTTAGCCAACGTGGCTGAGATGACTGCAGAGAACGTCCCTGCGACAGCACCTTCCTCGACGGTGGTCAACGAAGAAGAGGACGATGGATGCGCGAGCGCAGCTATATTAACCGCAGATGGCGGCAGCGGCGCATGCGCAGTACTACGTTTGCCTTGCGGCTGACTTCACCCAATACCAGGGTGAACAACAGAAAAAATAGGCGGCGCTAATATGTTCATTCTACCAGTTTAAGACAAATGTAATTTAAGTAAAGACTGAACATACCCCCCACCGAAATCATTTATGATGATTTCTATTATGAGAAAAAAAAGAAAAAAAAAAAAAAAAAATTATAATAATAAATTAAGCTACGAGCCATACAAAAATAAATCAATAATAATAATAAAAAAACAGCTAAATAAACAAAGGTAAAATATAGACTATTAGTTATGATCATAAACTAAGAAAGAAAACTGAATGATGTTTGATATGTCTAATATTATTTTAATTAACATATGGTAAAGGACAAACCTTATTGACAGGTCTCCTTAAAAATCCTGTGCTATTTTTTATTGTAACTACACGAACTACGTTATCGGGGCCAGGGTGGAGACGCTCCACTCTGCCCATAGGCCAATAAAGTGGTCGAGTACAATCAGACTTTATCAAGACCAAATCACCAATTTTTAAATTAGATTTACACGAAAACCACTTTGTTCTTTGTTGCAATGTGTGTAAATAGTCAGAGGACCACTTCCTCCAGAATATCTGTGTTATCTGTTGCATAACCTGCCAACGTGACAGTCTACCTGTATTAATATTGTCAATCGTATACTCTGGTACTCCTAATAAACTTTGACCAATCAAAAAATGGCCGGCTGTAAGAGCTACGTAATCGTTAGGATCGTTAGACAAGGGACAAAGAGGGCGTGAATTTAAAATTGCTTCAATTTTGCAAAAGATAGTTGTTAATTCTTCAAAGGTTAACACTCTCTCGCCTATCGCGCGATATAAATGTCTTTTAGCAGACTTGATGCCTGCTTCCCAAAGACCGCCCATATTGGGGGCACTTGGAGGGTTAAAACACCAATTTATTTGACGTGCCGAGCAACCATCTGCTATCAAAGTATCATTATCTTTGTAGAATTTACAAACATCTTTTAAATGTTTCGCGGCAGCTACAAAATTTGTACCGCAATCCGAATACAAACAAGAACACAAACCGCGACGCGCTGTGAATCTATCCAATGTCGCAAGAAAACAGTTTGCAGATAAGTCACTAATCACCTCAATATGAATTGCCTTTGTAGAAAAGCATACAAATAAGCACATATAGCACTTAACTTTTTTTGCATTTCTAGTTACACCATCCTTAATATAAAATGGTCCGCCTATATCACAACCAACGTGGTTGAAAACCTTGTTCGGTATAAGACGAGACGCAGGTAACGTACCCATGACAGGCTGAATGACTGTGGGATTGCACTTGAAACAAGTTATACACTTCGAAAGGATGGATCGAATCATGCCACGCGCATTGATAATCCAATATTTTTTACATAAAATACCTTGTAGGGTTCGTGGTCCTACGTGCAAATATGTTTTATGAAAATATTCAATTAATAATGTAGTCACCCAAGATCGTTTAGGTATGAGTAAAGGATGTTTAGAATTGTAAGGTAATTCCGCTTGGGAAAGCCTACCCCCCACCCTGAGGAACCCTAATTCATCAATAAAGGGTGACAACTTCCGTAAAGATGGAACTATTTTATTATTTTTTATAAGTTTTAATTCATCACTAAAATACTTATTTTGAGTAAGTTTAATAATCATATCATGTGACGTATTTAACTCTTGAGTTAAAAGTGAACCGACAAAACGATCGTGTTTAGTTAGTCTACAATTATTTGCAAATCGTAAACACCATGCTATAGTACGTTGCAATTTTATAAATGAAGAAAATTTGGAAAATGTGTTTTCAAAAACATCTTCAACTTGAATAGTATTTTTAATATTTTGAGAAGGAAAAGAAAATGTGTCTATGTTAGATTTAAGTTCTAAAATATCTTTATCATTTCTAACATAGAAAGTATCTATGGGCCACTCGTGAACGTCACGAGCTAACCAATCTGGCCCATGAAGCCATTGATTTGACTCAGCCATGAGCTGAGCGGGCATAGCGCCGCGTGAACAGATATCAGCGGCGTTATGTTCACTTCTCACATGGTACCAACAGCTAGGCGGCACCACCTCCACTACTTGAGCGACGCGACTCGAAACAAAGGTTTTAAGTTTATAAGGTGACGTTTGTAACCATGCCAGAGCGACACTCGAATCAGTTAAGGCAGTTACATTGTAAGTTATATTTTTAAGATTTTGTTTTATGTATAAGATTAATTTAGACAACAAAACTGCAGCCATAAGTTCAAGTCTCGGTATAGAAAGTGGCTTTAGTGGTGCGACTTTAGTTTTACTCGCAAGCAGTCTAGTCTTGACTTCACCATTTGAATTGACACTTCGAACGTACACACAGGCCGCGTACCCTCGAATCGACGCATCACAGAATGCCACCAATTGTATGTCACGAAACTGTGTTATAAGCATGTGCCGCTCAACACGAAGTGATGAAAGACTTGATAGTGAGTCAATAAAAGTAGACCACCTTTCGCACAACTCTGCCGGAAGCTTTTCATCCCACCCAAGATTGAGCTTCCAGAGGTCCTGCATAATGCACTTGGCAAGAAAAGTACAAGGTGATAAAAAGCCAACAGGATCAAAGATACTAGCTAGTAGCTTGAGAACTGACCTTTTTGTAAAAGTGTTGTCCTTCATATTATATTCAAAAGAAAAACAATCCTCAATAGGTGACCACTTTAAACCTAGTACCTTAAGTGATGAAGTATCAGCATCATCAAAATTAATATCAAGAGTTTGACTAGAATCGACCCTGTCTAATAACTCAGGTGAGTTACTTGCCCATTTACGCAAATCGAATCCGCCAAGTTTGAGAAGGGCTATGAGCTCATCCTGCAACGTGCAGGCTTCTGAAAACGTTTCAGAAGACCAGACTAAATCATCGACAAAAAATCCATTTAAAATAACATCAGCGGCTCGCGGATACCGCTCCCGCTCATCATACGCAAGCTGACGCAGACTGCGTACGGCGATAAAGGGTGCACTTCGCAGGCCGTAAGTATTTGTAACGAGTTCATAGGTTTTTATCGGATCCGATGGCGACTCTCGCCAGAGTATATGTTGATAACATCGATCTACCGGTTCTATGAGAATCTGTCTAAAAAATTTTGCGATATCAGCAGTTAAACAAATATCATAACGTCGAAAATTAAATATAATTGTTAAAACGTCATGATTTAATTTTTTCCCGGTTAATAATATGTCATTTAAAGAATTGCCATTGGAAGTAACCGCTGAACCGTCAAACACGACTCGAACTGGGGTAGTGGTACTAGAAGCCCGTACCACGCAGTGATGTGGTATCAAATATTTAGTCTCAGTCCCGGTGTACAGCTGCATATGTCCTAGTTGTTCATATTCACGCATGAACGCAACATAGGCGACGTGCAAATCGGGAGATCGCATAAGACGTCTTTCTAAAGATAAAAATCTACGCATAGAACAATCATAAGAATTTCCTAAAGACTCATAGGATGGATTTAATAAAATAGGTGAAACATATCTACCTTCAATTGTACGGTAATATTTTGTGGAAAATATTTCTTCCGCAAGTTGTTCTTGCGGGCTACTAGGGCTGTCGCACGGCGACTCCTCTATTTCCCAAAATGACCTTAAAGTTTCGTTGATCGTGTCACTATCGTTGGTGTACGACACCATGTTACAAGACGTTGCAGTGACAGTGACACCATCAGCAGAAGCACACGGTACTTCTACCTTCCCACACAATACGTACCCAAATACACTATTTAGTGCAGTGGGAAATGAGGGATTAAATTTTATTTTGTTCCCATCAAAAATATCAGGGAAAATATCACCTGCCAAAATAATATCAACTGGAGATTTTTTATAAAAATAGGGATCGGCTAAAATTAAATTTTTAAATTTATTCGCAACACTTGCTGGTACCTCAATCGTAGGTAAATCAGAAGTTATTTTTTGTAAAATAATAGCATCAATATTAAAAACTGGACTATCGCAATGTCTCGATTTAATTGTACAGGAAGTTATACCTAAAGATTTTACATTATTTCCCGATAAACCAAAAATATTATAATTACATTTACGTTTTGACAACCCTAATCGTTCGAAACAATTCACAGTTATAAAATTCGATTGAGCGCCCGAGTCAATAAGAACGCGACACGGTTGTTCATTACCGTAGGCATCGTTCACATACACAACAGCTGTTCCTAAAAGTACACAATAATTCTTATCAGCGTTGGACGAATGCGAAGTAACAAATGACTCACTATCTTGCCTACTGTGGCTAGCGAACAGCGTAGGAACCGGTTTCTCGATAGTATCCAAATGTAATAGCGCATGATGTCGCTTATTGCACGTAAAACATTTAAATTCACTTTTACAATCTGCTGTTGAATGATTAGGCTTAAGACAATTGTGACATAATTTTAAATAGTTAACACGGCTAACTCGTTCCTTTGGTGTTAATTCACGGAATTTAACACATCGAAAAATCATATGATTATGTCCGCAGTTTATGCAAGTTACATTATTAATTTTAGTAGATTGTAAAGTTTGCGAAAACGCCTTACGTGTATATTGTTCATTTGATTTTTTATTTATTAAACTACCCTTATTTTGATTATTAAATTTAGTTGTTGAAGTATTATATTCGAATGAATTTGAATGATCTAATATTTTTATTTGGTTTTGTATGTGTGACATTAAATCTTTATAAGAAGGTATTGAATTTTGATTAATCTTTTGTTCAAATGATTTTCTAGTGGCGGGATCAAGTGCTCTCAATGCTATATGACATAAAATATAACTAGATAAATCTTCAATGTCTAACGCGCTTATAGCCTTTATTGAATGGTCAAATGTTTCGATAAAAATATTTAAATTATTCGAAGATTCCGATTTTAAAGTTGGAAAATTTAACATTTTATCAAGGTATTTGCCCACAAGCATCCTATTATCGTGGTATTTATCAAGCAGTGACTGCCACACAACATTATAATTGCTTGCATTAATTGGTAAACTTTTGACAATATTTAATGCGGAACCTTTTGTACACGAAAGAAGGTAGTGGAACTTATCTATGTTTGAAATAGTTGTTTGATTATGCACCAAAGAACAAAATGTTTCGTAAAAAGTGGTAAAATTTTCAATATTACCATCGAAGGTATATAATTCTAGTTGTGGTAATCTAGGCCTACTACTGACACGGTCAGTATCAGCCAAAGAACCCACGTTGTGTGCGCCTGCCACGTGTGAATCGTCACATTGCGAAACACACAATTTTATACGATAAAAAAGATCATCAAATGATTTAAGGTCTTGGTCAGAAAATTGTGTTTCTGATTCTAAACTGAGTTGTAAATCGTAAATGTCTATACATACGGACTCGTACCTGTCTCTGAGCGACTCAATGTCCGAGGCACGCATGACGAATAAGTCTTTTATTTGAGGTTGAGATTTTATTTTATTAGACATATCAAACACTTCTTGCAATTGTGAAAATAATCTTTGTTTTATTGCTATATTTCTATTAATATTCCTTATTAAATCTAGTTCTTTTTTACTAGGAATTTTGTCGTCAGGCATATTTATTTCTTAATTTAATAAGCACGGCTCAAGAAAAAACAAAATTAAAATAAACTGACGTTAGTAAAAAATTTAAAAAATTCGCTCGAATTGGACCAAAAAATGTGGGATTTGTAGTGGACTGTATATAAAATTATTAGCTGGTAGAAAGGAACAAATAAAGCACCACCCACCTCAACTGCTCCTCCTCCAGGCCAGGATTCGTCAGTGCACGGCACTTGACAATAGGTTAGCCAACGTGGCTGAGATGACTGCAGAGAACGTCCCTGCGACAGCACCTTCCTCGACGGTGGTCAACGAAGAAGAGGACGATGGATGCGCGAGCGCAGCTATATTAACCGCAGATGGCGGCAGCGGCGCATGCGCAGTACTACGTTTGCCTTGCGGCTGACTTCACCCAATACCAGGGTGAACAACAGAAAAAATAGGCGGCGCTAATATGTTCATTCTACCAGTTTAAGACAAATGTAATTTAAGTAAAGACTGAACAACTTCAATAAATAGAGAAAGAAATAGGTGGTGCAAATACAGAATTAAAATAAAACAAAAATCTAATTAAAAGTTACATACAATTTTAAAACGAATAATAAATAAACAAAAACAAAATAACAATAATCAATAAATAACGCAACACATCATTTTCCGTTCCTACATAACTATAAAAAATGATCCTTGATCATTATGGAAAGGAAAAAATAGACAAAAGATGGTGCCGGAAGCATGATGCAATGATTTTAAGTATGTTTATAAAATTAATACAATTTTAAATATGTACATTACCAGATCAAGGCTCAAGGCATACTATATTCTAATAATAAAATAGCCATTAGTAATATCATTGGCGAGCGATATAATCGGAATTCGGACTGCACCAATTTATTTTATAAAATAATTTTATCTTGTTATTTCTATCTTAATTAACAAGGTTACTGTATGCAAATTTAAATACATAATAAATATTTGACATTTAAAAAATAAAAAAAGATATGCCCCGGGTGAGGATCGAACTCACGACCTTAAGATTATGAGACTTACGCGCTGCCTACTGCGCCACCGAGGCTATTGATGAATGTGTCAGAATTAAGGATCGGATAGCTGTAGTGTTTTAAATAGTTTATTGACCTATATTTTCACAATATGGTTTCTCAACCACTTTCATTTTGACACCCACTAAAAATCAAAATGTTATTGCGACTCTTTTACTTTAAATTATATGACTATTTTAATTTCAAGCGATTGTACTATACACTAAAAAAAAATCATCAATTTTTTGAGTTTATTCGTAACAAACAAACAATCAAATCTAAATTTTATAATATTAATATAGATTATATATATATACTAGTGGACCCCGCAGACGTTGTTCTGCCACAATTTTGGCTTCGAAATTACATATATAATAATTAAAAATTAATAAAAAAACCATTGTCCAGCGGACAAAATTGTGAATCTAAACCATTCCCAGATCCCCTTGAACACACACAAAAAATTTCATCAAAATCGGTCCAGTCGTTTGAGAGAAGTTCAGTGACATACATAAATAAATCTAGAAGAATCAAACTCATTTATAAATGAATATAACACATTAATTAGTAGCTACACATCGAAACAAGGATTACATAATACAAAAATGCTTATATCACAGTACATAAGTCAGTATTAGGAAGCCCTATATGACGTAACCCACTTATTCGGCGGCCCGAATTATATCCAATTGTTACATGTTAATTATGCTTACGGCATTATACCTAATGGCCTATACAAACAATTAATATAATGGCGTTTGACACATAATAAAATTATAATTTAAATAAAATATAATACACCAATAACACGCTGGTCCACTCTGGATGAAAATAGCACAAGATAGAGAAACATGGAAATCTTTGGAGGAGGTCTATACCCGTAAAGGGGTTCCTGAAGATTAATTTATTTAATTAAAACTAACATTTAAGATATACCACTAACATACTAATACTTAATATTCATACTAATTAAAAATGACCTTACTAATAATACTAAAAAAGAAAATTCTTAAGAAACAAAGTGTGTAAAAACGAAATATCAGGAAATAAATGGCTTTTTTATTTTATTTATTTTACACCAATACAATTTTTATTCTGTGTCAAACGCTCACTTGACAGGTAAGGCTATTATGTTGACTAGATGTCACTAGGCTCATCGAAATGAGTCGCGGGTTCGAATCCTGTAAACATGATTATTCATTTCTTAGGCCTCTGTCTCGTGATATATATAATCTATCATTATTATTTCAGAGAGAGATTTAGGGAGAAGAAGTGTAAATAAACTTAAAAGGTTAGTCAACCAATATTGCTTAGAAACTTAACATAATAATATGTCTTAACATATGTACAAAATGTCACAGTCTTAGAGCAGGAATTTATCACGCTGATTTTGCATGCCATGCACGTCACCAGGAATCAAGATTATTTTCAAGGAGGTGCATCCATCTTCGAGACTCCTTTGAGTACTTTTCACTATTCCTCATAGTTTCCAATTTGGCCATGCACTGTTGTTCAAAAAATCACATTTATGTCAATTGAGAGAAAATCGCCTCTGTTTCTCAGTGGTGATTGCGATGCGTTTAGCATCGGAGGACCTGGGTTCGAATCCCGGGGAAACAAGATAAAAAATTGTTTCGAATGGGCATAGAATTCTGATTTGAGACAGAAATGGGTCTGCCCCATGCTTCACTTGGGGACACGGTGATTAATTTAGAGATTTTTTGACAGCAGAGTGCAAGTAAATCCCTAGCATCCATGGTCTCAGCTTTCAGTCACACCTTACGCTTGGTAGATTTTGGGATTGTCTAATGCCTAGATTAAATGCATATTGCAGATCATCAATGACCCTGAACTTTACTTAAATTATTTTCAAAATAGAAATCTAGGTCAGCCTTAGTCAATAATAACAGTACCGGACGTAATTGCTAAATATCTTTGGAGAAAACGGAACGAATCGAATGCGATTAATAGTTAAAGATCTAATTATGATAAAAGTAAAATAGACAATTGCTCATATCCTCAGTTTGAAACAGACTGTTGGCTCATTAGAATAGTTTGCTCACTTATCTTCCAACAGCTATGAGAAATGCATTAGGCCTTTCCATTGCTTAGTATTCAATGAACTTCGGGTCTGTCCTCAAATGTGTCCGAACTATTTTTTTTATGTTAGATATTGACAGACGAGCATGAGGTTCCCTTGATGGTAGGTGATACCTCAGCCACAGAACATCAGTCAATGATGGGCTGTGGAGCTACTTTTTACTTCGAGCATTCGGAAATCCATAGACTGAAACCGAAACGCGCAATGTGCTCTTTACGGTTTTTCCATTTATGAACGGTGGTTCGTTACCAGGTCGGAATTTAGATATTCCTCCCACCCGGACGTGGGGAAGACATGCTTACAGAAAATTATAAAATTGCGCACGGCAGGTGTTCTACCGCGCCAACGTGCTCGTCGAACTATCGAGCGAAAGGAGAAACAATTAATATGTATATGATGTTTTTTTTCAGAGCACCAACCGAGCAGGGGCAGGGGTTACCTGTTGGTAAGTAATCACTACCATCCATGGACATCTGCGTCTTGAATGTTGACAATGTTTCTAGCAACATAGAGTTCTCTATATATAGGTATATATATATGGACCTCACTCACTGAGTAAACTATGAGCGTGGCGTGGCGTGCGTTTCGGAAGTTTCATTGCTCACTTCGCGGGTCCCATTTCGTTGCGTCATGGCGCAATTTTCAGTTAACGCAAAGAGCCGACGCAGTACACTGCGCCTGAGTCGCTGAGTTACCCATGTCTAAAATGTTAAGTTCAAAATCATATACGTA
Organism: Anthocharis cardamines; assembly: GCA_905404175.1. Lineage (NCBI taxonomy): Eukaryota > Metazoa > Arthropoda > Insecta > Lepidoptera > Pieridae > Anthocharis > Anthocharis cardamines. Next base: position 1,627,813 of record FR989974.1, read on the forward strand.
TAGGTGTAATCTTGTACACTTTTTCATGAATTTTGTATGCATTTAATAGTATGTATGTCGTAATAAATTCTAAACAGTATAAAAGAAAGTTGTTTATTGTATCTCCCCTGTCTTCTAAACAACGCAACGGATTTTGATACGGTTTTCATCAATAAAACACTGTATACCGGATTAAAACGCGATTTATGATTTATATTGTATATAGTATTTTATTTAAATGTGTGATACTCGCGTTAATAAAAGACAATATTACGGTTTTCATTGTTTGAGAAATTAAAGAACAGTATAAGATTCGAAGCTATTTAGTATTTGTACTTTTTTAGGTAGGGTTAATATTTTAGTTATTCGATCCAATAGTTTTTCATAATAGGTATTCGAACATGCGATTTATCGGAGTGCTTCCACCACCGCTCCAGTGAGCTCATTAAAACCTGCTGTAATCTAGAAGTAAGCATTACCTTATTCCATCAAATTCAATATTCAAGAAAAAAAAATTAACAGGTTTTTCTTGAGATACTGTTTATTGGAATCATGTTTAAACAATTAAACATATTTATAGAAAATTATAAATATATAGATTTGTAAATTATTTTTCTAGTATAAGTAATTAAAAATAACAAAATAGCTATAATAAAAGATAAAAAAAAAATGTTTGTAATACCTACACTACGCAGTGCGACGAACTAGAGATAAAATAATTAAAATAAGGTTTTTCTTTTAATAAATAAACATGTTTTTTCAAGTCGAATGTGTCTGAAATCGTGTAGATAATTCCCATGTATGAAGTAGGGATGTTACGGAGCTTCGGTTCCGGTTCCGAAAGGACGGAATTTCCGATCGATTTTGCACCTCCGATTCCGATTTCGGTTCCTATAAATTAGAATCGGAGGTTATAATTGGAAGTCGCAGCACATCGGCGACGGTGACTGCGGTCAACACTATTTACTACTGTATAAAATTTAACAAAATTCGTTTATTTTTATTTTCAACACTCAGGAAGGTGTTTTATTTTTTGAACTGATATGAATGAAACTGATGAATAATGTTTGTAATTTTATTTTATAACATACCTCTCTTTTGCCTCTGCTTCCGATTTCGGTTCCGGTTCCGATTCCGGTTCCGACAAACCAAATTTAAAAACTCCGATTCCGAATTCGGTTCCTATAAAACCACTTCCGTAACATCCCTAGTATGAAGTAAACATATATCTTGTTTTTTTTTCTAATAATATTCGACTAAGATAACATGTTTTAAAACGTTATAATTATTTACATAAGTCTTTTGATAATGGATGTCGTTCAAAAAGTGAAAGTAAAACTTAATTACCGCCTTTCGGATTTACTTTAATTTTAAACCCAGTTTGGGCATTTAGCGAGGATGGATGAAAGAAGGGAAACGAAAACTATTTATGAATGTTATGTGAGTCGACCTAGGTACTATGCGAACGTAGGTAATATGTCGACAGCGCATCATTTGTTTTTCTATACCATTACACCACTTATGTTACAATATAACTTAAGAACGGCTGCACCGATTTTAAAGTTCTCTTATTTGTTGGAAAATATCGGAAAAATTGAAGAAAAATAATAATTTTAAAATAAGTTCGTAACTCCGCCATCTTCAGCCATTCTCATCACGCCTTTTTGTAACAATTGATGTCCACTACAATGCAAAGTGACATACTAGACATTATACAATAGAAGTGGGGAAAAAAGCATTCAAATCTAGAATTTTTTTTTATTCATTTTGGAATCAAAGAGTAACATATAAGTAATAATAACAATATATTTCTTAAAAACTACAGACATACAGTGCCCAAAAAGAAACATACAAAAAGATACGAAAAGTATCGCGTGAAACGTGTTGAGAAGATTATATTTTAACTATAAACTAGTATGTAATTAAATTATACTTAATTAAACATATTTTATTTTTGAAGCCAACATTCTGGATGAACAACGACTCTCGGTTCCCAAGGTTTCTCTGGTTTGACATAAAAATAAAACAAAATTAATGGGACATGTGGCAAAGATGTCTATAGATAGGTAATAGCTGAATCAATTGAAATCTACCTCAATAGGGAATATGCATGCATTTTTTTTATATTTTTTATCGACTTGTTACATCATTTTACCCTAATAAAAAATATAAATACTCTTGGCAATGTCCAAATTATTTTTTAAAATTACTTTGAAAACATCGATAAAATTTGATCTGTTTAAACGCGGCCATATTTCGCGGGCTTTGGATGATATCACATTACACGCTCAGTGACGGATAGAGTGAGGTAACTATGGTAACCAGTGTTTGACGCCATCTTCGATGTCAATGGACGCCATTGATAAATCGCTGCCGATAAATGACAGAATGTGTAAGGTGACGTCACGTTTTGTTTCGACCAATGGTGATGCGTTTTGCAAACTTGAATTTCTCTCCCTTATTTTACACATTTTAATTAATATTTTTTGCAATTAAACACGAACTAAATAAGAAAATAATTGTTTAGGCATAATATCTGGGCCATAAGGATTCAAGGGAAAAAATATCAAGTAAATTTAAACAACATGCATATTCCCTATTGGTAATAGCTGAAATACGTATATAATATTTATACACCATAAGCTTGAGATCTATCTCGAATAGATCAAATAGCGAGGAAATTAAAATAGTGTACCTAATAATCAAAGTGTCGCAGTATATAATATATATTTCCTATATACGTGTCATATATATTTCCGTACTTGATAAACAATTTCCTTGATTCAACATATTTTCCATATAGTTCCGAGTTCCGACGTGTGACCATATTTGCAAAAAAGAATTAAGGACAGCAATAAATAATGCCATTTGTATAAAATTAAATGAGCTATAAAAAATGCATATATTTTGTGATAATTAAGTGTACGAGTAGGTATATTTAAGTGATATAATTGTTTTTTTTTTTATGTCAGATATCAACAGACGAACATGAGGTTCACTTAATGGTAGGTGATACCTCAGCCACAGAACATCGGTTAATGATGCGCTGTCGACCTAATTTTACTTCGAGCATTCGGAAACTTATAAACTGAAACCGAAAAGCGCAATATGCACTTCATGGTTTTTCCATCTATGAACGGTGGTTCGTTACCCGGTCAGACTTTCGATATTCCTCCCACCCGATCAATGCCCGAAGTTACCAGACGTAGGGAAAACATGCTTACAGAAAATTATAAACATGTCGTCCCGGTGGGATTCGAACCCACGTCCCATCGATGCGCACGGCAGCTGGTGTTCTACCGAACGCGCCAACGAGTCCGTCAAACTAGCTTACCCTACTGCTTCGCTTACATAGGAACGGGATAAAAACAATGTATGTGTTAAAACTTTTAACACATACATTATTCCCTTTTAACTTAAAAGGGAATGGTATTATGTATCAGGCTTTGGTCTATTTTTGTGCCATTTCATCAAAATCAAAATCAAAAGTTTTTTATTTCAAATAGGCATTTGCAGGCTCTTATGAAACGTCTAGTTGCACGGTTCCAAAAAGTGGGTCTCATGGAGAAGAACCGGCAAGAAACTCCATGGACACTCTTTTCAACAATGGTTTAGCATCCACATCCGTACAGCCGTGTAAGCGTGATTAGGTAACAAACTTTCAAAGATATCGATAGACGAACAAGAGGTTGGCGGTAGGATACCTCGGACATAAGACATGGGATGCGCTGCTGAACTATTGTATTTTGTATTTAGATCGAGCATGTATAATTTAATTAAAAAAAAATTTAGATGAACTCCATAAACCAATCTTTTCCATTCGTGGTTCGTAACCCGGGTGAAATTTTAATACTCTTTCCACGCGTCGATATGCTTGATATGACAAGATATACGGAATAACATGTTTATCTATACTAATATTATAAAGAGGAAAGATTTGTATTTTGTATGTTATGAATAAACTCAAAAACTACTGGACTGATTTTAAAAATTCTTTCACCAATAAGAAAGGTACATTATCAGCGAGTAACATAGGCTATTGTGTTTATATTACATCTACATTGCACCCGTGTGAAGCCGGGGCGCGTTGCTAGTAGAAATATAAAGTCAGTTTCGGCGGAAAAAGAACCCACGATTCATAGATAAACCATTGCTTCAATGGGTCCTATAATATTCCGTCTGTTTAACCCACCGCATTACTATATCACATATCAAATCCTGCATAAGAATATCATACATGTGTCTGTAGTAACTAGTAAGTTAGTTAGGAAATAATCCAATGAAACTATATTACCGTGCTTGTGTAACTGTGGGGTGACTGCTCTCTGTAATCCCATTTGGAATACTTGTGACGTAGCATGGCTTCATATTTGTAGGTCTATGACAGTTTCGTAGCATGCATCCGTTTAGCGTTTTCTTTTTAATGAAAAAATAATGTTGTGCAATTCTAAGCAGGGGCGGCGTAAGACCTAAATTTTATATGGGCAAGATTCATTTTGCGGGGCCCTCAGCCAGCGCGAAAAATGGCTTTTTTGGCAAAATATTTTGGGGCGTCCGCGGCTTTTAAGTAATGCATAAATTTTCGGGGCGCGAGGCCCCCTGGGTCGCGAGGCCGTAGGCGGTGACCCACGTTGCCCACGCCTTACGCCGCCACTGATTCTAAGGCCCGTTTTCTAGGATGTAACTTAGGTTTGAATAAAATACTGTATACCGGATTAAAACGCGATTTATTATTTATATTGTTTAAATTATTTATCCCGACGTTTCGGATGCTTTTCAGCAACCGTGGTCGCGGGGAGACATAAAAGACAATATTAACTTAGGTTTGAATCAAGTTTTAATAGTTGTCAATAGAGTCCTAGGCGCAGACTATATTAATTGTTTTCTAAATAGAACATTTTGACAATTCTCACGAAAAGATTTCGATTCGAGAATTGTCTTGAAATAAATAAATCGACGAAATGTATATGTATAGTAATGTAATTGTCAGCTTGTATAACCAATAGTTATGGAGACAAGCAAGTCTTTGACAAAAAGTAAAATGGTAAAACAAAACACGATCACGGTAAAAAAGTATATATAAAGTATATAGTGTACAGTGAAATTTTATTATTAAAGAGGTTTTAAGAAATGCTTTTTACGAAAACTGAAAATCCTTTTATGGTACAGTAAAAAGTTTTATATAAAGTGATAAGTATTATCATGATCATGAATAGGTTAAAGGACGTTTACTTACATCATCTAACCTGGTGTTTTTCTATCAAAAATTATTGATCCAATTCTTGTTGTTGAATTGGTAATTATACTAATTTTGCATACGTACGAGTATGTAGGTCAGCTCATGATGTATTTTTATGCTAATTTAACTAGATATTCTGATGAGGGAGCAGGAATGTGTCTATATCATATATTATAGAAAAGATAGAACGTTCATCAAGAATGCGATTAGTTTGTGGATTGTTCGGCAAATGTCTGAGTATGTGAATGTGACTTATTTTATTTTCATGGACTTTTTTAATATTTTAATTAACTTATTATGATTTATTATAATACCATTAATTTAAGGAGCACAATTATTGTGATTTTTTTTTAATTAATGCAAATTGATTTATATTCGTTTTAATTAAATAAATACATACATAAACTCGTCTTTTGTCTCGACTTATTAGTATTAGGACTTGCCCTGACTACAAAAAAAATAGTTATTACTTTTAAAATACTTGTCTTAAATAATACTTAAGTTGATCTCTCTGTTGAGCCGGGTACAGGGCAGTCAGAAGTCAGAACAGCATCTTAAAGACTGTAGCAGATGACCTATCATCACCTATCATGAAGCCCTTTATTTTTTACTTTACATAGACTTTCTCGTGAGTATTTGTTCCAGTTTTAAAAATTATTGTACTTGTATACTAACAATAGTTTCTAAGTTTCTACTAACATAATGGATTATTTTATCTGATCAATAAAAACACAATAATATTGGATATGTCCAACGTCAAATTTTGCATAATATTTCTTCAATATTGAGTATTTCTAGCAACGTCTTCTAAATGTAAGCGACATCTGGCAACCCACGTGCTTGCACATGGTGCATTGTAAGTTAATAAGCTGTTAATTCCACGATGTGTAGGTACTTATATTAACGTCAATGTATTAATAGGGCTTCTTCCACCTACCTACGAGCAAGCAGTCACTTTCATAAGGTTGAAAAATTTAACCTAGTTTAACAGCCTAGACATGGCCATAAGACAATTATAAATAACTAGGTCTGCAGATAATGTTGTACTGAGGGTTTGAGATTTAATAGAGAGAAAGAGAATTCCCGTGTCCCCTAAAGGGCCATGGGGCAGACCCATTTCTATGTCTGTTTCGCTGAAAATTTTTCTTCACAGGCAAGTAGGTGAGGCTTCATTTTTGGAAACATTTTTTAAATGCATTTTATTTCCCCAGTATTGAACCCGGGACATACGATGCTGAACGCTGAATTGCCACATGAAATGCGCTTATCACTTAGCCACAGATGTTTCAATAAGTACCTATCCATATATGGTAATAGAATATTGTTGAATTTCTTATAATTTAAATTTCTCTTTACGACTACTTTTGTGGGTCTAGTTTACTCTAGGTTTATAAGGTACTCTTTAAATTGTATCCCCGTTTATGTATGTTTGATATGATAAAAAGTATTTTAAAAGTTTCTGACAATAAAATAAATAATTGCATCTGCTACATGTCAGGATTACATAAAGACTCATTACATTAATTAGTATAATTCCGGAGTATAAAAACCAAAATATAGCTATTATTAAAAACGAGTCTGACTGTTAGGAATATTTATGGTACGTATTCTATTTGAAATATAATAAACATTTTGAATGTTTCGAAAGCGAAACATTTTATTTTATAATGCAGTAACTAAGCCAGAATATTTTCACAAATATCGTGCAAATTCGGTTAATGATCTTAGATCGCGTGTTTATATTTATGAATACAACAATCATCCAAGGTGCGTGAGACCTCGCTATAACAAAGCGCAAAACAAACTTTGGCGGCATCGGACGCAATCTAAATGGGTAACATATGTTAAGCAATTAAAACGCATGCGTCGCGAAGTCTGCAATGTCATCTCACTTCTGGTTTCCGAACGCCTTTTACCATATATCCATCCGATATTATAAAAGTCTCCTTTCCGCGCCGCGCGCCCGCAGTCCGATACGCGCCATCGAGTGAGTCGCACGCTCCTCTAATGCAATAGTGGTATTTCCACGCGCTACAGAGATGGAGGGGACACCTCCTAGCCAGGGCATGCCTGAACCAGACGAAGGCATCGCTTCCGACCGCCGTCCATCCACCGACGACAATGCTGATCTCTCAGACACAGCTTCCGAAGCCGGCTCCGGTGGTGGAAAAGATTCTGGCTGCGAAGTCGCTCCGGATACCCAAGAACCACCCTACACGCCACCTGACGAGGAATTAGCCAACAGAATAGCCTCCCAAGTGGAGTTCTACTTCTCGGATGCCAATATTACTAAAGACGCCTTCCTGTTAAAGCATGTGCGAAGGAATAAGGAAGGATATGTGTCTTTAAAATTGATATCAAGCTTCAAACGCGTTAAACATCTCACGAAAGATTGGCGAGTAGTTGCAGAAGCTTTGAAGAAGTCTACAAAATTGGAAATTAATGAGGCAGGAACGAAGTTACGTCGGATCGATCCTCTTCCCGCGTACGATGAGACAACACCATCCAGGACTGTGGTAGCTGTTAGGATGCCCATAGATCGTCCTTCAGTGGAAAATGTGTCAAGGTTGTTTGCGGGTTGTGGTGAAATCGCTTTGGTCCGAGTTCTGCGTCCCGGCAACCCAGTTCCCGCTGATGTTCGGCAGTTTCTGAATAAAAATCCGAGTCTGGTGAATTGTGTGTGTGCGTTGGTTGAGTATACAGAATCTGAAGCCGCAAGAAGTGCATTGAAACTTCAGAGTCCTGACGAAGATGGAATGAAAGTGTACGAATTGAATGGAGTTCCTCGGGAACCGAAAAGGAAAACGCCGATACGTCGTGCCACGCCAAGGCGCCACGAATGCGAATATTCCTCTTGCTGTAGTGGATCAGAACCTGAGTTTGACTACAGATATGTTGCACCATTCTATAGAAGGAATTCGAGTGGATTCTTCACACCGCGCTCCCCAGAAATTCAGACATGGGTGCCTCGTAGACAATCTACTTGCAGTCATAGTTCTGATTCGGGAGTTTCTTTCTTCTGTGGTTCACGACGAGCTTCACAGGTGAGTACTGGAAGCTCGAGCAGTGCTGAAGGCTGGTTGGCAAGGAGGCTTTCAGGCTGTTCATTAACAGGAACAGAATGTGGCGGAAGGAGATTATCCTGTACTCCTCGCTACGAACCCCGGACTCCATTAGTCCCAGATGGTACACGGGGCTTCCATGCGGCGGCCCGTCAGCGTAGAATCTCGGACCTTGCGTTATATTCGCGCTAGAAAGCGCCCGCCAACCGTGACACCTTTCTAATCACGATGGATAACTACCTTTCACGTTATGCCCACTAGGTTTAACAAGGAAGTTGTCTAAGTGTACGTGCTAGTTTTAAGTATATAAAGAATGTCTTTTGAATCGTAAAGTTACCTAATTGTCGTTTATTCGGCGAATGTGATCGAAGCTCATTTAGAGTTAGAATAGTTTGGTTAATTTATTATGTTTAATTAATTATTAATTTATTATTTATTACCGCGTATTTATTGCGGCTAGGACGCGCGCTGTGGACGAGTTTTCATCAAGGTATGTCAGAGTTGTGAGCACAAAATTCAAATAAACAAAGTCGACATCCAAGCAAATGTATGTAGGCTCAATAAATGGAATGCATCTTGCAGGGAAAGAGACGACGGAGCGTGGAGTTTCGTAAATACGATTGCGAATAATGAATGCCTCAACATTTACATAATATTATGTGTTAAAGATAAAACGCTGCGCTCTGCCGTTCGCGTGGTTTACCGATGGCCACAATGCGCGAACGATCCAACCGTCCATTAAAATAAGTCATACTTTAAGTCAGTCGCGCCATCATGATACTTTCATTTAAGATTTGTAATGTTATGTTTTAAGTTTTGTTGTGATTTTATATGTAAAGTTATGTAATGGTAAGAGAAAGTTATCGCATTCGATACGATTGCGAGCGAGCGTGTCGAATGTTATACTTTCTTATTTACGCTTTTTTATTTATTACATTTTTGAGGAGGAATTTTTTTATGTAAATTGGCTTTAGCACAACGTTTTCTGGTGCTTTTCGCGTGCAGCCTCCTCTGTGCTATTGTATAATAAATAAGTTTTTCGAGAGTTGTTTTTTTATTTGACCTTGATGATGGAAAGTAGATTCTTTTTCGGCTGGTTTACCTTGACTGATCGGATCTTTCGTTGACAGATAATAATTTCAAAGGTGTTGTAAGATGAGTTTAAACAACCAATGGATGAGAGAGAGCGAAATTACATCAAATAGTAAGCAAAAGCCTTACACGTAAGTAGTTAGTCTATGTCATTATACTTATCACACATCAATATACCTACCATCAAGAGGCTTACTTAATGATGGGTATAATTTAAAAACAAATCTAGTGACTATTTTTGATTCGTAGTAGTTCGAAAGTATCAGTTTTAGAAAACCAGAAACAGGAATTCAATAACAATTATACAATTAATATGTTCATAGAAATTAAAGGTCTACCTGCGGATTCGGTCACTTGTAAATTGTTATAAGCTTTGGGAACCCTTTTATTATAAAAAATAAATTAGTGATTATTTTTTTTCAGTAATTTAGGTCTGAAGATACATACAAAGTTATGGATTGTCTGTTTACCCAGAAACATATTTGGGTCGCTGTAAGGTTAGAGCAATCATTAACAAGCACTTTCTAGGACCCACAAGAAGCCAACATGTGGGACAGTGTTCAAACAACTGTCTATATCCTACAATAATACTTGGTCTTGCATCAATATCTCTTGAATTATTTAATTTGGTACAGATATGGAGTATGATCCATCACAGAATAATATCTATACTAATATTATAAACAGGAAATACTTGTTTGTTACAATTTAACTCAAAAACTACTAGACCGATTTTAAAAATTGTTTCACCAATAGAAAGCTACATTATTAGCGACTTACCATATTATATTTGCATTACATTCCACCCGAGCGAAGCCAGGACGGATCGCTAGTATAGGATACTTTTCAACCCAAGGAAATATTTGTTACCATGATAAGAGAGCAAAATCACGGGCTTAAGAATACTATTGATTTATATTTCGTTCGTGTATAAAAGGAGTAATATAAATATGTATTGTCTAGGGAATACAATCCCGAGCATATTTTTCAATCCCGGGATTACGGGATTTTTGATGCGTAATCCCGGGATCCCGGGATAGTCCCGGAATTAGACTATGTGGTTTCTTATTGGGCTCAAATGAAAAATAATGAATAATTTCTTTAAAAAATAGTTTTTTAATATCGTTGCACACTAATCACAATAAATGTAGTAAGAAAATAAAATAGACCAGACAATAAAAACTGTCCTTTTGCAAGAAATCAAAACGACAACACAAAAAACTATTTAGAATACAATTGAATCATCATGCATTCAAATTTTTGACTTCCAAGCCTGCCTCGTAGTTGATTCCCGGATGATTCCCCTGTTGGCCCGTTGGGTTTATCTATTACCTAAAGATTATCGTATTGAAGTATTCTGAGATGGGAAGTCCCTTATAAGTTCTACAACAAACACATTATTAGGGCTGTACCTGTGTAGTACGTACGTATCTTACGGCGTATCTAAGGGTTATTTTAAGTCTTATAGTAATAAATGCTTTTAATATAATCTAGGCAAGGTTATTGTAAAGGCGCAACGGACTACGTTATGCGAACTAGACCTGTTTGTGGCAATCCCGAAAATCCCGGGATTAGCCAAGTACAGTCCCGGGATTTACGGGACCAGAAATAGTCAATAATTTATTTATAACACTTTTTTGACACCACATTAACAATATATAACTTAAAAACTAATATACAGATAGAATATGGTGCAAATGGCGGCCTTATCACTATATAGTGATCTCTTCCAGACAACCATTTGTTATATGAATAAAAGAGAAATAATAAATTAAAGGGGCAAGATAGTGTTAAAAATATACATAAACACATATATACTACATATACAAACCAAATTCATATAGATACTTATATTTATTATCTTGATTATATTATATTATGGTAGTTATCAAATTGCTATTTTAACGAGAAATCTTCAGCATTAAAAGCTACATTATCATCGTAGAAGTAAATTAAAATTAAATAATGTATAACTTAGTAGTCATATTTTTAGTATTTCTCAAGACAGACGTAATGTCACAGTTATTAAGTCTATTATAGAATTTCATTATTAAGAAAAAAGAAAAAATTCAATGAACTAGCAATTCAATTATTAAGTAAATTATGTATCTAGTATAATAATTGTTAATTAATTTATACTTATAATATGAATATTTTAATTATTATGTATTCAATTCAGTATTCAGGAGCGTTAGCGTGTTCTTTAACACGCCATCTTTATAGCTAGTTATAATAATTAAGTTTTCTATAATACTACAATAAATTAAAGTCTAGCCTATCATTATCGTCCTAAATGATGGTCAGACAAGGTAGCCCAATGTGTTATTCCTCTAACCTAAAATCCACGACCAAGCGAACCGCTGCGCTGACTGGCCGACTTGGACTCGAAACACTTTGATAGCGCGATTCAGGATTATTGACGTATTGATTGTAGCTGCTAACAGTACATGTCCCTACATTCATAAACGTTGCGGTCTATCAAGCTGAAGAGAGTAGTGGAAATAAGCTGTTGCCGATGCGATGAGGGGAGCATAAGGATTTTTTTAATGTTACATATCGAGTGAAGATTAATTGATGGTTAGTGACACCACTATGGCTTAGGTCATAAAACATCATCGTTAGATGCACTGGAAACCTATTTTATTTATTTCAAGCATTCGGAAATCCATAGACCGAAACCGAAAAATGTATGCTCTTCACGGTTTTTCCATTTGTGCAATGGAAATGGAAATGGAAAAAAAAAGAAAAAATGAAAAAAAAAAAAATAATTTAATATACGTGTGATATTAAATAAATAGATTAATAAATAAATATTCGTACCATGACCTACAGTCTACACAGTTCACATTTAATTTGATTTCAAAGGTATGCTTCATATCTAAATAAATAACTAATCAGTAGTTCTAATAGCCAAAAATCGAGTGTAAATTCGTGACAGACCCTGAGTTACACTTAATGACCTGCACTTAATCAAACATATCATGTCAAGGTTGAATCTCTCACGAATATGTTTAACAGATCAAAAAATGCCCGTTGTCCCCGAGGCGGAGTAGGTATACATACATTTGCTTACGGTAAGTTGTCATTTTAGTTTTTTTTTAAAGTTAGTTAGCACGAGGTTCACTTGATGGTAGGTGATACCTCAGCCACAGAACATCAGTCAATGATGCGCTGTCAACTTACTTTTTACCTCGAGTTTTCGGAAATCCATAGACTGCGGCTCACCAACATGGTTTTATCATTTATGCATTATATAAACTTCTCAGCCGATTATTACTATTGTAACCGAGTCTTTGTAAGCTAAACCATTGTTGAAAAGAGTGTTCATGGAGTTTCTTGCCGGTTCTTCTCCATGAGACCCACTTTTTGGAACCGTGCATTGTGCAACTAGACGTTTCATAAGAGCCTGCAAAGGCCTATCTATATAAATAAAAATGAATTGTTGTTCGTTAGTCTGATTAAAACTCGAGAACGGCTGAACGGATTTATCTTATCTTAGTCTTGAAATGTTCGTGGAGGTCTAGGAAAGGTTTAAAAGGCGAGAAAAAATCGAATAATTTCCGGAATAAACCCTAAAAACAGCCCTTTTCTATTTCCCATACAAACGTTTTCTAGAGTCAATTTAATTATATAATTTCGAAGCCAAAATTGTGGCAGAACAACGTCTGCGGGGTCCACTAGTTTGAAATAAAAATCTTTTGATTTTTGATTTGATTTTTATGAACGGTGGTTCTTTACCCGGTAGGTTAATTTCGATATTTCTCCCACTAGTACGTACACGTTTAATGCCCGAAGTGGCCAGACGTGAAGAAGACATGCTTACAGAAGATTATAAACATACATCATTTTTAAAAATTACAGCTCGGGGAGATTCGAACATCGGATCATCGGAACGCAAGGTGTTCTACCAAACGCACCAACGAGCCCTTCTCATTTATGATAAATTGTTTTTGTAGATGCGAGTTGTTTTATTGTTTTCTAGGGTTTTATAAAAAAGTCTGACCGCCTTCGTTAATCAGATATACCAGTAGGCCTATTACGAAAAACGAACGCAACGAACGGATCGAAACGAAAGAACAAACAACTTCGTATTTTAACTTATTAAGAAAACATTTTTAATTCTATTTACGATTATTCTTACTATCATAGTAATGGCAAAGGAAAGACATAATGTCCTATTGCGAAAGACTTGTCGATCATCGGATTCAAAATAGTAAAATAAACGATCCGTCAGCCGAAACTTCGTATTTTGTTTGGTAATAGGCCTCCAGGTTCGATAGCCGGGGAAAAAGAAAAATAAAACTGTCTGGCGCTTAGAAGACTGATCTGACTGACAGATTAGTAAAACAGACACAGAAATGTGTCCCAAGCTAGGGATTTATTTTATATAAGTAAGTATGTAAGTGAGTAACATTATAATTCACTTATGTAATAGAAATAATTAATTAATGATAGGTAATTGAGGTCGTTGACTTTCTAGAGGTTTTTTTATAATCAGTTTCTGTTATTACGTGATTGTGAATTGATTTATTGAAAAATTTATATTTTTTCTTTTCTTTTATACTTATTAATTATTTACAAAAGATAGTGACTTTTCATTTATTATTAAAAGAATTGCTATAAATATATTAATATTTATTTTTAAAAAATATATGAAATTCTTAACCATGCTATTCTTAGTATTATTATAAATAAAAAAAATAAAAAATGTATTATTTTAAAGAATCAAAAATCTGTCATGGCGCTTTGCTATAGAATGAAATGGAAAATAAGATACACAAGTACGTATAAGAATCCTAGGTTTTCATATTAGAACAGCAGTAGGGTTTCCCCAGAAATATTGATTATTTTATTTAGCTGCTAAAGCTCTCGTCATTTTAACAATTTGTACTGAATATTTTGAAGTAGGTATATCATATTATTAGGACTTAGGAGGTAGGTAGATAATTTTAAATGTATGTAGATAAGTTTCAATAATTAAACATATAATACCAATGCATGCTGGAAAAGCTATATATTATTATAATTTTTTTTCCAAATTAAGAATGACAGAGAAAGATAAAAAACTTACACTATATTATTGTACATATTTCTATACTATAAGTGGTTCTGATCACTCTGTAATATAAAAAAAAATGATTAGATTCGCTATTTTTTGTATTTATCCCTATATAATACAATCCTGATCAATTTCTCAGGAAACAAAAGTTGATAATATTATCAGAGAACCAAAATATCTGACGGACCAGATCTATAAATCTAAATATGACAACTTCGGAAAACATCCATAATAATTAATAACTCATTTAAAACACGAATAACTACCATTAGGCTTTTTATTGAGGAAATTATAATAAATTGTAAACACTCAAAAAAGATCGCCTTGAAAAATATGTATATGTAGATTTTTTGTTACTTCAGGTAATCATTATACTTAGTAATGAATGGAAACTACCATATTGTCAAAATTTACTGGACTTTGATTTTATACCTAATCTACGGTTATTTAGAATAGTAATGACAAAATTAAAAAAAAAACGATCGCATGACAAAACAAGAGATTTCTGTTACGGATCATTAACTGTTTTAGGTAAATCATAAATAGTGACTATTTTCAAAATATATTTGGTAGTATTATTATTAGGTAATATAGTAATATATTAGTAGGTAAAGATTATAAAACAATTTAATTAAGGTTATTTTAAATTGTTTATGTTTGTTGCCCTCTATGATGAGATTGAAATTGTTTAAAAACGGGCTTTTTTGACGGGCTCGTTGGCGCGTTCAGTAGAACACCTGCCGTGCGCACCCATCGGTCGTGGGTTCGAATCCGGGACGCATTATTTATAATTTTCTGTAAGCATGTTTTCCCTACGTCTGGTACCTTCGGGCATTGATCGGGTGGGAGGAATATCGAAATTCCGATCGTGTAACGAACCACCGTTCATACATGGAAAAATCGTGAAGTGCACAATATAAGCAACTCGAATAAATCATTTGAAAAGATATTCATACAACGTATCGGCTAATCCAGTCCGTGTAGTGAATTATGATCCGCATCCATTAGGGTGGGTCTACGCTAGGCGAACCGAGCATGAACCGAACACAATTCGTCTAGTGTGGACCGACTTACAAGCCTCGAACGAGCGCGCTGCGAGCATTTTGTTCGTGCTCGGCTGCGTTCCGCCTGTTGTCGGTTTTTTGACGAACACAAAGGGATTTGCTTCGCACTCGCAGTGCGGAAAACTACGTTCACTTCGAGGACAGTGATCGTTGTAGGTTCGTTGTACGTCCACGCTTGGCGCCGCGAACGACTTGTTCCGCTTGTGCTTTGCTCGTGCTCGGTTCGTCTAGCGTAGACCCATATTAATTCTGAATAATGAATACGAATGTGACAATAATAAATGATGCAATCATAATATATAATTATTATTATTAATAGTTTCTTCCGATGCACTTCCTGTCGACCTTCAGGCCGACCTCCGCCCCTGACTTCTATGTATTACTACGTAAATAGCTATAAATTATTATTTTATGTCGTTTTAACATGTTCGTGCAAACATTTACCGTTATTGTTTCGGTATTGATTATTTATTGAATGGATAAGAATTATGATATTTTAAAATAAATGCGTTCAACAAAGCGTATAGCGTAAAAACCTTCTCCATGAGAAAATATATATAAGTATGTATGTATGTGCCGAATTTCTTGGTGATCAGTCAAACATTGCAGATGGAGTTTAGCGATTTCATATAAACAAACAACCATTTTATATTACTGGTAAAACTGTGAAGCCACAAACTTCTGAAATACTCTAATTACTCTCGAAGTCTTAACAAAAATATTGTAACTTACGGATAAAAGGCATTCTCTTTATAAAAAAATATCTCAAATTTAGACACTTTAAAAAAAAGTATAAAAATGCGGCAGTGTCCAATATGACCGCCTTCTTCTGACCTTTGATTAAACAAGAGCTTCTTAAGATGATGATCAAAGTTTTTCGATATTTAATCACTTTTTTTATGTTAGATATCGACAGACGAGCATAACCGGTCAAAATTTAGATATTCCTCCCACCCGATCAATGCCCGAAGTTACCAGACTTGGGGAAAACATGCATACAGAAAATTATAATCCCGGTGGGATTCGAACCCACGACCCATCGATGCGCACGGCAGGTGTTCTACCGAACGCGCCAACGAGCCCGTCAAGTTTGTTTGTTACGATTTAACTCAAAAACTACTCGACCGAATTTAAAAGTTCTTAAGCTACCATCTTCACCGCGTAATATATGCTATATTTATTATTGAATAATCTATCCTGAGGTGTAAAAAAAGGGTTGTAGGGAATAATCTCTGGATCTACTGAATCGATTTTAAAAATTCTTTCACCAATAGCTAATTTTTTTTTCTGTATAGTACATCTACATTGCACCCGTGCGAAGCCGGGCGTGTGAGTAGTAGATTATAATTAATTATTAGTACATCACAGAAGCGCATGATATTTATTCCGATGTATCTAGAGGTCAGGGCTGGTTCACGGACTCGTCGAGGTCAGAATACGCAAAGAGGAAGCTTTACTCATTGTTGTATTACGCTCAATGCATTTTAAGTTTGGCGATTTTGACAGCTCACGGTATAATTGCTTACTTGACGGTTGTAATAATAAAATAAGTATGATGGATGTATAGTAGGTTATAAGCAATTAATACAAAATATTTTTTGCATTATGATGGATTTTAAAATATTTTGTATTTAAAATCTATATATATAAAAGAGATTCCCACCTATATATTGACTCATCACGATATCTCTGGAACCATAAGGCGTAAGGACTTGAAATATGGTAGGAATATTCCTTTCGCCGAGTAGAGGTCAGCTAAGAACGGATTTTACGAAATTCAACCCACAAGGGGGGTTGCGGGGGCAATTGCTAGTATTTGATATTAGACAATTAATGAGGTCTTTTATTTGTATTTGCTAACGATCCTCTAGCGCCTAAGCCGTTCAAATCATGAAGTTCCATTTTAATTTGCATTATATTATATACTAGCAACGCGCCCCGGCTTCACACGGGTGCAATGTAGATGTACTATACATAGCCCAAGTTACTCGCTGATAATGTAGCTTTCTATTGGTTCTCGCCCTGGGAGCGGGAGGCCGAGGCTCTTGCCTCAAGTTACCGTTTCAGGGTGGAGGCAAGAAGGTTAAAGAATTTTCAAAATCGGTCCAGTAGTTTTTGAGTTTATTCATAACATACAAAAATACAAATATTAGTATAGATAAGTATAAATAAATAAGTAATAAGTATAAGTATAGATTAAAAAATAACGAACTTAATGAAAAACGTGTTCGTTTCGGTTTCAATTTTAAGTCGATAGATGAACGTGAGTGGTTTATTCCATAGTAATTAACACAATTTGGAAGTTGATAAATCTGTTAACATTTTGGATTATCTGGCAAGGTTTTCACCTTATAACGCAAACACATATTCACCGGTATAAAGTAAACAGTATCTATATTTGGATAGACGACATTCAATCTAACGTAGGCAATACATTAAAATACCTATGTCTTGAAAGCAAGGACTGAATACCGGTTAATTTACTATGCGAGTTATACCGGTATAATAAAGGTTTTTGTTCATATTCTTTCATTTTTATTCATATTTACTGAAAAAAATTACTATGGTAAGTTTAGTGTGTATTACTCTTTAAAACTAATATCATGGTATCTCAGTCAGACAAGTATTTTGGAAAATAAACATTAACCGGTTTCAGTCCCTGCTTGAAAGAGTAATATTATGTAGACACTAGGAGTGGGAGTTAATTCAACAAGCAGCTTTTTTAACCGCTTTTCTAGTTAACGAATTAGCTGCTTTTCGTTTACCGAAAAAGCCGTTAAATATATTAACTTTTTCATTCAACGATTTTCGGGCGCAACGCGCGGATTAGCTCAGTAATACCCTTTTCAAAAGATATTATGTTGCCAGTATATACATAGAATAGAACATGTTTGATACGTTGGCACCACCCCATATAGGGACTACGTGCCAGAGTTGCTGCTGCCGATCAGGCCCAAATGCTTAAATGGTATATGCATTTGGGCCTGATCGTTAACAAGTTAAATGTCGCAAATCTATACTAATATAAAGCTGAAGAGTTTGTTTGTTTGAACGCGCTAATCTCAGGAACTACTGGTTCGAATTGTGTTGTGTAAAATTGTTTTTGTGTTGGATAGTCCAATTATCGAGCAATAGGAGCGAAGCATCAGTGAAAAATTTTGCAAAAACGGGGAAAACTATTCATATTTGAGGGGTGCGCTGCGTGCGCTGCGTAAACGGTTTAAGTTACCCAAAAAATATGTATGAAAGAATTAATCCTCTTTAAATGATCTAAAAAAAAATGTCCGCGACAGTATATAATATGTCTATCTTTTAAGATTGACTCATTATAAGCTTTTTATGGTAATAAAATTTGGTCGAAATGAATGCATTATTGCCCATTATTTGCGAAAGAGTCAACATGACATTATTATTAATATCCAAAATGATTTTAGAAACTTCTTAATCGCGATCATAATAACAGAAATTGACGCGGACGAGGTCGCGGGCAACAGCTAGTATTCGTCTATAATGGGTTCGTATGAATTTGCGGCATTAGCAGTTGAGACTTTGGTCGGCGCATACAAAAAAAAAATGTGCAAGATTTGTCCATGCTTCAAGGACAACCCACTACCCAAAGCGGTTAGCTATTTCGCCAAGTGAATCAGCTTTCGCCATTCAGCGAGGCAATAGTGCCAGTATCCTGGGTACCGAGACGCAAGGCAGTATTCTTGAGGGTGTATATATTGTTATAATTAGTTAACATTAATGCCGGATTTAAGGGAGGGCGTCCAGGGCAACTGCCCCGGGGCCTCTGAATTGATAGGTCAGAAAAAATATTTCAAATTCCCACTAATAAAAACTAGTATACAACTTTTACTTTGATATTTTTTTCACTGTTCTACCTTTACCTACAGTACTTTGTACAAACATGAAAATAATTTGGGGCCATGGGCCCTCCACTCCGTTGTTGCCCCAAACTTCCACACCTCTAAATCTGACCCTGTTAACATTTATTATATTGTTTTTTTGAATATATTATGTTATTATTATAAAAATAATTAAAGAACAGGATATATTCAAATTAATCGAATTTAAAAACAACTCTGAGAAATGTTTACTTTTGATTTTTTTCATTAATATACGATCGTTAACCGGACCTAAATTACGGTTAATATACTTGAAAATCGAGATATTTTTTAAACAAAAAACAGATCTATAAACTTATCGCGTGACATTATGATCCAAATTGAAAAGGATATTGTAAGCGGATGTGTACTCGTAATTTTTAATACGAGAGTCACAGACTTCAATCTATATCTATAATAATATTATAAAGAGGATAGATTTGTATTTTTGTATGTTATGAATTGTTGAAGATTAAATATAATCTGTTATAGTTTGTATAATGTGTTATCTGTAGAGCCGCTGTCTCTGTCTACTTTATCTTTGCTACTTCCTTTTACTGTAATGTCGTCTCGTATAATAAAGTCTTTATACTTATCATCTTCGTATAATTTAACAACATGAATAAACTCAAAAACTACTGGACCGATTCTTTCACCAATAGAAAGCTACATTATCAGCGAGTAACATAGGCTATGTTTTGTGTATAGTACATCTACATTGCACCCGTTCACACGGGTTCACAGCCGAGGCGTGTTGCTAGTATAAAATAAGCGTTTACAAGTATATGCTGCTTTTTAAAATATAAAGTTACTACAGCTGTCTAGTTATGATTTTATCGACGGGCTCGTTGGCGGTCGGTAGACAACTTGCCGTGCACACCGACGCGACGGGTCGTGGGTTCGAATCCCACTGAGTTGACATGTTTATAATTTTCTGTAAGCATGTCTGGTAACTACGGGCATTGATCGTGTGGGAGGAATATCGAAATTTCTACCGGGTAACGAACCACTGTTGCTGACCATCATGTAAACTCGTCTGTCGATATCTAACATTAAAAAATATTATTTATCTATTAATCTATATCGGCAATCAGCGAAAAAAATTCTTTGTAAAAGGGCGAGATCAAAAGTATTGGAAACCGACGAGCGTTGATGAAAGTGAAAGAAGCGAAAGTGGTATGCAGGGATCGGAGCATATGGAATTCTGCGATCTCTGCCAATCCCAGTGAGAAAGAATAAATGTAATATATAGGTAAGTAAAAAAGTGAATTCCCGAGTCCCCTAATGGGGCATGGGGCAGACCCATTTATGTGTCTGTTTCACTGATAATTTTCCTTTAGAAACCCAAGAATCAAGTGAACGTATCTACAAAAATCCAAAAAAAAAACTTCTTCATACGTTACTAAATAATTCTAAACTTTTTTAAACCTCTGATATTATGCCAATATACCGATATTTTTTTTATTCGTCAATTGTATACTATCTGTATTAAAAAGCTGGTAACATTTTAAGCGGAGGATTGTCACAGTATTTCTAAGAGACTGAGAATATGTAGAGTAGATGTAAGTCAGATGGACGTACATCTGACTATTACATCGCGATATGCGAGTCCCGTTTCACGCAGCGTCAAAATCACGGCCGAAGGAAAACGTCTTTTACAAACAGGAAGGGAATAGGTGTGTTTATATTTATAGATTTCTAATTTAACGGGTTAATAATTTGTTGTTTCCGTTTCCTTTATTCACATGATTCAACAGTTATTGCAGTTTTGTCGACTGGTAATTCCATGTGTTGTCAATCGAGCCTAAATCAATAGTAATATTGTAAAGAGGAAGGATTTATGTGTTACAATTTAACTCAAAAAGTACTCGACCGATTTTAAAAATTATTTCTCCAATCTAAAGCTACATTATCACTTCACACATCGACTTCAATATGAAAGAGATTGTCTTGGATTTTTTTTTAAATATACGTATATATAACATTCTCAACCTGGTTCTGGGGTGTATTTTTTGGAATCTGTGCCAGGTAGAGGCGGTGCTGGTTCCCCTTGGAGCTGAGAGAGGGCACAACAGACAGCTGAGAGCATTTCTGGCGTGGATTTTCTGCTTCGTGGGGCGTGAGGTCGGTGTGGTCTAGAAATACGCTCTGCCGTCGCGGTTTGATTGACCCTAGGGCGGTCCCTATCTTCATCAGACTTCTCACAACAGGTACAAAAGTAACAGGGAATACCCGGAAGCCCACAGCAGAAAACACCCCATAACAATTTGTTCAAGGTGTTCCCAACGCGAGTCCACACTGACGATGACCTATCATCCCGGATTTGTATATTTATTAAACTCAAACTCAAACATTTTTTTTATATGTAAACAAATATTTGTAATACTACATAATAAAAGTAAAATTACTCCTGTGCCCAGTTTGCCAGTGGTGCTACTTTTTATAAGTATGTGTACTTAAAAGTAAATATATACATATGTATAATATATAAAAGTTTTTAGTTACTTTGAAAATAACTCAATTTCCGCCTTCACTTACAAATTCAGATCCGTGATACTAATACTTTCTCGCAAGTAGTTGGTGCTAAGCCTCTGGTAACATTCAAGAAGCGAGCGTACTTCCACCTCAACAACCAGTAAAATGCCGGAAACTTACTCGCTACTCCTGAGGTTGGCGGTGCTTATGGGCTGCGGTGATCACTTAATATAATGTTCGTTTGCCCCGTATATACTATATAGTAAAAAAATCGATGGTTGTGTATTTTAATCATCATCATCTTAAGTGCTTGTTCGACGTGTTGACTTATATTATTTAAGGTCATGTCTCCGAAATTGACCAGAGGGTCGAACCACTGACTGGCCGGCCCTAAGGCCCCTCAGTGGTTGATGTCGAGATGTTGTATATATACTCAGCGTTCGGAAATATTTACGTATATATAGCACGATTCAGGTTTAGACGTCTTTGTATTGATTCTTGTAGCTGATCATAGATGTCACTACACAGCCCGCTCTGTCTTGAGCTACCCTCTTCACTTGGCTCCAAGTTTTCCCAATAGCCTTCGCCTCTGCAATGTCATCCAGTATGTTTGTTGTGACATGTTGCATAGCATTCAAGGGACAAAACTCGAAATGTATTTCCGTTCTATAATATAATCATGTTTGTACAAACTGCCTAAAGTAAAGGTAAAACAGCTAAAAAAAAATTTAAAGGAAATGTTGTTTACAAGTGTTTAGTTGGAATTTGAAAGATTTTTTCCGAAGCCTCTATTGTGGCCCCTCTTTTGTGGAGGCCCCGGATCCCCTAAATCCAATTCTGACGAGTCGAAGCCCTTCCCTTTAGGATGGAGGAGAATGACGTTTTCCTTCCTTCATAAAAGTATTTAGACTTATACCAGATGCTATACAGCAAGTTTCCAATACAGATATATTTTAAAGCGTGTCAAAACACGATTGTCGGAAAACGTTTGATTAGTTTATTACATCGATAATATTATGTATTATGCAAGTTGTAAATAACTGCATTATATAACGGTTCAATGTTCTTTCGTATTGTGTAAATTTTTTATTATGTAGTTTGTTAAGGCGAAGATTTTAGTCGATGAATGATTTTTCTCAAAATTTGTATTATCAGGGCTGGATTAAGGGGTGGACATCCGAGGCTACTGCCAAGGGGCTTTCACAATAGAGACTTTCGAAATAAATCTTTAAAATTACAGTAAATACTAGTAAACAAAATTTGCTTTGATATTTTTATTTCACTTTCTACCTTTACCTACTTTACGTTGTACAAACATAATTATATTGTTCTTAAAAAAAAATTCATTTTATTTGGAAAATAATTTGGGGCCAGAGGGCCTCCAGTCGTTTGTTGTCCCAGGGCCTACAGACTTCTGAATCCACCCCTGTCTATTATCCGTTCACAATACATACTGAGAATCGGTACTAAGTCGGTACGTCGGTATAATACGGTTATTATCGTATAACTAAGTTTTATTAAAATTAGTTGGTGATTTATAAGTATCGAAAGTGTAAAATTGATTAGGAAATAAGGTGCAAAGTTGGCAATTCACATAATTAATAAGGTAAAAATATAAACCTATATATATAAAGAGGTCAACTTATTAACATATTTTGCATTAATCTATATTTTACCATACCATCTATGTTTTACCTACCTACATACCACCTCTACCTCATGCCTAACTATATATATTTTTTAAATAAAAACAGTCTTATTTTAAAAAAAAGTTTGAACTTTTTTTTTCTATTTTAAAATGAAATATGGATTACGAAACTACAAAATATAAATATTACTGTCAATATAATATGTCCGAGTATTACATTCTTTAAGAATTGATACATCTACGAGGAGAGATGTATTCGCCTTAAATATAAAGATTGGGCCGAATTTAAAATGTACACTTTCACCAGTGATAGTGATCTACTTGGGAGCTTCGGTAGCTGGGTTATGTATTACGCAAAATGATATAAACCTTTCCTGATTTATTGTTATTATAAATGTAATTTTTAAACAGCATTTAATAATTGCCTTCATAAGAAAAGACAGGGGCATTTCTAAATTACACTTACATACATACACGTACACATCGCCTCTTTCCCATTGCGGTAGGCAGAGATCACGGAATTCCATATGCTCCGATATTTACATACTACTTTCGTTTCTTCTACTTTCATTAATAAATAAAAATAAATACATATATTATGTATTATAAATGCTATCGTCACTTTGTGTACTTTTGCGTCTAAACTAGGTACTGAACTATAACTTATGAAGGAATGACATAGAGAGACAGAGTTGGACATATGAAAATCCTGGACATTATACTTAATCCCGGAAAACCTATCTAAGTGATCAAATACATTTTATAAAATTATATGACTATCTGAGCTTCATCGATCTCGCTGGGATGTAACGAAGAGTAATTACAAGTTTTGACTATGAATACGAAGTAATGCAATCTTTATAAAGTTTATAATATGTACATATTTATAGAAATCTCGTAAAAAATATTATATTCGAAATAGCTACCTTTGACTTTAATCTCTCTGAATGAATCTATGAATTAAGGCCCACTTACACGATGCTATTTTCTTGTATACAAGAGCAATAATTTCTACGCAATAATTGACACCCAAGAATTATCAGCAACTGTCTACACGCGGATATTGTGCTGTTTAAGTATTGAAACAATACTTGTATAAGAGGGCATCTATTAATTACGTGAAGCGTTTAAGGGGGGGGGGGGGGGGGGAGGGTCAAGCCAAACCTCACCCAACTCACGTGGGGGGGGGCGGGTGGTCTCGGGATATATCACGTAATTTTTTTTTTCTAGAAGAAACAGTATAATTGCGAATATTAATCACGGTTTAATTATACACTGACAGAAGAATCAACTTATTTACATGAAAAATATGATTTTTTTTAAATCTCACGTGAGATTGGGGGAGGGGGAGAGGGGGTCGAGCAACTCATTTTCCTTAAATGTAATTGTATGCAACAGACAAGAAACTAGCATCGTGTAGGGTGATTTAGCCGGTTTTCGTCCACTTAGTGGACTTGCCAGCTTATGGGCTTAAAACTAATATGTTCTACTGGCCCAACTCTAACAAACCGAATTTTTATTGAAAGCTGATATAGTCTATTTTAGGCTTACATTAAGTAGCAAATAATTATAATTAACGTTTTTTTTATATAAAATGTTTTAGTGAAAAGTACCGATTCCGTTAGTTTTCGTCCAAAAATGTTAGTTTTCGACCTTGTGTAGGCTAGTTTCCGTCCACGGTATATGAAGCATATCCATTGCACATTTTCTTATACATACATTTCTAATTATCACGGATCTCTGCAAGAGCTTTTTTAAGGCATCCTCAGAGTATCATGGTGCCTTTTTCTAGTTTTTTAGACGACGACGTCATCTATAAAAATGGGATTTATTAAAAATTAAAATAATAAAATAGGTCCAAACAATATACGCGATTACGTACATCATAAGTGGGTTATATCGCGTATATTCTACACGTATGTAGAAAAAAAGCTAAACGAAAAGTAACATAACGCTGTTTGTGATGGACGGAAACTAAATACTTAACCAGTATTAGTTTTCGTCCACTCATGGACGGAAACTAAAGCAATTTTCAACGTATTTTTAATTTTTCGTCCACAATATTTGAATATAAATTTATACTTGCAATACTGCTAAATTGGTGGACGGAAACTAAATATCAGACTAACTAACCATCGAAGATCATTCCATAATGATTTCAACAGAATTTTTTCGCATTCCTTATTTTAAACGACTAATCAAACTTTACTTGTATTTTTGTGTTTTCGTCCACGCGGACGAGAACTGAATATTTTACGAAATAGGTACTTCAGTTTTTGTCCGCCTCGATTTTTAAAGTAATTCTTTAAATGAGTACGAAACACACCTTTTAATATGTTCTTTATGTCTTTACTTAGTCATTAATACCCAAAACATAAGAAATACATGCTAAAACAATAAAAAAAACTGACTGCAAAGTTAAGTCGTACCACTATTTTTTTACATTTATGATGACATGTTTGTAGCTCGGAAACAAGCCTCAGATAGAAGTAGCTTTTGTTCGAGTCTCAACTAGTTAATAAATATTTTGATTTAATAGACATGCAAATTTGACTTTAGGGTCCGTAACGAGACCAAATTTGCACGGTTGACTATTTTTATAATGTTATTCTACGTAAATGTTTTACAAGATCCGCGTTAGTGGACGAAAACAGGACCTGGACGGGAAACCGGCTAAATTACCCTATATGGTATTTTTTATTTACGCACTGTTTCCATGGGAAAAGCCATTGTTTGCTCCAGAGATTTCTTAAGAGACTCAAGCCAGGCTTTGGTAGTTCGAGCCTTGTCCTGCTGGAAAGTTCACGGTACATTTTTTAAAGGTTATTGCTGAGAGGTTTCACAACACGATCCAAGACTGTCTCTTTGATACACTTTGGCTGAAGTTTTCACTCATTTTTCAGAAATATGAAGTTTTGTGCCTGCTCTATAAGACATCTCCGCCAAACCAACACAGACGCAGGATGATGACCACGCTGTACATTGCCAACTATTTGGGTAGCTTTTTTGTTATTTTCCTTGTAGTGGTTCTCTTCAAACTTGTAACTTTTTGCAAGGCTAAAACTGCAATGCGTTTTTCTTTAACACCTCATTTTGTACTGTAAAGTGTAATTTTATAATAAACACGAAAAAAACATGAGAATAGGCGGGAAATCGAAAGAAAATTTTAACATAAACGCATTCCAAATTCAAAATAATTACAGAGTTGAAAAAAGAAAAGTTTTTATGTAACTATGGCCAGACAAAGTATAATTATTATTATAATTATTTAGAAAGGCTAGGAATATTTAACTTAATCCTAGAATGTAAAAATAAGTTTTAAAATTGGCTTGGTTTCCGAGAAATACGAGCTACATTAATTAATTAATATATTAATTATACAAAATATCCCACTTAAATGTTCATGTGTCATCTAATAATGACGTCAAACAGCGTGCACACTTCATGTACAGCTTTATTAGCTGATATTATGTCCATTCGCACGAAACATGCATGGTAATATTTATCTTAACAAATTAATGATATTAGAATTGATAATTAATATATTAATGAGAAAGGGTAACATCGATAAACCCCAGAATAACGAAAATAATATATCATTCGAGTTGAGGTTTTCTTTATATTATGTCGTGAAAGTCGACTATATGACTGATAAGAAAATATAAGAGAAAAACTACATCAGTTATTAATATCACCTTTGGGATATCAAACTTGTGATTTTGTTTCAAAAGAATACGTTTTAGCTTTGTTTAGTTCTAATTTATTTAAAGATCGATTTTAATTGTACATTTTACACACCATAAAATAAAATTGCATTCATTGAAAATATGATAATTTGTTGAACCTTTTACCTTTTTATATACTTATTAATTATTATTTATTATAGTTATAAGCTACACATTATATAACTTATATTAATGCGCCATCTAGAGACGAATAGTCAATTTCTTAATATAGTTTTATCATCTATTTCCCAAAAGATGTCACTTTAAGGTAGGTAACAAATTAAGATATTTTATGTTTAATGAATTGCTGAAATCCATGTTTGCATTAAAATTTAAAGAATTAAAAGTTATATTTTTTTGAAAAAATGTACTATTCTTATTATTCCAGAGACCATAGATGTGCTCTGCTCATTATTTTGATAAATGGCAGCACATGCTATCCTATTCTGTAGTTTATGTCGCAACCGCTGAATGACAGCTGCTGGCTGTGCGAGAAAATTGGAAATTATGAAGTAGGTTTATTTCTAAAATAAAGTGTTTAAATGACAGCTGGAAAAGAAACTATGGGGTGAGTATATTAATTATAAATGCGACTGTATTCACATGCCCGGATCCTTATACACCACTATTTTGAAAATCGCGAAAATCCCATTTTCCCAGTCCTTCCGTATTCCTTGGGAGGGGATGCATTTTATCAATGTGAAGGCGTATTTTCGGGGTATCCTTTATCGTAGCAGAATAAGCTGTTTAAATTCCGCATTCGAAGTGTATTATATATATTAAAAAGTAAATAAAAGTAACATATTTGCAAATATGTTTCGCAACTCCCGATTCTTATGACTGATTGCACTTGAACATTGATTGTGTTCAAATGAACGCTCTCACGGCGGTAATAAGGACGAGGGTGCGAGCTCTAACTTGGCTATTTATAATTCCCTCATATAGGTACTTGTAAAGTTATAGTTCTTGTGAGCAAATTATAGCAATTATATATATATTAGCGCGAATCGTATGCGTTTCAAAATACAAGTTAAATTGTATCCAATTTGAATCTGTAAACTAATATGTGTTGTTTTGAAACATTCAAATATTTTTGCATCTTTAATTCTTATAAGGAGTCAGTTCTAAATGAAGTACAAAGGATAAATTACTGTGTTATAGTATTCTACATGCTTTTCCAGGGATCAACACATCTATTGATACTTTTTTAAGATCACTTCAGCAGTTTCTCTGTCAAAACAACTGTTATATTATGCATTTATAGTCCTATTACATTAAGTTACTGCCATTTCAAAATGCACATTTAAATATTTTCAGAATTATTGTGGTAGCAGCAAAGGCCCACCTCATGATTACAATTTGCTTCTTACTTGGTTTTACCTTGTAGAGTGAGTCCCTGCTGAGCTTAATTAGGTGTAGTCTTTAAAATATGTCATCTTATCCATCTATTTTATCAAATACTCTAGATAGATTCATTTTGATATGTTTATCTTAGTCTTAAGTATACACGAGATAAGGGTGTAAATTCTGTACATATACTGAACTAGATGAGTTAGTGTTCCTCTTATATTTTAAGATTATATAGGTGTAAAAGCAACACATTTTATTCTTTGGTTGAAAAGGAATAACATTATATCTAATTTGGACTCTTTCTGCTCATTGTAATTTCAAGATATTGATGGCTCCCGCGTAAGTTAACAAACATAGTGGGAGTTTTAAGTTTTTTAAATTATACCATCTGATTTCATTAATTTTTTAGGTATTTACAAGACGTATAAGACGTTTCATCATTATAAAAACTGGATTAAAATGGATGGTATAGTTTAAAAAACGTAACATAATTTAGAAAACTAATATTGGTTATCATACTTTACATCTAGGAGACATTGATATATGAGTCTTAAAATAATTGTCTGTTATATTATGAAGACTTGATAAACAATTCTTAAAATGTCATTAAAATAATTGAGCCCATGTGTTTCATGTTCTGTTTTACAAAGAAAATAATGTATTTTTTTGTTATTCTCTCCTAGAATATGAACCCATTTGGATATAGGCCTTCTCTAGCTTGTACCACAACTCTCTATTTCTTGCTTTAATTTGCCAATCTTTACCAGCTATAACTATGATATTGTTGCTCCATCTCTTCTTAGGACATCCAGATCGTTTCTTTCCAAATGGTTCAGGCCACACTGTCACCTTAATCGTCCACCTATGGCCTTTTATCTGGCGATGTGGCCTGCCCATCTCCATTGTTAGTGTATTTTTGAGGGCATTAGCAATTTTTTTCTTTCTTATATCGTCGTTTCGCCTGCCAAATTCCATATGTGCATTTTTGTATAGTTTTGGGAAACAACGAAAAACGATTGATTCACATACGGAGTTTTTCTTAACGGTCAAAACACATATGGAATTAGTTAAACTCGTTTCCAGTTCGAATATCACAAAAAGGATTTTAGTAACACATATAGAATAAAATGAAGATTATTTTTTGTGCAAAAACCAAAAATAAAAAAAATGCACATATGGAATTTGGCAGGCGCAACGACAATATATTCTTTCTGTATTTTTTGTATTTGTATTATGTTCATGCTTTCTGACATGTGAAATTTAGATTTAACTTTTGTTCTGTATGTCCATGTCATGGCATGGGTAAAATGTTAGTGTCAAACAGTCTTCTTTAGATGAAGTGCCTTTTAAGATTTCTATTAATGCCCAGAATTTCTTTCTCTTTTTATCACTATCTATTTTTCATTCAGATTCTTAAGTTTAGTTTTTAATTTTATTAATTATAATACCTATTTTTAACAAATTAAATTTATTTATTTATGTTTATTTACAC
Organism: Anthocharis cardamines; assembly: GCA_905404175.1. NCBI lineage: Eukaryota > Metazoa > Arthropoda > Insecta > Lepidoptera > Pieridae > Anthocharis > Anthocharis cardamines. The sequence goes on from FR989974.1 coordinate 1,657,885, forward strand.
AAATGCCATTACAGATCATAAACATTGTCGAGGAAATTTTACTTAATCATGTTTTGAGTTCCATAGGTTTTTATAATAGGTATCTTCATCTTTATGAGGTTCTTTGTTAATTTCAGTCATCATATTATTTTTTAGATTTCTTAAACCACTTTTACTTGAATTCAAATCGCGATTGTATTCCCATCAGCTGATATTTTTTACATTTAAATGTCTAAGAAAATATTATTATGCATAAATAATATTGCCGAGTCCTCTAGTGGGACATGGGGCAGTCCCATTTTTGTGTCTGTTTCACGGATAATTTTTCGTTACAAGCAAGTAGGTGATCAGCCTTCTGTATTCTGATCGAAACATACATTTTTTAAATCTAGTTTCCGCGGGATTCGAACCCAGTGCGAGTTTTGGTTAAACTAAATAATAAGTTCTGAACTGTTTAATTTTATTACAACAAAATACGTTAAAACTACAGAAAACGGTACTCAACTCCGATTGGTTATTTTACACAGACCCGAACCTTTGAAGGTATATGAGTATTTATCTCCTAAACTATTTGAAACCCCTAGAGATTTGATATACATAATTACTAGGGAAGATGTGTACAATAATATATTTTAAAATAACAATAAAAAATCGGAGGCGAGTACCGTTTTCTGTTGTTTAACCCAAAATACTATATCTTTTCGGTGCAGTGACATTTTCAGAAGAATCATAAATTATATTATTGTCTGGGTCCGAACAATTAGCGTCCTAACACAAATTCCCTTACATCTTCAGGGAGCAGCCAATCTTCACGTGCAAGGCGCACGTGTTCCACATAGATCCGAAGACGAAGCGCTCGTGGATGTCTGCTAGCTCGGCGGCAGTATCCGTCTCGTTCTTCTACGACTCCTCTAGGAATCTCTACAGGATCATCAGTGTAGAAGGGACTAAGGTATGGGGTTTGTACTATGAAGGGAAACGGTACGGCCTCTATACTGTGTAGTGACGAAGGTACTATACTATGAAGAGACAAGTAAATCGACTGTAATATGTAGGGACGAAGGTACGGGGTTACGCGATTACGCTCAAGATTAAATCTTAAGCAAGTACAATCTGGATTAAATGAACCAAAATAGTATATATTTTTTTTTGTTTCAATCAGAAAAAAAATTGCGTGATATTTGCCGAGACCCCCCCTCTCTCCAACGTAAGATTAGATGAGATTTGACTCGACCCCCTCCCCCCCTTAAACACCTCACGTAGTTTATGGACGCCCCCTAACCGAAACGTCGGGATAAATAATTTAAACAATATAAATAATAAATCGCGTTTTAATCAGTATTTTATTTAAATGTGTGATACTCGCGTTAATAAAAGACAATATTAATTGCCATACCTCTAGTACCCGACTACGAAGTACGCACTATTGAATAATCATTTTAGTTGTACCACGCAGTTCATAGCCTCATAGGCAAAAGTAGAACAAAAGACATGAATGGTCTTTGTCGCAGAAATAGACACGGGCGGTAGGGGCACGGAAATATTTTTCGCATAAATGCGACACAAGCGGTCAAAAGGTTAAAGCTAATTTGAGGAAAGATAATTGAGATTCTCAAACAACATCGTGCCTTTATTTCATTTGAGAATCATATCGTCACAATGTGTGTTGCTTTTCCGACTCGCACACACTCGAAAGGGCACTTGGCCCATTTTGAGTGCCGTACGTTGTAGTAAAAAGAGTCTAGTAATATTACGTAGGATATAGGATTACGTAGAATTACATACATACGAGCATGAGGTTCACTTGATGGTAGGTGATACCTCAGCCACAGAATATCAGTCAATGATGATCTGTCGACCTACTTTTTACTTCGAGCATTCGGAAATCCATAGACTGAAACCGAAACGCGCAATGTGCACTTCCCGGTTTTTTCATTTATAAATGGTGGTTCGTTACCCGGTCGAAATTTCGATATTCCTCCCACCCGATCAATGCCCGAAGTAACCAGACGTGGGGAAAACATGCTTACAGAAAACTATAAACATGTGGTCCCGGTGGGATACGAAACCTACGACCCATCGATGCGCACGGCAGGTGTTCTACCGAACGCGCCAACGAGCACGTCAATATAATGTTCATTTCACAGGTCATTTTTGTCTACAGACAAGTAATTGATCAGTCTTTTGTACACTGATTACCTAACTGATATTTTTAACCGACGTCAAAAAAGGAGGAGGTTCTCAATTCGTCTGTATGTTGCTTTTTTTTTTGTATGTTTGTTACGCGATAACTCCGCAAGTTATGGATGGATTTGGATGATTCTTCTTTTGTTTGGTAGGGGATATTTCAGAGGTGGTCCCATATAACTCGTCGGTGCCAGCAAAGGACTGTTTAATCCTGCTTTTGCAACTTTTCGAACGGTACGGAGCGGCATCGGCTGGGTGGCACCGACTTCAAAAATAACTGTTAATAAATAATTCTTTGAAGTAATTAAAATATTATTTTTTACTTTTTAGTTTTGAAGTCGGTTTTTGTTTTTTGCTTAAAAATAATTTTATCCTATTACGCCGAGAATTGAACCCGCTGTTGAAACGCGTATATCACCAAGTTTTAGATGTGATATTAATTGTACTAACATTTGATTCCCAGGCGGTGATTAATAGTACGATAACAGCGAACATGACATTCACGAAAACCTCACAGAAGTTCGGACAGTGGAGCGACGTGCGCGCGAACACTGTGTATGGGCTGGGATTCTCGTCGGAGGCCGAGTTGGGCAAAGTGAGTATTAAAACCATTTAAATATATCGCTGCTTTGCATGAATAACGGCACAACTCAAAATTTTTAAATTTCTAGTTATAACACCATACGATCCAATTTAGTCCTTATTTTACTGTATATAAAACTAGCAACGCGCCCCGGCTTCACACGGGTGCAATGTAGATGTACAATACAAAACTCTGTATGTTATAGATAATGTAGCTTTCTATTGGTGAAAGAATTTTAAAAAATCGGTCCAGTAGTTTTTGTGTTTATTCATAACATACAAAAATACAAATCTTTCCTCTTTATACAATTAGTATAGATATAGATTGTTGGGTTAAATGTATGCAGCGGGTGCTGCGTGTAAAAGTCCAGATTGTTATATTTCATGAATAATAAAATATAACAATACCATATTAACACTTTTAAATAACGAACTATCTAATATATAAAATTCTCGTGTCACAGTTTTCGTTGCTATACTCCTCCGAAACGGCTCGACCGATTCTTATGAAATTTTTTATGCATATTCAGTAAGTCTGAGAATCGTATCTATTTTTCATACCCCTAAGTGATAAGGGTTGTTCACCCTTAAAAATTTTTTTTTAATTTTTGGATGAATTTTTTTGTTTTTATTTTTTTATAATGTGGCATTAAAAAATACATACAACCCTAAATTTTTAATTTTTTATCATCAACTCCTGCTCTTTAGAAATTATTTATATGGCAAATCAACGTTTGCCGGGTCAGCTAGTGATATATAATATATATGCAAACTACCAAAGAGTTTCCTCTAATATAGATTATATATATAGATTAGTATAGATATAGATTAGTATAGATATAAATTAGTATAGATTGGAAACCCAAAAATTCTTCAAGTTATTTTCTAAAAGTTTTATTAAAATACGGTATTTTCCTCCGTAGTTTATAGAGAAATTCCAAGAAGTCAAAGAAGCGATTCAGGCGCAGCAGTGCGGCGGGCCGCCGAAGACGACGAACGGCTCGGGGGCGGCCACGCCGGTGGCCTCGGCCACGGCCAGCCCGCTGCTGGCGGCCCGGGCGCCCACAGATGAGCCACCGGCCATCTCGCCGGCGCAGGTGTGTTGTAGGGACTGTGAGGTGGTGTGAGATGGTGTGAGATGGTGTGAGACGGTGTGAGATGGTATGAGACGGTGTGAGATGGTGTGAGACGGTGACTCACCTGAGTGAGGGATGCGGGGTGAGTTTTTTTTCCTTTAAGAGGGGCCAACCCGTCTTACTTTCCATACAAAAGCTCGTACGTCATTATGGCGTAGTAACCGATTTTTCTTTGAAATTTTTGAACTTATACGTATCTCGTGCACTATATCTAGGTTTCTATCGAAACAAAAGATCTAAATTTTCAGAAATAAATTCAGTATAAGCCTCAAAAAATCAGCTTTTTTGCAAAAAGATTATTTGAATTTTGGTCGTTCATAATGTACTCATAAATTGTTAAAGTTATGTATTTTTTTATCATAGAAACCTTGCAAATGTAATGTAGATTCTAAATTACAAAAAAAATATTTCACAAACTTGTAAGGACTACTGAAATACACGTATTTCCTAGAACAAGTTTTATGAAATTTCCGCACACCATTTTTCGTTCAATGTTATCGCGTTCTCACTCACTCGTTAGCGGTAGAGGTATGCGCTGCATGAAACAAAAAGCTTTTCAACCATGCTCGCGTTGACGATAGTCGAACCGGGAAGGGCCCTCGTAATGTAAGATATCGACAGACGAGCATAAGGTTCACTTGATGGTAGATACCTCAGCCACAGAACATCAGTCAATGCTCCTCCGTCGACCTAATTTTTACTACGAGCATTCGGAAATTCATAAACTGAAACCGAAACGCGCAATGCACTTCACGGTTTTTCCATCTATGAACGGTGGTTCGTTACCCGGTCGGAATTTCGATATTCCTCCCACCCGTTGACGTCTCCGACGGCATTGTAGGTTTATCTGATGTCGAGTTAAAATGAATCATGATTCTAGGTTAACGGGAAGTATATTATATATATATATATATATATATATATCGTCATGATCGTAGAACAACGACGGTTCTGATTTTTTACGATTTTAGTTTTATTGTATGAAAATCTTAAAAAAATGAATTTTCAACAGAATAAACAAAAAATTGGAGTTTGATAAAAACAATCAACTTATTGCCCAGAATACCAGCGGTTCTGATTTTTTCAACGCAGTACAAAAACGCGTATTATACCTTAATTGTACTACGTTGTCCCCTCGGCCATATTAAAAAGACACCAAACATAATATTGCCGAGTTTGAACACGAAAAGATTAGCCTTGTTTTAATTATGCATAAAAAACGACTTATCAATATTTAAAACGCTCTCCTGTAAAGTAGCCGTTTTGCACGATCATGACGATATAATATATAGGATTCGATTCCCTTGCGATTGCCGTATCTTTTGATTGCGTCGACTTAGAAGTTTGATATTAATTTCAACTGATACTTTCACGCGTTTCTGAGAAAATGGTCTTGACAGACGGACAACGAAGTGATCCTATAAGGGTTATAAAAATAAAAATAGTGATAATGAAGCATTTATTAATATTTATCGTTTATTGCAGCCAAAACCAGAAAATGACGAAATGATGGTCCATCAGCGAGCACATTCTGTTTCTTCAACAATTCAGGTAAATAAGGTTTGTTTTAATTGATCCAAATGATATACTCGTAATTTAATGCTAATTTATTCGGCTAATTTACGGCTAATTTATTCGGGTTCAAACTCGGCAATATTATGTTTGGTGTCTTTTTAATATTATCTTTATACTGATTACCGTGAGGAGAGGCCGAGGGGACGACGTAGTACAATGAAGGTATAATACGCGTTTTTGTACTGCGTTCAAAAAAATAGGAACTGCTGGTATTCTAGGCAATATGTTGATTGTTTTTATCAAACTCCAATTTTTTGTTTGTTCTGTTGAGAATTGACATTTTTTAAAAGATTTTTTTACAATAAAACTAAAATCGTAAAAAATCAGAACCGTCGTTGTTCTACGATCATGACGATATGTATATTTATATTGTGTATATGTATACAGGGCGGGTACGCGACGGTAGGCCGCGCGAGCCGCGGGCCGCTGCCGTCGGCGGGCGCGGCGGGTGTGGGGGGTGCGGGGGGCGCGGGGGATGCGCCTCCGCCCGACGCGGCCGAGCAGCTGCGCTACGAGAACGACCGGTTGAAACTTGCGCTTGCGCAGAGGTAAGAACTTTATTAAACTCATCATCTCATGCCGGGTATATTTGCTGACGGGCATCATTGATTGGCTGAGGTATCACCTACCATCAAGTGAACTTCATACTCGTCTGTCGATATCTGACATAAAAAAAAAACTCTAAAACTACTAGACCGATTTTGAAAATTCTTTCACCAATAGAAAGCTACATTATCAGCGAGTAACATAGGCTATGTTTTGTGTATCTCAGGGCTCGGAACCGATTAATTTTTTTTTTCCAAAATACGTGCCTGACTCAGATACCATATAAACATAACTAAAAACATAAGAATATTAACAAAAACCTTTATTATTTCGGTTAAGCTCCCATAGTAAATTAACCGGTTTCCGAGCCTTGGTACATGTACATTGTACCCGTGCGAAGCCGGGGCGTGTTGGTAGTATTATATTAAAAGATAATAATACAAAAATAATACACAACCATCATATTTGTTACGTGTATATATTACATAAAATGTATTTCATTTATTGGTTTCTCTGTTTTGTGTGCAATAAAGAGATTTTATTATTATTTGATTACTTTGTTTTGAAAAAAAAATATCCCAGTGCCTTCGATCAACATTTAATACTATGTCAATGCCCAGTGCTCAGGAAGTGATGGATTAACGTTATATAAATGTGTGGCACAGAATAACAAGTATTTTCTTAAAAATTGATTTAGAAGTTATTGGAAATGCACGCATTGTATATTGGTTTTCATTTTGTTGAATTGATTAATTTCTGTTGAAAGTGGCATAATTCAGAATTAAATAAAAACATAATAACAATATCAAAGTTTATTATAAGAGAATTTTGTACAATACTTAATATTAAAATAAAATATCTTTCACCGGATTAAAACGCGATTTGTGCATTATATCATTTATATTATATTATACATATTTTCATTGGTCACGGGCAGAATGAAAAGTGACAGCTGTCTGAGTTGAATTTTCACAGAGTTGCCAAACTTACGCCATCTACGAAGTTGTTGCAGTCCGGTGAAAATTATTTTATTTAAATGTGTGATACTCGCGTTAAAAAAGACAACATTACAATACTTAATATCTACAAAAAATTACAGTCTCATTGATACAAGAAAAAAAAAAACAATATAAAAATAATAACAATTTACAAGAAATACACGTTCCGTACGTTCCGTAAGAACTACTCATAACCCTTATCATACAATTTTGCTTCTATAAGTCTACTTGTAATATAATACGTATGTATATAGAATGGAATAAAAAGGCTTCAATCTGTATTACAGAAAAAAAAAATCGCGTTGAATTTCGAATGAAGTTTTTTTTTTAAATTTCCATAGTTAATCTTATACTTTTCGCAATTTTTGTGTTACTCAAATATACTTAATACAATATGTAACAATAATACTGATCGTAATATACAAAACATAACATATTCAAATCAAAAGCATTTTACAAACTGAGAAGATATACATTAATCATTATATAATATGAAGTGTCCTTAAAGAGTTTTGGTTATACCTTATTTGGAGACGCTATAAAATTCTATATAGAATTTATGTGTTTTATTTAGGGACGATACTGTAGTCATATTGTGGATTACTGTATGATACTTCGCGTTTTGAATGTATGTAATTTACGTTATTTATATTTATAATTTCTTCTTTTGCGAATTTTTAAATTATTTCCAATGTTGCTAATAGAGTCAAAAATACGTATTTATTAATTTCACACAGCAAATGTTTTTGGTGGGGAATAAAAACCAAATATAGCAGCGTGAAACGGAACTTAAAACGAATTCTGTGGTTGTCTATAATTATAGAATATCGGCAGGAATTAGAAATGACTCGTTTATACTGCCATTGATTTGCTTAATGTATTAAACTAAATTTTAAGATTTTAACAAAAAAATCCAAAGTTTTCAATGCTTGGAAAGTAATGGGTTTACTATCGTTTACTGATCTACTCCTTGTATTAACATAATTAACAAAACAGTATCATAAAAGAATATCCTATTTAATCAATGTCTGTGTTCGTAGCTGGTGATCGGAACGAATCCTCCTTCATACTGTTGGTATTCCTCTTGGTACTGCGGTTCGTACACCGGCTTTGCGACTTTGTACTCTTCGTGTTCAGTCTTAGGGCGCCCTATCCTGTGCACCACCGCGTTGAAACCGTTTTTGTCGTCCGCTTCGTATTCCACTATGCGTTTCGTTCCGTCCGTTTCCATGAGAGTGTAGGAGCCTATAATTAGGTTTTATGATTAATAACGCTGGGGAAAAGTTCTGGCTTTGAATTTTTTCATGAGATTTCATCTGATGGTGATTCTGCTCTAGGAAGTGACAATGTAAAATAAGGATATGTAATGTGGTAGTCGCTTTTGATAAGGACTCCCAGAGATGGTGGATCATCATATCACCACTATCGATTAGGGAACCATCAGGAATGTTGCATAATCATTTCCCATCAGGGATGGTGAAGACTCTCATCACCACTTCCCACCAGCGATGTTATTTTTATAGATTAGGGGCCCTGCGGATCTCCTGATGGAAAGTGAATACCACCGCCTATGAACATTTGCAACATTAGAGGACTTGCAGATGCGCTGCTGGCATTTAGGTGGGAATAGGCTCTCTTATTGGTGGAAAATCCCATCTAAACTTCCGACCAGAAATGGTGGAGAAACGCTAGTGGTGATACGAAAAGAAGAAAAGCCTAAGTTATATTTTTCGTAAAATGATAGTTTCATACCTTTAACTTTGTCTCCATCTCTCGTCTCCCAGTGTTCCTTCTCATCGCCAGTGTGTGGGTCCTTGACCGAATAGTCAAAAGAGTATTTTGGATGCGCCTGCAAAGTTATTGATGATGTAGAAAAAAAATCACAGCATTCAATGAGGTCATATCTGATATATACACAGTCATATTTTTGTTACTAATACCAAAGAACATAGATGTACAAAGAAGCACAGTTACAAAGTTTTGGCACAGAAAACGTAGTTCTACTTTTGACCTGTAGAGCGCGCGGCAATGTATCGGTGTGACACACACATCTAAGCAGTCCGCTGACTCCTCCCCTCGCGTTGTCTCGCTTGCTCTTACGAGCGAACGGCAATAACGCTCTACAAGCGGCTAGGTGCGAGAGAATGCGCACTATGACTCCAGCATCAGAGTATCGTCCACACGGCCACTAGCAGCGCCGCGGTGGCTGGGGTGAGAACTACTCTTACAGAGAAACCGTGCCTATAAGGCCTGTGCTTTTATGTCCTTTGCTAATAGACAGTCATGAATCACTTACATGATAATCTAACTCGTACTCCTCGCTGTTATGCTCTTGTATCGGATGGTGTACCAATGGTCTGTGATGGTAGCCTTCGTAGCCTTCCAGTCCGTAGCCTTCTAGACCGTGGCCTTCTAGACCATGGCCTTCTAGACCATGGCCTACTAGACCGTGGCCTTCGTATTGCGCCATCGTGGACGCCATCATAACGAAAATTGGTAGTGATCTCTGTGAAAGAAGAAGCTAATGAGTTTCTAACTATTGCTCTTTCATAAATAAAAGGTTTAATATCGTTGTTTATTTCTCTAAGATTCGACTATGTGTTTGCATGTTGTTCCCACGATAATGTAAGTGCGTACTCCTATTTCATCATGCATACTGTTTATAGAGGACAAACCTTCGTTTTTTATTCGTTTATTTTTTATCACTACAAGATGTAATGTGGAGCATGGTGTAATGGTTGCAGCTCCTTACAAAAATTTTGTAAAACAAAACTCGGCTATTAAAAAGAGTGGCGGAGAGTTTATTGCCAGTTCTTCTCGTCCGTTCTACGCCCTTGATTTGAGAACTGGCAGTAAATGTTAAATTAGAAGCATTTTTTTTACCTTGTTGTTACCTAAATGAATAAATGATTTGAATTTATATCGTTTACGAGAAGTAACAATATAAAGTAAATTTAGTCGTTGTATGTATGTATTATAATAAGTAATACAAATCTAACCTTTGATGCAAAGTAATTAACCAACAAGATCGGCAACTTTTTATGAGGGTTTTATTTCCCTAAAGGCAAACTTGCACCCAAGGTAACGTGTACACTGTATATGGTGTATATTTGTCTCGGACTTGTTCGTAACACAAACGTGATCTAGCAATAACTGCAAATGACGTTGCATAATTAAGCAAAGTGACGAGACGAAAGTTTACGCTCGAACGCGAAATTGACGCTGACGTAAGTGTTATTTGATGTTAAGAATTACCTGCGCACCAATATGTAATTTTTACATAATTTATTGCGGTCTTACTTGATATAACGATTAAAAGACGGTTTTATAATAACTGTGGGTCAGATTTAAAAACAATAGGAATATTCATCACTTACACTAACTAATATTACAAAAGGACGTATTTTCGTATGTTTGTAATGAATAAACTCAAAACTACCGTACCGATTTTAATTTTTTTTTCACCAATAGAAAGCTACATCTTTACTTGAAGACCCAGTATTTGTAAATAAGGCTGGAAGATAATTTTTTTTGGCATTTTTAAAAAATGGAATAGTTGGCTTGGTAAATGATCACCGCCGCCCATAGACATCTGTAACACCAGAGATTATGCAGATGCGTTGCCGGCCTATACGAAATGTCTCTAAATCGTATTGGTTGCATTACTCGTATCTGTTTGTTGGTTGCATTATCGGGTATGTATAAAAATAATATTCAACAAAATGTGTACTTTAAAAAATCGCAACTCACTTCTTCATAATATGACAGTTTGTATTATGCTAACCACTAAAGTGTTTAATAGATTGCTTCCTCGTCAAAGTTTTATTTCCTATACGGATTGCGTGCGGAATGTTACGCCTCACGAAATCAAATTTCACTTGTCATCTTTTCAACGAAATCATAGACGCCAATTCATCTGTAGCACGTAACAGCACACGAGGTTGAAACGAAACAGTCAAGATAGTACAGCTCAATAATCTATTATGTCATATCGATGTCTGGAAGTCACAACTCATAGATGGAAAAAGCGTGAAGTGCACATTGCGTGTTTCGGTTTCAGTCTATGGATTTCAGAATGCTTGGAGTAAAAAGGAGGTCGACAGCGCAACGTTGACTGATGTTCTGTAGCTGAGGTATCACCTACTATCAAGTGAACCTCATGCTCGTCTGTCGATATCTAACAAAAACAAAACTAAAGACACATTCTGCCTGCCACTCTGTAGTAGAAGTTGTCGCCGGCAGTTTCGGCTATCATTGTACCAAGTTTTTTCATATATTATACGTAGTACATATATGCGTATTTTTAATAGCCTCATTCTCATTTTAGGGAAATTTTTCTAAAGATCATTTTTATGCACTTTTTCTAAAATTAGATGTTGATCGTTTTTTTTTCTACGGCTTTTCTATATACGAACCGTAGTTCGTTACCCAGACCCGAATTTCAACTAACAGATGTAGAAAAAACATTTTATCTAGTTATATATATATTATTTATTTAGACTACACTTTAAACACTACATACATAATAAAATAAATACCTATGTAACATCCGCAGTGTTACCCTTGATATACAACTTATCCAATGAAACTTTTGAAATAAAAAATTATTTGAATACACAATCATGGAAAAATTATACATCGCGGCGGATACGTCTACTTAGTATGGTAGTTCTACCATCGTTCCCCTATTGACGTTTATAGAAGAAAACGGACCTAGCGTGACAACCGCGACAAAAATTTGTCGACCGTTTTCTCGTGTTTTAATCGATTATCTCTTTATTTCGGGTCTAACATGACAATTACACTTAAAACTCGACTTTTAATATCAAAAATAGATATATTTGTCGATCGAGATATCTTTTCTATCAAAATTGTCGATGTCGAGATATAATATATCTCCATATCTTACATCTTAGTTTGTCTTCTCTCGTCCGCGACATATCTCGTGGCGGTCATGCTAGGCCGACTGGTGCTGAATAGACCAATTTCAGTAATTATTTTTACTTAAAATTGACCTTTTTTCATTACATCTAAGAAGCTTTTCACCGTAAATAAATGTCATACTTTTTCAATAATCTCCCTATTTTTATATGTATACTAAAATTATTATAAAGAGGTAATGTTTGTGAGTTTGTGAGGTTGTAGTAATCTCTGGATCAACTGAACCGATTTTAAAAATTCTTTCACCAATAGAAAGCTACATTATCAGCGAGTGTCATAGGTTTTGTGTATTGTACCTACCCGTGCGAAGCCGAGGAGTGATGCTAGTTGATAATAAATGATTCTTTACCCACCAGGCCTTAGAATAATTGGACGCTGTTAAACAATACAGTGTCAACCCACATTGTTGCCATTTTGAGAAAATTGAGTTTGAAGTTTTGGTTTTATTAAATTTCTTTTAGAAATTAACATAAATAATGGATTTTTTTGTAATTATTATTATTACACTAAGTGTATATCGTTTTTCTTGGTAGCAATCAAAGTTATAGAATTTAGTGTATTATTGTTAAATATTTTAACCATTTTAGGGTTTCGTGCCCAGTAGTTTTTTCAATATTTTTGCTATTAAAACGATTTAAATGATATATATCTCTTTTGAAATATGTACTCCAGCAACAATAATAAAAATGCAATATTTTAATTTTTATCATTTTTTAGGTTGACACTGTATTGCTTAACAGCGTCCAATTATTCTATTGACAACTGCTTACTATTGAATACGGAAGCGAAATAAATATGTCAGGCAATGTAACGTGAATTAATTGGGTAATTCCGTCGATTAGTGACGCTAGAGCGCGTTCTAGTGCGTTTGTACGTACGTGCGGACAGACGCTTCCGATAGTGATTACTGCCAGTTGTTAGTGAGTGTATCGAAAGTACTTTCAGCAAGAAAAGTGTTAAGAATCGGTCTATGCTGTGGGTATTGCGTAACTATTGATCTGTTTCATTCTAATTTGCGTTAGCTTGTGCCCTATGGGTCGATGGTTCAAATAATAATTAATAAAAAGTGAAATTTTATGAAAATATTAGATAGATAATAATAAAAAAAGATAAAAAATTTTTTTATGAATAAATAATTATTAAAATAATCACGTTGCACAAATGTACGCGTAATTCTTACAGGGCTCGTTTTCCATAAGTCAGAATGAGGATGAAATAATGAATAATTCTATAAAACCATACATTTCTGACGAATAAAGTTTACGTAGTAATTAACCTCGTTGGCGTTTTTATACCTCGATCGTAAGTCGATTTTGATTTACATCTCGAATTTGCTGAGGTATGACTATGAAAACGGGCTGGTGGCTCAAGTGACGGTAAGTGATCACCGCCGCCTATGAAGATCCGCAATACTAGAGAGCAGGTGCGTTGCTGGCCTTTAAAAAAAGTGTAGGCTCGTTTCTTGATGGTTCCCAAATCGTATTGGTTCGTTCGTATCGTTCGATATTACAATAGTTCCTACAAAATACCCATCGTATAATGGCCAAAATCGTATTTTAAATTATTAGGAAAACATGTTCAATTCTATTTACGATCATAGTAATTTCAAACGAAAGACATAATGTCTAATTGCGAATGACGTATCGATCATCGGATCCGAAAGATTTTCGTAATAGGAAAATGTACTTATATATTAAGGTTTGTCCGTAGCTTAAGAATGTTTTTTCCGGGATAGAAACTTCTTCGGGGACTTAATCCGCGTGTGTCACTAATGTCCGAAATATTTTTTATCAATATGTTTTTAATAAACAAAAGCATAGAAAATATAACTACCTATTTTGTTTTAGAGAAATTTTGGGTTAGGTTTAGGTGACTGCTTCTAAGGTGTATAAATAACAGAGTTGATTTCCTTGGTAAACCAATGTAATACAAGTACGTGAAATTGCTACGCGTAATATATTATGATACAAATTATATATGAATTGAATAGATTGTGTTTCGTGACATAATATCTATATTAATTGGTTTATTAGAGTTTGTTGTTTATGAACTCTTATAATAAAAAAAAGAAAAAGTCGGATCCCAAAGATAATGTTAAATTAAATTATATTGATAAATTGAAATTACATATTATTACTGGTTTATGATGATTTGTTTTTAATTTAGTTTAAATTCGTTATTTTTTGGTTTAAAAAAAAAGAAATTGCCAAATTCCGTTATCAACGTAAAATTCATCAGTTATTAATAAATTGATTAATAATTCCGATTTCCTGAAGCACACACGAAAAATTAAAAAAAAAAATTACTCACAAAAATTTCCATTTTTTGCACACAGAAAAAATTCACTTCCCAACAATGTTTCACTGACGAAAGTAAATTATTTACAATCCACTGCCAACTTATACGCATGTATATGCTATCCCTACTTTTATATTATGCGAATCGGGGATTCCATGTATGACAATCTATTTGGGACCGTATTACGTGTATGTAAAGAGCTTTTTTGAACGCTTTAGCATTATTATATATGACCTTACTTGTTTTATTGATAACGATTTCGCGATTATCTTAAAACAGATTTGATGTTTTGTTTAATTGCCTAGTAAATGCTCTGGATAGGATGGATTTAAGAAATCTATATATATAAAAGAGATTTCCACCTATATAGTCACTCATCACGATATCTCTGGAACCATAAGGCGTAGCGACTTGAAATATGGTAGGAATATTCCTTTCGCCGAGTAGAGGTCAGCTAAGAACGGATTTTACGAAATTCAACCCACAAGGGGGGTTGCGGGGGCAATTGCTAGTTAGTTATAATGTTTATAATTGGCCAATGTGGACATTAAACGGGTAGGAGGAGTATCGAAATTCTAACCGGGTAACAAACCACCGTTCAAAGACAGAAAAACCCTTAAAATGATCTCAAAAGTAAAACTCACTAGTAGTTTTACGGGCTCGTTGGCGCGTTCAGTAGAACACCTGCCGTGCTCATCGATGGGTCGTGGGTTCGAATCCCACTGGGACGACATGTTTATAGTTTTCTGTAAGCATGTTTTCCCCACGTCTGGTAATTTTGGGAATTGATCGGGTGGGTGGAATATCGAAATTTCGACCGGGTAACGAACCACCGTTCATAGATGGAAAAACCGTGAGTGCACTTTGCGCGTTTCGGTTTCAGTCTATGGATTTCCGAATGCTTGAAGTAAAAAGTAGGTCGACAGCGCATCATTGACTGATGTTCTGTGGCTGAAGTATCACCTACCATCAAGTTAATCTCATGCTCGTCTGTCGATAACGTTAAAATAGTAAAAAAATCTTACTTTTATTACTTATTTTAAGCGTAAACCTACTGCAACTAAATGTATGATATGTAAGTAAATGTATGCTTAAAATAAGCATTAACGGACAAATTTATTTTTATTCATTTAAACCAAGGATATGTTAGAGTAGGCGTGACCTGACCGCTGGTGCTCCCGGTAGTATGCTATCGCGATCCCGTGGGCGGTGGGCCCCATTATGACGGATTGAGGGGTGAGGGGTTTTATTGGGTAGCTCCCAGTGACCCAGCTGCCTGGAGCAGAGGGCTCATACAGGCAGACTGGTACTCCCTGCGTTCTTGCACTACCCCGAGGCAGCGGGTGCGTGACCTGCCGGCCTAGCATGACAGCCGTGACAAAATTTTGTCGACCGTTTTCTCGTGTTTTAATCGAATATCTCTTTATTTCTTCTAACATATTGATATTAAAAGTCGAGTTTTAAGTGTAACTGTCACACTTAAAACTCGACTTTTAATATCAAAAATAGATACATTTATCGATCGCGGTATCTTTTCTATCAAAATTGTCGATGTCGAGATATATTATATCTTATATTTTAGTTTTTACTTCTCTCGTCCGCGAGATATCTCGTGGCGGTAGAGATATGGTAGACCGGCTGGTAGATAATTGAACAGTAATAAACATACGCGTTGAATTAGTCAAGTAAAACTTTATTCATTAATCCATTCGCAACGTTATGTACGAACGACCTACAAAATAAGCATTATTAAAGCTTTTTTAATGGAGTAACTGTAACCCATTTCTTCACATTAATTTGACGGGCTACTTGGTACGTACATATGTATGTATCTTTTGTTGTCATGGAACGCAGGTTTCGTACTCAGCCGGCCTAGCATGACAAGCGCGACAAAATTTTGTCTACCGTTTTCTCGTGTTTTAATCGACAATCGCTTTATGTCTTTCGGGTCTAACATGACAATTACACTTAAAACTCGACTTTTAATATCAAAAATAGATATATTTGTTGAACGAGATATGTTTTCTGTCAAAATTGTCGATGTCGAGATATAATATATCGAAATATATCGAGATATAATATAGCGAGATATCTTAGTTTGTCTTCTCTCGTCCGCGACATATCTCGTGGCGGTCATGCTAGCCCGGCAGCTGGGTAATAAAACATTTTTTCGAGATATTTTCGTGAAAATATAGTCAATTTCAATTTTATATATTTTATAGATAACACCGCTTCCATGGCTCAATGGTAAGCGTGACGCGTTTAGCACCGGAGGTCCTGGGTTGGAATCCCGGGGAAATAATATAAAAAAATGTTTCGGTGGGGCCGGGTACAGAAGGCTGAATACCTCATTGCCCGTGATCAGTGAAACAGACACAGAAATGGGTCTGCCCCATGCCCCACTAGCGGGACTCGGGAATTCAGTTTTTTTTAACAAAAGCACACAAGCTGGGTTTGACATGTTGTTAATTTTCTGTAAATATTTGTTTATCGAAGTGATTGGATTTGGATTATAATCTATCCTTCATAGATGAAAAAACCGTGAAGTGCGTATTGCGCGTTTCGGTTTCAGTCTATGGATTTCCGAGCCGCCGAGCCGCGCCGTGCCAATTATTATTTCATGTAACATCATGTAATAATTTTTTTATCACGATCAGCAATAAGTTTAAGCAATCATAGTAAACTATAACAATATATAGCTCCCTGGAAGAGTCTCGTCAGAGCGAGAAAAAACCAATTTTAACTATATCAAACTTATAATATACTAGTGACCCGCCCCGGCTTCGCACGGGTCTAGATTTTTTGACAAAAAAAAGCAGGGGTTGGTAATAGAAGAGTGAAAATATAGGGTTGTATGTATTTTTTAATGCCACATTAAAAAAAATTCGTCCAAAAATTAAAAAAAAAATGTAAGGGTGAACAACCCTTATCACTTAGGGGTATGAAAAATAGATAGTAGCCGATTCTCAGACCTACTGAATACGCATATAAAATTTGGTAAAGAACGGTAAAGCCGTTTCGGAGGAGTACGGTAACTAACATTGTGACTTGGAAATGTTATATATTAGAGATTTATTTATGAATATGGCCGATAGAATATAAATAGGATACTTTTAAGGTAATTTTAAGATATACTATCGATCGACGAACTATCTTTTGAACTTTACTGTCGCGGCTATCGTAATACAAATAAAGGAGTTGTATAATAATATGTTAAGAATCTAATTTCACAGATTTTGTAATAATTTCCTGTTATCCTCCAGTTTATCTGTAATGTTTTGTATTTTTAAGTGTAAATGTGACATCTTTTTAACCGACTTCAAAAAAGGAGGATGTTCTCAATTCGTCTGTATATTGCTTTTTTTGTATGTTTGTTACGCGATAACTCCGCAAGTAATGGATGGATTTGGATGATTCTTTTTTTTGTTTGGTAGGGGATATTTCAGAGGTGGTCCCATATATGGAGTCGGTGCCAGCCAAGAAGGACAGTTTAATCTTGCTTTTGCAACAAATTTTCGAACTGTATGGAGCGGCACAGATTTCAAAAATAACTGTTAATAAATAATGCTTTGAAGTAATTAAAATATTATTTTTTAATTTTTAGTGCAAGTTGTAGTTTTGAAGTCGGTTTTTGTTTTTTGCTTAAAAATATTTTTTAATTAAAAGAAATAAGTGATTGAAGGAAATATAAGTTTTTCCAATTATTATTATCTGATGACTATATTCTAAATAGACTATAACATTTTATAACGTGCGCGCATAAGTTATGATAATAATTAGCTTATTGCAAAATATCGATCAAGTGCGAGTCGCACATGCGTGATAACGGTTCCGTAATATTTATATATGTAGTTTTCGATTTTGTGGAATCTGTGCCTAATTCCAAGACGAAGTTTATGTGAATATCTGTTCGAGAGTATATTAAATAGCATTGCCACAGCGCTCGCGACTCAGATATAAGCTACCAATGCCAATAAGGCCAACTGAAAGATTCCATACAAACAATATTTTATAATACCAGTTGATTTGGAGAATAAGCTGTTTTAGGCGAATATTTGAGTAATTCCATAAACATTTAGTATATCTAGTTTACGCACGGTACCCTAAAATCGATACAATGTATAATCGGAATACAGCGTAATGCCGATAATAATGTGGCACTAGCAGTTGTAATTCGCTAGGAAGCGATAAAATAGCTTCGTAATTGCTGAGACAGCGCTTGTGCGACATTAAATTATTTATTTATTTATAGAAACATCACTTGCCTGTAAATTCTATGTACCAATGCGATTTTATTAATTAACTAATACTGTCGATTTTATTAATAACTAATTACGATCCTATAAACAGATTCCGAACGAACGCATCTGAGACATTTGATTCGCGGATAAAATCCTTCTTTTATGAAAAATCTGCGTCGATCTTCAAGCGCGAGCTATGTATAACCTGGGTTGCTTCAAAGCAAATTCAAATTCAAATCATTTATTAATTTAGGGAATACAATGTACCTACTCTTATGAACATTAATAAAAAAAAGTTTAAATCCTTATTATTTTACATTTACTGCCAGTTCTCAAATCAAGGGCGTAGAATGGACGAGAAGAACTAGCAATAAACTCACCGCCACTCTTTTTAATCGCCAAGTTTTTTTCACAAAATGTTTGTGTTTGTAATTATCGTGGGAAAAATACGCAAACACATAGTCGAAATAACTAATATCACCGCATACACGAATTCATATAAGTATTAGTATAAGTTAAATGATACATACAATATTGAATAAAACTTTTTGAGTAGTTAAATGTTATTCCTTGTGCCAACTCACACAGTAGGTTCTGCCAACAATGTTTACTACCGTTTTTTTTACTGAAACCGTATTATGCCATATTGTGATGGATGTTGAACGATTAAATTATAATGCCGGAATAATTGGATACGATTCAGTGTTATGGAAGTAATCGTTAACGGCTTCACTGGACGCGATAATATTATATGAAATTATAATTACAAATTCGTGTTTGGGCACTTCATGAAATTGTATGGCATTCATCCTAGCAGGCGGACATTCGTTGGTAGAACACCTGCCGTACGCATCGATGGGTCGTGGGTTCGAATCCCACCGGGACGAATTTTTTATAATTTTTTGTAAGCATGTTTTCCTCACGACTGGTAACTTCGGGCATTGGTCGGGTGGGAGGAATATCGAAATTCCGACTGGGTAACGAACCACCGTTCATAGATGGAAAAACCGTGAAGTGCATATTGCGCGTTTCGGTTTCGGTCTATGGATTTCCGAATGCTCGAAGTAAAAAGTAGGTCGACAGTGCAACATTGACTGATGTTCTGTGGCTGAGGTATCACCTACCATCAAGTGAACCTCATGCTCATCTGTCAATATCTAAGTTATTGTATCTGTATCTATCTGCGTTAGTATAGTTATTGCCAATCGTGCCAATACCTTATTACATGATGTTACATGAAACAATAATTGGGACGGCGGTTGGCGTTGCGATTGATTTTACCAGATATTTTAATCACTGCCGTGAATATAAACTATCATGTGACATATGTACGATACAAATTTATTAGAGTATATTCCAGCGTTTCGTATGGCATGGTTGGCTACAGATCTCAATTCTCAACCTCCTATCTGAGAGCTATTTTGGCGTGCACCATAAGAATTTCATAAATATAATATTCTACCCGACAGACTTTGTCCTGCCAGAATGCTGTCTTGAAATATAAAAAATAGATTTCAATATGCTATTTTTTCACTTCCATTCTAGTAGGTATGTCACTGATTTGCAGTAAAAATCAATTGTTACAAAAAATCTATATTAGCGTGTGTGGCGTGAACTGTCCATTGCAGTTAAAAACCTAATTACTTATTTTAAAAAAAATCGTAATTATTTCGTAGTTATTCGGGACATAGACGAATCGAAAAAATAAGATAGGTACTATTAAAATCGGTGCAGCAGTTCTTGACTTATAAAAGGTGTAACTAATACGACTATGTTTTATATACATATATATAGATTTTCCATATCAGTGTAAAAGTAAAACAGTTACAAAAGCGATATCATGTATATATCAATTGCGCGTTGAAAAGAATTGGAGCAGCGAGCGAGAATTATTCGAGATTCTTATTAGAGATGTGCACGCACTCGAAACAAATTGATACCGCATCAATGTTTCCAGCAATTATCACCCTTATGCCAATGTCCTAGGGACTACGATAGTATATGTGTAATCGTTGTGTTGCGTTATGCATTATAAAATCGATGGTAAAATTATTATTGTTGTGTGCCATAGCTCCAATGTGAGATTTTTTTTACTACAGAACTGTAGTGAAGTACTATCCGGAAATCATATAGTACCGAATGTGAACAAATTTAAAATATTGGCAAAATTACTTTTTTTCTTAGAACGACCTAGCAGCACTTACATACTGTGAAAACAATCGTCAATTAAAATGGTTTCTATTATAACACGTATTTAATATAACATTCATGAAAAAAAATCTAAATTAATAATATAGTTTTTTATTAACGCGAGTATCTCAAATCTAAACAAAATACTTTATAACAAGAGCTGTCACCTTTCAGTCTGCCCGTGGCCATGTTTGCTGAAAAGCATTCGAAACTATATATATTATATATAATATAAATAATAAATCTAGTTTTCCGAGTAATCCGTTATTAAGTATTTTGTTTAAATCTAAATTAATTCTTATTCGATATAAACTATGATCGTCCGCTGTTTTTTTTTGTTTATTCTTAAAGTCACTTATCATGTTAACTTCCTGGCATATGATTTGTGTGTAATATATACAGGGGGATGAGATGAAATGGGTAAATGGACACAGAATAATTTAGTTGTGTATAAACACTTCAAATAATAATGATGTTGTTAAAAATGCATTAAAATTAATTGCTTAAGACAATGATACTTAAAATTTTCATTGCTCTTTATTTGGCAATACGTCGGTATTTTTGGAGGTATTTTTTATGATTACAAATAACTGTGTATACATAACTAAAAATAGCCTTGTCTTGCTTATTAAGTGATAAGTGAAAATAGATTTTCTTTGTGTTAGATATCGACAGACGAGCATGAGGTTCACTTTATGGTAGGTGATACGCCAGCCAAAACATCAGTCAATGATGCACTGTCTGTTTTTATTTCGAGCATTCTGAAATCCATAGACTGAAACTGAAACGCGCAATATGCACTTCACGGTTTATCTATGAACAGTTTCGTTACCTGGTCGAAATTTCCAGAAATTTTAACCAGACGTGGGGAAGACATGCTAACGGAAAATTATAAACATGCCGTCCCGGTGGGATTCGAACCCACGACCCATCGATACGCACGGCAGGTGTTCTACAATCGAATTAAAATCGATTATGCGAACTCTCATAGATAGAAACTCCTTATCCA
This sequence comes from Anthocharis cardamines, assembly GCA_905404175.1. NCBI lineage: Eukaryota > Metazoa > Arthropoda > Insecta > Lepidoptera > Pieridae > Anthocharis > Anthocharis cardamines. The sequence goes on from FR989974.1 coordinate 1,679,567, forward strand.
CGAATTTGAATACAATGACGGAACAATTTTTTTATTAACGACGCACATATTGTAATGATTACGTGCTACATAGGCGTTAGACGTTACGCAACTATAAATATTACGATTGAACGAAAGTTTTCACACTTGACCGTTTCGTTAGAGTGATGTGCGATTTTATTAATTTTTTACCATAGAATGCTTCGAACTCAACTATTGAGGTTCTTATAACTGGTTACTTTATTCAAAAGGTATGAATATAAAAAAAACTCAGTAATTGAGCGCTCCCGAGATTAGGGGCACTAAAATGACAACTTTCATAGCTAAACGGACTTCGTAAGATATATATAAAAACAGCGTCATATACATATATGGTGGAACAACTGACTGTATTTTTAGTGAAATCATCAGGTTGAAAGTCTCAGCCAAATTCGAAGACCCAGCAGTTTTTTGTAGCTTGCAGTTTATTCTGTCAAGTCCGCTTTAAATTTTTCTTAACCCTATGTGTTCCACTTCACAAGAGAATATAGAATGTGTATGCTTGAACAGCACAAATATTGGTTGTGTACTGTGAACCTTTTAAAAATAGTAAAATTTATTTGTTTTGTTGTGGCTTCATAAAATTTTCATTCATTCATTCTAATAGAAGAACCAGATATAAGATACATTTATTCGCAACAAACACACGCACATACAAAAATAACAACTATCGACAAACATTAAGGACAAAAAGGAACTTTAAAAATAAAATTAACAATTAAACACTAAATCCTATCTTCTACAAACAAACAATATATGCGGCAGTGCGCTGCCATGAAAAGGAAGGCGCAGTTTAAGTTCGGGAGTTTTAACACTGATGATTTTATTTTATCTAATTTACAGTTCTGCGAACGCAAAGAAATGGGAAGTGGAACTAGCGACCCTGAAGAGCAACAACCTCAGACTGACCGCCGCGCTGCAGGAGAGCACGGCGAACGTTGACGAGTGGAAGCGACAGCTGCACCAGTATCGGGAGGAGGTGGCTAGAGCGAGACATTATGCTGGAAAGGGTAAGATATAGGTTTGGATGACTGACCGCCGCACTCCATTAGAGCAGGGCGAACGTTGACGGGTGGAAGCGACAGCTGCACCGGTATCGGGAGGAGGTGGCTAGAGCGAGACATTATGCTGGAAAGGGTAAGATATAGGTTTGGGTGACTCACCGCCGCACATCATGAGAGCACCGCGAACGTTGGCCAATGGAAGTGACAGCTGCACCAGTATCGGGAGGAGGTGGCTAGAGCGAGACATTATCCTGGAAAGGGTGAGATATAGGTTTGGATGACAAGAGGCCGACGAGGGGAAAACTCGTACCTTGAAAACCAAACTGACACTAAACGAAAAATGTGTTGTGGGAAATCCCGTTTAAAGTTCTCGTAACGTGTACGAGTTTCCAATAATGACATCGTGACACTAGCGCCATCTAGCGGCATACAGTTGACATTTTGAAGTTGTGTCTTTGCATTTTGTAAACGAACAATCTCAAAAGATGGCGTTGATAGTTGAACATTGTTAGTTTTCGTTTAGTGATGTTTCGATTTTCAAGGTGCAAGCTGCACCAGTACAGGGAGAGCGTGGCTAGAGTGAGACATTGTGCTGGAAAAGGTAAAGTATAGGTATGATAACCTGTTTGCTCAGATCAGGTAAAATATCAGGTGTTTGATCACTGCTACAAATGAGGCATGGCTTCAAGAATTTCTCTTTTAAACCATAACGCTTGCCTCAATGCCAGTCAGCAACATAGCATACAAAAAAATAACTTCCTGAGATTGTATTTTGTATGCCTTTTATGTCAGGCAATATCTAGTTATATTTTAAGAAACGATAAAGGAATATTTTATTAAGAAGTGTTTTCGAGAAGTATAGAGGGTAGCTAGGGGGTAATAGTGAGGTGTGAATCAGTTTTTAACTTTATTGTAATTAATTTAGGTGGTGACGCAAATGAGGTAGAGCAACTGCGGCAACGCGTCGCTCAACTGGAAGCGGAGCTAGCTCAGAAGAACGAGGAGTTGGCTCAGATCACCAAGTCCAAGAAGAGTGAACAGGTATTGATTTATATACGGAATGTTGAGTACTTTTTCAGCTGTTTTTGAGTATTTGCAAGGGCGCCCTGGTACGATCGGGAAATACTTGCAAGTATGAAAGTATTAGCCTAAAATACTTGCATAAGAAAATGATCCGAATTTGCTAAAGAGTAAGGAGCACAATCCTGTAGTATTTTCTTGCAAATACGATTCTGTTTCTTATCGTTAAGCATATATACGGAATGTTTTCATATGCAAGTATTTCTTGGTATGGCGAGTTCGGAGCTTGGTTTATAAAACCTGGTGTTCGACACTGGTTTTTTACGGACTCGTACTTAGAAGTATGGTATTGAATTTGGCAAGTATGTCTCATCACTAGTGTGCTCTTCCTACAACCTAAAGGGAAGATCCTCGATTAGTCGAACCACTGACTGGCCGGCCCTTAGGCCCCAGTTGTATATATGTATACTCAACGCTCGGACACACTTAGATAGCGCGATTCAGGATTCGTCATCGCAGGCGTCTTTGTATTGATTCTAGTCGCAGATTGTAGATGTCGCTACAAATTGGTGTAGTTTTTCGGGGTACTCCGAAATAAACCCTGTAAAGAACCGAAAATCGAAGAATCTAAACTTTGCTCTTTTGTATTTAATCCGGTTAAAAGTTATTTATTTCAAAATGACCATAGCATACCATTTCTGTGTAAGGATGCAGAAGCGAAAATGGCGCAGAGTCAGTTAGAGCTGGCGCTGGCGGCGCAGGACGGCCAGAGGCAGGTCATCCAGGCGCTGAACGATCAGCTCTCGCGGCAGATCGAGGAGTTGGTGAGTTGGTGATTCTTGAATTGTTCACTCTTATGGCCTAATATTCAAACGCTTATCAAGTATTGCTGTCCCTATTAAAGTCGTATTCTTTTAATGCCCGAAGTGACCAGACGTAGGGAATATAATATGCTTATACACAATTATAAACATGTCGTCATGGAGGGATTTGAACCCGCGATTCATCGTAGTAGACCAATGGGAGGCGTTCTACGAAGCTGTCTTTTTCACTCTCTTTCAATAGGGATGTTGACTATTTTTTGGAATTGCTTTTATTTTATAGATACATCCTTTCTAAACACGAAAAAAAAATCTTGTAAAAAAATATTACATATTTAATGCATATTTTAATAAAAAATACGTAAATAAAAATACTTTTCAAAGATTCCCGCTAAAACGCTCCAAACTGTTACGTGACGTCACAGACCGATAAACAATCTCGCTCGCGTTCGATCAAAGTTAGATCTTAACAATTTTTTTCACTTCTCATAAATATTGAAGTATCAAGGTTGGTAATCATTGATATCAATTAAAATAGTATAAATATAAATATATTATTTATCAAATAAAAATAAATAAAAACGACGTATTCATTTTTATTGAATCTATTCGTGAGAAGTGAAAAGATTTGTTAAGATCTAACTTTGATCGAACGCGATCGAGATTGTTTATCGGTCTGTGACGTCACGTAACAGTTTGGAGCGTTTTAGCGGGAATCTTTGAAAAGTATTTTTATTTACGTATTTTTTATTAAAATATGCATTAAATATGTAATATTTTTTTACAAGATTTTTTTTTCGTGTTTATAAAGGATGTATCTATAAAATAAAAGCAATTCCAAAAAATAGTCAACATCCCTATTGTTCCAATGTAATTATATAATAATTGTATTTTATCCATGAATTTTTTTCAAATATTTTTTTTTTAATTCAGCCTTAAATTTCACACATAATTTATTTCATCAACTGAATTATCTATGTAAAAAATCTGATGGTAAGTAATTACCACCGCCCATGGCAACTGAAATGTCTCATATGCGTTATCGGCCTTTTAAAAAGTTATAGGCAGGAGCCTATACATGTATATGTATATGTATTTATTATTTTAAGATGTCATGTGGAGCATGGTGTAATGGTTGCAGCTCCTTACAAACATTTTGTAAAACAAAATACTTGGCGATTAAAAAGAGTGGCGGAGAGTTTATTGCCAGTTCTTCTCGTCCGTTCTACGCCCTTGATTTGAGAACTGGCAGTAAATGTTAAATTAGAAACATTTAATATGTATTTTTTATTGACGTTCATAGGTGTACATTGTGTTACCTAAATGAATAAATGATTTTGAATTTAATCTCCGCGAATTCCAGTCGACGATCCACCGCGAGATAAACACGGCGCTGCAGACATGAGACGGCGCGCCGGTGTACGCGGCGGTGCGCAGGCGGCCCTTGCCGCTGCTGCTGCGCGGCGCCGAGCCCGCGTACGTCTCGCTGCCTAGGGACAACTGAACCGAGCTATCGGTATTTCGCCTGCAGGAGTTCTTTTAGAATTGCCGTTTTTTTTCCATTTTTTTTCGTTTTTTTTTCCTTTTTTTTTGGAAACACGAGGGTCTACGAACGACTAGGGGAAAGTATTTCGTCGGCTTAATTATCAAACTTCGTATCTCCATTTGGTCAAACTTTACAGGAGGAGGAAAAATCTACAAACAGGTCGAACATTCCGTGGACATACGTAGTTTTATTTTTGTGAATACCAAAAAAACTAAAAACATATTGTAGATACGAGTGATTCCATCGTATTCGTTACGGTATTTTACACAAGATGGCATCAAAAAACAAAAATCGGAAATTTTGGAGTTACGAAGTTTGATGATTTGGTTCTAAAAAAATATTATACAAATAGTTGATCACAAGTCAGTCACTCTTTGGTGGGAGAGGGGGGTGGGAGGGAGTTTAACTAATTAACCCCGGTGGCCATATCAGCGTATTATAGGGGACTCCGGGGTCTTCATAGAAACGCAGCGGTCCAAACACTATTTTTTTTGCTAAGGTTAGGGTCGGATTTTGGACCATCTTTGACCCCTTCGTATCTTAAAGTGGCCATGACAAGCGCGTTGGGTAAGCTTGCGTTCCAATGGGTCGTTAATTCGAATCCCGCCGACATATTTTTTCTACTTTAGGCATTCGGAACAAAAGTTAATTATATACTATGTATTTGTATTACAATACACTATAATACGGCATCCTTAAAAATATTAAAAAAAAAATCGTTTCCTGTATTTTTGATAACTCGTCGTGGTTACAGTAATTTTAAAAACATTTGTTTCAATTTTTTTAATATCTTAGTGTTTGTCGAGTCTTTTTTAACTAATCAGCTGTTAAATGTAATGTCAAATGATATAATTGAATGTAAGTATTAATTCACACTTTTTGTGCTTCGTAAAACCGGAGTTAATCCCGTAAAATACTGTCGTTTTTTTTATATAATATCAAATAATTTGAGATTTATAAAGTTTTTAATAATGTTCCTGTAAAATAGCTAGAGTTTTTTTGATGTTTTATCGTTTAGATGGATTTTATTCAGTCGATTTCATTAGGGTTAGAAGGTTGTACTAAATTTTGAAACCCACCTTTGTTGTAAATATCATAGTTCTATTGTAAGCGTTCGAACGTTTCTAAAACCTGCATAGCGGAATATCGATTAGCATTCTTATCTCTAGAAATTCTTTAGTAATATGTACGGTCGGCAAAATAGTATTTTTCATTGATTATGGTTAGTGTTTTAGAACGGCAGTGCCGTGAGATTCATAAGCGAAATTTAATTTTAAATCTGTTTTTAGTTTGTATTATTTTGCAGACCGTACTCGAATGTCCTAAATCCTAAAATTGTCTTAATATTTGGCGATTGATTTTGTTTTTGTATAGTTAACCCTATGTTTCTTACTATAAAAAATATCTTTGGGATTCTTACCTTAGTGTCCTCGTAATGTTTAACAATCGCATAATATAAGACAATATTAATCTAAATATTAATTAATTTTAATAGAATATCGTTTGATATTATATCCTCAATTCTTAAAGGTTGATCAAATGATTGATTCGTTGTCAAATGATGCCATTTTCTGTAGTATGCCATCGTCGTAGTTGACGCGAGATTTGACTAGCGATTAAATTGATCAGTGTTTCAGAATTCGGGGGCGAGTGTCATAATTGTACCCAAAAAGTTTTAAAGTATGTAGATATTAAATGTAGGTAACGTATGTGAAATTATATAATTTATTGTTATAGCTCTTCCTGAACTCGATCTGTATAAGCATTTCTTTTTTATTGTAAAGCTAGGTGTATTCGTTGGTGTAGTGTGTGTGGGACGCTGAGGGATCCTTACGTGTCTGGCTTATTCAAAACTATCATTTTTCGCGTTATGATAGGACGCGGGTTCGAATCCCGTCGTGACGATATGTTTATTATTGTCACATCTGGCCGTGTGGATGGAAAAACCGTATTGCATGATTCGGGTGCATTTTATGGATTCTCGAATGCTAAGTAAAACATAGGTCGACAGCACGTCATTGACTAATGTCTTGTCTCACGCTCGTCTGTTGATATCTAGCATAAAAAAAACAAAGATAATGTATTTTGATATTTTTTAGACTATTTTGACTCCCAAGACTCGTAAGGGTTCCTCCGAACCATCTAAATATCCTATTCTCTAACTCGAAATAATGGGTCTAAAAAGATAGTCGAACTAGCGATTTCTACGTATCGGGGTCTCTTCAAATTTATCCGCTGCGACCGCTAAAGTATTCGTGTTTTGATCTCATTGTTGCGATTTCTTTATGATTGTCTAATTTCCTGATAGCTAGTAGTTGATTTGAATGTTCACATATAAATATAGGCTTTAGTTCAGGTGTTTTTACCCTAAACCTACCAGAACGGACAAATTACCGCTTTTAATACTAATAAAATGGGTTTAACTCGAATTTTCTTGAAATTACTGCACGTCTTTTCTATAATATTATATATAGCTGTGTATTATAGAAAAAGTTGCACAGTAAGTTCAAGAAAAAAGAAAAACTCCACCGCACCTCGCGACAAAACTCCAAGTTCCACCCGTACCATCTTGACGCTTGGAAGTCTAGCACTGTGCGCTTTATGCACAATTTTCTTCCACGCACTACGCTTTTGTGGAATGAGTTGTCGCCAGCGATTTTTCCGAACCGGTACGACTTGGGGACCTTCAAGAAAAGAGCCTATTCCTACCTTAAAGGCCGGCAACGCAACTGCAAGTCCTCTGGTGTTGCAGATGTTCATGGGCGGCGGTGTTCACTTTCCATCAGGTGAGCCGCAGGCTCGTTTGCCCCCTATATTATAAAAAAAAAAAAAAAAAAAACTGGAATTTATATTCTCGAAAGCGGTCATTTGATCGCTCTGGTAGGTTTAGTGTTAAAAGTATTACTAACCTATTACATTAGATTATTATTGTCGCAATATGGCGTATTGTCCCCTTATATTGTAAGACAATTTGGTTGAGAAGGCTTCGATTGTAGCGAAGGCTATGACAGATGATTCATGAGGCTCTAGGCGCTAAGAAAGCGGCCTTTCCGATGTTTGGTGGATAAATGTGTGGAGACCCCGAATTACCATTTCCTAGTCGTAAGTATAAATGGCATCTATCCGTCTACCAGAGTATTATTCATTTTTTTTATTTTCTTTCGAAACCCTGTATTGAATAGATCCCTTAGCAAATTAGAAAATTTACACACAACATGGGCATAGACAACGTTTTAGCTCTGTTTATGGTTGTACAGGGTTAACAGAAACCGAATTAAAATTTTAAATAGGAGTTTTACGTTACCAAATCGTACTTTGAAAACCAAACTGACACACGAAAAATGTGTGGGAAATTTTATTTAAATTTCTCGTAATTTGTACGAGTTCCTAATAGTATCACTCGCGCCATCTAGCGGCATACAGTTGACATTTTGAAGTGTCTTTGCATTTTGAAGACGAACAATAGTCACACAAGATGGCGTTGATAGTTGAAAATCGTCAGTTTTTGATTTTCAAGGTGCGATATGTATAGAGGGGAGGTCTTATAGTAGCGGTAACCTTTATGGTGGTAAGTTGTCGTGAGCAGTTGTTGCTGTTATACATTGGCCGTACCGCCATCTCTTAAAGCTGTATTGCATTCCTTGACGATAGAGACAGAGCTAAACAAATGTATAGCTGTCACCTTCTCGCTGTAAGATCGTGGTCAGCACCATGACTTAAAATCAAGCAAAATGTTCCTGAATTCCTTTTTAGCATTATTTTTTTCTTCTTATTAGCAATTTAGAATACTGCTTAACCCCTTAACGCAAATATTTTTTTTAATGTATCAATTTTTACACACTTTAGACTTGAGTTGTCACGTTGTTATTCTCGATTATATTCGAATGTGAAAAAATTTAGCAACATACAAAGCCGCTCGAATTATCTCGAATGCACAAGTTAGGAGGTTAATTTACAAGGGATATAGATAAGCATCGTGTATAGTTCTGTCTCTTTTCATCCTCGAGGACTACAATAGACATGTGTTCGATCGATCGATTCGTTCGATCGCAAAGAGCTAAATCAATACTGAGCCGTTGACAAAGTGATCTGGTTTCAAATGAACGAACATAGCAAAGCAAGCAATAGTAAGTACTGATTGATATCTGTGATCACCGTTCGAATCGCCGCTATCATTCCTGACTGTAATCAAACGAACGAATCATTTTCAATGGATCCTTCAATCGCGAACGAGTCATACTTACTCTACAATAGCTATTATTCCATAATATTATTTCGGTTTATGTTTCCACCCTGTATAAACGTGTTGTCTGTGAAATGATTAACTAAAACAAAAGATATCATTGTGAAAGGCTGAGGTCAACAATTTTTTAAAATAATATACAATGTCTTTTGAACAGGGTATTTGTTTTACTGTTGAGTGCGTTTTTGAATAGACCACGTTGTTATTCGATTTTGAACTTGCACTAAAATACCTTCTCTTGGGCTTCTGCGCGTGAGTCGTATTGAGGTTTAGATTTTCCTAGTAAAAATTGATTATCCCCAAAAATATTTACATTGGGATAGCCTATATCAGAGATCTCTCAAATGCGTCGCCGCCTTTTGTTACAGGTTAAATTTTGGCATTAACAGCCCACTTATATATAGTAAAAAAATCATTATACAATATAATAATACATATTCTTTATTTCACTTGTATGGAAAGAAAATGGCTGGTAAATTGCCACTTTTTAAAAGCCGATTGTCTCCCATTTTTTATTAAAAATCTTCCTCAATGTGTTGCAGCCTTTTGTTACAGGTTAAATGTTGGTATTAAATAAAATAATTTTTTTTTACTATATAAGAGGGCTGCTCTTATATGGTAAAAAAAACATATTATTTCACTTTTATGGAAAGAAAAAGGCTGGTAAGTTGCGTCGCGAAATTTTCTTGCCACTTTTTAGTCTTTTTTTACTAAAAATCTTACTCAATGTGTAATATTTAAAGCCGGTCGTACACAGTATTGGTAAAGTATTATAGTGGACTCGAAGCGACTCGTGCGCAACAGCCCTTACTGTTTAGGAGTCTTTTCTACGAGCGCTCGAATTCTTTAAATGTTTCTGTGTGCGTGTCTCCATAGAGTATCTGTAGGATAAGTTTCGTTGCTATTTGCAATTGTTAAATATACTTTATAGTCACAAGAAATTGATTTTATTTATTAGTAGCACTGTTTTGTTGTTAGATTCTGAGATATATCCCCAAAATCTAATCGTTTTAATTTAAATATATGAGATGTTTTCATCAATTGCCAATAGATGGCGTTGATTTCAATGTCGGGAACATTCGTGGATTTTACACCTTCTTTGTTTAAAAAGAATTCGTGTTGAATCTGTTTTAGTGAAATAGATTATTGATACTGAAAAATTCAACAGAAAAGAGGAACCTTTTGGAAAAAATCTTAACGCAAATCTTCGAGTTGTAATGAAATTATATCCTAACGTTGACATAATTGAAGGAGTCTAATAATGAACAGTGCGTATTTAAAATAATTATCTAGGATAGTAAAATGAATGTTCTATAGTATTTCACTATTTATTTGTAAATGTATAACTGTTCAACGCATATTATTGATTTATTGTAATATAGCGAGGAAATTATGTAGACACGAAGGATCTGTTGCTATTTGAGAATGTATTTAATGTAATTTTGGTAGGTTTAAGTGTTATTTTCGTGAGTTCCGAAGGAGTTACGTGACTGGCGCTGTTATGAAAGTACGATTTATTGAAGATACGGTGGCGTTTTATTTGCATGTTGCAAAAATGAGGCTTTTAATAGATTTTGTTTTATTTCAATATATTTTCTATAAGACTTTCGGTATTGGTTTCAATTATTATATATTCAACAATATCCAATACAAGCTTTTGTTCGATTTTTAAATATATTTATAAAAACATACAATATATTATATATCGATTTTTTTATATATTATAGGTGCTTAAACGAGAACTAACAGTATCTAAAAAAAATATTTTTAATATTTTTATTGTTTTAAACCACAGAACTTATTAGAAGAATTCATACAGTTTAATTAATAAATTGGTATTTGTGATTAAAATATGTTAAAATAGTACAGGTAATACATTTTCTATATCTTCTTACATATTTTGGAGTGCTTTCTTTATGTATTTTTTACAACTATTATCGCTTTTTGTATAGTTAATTTTTAGGTCTATGTCCGGGTTAAGATTTAACCAAATTCCTATCGTCTGTTTAAGCATGAACGACTTAGGATTTTTTTAGTAATATGCTGAAATATAGACGATAAAAACGTCAGTCGCGTCACTCCTAACAATATATTGAACCCGTATGTTGATCGGTTGCAGCTGTCTGTAGTTCTAAAAGTGTGATCTGGCTGGGAGGTGACATTTTTGTTGAAGTGAAATTAATAATGTTACTAGTTTCCGCTGACCTCGGCTCGGGCTCCCACCGATTGTGAGTCGTCAGTGTTGCCAGTTCTGTAACACAAATTTGGCCATTAATGTCGTATTTCAACAACAGTAATACGATTTTTGGACAGCCGGCCTAGCATGACAATCACGACAAAATTTTGTCGACCGTATTCTCGTGTTTTAATAGAATAGAAATAGAGAATAGAGAATAAAGAAAAAGTCACCAAAATACAATATAATCATATCAATTACAAAAATACAAAAAAAACAATGTTTACCGCAAAAAATTGATGACCTCCGAAATGCTGAGTGGAGCATACGTTGGGGCCGGATGCGACCCCAACACTGATTTTCAGTGGCTCCCAAGGTGAGGTGATGCGCTGGCACAAGCAATTTTTTATAAATACTTTAAAATAATAATGTAACTTTATACTTTTTCTATTTAAACGATGAATACATTCTTTGATTTAAAGATACATTAATCGATTATCGCTTTATGTCTTCCGGGTCTAACATGACACTTACACTTAAAACTCGACTTCTAATGTCAAAAGGACAGATATTTGTCGATTGAGATATCTTGCCTATCAAAGTTGTCGATGTCGAGATATCGTTTATCTTAGTTTGTCTTCACTCTTCCGCGAGATATCTTTTGATGGTCATGCTAGGCGAGGTTTGGTCGTGGTTTTTGTACAGAATGGCTATCATTGTGGAGACTTGTTCGAGCCGGTGTCTGTGGCTGGATAGAGTACGATTTGTTGTATGCATTAGGTATAATTCAGTATTGTACTATGTGCTCTGCGTTGGATTTCATTTTTAAGCAAAATTTCATTATTTTGTATTCAGCAAAGACTTTCTATGGTCTCATGTAAAGCATTTTTGAATCGTAAATTTTTAACTAGCGGACCGGAATTTTATATTTATGAGATGAGCGAGAAAATTTTTAATCGTCAACCATTTTATAATTATATAATTTATAATATAATACAAAATATGTATAGCGAACCTTCTATATGTAAAAATTCTAACAATGAAATGTAAACTCGATAAAAATTAAATGAAAAATTAAAGTCGCTATCAAATTTAAATGAAATAAACGATTTTACTATTTTATAATAAAATTTGTAAATATTGATGTCTATAGTTCGATCGATATTGGTAATATATAAAACGAAGTAATGTTATCTCGCTCATTATATAGCGAAATGAGAAGGACAACAATAGGAATTTTTTATTGTTTGCTTACCGCTAATCATAATTTTGTTGCAAATCTAACGTAGAGCACGTATAACGTTATCTTCCATTAGATTCGTAGTCGCTGTGAGCTACAATATGCGTATTAACAATAAATAAATTAATATCAAATTATCTATCTAGTTTTTTTAAACCCTTGAATTTCCACTTTGTACCAAATGTAGGTTCCATTAATCGGTACAACACTAGTGACTCGATCAAACTCAACGAGCCCGTCAAAACCATAGATGTACTAGGAACGGGCTCTATGGCGCGTTCAGTGTCGAATGGGTCGTAGGTTCGAATCCCACCGGGATGACGTGTTTATAATTAACACGTCTGGTAACTTCGGGCGCTGAACGGGTGGGAGTAATATCGAAATTCCGACCGGGTAACGAACCACCGTTCATAGATGGGAAAACCGTGAAGTGCATATTGCGCGTTTCGGTTTCAGTCTGGATTTCCGAATGCTCGAAGTAAAAAGTAGGTCGACAGCGCATCATTAACTGATGTTCTGTGGCTGAGGTATCACCTACCATCAAGTGAACCTCATGCTCGTCTGTCGACATCTGACATAAAAAAAGAATAATTTTATTTGTACACACAGCTAGAAGAAAATATTTGTGTTAATACTTGTATGTGGTATTTTAGAACACTAATTTCCTAACGATTATAAAGTATCTTGCACTTATTAAAGTATAATTCTTCTCAGAATTTTAAAGTATACTATTTTATTGAAGCAATCTTATCACTATTGCCTGGTACGCCAACATTTCTTAGGAAATAATAAGCAAAAGGTCAAACGTGAAAAATATTACGAAATAAAAAAAAACCTTAAATTTTGTTTCTTCGTTTTAATTTGTTTATTTACCAGCCATAATGCTATATTAATAGCGATAAAAGCCGCGATTTGCTGTCATAAATAAACTTTGGTATACCAAGTACAAAGGTCGTACAACCAACTTGTACTTTATTAAACAAAACATCAAACGAGAAGAAAAAAAGAAAAAATTGCAATAAAAAGTCAGCTCGTGAGGGATTTGAACCCCCGACCTCCTCTTTTATCAAATTAAGTGGGTGCTCTAACCGCTGAGCTAACGAGCCGGTTGCTCACTCTGCAAAATACCATATCATATTCGCGTATATGATGTCATCAGAACAGGAAAACAATGCGTTTTTAACTTACTTTTTGTATTATCGACCGCTATATCCACTGATATGATATAATAAATGATATAAATATCCATATAATATATATGGATGGAAAACCCGTGAAGTGCATATTGCGCGTTTCGGTTTCAGTCTATGGATTTCCGAATGCTCGAAGTAAAAAGTAGGTCGACAGTGCAGCATTGACTGATGTTCTGTGGCTAAGGTGTCACCTATCATCAAGTTAGCCTCATGCTCGTCTGTAACATAAAAAAAATATATAAATGATAGATAGAAACTCAGCGGTTTATATCTATCGATTGGTCCTATGTATGCCAATCTCGTTGAATTAATCATGTAAGCTATTAAAAAAATGGGATTTCAGTCGACTTATCGGTGACTCTAGTCTAGCTCAACAACGACTACTGTCTCTTGAACACCGTCGAATGGTCGCTAATCTGTCGGTGTTCTATAGGTTGTACTTCGGTGAGAGTCCGTCTGACCGCGGAATACTGAAACGATAATCAAAACTTGAGGGCTTCTTAAAATGTTTCTGTCTTTCATTTTACCTTCGTAATGAAAGAGTTAGATATACTTTTAAGTACACCTCAATGTTGATTAGCGTTCGAGAATTCGGCCATTAATTACACGAACTTATCCCTGTATCTCCTTTACACCATCGAACGGCCAGACATAGAGGCGGTTTTCATCCTTTTATGATGTACCTTATATTCGTACGAACCAGTACGCTTCCTCTATCCTCCGAATCGCCAAGGAATAGAATTCTCTACCTGTGTCTGTCTTTCCCGATTCCTACAATGTTGATGTCTTCAAAGCCAGAGTGAATAGACTTCTTCTAAGTAAGCATGCTCCCATTTAGATCGCATCTGCGCTTACCATCAGGCAGGATGCGGTCAAATACCTATTCTTCATAAAAAATATCGTCTTAGTAACACTATTTTTTATCACAGTATAACGGCCTATTTAGAAGTAATGTATGTGTGTCTGTAAATTTCAACTTTCAGAGCCTCTCTTGTAAGGTTTTGTATTTTGATTTTTGACCCTTATTCATAGTACCATCATCGATCAGATCGACCCATCAACCCATAATATCGATGTATTATATTTATAGTATAGGTTTATACCTATACTATACTATAAACGATGCGTACGGCAGGTGTTATCACCTGCCGTACGCATCGATGGGTCGTGGGTTCGAATCCCACCCGGGACAACATGATTATAGTTTCCTGTAAAAATGTTTTCCCCACGTCTGGTAACTTCGGGCATTGATCGGGTGGGAGGAATATCGAAATTCCGACCGGGTAACGAACCACCGTTCATAGATGGAAAAACCGTGTAGTGCACATTGCGCGTTTCGGTTTCAGTCTATGGATTTCCGAATGCTCGAAGTAAAAATTAGGTCGACAGCGCATCATTGACTGATGTTCTGTGGCTGAAGTGTCACCTACCATCAAGTGAACCTCATGCTCGTCTGTCGATATCTGACATAAAAAAAAAGAAAAAAGTCAATAAATAATAATTGATTAGATTAGTTATATTATTTCAGACTGATTAAGCATAGTGTAATTAATTATGGTAGTGGTATACATTTTGTTTTAATATGTCAAAGAGGGAACAAGGCAGGAAGAAAAAGAAGACGACAAAAAGTACCCTTTTGTATTTAGTAGAAGGCTTCGTCGAAGAACTTAGGATTTTTTTAATGTTATACTAGCTGCCGACCCGGCTACGTACGGCTATAAATGAAATAATAACTCTACATATAGCCTACTGTCTTTACTCACTTTTTTCAAAAGAGATGTTTGAACTCTCACTATTTCAAAAAAAAATTTAAATACTTTCTTTCATACAAACCTTGTTCTGATAATAAAAAAAGTTTTAGCCAAATAGGTGTCAGCTTTTTGAAGTGAAGCGCAGAAAAACATTTGTGGCAATTGATTTGTATTTATATAAGATGTCGACAGATGCGTGAATCTTAATATAGATATTTTATTTTAATTTCTATATTTAGATTTACCTTTCGATCTCTCATGGTCAAGTACTGAGCATTTTGCGCAATTTCCTTCCACGCACAACCTCAATCAATCTACTGTCATAAATGATTTTACCTAACATATAAAACTTGGACACCTTCAATATAAAAACCTATTTCTTCGCCTAAGCTTTAAAGGCCAGCAACATATCTGCTGATTCTCTCCATTGAGCCTCAAAGGCGGTTGAATGTAAAAATATCATACTAAAAAGAATTGTTTTAAAAATCCCTGCTTATTTACGATAGCTGTTTATGAATGATAAGCGAGCTTTCTATTCAGTTTAAAATAAATTATGGAAATCTTTTAAAATAATATGAAGGACCTATGAAATGAGAACCATTTATTCGGGACGATAAAAGTACTGAGTAAAAACATATACAAACATTACAATACGAAAACAACTAAACCTAAACTATACATATTAACAAATAAAATAAAAATAAAAAGCCTTTTATTTCCTTACATGAATAATTAACTTACAATTTTATAATTTTTATTTTATCTCGACAACAATTTGTAGTAAAATTTTCATTTTTCAACAACTAAGGACCTCCTTACAGAGTAAAAAAGGCTTCCTCCATGTTTCCAACCTTTTTGATCCAGTGCCCTATTATTCTCATTTTTTAATATTTGTTTGAATTGTTTATTAAAATACAGAAAACTATACATAATAAACAATAACTTACTTGTAAGTTAAACAAAAAAGTACTTTTATATTACAAATTAGTAAAAGTCCAAAAAGCCAGCTCGTGAGGGATTTGAACCCCCGACCTCCTCGTTCTAATTAAGAGGGTGCTCTAACCGCTGAGCTAACGAGCCATATAGCAGTATGTGCATATTTTTCCTTTGTATTTATGAATAACTATAAATAATATTCAAATTCAAATTCAAAAATCATTTATTCATTTAGGTAACACAATGTACACTTATGAACGTTAATAAAAAATACATATTAAATGCTTCTAATTTTACATTTACTGCCAGTTCTCGAATCAAGGGCGTAGAGCGGACGAGAAGAACTGGCAAGAAACTCTCCGCCACTCTTTTTAATCGCCAAGTTTTTGTTTTACAAATGTTTTGTAAGGAGCTGCAACCATTACACCATGTTCCACATGACATCTTTAATATTTAATTAATAGTGCTGGTAGCAGTCTGGAGAAACAGGAACTATACTACCTATTCTATATATGGTAAAACACCCAGTGCTCAGCCTTTTAAAAATATCGTCCTGTAGTCGGCCTCTCCCTATATTTCGTACGAGTGGGAAGAGCACGAATGATATTTCCTTCTCTTTGGATGACTGACTTGGCACGGCTGAGGTTGTTTTACCCTACCTAATCAAATATTTCAGTGCACAAAATAATACATTTAAATTCAGTATTGTAATTCTTTCGAATGCTCGAAAATAATATTTTAGATTTAGTAAACAAAAAAGTACTTTTATATAACAAATAAGTAAAAGTCCAAAAAGCCAGCTCGTGAGGGATTTGAACCCCCGACCTCCTCGTCTAATTAAGAGGGTGCTCTAACCGCTGAGCTAACGAGCCATATAGCTGTATGTGCATATTTTTCGTTTGTATTTCTGAATAACTATAATAGTACGTACCAGTATGGAAAAGCTATACTACCTACTATACAAGTATACCTATAGGAAAAAATACCAAGTGCTGAGCCTTTTAAAAATATCGCCCAGTAGTCGGCCTCTCCCTATTTTGCGTACGAGTGGGAAGGGTACGAAAGATATTTCCTTCTTTTAAATAAAATACTGTATACCGGATTAAAACGCGATTTATTATTTATATTGTTTAAATTATTTATCCCGACGTTTCGGATGCTTTACAGCAACCGTGGTCGCGGGAAGACAGAGAAGTGGTCTCCCCGCGACCACGGTTGCTGTAAAGCATCGGAAACGTCGGGATAAATAATTTAAACAATATAAATAATAAATCGCGTTTTAATCCGGTATACAGTATTTTATTTAAATGTGTGATACTCGCGTTAATAAAAGACAATATTATATTTCCTTCTCTTTGGATGACTGACTTAGCACGGCTGACTATCGGTTGTTTTACCATACCTTCTAATCAAATATTTAAAAGAGCACAAAATAATACATTCCCAGCGCATCATTAACTAATATTCTGTAACAATCATATGACCTATTAGTTAGCCGCATGCTTATCTGTCGATAATTAACTTAAAAAAAAAATTAGAATATAAGAATAATTATTATTCTTAATAATATTACTATAGTCTGTTCGAACAATGTGATAGTGTTAAGTCGGTAGGAATCATTTTCCGCTCTTTGAACATGTAAATTGTATACTAGCAATTGCCCCCGCAACCCCCCTTGTGGGTTGAATTTCGTAAAATCCGTTCTTAGCTGACCTCTACTCGGCGAAAGGAATATTCCTACCATATTTCAAGTCGCTACGCCTTATGGTTCCAGAGATATCGTGATGAGTGACTATATAGGTGGAAATCTCTTTTATATATATAGAAGATAGTCAAAGTTGCCGCTATCATTTTTCTTCCTACCCTCATCTATCGCGCGGAATGAGATGCCGAAGCTACTCGAACCCCGCCCGCACGCCGCCCCTGCGCAGACCACACCTTGTAGTCTACGTCAGACTATCAGCCGGGCTAGCATGACCGCCACGAGATATATCTCGCGCGAGAGAAGACAAACTAAGATGTTAAATATCTCGATATATTATTCGACAATTTTGATAGAAAAGATATCTCGATCGACAAATGTATCTATTTTTGATATTAAAAGTTGAGTAATTGTCATGTTAGACCCGAAAGAAATAAAGCGATAGTCGATTGAAACACGAGAAAACGGTAGACAAAATTTTGTCGCGCTTGTCATGCTAGACCGGCTGTAGATGAAGGTATTTCGTGCTCGAAGCTTGTAATTAAAATTCAACGTTTACTTACACTAATTTTAACGTCGGTGACGAACCTATATAGAATCTGTGATTTCTGTGCTCCTCTTATGTTGAGGTGCTGGATTCAGGCAGAGACAGGGAGAGGATCAAGGTAAGTGTTACTGATTTTCTACTTATCAGCTAGAACATTGATCGACTTTACCTACGACATCAAAATTACAGTCTTTTTTATAATATTATCTAAATTTTTGGCGCTTTTCGGTTAAAAACTGCATAAAGATATATAAAACTTATCAACCGGAACAACAAATATTTATTCTATTTTAACGATAAAATACTAATTTCGCTGACTGGATGCTTCTTTAAATAGGGCGCGTTTTTAAATGAATTCTCTCATCGATTTCCCAAAGCGCATGACACATTTCCCGCCATTTCGGCTATTCGGCTTCGGCAGTATCGCGCCGCCATTGACCTAAGGCAAACGTAACGCGTCTAAACTGGGTTTAAAAAAAAACTACAAAACAACCCAGTTATAGAATAATATTGATAAATCCCAGAATTTGTTCTTATACAGTTCTGTTATTATTAGTGTTTATAAATAATACAATTTAAAGGTTACTCTCGAAAATTAAGGTGAAATTTCAATACAATATCTGTTGTTCTGTAAGTAAAATTCTAGCAAATAATACAAAAATGTGGCTTGTCTGAGAATGCTTTGTATTGGGGTTTCAATATTAAGATGTTTCCAAGTATAATTGTGTTATAAACATACATATTTCGTGATATTTCTTGCGTTTTTGAATACCGTATATTAAGTTCTTATGTCAAATAAACTTCTAGGTAATTTTTAAATTATTGCAAAAATGCGTAATTTTTGGGACATTGTTTTTGTGTCGTAATCGTTCTTATTATGTTATATTATCCTGATTTGCTCGATAAACAAATGTCACATTTCCCTGTGTTCTAATGTTTTTAATAAAATATATTATTTTTTTACGAATATTAGTAAGTTATCCCCCTTTTTGATATGTCCCTTAAAATATTAAACGAATATCTTAATTTTTTTTAGTATTTTATAGTTCCAGAACAATTACAAACACGATGAATTGAGTGACATTTTTTGTCTTTAATACGATATCTGAACCAATACACGTTCGAACTTTGAAATTGTAATTACATCTACTACCATAAAATCGTCGAAAAACATAAAAATGTCCTATTTGCCCCAGAAACCTTTTTCACGTCGGTCAATAAGTCGGCATTCGCTGAGAAATAATAAGAATAAATAGGTCTCTAAGGTATTCATCTCCCGGAACGGTGTTTTATTCTAGTTTTGCATTCCTTAACTCAATTCGTCCACCAAGAAAAGGGTCACTGTTAGTAAAGTATTAGGTAATTATTATCGCCACTATTTGTCGTTGATTATGACGTTATTCGGTAACTAATTAAAAGATGCAAAACTAAAAATTACTTTGACCATTAATTACCGGTTGGATAAAACTGTCAATGGAGGTAGATTCTTATAGAAATAATTCTTAATTTGTTTTATATCGATTTTATAGTATGATAGCATTATCGAATGTCGAATTATTGTTTGTTTATATTATTGCGTTAATCATTCAGTATGAAATAATATATGTTTTAATATTTATATAAATATTAAGTAAAACTCTTTACTACGTCTATTATCGAAAAATTATGTTATCAGAAAGGAAGACGAGATCTTCCTCCATCTCAAAGGGAGGAAACTAGACCAGTCATTAAACATATATACTACTGTATAAAGTAATCAAAGATAATAGCTCGATTCAGAATTCGTGACGCCATTTTATTTGTTGATATCGCTATAAACTTATTGAGAGCTTAATATTGTCTTTTATTAACGCGAGTATCACACATTTAAATAAAATACTGTATACCGGATTAAAACGCGATTTATTATTTATATTGTTTAAATTATTTATCCCGACGTTTCGGATGCTTTACAGCAACCGTGGTCGCGGGGAGACAGAAAGATGACAGTTGTCTGATATTTGAAATGTCACAAAGTTGCCATAATAATGTGACATTTCAAATATCAGACAACTGTCATCTTTCTGTCTCCCCGCGAGAGATTTCTTGCGACAGCGAGCGTGTTTCGAATACTATCGAATCAATATATCTATACATATAATAAAACTGTAGAGGTCAAATGTCTGTACATAGAAAAAAATGCTTAAAACCGAGTCAGGGAGATGTAAGAAGAGAAATAGAACAAATCCCGGTTTTTTCAATTTTTTTGTTTCTCTGACTGTTTGTCTGTTTGTACGGGCTAATCTTCGAAACTGGTGGACCGATTTACATGAAATTTTGAATGACGGTACCTCCCCTTTCAACATCTTGGATACTTTTTATTCCGGAAAATAAAAGAGTTCCCAACATATAGGCTTTGTTTCATCGAAATCGGATATCGAAAAGAAAAGTTATCATCATTTATGAAGCCCACGCGAATGAAGTCGCGGGCATCAGCTAGTTATAAAATTTTCTACGATATTGGAAACAACATTTAGAAGTCTAGACGTTCATAATAGAGGTATAATTACATGAAATTATGTTCAACAGGAGTAATTTAAAGCTGATGAACGTTATTCCTTGGGAATTTTAATACATACATATGTCTTAATGTCCCTGAATTAGTATGTTTTATGAAATGATTGGATAGTAGATCTTTTTTTAGGTCGTCAAAGTAGTTGCATCATCCTTCAGATAAATTTCACTAAACATAAAAACGCCAAGCCGTTTCGTGAATAAAAATTCCTTTTTGAGAATTCCGGTACATCCCGTAAAAAAAAAAGGAATTTTTCAAGGATGCCTTGTGTATGTGTAATTTTGTCAACTGTTACAATATGTTTGGCACCACAGTTTGGCACAAAGATTGTGTTAGAACTTTTTTCCATCGATATCGGAAAATCATAAATGATGCTTGCAACTCCGTTCATCGTTTGGTTCTTCCCTGTTCTGTGGTTGTTCAATCTTCAAATCTAAGTTCCAAATATAAGATTAAATAAATAGTTAAAGATAAACTTAATAGAAAACCTTTGTGGCCGAATACTCTGATTCGCATATCTGCGTTTATATTTTTTGTGTTACAAATAAATCATTTCATTTCATTTAAATTAATATAAAATGACATACTTTACCTACTGGCTGTACCCGGCATGCATGTAAAATAAAAAAGTGCGTATGCAGAATAATCAAAGTTTCATCATAATCGGGCGAATATTTTAGGAGTGCGTATAGGACAATCATACTTTAACATTGATTTTTATTTATTTAGATAAAATATACATAGAAGAAAATAAATTCCAAAACATTTTAAGACACCTTTATTTTTTTATAATCGTTTCAGTATTCCCCGTAAGTAAGTCCAGTTCAGTATACAATTCATCATTTACACGATTCGCACCTGCCCCGTTTTCCTGTTACATTCAATACCAGTTTTGCAGAAGAAATGTCCAGTAAACTATGCGATATCAAAGTAAAGTTAAGTGCAAAAGTGAGTACGTAAAAGTGTATTCACGCGATAGTGAAGTGAAGTGAAATGGAGAAAGTCAGCTGATCAAAGGGTCAGCCGCGCACGCCCAAGAAACGCTTGGTTAGACGCATCATGGTAAGTGACTCTTTGTCTATCACCGGATAACGATAGATTGACTTATCCGTAGGACAAAGTCCGATATGTTTATATAGGACCAGTGTGTATAATTTTTGAAACCAAAAAAAATAATAGTAGAATGAAACCCATTGGAAAAGGAAGAGAATATAATAAAAATGAAAGTAAAAATAATTTACAATCATTTAAATAAAATACTGTATACCGGATTAAAACGCGATTTATTATTTATATTGTTTAAATTATTTATCCCGACGTTTGCTGAAAGCATCCGAAACGTCTATAAATAAATAACGATAAATAATTTAGACATTAAAAAACCGGTTTATCCGTTTTCCGGCAAAACTACAAGTCCTATGGAAAAAAGTTAAATGGCAAAGTTGTAGGTAATAAAAAGATCTACAACTTTTGTATTTACACTTTTTAATTAGTTTTCCTTTCATTTTTATTATATTCTCTTCCTTTCCCAATGGGTTTCATTCTACTATTTTTTTTTCACTCTTTACTTTTTTTGAAGGCTTCGGCACTGGTCTAATAATACCAAATCCCTTTTTTGTAACTTACATAAGGGGCCGTCCATTAATCACGTGAGGTTGTTTTTCTCATTTTTTGACCCCCCCACCCCCTTAAGATATTTGGTGAGGTTTGGGACCACTCCCCCCCCCCTCCCCCTGGATCACGTGTATTTTTTTGGAAGTCTATGGAAAGGCTATTTTTGACTGGAAAAAAATATTTAACAAATGGCGTTTTGATTCGAAAAACATTTATATGTATTTGCAATAAAATTAATGAATAATTAATTAATTAATTAATAAATTTTCGCGCCGTTCAAAATTTCGGTTCATAAATAGCGCTTTTTGACAAAAAATAAATAAAATTAATACACGTGATGTCTAACGAGACCCCCCCTCCCCCCTCGTGATGTTTCGTGATGTTTTCCGTACCCCCTCCCCCCCTTTTGAGCCTCACGTGATTAATGGACGGCCCCTAATTTACTAGTAAAATTATATTTTTATAAATAATTTTTTTCGAAGATAAATGTATGTAGTACGCGAGGCTATTGAAATTAACAAGAACACCAGATTCAGTAGAGAAAATGGTTTGAGAATTTCCAACACCTGGAATCCAATAATTAAAATATCTAAAACCCCAAATCAAACATAGTAAAAAACAAGAGGACACTGTTAGTCAACAATATAGAAAATTACAGTAAATATCAACTCCGTAGGAATAGATGGCGTTAATATGGCAACTTTATGACATTTCAATCACAAGTTTGCCCGTGAAAACGGTTGCTGAAAAGCATCCGAAACGTAAGCATAAATAATAAATCACTTTACATATGACGATTTAAACCTTCCGTGTCCGTTTCGTAACAATTATATTTCGTTATACAGCAGGTGTTCGGCGAGTGGGCCCAGGTGGAGGTGGTGGAGCTGGTGAATGATGGGTCAGGTCTCGCGTTCGGCATCGTGGGCGGTCGGTCCTCGGGTGTCGTCGTCAAGAGTGTGTTGCCGGGCGGCGTGGCTGACAGGGTGAGTAGATGACGTTTCATTTAGAATTGAGTCGTATTTATCGTAACAGGTATAAATCACAGGTATTTGACGGGCTCCTTGGTGCGTTCGGTAGAACACTTGGCGTACGCACGTTTACGCAATTTTCTGTAAGCTTGTCTAAGTGATGTTCTGTGGCTGAGGTATCACCTACCACCAAGTGAACCTCATGCTCGTATATCAAAAACTAACATAAAAGTAAGGTATTCAAAAATAACAGATAACAGTTGTTCCTGTGTTTGTGATATATCTGGTATTGAAAATATCATGCAATACTGAATAACAAATGTTCAACAAATACTAGTAACAGCCAAGCCATTACAAAACAACTGTGATTTTACCTGCCTCAGTTAAACATCTATGATTGTCGCTTGCTAAAACGAGAAGCACCTAGTTTATATTTATTCGTTTCATATTAAGGAAAACACCTTAAAAAGTCACTCCTAAATTAAATCGTATTATCTGTAATTCCTTTAGTAGCTAAATAAAGGACTGTTATTTAATAACAGATATTTACATTTGTTATTATTGAGTAACAGTAACAGGTATAACAGATATCATGTTTGATCTGTTATCACCCACGTCTACCCACTTCATTTTTCAAGTCCTACCGACCCCATTGTAAGATCAAAGTAAGTAGCCTTACTGAAAAGATCAACTAAGCTAGCCTGTGGAGTGAAAACTTCAAATCTGTAAACCAAATGAGTGCATTTTGCCAAGTCGGAGTTAGGTGAGGTCTGATATAAGGCGCCTATTTTGAATCCATGAAGGTCTTATATATGTAGTTTTCTAGCTCTTGTTTTACGTAATGGGCAGTAATTATATTTGGAAAAGTTTTGAATACAAGTACTAATTTTTTGAAGCCGGTTAAAAAATGTTCACCTACAATGCGGTAATTGGAAAGCTATTTAGACGGACACAGTATTAATCCAAATGTCCATTTATTTTTCCCTCATAAAACTATTTAAAAGAAAATGAAATGCAATTATTTAAAGTAATAGGGGACGGACGCTCGCATCAATTTGCTAATAAACTCCGCGATCTTATAATTTATCATAATAGTCCTTATACCGCACTACGACGCCTCTGTTTTTCTGTGTTGTCAACTGGGTATTAAATTTTTTGGGTAAACCAAATAAAAAAAATGGCCAAGTGCGAGTCGGACTTGCGCACGAAGGGTTCCGTACCATCTACTATATAAAAATACTAGCGACCCGCCCCGGCTTCGCACCGGTGCAATGCTGATTCAAATTCAAATTCAAATTCAAAAATCATTTATTCATTTAGGTAACACAATGTACACTTATGAACGTCAATAAAAAATACATATTAAATGCTTCTAGTTTTACATTTACTGCCAGTTCTCAAATCAAGGGCGTAGAACGGACGAGAAGAACTGGCAAGAAACTCGCCGCCACTCTTTTTTAATCGCCAAGTTTTTGTTTTACAAAAATTTGGTAAAGAGCTGCAACCATTACACCATGTTCCACATGACATCTTTAAGTAATTAACTATAATAATCGAAAAATATATATATAAACGAAAAAATAAAAATAAAAATAAATAAAAACAAAGATTTGTCCTCTATCAGCAGAATGTATGGTGAAATAGGAGCACTCACTTACATTCTCGTGGGAACAACACGCAAATACATAGACGAAATAACTAATATCACCGCATACACGAATTCAAGTTCGACCAGTCACCAGATACTAAATACACTACAGAAAAACTGTTATTATTATACATATAAACCTTCCTCTTCAATCACTCTATCTATTTAAAACCTCATCATCGCAATACGCATCAATCCGTTGCGTAGTTTCAAAGATTTAAGCATACAAAGGGACAGAGAAAGCGACTTTGTTTTATATAACTATGTAGTGATGAAGTCGGGTTTTCCTTCCTGACGCTATAACTCCAGAACGCACGAACCAATTTCCACGGTTTTGCATTCGTTGGAAAGGTCTCGCGCTCCGTGATGTTTATAGCAAAGAAAATTCAGGAAAAATTTCAACAGAAAAGCGGGAAAATCTTTTTTCTTTAAGAATAATTATATAATTTCGAAGCCAAAATTGTGGCAGAACAACGTCTGCGGGGTCCACTAGTTATTTATAAAAATGGCATATGGAAGCGCTACATATTTATATTTTTATTTATTAAATATACGAATATTTATTTTATCCTGTTTTTTTTAGTATTAGTAGCGGCAACAGAAATACCTCATCTGTGAAAATTTCAACTGTCTTACTATCACGGTTCATGAGATACAGACGTACAGACGGACGGACAGCGGAGTAATTAGGTCCCATTTTACCCTTTCGGTACGGAACCCTAAAAGTGGTCATCAATTTAAAGGGGGATTATTCTGTATACAAAACAAACACAATATACTAATGTAGTTATTTTTTTTAAATAATAATAATTTGTTTGGATTACAAATAATATAGTTTTCGGAGTTTTGGATAAGTATTATATTGTTAAAACAACTATATCGTCAGTGGAGAGGCAAAACTGCTAAAGGCTTTGTCCAAAATAGAGTAATGTAAAATTTCAATTGCAGAGGTGGATATAATATAATTTCAACTCAAAAATATAAGAGATTTTTTTAAAATTATTTAAAAAAAACAAAAACCGACTTCGAAACTTTACCTACATTTACAGTTATCGCGTAACAAACATACAAAAAAACCACATACAGTCGAATTGAGCAAATCCTTCTTTTCTGAAGTCGATTAAAAAATAAACTTTAAATCTCATTTCCCACAAGTATAGTTTTGGCGCTTTAGCAGTTTCACATTTCCACTGACGATATAATAAACTCGTATATGTGGACAAGTCAAGTGTTAAATACATAAAAAACCATAAATACATGCGTATTTATACTAGCCAATGATATCCATTAACTTTTATTACTTGTTCTCCTGTTTTTCTCATTTGGACCTTAAAAAAATCTGATCATTAAAAAAAGCAATCAAACATCATCAAAGTACCCCACTAATCAGCAAGATATACCTTCGTAAATCACAAAGACAGATGGTAAGTACCATGGTTTGGCACAAAGCTGTTAATTGTAAACAATTTGACATTTACGAGCGCGAACACGCGGAAGAAAGTTGCGTAGTGAAAAAGAGATTGATAAACAAGGCTTATTATGAACGCTTTGTTTACGGTGTTCGACACACTTTATAAAATTAGAACTGTTTACCTGAAACCCTTTAAATTACTGCACACCAGGGACTGAATACCGGGTAATTTACTATGGGAGTTATACCGGTATAATAAAGGTTTTTGTTAATATTCTTTCTTTTTTATTCATATTTACTGAAAAATATAACTGTAGTAAGTTTAGTGTGTATTACTATTTAAAACTAATATCATGGTATCTCAGTCAGACACGTATTTTGGAAAATAAAATTTAACCGGTTTTCATTCCTTCCTGCCGGGCTAGCATGACCGCCACGAGATATATCTCGCGCGAGAGAAGACAAACTAAGATGTTAAATATCTCAATATATTATATCTCGACATCGACAATTTTGATACAAAAGATATCTCGATCGACAAATGTATCTATTTTTGATATTAAAAGTCGAGTTTTAAGTGTAATTGTCATGTTAGACCCGAAAGAAATAAAGCGATAGTCGATTGAAACACGAGAAAACGGTAGACAAAATTTTGTCGCGCTTGTCATGCTAGGCCGGCTGCACACTAAGGGCCTCTAGATACGACGGTGGCTTTTCTTCCTTTTAAAACATTAAAAGATGTTACTTTTACATTTTTTTTATGTTAGAAATCGACAGACGAGCATGAGGTTCACTTGATGGTAGGTGATACCTCAGCCACAGAACATTAGTCAGTAATGCGCTGTCCACCTACTTTTTACTTCGATCATTCGGAAATCCATAGACTGCAACCGAAACGCGCAATATGCACTTCACGGTTCTTCCACCTATGAACGGTGGTTCGTTACCCGGTCGGAATTTTGATATTCCTCCCATCTGATCAATTCCCGTAGTTACTAGACGTAGGGAAGACATGCTTACAGAAAATTATAAAAATGTCGTCCCGTTGGGATTCGAACCCACGACCCATCGATGCGCACGGCAGGTGCCGCGTCAACGAGCTCGTCGAACATCTCTACATTCACGTCACCCTACATAATGATTGTAACTGTATGATTAAATTCCGCTGTGAGCGCGGGTCATAAATATGTATTAATATTTAATATGCATCAAAAAGGGAGAAACTGAGTAACTAATTTACAAACGAATTGCCTATTCCACCAAGGTTGTATGGGTCTATTATAGGCGTCTAGTAAATAAGAATAAGGAAATAAGTGTCGAATTCTTATTCTTCTTATAGAAATACTAGTTTTTCGATTTATATGGAGCAGTCCGTATTCCGACAAATGCCCTCTTCGTTATTAGAAGTGAGTGTATTGTCGCATGTCCAGAACATGAAAGTGTAAAACCATAGGTAAAATTAATGTATGCGGGGCGCTGTATAATCTGCTTCTTCTAGGATGGGCGTCTGCGCAGCGGCGATATGCTGCTACGTATCGGCGCAGTCTCAGTGGTGGGCATGTGCGCGCGACAAGCTGCAGCGGTGCTGCGACAATGCGGCGCGTGCGTGCGACTACTGGTTGCTAGGCCCGCACACAGCTTGCAAGCGGTAAGTGTCCCTGTTAGAAGGAGGATATTCTGTAGATTTTTTTATGTTAGATATCGACAGACGAGCATGAGGTCCGCTTGATGGTAGGTGATACCTCAGCAACAGAACGTCAATTCGATGATGCGCTGTCGACCTACTTTTTACTTCGAGCATTCGGAAATCCATAGACTAAAACCGAAACGCGCAATGTGCACTTATACGTAAAAATACAATGTCTATTACAAATATTACATATTATTATATTAAATTAGATTGTATAGTGCGATTGCGTCTTGCAAAATTTATTTTTATCCACAATGTTTTATCTTTGAACCAACGATATATACCAAAATTTGAGCCAAATCGGAGGTAACAGTTATTTAGAAGTATTCAAAAAATCATTTCTCGGACAATACTGAGATGCGCAAAAAATCCCTTCACACTTTAACGCATCATCGAAGAGAAGATTTGTACTAAATTTGAGCCAAATCGGAGGTAACAGCTATTCGGAAGTATATCCCCTTTTTAATATTCTCATTCGAGTTAAAACCATAGCCATGTCAATATGCTAATGACTCTCCGGTCTATATTTAAAACCAATTTTTATGCTGACTGCACGGAAATTTCCTTGACACGAGCGGGCTTGCTGACGCAAAGTAATTATGAAGAGATGTTTATTGAGCGCTCTGCATACATATTGTATTACAGAACTGGTATAAGATTTTTAATTACTTCCGTCGCTCATTGGTTGGTTAGGTTTAGCGGAGGTCCCGGATTCGAAGGGGAAATAATACAAAATATTGTTTGTATAATACTGAAACAGAACCACACAAAGTTTCTAAGTTTTGCTAGAAGCGGAAGTACCTCTTTGGTTGTATGAAAAGCTTTAGAAGTCTAAAAGTTTTTCGTTGGTTAATAACGAGAGGTGTAAAAGAAATTTAACAGAGTAGTGACCCACTGATTAAATTAAACTCCTTTTATTTAAATCTATATGTATAGTTCTTTCTTCTATAATCCGTCGTACCAATACATACATTGATCGATAACGTTCAATTAATCAGAGTTACCGTATTCTACAAAACCACAGATTACACAAACAGTTGGGATAGTCCAAAAGAAACGCTCTATTTTATGTTCTTATGCATCTGCATATACTATAAGTATCCTATATATCTTGTCTCCGGTATGTATCTACATACCGGAGACAAGATATATAGGATACTTATAAATACATATTTAACTAACTAGTAGATTATTAATATACTTAGCTTGAATCACAAACCATAATATTGCGCTTATCTAAGAAAGAAATAATAAAAATACAATAGACAACAAAGTGTATTTAAATTTTATTAAAAAATTGAATATACTGTAAATTTATAGAAATTTCAAGGCGGCTAGTTTCAAGCACACTTCAGATAATTCTCCAAGAAGTACTAAGCATCATCAAATCAAATGACTTGGTTCATAAATTTTGCCATAACTTAAATAAAACAGATTTTATTTAATCTTTACATTTTACTTTGATTTTTATGATGATTTGTGTTAGTGTTAATACTTAATTTATCTTAGAATGTATGCGTATGTTGTGTAAGAGTTATACATATTTAAATTCCTCCATGTAAGGATCGCACTGTGAAAAGGGAGGCAAAGGCACTTTCCGTGATCATGACAGTCTGGCCCCTAACATAGCTTATAACTTTGCGTTCATTGAACATCAATACATTTTTTTTATATTAATATCGACTAATAAGGTATTGGCACGATTGGCAATAACTATACTAACGCAGCCATAACATAGAGCTTTCGATACATTTTTTAAAATGTCAGATATCGACAGACGAGCATGAGGTTCACTTGATGGTAGGTGATACCACAGACACAGTACATCAGTTAATGATGCGCTGTCGACCTACTTTTTACTTCGAGCATTCGGAAATCCATAGACTGAAACCGAAACGCGCAATGTGCTCTTCACGGTTATTCCATCTATGAACGGTGGTTCGTTACCCGGTCGGAATTTCGATTTTCCTCCCACCCGATCAATCCCACATATACTCATTAATATTTAACAAAACTATTTCAACTATGCCAAGTATAAATAGGCAGTTGTATACTGAATCGGGCGTTTTATCGTAGCATTCCAACTGTTGTGATTAATCTGTGACAAAGTTCAATAAGCGTCAGTTTCATCGGATATCATTTAATAGACTGCTGTTCGTTTCCGGTGACGGTGAGGAATTTCCGCAAGTTCTACTCGGCGATGAACAGAATAAACACGTTTTCTTTTGAAGTCTTTTTGATAAAATGTATTGAGATTTACCTATGATATAATACTTTTTTATGTTAGATATCGACAGAAGAGGATGAGGTTCATTTGATGGTACAAACACATGCGACTCTTTTAGTTTTTTAGTTCGAGCATTCGGCGATCCATAGATTGAAACCGAAACGCGCAATGTGTTTTTCATGGTTTTTCCATCTATGAACAGTGTTTCGTTACGTTCGGAATTTCGATGTCCCTCTTATCCATTTGTAATGCCTGAACTGACCAGACGTAGGGAAGATATCTTACAGAACATTATAAACATGTCGTCCCGCCGGGATACGAACCCGCGACCCATCAGAGCGTAAGGTAGGCCAATCAAAGGCGCCAACGAGCCCGTCAAATATTATATTTATGTATATTGCTCTTACAGAGTTATAATATTTCTCGATAAATTATTTATTAGTTATCATATTTATACAATAGATTTCGACAAGATATCTCGATCGAGACTTTTGACATTAGAAGTCGAGTTTTAAGTGTGTCATGTTAGACCCGGAAGACATAAAGAGATACAATTATCTCATTAATCAATATTAAAACACGAGAAAACGGTCGATAAAATTTTGTCGTGGTTGTCATGCTAGGCCGGCTGGTCGGAAGTGATAATAGTAGCTTTGTCTCTCTCTAATAGTCTGTTTCCTTATTTAGTCGCTTGGCGCATCGCAAGCTCCGATCGTGCCGTCTCGCTTGCTCACGGATCCGATCGAGTTGGAGCGAAGTCTCTCGGAGGCGGGTCATGATGGGTTTGGGGCTTTGTGCGAAGACACCACACCGCCGTCACCACCGCCTACCATTATTGAAGAAACTTATCACCACAGGGTATGTTTCCAGACTTACAATTTGAAATAGTTATATTATACCTATAATTTGTAATAGGCAGTGGTTGCAGCTCCTTACGGCAGTGGCCGCTGCTGTTTTTCTATATACGATTCAAATCTATCGGAACCAAAATCTAAATCGAAGGTGCAAAATCAATCGGAAGTTCTGACCTTACGGAACCAGTCGAAACTCCGTAACATCCCTAATAGTAATTTTTTTTTATATCAGATATCGACAGACGAGCATGAGGTTCACTTGATGAAATAATACCGTATTAAACTATAAAGATCTTCGCCCGGTTAGTATTCTGCCATGTCTATCCAAGGTATTGGAGAAAATAGTATGTAACCAACTTATTGAATATATGGAGGCAAATAATATTCTGCCAGAATTTCAATCGGGGTTTCGAAAAAATAGAGGCACAAATACGGCCTTGATTGATGTTGTGGATAATGTTTTGGGGTCTCAGGATCTTGGAAAAGCTACTCTGTTGGTGTTGCTGGACTATTCACGAGCTTTTAATACTTTGAACATTAAACTTCTGTTAGCAAAACTTTCCTATTATGGATTTAGTGACAAAGTCGTGCAGTGGTTCAGCAGTTACCTAGGAAAACGTTTACAAGCTGTTGCAGTCGTACTGGAGGACGGAACGACGTCGCTTTCTCAGTTTTGTTCTCTTTCTCGCGGTATACCGCAGGGATCAATTTTGGGTCCCTTGCTATATATTCTGTACAGTGCGGATGTAGTGCAGAACATAAAATACTGCCGCTATCATATGTATGCGGATGACCTTCAGTTATACATATCGTTCCGTCCAGATCAATCACACTTGGCTATAGAGCAATTGAACTACGATCTCAACAGTATTGCAGAATGGTCAGAGAGAAATGCGTTGGTTCTTAACCCTGAGAAAACGAAATACATGCTACTTGGGACGCCTTCTCAATTAGAAAAGACTAAACAACTTAATATTCATATTAAAATTGGAAACAAAAGTATAGAACGTGTTTGTGAGGCTCGCAATCTAGGGATCATTTTTGACGAGAATTTGAGATTCGAAAAATATGTCAATAAAAATATAGCTAACTGCTACTATCGACTTAAGACACTTTATCGTATAAGAAATTATATTGATACTAAATTACGTCTTAGACTATGCGATTCCCTTATCTTGTCGAAACTGAATTTCGGAGACGTGGTATATGGGGATCGATTACTTACTCGCTCTAGGAAGGCAATACAACGTGTACAAAACGCGTGTGCACGCTATTGCTGGGACATACCTGCCCGATCCCACATAACTCCGTTTTTGAACGATGCCGGAGTTCTTAACATGAGTGGCCGCAGAAAAGTCCACTTTGCAGTAATGCTTTTCGGTGTAATAAAGACCAAAACACCATATTACCTTGACAGTAAATTGACTTGGCTAGGGGATTTCAATGCCACTTATTTCACAAGAGCCTCTCAATACGGACTGGCTGTCTTAAAACACCACAGTGCTGCTTTTAGAGGAAGTTTTCGCTACAATGCAACCAAATGCTGGAATAATCTTCCACCTCCTCTTCGTGACTTACAAACCGTCGAAAACTTTCGTCGGAAATGTAAGTCACTATTGTTGGAAAGACAAAAACAATATCAGCTTTGGTTGCATTGGTGGTGAAAAAAAAAAATATTTGTGTAGTCTGTTACTGTTAAAATATGCTTGTCGCTATATGTTTATTTATTACTCCTTTTTTATTTGAATACATTTATATTTTTCTTACCATTATATGAGATTTATGTACATATATACGTTGTTATTATTTATTTATTTTAGGTAGAGTGCACTGTATCTCCAGAGTCAAACGGGCACCGCTGAAAATCAGTGCTGTGACATAGCCACGGCTGTGTCACAGATAATCCTGAGTCGGTGTCCTATTTCCGGCACTGCACAGGAACTCTCTGATGTTAAATTATTCGTTATTTAAATACGTTCTTGTTTAATTCTATTT
Organism: Anthocharis cardamines; assembly: GCA_905404175.1. Taxonomy (NCBI): domain Eukaryota; kingdom Metazoa; phylum Arthropoda; class Insecta; order Lepidoptera; family Pieridae; genus Anthocharis; species Anthocharis cardamines. The sequence goes on from FR989974.1 coordinate 1,712,725, forward strand.
TGTTTTGTACCTTTATTATTATTATTTTTTTTATTCTATTTTTTAAGTGTATCCTGTGAGTGTTTTGGGAAATAAATGTTTTTTCTTTCTTTCTTTCTTTTTTCTGATGGTAGGTGATACCTCAGCCACAGAACATCAGTCAATGATGCGCTGTCGACCTACGTTTTATTTCGAGCATTCGGAAATCCATAGACTGAAACCGAAACGCGCAATATGCACTTCACGGTTTTTCGGGAATTTAGATATTCCTCCCACCCGTTCAATGCCTGAAGTTACCAGACGTGGGGAAAACATGCTTACAGAAAATTATAAACATGTGGTCCCTGTGGAATTCGAACCCACGACCCATCAATGCGCACGGCAGGTATTCTACCGAACGAGCCAACGAGCCCGTCAATCCGTTTATTTTCAAAGTATCTTTGTTCACAGCCCGTAGCGTCAATAGTAGCGGTGGTACCACGGGAAGCTTTAGCACCATCACCGCGCCCCCCACCGCTCATCACCATACCACCACCTAAACCCCCTCCACCATTAAGGTAAGTTAAACTCCTAATATTGTCTTTCATTAACGCGAGTATCACACATTTAAATAAAATACTGTATATCGGATTAAAACGCCATTTATTATTTATATTGTTTAAATTATTTATCCCGACGTTTCGGATGCTTTTCAGCGACCGTGGTCATGGCTCAGACTGACCACGGTTATAAATAATTTAATCCGGTATACAGTATTTTATTTAAATATTATAAGATTCAGTAGAATTTATCTAGTATTACTAAAATATCAAGAGCCATTGATGTATGATGAACTCCATCAGAAATGAAATGAAAATGGTTGTATGTAGCCATTACTTATTAAAAAAAATATCATTAGAGTATTGAAATAAATGAAAAAACAAATAAAAAATAAATAAAAATAAACAAATAACTTTGACGGGCTCGTTGGCGTGTTCGGTAGAACACCTGCCGTGCGCATCGATGGGCCGTGGGTTCGAATCCCACCGGGACAACATGATTATAATTTTCTGTAAGCATGTCATCCCAACGTCTGGTAACTTCAGGCATTGATCGGGTGGGAGGAATATCGAAATTCCGATAGAACCGTGAAGTGCATATTGCGCGTTTCGGTTTCAGTCTATGGATTTCCGAATGCTCGAAATAAAACGTAGGTCGACAGCGCATCATTGACTGATGTTCTGTGGCTGAGGTATCACCTACAATCAAGTGAACCTCACGCTCGTCTGTCGATATCTAACATAAACAATATCCAGGCTGCCGCTAGACATGGCGGTGCGCGGGAGTTGCCAGCCGGAGACGTTGAGTTACGAGGTGGAATTAAACAAGGACTCCGCGCTGGGGCTGGGCATCACCGTCGCGGGGTACGTGTGTGAACAGGGTGAGTGATTTTTTAATGAATATATCATAACACATTAGAATCAGATAAAATAAGGGTAACGGGATACATTATATGGAGGCAGTGCCAACTTGGGGATTTTCCCCCCAAATTTAGGGAGAATCAAGATGTCCAGGGAGTTTTTAGGATATTTATTTATTTAGAACTCTTTATTGTTAAATATGATATAAAAATAAAATTATTTTTAAGCAAAAAACACGTAGTTTTGAAGTCGGTTTTTGTTTTTTGCTTAAAAATATATTTTTTTCGAAATTTTGTAGGAAGTGTATGTATTTACATTCATTAATCCTTAGATAATAATTTAGTAGACCTACCACTAAACGTGCTGCTCAAATGAGACAGCGCGCCGTGAAAGGAACCACAAAGCAAAACATCATCTACGTATTGTTATTAAAAAAAACACCAAACCAATGCCGATAAACGACATAGATATGTGTCTGCCCCATTGGGAATTCACTTACTCATGTTCTATGTGGACCGAGTTTGTTCTGTCTAAAGCCTAGAATATTCAAAACACTTATATAAAAAACAATGTAAGCATAATATGGAGAGAAACATCTTGTAATCGTGATAAGTGTTATCAAGAACATCGTTCAACATGTAATTTATCTTACAGAGTAAACAATATATTTCCGAAGTATAAGATCCTCGAATAAACCAGGCAAGAAAATACCGAAGATATATTGTATATTGTGGGGAACAAGTTATAAGCTTAGTACGATTTGCTTTAGGAAATAGTTCTATTCATTCAGGATCATGATATTTCTTCGCAAAAGATGTTGTGATGAGATATTGTGTTTTATCGTCAAATGGTTATGAGTAAATATGAAATAGTTTCGAAGTATATTTAAAATATTAAATATCGTTGTTGCCCTTATTTAGCTGATTATTTCGCGTCATCTCGTCAGCCAATGGCGCTGATCTTTGACGACATGTAAATTGAAATCGGTCGTATCATGCGACTTCTTTTGTCTTTAGAAAAAATTGTATACGCATTAAAACACTGGTCAACACGTGAACGTATAAGGAAACACATAACTTTATTAACTTATAGAGTTTGTTACCTTATCGAGTTTCCAATGTGTATCTAACATAAAGAACAACTATCTATCTAGATACGACTTTTATTTACCACTTAGATAACACATAATACTTATATCTACTTTAACTGCTAAAAATTAAAAATAATAATTACAAAATAATGGCAAGTTAAAAATATCCGCCCCAAATTCGTTCGATCGCAATTTACATATGTCATTTGTAACTTAAACGGCTTTCTATAGGATTTTTGAAAAACTGCAATTGTTAGGAGATTATTTTGCTATCTTTTAAGGTTAAGCTACAGAGTCATGCTCGATAATGGACTTTTACACAACTTAATGACAAAACTTTGAATTTCCTCTCCTATACAAAAATAAATTAAAACATACATCACCTCTCTTATCCATCAGGGTAGGCAGAGATCGCGGAATTCCATATGCTCCGATCCTTACATACCACTTTCGCTTCTTCCACTTTTATCGTATGAGTACTTTTGACCTGAGGGCCTAGCACGAACAACTTGCGAAAAACTTTTCGTATCGCCGAGCTGTCATTACTCATTTATATGAAATTTCAAATGATTTCTCATACAACTGATAGATGGACGATTCGAATACTTTTTCGATAGTCGTTCGTGCTAGGCCCTCTGGATATAAACACTTGACTCTCCATGTTTCAAAAGTAGTGAAAATCGTATCAAAGTTCATTGTGCGCTTTAGAAGATGTAAATTGTAGACAGATGTAAATAGCGATTTAATTTTATATCAGTAAAAACTCACGTTTTGATGAGATTTGATGATCCGATAATTGACCCTCAAAATAATTAATTTATAGATAAAATAATTTATCGGATTAATAAAACCGCTAACGCTTATGATTTAAACCAAAATGTAATTTATTTAAGTAATGGACGATACAGTTACCTTTGCAGTATTTTTTTTCAGTTAATTACGATGTATGTACGGTAATGGGATACTCTTAAAGGATTCATGAATATGTACCTGCCACTGTATAGATTTAGAGTTTTTCTTAGAACAATCTAAGACATTAAGGTACTACAATTCCTTCTGCCTACGACCTCGGTGGTTTTAAGAAGAAATGTAGAGCCTCTACATTTTTAAAAGGCGACAACGCATCTTAGACGTTTCACGGATATTCATGGACGGTGGTGATTCCTTACCATTAGGTTTTAGTTAATATAGGGAGCAATATTTTCAATCCTCCCGATAGATGATGGAGGCATTCGGAAGGGAAACGCTCATTTTAAGAAACTATAATTAGTTTAGATCTAAAATATGTTTTTCTTTTTGTATTACGAATTTTCTCGTGCTTATGTATCAAGTAAACAATATATTAATCAGTCTACGATAGGTACATATATCTCGTATTTTAAAACTAAAAAAAAAATGTATTCATTGGAATATTTGTTTTTTTTTTATTCAGAGGAGCTGAGCGGGATATTTGTCAAGAGTATCAGCGCTGGGAGCGCGGCTGATCTCTGCCGGAAGATTCAAGTGAATGACAGAATTATAGAGGTAAGGTTTGACCTCCATGGCTTAGTGGTAAGCCCGTTGCGTTCAGCACCGGAGATCCTGGGTTCAAGTCCTGGAGAAAGAAATTTAAAAAAATGTTAAATTCGGGCATAGAATTATTGATCACATGTAGTTGAAATAAATATGAAATTTTCTTTATGATTGGAATAGTTTGTCATTGATAGTTAGAGGACGGAATTAGGGTCTAGTACGATAATGGGTAATGTCTTTTTCAATAACAATATTAATTATACTATTTGTTTAATAAACAAATGGAAATATATGGAATCATTTTAACTTTATATTTACTTAATACATATAAATTAATGTAGCCATCTTTAATCGGTCGGTAATAGGTGTCTTTACATTATCTATACATATAATAAAACTGTAGAAGTCGAATGTCTGTACATAGAAAAAAATGCTAAAAACCGAGTCAGGGGGATGTAAAAAGAAAAATAGAACAAATCCCGATTTTTTCAATTTTTTTTGTTTCTCTGTCTGTTTGTCTGCTTGTACGGGCTAATCTCCGAAGATACTGAACCGATTTTAATGCAATTTTCATAAATATTAATATATTGTTCGATGAAGCAAAGCCCGGGGCAACATATAGGCTTTGTTTCATCGAAATCGGTTGTCGGAAATAAAAGTTATCATCATTTAAAGATCATGTAGGTACATGTAATGCAAACTGACTCGCGTGGAACTTTTTCGAATTATCAGATGTCAATAACAGTTTGATATGGAAATAAAATAGATTGATTATTTCGCCGCTTTCAATATGTATTCTTGGAATAGTGGATATTAATATATCAGCTTTCGCCAACGGTTTTTCCGAACCGATACGACTTGGAAACCTGCAAAAAGCGAGCCTACATCTTTCTTAAAGGCCGGCAACGCACCTGCAAGCCCTCTGGTGTTGCGGGTGTCTATGGGCGGCGGTGATCACTTACCATCACGTGAGCGGCCTGCCCGTTTGCCCCCTATACTATAAAAAAAACGTATGTAGAAACCTTCCTCAAAAGCTCAGCTTAAGATGAAGCCCACGCGAACGAAGTCGCTGGCATCAGCTAGTGTTTTATAAATACCATATAATTCCCTATAAAGTAATAAAAACAATGGCAATTAATTTAATAGTCGTGTCCACAGCTCGTTAGGGCTGGAACTCCGACAGCGGGAGACTTCACGCAGGGCTCCCATTAACTTCCAATTATTCGATCAAACAGTTACAGAGGCTATTTACTTTTCTGATAAAGGTTTTATTGGTTAATTAACATGAGAAAGCGGTGCGACCCTAAATTTTGAATTATTTGAAATATGTGGATATTATTATATAGTCATAGATCATATTATGATGTTGTAGAGTAAGCGCTTTTTGAAAAAAAAACCACACGCTGTATTATTATTTGTTACATCATTCGATAGTGTCGTTGTTCTATATCCATATATGTAAGTATATACATATAAATAAAATTGTAGAGTTCAAATGTCTGTACATAGAAAAAAATGCTAAAAACCGAGTCAGGGGGATGTAAGAAGAAAAATTGAACAAATCCCGATTTAAATGAAATTTTCCATGGTGGTACCTTATATCCCCGGTGAACATTTTAGACACTAAAATTAAAGAGTTAAAAAAAAATTGAACATCCAGACGCATGGCGGTATCCATCCTTACCTAGTCGGCATTCCTTCACACCGACATCTACAATCTGCGACAAGAATCAATACGAAGACGTCTAATCCTGAATCGCGCTATATAAATATTTCGGAGCGCTGACTATATATACAACATTTCGACATCAACCACTGGGGCCTTAGGGCCGGCCAGTCAGTGGTTCGACTAGTCGAGGTTCCTCGCTTTATGTTGGAGGAAGACCACACCTCCCTACCTCCACAACTCCGTACAAGTCGTTTCGCCTCCTCTTTCATTATGCGAACCCTCACTGCGTCTTAGACATGGGTAACTCAGCGAAATTCCCTGCGCCAACTCAGCAACTCAGGCGCAGTGTAGTGCGTCGGCTCCTTGAGTCAACTCAAAATTGCGCCACGACGCAACAAAATGGGACGCGCAAAGCGAGCAGTGAAACCTCCGAAACGCACGCAACTCCACGCTCATAGTTCACTCAGTGAGTGAGGTACTGCGCCGTGCGCCAACACATTATGAACGTGTGAGCTGACTCACCCTGCGCAGTGAAGCGTGCCGGCGCAATTGCGCGGTGCAGCGCAGTGTTACCCATGTCTATTGCGTCTGTCTTTCCCGAACCATATAGCTTGGGCCTCTTCAAAACAAGAGTAAATAGGCACCTTCTATGCAGTTTTGACAGCATTACCACTTACCATCAGTGGGATAGTGGTCAAACAACTGCCTATTAAGTTTAAAAAACAACTCATCAAAGTGTAGGAAAAACTACTTTTTCTTCTTCCTGCTCAGTTCCCTTTTTTATTTGGGGTCGGCGCAGTATGTTCTCTTTTTCCATTCTCTTCTTTCACTCGCCATATCATCAGTCACACCTCTCAAACACATATCATTCTTCACACAGTCAATCCATGTCTTTTTTGGGCTCCCTTTTCCACTATACCAAAAAAAAACTACTAGCAAAAATAATGAAGAAATAAAAAAAATATTAAAAACAATAAGATTTGTTACGTTTCTAAGAAACAACCGTTATATTGTACTCAGCTGGAAATGGCGAGTAATTTTATCAATTGGATGTCAACGCAGATGATTGCTTTACCCTTAGAATTGTCTCACTCGTTACAACTATAATACCTAGAGATACTAGACACCAGTATTCAGCCGGCCTAGCATGACAACCGCGACAAAATTTTGTCGACCGTTTTCTCGTGTTTTAATCGATTATCGCTTTATTTCTTCCGGGTCTAACATGACAATTACACTTAAAACTCGACTTTTAATATCAAAAATAGATATTTTAAAATAGATAATAGATATTTGTCGATCGAGATATGTTTTCTATCAAAATTTTCGATGTCGAGATATAATATATCGAAATATCTCACATCTTATTTTGTCTTCTCTCGTTCGCGACATATCTCGTGGCGGTCATGCTAGGCCGGCCGATTGCGATAATGTTTTTATAGAATAGTGTGAAATAGTTGTAAGCATGTTTTCCCCACATCAGCTGGTAACTTTGGTCATTGATCGGGTGGGAGAAATATCGAAATTCCGACCGGGTAACGAACCACCGCTCATAGATCGAAAAACCGTGAAGTGCATATTGCGTCGGTTTCAGTCTATGGATTTCCTAATGCTCGAAGTAAAAATTAGGTCGACAGCGCATCACTGATTACTATTCTGTAGCTGTGAACCTACTATCAAGTGTATTGTAAAAAAAAAAACACACGGGTGAAAAGTAGATGTACTATACACAAAGCGACTCTAAAATCCCTTATTCGGTATGTTACGGAAGTGGTTTTACCGGAACCGAATTCGGAATCGGAGATTTTAATTTGGTTTATCGGAACCGGAATCGGTACCGAAATCGGAATCGGAGGTAGACACAAAAGAGAGATGTGTAATAAAATAAAATTACAAACATTATTCATCAGTTACATTTATATCAGTTCCAAAAAGTAAACATCTACCTGGGTGTGATATATAAAAATAAACTAATTTTCTTAAATTCTAAAAAGTTAATTAAATCAAATGACGCTGACCGCGGCCACCGCCGCCGATGTGTCTCGATCTCCGATTCTAATTTATCGGAACCGAAATCGGAATCGGATTTGCAAAATCAATAGGAAGTTCCGTCTTTTCGGAACCGAAATCGAAGCTCCGTAACATCCCTGCCGGGCTAGCATGACCGACACGAGATATGTCGCGGACGAGAGAAGACAAACTAAGATGTATGATATCTCGATATATTATATCTCGACATCGACAATTTTGATAGAAAATATCTCTCGTTCGACAAATATATCTATTTTTTGATATTAAAAGTCGAATTTTAAGTGTAATTGTTATGTTAGACCCGAAAGAAATAAAGCGATAGTCGATTAAAACACGAGAAAACGGTAGACAAAATTTTGTCGCGCTTGTCATGCTAGGCCGGCTGATCCCTAGTTAGCGTAGTAGAGTCATTTATATAACTTGTTTCCACATATTACACTTGAAGCCGAGTGGAGACAATGCTACCAATAAGCGATATTGAAACTCCAACACGACCTCATTTCCGATGCATTTCTATTGTTAAACTTGTATTTAAAATGCAGATTGCAACGTATAAAGCTGAATATTTCGTTTCTGCGGGAACGTTATTTGTTGTTCTGAATAATGCTGAGTGTATTGAAATAGTTTTTAATATTCCGAGTGCTGTATACATTTGTTATGATATGTATACTATAAACATAAGTTATCTACTATATAAAAATAAGTCGGGTTTTCCTTCCTGACGCTATAACTCCAGAACGCACGAACCGATTTCCACGGTTTTGCATTCGTTGGAAAGGTTCGAGCTCCGTGAGGTTTATAGCAAAGAAAATTCAGAAAAATTTCAACAGAAAAGCGGGAAAATCTTTTTTCTTAAAGAATAATTATATAATTTCGAAGCCAAAATTGTGGCAGAACAACGTCTGCGAGGTCCACTAGTATCTAATATATCTATACTTATATTATAAAGAGGAAAGATTTATATTTTTGAAATTTTGTATGTTATTAATGAACTCAAAAGCTAAAGTCAACAGCGCATCATTGACTGATGTTCTGTGACTGAGGTATCACCTACCATCAAGTGAACCTCCTGTCTGTCGTCATCTAACATAAAAAATAAGACATAACTTCGATTAATGAAAGAATAATAGTTAAACACGTAATTCTATATTCCCATTTAAATTTCACTAGACACGGCTTTATTAAAATATTACTAATTGTAAAAAGATAGATGCTCTAGAGATGTGGTGCTGGAGAAGTCTGCTTCGCGTATCGTGGACTGAATTTCGCACCAACATCTCCATACTCCAAGAGCTCGGAATCAATCAGCGCTTATCCACCTTGGTGCAAGCTCGTATACTAAAGTTCTTTGGACACGTTTCAAGGCGAGAAAATGACTCCATAGAACGCTTGGTTGTACAGGGCAGAGTGGAAGGTTCTAGGCCACGTGGACGATCACCCATGCGATGGACTGACCAGATTAAATCTGCAGTAGGTGGCCCCTTACATCATTGCTCTCGCATGACGATGAACAGAGAGAGATGGCGAGACATCGTGAGGCGAGCAACATCAGCCCCTGACAATTCATGATGACCACGACCGCTCTGTCAAGAGCGACACGAATAAGAAGAAGAATTGTAAAAACTAGGGCGTTATTGAAAACAGTTTGAAAGCTATACCACAGTTTTTTTTATTAAAGTATATCGTCGACTTTTTCCATTCATTTGTCATAATTCATGACCCATTTCACTATGTTTCATTGTTAAATGGAAATGAATTCAATACCGCATTGCGCATTAAGTTGTCTAGAAAAAAAGCTCTGGGAACTAAGAAAGATTTCTTATAGTTGCAGTAATATTTCTTTCACGCCGATCCGACTAGATTTTTGTTGGAAATTGACTAGTATAAGAACTGAACGTGTTAATTTATAGTTAACTAGTTAACTAGTACTAGTAGTAGTAGCGTAACGGCTTCGTAGATGAAAAAAAAGTTACTCGCTGATAATGTAGCTTTCTATTGGTGAAATAATTTTTCGAAATCGGTTAATTTTTGAGTTTATTCGTTACAAACATACAAATCTTTCCTCTTTGTAATATTAGTGTACATTTGAATAAGACATTGTTGAGAAAGGCGGTGAATGTGGCTTTTTATCGTCTAACCTGTCAGTTGTCACCAAGGGAGTAATGAACTCTGTCTTTATCACATTATTCCATGTAGTATTATTACCACCATATGACTTAATTCCGCCCGCATCGTATTGGTTCTTGGTAATATAAATCAGGCCAAAATGTATTTCAATTTACTACTACTGTATATTGTAGTAGTCTATACTATTGTGGGACCTCTGCTCTAAACCCCTACACTATCTATATCTATACCTACTTATATTTTAAAGAGGTGTAACGAGCTGAAAGCCGATAAAAAGTGTTTTTTTGAGGCCTGTGCGGGCGTATGCAGAACAACCCACCAAAGCTTCATCATAATTGGATAAATAGTTTTGGAGTGCATAGAGGATAAACATACATTGATTTTTATAAAGACAGTTCATGTCGGAATAATACACGTGTTTACACCAAAAAATGTCACTTTAGAGATATTTCTTTTTTCATAAAGCAAATTCAAATTCAAAAATTCAATAATTTAGGTAACACAATGTAAACTTATGAACGTCAATAAAAAAATACATATTCAATGCTTCTAATTTTACATTTACTGCCAGTTCTCAAATCAAGGGCGTAGAACGGACGAGAAGAACTGGCAATAAACTCTCCGCCACTCCTTTTAATCGCCAAATTTTTTGTTTTACAAAATGTTTGTAAGGAGCTGCAACCATTACACCATGTTCCACATGACTTATTGAAGTAATAGTCTGATCATATTCAAACGCGTCAGCTTCAAATAAATAATAATTCTATAATTATTCCACATTTAACATTTCCTCACGATTTTATTTGCAGTTATAATAAAAATGAATTACCGTACGTATTTCAGTTTCATTTTATAAACACCATAGTCCGGATTTAGAGGAATGACGCAGTTGTTATGAACGAATTGTAATCTGTTGGTTTTATGAAAACATTCGGCTCAGTTTAAGGGTAACCAGTGCTTGTGGCGATAAGTTCCAGTGTTTTGCGTGTTGTTTATCGATCTTGTGTAGTGTCCATTTCCATGTAATATGCTGATTTTTTGCTACCAAGCCCTGCATGACCATCAATAGATATCTCGCGGACGAGTGAAGACAAACTAAGATATCTCGAAATATTATATCTCGACAACGACAATTTTGATAGGCAAGATATCTTGATCAACAAATATTTCTAATTTTGACATTAGAAGTCGAGTTTTAAGTGTAAGTGTCATCGATTAAAACACGATAAAATGGTCGACTAAATTTTGTCGTGGTTGTCATGCTAGTATAGGCCGGCTGATATAGAAAAATTCATAATTATATTATGTTAAGGTGGTTCGTTTTCCATACTAAAAGTCATGATTGATAACGAAGTCAGCATATATAAATTAATAAATATTTCACGTTGTTGTATGCATGATTTCTGTATAAAATAACATTATTTTATTAACTCCGCGCAAAGAACTCCCGGAAAGTAAATAGTTGCACAAATATTTAGTATCGAAACTCTAAACTGACTTCGTTAATAATCATGACTTTTTGTATGGAAAACGAACCACCTTCAATAGGCAAAACTTTGTTTCTCTTCGATTGCTCTTTTTCTAAAACAACTTATTACTCTTATAAAAACTTGTCATGGCTTTATACTCATAATACCTATAAAATTAGTAAATTTTCAAAAAATCTTATCTGTTTTCGTGGTTCTTTAAAGTACTTTGCATCATGTTATGAAACAATTTTCCTCTTCTATGAAATACTTCCGTATGAAGGCAACTTTAAATAAGGAATACCAATGCTTCTTATTATTACTCGTAGATAAGAAAAAAAACTTTGTTTATTACGTTTTTACATTGTACCATGCATCATGGACGATAGAAACGGTCTCTTATAAAAGATCTTATACCTAAATTTAAAAATTTCCATATAAAAATAACCTTTAGTCGTTTAGAGTAAAGAAATTCGAACAAAAGCCTCGTCGAGATGGCTGACAATAATTGTTATGCTTTGTTTTCGAAGTTATTCACTAAAGCTGCATCGTTAGCGTGGCACTTTTGTTCTAAACGAGTCGTGGGACGTCTACTACTACTATTTAGGGCCCTGAGGCCCTATATTGGGGCCTTGAGTTTAAAATGTAATAATCATATTTTGCCGCACGGCTTCGCACGGGTGCAATGTAGATGTAGGTACTATACACAAAAAAATAAAAAAATAGCCTATGTTGCTGATAATGTAGGTTTCTGTTGGTTTTTTGTAGAATCCGTTGAATAATTTTTAGTTACATCGTAACAAAAAAATAAGCAAACAAACCTTTCCTTTTTTTAATATTAGTAAAGATGTCATATGGTTATCTTGTCTTATATAAAAGAAAAAAAAAGTGTATTCCCGAGTCCCCTAATACAGATTAATTTTTCTTTACAGGCAAGTAGGTGATCAGCCTTCTATGCCCTGCTTGATCGAAACAATCTTTATAAATCTTGTTTTCCCGGGATTCGAACCCAGGACCTTCGGTGCTAAACGCATCGCGCTTACCAATGAGCCACAGACGACCAAGATTATATGAGGAGGCTTGTCTAATATGTTTATTGTCAAATTGGAAAGATAGTTGAAGCATCCATTAAAAATACGTAATGTACGTAGGTATAATATTTTATGGCTTAACAATAAATATTGTTTTTATTGTTAAGCCATAATTGCTTTCTTTTATTATTGTTTGTTCAACTTATTTTTTAAGATTTAAGTTCTTTCATAATTGTCCAAATGTACACATTAGCATCTAAAGTAATCGTCTACTTCACTTACTTATTTTCTCATAGAGGTGATAAAAAGTAGAGTGTTCACCTCGGGAGAAACAGTTTTTTAAACTCGAGAGACGTTCTTTGAATCCCTCGTTGCGCTCAGGATTCAAATAACACTCTCACCATAAAAATAGTGGTTTGCTCACTTGGTAAATAATTCACTTGGTAAACTATTAGCCCTCCGGCTTAGTTTCTTTCCTCTTTTAAGTTTGTGTATGTAATTACAATATTATCTGCGTTAATATAATCCTTACTTTGACATAGGGCTCCTTTGTACCAAAGTACGCATCTGTAGTGAAGTGAGTTACAGGTGGACGGAGTGTCTCTGCACGGAGTGACTAATCACCGCGCCGTCGCTTTGCTGCGTGATTCTAAGGGCCCCATCGTTAAATTGAAGGCTTTGAGGTAAAGACAATATTTTATTTTGTTCTTTATGATGGTCCTATTAATTTTGGTGTTTTATTTTTTAATAAATCTTTATTACATACTAGCAACTCGCTTCGTACGGGTGCAATATATGTAGATGTACAATACTAAAAAAAAAATCAGAAGTGGGAAAGACATGCTAATAGAAAATTATAATCCAAGATCCAAGCGCTAGCGGAGGTTTTAAAAAGTGCACCAATAAGTCATAATATAATGCATAATTCAAGGTAGTGTTAATTCAACAAGCAGCTTTTTAAAACCGCCTTTCTAATGTTAACGAATTAGCTGCTTTTCGTTTACCGAAAAAGCCGTTAAATATATTAACTGTTTCATTCAACGATATTTGAACGCAACGCGCGGATTAGCTCAACGAACATTCAACGCGTAGTCGCTAACATCATCAGAAGCAGCTTGTTTATTTAACGCAAAACCAGTTGAATTTATTAACTGTTCATAAAATTAGCTGCTTTTTAACAGGTTATCAGTTTGCAATTAACAGTTTCATTTTGTTAACAAAAAAACCTCTAATTGAAGGTATCTTCGTGGAGCGGGGTTTGAGCGACTACAGAAAGCATTAGCAGCTCAAGACGGGAGACGGTCTCCTATTCCTCCCCCGAGCCCCTCTGTGACTTCCCTCGCCAAATATAGCTTTAGTGTGGTAAGTCAGAATACCGCCTGGCTATTGAGCTGTTATTGAAGCGATTCTATAATACCATCCTACTTGAGGCAAAGTCTCCTGCTTTTTTTTAATGTCAGATATCGACAGACAAGCATGAGGTTGACTTGATGGTAGGTGATACCTCAGCCACAGAATATCAGTCAATGATGCGCTGTCGAACTATTTTTTACTTCGAGCATTCGGAAATCCTTAATATATAACAGTACTAGCAATTGCCCCCGCAACCCCCCTTGTGGGTTAATTTCGTAAAATCCGTTCTTAGCTGACCTCTACTCGGCGAAAGGAATATTCCTACCATATTTCAAGTTGCTACGCCTTATGGTTCCAGAGATATCGTGATGAGTATCTATATAGGTGGGAATCTCTTTTATATATATAGATTGCCTTACATTAATTAGCCGTGTTGTCGTGGTAAATAGAGACACTAAAAAAACACTATTTAAGTTAAACGTGTCAAAAGACACTTTTTTTAAATTTTAACTTGAAATTGTTTTCAAGGTTTAATTTTCGACTTTTCATGGAATAATTGATTTAGCGGTATAATTTTCCTTACATACAAATGCATAGGTTTTTGGTCGAAATAAGTATACACAAAATCGTAGTAGAAATGGTGTTAATGTAAATTCAAATTATTATTTATAATATACTTTAAAATATAACTAATGATGATGTTATTTAATAACCGTGTATCAATGTAGATTAAAGTAGGAATTAATACACCTGTTATAGTTACAGTTAAATAAGTCTCCATTCCCTCTTCCTCCATCTTATGGGGTCTGTTCGGAATAGAACATTATTAATAAATTATTATATTGAGGGTAGAATATAAAGCGATATACTTTTGTCAGTCGAGCCGAGGATTGACTTTGTATTTTTTCTAATCAGGCGTGCTCGTCTATTCTGATAATTGTGGAAAGCGCTTCTTATTGAAGTTTCGCTTAATAATTAATATTGACGCCGCGATACAAGTGTCAAATTGTTTTGAAATACCTAATTAATATTTAATAATCGTGTGATAGTGCGTGTAATAGACTTATTTTCTAACTTGCAACGCGCCCCGGCTTCACACGGGTGCAATGTGGATGTACTATACACAAAAAATAGCTCATGTTACTCGCTGATAATGTAGCTTTCTATTGGTGAAAGAATTTTAAAATCGGTCCAGTAGTTTTTGTGTTTATTCATAACATACAAAAATTCAAAAATATAAATCTTTCCTCTTTATAATATGTATTAGTAGAGAAGTATAGATGTAGAGAAGAATGTTCTGGTTGCTGCTGTGGTGACGTACATATTTCAATTTTCCCTTTCTATATCTATTTTTAATGATGTAATAAAATCCTTCTCTTGAGGGCGAACTCCCTTTATTTAACTTCTACTGACAGACACACCACAAGAACGCAAATTCGCCGAACATATTTTGAGGTATGAATTTAGGTATTTGTGCCTAATTAACGTTATAGTGAAGTATGTATAGACGCCCACCGATTCAACCTTTGTAACGATTTAGCGTTAAAATTTAATATTATGACGTTATTAATGTATTTCCAGTATGACGAATCAACAGTAATAGAAACAGAAGCGGATTCTGAAATACAACCGCATTTGCCTTCACCGACGTCTCCTTCAGACGAAGCGGAAATAGTGATAGGAAGAGACGACGATATATCGGAGCGAGAAATTAGGCGGATACAGGATAAGTGGCGGGATGTGCTGCAAGAGGAACCGGACTGGCCTGGACATCAGTATCAGTATGATATTATAGTAAGTGTTATAACTTAGTCTCTTCTTCTTATTCTTCCTGCCCTGTTCCCCTTTTTTTTTATTTGGGATCGGCGCAGTATGTTCTCTTTTTTCCATTATCTTCTTTCACTCGCAATATCATCAGTCACACCTCTCAAACCCATAATATCATTCTTCACACAGTCAATCTATGTCTTATAACTTAGTGTAATTTAGTGTAATTAGTGTTGTTTGAAACAGGTCTCGGAAACCGGTTAATTTGCTATGGGAGCTTAACCGAAATAATAAAGGTTTTTGTTAATATTCTGTCGTTTTTAGTAATATTTACTGAAAGAAATAGTGTGATTAGTTAAGTGTGTATTACTCTTTAAAAATAATATCACGCTATCTCAGTCGGACATGTATTTTAGAAAATAAAAATTAACCGCCGGTTTCAGTCCGGTCAGTTTGGCTTGGTATGTTATGAGGAAAAATTGAATATGAAAGTGGATGGGTATAGGGGAAGATGGAAATATATATAATTATATTGAAAACACATTATGTTTGCGAATACAGAAGTCGAATAGAGCGTCTCCAAGCAATAAGGTGGCGATTATTTGTTTTTCTTTATGTCAGATATCGACAGACGACTATGAGGTTTACTTGATGGTAGGTGATACCTCAGCCACAGGACATCAGTCAATGATGCGCTGTCGACCTAATTTTTACTTCGAGCAGTCGGAAGTCCATAGACTGAAACCAAAACGCGCAATATGCACTTCACGGTTTTTCCATCTATGAACGGTGGTTCGACACCCGGTCGGAATTTCGATATTCCTCCCAACCGTTCAATGCCCGAAGTTACCAGACGTGGGAAAGACATGCTTATAGAAAATTATAAACATGTGGTCCCGGTGGGATTCGAACCCACGACCCATCGATGCGCACGGCAGGTGTTCTACCGAACGCGCCAACGACCTTGTTGTCGTTCAGGCGAGTTCGAAATAGGAATTCTACCATATATATAAGATTAATGTTTTTTATTTCAGGTGGGGTCGATAATAAAAGAAAAGGATAGCGGTCTAGGTATCTCCCTGGAGGGCACAGTGCGGGTGGTGGGGGGGAAGGAAGTCCAAGCGAGACATTACATTAGGGCGATTGCACCCAATGGACCGGTCGCTAAGTTGGGGGTGTATCAAGTTGGAGATGAACTGTTGGAGGTATTTATTTGTATTTTTTTTATCTATATCTATACTTCTATACTATCTATACTTAATATTATAAAGAGGAAAGATTTGTATTTTTGAATTTTTGTATTTTATGATTTATGAATAAACTCAAAAACTACTGGACCGATTTTGAAAATTCTTTCACCAATAGAAAGCTACATTATCGGCATGTTTTGTGTATAGTACATCTACATTGCGCCCGTGTGAAGCCGGGATGCGTTGCTAGTATTAGATATCGACAGACGAGCATGAGGTTCACTTGATGGTAGGTGATACCTCAGCCACAGAACATCAGTCAATGATGCGCTTTCGATCTACATTTTCTTCAAACATTCGGAAATCCATAGACTGAGACCGAAACGCGCAATATGCACTTCACGGTTATGAATGAACGGTGGTACGTTACCCGGTCCGAATTTCGATATTCCTCCCATTGGAATGCCCGAAGTGACCGGACGTGAGGAAGACATGCTTATAGAAAATTATAAACATGTTGTCCCGGGGGGAATAGAACTCGCGACCCATCGGTGCGCACGGCAGGTATTCTACCAAACGCCAAAAATACGCTAAAAGAAAATCATTTTTAGTGGGGATAATAAAGGAAATTAATAAAAATAATTAGTACACATTGTTTATTTGTATTTAAACTTTTAAAAAAAATATTAATCTTTCCGGCTCATCACATCACACAGTAACAGGTTTTTTTTGTGTATAGTACATCTATTGTGTATATTACTTATATTATTTGATTGTATATGTTTTATTATTGTGATTATTATTATTATTGTATTATTTGTAATTAATTAATATAATTGGACATATGTCCGTTTTAATTAAATAAATAAATAAATCTATATACATTGCCCCCGTGCGATATTAATAAAGAGTAAATGAGAGTTACTGTTCAGGTAAACGGTTGGCGGGTACTAGGGGCGCATCACGTGGCCGTAGTCAACCGGCTGAGGGCCGTGACGTCACCTGCCTTGCTGGTCGTCGTGCGCAAGCGGAGCGAGCAGATCCAGGGGATCGAGACTAGCTTAGCGAGGGTGAGATTCTGTTTAAATATAAATTCAAAATCATTTATTCATTTAGGTAACATAATGTACACTTATGTCGTTAAAAAATACATATTAAATGCTTCTAATTTTACATTTACTGCCAGTTCTCAAATCAAGAGCGTAGAACGGACGAGAAGAACTGGCAATAAACTCGCCGCCACTCTTTTTAATCGCCAAGTTTTTTGTTTTACAATTTTTTTTTGTAAGGAGCTGCAACCATTACACCATGTTCCACATGACATCTTTAAGTAATTAACTATAATAATTAAAAAATATATATAAACGAAAAATAAAATAAAAAACAAAGATTTGTCCTCTATCAGCGGTAGGCATCGTGAAATAGAATAGCACGCACTTACATTCTCGTGGGAACAACACGCAATTATATAGTCGAAATAGCTAACAGTTTGTCCTCTATCAGCAGTAGGCATGGTGAAATGCCTACTGCTGATAGAGGACAAATCTTGGTATTTTTTCTCGTTTATATTTTTTTAAATACTATAGTTAATTACTTAAAGATGTCATATGGAACATGGTGTAATGGTTGCTGCGCCTTACAAACATTTTGTAAAACAAAAACTTGGCGATTAAAAAGAGTGGCGGAGAGTTTATTGCCAGTTCTTCTCTTCCGTTCTACGCCCTTGATTTGAGAACTGGCAGTAAATGTAAAATTAGAAGCATTTAATATGTATATTTTACTGATGTTACCTAAATGAATAAATGATTTTTGAATTTGAATACCAAAAAAAAAATCCATTGTCCTTTTTTCTAAAGTATTCATATGTGCCTCAGAGCGGAGTCCTGGGAGGCAGCCTGCAGGACCTGCTCGCCCCTCCTCAGAGGCTGATCAAAGCGAAGTCGGAGAGCTCCGTCGCGTCCTTGTGTAGCGCGTCCACTGTGCTGTCGGGACATCACCATGACGGTAGGACACTATAGTTTTTTTTATGTCAGATATCGACAGACGAGCATGAGGTTCACTTGATGGTAGGTGATACCTCAGCCACAGAACATCAGACAATGATGCGCTGTCGACCTATTTTTTTACTTCGATCATTCGGAAATACATAGACTGAAACGCGCAATATGCACTTCACGGTTTTTCCATCTATGAACGGTGGTTCGTTACCCGGTCGGAATTTAGATATTCCTCCCACCCGATCAATGCCCAAAGTTACCAGACGTGGGGAAAACATGCTTACAGAAAATTATAAACATGTGGTCCCGGTGAGATTCAAACCCACGACCCATTCACATTCCTATCTTTTATTTATGTTGAAACGAACAAGCCTCACTTACTCGATGTCGTATTCCAGAGTTCTGTTCAGACGACCTGGAGAGGAACAGGTCGCGGTCGCTGGAGCCGCTGAGCTGGCTGGCCATGTGGAGCGACCACGTGGACTACATACAGCTGCACAAGGAGGAGAGGGGGCTCGGCTTCTCCATACTTGACTACTTGGTAAGTGTATAATCTTCTTGAATGCCTTGTTATTACTCGTTCAATATTCATGAATACCTTGACCTGCTATCGAGAGACAAGCTTGAGGATAACTGGATGCTGATAAGCAATAATGATAGATTACACTTACAAGGAGACCCTCAGACGTGTGGGGCGGGGATTTAAATGGTTTTTGGTGGGGTGGTAGAGGGGCCCAAGGGTATAACAACCACCAAATATATAATAATTACCAAATAGTTAAAAATATATTAAGGAACAAAGTTGGATGAGGGTCTCCTAGTTAGTGAGTTTAACCTTTGAACCGACGATATATAGATAACACCGGTCAACACGATTTTTGGGTCTAACTTCTACATGTTAAATTTTGGTTTATCCTACGACAAAAATAAGGAAAAAAATTTTTTTCCGATTCAAGTTTGCTTTTGTAGAAACTAGAACAATTTTTCGGCAAAATATTGATTTTTATATTTTTTCTACACTTCCACTCTAAATTATAATTAGAAAACATTTTTTTAGATACAAGAGTCCTTTTTAATCAAGATTTGTGATAAACAATAACATATATTATGTAGATGTAAAATAAAAAAAAATTAATGTCTAAAAGTGAATATTTTGGCATTTCTTTTATGCTTGTATGAGCTCATGTAATCTCCCATCATATTCTCGTTGTACCGCCCTTGATATCGCCGTATCACATCTTGGTGAAAACGTTCTCCTTGTTCCTGGGAGTAGTCCCCCATGTAATAAACAAGTTAACACTCACTACTGTGCCTCTTACAAATAACAATATAGTATACTTTCGGGTTAATCAAAGTGTTGCCATCTTCTGTTTATGAAATAAATTAAATTATGCTTATCGTCGTAAATCGGACCAAAGCAAACTTTATGAACTTAAATATGAATATTTAAGTGTTTTTCAATGTCTAGAATCAGAATTTAAGCAAGAGAACAGAAACCCAAAAAAAATATTTTTTTTTGTTGACCTGTGTAATATGCTCGAAGTAAAAAGTAAGTCGACAGCGCATCATTGACTGATGTTCTGTGGCTGAGGTATCACCTACCATCAAGTGAACCTCATGCTCGTCTGTCGATATCTGACATAAAAAAAAAATATTAGATCCTTACCTATGAAATTGGCGTTTCATCAAACTGGCCACTTTGATCTCAAAAATCAGGAGTTTGGTTAGGAATTCCAAATTCAAATTTACATTAATTTAAAGCTTCAAATTCAAAAATCATTTATTAATTTAGGTAACACAGTATACACTTATGAACGTCAATAAAAATACATATTAAATGCTTCTAATTTTACATTTACTGCCAGTTCTCAAATCAAGGGCGTAGAGCGGACGAGAAGAACTGGCAATAAACTCGCCGCCACTCTTTTTAATCGCCAAGATTTTGTTTTACAAAATGTTTGCAAGGAGCTGCAACCATTACACCATGTTCCACATGACATTTTTAAGTAATTAATTATAATAATAAAAAAAAAAATATAAACGAGAAAAAAAACAAAGATTTGTCCTCTATCAGCAGTAGGCATCGTGAAATAGGAGCACGCACTTACATTCTCGTGGGAACAACACGCAAACATATAGTCGAAATAACTAACATCACCGCATACACGAATTCCAGTCCGACCTGTCACCACAAGTAGTTGAAACTTTCTAATTTTTTAAATAATAATTAAATTTAAATTTGTTTTTTTTATATGTAGAAGTAGTTTTATGTTTTAGATTTATATAATCATGATTATTACTATACATCAGCTCATAGCCGACAAAAAACGTCACAAAATGTTTTTGTATTGTTTTTTAAGTATGTATACTGTATTTATAGTTGAATGTATGTTGTAGTTTCTGTAGGTTATCTTAAATAAATATGTTCTCGTACCCAGGACCCCTCGGAGCCCAGCAGCTCCGTGATAGTGGTCCGGTCGGTGGTGGGCGGCGGCGCGGCGGCGCTGGACGGCCGGCTGTCCCCGGGCGACCGGCTCGTGTCCGTCAACGGGCAGGACGTGTCCCGCGCGCCGCTCGCCGCCGCCGTCGCCGCTATCAAGGGTGCGGCTAAAGGTGAGCGAGGGGAGGAGTCAGCAGACTGCTTAGATCAGCGTTTCCCAAAGTGGCCGATAACGCCCCCTTGTGAACGCTGTAGGTCCAAAGGGGGCGGTAAGAGACCCAAAAAGGGGGGCGTTGTGCAGAGCCTTGGGGGGCGATTTGTAATTTCATCTAGCTAGGAGAACTCTGACACCGACTGACCTCTGGACTCTCGAATACAACTTGTGAACATCAACTAATATTAATTAAGAAATTGCTCAAACTCGGTTCGATATTTCTCTCCGCGAAGTTCATATATCTGTCCTGTTTTATTCAATAAATAAAAAAAAAACATGTCAATCGGTCGGGATATAGTCTCGTTTAGAATGAATGTTTAATCTCCGCTAATATAGCTCACAATAATTAATTAATTTAATTTGAAGTTATAGTGGGTTTTGTAGGTGAAAAAATGGGGGCGCTAAAAAATAATTTATTCTCAAAGTGGGCAGTAGACAAAATAAGTTTGGGAACCGCTGGTTTAGATGTATGTGTCACACCGATACATTGCCGCGCGCTCTACAGGTCAAAAGTTAATATGGACCTGTGCCTATATGTAAATCTATATCCTTTGATAGAAGTCATAAAACCTTACGTAAATTACTAAAAATACTTCCCTAAAAGACTAAAATAATGTCCCTAAATGACTAAAAGAAATGCCCTAAAAATATTTAAATTCTTGTTTAAAACGATATAACGTCGTTGCGCCTGCCAAATTCTATATGTGCATTTTTTTGATTTTTGGTTTTTGCACAAAAAATAATCTTCGTTTTATTCTCTACTGTGTTACTAAAATCCTTTTTGTGATATTCTAACGGAAAGGAGTTTAACTAATTCCATATGTGTTTTGACCGTTAAGAAAAACTCCGTATGTGAGTCAATAATACGTTTTTCGTTGTTTCCCAAAACTATACAAAAATGCACATATGGAATTTGGCAGGCGCAACGACGATAATATTCATTATCAGCTCCGTAGTAATAGATGGCGTTAGTATAGCAAAAGCAAGCTATTTGATTTGCGTTTTTTTTTATTTGTTTTGAACAGCTATCACCTTTCAGTCTGCCAGTGACCACACTCTTTGGAAAGCATTCGAAACGTCGGGATAAATAATAATAAAAAAAAATATCTCATTTTAAATGTGTGACAAAAGACTAAAAATATTAAAACATATCCGAATGCTCTTTTGTTAACAAATATAATAAAATTTTACCATTCCTCTTTCGAAATCCATGCTATCCACCTTTGGAATGCCCTACCTGAGCATATTCAACGTGCTCAAACTATTTCTTCTTTCGATAGACTGGTCAAGGAACACTACCTTTCCCTTCCTTAATCCCCAAATCTTCATTGCGAGATACTGATAAATAAGAAATGTAATTTTAAGTATAGTTGTTTCTTAGAGACATATTACTGATTTATAGTTTTTAGTGTTATTAGAATAGTGCACCAACCTAGCAGTTTTTCAGCCTAACAATGTCCTAAAATGGTTGCCTGGAAGAAATTACTTTTAGTAATAAGGCCGCCTTTTGTACAATTTTGTCCTTTAACTTTATGTTTATTCAATTTCTGGTGTACAATAAAGTATTTTTCTTTCTTCTTCTTTTTCTTTCTATAATATGGTGTACTAAAATAGAATATGTATTTCAATCGAATTCTTAGTTATATTTCTTTATCTTATCTGTTGATTTGAAAGATTCCGAGTGGCTTTAAGATTTTATAATTGTTTGTTGTGACAATAATTTGATAAGATACTGTATTCTGTAGTTTATTTCCAAGTGAGGCACAGGCACTAATAACTTTGTTTTTTTACAATTAAAGACATAGTGTTATTTTAGATATAGTTTCAAAATCAGGGTAAGATTTTGGAATCTTGTACAGTTGACTGTATCGAAAAAAAATATTTTGAATTTTGTTCTTATTTTTATGTAATAAGGAGTACCTAGCATGCAATGCCACGTTAAGTAAAAACGTTTTTCTTTTTTGGCCTGAAACCTTCGTATCGCGGGCGTATGCCGAACAACTCGCTAAAGTTTCATCACAATCAGATGAATAGTTTAGGAGTGCATAGATTACAAACATTGATTTTTTTATGGATATAGGAATACTAACCATTCGTTTTTGTACCCTTTATGTAATGTGTGATAGGAAAAAAAACAAACAAATGATTTGGGTGACATGGTGTCAATAAAAAGGGTTACTAGTTTTAATATTATTATCTAGCGATGCGCCCCGGCTTTGCACGGGTGCAATGTAGATGTACTATACTCAAATAGCATACGTTACTCGCTGATAATGTAGCTTTATATTGGTGAAAAAAATTTTTAAAATCGGTCCAGTAGTTTTTGAGATAAATCGTTACAAACAAATGTTTCCTTTTTATAATATTAGTATAGATAATTTAGTAATGTTTGATATATTTTCAGGTATCGTCACGATAGGGGTATCGAAACCCCTACCCTGTAGTACAGTGGTTGGAGGGGAAAAAGCGAATGGACCCAGTTTTCAAAACAGTCAGGTAAATATTTAAGATCTTATTGTATAACATACTAGCCGGCCTAGCATGACAACCGCGACAATTTTTTTTCGACCGTTTTCTCGTGTTTTAATCGATTATCTCTTTATTTCTTCCGGGTTTGACATGATAATTACACTTAAAACTTGACTTTTAATATCAAAAATAGATATATTAGTCGATCGATAGATCTTTTCTATCAAAATTGTAGATGTCGAGATATCTTACATCTCAGTTTGTCTTCTCTCGTCCGCGAGATATCTCGTGGCGGTCATGCTAGGCCGGATAATATCCCGAAATGTGTCGAACTCTTAAAAATACTTTAAAATACGAGTACGTATTTTTCTTGAACTTATGTTTTTTTTAATCATGTTTTTTTCTTAAATAGTGATTTTTCATGCCCCCCAGTGAGGCAGGGGGCAGATATTACCGTCAATTGACTTTAAGGCTGACTGAAATACTTTTTTCTGTTTTCACGGGAATCGAACCTTTGATGCTATCCGTAACGAATACACCACTGAAATTTTTATATGATAGGAACAGTAACAATATTACTATTTTGGTTTGCAGTGTTTTTTGTGAATCCCAGCCCTATAAAATTACCAGTTAAAAGAATTATCTAAAATATATCATTTAAAACGAGATTTGTATATTTTTGAAGGGATTTTTGACATTTTTTGATGATGCGGTTATTTCATTAATTATTGTTTAAACTTTTAAGTGTATTATAATTGATCACAATGAAAAAATATCAATAAATACATCACGCCTCCTTCCCATTGGGGTAGGCAGAGATCACGGAATTCCATATGCTCCGATCCTTACATACCACTTTCGCTTCTTCTACTTTCATCAATGCTTTCATACACACTCGACGGTAATAATAAATAAATAATAATTAAATAATAGTAGGTATGTGGTCTATGTGCTATGTATATAAGGTATATTCCCTTTTGTAAGGTGTGTTTGAAAAAACGGTTATGTAAACCTTAGGGTTAATAAGTTCGATAAATATGATAAAAAATAAAAAAAAATCCAATGTGTGTGTGTTTTTTTTTAATTTCAGTTTGTTGATTGGTATATTTATTTTGTGTGAGAAATAATATTTTAAGTGGTGTGTGTGTGAAAAAATTGTACACTCGAGGGAAAAGTAAGTCACGATATTTTTAAGCTTTTTAACGCTTAGAGCAGTATTTGTCGAGTCGCATGCATTTATACTTCAATAAATAAAATTAATAGTCTTGTACAATAAAGGGAATAAAATTTACCGCTCTAAGATGATTTAAATTAAACTTACTGTGTACTATTTATTTTTCCCTTTAGTGTACAACGTTTGCATGCTTTATTACTTAGTTCAAAAAAGGAATTCTTTAGATTCAAAAACCGGGTAGTCGGGTACGTTAGAATTTAAAGAGTTTCTTTAAAACCTATATCTATAAAAAAGTGAAATTCTGTGTTAACTAAAATTAACGTAACTAAAATTACGGGAATCAAAATTATTATTAAATGTATGTATATAAATATCAAAAAATCTAGTCAGTCATATTGCAATAAGCTATTGTTGCAAATGAACTGAAATAAATAATAAAAAGTAGTACTTAATAAATAAACACTAATAAAAAAAATCTTCAAGTATCAAAATTATAATACCCAAATATCAAATTGAAATGAGATGATAGTACTACTAGAAATTGGGATCGCAAACACTTGATACTTGACCAATATAATACATACTTTTTTTTCTAAAATTCTTTGATATTTAAATAAAATACTTTATAAAGGATTAAAATGCGACGCTTCGAATGCTTTTCAGCAACCATGGACACGGCAACTGAAAAATGACAGTTGTCTGATTTAAAATATCACAAAGTTGCCATATTAACATCTACTCCTACGTTGATATTTACTGTAATTTTCTATATTATGACAATATTGACTAACGGTGTCCTCTTGTTTTTTAGTATGTTTCATTTGGGTTTAAGATTTTTAATTACTGGATCCCAGGTGCTGGAGTTTCAAACCATAAATCGCGTTTTAATTCGTTATAAAGTATTTTATTTAAATGTGTGATACTCACGTTAATAAAAGACATTTTTGATATTCTTAACGTATATTATTTCCTAATTATTCTTTACGATTAGTTCTTAACAAGTTTAATGGATGCTCATGATTCTAATTTCACCTTGTATAGAAAAAATAATTAAAATTTCGGGCGATGTAATGATCTCACTGACTCGATGTGCTTTTCTTTTCAGCGGTTGGAGTATTTAACGAAAGTATTTCGTTTGATAATGTCACTTCATCAAGACATCATGGCGCTTCAGATACACTGTCAACAGGTCATTGAACCTCCGAACTATCCGCGAAAGTTGAAGTCATAGAAATTAGCGGTGGTAAATAGCCAACAGATTATGTACTCGTGTATGTAATATGTATTATATTTATGGATTGTATGTATTATTAAATATTTTATTAGATTTTTTTTAAATATTAGAACATGGAAATTTATTTAACCCGTCCAAAAAAAGGAATTTTGGACTGTAACTTGGTATTGAGATATGAATAGCGTATACAGAATACAGTGGAATATGGTGTAAAGTTTGCAGCTCCAAACATTTTGTAAAACCAAAAACTTGACGATTAAAAAGAGTGGCGGCGAGTTTATTGCCAGTTCTTCTCGTCCGTTCTACGCTCTTGATTTGAGAACTGGCAGTAAATGTAAAATTAGAGGCATTTAATCATTGACATAGTATTAAATGTAAAATTAGAGGCATTTAATCATTGACATAGTATATTGTTGATCGAAGCATTTAATATATATTTTTACTGACGTTCATAAGTGTACATTGTGTTACCTAAATGAATAAATGATTTTGAATTTTAGAATATAAAAAGTTGCTAGTATTTCGTCTTGTTTCTTACAGATTATACAATTATACTTTCTTTTAAGTAATTCTATTTTAATTATTATTTAAATATTGTTAAAGAGAATGTTAAATAATTAAAATTCCAAAATAATTTCAGGACTTCTGTTGCTGATTGTACCACTTAAGATGATAATTATGAAACTGATATTGAATAATTTGGTTTTAAAAAGTTTTTATAATAAATACCTTTTGATAACATTATTTTGTATATTTGCCATATTTTACATGTACTTAATTTATAAGTGAATCGATATTAGGCCTATTTCTGGGTAGTTTAAATATTCTCCTGTAGAATTAGTGGGGAATGGGGCAGACACATTGCTATGTCTGTTTTACTGCCGGGCTAGCATGACCGCCACGAGATATGTCGCGGACGAGAGAAGACAAACTAAGATGTAAGATATCTCGATATATTATATCTCGACATCGACAATTTTGATAGAAAAGATATCTCGATCGACAAATATATCGATTTTTGATATTAAAAGTCAAGTTTTAAGTGTAATTTTCATGTTAGATCCGGAAGGAATAAAGAGATAATCGATTAAAACACGAGAAAACGGTCGACAAAATTTTGTCGCGGTTGTCATGCTAGGCCGGCTGAGCAGTGTAGTTTAAAGATATTAAGAATAAAATCGCTTACACGAGAAACATAATTTTTACAAATAATAAAAACTGTTTTATAATACTACGCAACGTAGTATTATATATATCATTTAAATCGTTTTAATAGCAAAAATATTGAAAAAACTAGCGGGCACGAAATCCTAAAATATTTAAATATTTAACAATAATGCACTAAATTCTATTATTTTGATTGCTACCTATAAAAACAATATATATTTATTGTAATAATAATAATTACAAAAAAATCTATTACTTCTGTTATTTTTTAAAAGGAATTTCATAAAACCTAATTAAAACTTCAAACTCAATTTTCTCAAAATGGCGACCGTGTGGGTTGACACTGTATTGCTTAACAGCGTCCAATTAATATTTGTGATGTGACGTATCTTTGTATATCTAATATATAAAATTCTCGTGTCACAGTTTTCGTTGCCATACTCCTCCGAAACGGCTCGACCGATTCTTACCAAATTTTATATGCGTATTCAGTAGGTCTGAGAATCGGCTACTATTTATTTTTCATACCCCTAAGTGATAAGGGTTGTTCACCCTTAAAAATATTTTTTTTATTTTTGGACGATTTTTTTTGTTTTTATTTTTTTATTATGTGGCATTAAAAAATACATACAACCCCTGCTTTTTTGTCAAAAAATCTAGACCCGTGCGAAGCCGGGGCGGGTCACTAGTTTCAAATAATAATTTATTTCTCCCTAGTAGAATCATAGTTTACGGTTGTGTAGTAATATAGTAGAAATCGTATAAATTCATGTGATGTTCGTTAGAAGTCAATTATGGGTAAAATATAAGATTGTAAATAAATTGAATAAATAATTCTCACGTGTTTGTAAGTCTCCAGAAAAAAATCATAGTTCAGTATAGATATAGTAAGAATGGGATGTGTTTTATTAAAAATAAGACTGCACATTGGAAAGTGAATGAAAGAAAAAATAATTTATTAAGCACTATACAAAATCATTACATTATCAGTATTCTCAGTAATGGGAAAAATGTTTTGTTTTTTAAAGACAAAATGTCGACCGAAATGGCGAAATGGTAACTCGGCTTGTGCTATGCAGGCTATGGAAGATTTTTTTACTTTAATATCTATCTACTTCTATATACAATATACATATATAATATATATAAAAGAGATTTCCACCTAGATAGTCACTCATCACGATATCTCTGGAACCATAAGGCGTAGCGACTTGAAATATGGTAGGAATATTCCTTTCGCCGAGTAGAGGTCAGCTAAGAACGGATTTTACGAAATTCAACACACAAGGGGGGTTGCGGGGGCATTTGCTAGTATAATATATATTAGAAATACATCACGCCTCTTTCCCATTGCGGTCGGCAGAGATCACGGAATTCCATATGCTCCGATCCTTACATACCACTTTCGCTTCGTCCACTTTCATCAATGCATACATTATCTATCTACAAATTAACAGAATAACCTAAGTTAGTCTATTTAAGTTTATTCTATCTAATCGTTTCGCATATTTTGACTAGCAAGTATTATAGGGATGTTACGGAGATGGGTTTATCGGATACGAATTCGGAATCAGAGTTTTTAAATTTGGTTTGTCGGAACTGGAACCAAAATCGGTGGGAGTGGCAAGAGACGTGTTATAAAATAAAATAACAAATATCATTCATCATTTTTATTCATATCAGATAAAAAATATACCTTCCAGGGTGATGAAAAAACATACCGGTTTCGAAGCTCCGTAACATCCCTGCACTTACCGGGTAACTTGAAAGAAAATAAAAAGAAAATTGTTTTTTTTTTATTTTGTTTATTTTTATTTAGGCAGTAGATTACGTAATAATTAAACTACGGGAAGCTTAAAAAACATATCATTATATTTGTAAGCCATAAAAGTCATAGCTGTAATTAGTTACCGTTAGTTGAATACGAGTTGCTAAGTCATTAGTACAGTAGACTTATAAAAAAATTTTAGCAGAAATTCTGCAGAGATTTTAAACATTTATATTTGAAAAAAAATCTTTAAAATGTGACATTACGATAGACGATACTGTATGTTATGTTAGTGTGTTAATTTCTGTCAGTCAATTTAAAAAAAAAATATTTTATAAAATTGCGTTAATAATATTATTTCTCGCAAGTTTTTGAAAGAAAATTGAGGAGTTTAAACGGAATTTGATAAGCGTTATGTTTTTGAAATAATCGTATTTTTTCTGTATTAAATATGTATTAAATATAATGGCTTAAATGTTGAAGCCCTGTTTCGAAAATTGTATTTTTTTTTAGTTTTTTGTCTTTTGACAAATTTTGTGAGTTCAAAAATGGTTGATAAACCATTTTACGGAGTGGATTTAGATATTATGTACAAAATATACCAAACCATGGAATTTAATTTAATTTATAGAATATTGTATTAATAATATACATATATAATAAATATAGATATACAAGTAGACTGTTGCGAATTGATTGATGATGCTTTAAATATGAATGTTATATAAATATGCTTGTTGGGTGTTGCAATAAATGTTTTGAAAACGATGTTCTTGTTTTTATATTAATCCTAACCTTTTATTTCCTATATTTATTATGAAAAATTAATTAATTCCATAATTGTCTAACAGGATTGCATCAATTCTTTGGCATCGGACGACCATACTGGTATGGATTCTTACCATGAATGCTTACAAGAATATGGTGAAGGTCTCGAAGTTGTTCAAATATGTTTAGAACCAGAAGAGCAATCCATTAAAGATGAAGAATTGTCTGCCTTGGCTGATATAAGCACTGATGATTCGAATAAAAAAGATAAGTCAATAAATGACAAGGTTATTATCACAATAGACAATAAAGAAAAAGTGAACGGTATTGTAGATTTCAAAACATCAAAATCTGAAGAGTCGTTGGATGATCCTAATGATGATATGACAATAACTGAGGATGATGTCATCACAATCCCGAGAGAGTTAAATATTCGGAGTAAATCAGCAGACAGAAAAGAAATTAATATAAATAAAACTCTATCAAAACACCATAGCAAAGATATATCCACATCTGATGAAATGGTATTTGCTGTCACTCCCACTGGCTTAGAAAGAATAAGCTATGAGAAATATTGGAGAGAATGTGATGAAAATAAAGAAAAAACTAATGAAGACAACTGGAAGGAATGTTTGAATATGCCCAATGATGAAACATCAAGTTTTTACGATGTCACAAGAGATTCTGTCCACGAAAAAAATAATTCATTATTGTATATTGATCACGAAATTGATGGTTACGAAACGTGTCTTGACGATGATTCAACGTCTACAAAGTGTACTGCAAAACACGGCCATAAAATCAACAACGATCGAGAGATCAAAGAGTTAGGTAAACAAAATAAAACAGCTATTAGATACAAAGACAACGAAACCTGTGCCAAAAGTATTGATGATCACTACACTGTCAATTCTAAAGAAGATGTGTCGTCTTATCCATATGTGGAGGAACATATAATAAAACAAATGCAATCGCTGAGAATAGAACCGCTTAACGTAAATGTATATAATAGAAAAAAGAAAAAGAGTCCTACGAAACCGTCCAATAATGAGCGTCGATGTATCGAATACTACAACGATCAAGATGAATGCTTGAAAGAAATAAATCGGAAGAAACGGGAGGAAGAGGAG
The DNA here is from genome assembly GCA_905404175.1 of Anthocharis cardamines. NCBI lineage: Eukaryota > Metazoa > Arthropoda > Insecta > Lepidoptera > Pieridae > Anthocharis > Anthocharis cardamines. The sequence continues at coordinate 1,743,701 of FR989974.1, forward strand.
AAGCATCACGATAAGCCGAAAAAATCTATAGACAAATATAAAGGAGTATTAGAAAAAAAGTTGCAATTGAAAAAGAAGGAGCCCAGTGAAGAGTCTACGGACGCGGAAACAAATTATATAGCCGGTTGTCATAAGTGTTTCTTAGAGAGCTACGCTTATGCGATTACAAAAGCTTATATAGAAGAAGCGACATTTTGCAAGTACTGTGAAGTGATCAGAGACATGTTGGAGCCTCCGAAAGTGATGCCACATAGGCGAATGTCAGCTCCCGGGTTGTTAAGTATCGATAGTCCTGGGTCTGAAACAGACAACGAGGGGCTATTGATGGTTCCTGGTGAAAGGGGAAGAAGAAAGTCTACCGGACCATTGAAGTTTTTAGTGCCAGCTCGAAGACCAAGGTAAGGTTTTGATTAATTTCATACTTGTTTACAGTTCTAAAGTACCTACCTTAAGTTTTCTCTTGAACTAGCAATCTCACGTGTTGACACTGACGCAATATGAGGCAAAATAATGCAACCAAATTATATATATAGTATATCTACACTAATCTTTTGACGGGATCGTTGGCGCGTTCGGGAGAATACCTGCCGTGCGCATCGATAGGTCGTGGGTTCGAATCCCACCGAGACGACGTCTTCCCCACGTCTGGTAACTTCGGGCATTGATCGGGATCGGGAATATCGAAATTCCGACCGGGTAACGAACCACCGTTCATAGATGGAAAAACCGTGACGTGCATATTGCGCGTTTCGGTCTCAGTCTATGGATTTCCGAATGCTCGAAGTAAAAATTATCTATATATCTGACATAAAAAAAAATCCACACTCACTGACTTGTGTGTTTGTAACGAATAAACTTTCGCCGGCGGTTTTTCCGAACCGATACGACTTGGAAACCTTCAAGAAGCGAGCCTACATCTTTCTTAAAGGCCGGCAACGCACCTGCAAGCCTTCTGGTGTTGCGGATGTCTATGGGCGGCGGTGATCACTTACCATCACGTGAGCCGCTTGCCCGTTTGCCCCCTATACTATACAAAAAAAACTCCAAACTACTGGACTGTTTAAATAATATACTCTATATTATTAACGTATTACAATTTTTTCGTGCTGCGTTCTAACGTCGGAATAGTTTTCCCTCGTGATCTGAGTCACTTGGACTAAATTAATAGCCTTTTAAACTATTCACTGGAGAGCCATCCACTCAGTCAAATTAACATACCTTGGTGATCTGCATAATCCATTAAATTAGATTTTTGCAAAAAAAAATGTTCTTTGCACGCGATTCAACTCGAAGCACTGTTCATTTCAGTCTTATTTTTTTAATTAAATGTTGTGACATAATACAACATTTTCGTTTTTTTTGGTAAAAATTTGCTTTAAAATTTGGGCAGTTGTAAGTTTTTCGTTTATATAATCGTAAACTGATGGTGAATGATGGGAAAATGAAGCGTCTTTCAGAGATTCTGAATGCTCGAAGTAAAAAGTAGGTCGACAACGCATCATTGACTGATGTTCTGCGGCTAGGGTATCACCTACCATCAAGTGAATCTCATGCTCGTCTGTCGATATCTAACATAAAAAAAAACTTGTATTAAATATTATTTTATGATTCTTGTAGTTGTTTGATATATATACCTGATGTTAAAAAGCTTTAACATGACTTTTGTTCCTTTACATATAAATACGATGCGCATGAAATACACAAACAGTTAAATAGTTTGAGTGAAGCCCATCTATATCGATAATTTTACTTCGATATTCTGTTTAGATTTGATGAAAATACTATTTATAGTTTAAACATTGTTTGGGCAAGACGATCTTTAAAGTGACAAAAACTTGCTAATTCTTGTAAATAATTATTATGTTTATATCTACGAATAGGTTCGAACGTTATCTCCCTTAGTAGTACGAGTTTTCACCCATAAAAAGTAATTAGCAATCATGTGCTGTAACTTATTTTATTTTTCCTTTGAACATTTTAATAGTTATGTAACGAAATACGTATGGCTTAAACGGTTGCCCGAACGAAATATACTTTTATGTTCGAATTAGTTATGACTATGTATGCATAGGTAAAATATGATCATAGAAAATTATTATCATGTCAAAAAATAACATTTGTATGGAAAAGCAGTTTAGTGCACATTAGCGTTTCGGTATTGAAGACACATACAAATAACAAAAATATAAACAAATTACTAAATAAAATATACATATGATAACTCAGCCTGTGTTTCAACACAGTGACTTCGTTCTTTTGTGACTTCGTGAGACACGACCTCAAGGGTGACACCTCGCCTGAGACAAATTTACATTTCAAATTTACTCTATGGACATCTGAATGCTCGAAGTAAAATTGTCCTTTGTTTCATTAACTGATGTTCTGTATTTAAGATATCACCTACTGAACCTCACGCTCGTCTTTTTTTTTAAACTTAATAGGCAATTGTTTGACCACTAACCCACCTGGTGGTAAGTGGTGTTGCGGTCAGGTTGGTAAATCACAACTGCCTAGAAGGTGTCTATTTACTCTTGTTTTGAAGAGGCCCAAATTATATAGATCGGGGAATACAGACGCAGGGAGGGAGTTCCGATCCTTAGCGGTTCGCATGATGAAGGAGGAGGCGAAAGTCGTCAGTCGAAAGTTACGATAAAAAAAGTAAGCGCGATTTTTTATCGACAATGCAGCGTAGACATCACTATAAGAAAATTGCTAAAGCCTATAATTGAATTATGGTTAGCCGACCTCAAAGCCCCATTATGAATTGACAACTCGTGCTCATTTCACGTTTATCATTTAACTCCTTTATTATTTGACTACACAACATAATTTTGACAGTTACATATATTCAAAAAGGAAATGTAGTGTTGCGTTCATTTGTTAAAAATTACGGTGAGTTTTAGAAGTATTTCTTTGTCTATACTCTATACTAATATTATAAAGAGGAAAGATTTGTGTTTTTGAATTTGTGTACATTGCACCCGTGTGAAGCCGGTGCACGTTGCTAGTAAACTATATGGTACAAGTAGTTAGTGACGATTTCTTGCAAGAATATGGGTAGTAGCTTTAAGACGCTGTAGGACTGCTGCAGCAAAGCCATTATTACTTTAAACCTTTACCATACAACTTCTTCATTTATACGGTTATACCTCAGGAATAGTAAAGCTACTCTTAAAGAACATTTCAAATCATTTCGTTTTCCAAAAAAAAAAAAACGGGTATATTTACAAAGGCGTTGCTTTAATATTATGGATGTTTCGTTGAAATAATTGTCTCAGGTACGTTCGCTTACTATGTCGTATTTATTATAATGTTATATTAACTCACAAAGTAAGGCAGGCAAATATAGATTATAATCCCACTTAAGTGAATATTTGATCCCACCAAAAACATTTTCATGTAAAGTAACGCCAATATTCATATTGGCTTGCACTGTTAAAAAGTTACCAGATCTTATGGAGAGCCAAGCTCGTAGCTCTACACGCCCTAACCTAACTCTCTCTCATCATAGCGTATAGTGTTCTGCGTGAATAGTCTTTTCTACAAACCCTACACCTTAGTATAAATGTGTTTTGGCCATTTCGTTACTCGGGACCTAATGGCTCAAAATTAACGCCTAGTTAGTGAATTACTTTCTGTTCATAAGCCCATAGGAATGTCTACGTCTCTCTTATGCTTTTAACTAACACTTAACATTATGTATTGTATTTACATGAGTCAAAATGTGGGGCTTGGTCGTTTCACAAGAGCTTTAGCCAATAGGTCCTTGACAGATCAAGACGCTTGTTTAGGAGAATTACTAAAAAATTTTGTCGACTGTTTTCTCGTGTTTAATCGATTATTTCTTTATGTCTTCCGGGTCTAACTTGACACTTACATTTAAAACTCGACTTCTAATGTCAAAAGTCTCTACTTGTCGATCGAGATACCTGTTCATCAAAGTTGTCGATGTCGATATATAATATATTTCGATATCTTAGTTTGTCTTCACTCGTCCGCGAGATATCTCTTATAAGTTATGCTAAGCGTGTTGGAAACGATTCTTACAAGGGGAGTGTCAAACTTGGGAATCACAGATTCCCATCACTTTATATATATTGTAGGGCAGGGTCCCCTCAATAAATATATAAAGCGGCAAGACGCTATTCGTTTTTATTATTGAGAAATTTCAACTCAAATTTCTATATGTAACTATAAAATAATAATTTATAAAAATTAAAAAAAAAGTAACTCAACCGGGACTTGAACAACCGTCCGGTCACTCAGTTACCACTACGCCACGGAACCATTGCTGCAACCGGTGAAAAGGTTCCTTCTACTTAAGTTTCATATAGAACTTGAGTTGAAATTTCTCAATAATAAAAACGAATGTCGTCTTGCCGCTTTATATATTTATTATGCCCTACAATATATATATATAAAAGTATGACACTCCCCTTGTTAGCTAGTCCATATGATATGTATTATATTTTAGTAGGGGTATAAAGAACGCGCAGGATTTTATTTATGGACTGGTAATAATATTATTATCACTGCTTAAGACGTGAATATCTATTATATCTTGGACTATTACATCTTCTATACAAATAGTATGATCGCATTATAAAGAAACCTTACTAACAAGCTTAGCCATTGATTTTTACTTATATGTTTATTTTTATAGGAATGCGGTAGCTTGGTTTAGATAATACGAGACACATGGTGTCAGGGGGCCTAGCACGAATGACTATCGACAAAGTACAGTGGACCCCCGGTAATCCGGCAAACATTATGCAGGGCAGTGTCGGACTATCGAATTTGTCGGATTATAGAGCACTGCCTAAGACCCCTATAGTCCGGATTTTTTTACGAAAGAGTACCTTGTAATCCGACAAATTACATATCTAATGACAAGAATCTATATATTATACGTACATATCTATATATTATAAGCACAATAGCGGTGGCGCGTACGAGTTGTGACCTGTTCAAACCTGCGTGATCTTAATTCTAAGTCATGTCGGATTACAGGGGGCGCCGGATTAGACAGGGGCCGGATTATCGGGGGTCCACTGTATTCGAATCAGTCAAACTGTCACTTGTATGAAAAATCATTTGTTTCATACAAATGACAGTTCGACGATACGAATACTCTTTCGATACTTGTTCGTGCTCACCCCTCTGGAATGTTTGACGGGCTCGTTGGCGCGTTCGGTAGAACACCTGCCGTGCGCATCGATCCGTCGTGGGTTCCAATCCCACCGGGATACACATGTTTATAATTTTCTGTAAGCATGTTTTCCCCACGTCTGGTAACTTCGGGCATTGATCGGGTGGGAGGAATATCGAAATTCCGACCGGGTAACGCACCACCTTTCATAGATGGAAAAACCGTGAAGTGCACATTGCGCGTTTCGGTTTCCGTCTATGGATTTCCGAATGCTCAAAGAAAAAAAAAGTAGGTCGACAGTGCATCATTGACTGATGTTCTGTGGCTGAGGTATCACCTACCATCAAGTGAACCTCATGCTCGTCTGTCGATATTTAACATAAAAAAAATGTCCATACCTAGGTTCCCTGAAAATTTAATTTCGATAATAAATATTTTGGCACTTTTCTAAGCTGGTTTTAACTTGTTATCAAAATGTTTGACCTGTTATTACCCATGTCTATAAATAACTATCTCAGGGTGACTAACACAGGCTCTAGACTGATCAGCACATGAAAATAAAATTTTAGAAGCTGATTGCAACTAGGATAGTTTACCGTTACCTAAGGCATAAATACATGTATGTTATACATCCTATATCCTTTATTTGGTTATTTATTTGTTATAGTAAATAGTCTATATAAATATATCGTCGTGATCGTAGAACAACGACGGTTCTGACTTTTTTACGATTTTAGTTCTATTGTATCAGTCATAACATGAAACTCCTTGACAGTTCTATATTGTATAATTTAGAACTGTCTAAAAACCCTTTACCAACAGAACAAATAAAAAAATGAAGTTTGATAATTAGTCATATAGTTTTATGCAATAAAATCAGTAGTTTAAACCGTAAAAAAACAGAACCGTCGAAGGCTTTTATAAATAAAATAATAAAAAATAAAAGTACGCTTAGTAATCTTGCTTTCTTTTTCTTTTCTCCAAACAATAAAATCCAGACCCAAATGTAATATTAAAACAGTCGGTCAGTCATAAATAAACAATTTGAAGAATGATATTCAGATAATTATCAGAATGTGAGATCAAACTCATAGAGGCATCGAAGTGTTAAAATTATGTGCTCGACGGAGCGCGCTAATACCAGCTCGTTCAGTTTTCATAGGAATTATTAATTTGCGAACAGATTTCGAATCAAAGCTAGGATTTGCCGAGCGCGTTTTTGTTATATTTTGTAAGAAGATTATTAATTTTTTTTCATCGTTTTGGAAATAATAACGATCGGTTTAGGTCGATAGTGTTTTATTTATGTAGTCCAACTTCTAAACCATAATATTTACTTGTAATTTTTTTTTACTTATAACTAATTATGTTTTTGATTGTCTATAAATAACTGTATTGATAGACATATTTCTTTGTAAGGTTTGGATAACAGGTAGCCTGAATGTCTCTCGTGCGGGCAGTACAAGTTTTTTTTTATGTTAGATATCGACAGAGGAGCATGAGGTTCACTTGATGGTAGATGATACCTCAGCCACATAACAGTCAATGATGCGCTATCGACCTACATTTTAATACGAGCATTCGGAAATCCATAGACTGAAACTGAAACGCGCAATAAGCACTTCACGGTTATTTCATCTATGTACGGTGGTTCGTTACCCGGTCGGTATTTCGATATTCCTTCCACCCGTTCAATGCCCAAAGTTACCAGACGTGGGAAAGCTTATAGAAAATTATAAACATGTCGTCCCGGTGGGATTCTTGAACTTTTGGTTGTGACAGCGGTTGTCATTGAACGAAACATGCAGTCCGGGTGTGCTCAGTCGTTTGTATCGCGTTAAGTGATTGAACTGTCGCATCCCGTACACTCACGCACATATTTGTTTATTGGACTTAAAACTAACCAAAACTGAATTAATGTAACTGTGTGTGTGCGTGAGAATGGTAAAAGGGAATATATTCCGCCGACCAAAATAAGAAAAAAAGGGAACAGGGCTGGAAGAAGAGTGTGTGTGTGTTGTGGCTTAATGATGTGCGCATTGCGTTCATTATTGCGAGTTGAAATTCTAGAGAAACAAGATAAAAAATGTTTCGAACGGTCTGCGCACAGAAGGATTTGGGGATTCTAGAATTCAGTCTTACATAGTATTGGCAAAATTACCTGGGGGGTGAGCACGAACAAGTATCGAAAGAGTATTCGTATCGTCGAACTGTCATTTGTATGACGTTGTTTGACGATTCGAATACTTTGTCGATAGTCGTTCGTGCTAGGCCCCCTGATCGTTCCATCACCGCATAATTTGGGCTAGAAACGTGCAAGATATATTTCAAAATAATTTATAAAGTTGTTATAAGATATATAATATAAAAATTATAATGTTGTTCAGTCTTTAAAGCAATTTATTTGTTTTTTTTTGGAGAACAAAAAAAAATAATAATATAGAAAATGTAGTTTCGATTTTTTCTATTACGATTACGAATAGAATATATTCAAACCCACCCACGACTATCTCATGACTATATATTTAAGATGACTTTAACTAAAAGAATTATGTTCATGACTGTACACTATTGTACTATTAAGGGAAGGTTGGATGAATACTCTGAATAACTTTGGCGTTTTCAATTTGAATCGTTTTATTCAGTTACGTAACAATAGTTGACGATCGTTCAATATTTTTATGTTTCAACGTACGAGGTATGTTAAAATTTCAACCAATTCAATTTCAATTCAAAATTAATGATTTTTTTTTACTATCGACCCACCCCGGCTTCGCACGGGTAGTATAGCGTATTATGCCTCATGTAGGCTATCTGTCGAAGGGTCGCATTTGCTCACGTTAATTTTTAACTGACTTCAAAAAAGGAGGAGGTGCTCAATTCGTCTGTATGTTGCTTTTATTACGATAACTTCTAAGATATTCGTTTAAATTATATGGTGTAAATTATTATAATAATATATATGAAATGCTTAAGCTAATTAATGTATTTAAAATGATAAGAATTTATACTTTAGATATCCGTCTAAATAGCTTTCCAATTACCGCATTGTTTGCGCTCTTCATGCGCCAGATTTTGAGGCCTTCCTCGGCCCTCTTCAGTAAAAATTCTGCCACTGTGAAAAGCTTTCACCCAAAATTGCACTGTACGTAGAGAGTACGTAGAACCACCTATTGCTTATGAATATCGGTTGCAAATTTTCCCAAAAGAACTTCAATCATAATAAAATTCCGTTGATCAAACTTACTAACTGAATTTATGAGGTCGCTTCGATTAATTTTGAAAGGTAGTATAAAAACTTGTTGATAACTAGACGTACTAAGAAACACTTAATAATTATCTACCTTTAACAACCATTCCCTCAACATATCCCAATAGGACATTTTATGATAATATGTAGTGTGTAGTGACTAAATGACTAGCGGTGAATTACAAGTTACAACTTCTCCATGAAATACTACATATACATACCTATATTTACGTACCAATTTTCAGGATAATCGTTCAAACGCTAATGAAAGCGATTTTATTTATACACACACACATCCATTTTTATATAAACAGATGCATATATATATATATATGCAGTGCATATGCACTGGACAGTTATATGCTTGCTGATAAAATACCATTTTATAGAAATAGTAAAAAATAAGTAGGCAGCTAACTGAATGATAAATAATTTTATGGTTTGACAAGCGGATTATTTCTCGCATATAAAACGCATAATACTAGCCGGCCTAGCATGACAACCACGACAAAATTGTGTCTTCAGAGTCTAACATGACATTTACACTTAAAACTCGACTTCTAATGTCAAAAGTAGAGATATTTGTCGATCAAAGTTGTCGATGTCGAAATATCGTATATCTTAGCTTGTACTATAGTTGCTTTTTAAAGTGTTTATGGAATGCATCTGTATGCTGGTTTTTTTTCTCTAGTTTTGTACCAAAGATGACGGTAACAGTATCACCGGAAAGAAGAGATGCAGCCTCGACACAGCGCTGGGGCCCTCCACGACGCGTCACCTTGAAGAGGGGCCCTGGTGCCCCTCTCGGCGTCAGCATTGTTGGTGGAAAGGTAGGCCATTGCAATTATATAACACTAGTATTTAGATTATAACTTGTTTTTAAAGAATTAAGCGCCCATAGACGTTTACAACACTAGAGGATTTGCTGGTGCGTTGCCGGCCTTTTATTCATTTAAATAAACATTGTGTTTGGAAATTTAGTATTTTTAGAAATAAATTCAGGAGAAAATGCGGTATACTGTATTTTAATCCGCTGAATGTAATTTTTTTTAATTCTCTTTATTTGGCAATAAATTGTTTACAATTGTGATACACCACTGCACTAGTGTACATCAAAATCCTAGTGAGTACAATAATTAAACTATTCGTAACAACAAGTAAACAAAACTTATACAAAACGTTTAAAATGGGTATAAAAAAGGTTAGATATTAAAATTAAACAATAACTAGTTAAAGTTATTTAGGTACCTACATAAAAAACTTTAACGCATGTATGACGTTTTCGATGGAACAGTATATTTTTATCAGATGATTGAAATTAAAGCTGGCTGTAAAATTGCAATTCAAATTCAAATTCAAAAATCATTTATTCATTTAGGTAGCACAATGTACACTTATGAACGTCAATAAAAAATACATATTAAATGCTTCTTGTTTTACATTTACTGCCAGTTCTCAAATCAAGGGCGTAGAGCGGACGAGAAGAACTGGCAAGAAACTCGCCGCCACTCTTTTTAATCGCCAAGTTTTTGTTTTACAAATGTTTTGTAAGGAGCTGCAACCATTACACCATGTTCCACATGACATCTTTTAGTAATTAACTATAATAATCGAAAAATATATATATATAAACGAAAAAATAAAAATAAATAAAAACAAAGATTTTTCCTCTATCAGCAGAATGTATGGCAATGGCAGTTTAGCTTAAGTGAACAATATATACTACATCAATATTTTAAGAAGATCTATAAAAATATTTTCGTATCTTTACTCTTACTTAAAACGAATAAACATGGAGTATCTTGGCAACTACTGCGATGTCAGTAAAGTGCTCTTACAAAGCATATAAATAGCTGCGGTTGGCGTTTTAACTTCGACTTTGCTATCCTTTTGAAAAGCTAAATCTTAGTGTCGTATATGCGGAGGTCACACGATTACCGATAACTGGAGTTTATGTCTCCGTATACCCATAAATCTGCCCATATCCTTACTAAGTTTGTTTTTCTGAACGTAAAATATGTCGTAAATAATCTCGTCTAACGATGCCAAAATGATTTTCGATATAAGGCGGTTTGTATGCGAATATCTCTTGGTGAAATTAGGTCGTGGTATATATCATGTTTCCGGGTGAAAGATTAGCCTATTCATTCCCTAGGATTCTTATTACCGAAATAGTGAATTCTCGAGTCCCCTAACTGGGCATGGTAGGCACATTTTTGTGTCTGTTTCCCTGGTCATTATTCAATCCTAAAAAAATTACCGGAAGTGACCTTAAAAGTGGCCCTTCGGTCAAGTTAAAGGGTTTAATTTGTACGGCAACCCTATCACCACTACATTCGTCATCGAATCGTATATAATTTGTCCGTAAGTCCGATTCGGGAAGAAATCTTGCAGTGGGCTCTCCTACTATCAATGATGCGCTGTTGACCTTCTTTTTACTTCCAGCATTCGGAAATCTATAGACTGAAACTAAAGCGCCCAATGTTCACACGGTTTTTCCATCTATGAACGGTGATTCGCTACCCGGTAGGAATATTGATAGGCCTCCAAACCGTTTAATGCCTGAAGTCCAAGACTCGGGAAAGACATGCTTCCAGAAAATTATAAGCATGTCGTCCCGACGGGATTCGAACACACGACCCATCGCCACACTGCTGTTGTTCTACCAAACACGCCAAAGAGCCCGTCAAAAGCACTAAGTGAAATGTAAAAATAAAATTTATCTTTTCAAATATTGCGTTGAAGTTTCTTTCATAAGATTGATGATATTCGAAAAAGATGAGTTGAGCGATGCTTCAAGATGCCTTTTAAAATGTCAGACACGTTACCCTTTCTGTATTTCAGTACTCATTTTTCTTAACATTAAAATAAAATATGATAGAACGGTTTCTTAAAGTAAAGTAACAACTTATTATAATATTATTTATGCACACACATAGCCATCAATTAACCTCGGGGCATTCTCATATAAGTATGTATATAGTGTATACGTTACGTACGTTTTTAGGGTACCAAAAATGGAGCCCTTATCACCTCGTTGTCCGTCTGTTAAGACCGTTTTTCTCAGGAATGCTGGCTCATTAAGCTGAAATTAATTTCAAATACTCAGGTCTGCAATCCCTTGTAGCAGTGAAACTTCTGAGTCGACGTAATCGAATGATACAGCCTTACATGCTACGCTTATGCTAAACTAGCTGATGCCAGCGACTTCGTTCGCATGGGCTTCATCTTAATCTGAGCTTTTGAGCAAGGTTTCTTCATATGATATATTCATATCCTCTATTCTACGAATACATATTGAAAGTGGCGAAATAATCAAACTATTTCATTTCTATATCGAACTGTTATTGACATCTGATAATTCAAAAAATCGACGGAGTCGGTTTGTATTGCAATTTGTTGATATGGTGCCTTTAAAATAATCTTTAAATTATGATAACTTTTCTTTCCGACAACCGACTTCGAAGAAACAATATGTTATACATATAGATAGATAGATAGATAGATATCAACTTTATTTGCCACCTTAAACCCATAAAACAAACAAAACTAACAAAAGATACAATTAGATTATCAATTATGTAAACAATAATAAAAGTGATGGCAAATAGGACCCCTCATCAGCAAAGCAGCGACTAATGTCGCTACACTGATTTTCAGAGATATAATTATGTTATGCCTATATGCTGATTGCTGCCCCGGGCTTTGCTTAATATATTTGTGTAAATTGCATGAAAATCAAAACCTATATTTCCCGTCGACCTAGAATCATGAAATGAATAATTAGATATTATGAAACTATACTAAACTATACTAACTTTACTATAAGTAGTGTAGCTGAAATGGAATATTACTTAGTATATGCTGGGACTACGTAATAAATACTGATTTCAATATAGCACTACGAAATCAATATAATATTGAAGTTTTTAATATTATGCATACTATATATTTAATACGTATAAATTTTGAAATTTATAGAAATCTTTCTATATTTTTTTAAATTTCTTCAAAAATTTTTTCTCTGAATATTTTTTTTTTATATTTTCATTTTTAAAAAAATAATTTAGATGATTCTTAGTTATTCAGAAACTTACTAAAACCATAGCAACTAAAACAAATTTTCATATAACTTGATTGGTTGTATATTTTGTCCCAGGTTGATATAATATCAGGACGCGATGACGCAAACGGAACCGACAAGGGAATATTTGGGATCTTCATCAAGAATGTAGTGCCCGGTAGTCCAGCCGGGAAATGCGGGGAATTACGTGTATGTCAATATAGTCTTTTATTAACGCGATCACACATTTAAATAAAATACTTTATACCGGAATGCGATTTATTATTTATCCCGAAATTTCGGATGCTTTTCCGCAACAGTGGGAAACACTAAGTTGCGATATTAACACAAACTATTCCTTCGGAGTTAATCAAATCCGTAGATGGTCGCTGAAAACTATCCGAAACAAATAAATAATAGGTATATATAATAAATCGCGTTCCGGTATAAAGTATTTTATTTATAATTGTATGTTACTCATTTAATTTTTGAAAATTAGCAATATGTACTCTACTCTTCTATATTTGGTTTGATTTTTTTTAAGTCTTTTATGTGTCAATTATTCAAATGTATCTTTATTAAGGTAAACTTTAACAAGTATTTTTTAATATTGTCTTTTATTAACGCGAGTATCACACATTTAAATAAAATACTGTATACCGGATTAAAACGCGATTTATTATTTATATTGTTTAAATTATTTATCCCGACGTTTCGGATGCTTTACAGCAACCGTGGTCGCGGGGAGACAGAAAGATGACAGTTGTCTGATATTTGAAATGTCACAAAGTTGCCATATTTAATACAATTCAATTCAAAAATAATCTATTAATTTAGGTAACACAATGTACACCTATGAACGTCAATAAAAAATAATACATATTAAATGCTTCTAATTTTACATTTACTACCAGTTCACAAATCAAGGGCGTAGAGCGGACGAGAAGAACTGGCAAGAAATAAACCACAATAAACCACAGTCACACACCACAGTTTAAACAATATAAATAATAAATCGCGTTTTAATCCGGTATACAGTATTTTATTTAAAAGTATTTTTTAATCATTAACTTAGAAAAATATCTGAGGTAAGCTCGCAAGAACCACAGTAGTTACTATTTTTTTATTTGTATTTAGCCTCTTCTGTAATTAAGCGATTTGTTATGAACTCAATGTTTTGTTTTACATCGTTCCTTGGTAAATAATTCTAGTTTTTTTTTTAGGCTGGCGACAGAATATTGGAGGTTGATGGAGTTTGTGTGAGGACAGCACAACATGAGAGAGCCGTTCAGCTGATCAAAGCAACTGGTGCTACCGTTACGTTGACTGTGCAAAGCTTGATGACATGGGTATGTAATACCAAAACCGCCATAAGTGTTTTATATCAGATATCGACAGACGAGCATGAGGTTCACTTGATGGTAAGCGATACCTCAGCCACAGAACATCTTTTACAACATCTTATTCATACTTTTAGACAAAGACCGAAACGCGCAATGTGCACTTCACGGTTTTTCCATCGCTTAACGGTTCGTTACTCGGAATTTCGATATTCTTCCCACCCGTTTAATGCCCAGAAGTGAACAGACGTGGGTATTGGAGAAGATACATACATGCATACAGAAAATTATAAACATGTCGTCCCGGATTCGAATCGTCTAATGAAATGATGATGTTAAAAAGCGAATTTCGAATGCTATTACGCGAATAAAATAATCTAAGTTAAACTAAGCGCAGGAACTAAAATGCTAAATTATAATAATTTTTTTGACGTATAGAGCACGGATTCATCAGACACGTCTCCACCAAAAGTGGCTGCAAGACCATCAATGAAGAAGCGTCCTGCCCCACCAGCACCGCAGAATCATGATATTAAGGTATTATCTATCTATACATATAATAAAAGAGTAGGATCGAAATTACGCTTCACTAAATATTTTTACCAGAAATTAAGAGGGGTGATAAAAGAAGGGTAGCAGAATGCATAAATGCAATTTTTAAGATTCTTGTCTGTCTGTCTGTCTGTCTGTCTGTCTGTTTGTTCACGCTAATCTCCGAAGATACTGAACCGATTTTCGCGTAATTTATACAAATATATTAAGCAAAGTTCAGGGCAACATATAGGCTTTGTTTCATCGAAATCGGTTGTCGAAAAAAAAAGTTATCATCATTTAAATATTATTTTAAAGGCACCATTTCAACAAATTGCAATGAAACTGACTCGCGTTGAATTTTTTCGAGTTGTCAGATGTCAATCACAGTTTGATATGTAAATGAAATAGTTTGATAATTTCGCCATTTTCGATATGTGTTCGTGGCATAGTGGATATACGGTCGTACTACGTAACTTCAGATGCGAGTTCGAATCATCACTAAGGGAAATATTTTTTTGTATTTTTTTTTTATATTTTTAAAAGAACTAATATTGAAAATAGAAAATGTATTATTGAACTATTCTATTATATAAAAATGTATTTCTTATGAGATCGTTTATTTCGCATTTTCATCAATCCTTTCCTTTCCAAGGGAATTAAACAAAAATATCTGAAATTAAAAGTGATCAATTAAATGAAATAAATATCGAGGTGGATATAGTATCTTCCACACTAATTAAATTTATAAAAAAATACGTAATTGGCCAACATGGCCATACTATTTTTTTTTAATTAATTTTACCTTACATTTCTCGATACCTTCATTTTATTCGTATTTAGAAATTTTCTTGGCGTTTTTTCAATGTGTCGCAAGTATTTTCAAACCCCCGTAAATTTTCGTGAATATACTATTTAAGACGGAAAAAGCATTGAATCCAATCTTTGACTGAACTCTGATTAGTGGAAAAAAGACACATATCTGCATTTTGGTGACGTAAAATTTGATTGATGTGTTTCTCCCTAAAGTTTCTTTAAAGTCAGGGTCAATTTTTCAATTACTATGGTATTTCTTTTGAATTTCAAATCATCATTTGAACCCCAACCTCAACCACCATTAAACATGTCGATAAAATGATGCAAAAGCAACCGTCAATGACTACTCTGATAGCTCTTTCCGAAAAGAAATCACCAAGTAAAGAGGATGGAGGATATATAATATGAAGAAAGCTTGCTCAAAAGTTCAGCATAAAGTGATCCCCACGCGAACGAAGTCGCGGGCATCAGCTAGTTTATTATAAATGTACTCACTTTTATTTGAGATTCTTTAAATATATTACTCCGTACCAAAAACGGGACCCTTATCCGTCTGTCTGTCTGTCTGTCTGTCAAGACCCTTTTTCTCAGGAACGCGGTAGGTAAATTAATCTATATATACATATAATAAAAGAGTAGGATCGAAATTACGCTTCACTAAATATTTTTACCAGAAATTAAGAGGGGTGATAAAAGAAGGGTAGCAGAATGCATAAATGCAATTTTTAAGATTCTTGTCTGTCTGTCTGTCTGTCTGTCTGTCTGTTTGTTCACGCTAATCTCCGAAGATACTGAACCGATTTTCGCGTAATTTATACAAATATATTAAGCAAAGTTCAGGGCAACATATAGGCTTTGTTTCATCGAAATCGGTTGTCGAAAAAAAAAGTTATCATCATTTAAATATTATTTTAAAGGCACCATTTCAACAAATTGCAATGAAACTGACTCGCGTTGAATTTTTTCGAGTTGTCAGATGTCAATCACAGTTTGATATGTAAATGAAATAGTTTGATAATTTCGCCATTTTCGATATGTGTTCGTGGCATAGTGGATATACGGTCGTACTACGTAACTTCAGATGCGAGTTCGAATCATCACTAAGGGAAATATTTTTTTGTATTTTTTTTTTATATTTTTAAAAGAACTAATATTGAAAATAGAAAATGTATTATTGAACTATTCTATTATATAAAAATGTATTTCTTATGAGATCGTTTATTTCGCATTTTCATCAATCCTTTCCTTTCCAAGGGAATTAAACAAAAATATCTGAAATTAAAAGTGATCAATTAAATGAAATAAATATCGAGGTGGATATAGTATCTTCCACACTAATTAAATTTATAAAAAAATACGTAATTGGCCAACATGGCCATACTATTTTTTTTTAATTAATTTTACCTTGCATTTCTCGATACCTTCATTTTATTCGTATTTAGAAATTTTCTTGGCGTTTTTTCAATGTGTCGCAAGTATTTTCAAACCCCCGTAAATTTTCGTGAATATACTATTTAAGACGGAAAAAGCATTGAATCCAATCTTTGACTGAACTCTGATTAGTGGAAAAAAGACACATATCTGCATTTTGGTGACGTAAAATTTGATTGATGTGTTTCTCCCTAAAGTTTCTTTAAAGTCAGGGTCAATTTTTCAATTACTATGGTATTTCTTTTGAATTTCAAATCATCATTTGAACCCCAACCTCAACCACCATTAAACATGTCGATAAAATGATGCAAAAGCAACCGTCAATGACTACTCTGATAGCTCTTTCCGAAAAGAAATCACCAAGTAAAGAGGATGGAGGATATATAATATGAAGAAAGCTTGCTCAAAAGTTCAGCATAAAGTGATCCCCACGCGAACGAAGTCGCGGGCATCAGCTAGTTTATTATAAATGTACTCACTTTTATTTGAGATTCTTTAAATATATTACTCCGTACCAAAAACGGGACCCTTATCCGTCTGTCTGTCTGTCTGTCTGTCAAGACCCTTTTTCTCAGGAACGCGGTAGGTAAATTAATATGAAATATTTAGATCTGCAATCTCTTACTCTTAAAAATCAAACTTCTGAGTCGACGCAATCAAAAGATACGGTATTTCATACGCATATTTTGACACTCTCAAGGCAATCGAATCCTATAGGGTACCCGTTGACCTAGAATCATGAAATTTTGCATAAAGTAATGACATGTAACACAAGTAAAGGATAAAATCCGAAAACCGTAAATTCGTGTTTTTTTATTAGGAAAATCTTAACTTAACTAAAAGTTACGGAACCTTCGCTGCGTGATTTTTTTTAATCATGTTTAAAAACCAATAAATATTTTGTTGAACAGATAACTGTAACATCAGACTCAGATACTCCGAAAGAGAATGGAGAAATAAAGGAAGATGATAATGAAAAAGAGAAAGAGACTGAAGACAAACCAAAGACTGTCTACTCTGACTCTGAAGAGAGTAGTGATGAAGAAGATGAAAGAGAATTGCAAGGAAGGACATACTCTGATAAAGGAGTAGAGGTAAATATACAATATGGATGCCTTTGTAATCAAATCCAATTAAATAAATTACCGAGGATTTAAATTTCAAGGTATTTAATTAAAACCTAACGTAACCTTTTTATTTTTTTTTCCTCTATCGCATTTTCTCAGAAAATACTGATCTTAGAAAAAAAAAATTATTGAACATAAAATCACATACTCTTTTGGGCTACAAGTTTTGTTGGAAACATTTTTCTTAAAAATCAATATTTTTCTGAATAAATTTGAAAAAAATTTGAAAAAACAAATCATGTTTTTTCATGGTTTGACCTAGAAAATAAAATTTGCGGGTATTTTCAATACCACATTCTTCATTAGCGCATCAAAATACATGGATATACCATAATTCATATCGATCGGATCGTATGTTCTAAAAGGAAGTACGGGGTGTTTATGTTTAGTAAGTAAGTACCTTTTAGAACATACGATAAAATATAAAAAATAACATAACAGTTTTGAAAATCTATAATTCCATTATTTTAAGTCTTTGTATATCTGATGAACTTTGTACTTTACTATACATTAAAGACTAGCGCAAAACACTTTATATAAGAGCAGAAAATGGTTTACGATAAATCTTTCGAATATAATATATAAAAAAACAAAATCGTGTTAATTACACCATTTATAACTCAAGAATAACTGCACCGGTTTTAATGATATCTTATTTGTTGGATTCGTCTATGTCCCGAATAACAGAATAACTATTAGAATATCGGAAAAATATATTATGCTGAAAATTAATTCTAAAATAAATTGATTTCGGAACTCCATCTTCCTCAATTGATAGCTCACGTCGATGTCCGCTGTAAATTAGTGACATACTAGACATAGAATAGAATTGGGAAAGTAACATATTCAAAACGAAAAATACTTATTTGGACGCTGGCAATACAGTGTCAACCCACGGTTGCCATTTTAATAATAATAATAATAACTTTATTTGACACACACACACAAAAAAAAAAAGAATTTTACAAACATAACTTACAAATTAAAAGAAAATGAAAATAACTGGTATCATTAAAAAAAAAAAAAATTTAAATAAATGCTGCAGTGCGGTGTGTCAAATAGGACTCCACTCAGCATAAGCTGTGGCCATAATGGACACAGCACTGATTTTCAGTGGGCCCCATGCAACTGCTGGAGAAACAGTACTCTATTGCAAAATCATATATGTAAATGTATTTTCAGAAAATTTACTTTGAAGTTTTAATAAGGTTTTATTAAATTTCTTTTAAAAATAACAGAAAAAAATATATTTTGTTGTAATTATTACTAAACAGTTAGGGTTTCGTGCTGACTAGTTTTTTCAATATTTTTGCTATTAAAACGATTAAAATGATATATGACTCTTATGAAAAATATATACCAATTTATAAGAAAGCGATTGGTACCAAAATTTACATTTTTATCATTTTGTGGGTTGACACAATGACGTCCATTTATTTTTGAAGCCAACATTCTCGCAGGAAAATGTCTGTTGGGTCCGCTAGTATTTATCTAAAAAAGGGTAACTTTGCTACAGATTGATCGAGCATCAGCTGGCGCAATCAAACGCAGTAGAGAAGAGAAAGAAGCAGACGCAGAAGAAGAAGATGACTTTGGTTATACCACAAGTAAGTGGAAAGATACGTTATTCACTTTTTTTAACTTCTCTTTTTATATTCTACATGTTTATATCTACGCGTGTGTTGTTGAGCATAATGATGATGTTGAGAGAAAACCATAGCTTACAGAGTTGTCGAAAATGAAGTTTTTGATATATTATTAATACTTGTGTAATCCTCAGTAAATTTCTATATACAGTTAAAAAATTGTTGAGTATCTTAGAAACAATGTTAGAAGCATCTATAACTTTTTTTAACTCAATAAAACAAGTGATGTAATTTGTTTTTATAAATAGGTGTTGATTTATATTGAAGGAAATGTATGAAAAAAATTGAGAATAAATTAACATTTCAACTTATTTTAATGTTGTTTAATTGAAGATAAGACTGGTAATCCGCTTTAAATATAAAATGTGATGTGATTAACTTTTTACGATTTAATTCTGCATGTCTTATTCGCGTGACTGTCTAGTGTCTGAAACTTAATTAGTCAAATCAGCAACTATTTACTGAAATAATTGACGTTCCATTTATGAATTTGGCTTCTAGTATTTTCAAAGTTCTTTTTTACAATTATTTATGAGAAAGTCACCTGTAAGACCCAATACAAAATCAATTTACTGAATATATATTCAATTCGTATATTATATTTACAATTTCATCCAATTTGTTTGTGAAATCGGAGAATTAAAGGGACAAACTTTTAACGAATGAATTTATATGATTTCACGTACAAATTGGCATCGAATCGTTTTCAGCTGGAATTTCTGTGTTACGGCTGTATAACGTTTAATTGTACGTTTATGGGAACATTTGATGTCTCGAGACATTCTTTATGGTATATAAAATGCAATTGTTTCTGCTATGTAATCTAGAAAATAAATCTATATTAGTCTTCTATTTTTTTTATCTTTATCTATTTACAATGTACATACATACATATTATAAAAGAGTAGAATCGAATATAATGTGTACTTAATTGAATATATTTACTAGAAATTAAGAGGGGTGATAAAAGGAGGGTAGCAAAATTCATAAAAACAATTTTTAAGATTTGTCTGTTTGTTGACGCTAATCTCCGAAGATTCTGAACTGATACATAGATTAAGCTTAGTTTGGGGTAACATCAAAACTTTATTTCATCGAAATCGGATATCGGGTAGAAATTTTATCTTCATTTAAATAACTTAAATTTAGCTTAGAAGCTCAACTTAAGATGAAGCCTCGCGGTAAGGTCGCGTGCAAAATCAAGTACATTATTTTTCATCGTGAAAGATGGGACAAACGGTGAGATGTCTTACTTGATAGTAAGTGATTAGGAGTGAGGCGTATTTATCCTAACAGCCATAAATCACAGGTATTCAAAGGTAGCAGATAACAGTTGTTCCTGCAGTTGTGATATATCTGTTATTGAAAATATCATGCAATACTAAATTAAAACTGTTCAACAAATTCTAGTAACAGCCAGGCCATTACAAAACAACTGCGATTGTTACCTGTCTCAGTTAAACATCTATATTTGGCGTGTGCTAAAACGAGATGCACCAAGTATTGATTATCCTAAAAAAATACAACTGGACGTTTTACAGGAAGGAAATCACTCTGAAAAGCAAAATTAGATCATATTATCATTAAGTAATTCCTTTAGTATCTAAAAAACAGACGGTTGCTTAATAACAGATATTTACATCTGTTATTATTTAGTAACAGTAACAGGTATAACAGATATCATGTTTGACCTGTTATTACCCATATCTATACGTGAATATCGGTGCCCGCGGCTTTCTGCAACTATAGTCTTGCACGTGTTTTAATGAAGGGGTAGGATTTAAATTTAATTTAACTGTTTTGAATATACGATATTTGCATTATAATAATTATGATTATTATGTTGGCTTTATGTCTCAGAGGGCCCTCAGAGGGCCTAGTACGAACAAATATTAGGTACTATTACTTGGATGAGATATTTTTTGAAATTTCATACAAATGACACCTCGACGATACGAATACGTTTTCGCAAGTTATTCGTGCTAGGTTCTCTGTTGAAAATACAGCATTACAACGATGTATGTTTTTGAAATATACGCTCTGAAGTGACTAAAGCCATGTTAGGCGTGTTTTAGTAACGTTAAGACAAAGATAGAAAAGCAAAGAGAAATTCGTCACAGCTAGTTTCATCAACCTAGTAAGAAATGCTTTCATACATTTAGGTCGTTCTAATTTTGAAAATGTTTATTAGTCAACTTTACAGTAATCAGGGCAGGTTTGAATCCCGATGTTCATAATTTTCTGATAATTTTTTTTTTCACAAATTATTAATAATTATTTATTTATTATTAATTTAATTTTTACTTTAAATTCAGGTTACGAATTTCACATACGGAAATACGTGATATGCAGATTGCGCGTATCGGTTTCAATATATTGATTGGTGAATTCACGGTAAAAAAAGGTGGACAGCGCATCAATGATTGATGCCCTGTGGCTGAGGTACTAAGCGAATCTCAGCTATCTAAAAAAATACAAGTATGCCCGTGTCCCCTTTTTTAGCGTTTTTTACCCTGCCCTACCGAAACATTTTTTTCACGTGATTTGGTTTCACCGGAATTCGAACCCAGAACACATTCTTTGATAAACGAACCATTGAGCCACGGAGGTGGACCTAATGATAAAAACTAAGTGTGCTTTTCGTAGCAAGCGTTTTTTCGCTATACAGTTGAAATACTCTCTTTCACGAACAGATTTTTTTAAACTTTCATCTATTATTCATTATGTCTCCTCTAGTAATTTTTAGAAAATCTAAACAGCATTTGACGTTTACGTTCTTATATCGTCGTTGCGCCTACCAAATTCCATATGTGCATTTTTTTGATTTTTGGTTTTTGCACAAAAAATAATCTTCGTTTTATTCTCTACTGTGTTACTAAAATCCTTTTTGTAATATTCGAACTGGAAACGAGTTTAACTAATTCCATATGTGTTTTGACCGTTAAGAAAAACTCCGTATGTGAGTCAATAATACGTTTTTCGTTGTTTCCCAAAACTATACAAAAATGCACATATGGAATTTGGCAGACGCAACGACGATATTATAAATTATATTGATTGATGGTGATGATATTAATGATTGGTGACATCACAGCTGTAGTTTATCCACTTCTGCTTCGGGACAAAATATCTGACGCTGTACTAAAAATCCTATATTTATGGAATTTATTCGAAATAATATGTGTTTAAAATGACAGTAAATCTCCAATAAATATGTCTAGAGTCAGTTTACTAGGTTTTTGCAAACAATTTCATGTTTCGGATCGGCTGGAAGCCAAAATATTCGTCATAATGATAAGTGGACTTTTAAATTCTTCCGTGAAGTTTTATGAGAGACATTTTTATTTTATAGAATCATAACATTTCGGAAAGATTAAGATTCTTTTAATTACTTTTATCAAAAGAAAGTTAAAATATCTTTTATTCTACCATCTTCATACTTAGAACACCTTCTTATTTAAAAGAAAATTTTAAATTCATGGGCTCTTATTTACTTCGGAAATCCCTTCTCACAAATCTATCTGTTAGAACTTTATTGGCATTCAAGACATTGTAGTTTTTTAATTTGTCTATACTAATCTATACTAATATTATAAAGAGGAAAGAATTGTAATTTTATATTTTTGTATTTTTGTATGTTTGTATTTTTGTATGTATCGAATAAACTTAAAAACTACTGGACCGATTTTGAAAATTCTTTCACCAATAGAAATCTACATTATCAGCGAGTAACATAGGCTATAGTACATCTACATTGCACCCGTGTGAAGCCGGGGCGTGTTGGTAGTATTAAATAATAATATTTTTTAACTTATTGTTAAATTATTTCATCTTTTTAATTTTCTCGCAAACGTACAAAATAAAGAATTATCTATCATAGAAGTTCGTCCAGGATTATTTTAAATCTATCGTATCTCTTTTATCTAATCTGTGGCAAACACCTGTTCATATTGTTTATTATGTATGACCTTCGAATGTGGAAATAGCACAGAACTGGCTGCCGAGTATCGATTTGTGAACTTTGAATCGATTGCTCGAATATATCAGAATGGATGTTGTATACGCAAATAAATCGATTGTTTTTATATCATAATATAGACTGATTGTGAGAGGATTTAACAGCATCTATTGGTATTCCCAACTCTCGTAGTCTATTTATTGAGGATTGGAGACTAAAAGCTATTACTTCTTTGTCGAATAGATTTTTTTTTTTTAATTTAATTAATTATGGCTTTATCGCTAAGCCATAAAATCGCCCTGTAAAGTACACATACATATTTGATACATCAACATTTTCTTAAACTTACATCCTATCGAATAGAAGGAAAATCAAAAATATAAATATAAAAAAAAAAAATTAATTATCTGTTATTACGGGCTCGTTAGCGCGTTCTGTAGTACACCTGCCGTGTACATCGATGGGTCGTGGGTTCGAATCCCACCGGAATGGCATGTTTATAATTTTCCGTAAACATTTTTTCCCCGGAACAGAAAGATGACAGTTGTCTGTTTTTTAAAATGTCACAAAGTTGCCATATTAATTTTCTATATTTTGACAATATTGACTAACGGTGTCCTCTTGTTTTTTAGGATGTTCGATTTATATACATAATAAATCGCGTTTTCATCCGGTATACAGTATTTTATTTAAATGTGTGAAACTCGCGTAAATAAAAGACAATATAACACTGAATAAATTCATCCCGGAAGAGCTTAGCCGTTTAATATAAACACCGTAAATAAATCACAAACTCTCTGGCATGAGATATTTTATTATATCGTAAAACTTTGAAGATTAAACTATAATCTAAACATTGATCAGTATTTATGTATGGACGCTGCGGTGGATTGAGTCAAAATTACCAGTTTATTTGCAGTGGGGTTTTGACGAGACATATCGGGAGTTGAGTACAAAAACCTCGGAGATGCCTCGTAGACACCCCACAGCAAAAAACCTGCGAGGGTTGAGATCTGAAACAAATGAGATTCAGTAATTAAAAATCTAAAACCCCAAATCAAACATACTAAAAACAAGAGGACTCCGTTAGTCAATATGATCGTAATATAGAAAATTACAGTAAATATCAACTCCGTAGGAATAGATGGCGTTAATATGGCAACTTTGTGATGTTTCAATTCAGACAACTGTCATCTATCAGTCTGCCGCGACCACGGTTGCTGAAGAGCATCAGAAACGTCGGGATAAATAATATAAATAATAAATCGCGTTTTAATTGGTTATAAAGAATTTTATTTAAATTTTTCTATGTCTAAAGTAGTGTAAGTGTATCTGTGTAAAGCATTTTATGTAGTTTTTATTCGTAAATTCGTCCGCGGTGATAACTAAATTTCGCTGCAACAGAAGTATAAATTCGTATATTGTAGTGTTTTCCCGATTTCCCTAGTGGGGCATGGGGCGGACGTATTCCTGTGTTTATTTATGTAATCAGCCGGCCTAGCATGACAACCGCTACACAATTTTGTCGACCGTTTTCTCGTGTTTTAATCGATTATCTCTTTATTTCTTCCGGGTCTAACATGACAATTACACTTAAAATTCGACTTTTAATATCAAAAATAGATATATTTATCGATCGAGATATCTTTTCTATCAAAATTGTCGATGTCGAGATATAATATATCTCCATATCTTACATCTTAGTTTGTCTTCTCTCGTCCGCGACATATCTCGTGGCGGTCGTGCTAGGTCGGCAGCCTTGTATGCCCTGGCCGCGCGAAATATTTTTTAAAATGCTTTCACTGGTATTATGCAAATTTGCTGAAAAAATAATAATAAATCGCGTCTTAATCTGATAAAGGTTAATAAAAGCCGAAATTTTTTTTTTCATGGGAATAGAACCCAGGACATCCGATGTTAAATGCACCACGCTACCACTGAGCCACGAAGGTTGTGAACTAAATTTTATACAATAGATTATATTATAAATATTGCTTATTTTCTTATTAAAGGCCATTACGTCAAAAACAATTTTCTTTTTACGACATCAAATTTTCTGCAAATTTCTAATATTACGCGTTTAGGCTGTATGCTAATTCAGTTCAATTCAAAATCATTTATTCGTTAATAATATTCTATTTTATTATTATTATTAATAGGTTATACAGTTAACTATTTTATTAAAGATTATATTTTTAATAATTAAGTTTTAGACTTTTTTGAGCATAAATATACTCTTTATACGAGCTAGAAAATATGTATTATAATTTCATTTACATTTCACTTCATTTCACCATAGGAATAGTCGGCACTTATGTCTAGTGTAATCCATAAAATTCTTGAATTCTATAGATCCGAATTGAATTATTAACAGTTATCCGATTGTAAAATCTAGTCACTTTTTGATTGTCAGTTGAAGGATGGATGACTGAAAAATGAACTCCCAAAATTACAGATATTTCATGAACTCAACAGCCTGAAATTTTTATCAAAAATACTACTATATTATAACTTCTAAAAACCTGATACGGAGGAATTATGAAATAAAATAAAAAATCTATAAGATGTGTAGAAATTATTTAATTTTGGTTTTAAAATAACATCAACAAAAAAAACGACATTAAGCTACAAATATATTAAGAAGGAAAGATGTATAGTGTTTTAATTCAACCGAATCCAGAATCCGCTTTTCCATCTTGTAATTTTAGATTAATCGAATTTAAAATCACTATCTATGTACTTGAGTTCAATTTGCAATGCATTGGCAAACATTAATGTATTTCTTAACAGCAATGTTTATTGCAATTTTAACTTTATATCATTGTGTTACGGCTTGAATTTCAATAACAGTTGATTATAACGGATAGGACCTTTTGGTTTAAAATAGTACATTTTCTGGCGCACGTGTCCAGATTTTCAGTGCCTTGATGGAAACTCGTGTGAGCGGTCGTCCTAACATATCGCGATTTCAGAAAACGCGCGGAAGTTTTTCGTAATTTTAAATTTAGATTTCCGAGTTCCCATAATGTTTTCGTTTTTATGATAATGCCGTGAAGTTTAGTGAATTGTAATGGCCAGTGTGTATGTGGAAAAATATTCAATGTATCTGTGATAACTTTGAAATAAGTTTAATATTAAATATTACTTCTATAGAATTTTTATTCCATACATTTTTGCACGTTTAAACTTTTTATCACAGTTTAGATGAAAAATCAATTATTTTTCACAGATTAAAATGAGATTTATTTGTTTTTACATTTTGATGAATGTTTTGAATAAATAGGGAAATACATATTTTTTTGGAAAATAGAAAATAAGAAATAAGATTTTAAAAGTAGCAAACTGAAGACATTTGCTCAAGATGACTTTTATAACTAAGTTTAAGTATTTTTCAAATTTCATGAAGCATTTTTTAAAGGCTATAATATATAAGAAGATAGCATTTGATTGTCATCGTAAAAAATAACAGCCTCTCTTTTCAATTTTAGTGGCATTTTGCTATCGAAATACAAACCTATTTTATGTTGATAAGCTCATTGGTGCTATGGGATGGATTCTGCCGGGATGTTTAAACCAAGGACTGAATACCGGTTAATTTACTATGGGAGTTTAACCGAAATAATAGGTTTTTGTTAATATTCTTTCGTTTTTAGTCATATTAAAAAATTATGTGATAAGTTTAGTGCGTATTACTCTTTAAAACTCATATCATAGTATCAGTCAGACACGTATTTTTAAAATTAAAATAAACCAGTTTTAATCCCTGGTTTAAACTGTTTTTTAAACTGCATTACTCGGATACTTAGGGAAGTAAATAACAGGTGTGAGGAATAATTTAATTCCGAACAGATCGTTCATGAGTGAAAAAATCTTGAAGTGCATATTCGGTCTCAGTCTATGGATTTCAGAATGCTCGAAATAAAACGTATGAATAAGATGTTCTATAGCTGGGATATCACCTACCATCAAGTGAACCTCACGTTTGTCTGTCAATATCTAACATAAAAAATGCATTATTATATTCTTTGAAATCACTTAATACAATCATCTTCTCGTAATTACCATCATAATGAATAAAGCATGAGAAATGAGAAGTCATCATGACATAATTATAATTGTAGATAATAAGACACTTGGATTGAAAATTAAAAATTGACCTGTATACAAAAAAAAAAACAATAGGATAAAAATCAGTCTGTAATTATGGCGTTATTCAACGGGTTCTAGCAATAATGACAATACAATATAATTGCAACAAACAATTGCGAATGAATCTATGAAGTAATTATATATACTAATATACTAATATTATAAAGAGGAAAGATTTCTTGTTTGTTACCATTTTACTCAAAAACTACTCGACCGATTTTTAAAATTATTTCACCAATAGAAGCTACATTATCAGCGAGTAACATAATATGCTATTTCTTTTTGTGTATCGAAGCCGGGGGTTAAGTAATAAAATAAACTATCGGAACGAACTGACGTTGTCTCACTTGAACGTTGATTTGAACTTTAATTTTAATAATTTAAATGCGCGTTTATTAACACTAAATTGATATCGTGTCGGGCCAAAAATAAAAAAAAAATATTGTCTGGCGATAAATATTTTGAAACATTATTATTTCTCTCATCTTTGTCGTATCTTCGTTGCATAAGTATAGCGTGTTTGTTCGTTTTATTGATCAATAAAAATTACAGCGATACATTGGACTCATCTAGTGCTAATCAAAAGAGTGCGTCAGTCACGGAGTGACATTGAAGTTATTTTTTATTGGTAAAATCGGTCAAGCCTGTTCTATAAAAATAGTAATAATAGAAGATGTATTGTGTATCAATTGTTTAAGTTTGAGTAGTGTTTGAAAATCTGTTTAACGTAACATAAGTCCTTAGCACATCCTCGAGACTTGTAGAGGTTGGGAATGTACTTTACGTTTGCATCTTTGTCTGTTTATGAAACAAAATACCATAATTTAAAAAAGATTGGATTAAGATGAGAAGCTCTCAGCTCTGCTATACTGGCTTGTTGGCGACGCGACGGATAATTTTCTGTAAGCATGTCTTCAGCCGGCCTAGCATGACCGCCACGAGATATGTCGCGGACGAGAGAAGACAAACTAAGATGTAAGATATGGAGATATATTGTATCTCGACATCGACAATTTTTATATTAAAAGTCGAGTTTTAAATGTAATTGTCATGTTAGACCCGAAATAGAGCGATAATCGATTAAAACACGAGAAAACGGTCGACAAAATTTTGTCGCGGCTGTCATGCTAGGCCGGCTGAACGTCTAACTTCTGGCATTGAACGGGTGAGAGAAATATCAAAATTCCGACCGGGTAACGAACCACCGTTCATAGATGGAAAAATCGCGAAGTGCATTTTGCGAGCAAGATAATATATAGAAATCTATATAGGTACTAAGATATCTCGTCTCATATAAAATGTGTTGAATGTGGAGCATTTGCCCGAACATTCAAATACGTATATTGAGGTGTACTTGATAGTATTGTCAAAGTTAAGTTAAAGATAGAAAATTTTTGTCTAACCTAATATTGTCTTTTATTAACGCGAGTATCAGACATTTAAATAAAATACTATATACCGGATTAAAACGCGACTTATTATTTATATTGTTTAAATTATCAAAAATCAGACAATCAGTGAATCGCGTTTTAATCCAGTATACAGTATTTTATTTAAATTTGTTTAACCTTTCAGTATTCCACAGTTAAACGTTTATTTAGAGACTCTATATTATTTGGGATTCTATAAAACGGTTCCAACCTACGCTTCTATTTATCTGTACGACCTTTAAAGGGTTAGGTTCATAGTCTAAAGTAAAAAGTATTTGCCCTCCGAGTGACAAGGCCAAGCGACCAATTATTTAGATTTCTATGCGTGGGACATTAAATTCTGAAACTCGTATACAGATATTTTTTATATTAAGATATTTTTATGAATCCGAACATTATTAGCGTCATAGACTTCAGTAATATTTAGTTATATTAATGAACTCTATAATAGCAAGGTAGAATATTTATTAAAAAAGCGTATTATAAAATCCAAGTCAAACTATGTTGACGATAAAGATGTATGGCGCTAATTCATCTCTGCATGTGCGGCTTCCCTGGCAACTTGCGCTGTGCAAGTGTGTGTATCTCATTTTACACTAATAGTAAAAACTCAATTTTCTTTTGCATTGTATAGAATCTCTGTATACCTTGCATTATATAAACTTCTCAGCCGATTATTACTATTGTAACCGAGTCTTTGTAAGCTAAACCATTGTTGAAAAGAGTGTCCATGGAGTTTCTTGCCGGTTCTTCTCCATGAGAACCACTTTTTGGAATCGTGCAACTAGACGTTTCATAAGAGCCTGCAAAGGCCTATTTGAAATAAAAAACTTTTGATTTTGATTTTAAGATTATAGGTATTTTATATTAGGTAATTTAGACATTGACAATCATTATTGGATATTAACACAATTGAAATAAAATAATTAAAATATGGTTATTTATGGCGTAATGCTGAAAAGAACCATTATTTTACCGTTAGTATTAGTTCTAAACTGCAAGGTTTTTCAGAAGGGCTAAGGGTTAAATTATCTATATACATATAATATACATATAATAAAAGAGTAGGATCGAAATTACGCTTCACTAAATATTTTTACCAGAAATTAAAAGGGGTGATAAAAGAAGGGTAGCATAATGCATAAATGCAATTTTTAAGATTCTTGTCTGTCTGTCTGTCTGTTTGTTCACGCTAATCTCCGAAGATACTGAACGGATTTTCATGCAATTTACACAAATATATTAAGTACAGCCCGGGGCAACATATAGGCTTTGTTTCATCGAAATCAGCTAGTCTTCAATATCAGCCTGAATGATTAATGTGTTTAAAATTTAATATTAGAATTAATTGCCACTATCTTCTTTACATAGTTTAAAACAAAGTCGCCAAAATGTATGTACGCGACTGTACCAAATTAGATAATTCTTTATTGTTTTATTTGTAATTGTAAATCTATACTTCTATACTAATATTATAAAGAGGAAAGATTTGTATTTTTGGATTTTTTTTATTTTTACTCAAAAACTACTGAACCGATTTTAAACATTATTTCACTAATAGAGAGCTAGTAACTTAGGCTATTTTTTGTGTTTAGAACATAAACTCGTACATTGCACCCGTGTGAAGCCGGTGCGCGTTGCTAGTTTTATAATATTTAAAAAAAACTCATGGAATTGTGAAAAATTTGAGTTCAAACATATTTATAGAAAAAGGACCTTTAAACATTTTCACAGATTGATTTCTTTTATTAGTACCTACTTTAAAGTCACAAAATATGTCCAGCTCTTATTGCCTTCTTCTAGAACAACCAGGGCAAATGTCTTTTAAGCATGTATGCTCATAAGTAGGTACTTTCTACTTTGCGTCTTTACTGTTTGTATAAATCATCAAAGTAGAAACCTAGCCAAAGATCTATAGTATTTAAGAAAACTCAAAGGAAACATCCCATATATCTATGTCAGTTGAGACGTGCCGAGGACAAATCTTAGCATTATATAACACGCATAGACGTACGCGACTGCTCCGTAGCTCAATGGTTAGCGAGATGCGTTTAGCACCGGAGGTCCTGGGTTCGAATCCCGAGGAAACAAGATTTGAAAAAATTGTTTCGGTCAGGCAGGGCACAGATGGCTGATCACCTACTTGCCTCTAAAGGAATATGATCAGTGAAACAGACACAGAAATGTGTTTGCCCCAAGTCACTAGGGGTTTCGTGAATTCATTTTATACTGACGATTAAAATTATAATAAATGAAACATTATTTTGCCATTTCTTTTTAAGCGGATAATCGAGCAAGTGGGTAACCTGATGGTAAGTAATCATCACAGCCCATGGACATCCGTGACTTGAACGTCTCAGATGCGTTGTCGGCCTATTAAAAATATAAAGGCTCGTTTCTTAAAACCAACGAGGTCGTAGTTAGATGAAAATACTGAAGGCGGTAATTCATTCCACAGTTTAGTTGTGCGTGGAATTACTTTCTTAAGAAATCCTGTGTTAAAAATGTCAGTATTTATAAAAAGACAGTAGATATACATAATAATATGTAACAAGGATGTTATGGAGCTTCATAACCGTATCCAAAACTATCGGATATCTGATTTAAAAATCTATTCGTAACCGTATCCTCCATAAAGGTTTCGAATAATTTTAGATAGGGGCGGAGTCTAAATGAGACATGCTTTTCTTTTTGCCAAGCCGAATCATTGTGTGATTACGTTATTATGATATAGCTAAATCCGTAACCGATACTATCAGAAACAATTTCATATCCGTAACCGTATCTGAAACCGGATGATATTATTCCTTTATCCGTATCTGTACACAACCGTAATTTTATATCCATAACATCAATTATGTATGTACATAAGTTAATAAGATCGTATGCTTAAATTCATTATAAACTAGAGCAGTAGTAAGTATGTCGTTTGACATAATATTGTAAGTGGAAGCCTCGTTGACACCGCTCTACTAATTGATGACGCTCGTCATTCTCGTGTACCGTCAGCAGAGAAATAAACATTTTGTTTTTATATTTTATATATAGTGAGATTTATTTGATGGTAATTAATACCTCAATCCCAGGTTAAGAGTCGGATATTCACAGAATTTATTTATTCATTTATTATTTATTTATTAACACAAATCGCTGGGTTAATTATCACACTTCGTAACTCCAAAATTTCCGATTTTTGTTTTTTGATGCCATCTTGTGTAAAATACCGTAACGAATACGATGGAATCACTCATATTTACTAATTGTTTTTAGTCTTTATGGTATTTACAAAAAAATAAAACTACGTATGTCCACGGAATGTTTGACCTGTTTGTAGTTTTTTCCTGCTCCTGTAAAGTTTGACCAAATGGAGATACGAAGTTTGATAGTTAAGCCGACGAAATGCCATTACAAAGTGAAACCGAAATGTGCAATATGTACTTCATTTATCTAATGGTTCATTAACCCGGTCGGAATTTAGATATTCCCTCCACGCGTTTATTGTAGGAATCACCAGAAGTAAGGGAAAATACAGGATTGAAAACATGGTAACCCGGCGAAATATATTCCCCTTCGAGACACAATGTTAACTACTCAATTTACAGTTCAGTTATGTTATGTTATAAAAAAAGGGTTTTCTGCTCACTGGATATTGTGAAAATAAGCTTAAATATTTAGAATATTTTTATAGATATCATCAGATCAGACGAGCATGCAGCTACCTGATTATGAGTTACAATAATCAGTGATATGCTTTCAACCTTTTTTATTTAAAATATTAAGAAATCCGTAGACTGAAAACCAAAATACTCAATATGCTCTTCACGGTTTTTTCAACTTATTCGGGACCATAATATTACCTTAAATATATATATCAAACCCGGCGGAATTCAAACCTGTGACCTACCAAGTCACATATTTGAATACAGTACCCAACTCGGAAAATTCCAAAATAAAAATCTTAATTTCCGAGCAAAGAAATTTTATGAAATCAAAACTGCAAAACAGACGTCGAAAAGTTATTTAAAACACCCGTAACCGCAGACGGAGTTGTAAAAATATGTATTTTTAGACTTACATCAAACATTTGGATCTTATTCAAACGAAAATTCTTTTACCTGACTTTACGATCTAATCAAAATATTTGCTTTTAGACTCTTAACTCAAGTTCTTATTTCAACTCGATTACTGTTTATTTTTGTAGGAATAATTTATAAAGTTTTAAGTTTTAAATGAATACCGGAAATTCTGCAATTCATTTAATTTATTTGTTTGTCTTTGTTTGGTGTTGAATGTTGCATTTAGTATACACTTGTAGTATGAAAAATTAATTAAAAAAATATTGTTGAGTTAAATATTATAACTTTCAAAGAATCCAACACCAAAATAAAATTATGTTTTTCTTTGTTATAATTTTGATTTAATTAAAAAAGTGGAACATTTATTCTGCTAACGGTACAACCCATATTAATATCCATATCTCAGACATTTAAGTTTGCCATATTAAATTATTTCGAACATGGGCACACAGGCGTGTAAGATGGCCGCTATTGCTTTGAAAGCAATTTGCTAAGAATACTCCTTCGTTCATTTTAAAACTTTAAATTCAAACAAAATAAGGCTGTTTATCAACTAACTTCTTTCTACTAGCAGTTTACGCTCTGAACTGGTTAGATACAACCACTTAAAGATCTGAAATACTTCTGTTTCATGTGTACTAATGACAGCAGTCTTAAGTGGTTTCTTACTTGCATTAGGTACATGTTCTAATTATGCTCTTTAGTGATGAGCGCCATCTATGAATATTTCGTAGCAACAATTTATAAAGTACAATGAAATAAGTTTAAGGTTAAAGAATTTATTACGTAAAGAATTCACTGAAAATGCTTATTGCAAACTAAAGATAAATTAAATAATATATTTTAATTAATAGAAAAATTAAATGAATTACATAGTTATACCTGACATTAATTAGTTTAACTATATGATAATCACTTAACAGTAAAATAATTAATAGTTATATAAAGTTACAATGATTCTTTGGATAATAACAGCAAGTGTGTAATTTAATAAAACTTATAGCCAAAAATGGAACTTATTTACAACATTTGGTGTAATTAGAAGAAACTACAAACGATAATGAATGAATTCTGAATAAGATTTTGTACATTTGGTGTAATTACAAAAAACTGTACTAAACCATATAAAATCAACTGATAATGAATAAGTATCATGGTGCATTCGGTCTAATTACAAGGAACTGTGAACGACAGTGAATCTATTGTGAATTTAAAGTATCAAAATGGTGCATTCAGAGTGATTACGATAAACTGCAAACGATAATGAACCTTAACTGATTGTGAATAAGTGCTAGAACGGCGTCACGTTGAACACGTGCGCGGAGTGCGCGCGGCGGGCGGCGCGCTCGCGTGCGGCGCTCCCGCGCGACTTGGAGACATGTGACCGTGTCATGGAGACGATCTCTGAAGACGCCGAAGCTGATCTTGAACTTGGTAACTATTTATTTGCAAAGGCCGGCAACACATCCGAAAGTTCTCTGAAAGTTATATTTATTTGTTCATGTAGTCTGTGTTCTGAAGCGAACTATTTGCAAAGGTCGCCGACATACCTGAAAATTCTGTGATAGCTTTATATACATATTTATTATTTATTCATACAGTCGTTATTTATGTATTTTTAATAATAATTAAGTCGGCACCTGAATATAAAACTAAAATTACTCTTGATAGTCTATAGTAAATACTTAATTTTTTAACCTATAATAAATACTTTTATTAATAAGTATAAATAAACAGTTATATATTTTCAAAGGCCGACAACACATCCGAAAGTCCTCAATTTTTTAATATAATAGTTTAGTTTGCATCAGCTGAAGACGCTAAAGCTATTCAAAAGCCGGTAATCAACCCATCATCATCAAGTAATTATTTTCCGTCAGCAACTACAATTATTTGTTTTACATCTCAAATACATCAGTAAACGATAAACATATACAAGCCTTGATATATTTTGGGTACTAAATATGGCAAATTAATATTTCTATTCGTAATAAGTCTTCAAAGGGAATAAAAGTTTTCATAGTCAGTTTTGTAAGCATAAACGCTATCGAAAGGTTTGTTTAGTCAGCGAAACCACTGGAAAAATCTTATTTTTATATACACGTAAAATCTCACTCATGGTACAGTATGAATAGAAAAATAAAAATAGAAAAGTCAAATTATTTAGCATTCAACCAATTTTCCCATTAAAATGATTTATATGCGCGCGCGTCTGTTTTGACGTGTATATGTGTTTGTAACCTAAAAATAAGGTAGAAGGAGAAATTTAAATTTGACTAAAAACTTGTAATTTTTTTTTTTGTTGAAATAGAAAAGCGTTTGTTTGCGATAACACCGCCGTGGCATAACAACCCCGACAAAATTTTGTCGACCGTTTTCTCGTGTTTTAATCGATTATCTGACGATTACACTTAAAAATCGACTTTTAATATCAAAAATAGATATATTTGTCGATCGAGATATCTTTTCTATCAAAATTGTCGATGTCGAGATATAATATATCGAGACATCTTCTTAGTTTGTCTTCTCTCGTCCACGACATATCTCGTGGCGGTCATGCTAGGCCGGCTGATCTTAAATGTTAATGCAAACTAAGGTGGTATATCAGCCTATGAAAACTATACACTGTCAC
Source organism: Anthocharis cardamines (assembly GCA_905404175.1). NCBI lineage: Eukaryota > Metazoa > Arthropoda > Insecta > Lepidoptera > Pieridae > Anthocharis > Anthocharis cardamines. The sequence goes on from FR989974.1 coordinate 1,779,299, forward strand.
TAATATAATCCTTAGTAACTCAAACATAAAAATTAGAATTTCATGAGCGGAATTTGAATTGATAATATCCGAACAAAAGCATGAATAATGTTATGTGAGGTCAAGGTTTAGTCTTGGAATACATTCGGAGTTCCGTAAACATGAGAGTCGTAAATCTGCTTGTTTTATTTGTAAGGTTAAATAGCATGTTCTGATTATTATAAAGAAATAAGTTAAGGCCCTTCAGTGTGCAAAACCCCGAGCTTACAGGTTTTTTGCTAACTACTTGTTATTTAAAAATATATCAATTAAAAAAAAATACGTAATATTGGTTCCATAATGATTGATTCCTTTTTTTTTAAAGAGTAAAAGTTTCATTTAACCCATTACAAGGAAATAAAAATAAATAAGAAATAATAAATGAAAGCTAGCATCTCCTCGTGAGATATGATTTATTTTAATTTTGTTCCGACACTAATTTAAAAAAAGAACATTTTGTTTAAATAAAATTCTGTTGATATGTTGATGTTGATATCAATTCCGTAGGAATAGATGGCGTTAATATGGCAACTTTGTGACATTTCAAAAATCAGACAACTGTCATGTTTCTGTCTGCCCGTGACCACGGTTGCTGAAAAGCATCCAAAACGGATAAATAATAAATCGCGTTTTAATCCGTAATAAAGTATTTTATTTAAATAAGTGATCGCGTTAATAAAAGACATTTTGTTTTTTTTTTAAATACCAATTTTTCAATGAAATTTATTGAAAAATCTGTGCATATTTTCTAGTTTACCCACGCGTGGGATATCCGTATTTAGTACTGCGTAAAATTCTCAAAGCTATTTGCTCGGGACGCGGCTTAAGATTTATAGTCCAAATTCCTTCTTACTAACAAGGAGAAGGCGCCTACTAGTAATTACGGATTTTGCTAAAACAACATTGCTTGACTAGAGATGAAAGTACCCGAAGTGGAAACTCCAGATGGCCAAGTGTTTAGAAAATAGAATTATTAACGCGGCTCTTGCACCGTAAAAGCCATTTATATTAGTATGTTTGGCAAACATTGATTGGCGTAGTGGTATCAGACTTGTAATGGTCGTACGTTTGACTCCTCCTGCGGACACTTTTTTCTGGATCTTTTCCAATTTTTTAAATATTCTTGTGGCTATGATAATCAATAAAAATCAAAAGTTTTTTATTTCAAATAGGCCTTTGCAGGCTCTTATGAAACATCTAGTTTCACGGTTCCAAAAAGTGGGTCTCGTGGAGAAGAACCGGCAAGAAACTCCATAAATTTTATTTATTAAAAGAAATCCGTGATGATGAATAGGCCCTTTCCTTGTAAGATGGAAATCTGTACGCGATTCGGTTTCAGCCTATGTCTACTTAAAATTATTTTTATCTCAGTATAAGCGAACTATCTTGGTTTTCTTAAAGCTTACATTTACATTTAAACATTTTCTGATTCTGCATTATACATGCTTTGGTTTGTCACCCAGGTAGAAATTTGATATTCTTCGCATCTGTTTAAAGAATAATGTGGCTATAAGTAAAAAAATAGATTAACAGAAAAATAAATTCATATTAGATCTATTGATACTTGAACCCGCGACCCATCTTAATGCAAAGCGGATATATCCAACAAAGTAATAGCAAATATATGCATACTTTCACGTTTGTGTGCGTGAGATGTCTATAAAAAAGTAGGTACTGCCAAAATATATTAGGATCCTTTTTCTTAGACCATTGAAGTATCCGATTATATATTACTTTCGTACTATACGTAATAAGTCATATCGCCACTTACATGCGTATGAAATATGAACTCGCGGAAATATTTATTTATTTTATTTATACTTCATAGACATAGACATACAGAAACAAACAAAACACTGTAGCGTGAAAAAGGCGGCCTTATCACTAAGGAGTGATTTCTTCCAGGCAACCAATTGCGCGAAAGAACAAATTCCAAATGAGAAAGTATTATTAATAGAAAGTATTAAGCATTATATTTATATTCTTAGTTCAGTGACACCGAATGTATTGAACATTGCAATAGAGTTAAAAGGTGATGCATCCACAAAAGTACTGTCAGGTATAAAAGCGTTTTATTTTTATAACAATTGATATATTTTTAACGACTATGTCATAAAGTATACAACGTGTTATTGCCAATATTAAAGAACACACGTTTATGGTTTTACGTTTTCATGTTCAGGAGATACTTAGATGTAAAACAGCAATATCTTTTTTTTTTACTGACACATTTCTACAACAACTGAAGTAACTTGAGGGCCTAGCACGAACGACTTGCGAGAAAGTACTCGTATAGTCAATCTGTCGATTGTATGAGAAATTATTTGACATTGCTTACAAATGACAAATCAGCGACTACTTTCTCGCAAGTTATTTGTGTTAGTCTGTAAAGAGTACATATAAAACATTAGCGTAGAGGCCATTTACTGGGTCACGAATTTCTCAATGAATTCATACATAAATATTTCTATTAGAAATACTATTTTCAAGACAGAACCCGGTGGAAGACTCTCGTTTTGGAGGCCAAGACTCATTTTGGGTCACTGAGCCAGCGGAGTAAGTAAGTGAGTAAGTAAGTAAGAAATACTATTTTCACTTGCACTTACGAATTACAAGATAGATATAGTAATTTTTCGCAAGATCTTTACTAACCCACTGTGTAATTTAATTACAAGTAGAACAAACACTACATTATATTATATACTACTTATTGTGATCCCCCTTTCTATTAAATTGGCTCCCTAAGTGTTTCTACAGAAGCTAAAATCGCTGAGACCCATATAATGAAACTTGCATCGTGAACTTTACCCGCAAAGTTTTAATGGGTAGTATTCCCTGAGGGCAGGGTATAATTTAGTTTGATACTGAAAAGTGTAAGTAAAATGTGTTAACGAGTTTGTTGCGAATGAACCGCAAACAAAAGTTATGTATATTTTTAGCCTCTCAATAAAGGAGAGGTTGTAACTATACGAAATAGTTTTCTCTTAGATAAGTAAAATAATATTGAATCTTTTTCATACGAAATGTATTTTCTTATAATCTAATATATAAAATTCTCGTGTCACGGTGTGCGGGACCGAACTCCTCCGAAATGGCTCGACCGATTTTCGTGATCCTTAGCGTGCATATCGGCCAGGGTGGATATTCGATCAACATCTATTTTTCATCCCCCTAAATGTTTAGGGTTGTTCACCCTTAAAAAATTTATTTTAATTTTTGGACGAATTATTTTTTTTTTATAATGTGGCATTAAAAAATACATACAACCCTAAATTTTTAATTTTTTATCACCAACCCCTGCTTTTTAGAAATTATTTACATAGCAAAACAACGATTGCCGGGTCAGCTAGTTAACTTATAAAAGTATATCGTATTATTCATAAAAAATCGAATCAGGACTTTTTATTGTAGCAAAAAATGATTACTTGCAATAATGACAATGTATGCTAGTCATTTCGCCAGGCAGTGATTTCTTTAAATGAAAACTAAAACCCATCTCAAAAGTACACACTAATAAGCTAGGTCTGCGACCAATCTTAAAACTATTGCACAATTAGCACTAATAGTCAACAAGATTTTCTAGGTTATTGATTATTATTGGTAAAGGAATACAATTAGTTCAAATATTTGTATATTATTAATGACTAAACAAAAATATCTAGATACTTTAAGAATTAATTTTTATTCTACACCATTGTTTTCTGCACGACTGTACCATTGTAAAAATTTCATGATTCAAATTTGTAACTGTTAATTTTTTCTTTAGTATCGTATTTTCTGCACGACTGTACTGTTTTACATCACGTAATGGAGTCGAGATAAGCGCCGCACTCGATTGACTTATCTGCGCGAGTTTACGTATTATTTACGTAGCTTTTAGAGCCACACGCTTCGAATATTGATGAGATTTTTTAAATGAAATAACTTTTACTGGATGATAACGCTATTTATTTATTATACTATTTATCCCGACGTTTCGAATGCTTTTTAATAAGTGTGGCCATTAGTAGATTGAAATGTGACAGCTGAATTGAATCTTCACAAAGTTGCCTCACTGAAGCTATCTATTTTACAGAGATAAAATATCCAGTAAAAGTATTTAAATACAAATAAAATAACTTACCGGATTAGAACGCGATTTATTATAAGTCACGGGCAGACTGAAAAATTAATAAAAGAAAATTACTATATACATAGATACATATGCGCATAGGGTGCGTTAATAAAAGAACATCTAATATATAAAATTCTCGTGTCACAGTTTTCGTTGCCATACTCCTCCGAAACGGCTCGACCGATTCTTACCAAATTTTATATGCGTATTCAGTAGGTCTGAGAATCAGACAACATCTATTTTTCATCCCCCTAAGTGATAAGGGTTGTTCACCGTTAAATTTTTTTTTTTAATTTTTAGGACGAAATTTTTTGTTTTTATTTTTTTATAATGTGGCATTAAAAAATACGTACAACCCCTGCTTTTTTTGTCAAAAAATATAGACCCGTGCGAAGCCGAGGCGGGTCGCTAGTTATTTATATAATTTTAGCCGAACAAATACAAAAAATCTATTTTGTATTGTAGCTACATCTACAATGTATGTATGTAAATGATTAATTCGGGACTTTTACGGCGTCTAGTGCTTATTCTATCGACAGTAAGCTAACGGTTAAATTACCTATAATAATATTTCGATACTAACTATACCCAATTTGAACAATATTCAATGAAGGGAACCTTAGGGAATATACGCACTGCGGAAATAATATACAATCCGAACTGACCTAGTTCGATTTTAGAATCATGTCATATCGATGATCGTTAACTATTCATTGTGTTTTTTAAATTAGAATAAACTTTTTAAATAATATAAGTACATTTGAAATTCGAATATCGATCGTATTTTCGAATCGTCAATTTTTAAAAATACAACATTATTCGGTTGCTCCTACCGAGAAGAGTTAGTAAGAAACTCGGTATAAAGTTATTATTTTTTAAAATTCTTAATTTGAATTTTTATTTGTCACAAACTTTTTGTTGTTTTTATCATAAAAAAAACTATACCATCGATTCTAAGGTTATGGTGAGTATATTGGATTATGAATAACGTATTCATGATTCTTCTTTGTGATATTATTTTTTGGAGTAAAAATATATGAAAATAAATCCTTAATCGTAAAATCTTTTATTTAGGATTTAAAAAGAGTGTAAAATATTATATAGCTGTTAATATTGTGATACTACAGTAGTATATAAAAGATGAAAGTTTATTGTCAAAATATAAACAGTAACAGTAAACGTGGTACGTAATAATAAAACTCCTACTTACATTTAAAATTTTTTTACTCTCTCAACATTTTTCGTTAATATTTATTATCTTATTAGATTTATGTTCAAATGTTTATACAGCGTATTACCTACGTAATAAGGAGACAATTTTAGTTTAAAAAAATATTAAATATACATATTATATAATTTGGAAAATTTAAAAAAAATAATTTCAACTAGGTACTTACTCGTAGTATAAAAATGTAGGTCGATCGTACATCATTGATTGACGTCTTATGACCACATACATCATCCATCATCCACGATTAAAATTTTCAATTTTGTAATGTAATGTAATGATTCTTTTTTTAAAATGTGTATCAGCCATTTTGTGTATTTTTGAGGTTCTGGTCTGATCTGATCTATTTAATTCAAAAACTACTGCATCGATTTTAAAAATTATCAGCGAATATTTTTTTCTGGGTATAGTACAACAACATTACACTCGTGCGGAACCGGGGTGTGTTGCTAGTATTTCAATAAAAAGAAAATTTACTACAGACATGCGCAAACATGTAAATATTTTGTATACAAAATCCTTAACTCAGTACGATATTATTAATTGTTTTTAGTATTGTTTAATTTAACATCCATCAGCCGTTAGTCTTACACTCATTTAATTATATAAAATTTCTATACATTTCTCTTTATAAAAAATACGGTTACATATTAAAATAGTATATTGTATTTGGAATATTTTATATTAATTGTTGTATGCAATTAAATACAGCAATTATAGCCAAATATTGCTCATTTTTATGTGATTTAGCTTTAATATATTTGATCATAGTTGAAGCTGAAAAAAAAAATAGAATTATAAATGTTTAAATAAAATACTGTATACTGGATTAAAACGCGATTTATTATTTATATTGTTTAAATTATTTATCCCGAAGACAATATAAATAATAAATCGCGTTTTAATCCGGTATACAGTATTTTATTTAAATGTGTGATACTCGCGTTAATAAAAGACAATATTATTATAAATATTATTCACCTTAATACCCTTTAGGCCCAACCCGCATGTTAACTTATTTCACGAACTTTTAGCAATACCTTCTATCAATCAACTCTGGTTATCCTCTAATCTGCAGTGTGAGAGTGGCTTATACGTTCTCGTAACTCAGCGTCAAAGCCAGGCTCAAGTTTATGTACTTATCGGTAAGTTGTTTAAGTCAGAGGCTGCTTAGCTACTTTGGCAACTGAGCCAACTTAATATAGTAACTGAGTGTGAATTGTTAAATGAATTTTGACGGACCTGTTGGTGTGTTTGGTAGAACTTACCTTGCTATCCGATATGCGCGTTTGGTAGAAATTTGGGTTCGGATAGGTCGCGGTTTCGAATCCCGCCGTGCTGGGACGACATGTTTATAATTTTCTCTTCCCCACGTCTGCTCACTTCGGATGGGAGGAATATCGAAATACCAATCGTGTAACGAACAACCGTTCATTACTAGACAGAAAAACCGTCAAGTGCACATTGCGCGATTCGGTCTCAGTCTATGGATTTCCGAATGCTCGAAATAAAAAGTAGGTCGACAGCGTATCACTGACTGATGTTCTCTGGGGTATCACCTACCACATGCTTGTTTGTCAATATCTAACATAAAAAAAGACTTATTTTTGTGACCTTTTTTGTATTTTAATACTAGTTCATACTACACTGTCGTATTAATCACAATAGCTAGCTTAGCTTAATGCGTTGGATAAATTTCCTCTCTCTAAATCTTTTATTTCTTAAAGGCCTTCCTCAGACGATCTCTCGGTCGTCAATCTTGAATAATTGAGAATTGGGCCATAAATTTCCATCTATTTCTTGGGACAAAACGGTGGGGAGAAATGGAAAATGAAAGACTGCGTCCAACTGGCCAAATTCATAAGTGACTATTAGTACTTATCTGTTTCAGTAAATGAAATAATATCTCTATATTATTACCTATATTCGATTGTAACGCAATATTCACACATTTAAATCAAAATAAAAATCTATAAAATATCTTATTTAATCTGTAATTAAATTAAATACTGTATACCGGATTAAAATGCGACTCATTATTTATATTGCCTGTCTGCCCGTGACCACGGTTACTGAAAAGCATCCGAAACATCGGGATAAATAATTTAAACAATATAAATAATAAATCGCGTTTTAATCCGGTATACATTATTTTATTTAAATGTGTGATACTCGCGTTAATAAAAACAATATTCATTACACTGTATCTTGACGTAACGAGTTTTTTTTTACTCGGCCAGATTGACAAATGGCTTTAATGGTCGGAAACGCATTTGCAAGTTCTCGATTGCAGCCCTATACTATAAAAAAAAAACAAATGACAGTTGTCTGAACTCAATGTCAATGCAAGTTTTTATATTCAGTTTAGCTTCTTGTGATTCTTAATAACTATAATAGATATCTACATATCGTAGCGGACATAATAAACCTAATTAATAGAATGCTACGCCGTAGCCTCGTAGCACTCGTTATGACACATAAATTATATACATATTATTTTAAACGAAATGTAACCGTATGGCTTACAGTTCCTTCCAGTCCTTTTCAGTTACAGAACAATGGCTAAACGTTTGTTAAAGGTACCTCATCCACAGGATATTAATCAATGATGACCTATTTTTTCTAGAATTCGAAAATAACCTGAAACTAAAACGCGCATTTCATTCATTCATTCAAAAATTTACAAACATTATTTCATTCATTTAATATACACTTCCCGGCTTCTATATCTGTGAACTTAATTCGCGCTAGATGAAATGTAGTTATCCCACTTTTTAATAATAATACACAGAAAATATTTGATTTTTTTTGTTTTTTTTTATGTTAGATATCGATAGACGATCATATATTTTACTAGATGGTAGGTGATACTACAGCCACAGAAAATTAGTCAATGATGCGCTGGTGATTCGGAAATATAGACTTAAATCGAAACGCGCAATATACGGTTTTCCATGTATGAACGGTAGTTCTTTATCCGGTCGGAATTTCGATATCCCTCCCACCCGTTCAATCCCGAAGTTACCAGACGTGGGGAAGACATGCTTATAGCAAATTAAAAACATGTCGCCCGGTGGGATTCGAATCCACAACCCATCGGTGCGCTCGGCAGGTGTTCTAACGCGCTAACGAGACCGTATTTTTTATTGTCAATTTTTTTATATATCTATCTTAATATATAAAATTCTCGTGTCACAGTTTTCGTTGCCATACTCCTCCGAAACGGCTTGACCGATTCTCATGAAATTTTGTGTGCATATTAGGTAGGTCTGAGAATCGGACAACATCTATTTTTCATCCCCCTAAATGTTAAGGGTAATCCACCCCTAATTTTTGGACGATTTTTTTTGTTTTTATTTTTTTATAATGTGGCATTAAAAAATACATACAACCCCGGCTTTTTTTGTCAAAAAATCTTGAACCGTGCGAAGCCGGGGCGGGTCGCTAGTAGTTATATAAAATCTAGAGAGCCTTAAGTGTTACGGGTCAAGAGTGCTCTGTGGCACGGTGAATCGGAATACGACCTTCGATTATATCGGTACACTCATTAAAAACCTCTATAATTTAAATTAATTGATTTATTTTTCAATGCGAATCATAATATTTTATTTGACACTAGCGACCTGGATAGTAGAGCATATTGATTATTTAATGTATTTATTATGCATTTATTGATGGGTTCGTTGACACGTTTGGTAGAACACCTACCTTGCGCACCGATGAGTCGCGGGTTCGAATCCTGCTGAGACATGTTTATAATTTTCTATAAGCATGTCTTCCCTTGGTAAGGTCACTTCGGGCATTAACAGGTTAAATAAATATCGAAATTCCAACCGCATAACGAACCATCGTTGAAATGGAAAACTTTGAGGTGCATAATACGCGTTTCGGTTTCAGTCTACGGATTTCCGAATGCTCATAAAAATAGGTCAACAGCGCATCATTGATTTCCTATGGCTGAAGTATCATCTACCATCAAGTGAACCTCATGCTCATCTTTCGATATCAGACATATAAAAATCCCCCGGGAATCGAACCCACGACCTTCAGTATAAATGTGAGTATCTCTTGTTCTACCAAATACAAAGACGATATAATAATATTTTGAAATTCACAAAGGAATTCTCGCTTAAATCTAACTTAGCTCTACATATCAGTCATCTACTCGAATATTATGTAGAGTTTGGAACTCCTAAGTAATTAATCAAATACTGGAGTTTATTACATACTTAAAGAGCTCCATCGTGACAATGCCCCGACTTGGCCTTCATTTTATTGCCTTAACTATCTCGAAATATGCTGGGATTAGCTATTACTTACGCGTGATAAATATTAAAGTGATTATGTTATATTGGACTGACATTGTCTGATGTAGCTGTGTGCCTAAACGATATTTGAATGAAAATATACAATATTTGGTCTTTTTTCTCGACATTTTTTTAAACAAAAATAGTATTATCGACAATTTGGTAAACAAGGTAGATAATATAAGATTTTTTTATCTTTTAAATTGGGGTATTTCTTTAAAGCATTTTTGAGCAGGAAAATCGTTTAATTTTTTATTTTTACTTCAAGCTTAGAATTTATTCCAATATTTGTAGTCGTGATCCGGATTTTTTTATAATTTTGAATCGTAATTTTTTGTCCAAGACTGGTAGTCATGAACTGAAAAATTCAAATTTAATTTCGAATCGTCAATTTTTATACAAGAATGATAGTCATGATTCGCCAGGCCAAAATGTTGCTCCTACCGAGAAGTACTGATAAGAAATTTGGTAGTTATATAATTTGTAATTCAAATACTGGTTGCGCGGATTAGGTTTTAGTTTAATGGAAGATACAAACGCATGGAGTACTGAGGGCCTAGCACAAACAACTTGCGAAAAAAGTATTCGAATACTTTTTCGCAAGTTGTTCGTGGCCCTCAGTACTCCATGCGTTTGTATCTTTCACATACTCATTAACTGTGTAATATGTCATATCCGACGATTTAAAATTTTATAATATTTAGTTCACTTTAAACAAGTGTTTTCTTTGTTTGTAACTTTCGATATTATAACAACACTGGCAGTAACAAAGGCACAATAAACGATATTCGGATCCAAGTCGGTTATGTCACCGACTTGCAAACTGGCAAAGTTTCCAAATATTGACAATCTTCGGGTTGACACTCGGCGAGGGTCGACTTGGGTCGACATCGAGGTCAAACAATACTATATTACTTCTTTTCATATCACTTTTTGCTAAATCAACAATATCACGAACGACTTGAAGTGTACATTGTTTAAAATTGGTTTTTTGAACGGTATTTTGCCGTTTCTCAGTTTTGCTGGGTCAAAGTTTCTAGATTGAGATCAGTACTGTAAGATGTTGTAATATTAAGAAAAACCTTTTTGCCTTGTTACCTTTTTTTTATTTGAGGTCTGCGCAGTATGTTATCTTTTTTCATTCATTGTATATAAATAAAAATAGGTAACATTTCAAATATTGTTTCGAATCGAAAAGAATATGGAAATTCCGACCGGGAATCACCGTTCATAGATGGATACAACGTGCATTTCACATTGCGTGTTTCGGTTTCAGTCTATGGATTTCCGAATGCTCGAAGTAAAAATTAGGTTGCTAGCGCAACATTAACTGATGTTCTATGGCTGGAGTATCACCTACCATCAAGTGAACCTCATGCTCGTCTGTCGATATGTAGCATCAAAATAAAATTACTACAAGCTAGAAGGATCTAGAAACGTCTCTCTTACAATTTGGGGTAGTTTTCTAATTGCCTTTATCATACATACATATACATCACGCTTCTTTCCCATCGGAGTAGGCAGAGATCACGGAATTCCATAAGCTGCGATCCTTACATACCACTTTCGCTTCTTCCACTTTCATCAATGCTTTCAAACACACTCGTCGGTTTCGAGTACTTTTGACCTGGCCCTTTTGAAGAACCTTTATCATAGCGGGAATATATTTGATGCGTGCGTTGCAAAGCACTTAACTTTTTCATTGTCTACACTACTTGTAACTTCAAGAGCTTTTTTTTCTTTTAAACACTCGCATTAGGTATGTGTCATGTGTATGTAATTTCAACTGATTTCTTCTCAGATTAAGTACCTATGATTTCTTAAACAACTGACAGATGGATGGTACTTACTTTTTCGCAATTTATTTGTGCTTGGACCTTTGTTATGTCAGAGAGTATCTTAACCCCTTTGTGAGACAGATTTATCCTTCAGTTCAATCGGCTTGAAATTCATTACTCGGGGTTTTTAGTCGGCGGTCGCTGATAATTTGAGCTCCGAATTTTAAAATTCAAAATGGCGATTAAAAATTCGCGATATGGTTAAATATGATGAAAATGTACATAAAATTAACTTTAATTAAGGCGAGTATCTCACATTTAAATAAAATATTTTATGCCGAATTAAAACGCGATTTAATGTTTCGGATGCTTTTCAGTAACCGTGGTCACGAACGTCTGCCAAAAGCAAAGCGTCGCACATCGCTGATTTTTAAATTATTGCATATATGACTTTGACTCTTGAATATATGACTAATGATGATACACCAAGAAAATTCGAAAATTTCGTCAAAATTTCTCAGTAAATGGTTATAAAACAGGTGGCACTCATGTAATGGTACTTATTATGGTAATATAATATAATTAGGTGGTACTGATTAACCTTTTGTGCCACAATGGCTTATAGGTTAATAAGAAAACTTTATTAGTTAGATTTTGTTTATCACAGCAACACAAATTAAAACTTTATCCAAAGTTTCTGAATAGAAAAATAATAGGAATAAAAACCAGGTAAAGTAATTCTTTATATACTATCATTATGATTATAGCAAAACAATAGTCCGCTCAACTAAATATTAGCGCATTGCTTATTTTCTGACCGTACAACCCAGAGTCGAAAATTATATTTCCAACAGTAAATTGGATGTAATGGACTATTTTCTCGCCAAAGTGATTTCGTGATATGATTTTTCCTATACGATATTTATATTATAATGTATCGTAGATCGATTAAGCGACTTTTCCAAAGTTGTATGACTACATACATTGATGTCTCGCTTTATATTTTTACCTCAAACTATTTTTACGATGAAATCAAGGTATACTATTTTCTATATCTATACTATATTATTAATATTATGAAAAGGAAAGGTTTGTATTTTTGTATGTTATGAATAAACTCAAAGACTACTGGACCAATTTTAAAAATTATTTCACCAATAGAAAGCTACATTATCAGCGAGTAACATAGGCTATATGAGACATTTTCATCTACATTGCACTCGTGTGAAGCCGGGGCGCGTTGCTAGTTTTATATTACGATATAGACAGTTTTGCGTTTCAGGCACCTCTTAGCGCTGGCACACATAACGCCACCGGTGGCGACTCCTTTACGCTGCTTGTAGACGCCGCACTCACATATCGTAACTTTCAAGACAAACCTAGCCAAGAATTGAGCCAGGAGCGCTACCTAATATGCGCTATTCTAATAAAAATAACCTGCAGCGACGCCGTAACGCGTATTTAGAAATTCAGCATTTTTATATACGAACAGTCAGGAGTCAGTCGTTTACCACACTCCACCCTGCCAGGTCATTTCCATTATTATATATTACATATAATATATAGTTATATTATATGGTATTCTATTGAATGTAAAATCAGTGAGTTTGAATAAACACTGTGTGATTGAGTATTTATGATTAAATCCGAATACGTCCGTAAATAATAAGACTATACAACTTAGTTAAATACCACACACACACACGCCCTATAAACGATTTTCTATATTGTATATCGCATTATGAAAAGCTGTCAAATTACCGCATATTAAGACTAAGTTTTAATAAAAAAAATAAATTACTTTTATGATATTTTTGACTCTGGTGTATAATTTAATAGTTTAGTTCAGTAACGGTTTGTTTTAGAGTGTACAATATTTGACGAAGAACCAGCGACAGTCGCAACTACTCGAACACTCGTAGTGCGACGTTACCAAATAAAATGTATGAAGCCTTTGTTTCCATCAATACTTGAGATTAGGTGTGACGTCAAATAAACGCTTGCCCATTTTTAACAATAAAAAATGTGTCTGCCGGCCATAAACTGCCGGTGGCCTTATATGCGGCAACAGTTAAACTTCTCAAATTATCCAGCGTTGTCAAGAAGTATTATTTAGGGACAAAACAAAACTTCGAAAGGAATAGGCTTAGAATAACTTCTATTATTCAAAGGTGATTGGAAGGGATCTATCTGACCTTTCTATTTTAACTATTTCACTGGGCAAAGATCAAGTTAGAACCTATTCAATTTATATTAAGGGTTCCGTACATGTGATGAACTACTAATGAAATACTTTAACACTAAAAATTAATAATCAAAGTATTTTAAATTATTTAAAATGACAAGACTAAAGTCTTATAGCTTAGTCATATTATTTAAAAACGAAAATAACATTGTATATAAAAACAATAATTATATAATTTTATATGTTGATTTAGCACAATTTATATTGTAAATTTCTTAGTTGGAATCACTCCTTAGAACCTTCTTACAACTATTGTAATTCTTTGAATAGATATTTGTTATTCGATTTAGTCTATTATTAAGAAATTAATAGAATTAAATATGTAAACATTGACATGTTTATAATTTTCTGTAAGTATGTCTTCCCCACGTCTGGTAACTTCGGGCATTGAACGAGTGGGAGAAATATCGTAATTCAGACCGGGTAACAAAGCACCGTTCGTAGATGGATGGAAGATTGTTTCAGTCTGTGGATTTCCGAATGCTTGAAGTAAAATGTAAGTCGACAGCGCATCATTGATGTTCTGTGGCTGAGGTATAACCTACCATCAAGTGAGTCTCATGCTCATCTATCGATATCTAACATAAAAAAGGTCTACAGCGCATCATTGACTGATGTTCTGTGGCTACCATCAAATGAACGTCTTGCTCGTCTGTCGATATCTAACATAAAAAATATAGGTCGACAGCGCATCATTGACTGATGTTCTGTGGCTGAGGTATCACCTACCATCAAGTGAACCTCATGCTCGTCTGTCGATATCTAACATAAAAAACAGGTCTACAGTACATCATTGACTGATGTTCTGTGGCTGAGGTATCCTACCATCAAGTGAACCTCATGCTCGTCTGTCAATATCTGACATAAAAAACAGGTCGACAGCGCATCATTGACTGATGTTCTGTGGCTGAGGTATCCTACCATCAAGTGAACCTCATGCTCGTATGTCGATATCTAACATATTTTTTTTAAATATGGTCCTATTTTGTTACAGATAAAATTAAAAAGAAGTATGGCCCGCTCGGTGACAGCGTTGTCGTGGTTAAGCTGGAGAAATCAGCTAAATTCGGTCTGGGCCTCAGTCTGGCTGGACACAGAGACAGGAGCAGAATGGCAGTATTCATTTGTGGGATCCATCCAGCCGGCGCGGCCGCTAAGACCACCCCACCTGTCAAAGTCGGCGATGAGATTTTGGAGGTGAGAATTGAAGGTTTTTGGAGTTAATTGTTATAAAAAAATATATGAAAAAGCAGTTCGCCTGCACGCCCAACGCTAGCTGACATAAGTAGTATTTTGTTAACTACGGTAATGTTCAATTTTAGTTTAAAAAAATATATATTTTAATTTAATAATTTGGATTGTAATTTCAATTGATTTTCTAATTATATTTTGTGTTATTTAATTTTTCTGATTTTTTTCATAAAAATATCATCTATGTTTTTCTAAGCATTTGTTTGACTGATAATCTTGGTTCCATAATGATAGATTATGATTAACAAGGAAACTACAAAAATAAGAAATAGATAATAAATGAAAGCTTGCAGATATGAGATATGAATTATTTTAATTTTGTTCCGACACTAATGGATCATTTAAAAAATAATAATTACAAATCAAATATATTTACTAGAAATTAGCGATTAGAAAAGACTACCAGAATAAATGAAAATCGACAAAAATTGGTACATAAAAATCGGCAAGAGCAAATATAGCCGGCAACGCATCTGCAAGTCCTCCGGCGGTGCGGATGTTCACTTTCCATCAGGTGAACCCAAGGTTCGTTTTGACCCCCTATATTATAAAAAAAATGCTTTAAAATGAGGTTCTATTTTAAACGGGGAATCTTTAATCGAATGGTATGTCGCGTAGTAAGCTCTAAGCTACAAACCTTCCTCTACATTATTTCTATTGTTGTGCTCTGATTCATGGCACACATGATAGCATTGAGAATTTTTAAATAGAACACGTAAGTTTTACAAATTGAGTTATTAACATCACGGTAATGTTCAAAATTAATTGTAAATAATTAATTAATTACAGAAAAAATGCTTTATTATTATTTTACTTCAATGCATATGTGTAAATTTCACTAAATTAAAAAAATATATATTTTAATGAAGTTAGTGACTTTTGCTTAATTATTATGTATGGACATAATTATAAACATATTATAAATAAATTCTGTTATGTACAACTATACAGCCTCGGGTCTAGTACCGGATTTTTCTCGGGAGGGACAAAGTTCAACTATCCCTGTAAGTTTTAAGTTAAACGCGGTGTATAGATATAAATAAATCTATAAAAATATCATTTCACGGTGTTTGTGGTCGCACTCCTCCGAAACGGCTCGACCGATTTTTATGGATTTTTTAATGTATATTTGGTAGGTAGAATAGGTCGTAAAGTATATTTCATACCGCTATGTTATTAGGGTGTTCCTATCTAGAATTCTGTTTTTTTTTTTCAATTTTATTAGACTCATTTTCTTCATTACTATAGGCGTTGGAAGCCGGGACGGGATAGTATTATATAATAATAAATCTTAAAATTCAATAGTATTTGCCGTCCGCGTCACCCCGGAAATTGGCTCATGGGTATATGTCGTAGTTTTTAGATCCGGGACAGGCAATTTGAAGCGATAAACAGATTTACCATCAATATTTATACAATGCGCATAAATAGCACGCGCAGCGGTGTGGTTGAAAATAGATCACTACACTGATGGTAGGTAGGGCTATACTTGAAAGCTGAATGCTTAGAGGTGGTACACATTAGTAGAATAGTAAATATCGTCGGTTCAAAAGTAAAACTCACTAAGTGACATTTTGAATAAAAATAAATTGTTGCTACTATCAGCTACTCATTTTAAGAGTAAATCTACGGTTAGAATGAATAACAAATTACGTATTCTGGTCCATAACTAAACTATGAAGCGCAATATACAGTTGTACGCTCAAAATAAGGAATAGTAGCAACATTTATTGTTATTCAAAATTACACTTAGTCAGTTTTACCATAGCAAACGTTAATGAACGGCCATGTTTTTGAGTCTTGAAGCTTTTTCTCAGCTTTTGCCTGTTTTTCACATTTAAGTAATGAAATAGCAAATTTATATATTTATAATATTAAACCATAAAGATTAAGTGTACGATTGAAATGACCGATGTCTTCTGATAACTTTCAGAACGTTTAATTTTCAAAATAAGTCGTAGTTTTTCTCTATTCTTTACGATACAGTAAGTTCCTATCTTCAACGTAAACTAAAGATGCCTTTTCCAGGTAAAAACTTTCAGCTTTCAGCTGATAAGAGAGGTTATTTTACTATTCCCCTTCACAAAAAAAGAGCGGCGGTCTTGCTTAAATATTTAAGAAATGAAATTAATCCTTGAAGATCGGTTATTTTTTCGTTTTTCACTGATATACTTGAAACTGAAATAGATACGGCAGTAGTTTAAATAACAGAGTTATTAATTACACTTAAATAAGTATTAATTTTTTTTTTCATTAAAACCATGTTTTTCATGAATTATTTTGCATTGAATTTCCTTACATATGCATGACCACATCTCTCTTGCGAGAATTTGCGGTGGAGATTACTTAAAAAATATGATAAGACTAGCAACGCGCCCCGGCTTCGCACGGGTGCAATGTAGATACATACATACATACATATACATCACGCCTCTTTCCCATTGGGGTAGGCAGAGATCACGGAATTCCATATGCTCCGATCCTTACATACTTACCACTTTCCTTAGATACATCATACAATAAATAGCCTATGTTACTCGCTGATAATTAAGCATTCTATTGGTGAAAGAATTTTATAATCGGTCCAGTAGTTTTTGAGTTTATTCATAACATACAAAAATCAAAAAATAAAAATCTTTCCTCTTTATAATATTTAGTATAGATAAAAAATATAAAAGAAAATTTAACCCACATTGTGGGGTACAGTAATCTAAACTTTCTTGTTACAGCTTCATTTGGTTTTAATTCTGAAGTATGTCGTAAACAACGAGACGCAAAGTCAAAGGCGACAAACTTTATGCACACATCATTTGTAAAACTCGTATCGCGAAGTTATTCATGCGTAAACAAAGTACACACATTATTCAAAATGAAGGATAATATAAGTTATAGCGATGACTGAAACAATAGAATTTAACGAATTTAGGGTGTTTATTCACAAGCGGGTAAGAAGCGACGTTTACTTCTTATCTTTATCTTTACTAATATTATAAAGAGGAAAGATTTGTATTTTTGTATGTAACGAATAAACTCAAAAACTACTCGACCGATTTTAAAAATCAGCGAGTAACGAAGCTATTTTTTTTAGTACATCTACATTGCACCCGTACCTATATTCTTCATAAAAATACTGTTAATTCACGTGTTGTCAAAATGGTTTTGAGCTTCGGTTCCTTAAACCGTTTTAATATAAAATGAGTTTAATTGTGACACAACAAAATATAGGGAAAGAAAACTATTGTTTTAAATTTAAATAAGTGTCACAATACGATCCCAGATCAGAATTATGATGTCTCTAAATAACCAGTGCAGCTCACCTGTTGTTATATTTGAGTATTGTTTTTTTTTATAATTTAAAAGAAGCACAATTGTTTTATTATAATTAATCTCACTTACAACTAAAGGGTTATCTTTTAGCTAATAATTTAGCGGCGTTATTCAATCTACTATGTAATAGAGACAGTCGTTTTTATATAGTTTTGTTAAGATTATCGTTCGTGTATCGATCAACCTAACAAGGACTGTATTTGATGAAAAATAACACTAGAGAAAGTTGTGATAAGATAAAATTACGTTCGCCTTTTTGACATTGGTTTATCTTGAGAGCTTAAAGATGTATGTAGAACTTCACATTTTTTAACTTTTATTAGCTATATCTACTTAATACTTCAAATAAATATATTTTTTTCATCATCATAATTGTATTTTGTTAATTGAATGCACGTGGTGTGAGAATTCCCTATCTTGGATATAGATTTCTATGACTGAGACAAGACTTCATTTCTGTGTAGGTATTTGCTTTATTTTATCGCAAAAGACTTTTGGTGATAGTAGGGATGTTACGGAGCTTCGATTCCGGTTCCGGTAAATTTGAATCGGAGGTCGAAGGATAGCGACGGCGCGGGTAGTCGCGGTCTGCACTATTTGATTTAATATACTTCTGTATAAAATGTAAGAAAATTCGTTTATTTTCATATTCAACATACACGATTTTATTTTTTGAACTGATTTTCATGAATAAAACTGATGAATAATGTTTATAATTTAATTTTATTACATAATATCTCTCTTTTGCTTCTGCCTCCGATTCCGGTTTCGGTTCGGATTCTGGTTCCGACAAACCAAATTTCAATACTCCGATTCCGAATTCGGTTCCGATAAAACCACCTCCGAAACATCCTTAGGTGATAGTATAGAAATTACAACTTTTGACAAATAATATGTTTCTTAATATTAGGCACGCTTTCAAGCTATTTCTGTATATCTAAAATAAAAAATCTATTCTTGAAAACTATGAATATAATTCAAATTTCTATAGAGAAGAAATGGATCTATATTCTAAATATAGATTAAAACTGGATTTATTTAAGAGTACGGGCCCAAGTATGGTCTAGTTAAACGTTTACACAGCCCTTGGCTTAGTTCCAAGCCGAATGAAAATAATCGCGAGAATAAGACAAATGAGTCAATGAGGCAGGAGTAATGACCGGAAGATCGGCCAAATTTTTCAGACTGGCCGTCTACATCCTTTAATGTTTGCGTTAAAACTTTATTGTGTTTCGATTATAAAAAGTTTATGAGTAATTAAGATATATCGTGTTTTATTATTCACGGGAATTGGTTGACTGTTTAAAAATATATTCTCATATGCCATCAAAAACATAAATTGTAAAAAAAAACAAGTCTGGCAACTCAGTTCTTCTATCGTAAAAAGTTTTGAGATCGATATACCAATACCAAGTCAGTCAATCTATTCAGTCTCAGTAGTCAGTAGTCTCAGTATCAGTCCCTATTAAGGGTCCTTCTGTCTTAAGAGACGAAAGGTATCGCATGTCGCAATTAATAGGCTCGTTGCGAAAGGTTAGTTGCGAAAAATACTTCCAAAATGCGGTTCCACAGAGTAGTTATACCAGATGGAAGGTGTCGCGTGTCGAAGTTGCTAACCCTATAGGAATTAATAGGCTTCCTTCTTGAAGGATAGTTGCGAAAAAAACACTGGCAAATTGTGGTTCCACAGAATTATACGAGACGGAAGCTGTCGCGTGTTGGGAATCGTGTGTGTTTTTATGACCTTGCTGAGCACACTATTATCGCTACGGATGCCGTTGGAAAATTTTCTATGTTACTAGTATACATCCAGCGTGTTTATAAAATAATTTACAACAAAGGAAGTTTGTAATAATTGAATAGTTACGTGCATTCACATACATTAACACGGATCTTGCGAGATGCACACGGTGTTTGGACAAACGCCAACGAATATATAAGGCTGATTGTAGTCATACGGTTATTTCAGCGTGGAATGCGTTGTGAATAGTCAAGGTAGCTCTATACTCAAGCCGTACTGAGTACGTTAATGGGAAAGCGTATTCACTATTTATATGGGCTCGTTGGCGCATTCGGTGCACATCGATGGGTCGTGGATTCGAATCGCACCGGGACCACATGTTTATAATTTTCTGTAGGCATGTTTTCCCCACGTCTGGTAACTACGGGCATTGATCGGGTGTGAGGAATATCAAAATTCAGACCGGGTAACGAACCACCGTTCATACATGGAAAAATTGTGAAGTGCATATTGCGCGTTTCGGTTTCAGTTTATTGATTTCCGAATGCTTGAAGTAAATAATAGGTTGACCGCGCATTGATGTTCTGTCAGTCTATGGCTGAGGTACCACCTACTATCAAGTGAACCTATGCTCGTCTGTCGACATCTAACATAAAAAAACATATTGAGGCTCAACTAGTTGCTCACCTTCCCGCAAAATCTTGAGAGACGCTAATTTTATGCTGATTTATTTACTGCATTCAATTGTGTTTATTGCTTTAATTTCATAATGTAAATAAAAAAAGATGTTTTTTCACTTCATAACAATACTAGAGCATGGGTAGCGTGGAACTGGTAAAAATATATATCGGAAAGTAAAAAAATGACGATTTTTTATGTTAGAACAGAAAGTTATATTAAACATTTAAAATAAAGTGGTATTTAGATCAAAATACATGCTCGTACATACATACATACATATACATCACGCCTCTTTCCCATTGGGGTAGGCAGAGATCACGGAATTGCATATGCTCATCGGAGCATCAAAAGAGAAAGGGCCAGATCAAAAGTACTCGTAACCGTCGAGTGTGTATGAAAGCATTGATGAAAGTAGAAGAAGCGAAAGTGGTATGTAAGGATCGCCAAAGTAGAAGAAGCGAAAGTGGTATGTAAGGATCGCCTTACATACCACTTTCGCTTCTTCTACTTTCATCAATGCTTTCATACACACTCGACGGTTACGAGTACTTTTGATCTGGCCCTTTTGCAGAACGAAAATAATCTTTTTTTTTTATTTAGATCAAAATAAACAAGTATAAATAAAAAAAATTAGCCCCGACTCGTTTAATGTATTGACTTGTAGACTTAAAGTTATATTTAGACATCACACATTTTTAGAATCATTAGCTACAATTAGTTCGAAGATGTCAATTATCCTGGATCACGCTAACGAAGTGTGCGGAGCCGAGGCGAATAGCTATTATTGAATAAATCGAACTTCTGCCGGCCTAGCATGACCGCCACGAGAAATGTCGCGGACGAGAGAAGACAAACTAAGATGTAAGATATCTCGATATATTATATCTCGACATCGACAATTTTTATAGAAAAGATATCTCGATCGACAAATATATCTATTTTTAATATTAAAAGTCGAGTTTTAAGTGTAATTGTCATGTTAGACCCGGAAGAAATAAAGCGATAATCGATTAAATACGAGAAAACGGTCGATAACATTTTGTCGCGGTTGTCATGCTAGGCCGGCTGGTTCAATAGACATTTTTTCTGTCTCCGTTGAGTGATGCTAATTGCAATGATAATACTTAAACAAACATACATATTAATAATGGTTAACTTTAATTAATATACCTATTTGTTTACCCATTGTACTCTTCACGGTACAATTATTTCAGAGCCATATTTTCAACAAAAAAAAAGGCTCAGCCTAAACATCTGTATAAAAATAAACCAAAAATTAAAAAACAAGTTGTTTTTAATTTTACATTAATAGTCAATGTTTTTCTTTATTTGGGTAATTTGGGGGTTAGTTTTATTCATTTTAACCGACTTCAAAAAAGGAGGAGGTTCTCAATTCATCTGTATGTTGCTTTTTTTAAATTAATGCTTTTTCATGGATTTAATTTTTAATTTAATTATATACCGTATGTATACCCTGTTGCGTCTCTGTCGCGTTACACAAGGCTATTTGATATATTTTAAAATTAATAAATCAACAAATTGTGACTATAAAATCGCTTTCGATTTATAACCGAAGCCAATGCAATTTTAAGAACCATATCCGAAATTGGCGCGGAAACTCGACTATTCTGGTTTAACGTGCTATTTGATTGATACATTACTCATGGCAATGTAGAATACACACGTAATCGCTCAACTATTTTTGAACTAAGGTAATAACTAGTAAACAAGAATTTTAACAATAACTAATCGGAAAATTCACTTTTAATTACACTGCCGGGCTAACATGACCGCCACAAGATATGTCGCGGACGAGAGAAGACAAACTAAGATGTAAGATATCTCGATATATTATATCTCGACATCGACAATTTTGATAGAAAAGATATCTCGATCGACAAATGTATCTATTTTTTATATTAAAAGTCGAGTTTTAAGTGTAATTGTCATGTTAGGCCCGAAAGAAATAAAGCTATAGTCGATTGAAACACGAGAAAACGGTAGACAACATTTTGTCGCGCTTGTCATGTTAGGCCGGCTGGTCAACTCTAGTCGAGTTGGTATACTCTGATACCTAATATTGATATTGTGTCGATATTTTTTTATCTTTTTTTTTTGTAGATGTTTTTTGTATTTTAAATATCCTTTTGTGTTTTAATATTTAATTACCGTGTGAACATCCGTGAGGTGACTAGGCCACGGCTGAAAAACAGCGTGGTGAGTTGCCAAAACCTCACCACACCATGCTGAGTCCAGTGGCCTTTTCAACAGAAGTGTATATATATTTAATATTTTTCTTTATAATGTGCTTTGTATGTACTTACTTTCTGTTGAATAAATGTCTATTCTATTCTATTCTTATATTGTTATGGCACCTACCTTCATTAGAAAACTGCGGTCGTTTTATTTCGCCAAGCATTAAGATATATTATCAATTGTAGGATATTCTCTAGGTAACCAAAAGATTTACAATTACGTACAGTTTGTTAGCGATTGGTTATAAGCCAATATGTTCTAACAATATTCTTCACTTTGTAGTTCAATACAGTACTAACTACTAAATTGTTACATTCTTCACCAGGTGAATGGAGTCGTGCTTCACGGGCGATGTCACCTGAACGCGTCAGCCATCATCAAGGGACTACTTGGACCAGTGTACAAATTCATATTATTAAGGTATATATTACTTTCATACATAAATATACATGACACCTCTTTCCCATTGGGGTAGGCAGAGATCACGGAATTCCTTTCATACACACTCGTCGGTTTCAAGTACTTTTGATCTGGCCCTTTTGAAGAACGTCTCCGATCTGATACATTCTCTCATCTGATACATTCTCTCATCTGGTACATTCGCCTACGTTGCTGTTTCATTGATATTTTTTATTAACATGAAGAAAGATGAGCCTTCTGTGCCACACCCAAACGAACCTTTTTATTATATTGCTTTCCCGGTGCGAATGCGGTGGAATTTAAAATGATTCCTCCGTGCATTCACCGTGATAAATGCGAATCTTAAATGTCGGCAACGCATCTGCGGGTCTTCAGATGTTGCGGGTGTCTGTGGACGCCGGTTATCACTTGCCTGTTTGCCCCCTATTCCATAATAAAAAGGGAGGAAGTGAGTGATAGGTTCTTCTTGAAGCAGCATCAGGGTTTCACTGTGCTAATTTAATTTAGAGTAAATAAACTAAGCGTAGTGATTATCTCTATCTGTACTTAACTTTTTACTATGTTATATACTTACTATATACTGTACTAGCAATTGCCCCCGCAACCCCCCTTGTGGGTTGAATTTCGTAAATTCCGTTCTTAGCTGACCTCTACTCGGCGAAAGGAATATTCCTACCATATTTCAAGTCGCTACGCCTTATGGTTCCAGAGATATCGTGATGAGTGACTATATAGGTGGAAATCTCTTTTATATATATAGATTTATCTGTGAAAACTTGTAAATGCCCTTCTGTATATAGCTATATATATCTACTATATATTATATCATCAATTCACATAAATTTTGCTACTATTGCGTATTTTAAACGGATTTTTTCATAGTTTTTTTATGGACCACAATACGCAATTAGTGCTATAAAAACAAAATAGTTTCACGCTTAAAATAAGAAATAGTGATAAAATTTATTTTTATTCAAAATTACACTTAGTAAGTTTTACCTTTGAACCGACGATATTGCTTTTTATATTATTTATATTCATATTATATCTGATTTTGTGGTGTGCAATAAAGTTATATTTCATTTCATTTCATTTATTTATTATACCTACTGCTTAACTAATTATTTCTCTGTGTAGCTGTAAGTTATTCTAATATTTGTGAAGTTAAATAAAATAAAAACAATCAGAATGCTTTCGCATCAACAAATTCCACTTTCCAATAAGCATTGCATTTCATTCGATTCACAGAAGGTAGATATTTTTCTTAAAGAAAATAATAGCTTTCGAATCCTGTATCTCGTATCGGTAATCTCGAAGTAATGAGAACGTATTCTCGCAATGAATTCAAAAGGCTCCCGCTTGGGTGCTTGTTAGGAGATTGCATTTCTGTGTTTTGGAAAGAAATGCTTTTGACTGGCAATTCCCATTTGCAATGGATGGTTCGAAAAAGGATAGTTTTAAAAAAAAAATGAATCATCGGAGCCGCTTTTAAGTTTCTATAATTTCGTATATAAAATTTAAATGAGTTTACATAATTTCATTTATTTCAACAATTGCAAATTCATGACGTGAAATGAAAAAAATATTGTTTTGTAAATAAAAAAAAAACAATACTGAAGATTGTACCTATTAAATTAAAACAGACAGGCACCCAAATAGCGAAACAGATCCCAAATAGCGAAACAGGTATTCACGTGGGAATTAAATGCACGTAACAAGGATTTCTTAGCTGACGTTAATTGATTCGTTTTTTTGTTTCTTAGACGAAAAGCCGCTCTAGAAGATTGTGCCGTGAAGCCACTTACACAGTTCCCCACAACACTCGAAGAAGAGGTAAGATTTTTATTAAAAATCGCTTTTCCTAGATATAACTAATGTAAGATATCGACCAGAGGTTACCATGTGTCACATGAGATATTACGTGCGCGACTGTTGACTATGTAGAGTTATTTATCGTTTAACATGAATATCATTATAGACAAAATTCTCGCCGAAAAATTAATTAAGTTTTTTGTATGACGAAAGATTAAAATATTTACTAATAATAATACTATTATTGTTATAACAGGATAATATGACTTTTTATTGTAACATTTTCGACGAATAATAGGTATATAAATCAAAACTTGAGGGCTTCTTAAAATGTTTCTGTCTTTTATTTTACTTTCGTAATGAAAGGGTTAGATATACTTTTAAGTACACCTCAATTTTGATTAGCGTTCGACAATTCGGCCATAAATGAGGTACATATTATATAAAGCAAGGTACATGCTCTACTAAAGGTCTCGTGAATTTACAATTTTTTCTTGATATTTAGAGTTTAATATTATATTTCTTGTAAGAATAAGTTTTTGCAATGTCATCAAATTGCTCCCATACTTAACGCACATTTATCATCGTGTGTCATCCGAAAAATGTTTGTGCTAAAGAATTAAATACTAATTCAAATATTCACCAAAATTACTTTACCCGAATTGTTTAAAAGCATGTACCCTGTACATCTAGGTTTAGGTACTCTAACCAACTCTATAAAAATTGGATATTTTGACTGTTCAAGAATAGCTTTTGTCGTGTCTTGGAAAACAGACCTGGATCTTTGGAGATACATGTGAATAAATAAAAAAGCAAATCATTTTTTATTGTTTATCAAAGAATGCGGCAAATCTAATGTATTTAGATTTTGCTCAATCATTTTAAAAAGGGATTATTAATTCTGTTAAAATTATAACTACTGTCATTTTTGATGAATTAATAAACGTTGATGTTTGAGATGCGGGAGACCTTTAAAAATTAACTTATTATGAAAATGTATCGCGATTATTTTAAGTATACTGAATTTCTTTTTTCTTATCTCATTATGAGGTTTAAATAGTAGTCTATTATTCAGTAGAAGAATTTGTACTTTCCAAGTCAAAACTGAAAATGTAGAGTCCATTTAAATGTTTTTTTTAAATAACTAAGTATTTAACAGTAAGCACTAAAAACATATGCAAACTAATATCTAGGCTAATAAATAGTTCAATTCTATTCTAAACTAACGAATTTATATATTTCTTACTAAGATCGTGTCCTTCACTTTTCTTATTGTCTCTATCATCATGGGAGACAATATTTTGTTGTCGTCTTGCAAATGTATTTAATGATAAATCAAATATATAAAAGGAGTCTTTAATTCGTAGAAATATTTTGTAGTTTCAAACTTTGTATCTTAAAAATATGTAGAGTTTATTCGCTGTATTAAAACAATGTAGAACTATAGCACGAAGCGAAAAGCAATTACAAACCATATCTAATTTGGTAGTGGGTATTGATTTAAGTTAATCTGCTTAAACCGTATGATCTCTTGTATTATAATATAATTTACTATACGCTTAAATCGCTGACCTTGTCATGTACTATCTCTCTCTTATTAAAATTAAACGCTATCGTCTATCCTTGTCACGCCAGCACTTATTAAACACTGTTGATTTCCGTAGAGTTATCCTACGATATTGAGCAATTGAATTCCAACTTAAATAACACTTAATAGAGCTTGAATTCATATGTAATTTGTATTTTCAGTGTTTATCTTAACTTCTGTATGAAAAACGTTGTAAGTTACGTTTTGAACGTAATCAAAAATGAGCCGTATTTTCAAGTATTAAGGTAGAAATTTGATTGGATAAATGGATTGATATGTGCAATACACTAAGTTAAATCTTTATGTTATCTTACACTTTTAGCAATGTCATACAAATATATGTATTTAGTAATGAGACGCCGGGTCACGAGTGTATACGTTTAGTGGATACAGTGAAATTTTGTGTTTTGATACAATTATATTAAAAAGAAGTGTATACAAATATATACTAGAGTTTTGTTGACATTTTCAAGTAATTCCGTGAATCATAAATGATATTGGCAGTAATTTGAAACTTGTTTATTATAATTGCAACTTTAGTCATTAAAGCACAAAGTGAAACATTAACTAGGAATAATTACATATCGCGCGTACCGACCGCTAACTGTATTTTAAGTGAATACCAGTCGTCGAATTTTCAAGTAAAATAAATCATTTTTAAAATTTAAGTGAATGCTGCTAGCATACCTAACATGCGTGGTAATGACACGTAAAGTAAAAAAGTGTTTCCAGTCAGGAACCTCAGTTAGGCATATGGAGAACAATTCATGAAAGTTTTATAATTATCGGATGAATAGTTTAGGAGTGTATAGAGGACAAACACACATTTATTTTTATTTGGTTAGAAGATTAACGATCAGCCCCGGCTTGTGCAATTTAAATTAGTTTTATTTTTAAAACTGTTCAGTTAAGTCATATATTTATCGAGATAAGTATTAATACTGAATTACAGAAAATAGTATCACACATTAGGTGATATATTTTTATAAATGAATGTGAAAAAGTAAGCGCAGAAATAGAAAAGAGAACAAAGACGGCAAGTGACTTTGTTTATAGTATTCAGAGAAAAACAACAAAAATAGAATCATTATTACAAATTTTATTATAAATGAGTCATGATCTCTACATATCACACCTTTAGTATTGAACGCTTAAATATGCTCTATTTAGTACTTATTTCATTTTTATAATTTTTAACAAAATACTATGTAAGATATTTGCATGATTAAAATGAATTTTCAGATCGTTGTATGAAGAAAAGTACTTTTGCCAAATTTTTGAATTAGGTTATTTTAATTCCAATTCTCGATATAGTACAATTAGTCGTTCCTAGATCGCGGATAATATGCTGTCATTACGCTTTAACTTCTAACATAAAGTCAACAAGTCTTTATAATTATTCTATCTATTAACTCTTTAGTACTTGGTACTTTGTTACTTGTACAGTATTTCTTTATTCCTCTCAGCCTTAATATTTAAGGGGACCGATACATATACATATATGTTGCAAGGTCTTCTAAGACATTTCTGTCCTTAGCGATCCCGTTGCCGGAACATTCGGTTGGATTCCGCCCTCCCAGTGGCATAGCATAGGTCACTAGCACCTGGTGCGGTTCCCAAATTTGCCGCCCCCTTATTTTTGCAATTGCCATGGTACTCTTATTGAATAGCACGAGCCTAAAGAAAAACTCTGCCATAACGGTGGAGTACTAACAACAACAAAAAATTGACGAAAAAAAAATCGTTGAAGGATGTAATTTTTTTACCGTTACCTGTGAAATGCCGCCCCCGCCAAAGTGCCGCCCGGGGCGGACCGCACCCTCCGCCCCCCCATCCCATGCTACGCCACTGCGCCCTCCACAGTCCCAAGTACACCTTAACGAGGTACACCTTAGTGTTCAAAATTCGAACTTAAACTCGATTGATTTTGCTTTCGAACCTGTCGGGAGTAATTTAGCAGGTATCAAATACGCACATTTCTACAACGATCTGTTAATCTTCAGATTTTGTTATGCTAAAATTGCTATATAGTACAATATTACAAACAAATTAAATTTTTCTTTGATACCGATGTTTGTACGTTGTATGATATCACTCAAATTGTACCAAATACAAAGTGAAAACAAAATCTCAACCAATTCGTGCTCATTAGCAGCTTCTTAAGGTCGCGCGAAATAATTAAATTATTATTTACCAATACTGGTGTATAATTGGAGATTCACTCAGATACTGAGTAGTAAACGATTTAATTAGCAAATTATAATTAGTAATGTTTTCTTATAAAGGCACGTTGTCATTCTTACATACAAACATACATCTCTTTCCCATTGGGGTAGGCAGAGATCACGGAATTCCATATGCTCCGATTCTTGCATACCATTTTCGCTTCTTCCACTTTTTCGAGTACTTTTGAAGAACGTCTCCGATCTGATCTGATCGCCTAGGGCACCTCCTGACTCGTGTCATTCCAGTCCAAATTAAAACCTTTATAGCTGCTTCCTTAGTGGTAGTCGCGATGCGTTCAACACCGGAGGTCATGGCTCATAAAAATTGAATATTAATTATAAATTAAATATTATAAAGTGGTGAAGTTTGTGAGTTTGTAAGAGGTAATCTCTGGATCTACTGAACCGATTTTAATTATTGTTTCACCGATAAAAAGCTACATTATCAGCGAGTAACATAAGTTATTTTTTGTGTATAGTACATCTTTCTACATTGCATCCGTGCGAAGCCGGGGCGTGTTGGTAGTTATAAATAAAATAATACATAAAATAAGGACAAGAAACATAATAATTATAATTATTACATTATATTTACGACTGCGCGCAAGCAAGACTTGAGTGCATTTTTAACCTGTACTATTAACAATATCTATTCTAAATCGCATAAAATTTGCTTCAGCGTTTAAGGTATAAGAAATAATACATACATATCATTAGAGTATAGCGTAGTACTTCACAAATACCTTTTACATTGCACTTAGTAATCTGAGTAGTGCAAACAGATTTATCTATGGCCAGAGGCTTTTACCATCGTCAATATGTACGTCATTCTTTGCGTTAGTTTTCTACACGAATATTATAGAAAAAGTTCGTAGACTACTCGTATAATCTATTGAACTACAAAAGCATTGGACAAATTCTTTCACATATAAAAAGCCACACTTTCCTTGATTCATGAAGGATATATTCTTAATATAATGTTCAGTTTTGAGTATGTTTTTATGTAAAGTCGAAAGAAAATTCTCTCGTCTCTAATCCATTCACATCGATGTTGATTTTCAGTAATAAAAAAGTCGGCGGATTTTCTATTAAAGCTGTGTTTTAGGTATAACTATATATTATATTACTGTATACATAGTTATACCTAAAACTATATAATACTGTTTCATACATATTGATTTATTTATATTCACTAAGGAAAATAAAATTTTACATTTTCCTATTTTAATGAATGGGAAAATGTAGCGAATTGTATTGACTGATTACTATTAAGTTTATGAATCGAACGTTGTTTGATGGTAAAACCGCAGCAAACTAAAACCTAAATTCCATAATTAAAATGGTATAATTTATTAAAGTTTTTACTTTTAGACCCACGGTCGGGAATATTAGCTTTCATTATCATCATTAATTGCGTTATCATCATAAACTACGTTAAACGAAGGTGAACATTATTTTCATCAATTGCATAAAACATAAAAAAAAACAAATGAAGAATGGTACAAAGTAGTGTAGTGTTACAAAATGTAGTGTAGTGATGATGTAGTGTAGTGATGTAATCGCAGTGATGACTGTGATGAACGAACGTTTAGAAAACGAACGCTATTATAAGCCCGCTGCGTTGTTTAGAGCAATATGGAAACGCACGTTTTCATTCAAAAAGAAAAAGGTAAGAATAGTTTGTAAGTACAGACAGAGGCTTAAGCGCGACAACTTGCGAGAATACTCACATTGTCAATTTTTCATTTGTATGCAATTTCAAAGGAGTCTCATATATTATGAAGAAAATAAAACATCATACAGACAGTTGTATTTACTTCAATTTATACATATACTCTTGGTTGCTCCTTCACAATGTAACCTTATTACTAAAGAAACTCTTGCTTTGGTATAAAATGGTTTTGCTGATTTTTGTTTTAAATGCATTTATAACTGTAATTATAGTTTGTTTTTTTTTAAAAAGATTATATAAAATTGGTAAATTCTAACAGCGTTTGAAACGCGCCGTTGGAGTTCGATGCCGATGCCGATCGCCGTTGGATGCGATACGTGATCGCACGATGACAATTGGCACCTACATAAATATGTACAATGGTACATACATACATGGGTACATACATACCTATGTACTTTTGGAGATAGTTTTTAAGTCTATCCGCATTGTTGTAACTAGCCACCATACACCTAGTTTTATTTATAGTAAGAAGATAAAATACGATTTCTTCAAATAATTAATTGGAAAAATATAATAAGTTATTAAACACATTATAGGTACTTAATCCTTTGAATATACAAAACAAGGAATTTTCGTAGACATTTTTGCTTTAAGCTTCAATGATAACAAAGATTCGATAACTAACTCGATACACGGGCGTCAGAAGAACTTGCTGCTGGGTGATATCTCACCACACCACCAAAAAACATCACTTAATGATGCGCTGTCAAAATACTTTTTATTTCGAGCATACGGAAATCCATAGCCTGAAACCGAAACGCATATTCTATTCACGTTTTTTTATGTTAGATATCGACAGACGAGCATGAGGTTCACTTGATGGTAGGTGATACCTCAGCCACAGAACATCAGTCAATAATGCGCTATCGACCTAATTTTTACTTCGAGCATTCGGAAATCCATAGACTGAAACCGAAACGCGCAATATGCACGTTACGGTTTTTCCATCTATGCATCGAGCTTCGAAGCAAATTATTTAATTGTAGATAACTTTTCTTCCCGGCATAAATCCGATTTCGATAAAACTTGACTTGAATTCAGTATTTTTGGAGATTAACGAGAACAAACGGACAGTCAGACAAAAAAGGTTCAACATAATTTTTATATATACTGTTCCCTTTTTTAATCGTCACCTCAAACTACTCGACTGATTTTCAAAATTCTTTCACCAATAGAAAGCTACATTATCCGCTAGTAACATAGGCTTTTTAGTTTATAGTACATCTAAATTGTACCCGTGCGAAGCCGGGCGTGTTATTAGTACTAAATATATCCTAGAATGTAATAGTATGTAAGAACACGATATGGCAATTCCACTAAATCTATGTGAAAACAGCCGGCCTAGCATGACAAGCGCGACAGAATTTTGTCTACCGTTTTCTCGTGTTTCAATCGACAATCGCTTTATTTCTTTCGGGTCTAACATGACAATTACACTTAAAACTCGACTTTTAATATCAAAAATAGATACATTTGTCGATCGAGATATCTTTTCTATCAAAATTGTCGATGTCGAGATATAATATATCGAGATATCTAACATCTTAGTTTGTCTTCTCTCGTACGCGACATATCTCGTGGCGATCATGCTAGCCCGGCAGTTCATCTGATTAGCATTTTAATTTGAAGTTGTCAACGAAGTATTCTTGCATATCATTTGCAAATGTGTTGCAATCAGCCATACTAACTCTAGTTTAATCTCAACTAATATTATAAAGAGGAAAGATTTGTTACGATTTAACTCAAAAACTACTGGACCGATTTTAAAAATTCTTTCACCAATAGAAAGCTACATTATCAGCGTGTAACTATTAATTTTTTTGTGTATAGTATATCTACATTGCACCCGTGCGAATACGGGACATGTTGCTAGTATTATGAATGAAATACTGACGAAAATATGTTTAAAAATTTTTGTATTTCATTTAAACTATAAATGAATTATAGTTTAAATGAAATAGTTGTATTTAATTGAATCATTAAAATTTGACTGACGTTTTTTTCTACAAAATTTATTTTTTAGTAGAACAAAGTACTTACCTTTTTTAATTGAATAAGGAAACTGACATTGAATTTTACGTTCTTTTTAAAAAAAAAACTACTCCACTTCATATATATGTATGCTAATAACGATAAAATTCTACCTTGGCCATTGGCATATACGAAAATTATTTTCCATGGTCACTGGGTACTATGGGACTATTGTATTTCATATCCAACATTTTTTCTGATTCCAGTGGACTTTCTATCAGAGGTGTGCTTTTATGTAAAATGTTTAGTTAGTTTTTACTTCCGATGGAACGTAGATATTATCTACTTTTAAAAAAATCTCGTGTCATGTTTGTGTTCGCACTACTCCGAAACAGCTCGACGATTTTTTATACATTTTAATGTATATTTGGTAGGTATGAGAATAGGCTGATAAGTATATTTCATACCGCGAGGTGATTAGAGTGAATCCAGAATGTGTTTCTGGTTTTTTGACAAAAAAAATCATTGTATTTATTTTTTATTTGGCGTAAAACAATACCTTTGCCAAATTTACGTTATGATCTGGAAAATTTTAAGAAGCGAGTGAACTGTCAACTAAAATGCCGGCGACACATTTGAGACTCCTGAGGTTCCGGGTGTTCGTGTGCAGACTCGTTTATTTATTTGTTTATTCATTAAATCGTTTGCTTTTATATACTATAGTCGTCGATATTTCGAATCTGTATTGAATTCAGTCATACAGAAGCCGGTATAAATAGGCCTTTTGGTGAACAGAATATAAGATATCTCGATATATTATATCTCGACATCGACTACTTTAATAGACAATATATCTCTACTTTTGACATTAGAAGTCGAGTTTTAAGTGTAATTGTCATGTCAGACCCAAAGACATAAAGAGATAATCGATTAATACACGAGAAAAGGGTGGACGACATTTTGTCGTGTTTGTTATTCTAGGCCGGCAGAACATACTTAATAAATAAAAGTATATGTTTTGTATATTGAAATTGTTCTTAACATTTATTTTTAAATAAAATACTGTATACCGGATCAAAACGCGATTTATTATTTATATTCGGATGCTTTTCAGCAACCGTGGTCGCGGGGAGACAGAAAGATGACAGTTGTCTTATACGAGTATTTGAAATGTCACAAAGTTGCCATATTTAATTCAATTAAATTAAAAAATAATCTATTAATTTAGGTAACACAATGTACATCTATGAACGTCAATAAAAAATAATACATATTAAATGCTTCTAATTTTACATTTAGGTACTACCAGTTCACAAATCAAGGGCGTAGAACGGACGAGAAGAACTGGCAAGAAACTCGCCGCCATTCTTTTTAATCGCCAAGTTTTTGTTTTAATCGCGTTTTAATCCGGTATACAGTATTTTATTTGAATGTGTGATACTCGCGTTAATAAAAGACAATATTAACATTTATTTTGCTTAAATTTAAAATAAAATGCAATATAAATATTTGCTAAGGTGGCGATAACAGTCTGTGTACACTTTGGCACGAGGCAGTTTGATGATTATTTTTTGCTGAAATCGTATATTTTATTACTGTTATATGGTCCGTATTATAACACTTGAGTTAGGTATCAATTTAATTTTGAGATTCATCAAGTTTAAAAAAAAGCGGTCTACTAGATAAGAGCGGGAAAATGACCGCTTTTGAGATTTTAATCTTTGTTAAATTAATTATTCTTGAAGTTACTTCTATTTCGGTATCGGTAGTAAAAATACCGTGTTAATTGGTAGAATACACCCATTAACACTAACTACCGATATTTCTACCAAATTGAATGCTTTTCAAATTAAATATTATATTATTTTCCAGTTGATCATAAATACTATAGAATTTAACATCTATATCTATACTTCTATACTAATATAATATTATAAAGAGGAAAGGTTTGATTTTTTGTTTGTTTGTTTGTTTGTATGAATTGAATAGGCTCCGAAACTACTGGACCGATTTCAAAAATTCTTTCACCAATAGAAAGCTACATTATCGCTGAGTAACATAGGCTATATTTATTACTAGAAAAAAATAGAGATCCTTAGAAATTCCTACTAAAACCAACTCAAGATGTAAAAAAATTATCTATACTAATATTATAAAGAGGAAAGGTTTGATTTTTTGTTTGTTTGTTTGTTTGTATGAATTGAATAGGCTCCGAAACTACTGGACCGATTTCAAAAATTCTTTCACCAATAGAAAGCTACATTATCGCTGAGTAACATAGGCTATATTTATTACTAGAAAAAAATAGAGATCCTTAGAAATTCCTACTAAAACCAACTCAAGATGTAAAAAAATTAGCCAAAATATGTCTTTCATCGCATGCGCTGCGGAAAGTATTAACGATAGAACAAAAAAATGTTCTACAATATTATAGAACATATCAATATCAACAAAAAACTTCGCGAGATCATATATCTAGCTATTGTAGTTATGTTACTATAACTACTTTTTAACATTTAAAAAATTGAAAGAAATGCCGTTCAAAATCAGACCATGTCATCCATACCTTTATATTAATTCTTATCCAAATAAATTATTTCATATCCAAGACTGTTTCAATACCTATTGAATTATTGAAATCGGACATTCCATTCAAAAGATATTACGAAATTAAAAATATCAATACAAACAAAAATACACGCCGCGGCCGTCGCGCCGCGGCCGGTGCGGCTTCAAGCAGCGCAGCGCAGCGAGCAATGCTGCGAGGGGTAGTATTGTATATACTTTGTCATTTTCTTCAATTTTTGCGGTTTTGTTACGATTTAATACAAAAAATACTTGACCGATTTTAAAAATTCTTTCACCATTAGAAAGCTACATTATCAGCGTGTAACTTATTTTCATCTAAATTGCACCCGTGCGAAGCCGGGGCGTTTTGCTAGTAGGTAATAAAATACAAAATAATTGTCGTGCACTAACTTCAAGAATAATTAATTTAAGAAAGATTTAAATCTCAAAAGCGGTCATTTTACCGCTCTAATCTAGTAGACTGAATTTTTTTAAACTTGATGAATCTCAAAATTACTACTACTATACGATAAATATATATATTTAGGTATAATAATAATTATTAAAAATATATTATTAATAAATTTTATTTATTTTTTCAGCCGGACGACCGGTTTGCAAACTACAAAGGAGTTCGAGACATCACCATAAAAAAGGTAACAACTGCTGAAATTTTTATTTTGAAATTAATAATTAATTATTTTATTTCATTACTGAAATTTAAAAACAAAAGTTATGAGTAATTCAAATT
The DNA here is from genome assembly GCA_905404175.1 of Anthocharis cardamines. Classification (NCBI taxonomy): domain Eukaryota; kingdom Metazoa; phylum Arthropoda; class Insecta; order Lepidoptera; family Pieridae; genus Anthocharis; species Anthocharis cardamines. Next base: position 1,815,315 of record FR989974.1, read on the forward strand.
GAATTTTTAAACAACATTTCGTTGATTTATTATTAAAAACTTTAATATTTATATACTTTAAATTTTTATTATTTCTCAAAGTTTACAAAAATCGCTTATGAGATTTTTTTATTTTATTAATCTATACTAACATTATAAAGAGGAAATATTTGTTTATTTGTTACGATTTATCTACTCGACCTATTTTTTAAAAACCTTCAATAGAAAGTTACATTATCAGCGAGTAATATAAACTATTTGTGTATAATTATAGTACATCTACAATGCACCCGTGCGAAGCCGGGCCGTGTTGCTAGTAATATATGCATTTCATACCAAGTATTGTAAAACAGCAGCGGGTAGTAAGAATACAAATATAGCAAATGAGTGTCAAATATAATAAAATACTTAGTAATAGAAAATGTACCAAATAATTCGACCGTTATCCTAATGATATGGTGATGTTTCCAGGGTCCCTCAGGATTGGGCATCATGATAATAGAAGGCAGACACACAGAGGCAGGACGCGGTATCTTCATCTCCGACTTGCAGGAAGGCAGCGCGGCAGAACAAGTTAGTAGATCACGCAGGGATTAACCATGGGAACTTAACCGAAATAATAAAGTTTTTGTTAATATTCTTTCACTTTTAGTCATATTTACTGAAAAAAAATGTGTGGTAAGTTGACAGTGTATTACTCTTTAAAACTATTATCATTGTGTCTCTGTCAAACACGTGTTTTGGAAAATAAAAATTAACCGATTACAATCCCTATTACTATAATCTAATATATAAAATTCTCGTGTCACGGGGTTCGAACTTGAACTCCTCCGAAACGGCTCGACCGATTCTCATGAAATTTTGTGTGCATATTGGGTAGGTATGAGAATCGGACAACATCTATTTTTCATCCCCCTAAATGTTAAGGGTAATCCACCCCTAATTTTTTTTTTTATGTTTTGGACGAATTTTTTTGTTTTTATTTTTTTATAATGTGGCATTAAAAATACATACAACCCTAAATTTTTACTTTTCTATCACCAACCCCTGCTTTTTAGAAATTATTTACATGGCAAAACAACGATTGCGGGGTCAGCTAGTTTTTGTATATGTTTTACGATCGGACAGGACAAAGTTTCTATGTCCTGTCAGATCGAATAAATTGAAAGTATTGTCATTCCACATGTTTTGCAACACTACTGTGATGCAAAGCTGTTTTCCTCAATTATAATAATAATCTATAGTTTTATTCTCATATTAAGAAGCTAGGTAAAGTTTGTAGGGGGTAATCTCTACTGAACGGATTTTAAAAATTGTTTCACCGATAGAAAGCTACAGTTATAGCATTATAAAAAAAAATATATAATTTGTAACTTATATTTAAATAAATATTAAATGTAAAGGTGTTTTTATAACATGGATCCTACCACTGCCACAGGGACAGTGTAGGGACTATAGTGTACGCGCAAGTGCTAGTCTCCTCCTGCGGTATGTGAGCGGCAGGGCGGGGGATATTTCCAAACGTCAAGCTGACTCAGTCGGCCGTCGACCGCCGCGACGGTTACACGACTTATTTGTTTGCGTCAGTTTATTCCAAACGCACATGGGTTAAATATCCTAAGACGGGTCCGTCAATACCACGACAAGTGAAAAATTTTATGTAGAAAATGAAATTCGAGTCTGCAAATACCCGAAATTACAAAATTTTCATCTTCACGGAAACCTGAATACTTATTGAGAAATGTTAATTTGTTTTTAAAACGGTTTTGTACTATTAATGATAAAATTTAATTAACACTTTTAACTGTGAGTTTTGTTTAGCCCGAAAATAGATAATATAATTTTATAATTTACCCGTAAAATTAATTAAGACAGTTTTTAACATAGTTATCCGGAGATTTATCTGTTCTCATGTATCTCGTGCGTGTCTTGAAAATACGCGCCCTCCCCCGTCTCAACGCTCACATACCGCAGGAGCGGACTAGCACTTGCGCGTGGACTATAGTACCCGTTACTTATGTAAACTATTATTTTTAGTTATTAAATAAAAAACATTTCATTTCATTTCCTCCATGTGAAGCCGGGGCGTATTTCTAGTAACTAATATATAAAAAAGTCGTCTCGAATCATAAGTTGAAGTAGCTTTGAATTACATCGACAGACGAGCATGAGATTCACTGATGGTAGGTGATAGCTCAGCCACAGAACATCAGTCAATGATGCGCTGTCGACCTACGTTTTACTTTGAGCATTCGGAAACCCATAGACTGAGACCAAAACACGCAATGGACTTAACAAGTTTTCCATCTATCGTTTCTCGTTAACACTTAACTTGCTCTCCAATGAGTCGCGGGTTCGAATCCCACCCGAACGATGGTATAATTTTCTGAAAGCATGTCGGTGATGTTCTAATCACTTGCTTGCTCTGAAATTCCGAGCGGGTAATCAACGTTCATAGATGGAAAAACGTTCCCCAACTTTCGCTGATGGCAAGGAGTAATAAATGGAATGTATTTTTCAGGCTGGCATGAACATAGGTGACATGATACTCGCAGTCAACAGGGACTCGTTGCTTAGTTGCAGTTACGATGCTGTAAGTATCTAAAGTGATATACTATAAGCCAGGGATACACTAGGGGACAAAAATCCCACGACATGTGTCGGTGACATGTACAATGAAGCCAGGCGATTTCGCTTGACATATCTGGCGATACCGCGGCGATAATGTCCGTAGCGACATCAGGCGAAGTTCTATGACTTCGCGATACTTCACCTGACATATCACCGCCTTCACTCGACGTCGCTGGCGACAGGTGTCGCGCGATGTTGCCAGACATGTCAAGCGAAGTCCGGCAACGTCGCACCACTTCACCCGACGTCGCTGGCGACACGTGTCGCAGAATATGTCTCCTAGTGTATCCCTGGCTGTAAACTGAATTTACTTAAACGTTACAATTTTACGATAAATTAGATTAAATAGCTGTGTAGTTCATTACCTTCACGGGTTGTCTGGAAGAAATAGCTGTCATAGCTATAAGACCGCCTTCTGTACACATATCTAATGCTGATTATTCTATGTTTACTTTTATTATTTTAGTCTATTTTAAGTTTTTTACTGTATTTTTGTGTGCAATAAAGTATTTACTTACTTACTTACTCGCTTCATATTATAAAGAAGCGGGCATTATGTACGTTATATAAAATACCCATCAATAATAATGATTGTGTATTTTGTTTTATTTAGCTGCGTAATTTGTCTAATAATGAATGTAATGAAACAAGTGAAATATTAATATAATTTTCTATTTACGTACATAATTGAGAACGTATATTTCCAGGCAGCTGCCAAACTCAAGCAAACGGAAGGCGTGGTCATACTGACAGTATGCAGTCCCAATATGAAAGATCCTGATGAATCCGGCACTTCAGGTAGCATCATTTACCGGTTTTACTTTATGCTCTTACACTATATTCTCTTGAATAAGGTCTTCAGAGAACCTAAGACGTTGAACTGTTGGTCCATAACAAAGAACATATTATGTAGATGTACATAGAAGCACAGGCCCATACATACTTTTGGCATAGAAAAACAGTTCTATTTTTGACCTGTAGAGCGCGCGGCAATGTATCGGTGTGACACACAGTCCGCTGACTCTTCCCCTCGCGTTGTCTCACTCGCTCCTACGAGCGAACGGCAATAACGCTCTACAAGCGGCTGGGTGCGAGAGAGTGCGCGCTATGACTCCTGCGTTAGAGTCGTTCACACGGATACAAGCAGCGCCGCGGTGGCTGGGGTGAGAACTAGTCTTACCTCAGAGAAACCGTGACAAGCGCGCCTATAAGGCCTGTGCTTCTATGTACATTGTACATCTTGTTCTTTTTCTTTGATACTAACATAGAACTGCTTATTGAAGGATGTTTATGGTAAAATCCGCAGTATATTAATTTATTTTTTGAGGTTAATTTTTATGTCGAAATGTCAGTGTCAAATCACTTCCGTTTGCCTTTTATAATGTATAAACAAGGACTTTATATATATAACAGGACTGAGTACTCGCAGCCTGATAACGAGCCGAGCAGGACGTTTAGTACGGAGGAGGTGTGTCACTTTCTAATTGGGTGACCACAATATTTTTGTTACGCGGGGCTTGTAATTATTATAATATTTGTAATCACAAATCGGGAACAAACCTACAGAAACCAAGATTTCAATAACATTTTGTATGCTAATAAAGGCTACTATATCACATTTACATATTTTATTTTTTTGGAGGTGTTCACTCTATAATAACCCCATAAAAATGCCTAAAATATAATATAAACATATCCATTATAATTATTATTAATAACAAAGCTTGGTATGAAAAATAATATATTCTCCTGTAAGTCTACCATCACTAGAATCATTTCACAATTTTAAAAAAGTCTACTTTTTTCATATTTTGTTAAATATTTCTACAACAACTTGGTTTTAGTCCAAAATAAGTATACATATAAACTCCTCAAAACGACGGTATAGTCATGAATAGACTTTTCCATTGGGGGCAGATTGCCTGTGCTTAACCGGCTAGCCACTAGACCCTTAATTTTAAGTATGGATGATATAACAAATTCAAATAAAAGAAACTGTATTCATTGAATTTATTTTTTTCTTAAGTAATTAGATTTTGATTTTGATAGAATATTCTTAAATTGAAATATGATTTACTTAATGCCTTCACTAACTGCAAGTGGGTTCCTCATTACATTGAACAGGATGTGGAGGGCAAAATAATTTAAGTTTTGTAAAAATAAATGCTTTAGTATCATCAAAATCTTATTTTTGATAGTATTTCTGAATCAGGAATACATTGTTCGACGGGTTGTAACGGGGCCTTACTCAGTACTCTTATCTGCTCATTTTGTGCCTGCAACAAAATAATAATATAACTTCATGAATTTTATACATTTGCTCAAAAAGTAGACTTTTCTGTGTTTTGCGTGCAGAAAGTTATATTAATATATGTAAGTAGGTAAGTGTCCATCAGCTAATAATGGGCTTACCGTATACCGGCATATGATAACACCAGGGATAACGGACCCTTTTTTGGTTAAACAAATTAAATGAATGGCTTTGCACCTTATTTTTTTTATTTGGTTTACATAACTAATAACAATATTACACGCTGATGATAGCAATCGTAGGTATAACAAACGGATCATAAGACACTCCGACCAACTAATCCCGAAATCCCGCATGATATGGTTACCCTATTTGTTATAAATCTAAAATTACCTTTTTTCGGCTTACCTGTAAAATATTATGCTGAAAACATCATAGGATTCACTTTTACAAAATTGTACACAACACTTTTTCAATTGTACACAACCATTTCTTCGAAGAAACCTTACTCAATTACGAAAAATAAATAAAACCAACTATTATGACATTACATCGCATAAATGCAATGACATGCCATGACACATCAGTCATCAAATGATTGATTGACATTGATTAATTTCTATCGCATGACATGTGTTAGAAAGAGCTAAACGGCCTCCGTACTAGATATCTCGCTCGGCTCGTTTTGCCTCTGTCAATGTTGGAAGCCAAAATTGAGTCTTAATACGTATACCTTAAGATGTGTTTTTGTAATTTTAAATTTTGGCAGTGCTCAGTCCTGTTATATATATAAAGTCCTTGTGTATAAAATTCACAGAATGCTATAGAAATGTCAACAGTTAACCACAAATATCTCACCACAACAATGTTTTTAAGTTTCTGGCTGTTGACTACGATAAATATACTTTTTTTATGATTTTAGTTTTTGTCAACCGGTCATGCAGTAGTTAAATGAGGCTTTATTTCTTAAATATTTCTTTGAAGTCATCGGCTTGCTTGAAAAGTACCTTTTTTATTTTTTTGCAGCCTGATCAACTCTATCATATACTTGATATATTTTACATAGTTCCTTAAATATAATTATGTAGGTAAAAGTTGGTACCACGGTCTTTAAATCGCTTTCATTATACTGTTTAATAAAATTCGTTAACTTATAAATAAAAAACGTGCTACTTTTATACAAAAAAATCCGATTTTTTTACAGAACAAAATCAGTCATTTTTAAATATTTAAATAAAATACTGTATACCGGATTAAAACGCGATTTATTATTTAAATTATTTATCCCGACGTTTCGGATGCTTTTCAGCAACCGTGGTCGCGGGAGACTGAAAGATGACAGTTGTCTTATATTTGAAATGTCACAAAGTTGCCATATTTAATTCAATTAAATAAAAAAAAATAAAAAAAATATAATCTATTAATTTAGGTAACACAATGTACACCTATGAACGTGAATAAAAAATAATACATATTAAATTACTAATATTACTAATATTAAATGCTTCAAATATAAGACAACTGTCATCTTTCAGTCTCCCGCGACCACGGTTGCTGAAAAGCATCCGAAACGTCGGGATAAATAATTTAAATAATAAATCGCGTTTTAATCCGGTATACAGTATTTTATTTAAATGTGTGATAGTCGCGTTAATAAAAGACAATATCATTTTTAAATAGCTATTTTATTACAGGTGTAAGCGGGAGTCAAACACCAGACCAAGCTCCAAAACCTGCAGCAGCACCGGCCAAACGTAATTATTTCTATTTTAAGTAAAAACGCCATCTGATTTTACTTCGGGAGTATGAAATGGAAACAAATATTTCCGGTACAAAAAATATCTCCAAACAGATTTGAAATTTATTTTTGAGTTTTATTCCCAAATACTATGGGAATATAACCTAATATAGTGTCTTATGAGAACCTTGGTTACTTCAGTTTTTAAAAGAAAAGTATAGTTATTTTTATAGCCATCATAAAGTAATGCATTTTATTCTTCTTATTGGTTTTAAGAATGTATTTCTCCAAAGAACTTACAATATTTTCACTTATAAGTTATAAGACAAAATATTATTTATATTATAATAAGTGAACAATTTCTTATCAATTTTTTTTTTTTTACAAAATGTCGATGTCTATTATAGAAGGCAGAGACTGAAAGTAATTATCGTAATAAATATTACATATAATAAAACTGTAGAGGTCGAATGATTGTACATAGAACACCCCCGTCAAAAGAGAAACAAAACAAATCCTGATTTTTTTGTTTCTCTGTCTGTATGTCTGTTTGTACAGGCTAATCTCCGAAACTAGTGGACCGATTGACATGAATTTTGCATGATGGTACCTTATATCCCCGGTCAACATCTTAGATACTTTTCGTCCCGGAAAATCAAAGAGTTCCCAACTTATAGGCTTTTGCTTTATCGAAATCGGATGTCGAAAAGAAAAGTTATCATCATTTATGGACCCCACGCGAATGAATTCGCGGGCATTGGCTAATTCTAATAAATTCTATTGGCTAGTGCTAAATAAAATGCAACACATATCATATAAACATTTATATTATATAATATATATATAATTACAGCTGAGCCACCGCCAGATCCCGCGACAGCGCAGCTGAGGCCCAACCAGGACACTGTGATAGAAATAAACTCCAACAACGAAGTGCTGGGCGTTCTGCTGCTGGGAGGCAGCGACACTTTGCTTAACGTAAGTTATTTTTTATTTCCTTACGTTTTTAAAAGGTTTCATCTTTTTTTTTCAACTCCAGACACCACATTTTTAGCTTTGTTTAATCTTTCTCGAAATTGACGCCTTTACCCTTTCAAACCGACTGAGGCCTCAAATTCCATGCATTACGCCTATACGGATTACTATTAATCATTATTTTCATCTGCATATTATAAAAAAAACACCTTGATTGTATTTTAAACCTATATGATTTAAAACATTTGTCTGTCACCATGGTGAACGCAAATTTAATTTTAACTACCGACTATTGTCAAAGAACATTGATTTACAAAGAAGAATTGGTTTATAAGCTTGGCACGGTATCCCTGGGGTAAGAGTAGTTCTCCCCCCAGCCACCGCGGGCTGCTAGTGTCCGTGTGGACGACACTGACGCAGGAATCATAGCGCGCACTCTCTCGCACCCAGCCGCTTGTAGAGCGTTATTGCCGTTCGCTCGTAAGAGCGAGCGAGACAACGCGAGGGGAGGAGTCAGCGGACTGCTTAGATGTGTGTGTCACACCGATACATTGCCGCGCGCTCTACAGATCAAAAGTAGAACTGTTTTTTCTGTGCCAAAAGTTAATATGGGCCTGTGCTTCTATGTAAATCTATGTTTGCTATTGTTGCTGGGACATATACATTCCAGGGTTGAAAGGATTAAAGATACATTCCATTCCATAAAGATAATTATAAATTCCAGGGTGCAGCTGCTGTAGTGTTAGACATTTACAAAAACGGTTGTATAGCTAAAGACGGCCGGCTCAGACCGGGAGACCAGATCAAAGACTGCAACGGTATCGCCATCACCAAGGAGATGGCACATGAGAGGATCTGTCTATCTATCAAGCAGAAGGCTCCTAAGGTATATTTAAAGATCCAGCCGGCCTAGCATGACCGCCACGAGATATCTCGCGGACGAAAGAAGACAAACTAAGGTGTAAGATATCTCGATATATATCTCGACATCGACAATTTTGATAGAAAAGATATCTCGATCGACAAATATTGAAAGTCCAGTTTTAAGTGTCGTGTTAGACCCGGACGACAAAGAGATAATCGATTAAAACACGAGAAAACGGCCGACAAAATTTTGTCGCGGTTGTCATGCTAGGCCGGCTGGGTTCTAATTCTAGTAAAAAAAAGTTTCAATTCAATTTTGACGGGCTCATTGGCGCGTTCAGTAGAACACCTGCCGTGCGCATCGATGGGTCGTGGGTTCGAATCCCACCAGGACATGTTTATAATTGTCTATAAGCATGTTTTCCCCGTCTGGTAACATCGAGCATTGATCGGGTGGGATGAATATCGAAATTCCGACCGGGTAACGAACCACCGTTCATAGATGGAAAAACCGTGAAGTGCACATTTTATGGATTTTCTAATGATCGAAGTAAAAAATAGGTCGACAGTGCATCATTGCACACTGCAGCTACACTGCTGCAGCAAAAGACCGGATGTTTTATTTAAGCCGGAAAGGCCGGATACCGGATACTGACCGGATATCCGTTTCATATCTAATTATAATTTAAAAAGAACATTTAATTTGACCTCTATACATTATATTTGCAGTTGAAGATGAACGTGTATCGTCCTGAGCCGATAGTCTATGATGAAGTAGATGTGGAACTTACCAAAAAGGGGGGCAGAGCCCTGGGGCTCGCGTGTATACAGCCCGTCCAGGGCACGGGAGTGTACCTCGGGGAACTGGTAAGTACTCACTGGGACGCTGATAAGCAAACATTTAAATAAAATACTCTTTAACGGATTAAAACGCGATTTGCAAATTTTTGTGCAATGTATCAGCCGGGCTAGCATGACCGCCACGAGATATATCTCGCGCGAGAGAAGACAAACTAAGATGTTAAATATCTCGATATATTATATCTCGACATCGACAATTTTGATAGAAAAGATATCTCGAACGACAAATATATCTATTTTTGATATTAAAAGTCGAGTTTTAAGTGTAATTGTCATGTTAGACCCGAAAGAAATAAAGCGTTAGTCGATTAAAACACGAGAAAACGGTAGACAAAATTTTGTCGCGCTTGTCATGTTAGGCCGGCAGATCATGATTATAAAATCGGTCGAGTAGTTTTATATGGATAATTTTCCCAGTTTTTGCAACATTTTTCACTGATGCTTCCCTCCTATTGGTCGCAGCGTGTGTTGCCTAAAGCCTTCCTCGATAATTGGACTATCCAACCCAAAAAAATTTTTTTCAATTCGAACCAGTAGTATGATAGTAAAATCCTTAAAAAAAACCTTATTTACAAAGTGCAAAGAATGGTCTTATACCTACTTGGCGATAAGAGCTCCTATTTATAATTTTACAATATAGTCAACCAAGGTAAACAGGGATAATTGGAAACACATCAAAAATTAATTGCGTATTACGGAACGCAACTTCGTTCTATTGTCCGTTGTCTCAAGTTGAGTTCCGTAATACGCAATTAATTTGTTGTCATATAACAAAAAAGTTATGTATTTCCAATCACAGGGGTTTACTTACCCTGGTTACCTTATATGAACAGTCTTGTCCCCTTCCAGCTCCCAGGCTCACCGGCGGAAGTAGACGGGCGTTTACAACGCGGCGATTTTCTCGCGTCGGTCGACGGTAAGGATATGACGTCAGCGGACGCCGCGACTGCCGCCACCGCGCTCAAACTGTGCAGTAACAAGGTCGCCATCAAAGTGAAGAGATTCAAAATAAAGTGAACTGAGTGATATTAAGTGTTTTGTTCAAATGGGCTTAGTTTTTGTTTCAATCACTGCTTGTTACGAAAGCGTTATGAGGTACCTAGTTGTTGATTTTACACTGTAATGTATGTAGAAGATCTGATGTTTCACGATGTTAATATATCATTTAGGGGTATCACAGACGATAGACTTTATGTTTGAGTCCGGGGCGCGGAAAATGTCTTTAGTGGATAATTCACAGATTTGAAGCGGACGACTTACATTTTCGGACATTTTGGCGGCGGAATTATAGGGATGACTTAAAGAGCGCAGACTACAAACTAAATTGTGTGTCATCTGCATTAGCTATTGAAGCAAACGTTAGTTATTTATTTATTCAGTAGGATGGCAAAACTACCCCCCACAAAAAAAATAGAAAAGAAATAATATTAATAATTTAACAACATTCATTCAGATCTTTCACAAAACATCAAAATAATAATATTTCCTTCCATCCATTCACAAATAAATCTTCAAAAAAATTAAATTATATGTTTCGCGTTATTTTGCGCGTTGGATTTTTAAAGTGCGTCATGGACAATCTGTCGTCTGTGACACTCCCAAATATTTTTATGTTTATGTTATCACTTACTAAAATGTTGATTAATACTGTTATATATTTCGTATAGAGTTTAAAGATTAAGCTAAATATTTCCATCTGGCTATTTTGAGTTGTTTATCTCACAGATATTGCTAGGTAAAGATCTGAAAGAATCAACTCGTGTCAAATTAACGCGGCTACACGCTTAAGTAAAACGTCTAGTTAATAAACACCCTTAATTTAAAATATTCAGAATTATAGAGCAAAAAAAATCTTACCACCGTCCCTTAAAGCAGTATCACTGGTGGAATAATTAATATAGAGCGAGACAGATATATACGAAATGCATCGTTCTGTTTCGTTCTCTCGTAAATTGAGACTCTCTTATAGTATTATTACTGGAGTAATTTACGATAAAGCGAGACAGATTTATACGAAATGTATCGCTGTTTCATTCTCTCGTAAATTGAGACGGCAATAATACTGCTCACAGAGATAATTATACCATTATAATATAGGCCTGGGACAACAGAATTAAAGTTTGTATGTTTGTTTGACAACAGTTTATGTTTTCAATGCAATCTTAATGTTGAGTGATCGATTTCGTATACAAGCTGGATGTATCGAGAATGGAAGAAGTTCCCATATCTCAGTTTGTAACAAACTAGTATGCTGATAAGAAAGGTTAGTTTAGTGTACCACAACCTGAGTCAATAAGTTTATTAGTCACATCAATGATGTTTAATCACATCACAAAAAATTAATAGTAATACACGTTTTAGGGGTTAATTCTTGTAAAACAGTTTTTTTTTTGAAAAAAATAAATAAAAAAATGCATAATTTTGACAACATAATATTATTTCAGAGCACTGAAAAATTATAATATGCGTAATTTTGACTACTTTTTTTACTACAGAGCACTGAAAAATGAACAACTTTACTCTTTAATCTTTTGCTATATCTGTTATAGTTTCGAAGATATTAGCGAAAAATGACAAAAATATCGATTGTTAGGAATTAATTTCACCGTTAAAATGCATATCCACGATTATTTTCTGTGAGAGTACCTACTTAATGTATTTTTTTTCCAAATACACTTTTTTGACCCAGATTGTAGGTAGATAGTCCTTGTCCTTCAACCTCATACTACATACTAGAGCGCAATCAGTCACATGGATCATATGATTTATAACCTTAAATAATTGTATTTTATTCACCCGTTTTTTTTTTAAAAAACGCGATTTTTCATTATTTTATTTATTACGTTTCGAGTAATATTGTGAATACATCGCGTTTAAACTAGTAAAAGTTTTAATTTAAATACAGTTCCCATATTCTAAATTCAATTCAATGTTGTCATTTACACATGATTTTATTAAATAAGATTTTTCGGATAAAAACGCGATTTATTATAGATTTGTGAAGATTCAAATCTGACAGTTGTCACCTTTCAGTCTGCCCGTGACCACATAAATAATATATTTAAATAATCGTGTTTTAATCCGGTAAAAGTTAATTTATTTAAAAGATACAAATACTTTTTCGCAAGATATTAGTGCTTAGGCCTTTGAAGCAGGGACTGAAACCGGTTAGTTTTTATTTTCCAAAATACGTGTCTGACTGAGATACCATGGTATTAGTTTTAAAGAGTAATACACACTAAACTTACCACAGTAATTTTTGTCAGTAAATATGAATGAAAACAAAATAATATTAACAAAAACCTTTATTATGCCGGTATAACTCCCATAGTAAATTGACCGGTATTCCCTGCTTTGAAGAATGATGGCCTGTACAATTTATTGTTAATTTAAAATTCATTTCAGTCACTCATCTCTCCATTTGTGGAAACATAGTCAATGGAAAGGGAAAATTACTAAAGCTCCAAAATGATACTTGTGAGAAATGAGGTTCAATATTTTTTTTTTTTTAAATAATATTTCTTATTAATATTGTCTTTTATTAATGGGAGTACACATTTAAATAACATACTTTATACCGGATCAACTTCGGGATATATTTTTCATCTGATTTATTTATTTAAAATTTGTTATTAAAATTAGTACTACCTCTGAGAATGAAATAGTAATCTCTGTTTTTGACAAATAGGCGCATTAGCAGTTTTGCTTTTCCACTGATAACTCATCGTCAACAAAAGTACGCTAATAACAATATGCATTGTAAATTGAGTATAGTTGCCGAGATGTAACTTGGCAAGAGTCGTTAGATGCGCCGAAGTCATTTTTTAGGTCTCTTTGGTTATGTAGCGGGACGCGGGGAAGAAGTTAGCATCGTTCCGAGCGGCGATTGGTTGCTCAGTCGACACTTGTATCTCGCACTGTGTCGACGTTCCGTTCGCTCCCCAGTACACTTCCGTGCATTAGAATTCGACCCTTTTGTTTTCATTTTCTATATAGTAATTTTTTTAAAACTTAACTGTATACATTTTATTTATAACAAATAATATATTAATCTCCTTTCTTTAACTTTCTTCCAAACAGACATATTTAAAAATAAATTTTGGAAATAATTAAATAAATAAAACCAACTAATTATTCTATAATATAGATAAAAATGTATATATCTGATTATAATAAATAAAAATAATAAAATACTATATAATTATTCAAGAAGCCTTAAAGGTGATCATTTTTTGGCACGAAGTGTACATGCGCGAACTTACCCCCACTACGCCAAAACCTTGCCAAGTTACATCTCGGCAACTATACTGTGTGTATGTATTATATTATTGTAGTTATATGTTGTATAGAATTTTATTTAATTCGCCTAATTTATTGGCTATAATTTATCGTCGTGAAATAAACAATTGAATAGAAAATACCATGTATTATTTCAATATAGATATTAATTAAAGCCTCTTCCTTAAAATATTTTTTTATACTTTATGTTTAGGGAGGTTCATTGTAATTCTCGACATTCATATTTGAAAATAATTTTCTCACTATTTTATATTAAACATAAGTTAAAGCTCTAAAGTTATATACAAACTTGTACGAACCGTACTAACGCCCTATTTTTTGTTTTAAAATTTGTTCACGGGCTTTACTGAAAATCTAATTACAATTTTTTTGTTACATTTTATATTATATATTATTTAAAAAAAAGCAGTGTCGGCCATATGGTTGACAAGGCTCTATTGGTTTGAAAAAAGCATATGTAATACAAATTATTTAGGTAACACAATTTACATATTAAATGCTTATAATTTTACATTTACCGCCAGTTCTCAAATCAAGCGCGTAGAACGGACGAGAAGAACTGGCAATAAACTCGCCGCCACTCTTTTTAATCGCCAAGTGTTTTGTTTTACAAAATGTTTGTAAGGAGCTGCAACCATTACACCATGCTCCAAATAATTTTAATTAATATATTTACATACAATTAAAAACTTCGGTTTGAATACAATACATACAATTGAAAGCAGAACATTAACGCAGAATCAATATCCTCGTTAGATACTCGTTTTAGCCATTACAATAATTAAATTATAATATTATTCTACTAATTATATTTCATTTAAAAAGTAAACGTACTAAAGACGTTTCGATTCCAAAATTCTCAGTTCTTTCATTGGAAAGAGTAGGAAGAGGCTTTAATAAGTTTTTTTTTTAAATTTAGAAGAGATCGCAGTGTTACCATGTTGCGTTAATAAAATATAATAGTCCAAGATTCCAGGGCCGCCAGACGTCACGTATTTTCTGAAGGATGAAATGTGGACGATTGAGTAGTGTTAGTATGTACTACGATCGTATGCCTACCTGCTAGCTTGGTCAAACGGCCAATTTCCAGGAATCAGGTGATCAAGGTACATAAAAACTGTACTCACTTCATGTAAATTCTAATAGCTGATTTTTATATATGTTTTAGAGTGTATAGTTAAAAATAAGTTGTCAATAGTCCCAGACACTTTCCGTCGGCCATATTGCTTTACAGACGCTTTAAAGCTCTCTAAATAATTATTTAACTTCACGTAAATTCTGATGCTGAGTGAGACCCTGACCTGATGAGACGAGTCGGTCTCACTCAGTCTCATGCGCGTAGATAATGCTCTCGCGCTCCCACTCACAGCGATATTAAAATTGAGTTTAGGGGATGATTGGCCCTTGGATCGGTCTGTCATCTTGTCAAAAGTTTTAAAATATTTGTCGGGTGAACATATATAAAAATCGAGCATCAGAATTTACGTGAAGTTAAATAATTATTTTGAGAGCTTTAAAGCGTCTGCAAAGCAATATGGTCGACGGAAAGTGTCTGGGACTATTGACAACTTATTTTTAACTATACACTCTAAAACATATATGAAAATCAGCTAGTAGAATTTACATGAAGTGAGTAATGTTTTTATGTACCTTGATCACCTGATTCCTGGAAATTGGCCGTTTGACCAAGCTAGCAGGTAGGCATACGATCGTAGTACATACTAACACTACTCAATCGTCCACATTTCATCCTTCAGAAAATACGTGACGTCTGGCCGCCCTGGGATCTTGCCTTATAATATTATTCATGATGATTGCCGCCTAACCTTAGGTGAGCCGATAATATATAAAAGTTGTATCGTATTCTGAGAAATTAAAGTACGTTTCCATCAAGATCTTATATTAAACTCAATCATATTTATTTTAAATTGTCTCTTTGCTAATATTTAATTCTCTTGCGTAAGGCTCATCACTATATTGGAACTTATCATATGTTAATATTGTAGTAAATTTTGATTAAGGTATAGGTATATATTTTTTTCGTCAGTTAATAATTTTCTATAGCAATTCTGTTGGATCTATTTGAATACCAAATTTATGCTGTCAAAATGAATTGTTACTTCTATGAATTATACTAAGTTTAGGCCGATAAAACCCTTAAACTGTAGTTTGTAAATTATTTCAGTGTTTTATAAATATATTTTAAATTAAGTAGTTTTATTTATTTAAAACAATTAAATAGGATGTTATTTTTATTCATATGTAGAGATCTTTACAGGATATTTTTATTAGAATTATTGAAAAATATCAAATTTAGGAGGTTGCGTTTCCACTAAAACGGAGCGAAACGGACATATACTAATCTACTAAACAATTTTTAATGTTGTTCGATTCCGATCGTTCAAATCAGCTTAGTGGTAAATGGTAATGCAATTTTAGTATTAAAAAAAATAAGTTATAAAATGCAGTATATATATGTAAACTTAGCTTTGAATATTCAAACATTTGTCAAACATATGTAAATTATGCTGTGTCATCAACACAGCAAAGTTGCTAGTTTCGCCCACTTTAAGGCAACTAAAATAATGATTAAATATAATTATAGTTTTGACCGACATTTTTTTATAGAAATTAAGCGAATATTTGTATAAATTATTATATTTTAAATATATTTCATTTAATATATAAGGTACGTATTAATAGAAGGTATGCACTAATTCACTTGCCAATAAAATGCAAAGTAATGTTATTTTAGGTATATTACGCTTAAAAATCTAGTCTGAATCTATTATAATAGTATTGTAAAATTAGATAATGGGATTTTTATAATACATCATAATATTAAAATTCTGCGATATATGGAATGGAAACCAACCCCTCAGCCCGATATCTCGTGGAAGAGTGAAAACAAAATAAGATATAAGATATCTCGATATATCATATATCTCGACATCGACAACTTTAACAAGATATCTCGATCGACAAATATCTCTACTTTTGACATTAGTTAGATGTTAGACCTGGAAGACATAAAGAGATAATCGATTAAAACACGAGAAAACGGTCGACAAATTTTTGTCGTGGTTGTTATGCTAGGCCGGTCATATATCACTTACTACCACGTGAGCACGTTTGTAGTATTCCATAAAAAATATGCCAAAATTTCAATTAGTTTCACATAAAATGTTATTAAAAGTGATCGAGCGTAGCATAATTCTAAAACAATGTAAAGTGTAAAAAAAAATAACTGAAACGTTATTAAGTTAAGATTGTTTGGTAATTTAGTGATAGTTACCAAATGTCTCCATATATAGATGGACGCTGTTAAGCAAAACCGTGTCAATCCACAAAATGCTTAAAATGTAAATTTTGACAGCAATACGAGCTTTACGCCTACGAGCTGGAGTACATACGAGTATTTAAAAAAGAGTATATATATCATTTAAAGCGTTTTAATAGCAAACAAATATTGAAACTACTAGAGGGCACGAAACCCTAACATGTTCAGAATTATGCACAAAATTCTATAACCTTGATTGCTACCAAAAAAAACGACATCCACTTATTGTAATAATAATAGTTACAAAAATATCTACTGTTTCTGTAATTTTTTAAAATTTAAAAGAAAATTAATAAAAGAACGTTGAATTCAAACTCAATTTACTCAAAATGGCAAACATGTGGATTAACACTGAATTGCTTATGAGTATCCAGTTCTATACTAAATTATTGCAAACTTAACTAAAAAATTAAAAAATTAGATACGTACTTTAGAAATATATTTAGGGCTCTTTACAGCCAAGAGAATATACACGGCCGACTTATAAATATTATAATAATATCCATGGAATTGAGTTATCAACTCTTATTTTCAGTTTATCGGTTTGAATTCTTGTTATAACTAGTGACCTGAGTAGATAGATTGATTTTTTTTCAATAATTTTTAACGTACAGGTTAATATGGACATGCTTTGCGGATTCCGTAGCTTTAAAATAATTATGGTTTGCATTCAGTAACTAACTAAAATTTCTAGATATCCAGAAATACAGGAACTATCCGATATGACATGGCTATAATATACGGACATGCCATGTCGAAAAAAATGCATATCTATGTCCATAATAAAGCATTGTGCCTATGGCATAATAGAAAGTTCTGGTATCTTTCGAAATAGGTATACAGTCCAATATTATGATAGTATGATGTAGGTACCAAAAATCAATTTACCTACTCCGATCACTGGTTAGAGGAACATATAATAATATTTCTTATTATTTGAAACATATTTAAGATAATACACGTTAAGGTCTCTCGTAACTTAGAGTAGTACTTCAATTTTCTAGTGATTTTGAAATAAGCGATGGTGTCACAATGAAATACCAATAATTATAGTAAAATAAATATGTACCAAAATAAAATGTATGAAATAGATCTAATAAATTGTGCGCTTTTTAATACTTCTTTTATTTATTTTTTACTAGCGACCCGCCCGGCTTCGCACGGGTAGTAGAGCATATTATACCTACATTTTTTGTTTGTCGAAGTGTTTTTTATGTTAGATATCGACAGACGAGCATGAGGTTCACTTGATGGTAGGTGATACCTCAGCCACAGTAAATCAGTCAATGATGCGCTGTCGACCTACTTTTTACTTCGAGCATTCGGAAATCCATAGACTGAAACCGAAACGCGCAATGTGCACATCACTCTTTTTCAATCTATGAACGGTGGTTCGTTACCCAGTCGGAATTTCGATATTCCTCCCATCCGATCAATGCCCGAAGTTAGCAGACGTGGGGAAAACATGCTTACAGAAAATTATAAACATGTTGTCCCGGTGGGATTCGAACCCACGACCCATCGATACGCACGACAGGTGTTCTACCGAATGCGCTAACGAGCCCCAAAATAAGCAAAAATAAGCTTCACGCTTTGCTGTTAAAATTATTAAATGAGAATCATGTCTTGTATCCTTTGATGTGCTGCCGGCCTAGCATGATAACCGCGACAAAATTTTGTCGACCGTTTTCTCGTGTTTTAATCGATTATCTCTTCATTATTTCCGGGTCTAACATGACAATTACACTTAAGGTGACACTAGTCGACATTTTTTCCATAGAAATTTCGGGGGGGTATTACTCCACTATTTAGCACCGTACATGCAAAGTTAAAAATGATATCGTTTTATCTCATTATTAATTTTGTCTGTACGGAAACAGAATGGTAAAATAAAAAACCATTAAAAAGTTACGAGCTACCAAAGATTCGTTTTTATTGCCATTTTTTATCACAACTTTGGGCTTAAATTAGTAATAAAAGAAGTATCAAATTTTCAAAACAAAGTCGGTACCGACAAAGCACGATTATCGAAGGATACAATAAGTTTTATTTGTAATTGATTTATGCAGTGGTTTTTTCATAAAACTCGATTTTCCAAAGGCTTTTTCGTATTTTTTTAGACGCCCCTTTTACTATGAATTATCGTGCATCTCACTTAATAATGACTGCCCCGGTGCGGTGCGGGAGAACAGCATGCTTTTTGGCCTCGCCCACCAGTGAGTTCGAGCCCGCGACTTGTGCAACCTTAAAACGCGACTTTTAATATCAAATATAGGTATATTTGTCGATCGAGATATCTTTTCTATCAAAATTGTCGATGTAAAGTTATAATATATCGGGATATCTTACATCTTAGTTTGTCTTCACTCGTCCGCGAGATATGTCGTGGCGGTCATGCTAGGCTGGCTGGAGGCATGTTGTCTTTTAGACATTATATATTGTTATAATATAAATAAATTATTATAAAAAGTAAAGTTAAGAACTAGAACTATAAAAAATATAATATTAAAGTTGCTTACCTGTAGGAATACAATGGTCGCACTAGCTGCGTTGCGGAGCGTATGACGTAGAAACCTAAAACTAGAATGACGTGAAATTTTTTTTAATAAGTAACGACGATTGGTGATCTACCCTACAATATAGAAATGTAAATCTATGTAATTTTCGTTGAAACTTGATTATTTTAAATGCGGAATATACTTATACATAATATTATATCTAGGCGGTAAAACACGTAGGTAACTAATATTACGGGCGGTTTTTGCAGTATTTTTAAATGAAATATGGGATGTGCAATATCAACCCTGCGGTACGATATAGTAAAAATACTGTAAAAATATAATATGTTTAATTCTATAAAAACGCTTATTAAGGGTCTATGTTGATGAGGCTAGCAAACCGACAAATCGCTCTATTGAATGTGAGCGAGCGAGATTGAAATAATTACTTAAGACATGTAAAAAAAGAGATAGCTGTAGCTTGAACGCGCTCGGAATAAAACAACGTATGTGCCAAACCTAATTCATTTCATAACTTTACTATACTTTATTTGATTAAAAAACGGTTTTGAGCAATCTTAAAGACATTTATTCTACATCCTTTAAAATAAATTAAATTAAATAACTCTTTGCCGTTATGCCTTGGGATCCAAAAAAGTGTAAAAATAGACATAACTTCACATTTTTTTTCTATCGAGAAAATTTCATTGAAACATGTTTTCCTTTTGAGCGTCACTACAAAGTATAGTCAATAAACAAATTCCAAAATTTCATATCAATAATCCACAGCCTGAACAAGTTACACGTAATAGAAAAACAGCATTTTTCTCAACGTATCCTATTACTTAAGGTAACTAAGCAGGAAAGCTTTACCGTTTGAACGGTTTTAGATCCGGTGAGAAGGCAACAAAACAATGGACGCGCCAAGTATGATATAAAATATTTTAAGTAAGTGAACTGTGGGGTGTGTGGAAACAAAGGCGGATAAAGGATGAAGGACAGGATCGGAAGGAAGACAGGACACAATACCTGCAACTCTTCTCCTGCAGCACTGGCACTGTCACTTCTCTTGTCTTCCACAATCACAGGTTTATTGTTACAAACGATTTAATTGTAGGGATTTTAGTTAAATTATTGAAAACACGTAGTGTTGCTCTTGCGGTGATTCGAACGGTAATGATTTGTAACGAACAAGATGGCGCCGCGTCGTAGCCAGTGTTGCCGTTTTGTTTATGAAAATAATGCTCGATTTTAACGACGAAAAATTTCCAAATGCTCGAAGTAAAAATTAGGTCGATAGCGTATCATTGACTGATGTTCTGTGGCTGAGGTATCACCTACCATCAAGTGAACCTCATGCTCGTCTGTCGATATCTAACATAAAAAAATAAATAAACATGACACATTGTTTATTCGTAAAATTAAACAATATCTTTTACTATTCGGGAAGTCCCTAATTCATAATAGAGTTACCATAATACTGTAATTAAATATTTACAAAAATATTGTCTATATTTCAGTATTTTCCATAGAGTAAATATATGACGGAGATGTGAACAATTTGTCAATCGATTGTCGATTGTCGATGCCATCACTACATAAAATTCGAAAAATACTAAAATATGCTAAGGCTATATTTTTCATGCCAAGGTTTAAAAAAATGCCAAATTTAGCATTAAAAATGACAAATCGGCAACACTGGTCGTAGCCCAGTGCTGCCCTTTTTAAAAATGTCATTAGTGAGTAAATTAACTTTCCTAGTTTAAAATAAAGAGATTTGATTAATTTTATTGTTTTTTTTTAATCATTTACTGATTTTTGGTCCAAATACACCAATTTTACTTGATAATCCTACCGATTTCGTATTTGACTTTTGAGACCACTGACCATACTGACAGTGACTGATGGCGGTTGCAGTGTTGCAAGGTTAAAAAAATGGGTAGGAAATTGGGAATTTAAAATAAGAATTGTACATTGGAGAATTTTACCTCGCCAGGTAAAATAATATAAGGTATCTGGGATTACCCTTTTCTTCTACATTAAGAAAACTGAAATCATCATGAAATAATCATTTATTAACATCAATTCATTCAACAGATCAACGTCAAATCACAAATTAGTTGGGTTTCTCAATTCTATACGCTTATTTTTACATTAGATAATTTATTAGTAAGTACATATTATATTATTTTAATACCGATAATGATACATGACTAGAAAATGATAACTAATTTTACAAAAGTTTAAAATTAAAATTGTTGGATACCTTACTACAAATTGGTGAAATACCTTTCATTACACAATTAATAAGGGATTTGTCTAAAGGACTTGTCATTGACATTTACCACAATTTAAGGCCCATTTACATGCAATTTGTACGTACAAGAGCAATAATTGAATGGAATAATTGTATGCGACAATTTACACGTGGCTATTATGGCCAAAGTATTGACACAATATGAACAAGTATTGTAAGCAACTCTTTACACCAAGAAAAATTTGTTTCAATGAAATTGTATTCAAGAAACTTGAATTATGTAAACGGGTCTTTATTTTTAAAATAAAATTGATGGATAACTCTTATTTTTCTAAATATGTCTGTCAAACATAATATATATGAGTAATGTACTTATTTTAAAAGTAAGGCCATTCAACTATTTAGAACTTTGTAATATATTTTAAATAAATTTTAATAATTTATAATATTATTATCATAACAATTATTGTAGGTACAATCATTTGAGCAAGAAATACTGTTTGTTTCTGTCATTAAATATTAAAAAAAAAAACATTTCTTTCATAATTCTGATTCGATATCACATCGAAAAATAGTGTTTTTTTTCTTCAAAAATTCACATAAATATATGTTTTCCTATATAACATTATGCTTAAATATAATTTCGTATCTCGAAAATATAATTGTCATTTTCAACTATTTTGACGTCACAATATTGTTCTATATAAGAATACTATATTACTGGTAGATTAAAGTCTTTCTTCGGAATTTTTTCTTATAACTAATGGCTTCAACCTACTTCTTATTTTAACCAATCGCTTACTTACCTTACCAGTTGAACTGGGATTACGTAAATCAGGCATAGATTTGCTTTCGGACAACTGTTCAGAAGCTTTTACTGTACCATAATATCTAGGCATACTGTAATCGTTTTCTTTAAACATAAGCGCTGTTTTTTGTTTAATACTTTGTAAACTGGTTTCCCCTTTGAAATTAGGGAGAAGAGATGGAGTATCAGCAAAGAATTTGGGTAAATTGTTACTTTTTATTATAGGAGTATCCGGTAAGGAACTTAGTTTTAATTCACTTTCAGTTAAAGAAGGCACTCCAACTGTTGATTTACTCTTCACAAGCGGTGGTTTTTCTGGAGCTAAATACGCAGGAATATTCAAGAAAGACGCGCTTCTATGTGGCACTCTTGCAAGGACTTTATTGATTTTATTCGGATCTATACTCTTGAGACTTTCCACTCGGTTCAGTGTCGGTCGTAGTTTACTAGAACTGTCAATTCTATCTAAGGTTTTTGCGCTGTTTGTCCTTAAAATCCCTTTGACACTTTCAACTCTTGGTAACGAGAGAGTTGAAGGTAATGTTAGTACTGAAACTGGATCGTATTCATAGATCGGAGTTTGTTTTGTTATTTTTACTTCGTCTTTTAAAGTAATTGTGCTTGGTTTTATAACGTCTTGTTTTTTAACTGCTACATTCATTGTTAATCCATCTTCTGTGTCTTCGCTTCTAGTTTCTTCTTCCTCTTCTTCTATTTTAAACATGTCGTACGAAGCTAATAATTCATCTTTGAACATTATTTCGAAATCAGTGACGGGCGAGTCAACTTCATCTTCGAAGTACACTTTGGTTCTATTTGGTTTGTCTGATAAGTAATCTGGTTCAGATTTAGTTTCGAATTCGTCCAAAGTATTTGTGCTGGCTGTTTTCAATTCTTGTTCATCTCTAAATATAAGTGATTTTGAAAATACCTGAAAAAATAAAAGAGAAAGTAAATTAATGATCACATAACACGTTACTTTTTCTGGTATGTGTGCATTGTTTAATTTAAATTATACTACTGAAATGTAAGTCTCTTGCACTTAGGATTCGCAGATGACATAGTACTGCTTTCGGAAGAGCCAAAACAAATGGAATTCACGATGGAATCACTAAGTAAGGAAAGCAGAAAATTACGCATAGAAATTAATCGAGAGAAAACTAAAGTAATGACGAATAGCCAAACTATACTACACATACTTGGGACACTTAATACTCGTATCTTTCAAGTCATGCAACGATAAAGAAGAAGAGCGAAGAATCAAAATAACATGGAACTAGTATTGGGCAATGACAGAGGTATTCAAGAGTAGACTGCCAGTCACGCTGAAAACTAAAGCCATGCAGACGTCTTTAATACCTTGTCTCACTTATGCTTCACAAACATGGCCGCTGTCAACAAAACAGACTCCTAAGGTTTAAGTATGCCAAAATAGTATAGAAAGGAATCTCTTGGGCCTAAAGCTAAGCGATAAAGTGAGAATTAAAGACACCAAGAAAGTTATCAAGGTAAAGGACATAGCATAAAACATAATGTCTCAAAAATGGAAACCGCCATGGCCGGGCACGTACAAAGATCACCAGGGCATAAATGGTCAAAAATTGTCACGAATTGGTACCCTATCCATAAGAAAAGACCAAAAAACACGTCATATAAAAGTAAGAGTGATGACATAGTTGCCACGGCTTGAATAACCTGGAATAGACTGGCAAGAGATAGAAATAAATGGACGAGGCTTTTAGCGCCAGAGCGGTCCTTACAAGAACAATGTAAACAAATTATATTTACAAATTGTAAAAATGTTAAAACTGTAAGGAGTAAATAAAGCTATGATTATTATTATTACTGAAATGTAATTGATGAATTTCTTATAAATGAATATTCATTTCATACAAGCTACAATGTTCTTCAAAATATTGTAGAGATTGTACACCTTAGTTTCGTTATGTTTTAGTTTAATTTTGGCGATTTCTATTTTAACAATAATTACCTCATAAAGTTTATCAGCATGTAGCGGCAATTCTTTTATTTCTCTTCCTGTGATAGCTGTGGGTGGTAAATGGTTGTTGTTTATTGGTTGCTGTGTAACAACGCTGTCTAAACTTGCCCCCATGTTGGAATAACCGTTGTTGTAGTGACTGTTTTCTTCTAATCTGGAAAAAAAAGGTAAAACCTTAACGAATTGTTAGTGTAAATGTAAATCTTGTAACGCTCTTTGTGGAACAGAACAAGGGAATGAAATAATTGGCTTTCCATTTTAATTTAAATATTAAATAATTTTTCGCTAAATCTTTATGATATGATACTTTAAAGTGGCCGTAGGCCACAGTGGATGATGTCGAGGTGAACATACATATTATATATATATGCATAATATGTCATACTTTGCGCTCGGAGAAACTTTGATAGCGCGATTCATATAGGCTACGCTACGCTATATATGCATAATCTGGGAAAATCGTAGATAATAGAAATAAGAATTATATATACTAATATTATAAAGAGCTAAAGTATGTCAGTTGGTGAGGTTGTAGGAGGAAATCTCTGGATCTACTGAACCGATTCTTCACCAATAGAAAGCTACATTATCAGCGACTAACAGGCTTTTTATGTGTATTACATCTACATTGCACCCGTGTGAAGCCGGAGCGTGTTGGTCATTTTAAATGTAAATAAAGGAAAGAATAGAAATTATTTTCTTCCTTTAGAGTTGACTGAATTGTTAAAAATTTTCCATTTTCTTCTCATTTTTCTGATAAATAATTGATCCTATTTTAATGAGTCACAAAACGTCCTGTTTTTCTGACTCATTAGTAGTAAGTTCGATTACTTAACTTCCGGAACAACAAAATAGCCTTCTTTGATAAATCTTGACAATGGATGTATTTTCAAGGATTTAACATCTTGATATAAAGGTAAATACAAACATGATTTATTTACACGAGTTATTATATCAAGATATTTATTTATCTAGCCATAGATAATAAATTAAAATAAATATATTTTAGAAAATAAGAAAATTATTCATCGTAATGATGATATTGTAGTTTTTTAATGAAGAATAAGTAAATATTTGACCGCAATCCTGCCTGATAGTAGCCTACGCGCAGACTAGAGCCACCGGTGGCCGCCACTAGAAGCGGCCTCTAGACGCAGCCACCGGTGGCCGCGTTTCAGCCACCGTAAAATGTATGAAATATCGCGCCCGCACTGTGGTCGCCACTAGTGGCTCTAGTACTAGGCTAAGCCTACGCGCAGACCTGTGGCCGCCACAAGCTACGGGCGTAATATTTCATACATTTTAGGGCATCCGCGCAAACACGGCGCTCGAGAGGCCGCCACCGAGCTTCTAGCCCGGTGGCCGCCACAACGTGCGGGCGCGATATTTCATACATTTTACGGTGGCTGAAACGCGGCCACCGGTGGCCGCGTCTAGAAGCCGCTTCTAGTGGCGGCCACCGGTGGCTCTAGTCTGCGCGTAGGCTAAGTGCGTATGCGATTTAAATGGGAGCATGCTTACTTAGAAGAAGCCTATTCACTCAGTGATGTAGCCCTAGCCATGCCAATGAAGCCACTGACGATATATTTATTTCAATTCTCGATACTGTTTGACATTTTTTGGTAAAAAGTCCATATTGTATTTTATAATCGCGAGTATCACTGAGACCACGCTTTCTGTAAAGCATTTGAAACATCGTGATAATAATCGAATAATTTAATGAATAAATTACGTATTAACCCTGTAATAGTTTTAAAGTCCATTCTCAAATAGATACATAATTTTTCATACAAGCCAAACCCTTATATCTCTTCTATAGTTTATGCAAAAATAACATTACCCTCGTAATTCCCAATCTAAAATTGATGTGCTTGGGACCCAGTAATTATTTTTAATGAAAAGAGTGTTTCAAAGCGATTTTAATTTAATAATTTTAAGGGCATTTTTAGTATGTAGTACAACTTATTGAATCTACAAAAATTGTTAAAATTGGTCGTAATTTTTTATATTAAAAAATATATTGGGTATAACAAAATAGTTTCTTCCTTTAAATAAGGGTCGTTGGACTTTACGAGGTTATTTATGTACGGGTAGGTCGAAACAGGGACTGAATACCGGTTAATTTACTATGGGATTTACAACGGTATAATAAAGGTTTTTGTTAATATTCTTTCGTTTTTATTCATATTTACTGAAAAAAATTACTGTGGTAAGTTCAGTGTGTATTACTCTTTAAAACTAATATGGTATCTCAGTCAGACACGTATTACGGAAAATAAAAATTAACCGGTTTCTGTCCCTGGGTCGAAGTATTATTTGAAAAGTACTTGAACTAGTGTTCTTTGAACTAAATCGCATATTAGCTGGAACACGCTTGTCAAACATTCATAAAATAATATTGTTTAATTAACATATTGTTTTACGAGTTTGTTTTACTCTAATCAGTTGTAGTACAATAAAATACTAAGCCCATTATAAAGATACAAATAAACAATACAATGTTAAGATTGTGCTATACAAATGTAAGGATTAGAGTAATTTATATTTTCCACTATATTCAGTTTTTATATATGTTTTATTTTTCTACGCTAATATTATAAAGGGGAAAGGTTTGTATGTTTGTAACGAATAAACTCAAAAACTACTAGACGATATTAAAAAATTAATTTTTTGAAATTATTTAATAATATATAAAACATTTTTTGTCTTAATTATTGTTTTCTTTAACTACCGATTTCAACTGAAAATAAATTATACCCTGACATACTAATTCGAGTTACGATGTTATCGCTCAGTCCCTACCTTTTTACCTATCGCGTATCGGGGTATTACTCAGCCGGCCTAGCATGACCGCCACGAGATATGTCGCGGTCGAGAGAAGACAAACTAAGATGTAAGGTATCTCGATATATTATATCTCGACATCGACAATTTTGATAGAAAAGAAATCTCGATCGACAAATATATCAATTTTTGATATAAAAGTCGAGTTTTAAGTATTATTGTCATGTTAGACCCGAAAGAAATAGAGCGATAATCGATTAAAACACGAGAAAACGGTCGACAAAATTTTGTCGCGGTTGTCATGCTAGGCCGGCTACTCTTATTGCTATTACGGAAGATATGTACACAATATGACCTCTAAATTACGAGACTATTGATAAAATATATTTATCTAGGCTTTCATATGGAATCATGCACTTTTGATTAGATATATCAGCTATTTATACATACTAAATCATATTCGCTATCTTACTTAGATAAGAAGTCCTTTACATAATCGTGATTTTATTATTAAAGAGTATTAGAATTGACCAAAGATTTTCATACATACGTATTACGTACATATACATCACGCCTCTTTCCCATTGCGGTAGGCAGAGATCACGGAATTCCATAAGCTCCGATCCTTGCATACCACTTTCGCTTCTTCCACTTATAAATTAAGATTTTCCCTGACTTATAAATTAACATAAAACAATGATATTGTATTTACGATGAACGGATTCTGTAGTAAAATATATCTTTGGATTGAGATTGTCTTTTATGTACTTAGCTTTGTAAATATTTATTTGCGAGTTTTTAGGATAGAAATTAACAATGTTTATTCTAAAAAGATAAATTCGTAATATTCGACTTGTGTATTTTCACAAATAACACATTGTACTTATACGAGAAATTCTCTTTATATTTCTTACGGATTTTAATATTGCTATAGCGATGGTGCGTTGATAAATACTGCCAGAAAAAAAATCATTTGAAAGTCATACGATACGACTTGGGAACCTTCAAGAAAAGAGCCTAAGCATCCCTGAAAGGTCGGCAACGCATTTGCAAACCCTCAAGTGTTGTTATACATGTCTATGGGCGGCTGTGATCACTTACCATCACGTAAGCTGTTTTACCCTATTCTATAAAAAAATATAGTTTAAGCAAAAAATACATTTTATACTGAATCATCAAGACATCAAGTATGCACGCAATAAATAAAAATTAAAAATTACAATTTTTTTTGCTACAATAAATTCTGACCAATATGCAATATTAATATATATAATATACTTTTAATATTATAAAAAGGAAAGATTTGTTTGTTTGTTACGATTTAACTCAAAAACTACTCGACCCATTTTAAATATTCTTTCACCAATAGAAAGCTACATTATCAGCGAGTAACATAGGCATTTTTGTGTACAGTACATCTACATTGCACCCGTGCGAAGCCGGGCGAATCGCTAGTACATTATATTATTATTTCAAATGTGTGATACATGCGTTAATAAAATACAATAATATATAAAAAGAAAAACTACTTACTTATACGTCGCGATTTTCTTGTCGAAACAAAACTTTTCTTCACAGCATTTCCAGTATATTGTCTCCAGGCAGCTGGAACCAAAAAATATATCACATAAGTTTCATAATTGCTTGGCAAAGCTCGATATAACATAGGTACGTTCTGTTAGCGGCACGAGCCGAGAGCACACATTTTATTAGTCAATATGACGTTAAAAACGCTGACTCTCCACCAGTGGCGTAACTAGGTGGACAAGGGCTCCGGTGCAGAGAGAAAAAAAATATCGCAATAACAGTTAACAGGAACAAACAAATCTTTCCTTTTTTTTAATTTGTATAGATCAAGGAGCTGCCTCCCCCTCTTTCCAAAGCCCAGGGGGCCCTCTCAGCTTCAGGGCCCTGGTGCACTGCACCACTTTGCCATATGATAGCTACGCCACTGCTCTCCACGTGATTGGTTCGGCAGTCGATATATTAAATAAT
Organism: Anthocharis cardamines; assembly: GCA_905404175.1. Taxonomy (NCBI): domain Eukaryota; kingdom Metazoa; phylum Arthropoda; class Insecta; order Lepidoptera; family Pieridae; genus Anthocharis; species Anthocharis cardamines. Next base: position 1,844,594 of record FR989974.1, read on the forward strand.
GTTAATTTTACATATTCTCGTGGCATTTTAATTTTTGTAGCATTTTTTTATGTTTACATTTATCGTTGCGTGTGTGGCCAAATCAGACGGTGTCTGGCTTTTGTTAAGCTTGTTAAATATTGTCTTTTATTAACGCGAGTATCACACATTTAAATAATAAAACACTGTATATTGGATTAAAACGCGATTTCTTTATACTGGAGCAAATCATATCCAAGCACTAATCTAATTTAAACAATATAAATAATAAATCGCGTTTTAATCCGATATACAGTATTTTATTAAAAAGCATGAAAATTAAATCTAAGAAGATTTTAAAAGATTTAATTTAATTTTGTTTTCCGTCGCAAATTGAAATTGTAGTAGTGAGTAATTAATTATAATTAAAAACTGAATCAATATGTCTATTAAAACGTTTAAATTTAAGGTTTTATGGTATATAATGAAAAAGCCTTGTATTACTTTAAAAAAAAGTGTCGTGTTATAGTAAGACTAAAAAACCAAGACAGTCTCCCGCGACCACGGTTGCTGAAAAGCATCCGAAACGTCGGGATAAATAATGTAAACAATATAAATAATAAATCGCGTTTTAATCCGGTATACAGTATTTTATTTAAATGTGTGATACTCGCGTTAATAAAAGACAATATTAAGACTAAAAAAATCAGGGTGTGTCTGTCCGGATTTTCGATTTTCAGAACCTGAGATCCTAGCACGAACGACTATCGAGAAAGTAGTCTAATCGTCCATCTGTCAGCCGGGCTAGCATGACCGCCACGAGATATGTCGCGGACGAGAGAAGACAAACTGAGATGTAAGATATGGAGATATATTATATCTCGACATCGACAATTTTGATAGAAAAGATATCTCGATCGACAAATATATCTATTTTTGATATTAAAAGTCGAGTTTTAAGTGTAATTGTCATGTTAGACCTGAAAGAAATAAAGCGATAGTCGATTAAAATACGAGAAAACGGTAGACAAAATTTTGTCGCGCTTGTCATGCTAAGCCGGCAGTTGTATGAGAAATCATCTGAAATTGCATACAAATGACTGCTCGACGATACGAATACTTTTTCGATAGTTTTTCGTGATAGGGGCAACCCTATACCAAATGTAATGTTTATTAAAATTATTGTTTGTCTTTATCATATTAATAAGATTATTTGCACAACACAATATTTATGCTTTTAAAAACAAATGATCAGATCATAACAAATATTTAATTCAGATAAGAGTTGCCTTTTACAGTCATATGCTTGTGTATAAGATTATATAAATGTACGGGAAATACCACAATAGGTCCAACTCACGACATTTCCATGTTTGATAAAATTAATAAGCATCAGGCGGGATTCGAACCCGCGACCCATCGGAGCACAGGGTAGGTGTTCTACCAAATGCGCCAACGAGCCCGTCATGCCCGTTCCTCATATTATTTACACCTTACATTTGCCAAATAGTCCCGTAAATTTAGCGAATATCAAAAAACAAGCAAATACGAATATTCGTTATATAAAATCAAACGTCAAAAAATGAATATGAGTAGGTACATCAAATATATCTACACCTATATAATATATGTCCGTCTGTGCATAGAAAAAAAATGCTTAAAACCGAGTCAGGGAGATGTAAGAAGAGAAATAGAACAAATCCCGGTTTTTTAATTTTTTTTGTTTCTCTGTCTGTTTGTACGAAACTGGTGGACCGATTTACGTGAAATTTTAATGGTGGTACCTTATATCACCGGTCAATATCTTAGATACTTTTTTTCATCGAAATTTATGAAACCCACGCGAACAAAGTCGCAGATATCAGCTAGTACTATAAAATTATAAAGAGGAAAGATTTGTATTTTTTGTATGTTATGAATAAACTTCAAATCTACTAGACCGATTTTAAAAATTATTTCACCAATAAAAGCTACATTATCAGCGAGTAACATAGGTTATTTTTTGTGTATTGTACATCTACATTGCATCCATGTGAAGCCGGGGTAATTGCTAGTACATAATATAATTAAACTTACTATTGACATGATTTACATATTGTAAGCAGCATTTTGACATTTTCACATAATATCCACTTGCGCTGGTTCTTCTTTAGTTAGTTGTTCAATCTGAAATAAGAAACATTAACTATTCAATACACATTATAGTCTGTGGCTTGACGCATTAGGTCCTATATTATTTTCTTTCACGAGTGAAAAATTTAAAGGTAATCGATTGGCTTGGTATGGGCATGTTATGAGGAGAGATGAAGGGCATGTATCTAAAAAAGTTTTGAAAATGAAAGTCGATGGGTATAGGGGAAGAGGAAGGCTAAAAAATCATGGATAGACTGTGTGAAGAATGATATGTGTTTGAGAGGTGTGACTGATGTTATGGCGAGTGAAATGAGAGAATGGAAAAGGGAACATACTCTGCCAAAAAAATGGGAATAGGGCAGGAAGAAGAAGAAAAGTAAAAGCAATAAGCCAGCGGCAGCAAATATAAAAATAATTATAGACAAACAAAGCATCTTAAAGTTTGTATAAATAATCCTAAAAATTAACACATAAGGAAAAAATAACAACAAACTGTGCAGAAGTACGTTGCCATAAATAGGAAGGATACTCAAGTTAGGGAGATTTTCCCCTAACACTGATTTTCAGTAGCTAGTGTTAATTAATATTTTTATTAATAACTAAAAATTGAATGATTTGACAGTTGACATCGTACTGACAATTGACATTTAACATAAAAATGGCGGGAAGTGTCAATTGTCACTTCGATATTAACGGCTGATGGAGAATAATAAAAATGAGATATTGTTATATTTTCGGAGAATAAAGTAATTTTATTTGAGGAATATATCAGTTTAATTTATAAACATCAAGAATTAGATGATGATCTTACTCGTATACTAGTTAGTAGTGAATGCATTCAAAAATCGAGAATTTCCCGCCGAATCTTACATATTATATGTATAATAATATAGTTTCCAAACAGGCAGGTAATTCACGTGATGGTAAGTGACCGACCACGCCCATAGAAACATCAGAGGGCTTGCAGGTGCGTTGCCGGCCTTTAATACTTTAAAGTACCATATCTATACTAATATTATAAAGAGCAAAGATTTACATACATACAAATACATTATACATCACGCCTCTTACCCATTGCGGTAGGCAGAGATCACGGAATTCCATATGCTCCGATCCTTACATACCACTTTCGCTTCTTCTACTTTCATCAATGTTTTCATACACACTGGTCGGTTACGAGTACTTTTGACCTGGCCCTTTTGAAGAAAAGATTTGTTTCTTACAATTTAACTTAAAGACTACTCGACCGATTTAAATCAGTTACATTATCAGCGACTACCGAGTAACATAGGCTATTGTTTTGTATAGTCCATCTACATTGAACTCTTGCGAAGCCGGGGCGGATTACTAGTCGAAAGTGAACCATTGAACACGAATGAATGAATAAATCTATGAATTTTCAATGTCAAAATAAGATCGAAGTCGCATTCGACGGGCTCGTTGGCGCGTTCGGTAGAACACCTGCCGTGCGCATCGATGGGTCGTGGGTTCGATTCCCACCGGGAGCACATGCTTATAATTTTCTGTAAGCATGTATTCCCCACGTCTGGTAACTTCGGGCATTGATCGGGTGGGAGGAATATCTAAATTCCGACCGGGTAACGAACCACCGTTCATAGATGGAAAAACCGTGAAGTGCATATTGCGCGTTTCGGTCTCAGTCTATGGATTTCCGAATGATAAAAATTAGGTCGACAGCGCATCACTGACTGATGTTCTGTGGCTGAGGTATCACCTACCATCAAGTGAACCTGATGCTCGTCTGTCGATAATTCAAATTCAAATTCAAAAATCATTTATTCATTTAGGTAACACAATGTACACTTATGAACGTCAATAAAAAATACATATTAAATGCTTCTAATTTTACATTTACTGCCAGTTCTCAAATCAAGGGCGTAGAGCGGACGATATCTGACATAAAAAAAAATCATTGATTAATGTGATCGAGGACAATAAATTTAATCGCTCATTCGGTATTGCTAATTCAAATGCTCGAAGTAAATATAGGTCGAAAGCGCTTTATTTTGTCCGAGTCTGAGGTACCTTACTCTAGTCTGTTTATATCTGACAGAAAAAAAACTTTTTCCAGTTACTCATAACAGGTTGAGTCAAACCGCACGATGAGTGTAAAGTAATTTAGAAGTGGGGTTAAATGTTAATTTTACTAAACGCATTAAATGTTAAATGTTATAAAAAAATAACATGTTATGCAAAACGTTAATCGTTAAATGTTATATTTATTAGTTAAAAATATTATTGGTTAATTTAACATTGCTGTTATATTATCTGTTTAGGATTTTATTATGCTTGAGAATAACATGTTATGCAAAATGTTAATTGTTATATTAGTTAAAAATAACGATTGTTAATTTAGTATCACTGTTTTATTATCTGTTTAGGATTTTGTTATATTAAAGAAGTTATTTACGAACTAATATATTTATAACGTTGAATAAGTTGATTTATCACAATCAATCAATGAAATTTCCTTCATATATTAACAGGCTTAGGACTGTCTGAATTTTTATTTTTTTGTATATTAGGTAATAAATAAGTAACGATCATATTCAGTCGTATTTTAAAATTCATTGATTTTATATACAGTTCAATTAATTATTTACACCTTTATCAGTTATTTACACTAATTAATTACTTAAACTTAATTTACATATTTTTAGTTTTTATTGCTACTTTATAAGTAGGTCATAAATAAAGTTTTTCATACAACCAAATTACACCCAAATTTCTTTCAGATCACTATTTATACTAAAAACTATGTCCTTAATAAATTTCCTAATTCTATTTGTAATAACTTAATAATCAAATTTTAATCAAATGGTCCAATTCCACGCAAAGTACTATTTACATAAGACATTAATTATCACAACGTTCATTTATCGCGCTCGCGAAGTAACTAACACAACATAATAAACGTTTAAACTTATAACATTTTAAATAACATTTTAATTTCTTCAAGGAAATGTCGACTTTAATGTCAAAGCCATAAGTAACAATTTTTATCATTTTTGTTGGTAATAACTAATAAGTACAATATGTTAATTTTCTATTCACATAAAAAGAGACTCTATTGTGTATTACCAAAGCTTATTTTACCTTGTATGAAATGAATATAACATGTCTCCAATCAACTGTTATAATATTTTCTGGTTCGCTTTCATAGTTTAGCAAAATTTTGATAGATGGCGCTAATCTTAATTCTATTGTAAATCATTGAATAAAATTTAATTAAATTCTAACAATGTTATAAAAAATATTATTTAAGTCAATATATTTTTAACAGTGTTATTGGTAATTTGCATTTAACATAATAAATAAATTGTTATAACTTTTATTACTCACCTCTATAAAGTATGTATGAATGCAACAATTGACAATTGTTCACTCGGCTAAAGTATTTTATTGTGAATCTGAATATTCGTGACGAATTATGGCACTTATTGTTAGACGGATGTGGAAAAACCAGTTATGAATTGTGTTTGTTACTTTTTAAGCATGAGTTACATATATTTTTTATATTATTGCGCCGTCAAATAATTTAAAATACAAACAATCTATAATAACATTATATTAATAAAGAGGAAAGATTTGTATGTTTGTAACGAATAAGCTTAAAAATTACTGAACCGATTTAAAAATTCTTTCTTTTTTGTGTATTACATCCACATTGCACCCGTTTGACGCGGGGACCCGTTGCTAATCTATACTAATATTATAAAAAGATTTGTTTGTTTGTTTGTTCACTACAGGACCGTATTTTAAAAGACTTACACCAATAGAAAGCTACACTATCACCGAGTTACATTGCCTTTCTTTTTTTTATCTAAATTGCACCCGTGCGAAGTAAAATTTCATGATTCTAGGTCAACGGAAAGTACCCTATATGTTTTGATTCCATTGCGAGGGTCAAAATATATAACTGGAATATTTTTATTCTTTTAGACTCTAATCTTTTGACTGCAAGGGATTGCAGACCTGAGTATTTGATATTAATATCAACTTGATACCTCCACGCGTTCCTGAGAAAAAGTGTCCTGACAGACGGACAAGGAAGTGAGCCTATAAGGGTTATTCCCTATATACCCTAAAAAATTGTATTTTTTCAAGGTGTAATCATTATCAAACTAGCCGGTACTACGAAAGGGTTCGGAGTGCGGAGTACGGAACCCTTAAAAATTAGTATTTTTTCAAGGTATAATCAAAGTAGCCGGTAATAAGATTGTATACCAGGTTACATCAGGAAACGAATTAGATGTAGGCCAATTTAGAGGTTATTATTTACATACAATGGTACTAAGACGTCACCGTGGTATGAATTACAATTACCATTTACCATCTGTTGAGATTCTTTACGAAATTTAGTACTAAGGCATGACAATTAAGGTATTTAGTATATTGAGGAAATGTTTTTTTTTTTAAACATAAAGGTTACTGTATTTTATAAATAGACTAGCTGATGCCAGCGACTTCGTTCGCGTGGGTTTCATCCACAGATCACCCCCACCTTCATCTTAAGCTGAGCTTTTGACGAAGGTTTCCACCATTCCACGAATACATATTGAAAGCGGCGAAATAATCAAACTATTTCATTTACATATCAAACTGTTATTAACATCTGACAATTTGAAAAAGTTCAACGCGAGTCAGTTTGTATTGCAATTTGTTGATATGGTGCCTTTAAAATAATATTTAAATGAAATGAAATGAAATAGATTTATTCGGGACGGCACAGAAGTAAGTAAATGATGATAACTTTTTTTCTGACAACCGATTTCGATGAAACAAAGCCTATATGTTGCCCCGGGCTTTGTTTAATATATTTGCATGAAAATCATTTCAGTATCTTCGGAGATTAGCCCGTACAAACAGACAAACAGACAGAGAAACAAAAAAATTAAAAATAATCTGGGTGTGTTCTATTCTCTCTTCTTCATCCCCCTGACTCGGTTTTAAGCATTTTTTTCTATGTACAGACCTTTGACCTCTACAGTTTTATTGAATGTATAGATATGTACCTATGTATATACAGTGTTTCACGTACACATTGTGTGATTGTCACAGCACTGTAGTAGTCTGACGGGCTGTTGGCTCGTTCGGTGGAACACCTGCCGTGCGTATCGATGGGTCGTGGGTTCGAATCCCACCGGGACGACGTTTAAAATTTTCTGTAAGCATAATAAGCATGGTAATTTCTAATATTGAACGTGTGGGAGGTATGTCCAAATTTCAATCGGGTAACGAACCACCGTTCATAGATGGAAAAACCGAGAACAGCATATTGCGCGTTTCGGTTTCAGTCTATAGATTTCTGAATTAGATATAATTAGTAAAAATTAGGTCGACAGCGCATCATTGACTGATGTTCTGTGGCTGATGTATCACCTACCATCAAGTGAACCTCATGCTCGTCTGTCGATATCGCGGACTCGCGGACGAGAGAAGACAAACTAAGATGTAAGATATCTCAATATATTATATCTCGACATCGACAATTATGATACAAAAGATATCTCGATCGACAAATATATCTATTTTTGATATTAAAAGTCGAGTTTAAAGTATAATTGGCATGTTAGACCCGGAAGAAATAAAGAGTTAGTCTATGAAAACACGAGAAAACAGTCGACAAAATTTTATCGCGGTTGTCATGCTAGGCCGGCTGAGTAGCAATTTTTAGTATAATTTCATAGTAACAGCTGTTGCATTGTATGTTAATAACGACCTCTGGTTTAGCCTACATCTCATAGCTAATATAAAGGGCAAACTCTCAAGGCTTTTATAGAGTACAAAGAATCGATCGCCTCCATGGCTGAGGGGCAGGCATGTTGCTTTTAGCACCTGAGGTCCCGAGTTCGAATCTCGGAGAAACATGATGATTTTTTTTCGGGAAGGGCATAAAAATTTATCGAAATAAAAAAAAAAAAAAAAAAAAAAATTGTATTGATCACCTACTTGCTTACATCTAATAGGCTCTTCCAAGTGCATCAATAAATTAAAAGAAACTAAACAAAACATAAATATTTAATTAGTTTAAATAACTTACTAAGATTAACTAACAACTCTTAAACTAACTAAATTTCTTAGTAATATAATTGGCAATAATGACAATAAGGCCTTCGACAAAACCTCAGTAATTTGCTATGTGGTTCGTTTTCCATACAAAAACTCATGATTATTAACGAAGTCAGTTTAGAGTTTCAATACTAAATATATTTTGTGCAACTATTTACTTTCCGGGAGTTCTATGCGCGGAGTTAATAAAATAATGTTATTTTATACAGAAATCATAAATATAACAACGTGAAATATTTATTAATTTATATTATAATCATGACTTTTTGTATGGAAAACGAACCACACAATGTTTTTCAAATCGGCCAAGCTGTTGCTGAGATCAGCCCGCCTAGCATGATCATCCAGAGATATATCGCGGACGAGACAAACTAAGATATATCATATCTCAACATCGACAACTTAGATAGCCAAGATATCTCTATCGATAAATACCTCTACTTTTGACATTAGAAGTCTAGTTTCAAGTGTAAGTGTCATGTTTTTTTTATATAGTATAGGGGGCAAACGGGCAGGCGGCTCACGTGATGGTAAGTGATCACCGACGCCAGAGGGGTTGCAGGTGCGTTGCCGGCCTTTAAGAAAAATGTAGGCTCGCTTCTTGAAGGTTCCCAAGTCGTATCGGTTCGGAAAAACCGCCGGCGAAAGCTGATTCCACAGAGCGGTTGTGTTCATGTTAGACCCGGAAGATATAATGATATAATCGATTAAAACACGAGAAAACGATCGACAAAATTTTGTCGTAGTTGTCATGCCATGGTGTTCACAAACACAAATGCCATTTGACTCGCTCAAATAATCCTTTGTCTCTGTTACTTGTAAGATAAAATTCCCATTATTATTAATGGATGAGTAGCCGCAGTCATAACCTTCCTCAAATAACCACAAATTAGTTTACTAGTAAACAATTAGTGAGAAAAAGACTATGAGATCATCCGGGCTAGCATGACCGCCACGAGATATATCTCGCGCGAGAGAAGACAAACTAAGATGTTAAATATCTCGATATATTATATCTCGACATCGACAATTTTGATAGAAAAGATATTTCGATCGACAATTTTTGATATTAAAAGTCGAGTTTTAAGTGTAATTGTCATGTTAGACCCTAAAGAAATAAAGCGATCGTATTCGTATAGTCGAATCTAAAGACTCGAGATGTTTTATAAAGTTCTAATACCTATACCTAGTTCAATATTGTTTTTGATTATTATTTGTATTATAATCGATATATTCTGTTATATTTTTTTTTTATTGAAAATACTATTGTGAAAACTAACTAGAAATTAATAATTGAAAAAAAAAAGTGTTCAAAAACAAAATAAATTACTACCTCCCTACGCACGCTACTTTACGTAATCTAATACGAATTCCTATTATGTTTTTTTTTCCAATTAGCATTTTTATTTCCATATTTAAAAAAATAATTTATTTTTTAAAAAAAGAATTACACTTTTACGTACCATTTAATTGAATTTTACACTTGTTTACATCACGTTTTTAATTAACCTCACTACACTACACTTTCACTTTTAGATAGTTTTAATTATTTAACTATTATTATATTTTTTATCGTACAACACCAATTATTTGTTTGAAATTCCTTTATCATTTATCGTATTCGGTTTGTCAAAAGAAATCATCGTTTGATGACTGTTTATCATTGAGTCGGTAGAGAAACTGCCTTGTTGACGTGACTAGAACGGCATGGTCGCGGTAGGTGATTCATTACATCTACAAGGCAGAAGCGAAAGCGGGTTTGAAAATAAAATCTGAACGGTTAAAAACGCGATTTATTAATTATAATATTATTTATGCCGGTACGAGTGAAGAATGTTTTAATACAGTAATTTATGTTATTTGAAAGTATGACTCGCGAAAAAAGACAATTTTAAATACAAAGTTAAGACTATTTGCTAATGGTGGAATCTATTTTTACATTATTAAATTTTATTTTATTTTATTAATACAATATCATAAAACATGTAATTTTCATTTGCCTGCACCTACACTTCTATGGGTCACGGGAAAATACGTATCTAACTGACCATGATATTAGTTTTAAAGAGTAATACGCACTAAACTTATTACACTATTATTTCAGTAAATATGACTAAAAACGAAAGAATATTAACAAAAACTTCATTATTTCGATTAAACTCCCATTGTAAATTAACAGATATTCAGTCCCTAACCTCAAATAAAAGTTAAAAACGCTGTGTATATTAGTTTTAGTTAAATTATAGCTGAACTACAATCCCGACATGAAAATAAACTTTGTCGCCATTTGTTTTTTTTTAATTAGTGATTTTTAGCAGGTATTTACAATTCTTATTTATTTATTATATTAAAATAATAATCGCATAATCAACTTTTGTACTAAGAATTAAATGTATACAGTGTAATACATACAATGGTATCATCAAATCTTCTTTATCTTTCAACAAATTATAATTGATATCTTCATAGTTAATTTAAAATACCTTAAAGGTCGTTTTTCTTTTAACTTGTACCACACCCAATAATTTAAAATTAATTTCGGGTTCCAGTGACGTATTACTCCGGATACACTCACACATCGGTGTAATTGATGACGTAAAATTAATATTTTGTTATAGCAAAATTTGAATTTGGATTTTGTCGTTCCAATTCCGGTTTTTAAATGTGTAATTCTAATAAGTGTAATAAGTATTTTAGTTCTGTGTGCTGTCTATTCACTTTGATGAAAACCCAAAAACAAAAACACTTTTTTACTTTACGTGTCATTATAAGCCCGGGTACAGTTAGTAATAATTTATACTATACTATTTAGAGTGGGTTTTTACGTTCGATAGTAATAGTAACGTATACACATACGATTTAGTATTCCCTACATCGCGCTATGTACACATACCACGAACATCCGTGACCCGTTCGCTACTCAGTCTTACCAAATTGTAATCTATACTATACTAATATTATCACAGAATAGATAAAAGCATTTTTTATGTATTCCATGAATATTATAAGGAGGTAAAGTTTGTGAGTTTGTAGGGAGAAATCTCTGGATCTACCGAACCGATTTTAAAAATTCTTTCACCAATAACTACATTATCAGCGAGTAACATAGGCTTTTTTGGTTCCAACATGCCAATAACCCTAAAAGATTAAATGGACGCTGTTAAGCAATACAGTGTCAATCCATACGGTTGCCATTTTGAGTTTTTTTTTTTTTTTTTATGTTAGATATCGACAGACGAGCATGAGGTTCACTTGATGGTAGGTTACCTCAGCCACAGAACATCAGTCAATGATGCGCTGTCGGCCTAATTTTTTACTTCGAGCATTCGGAAATCCATAGACTGAAACCGAAACGCGCAATATGCACTTCACGGCTTTTCCATCTATGAACGGTGGTTCGTTACCCGGTCGGAATTTAGATATTCCTCCCACCCGATCAATGCCCGAAGTTACCAGACGTGGGGAAAGCATGCTTACAGAAAATTATAAGCATGTGCTCCCGGTGGGAATCGAACCCACGACCCATCGATGCGCACGGCAGGTGTTCTACCGAACGCGCCAACGAGCCCGTCAAAACGAGTTTGAAGTTTTAATTAGGTTTTATTAAATTTATTTTAAAAAATAAACAGAAGTAATAGATTTTTTTTTTATTATTATTACACTAAATGTATATAGTTTTTCTTGGTAGCAATCAAAGTAATATAATTTAGTGCATTATTGTCAAATATTCTAAACATTTTAGGGCTTCGTGCCCGCTAGTTTTTTTCAATATTTTTGCTATTAAAACGATTTAAATGATATATATATATATATATATATATCTATTTTGAAATATGTACTCCAGCTCATAAGGAAGCGATTGGTATCAATATTTACATTTTTATCATTTTGATTGTTGACACTGTATTGCTTAACAGCATCCAAATGATTCTTCAATAATACAATAAGAAGACGATAAAACGATTTTATTGATACATTCCTTTACTATCTAAACCAGTGATTCCCAAAGTGGTCTATATCGACCCCTAGGGGTCTATGACAACCTGCAAGGGGTCTACGTCAGCGAAAATTTGGGGTCGATGAAATGAAAATGGGGGTCCACGATAGTGGATCTCAACACATACACTGATGGTACCTATTTACATACATCATACTATCTTATAATTTCAAAACATATACATTATTTATAAAAGTACCTATGAAGTAAAAAAATTATATATGTTTATAAAATTGTGTAAGTTGTAGGATGTTGGTATTCGCTTTGTGGCGAAGAAATTTACAGGAAATCAATATCAGGTAAGTACCCAACACGGAAAAACATGGCAAGGGGTCTACGACACAAAAAAGTTTGAGGAACTCTGATCTAAACTAATAAAAATACAACAGAATAGGTGGGTGATGTTTTGAAAACACAGATGTTATGAAAAACGCAGAGCAAATACAGTACAAATACTATATTATATCACAAAAACTATAAAACAAAAGAATAACATATCTTATTGTGGTATTCGTTTATTAGAATTTTTTTCAATATGCATTTATCCATCGTATGTCTACGCGATTGCGTGATATCCTAACTCCTATTTCACATAAAGGACACCAAGATCTATAATAGTTATATAAATTGTAATTTTGATTTCAATATAATATATATAACATACATACATACATATACATCACGCCTCTTTCCCATTGCGGTAGGCAGAGATCACGGAATTCCATATGCTCCGATCCTTACATACCACTTTCGCTTCTTCCGCTATCATCAATATTTTATTCTTACTTACTTATTCTCTTATTCTTATTATTTGTTATAAGATAACATTAAAATCAGTGCGACTTTGTCTTATATATTATGTAATATATATATATGTAAGTATATGGATATTAATAAGATATACCTAGATTAGAATACCACATCACTCAGAGAAAGTGTTATTTTTTTTATAATTTTGAATCCATTCCTTAGTTATACATATACAGACGTAACAATTATACCAGTTCATAAAGAAGTTAAGATAATTATTGTAAATTGATAAAAATAAGTGCCCTCATAAAAATTACAAGTGTAATTGTCAATCAATTCGACACAGTCTTGCAGCATGCAAATATTAAGGCAGCTTATCCACTAGGCTTACTACAAAACTATTGAAATAAAACTATAAATACATTTTTTTATTGCTTTTGTCTTTTTTATGTCAGATATCGACATACGAGCATGAGGTTCACTTGATGGTACCTCAGCCACAGGACATCAGTCAAAGATGCTCGTTATCCTTTAATTTCGATATTCCTCCTATCCATTTAATGCCCGAAGTGACCAAAGGTAGACATGCATATACTGAAAAATATGTTTCGGTGGGATTCGAACCCACGACCCATCGAAGCGCAAGGTAGGTGTTCTACCAAATGCGCCAATTCATAGTAAAAAAACTTAGTCCTTGGCTGGGTTAAATCTAACAGAGATCCTAGCATGAACAACTTGCGAAAAAATATTCGTTTCGTCGAGCTGTCATTTGTATAAAATTTCAAATGATTTCTCATACAACTGACAGATTGACGATTCGAATACTTTCTCGATAGTCGTTCGTGCTAGGCCCTCTATTGTATTAAACATCACTTTAAAATTTTCTTATTAATATTTTCAATAGTTCTAATACCTATTTAGAATACAAAAATTAGCAAGTTGATCCCTAAAACTGCTTTTGCCTCAACTCGGCGATATATGCCTATTCATTAACTAATTAATTTTCATAATATATATTTATTTGATCATTACTCATCCTTTCGCTTGACGCCAGTAATATTATGAGATAATTTTCGTGCAAATGTTCACGAAGTGAAAAAAAAACATGGATTGACTGTGTGAAGAATGATATGTGTTTGAGAGGTGTGACTGATGATATGGCGAGTGAAAGGGGATAATGGAAAAAGAGAACTGCTCCGACCCCAAATAAAAAAAAGGGAACAGAGCAGGAAGAGGAAGTTCACGTAGTAATTTACATTTTATATCTATTTTCCTCATTGACATTGACTACAATTCTAGTTATAATGTCAATAATAGTAGGATATTTATTTATTTTATTTATTTATTTATCATATTTATAATTACAAGTTATTTATACAATAGATTTGGGGCCCAAACTAAGCAAGCTTGTATCTTGGACCCCCAGTACAATAATAAACTATGAGATGTGGGATGACGTGGTTTATTTTATATATATATTAGTTGTAGTGTAGTGCATGCCATTTTTTTATTATTTATTTATTGAAATAAGTAATTAATTATTATTATTTGTTATTGTATGGATAATTTTTAATTTATTTTAATAATTGGGTGTTTGTGGGTGTATTATTGTGTATCTTTTGTAAGTTTTCTAATCTTATGAGATAAATTCGATTTATGTTTTATGATTTATGTTGGTAACACAATATTATCTCTATCGAGTTTTACACGTCATGAGAAATCTTCAGATACGAAAAAAAATAAATATTTGTGCAATCATTCTCAGTGAAGATGATGGATCTCTGACACGGGTGATAACTCGATAAGCTACCGTGACGTCTAGATGTGAAGAATATTTGCAAATAAGTATATTCTTGTTGCTAACCACTTATAACATGGATAGAAATCAGAGGTTAAACGTTAGGATTTTTCTTTTAAATCGACTTAATTTAATCTTAGATTTTAAGAATTAAGTTAGAATCAATACCTAAAGTTGCATTATTACTATTGTAACCGAGTCTTTGTAAGCTAAACCATTGTTGAAAAGAGTGTCCATGGAGTTTCTTGCCGGTTCTTCTCCATGAGACCCACTTTTTGGAACCGTGCAACTAGACGTTTCATAAGAGCCTGCAAAGGCCTATTTGAAATAAAAAACTTTTGATTTTTGATTGAACGAATCTGTAAACAAAACTGAGGCTTTTAGTCCAAGCACTATCTTTCAGTTGTCTAAGAAAAGAAAATTGAACACAGATGACAGGTACGAATACTTTCTTGCAACTTGAATCAATATTTATATATTTGACGGCCTCGTTGGCGCATTTGGTAGAACACCTGCCATTCGCATCGATGGGTCGTGGATTCGAATCCCACCGGGACGACATGTTTGTAATTTTCTGTAAGCATGATATCCCCACGTCTAGTAACTTCGGGCATTGATCGGTTGGGAGAAGTATCGAAATTCCGACCGGGTAACGAACCACTTTTAATAGATGGAAAAACCATGAAGTGCACATTGCGCGTTTCGGTTTCAGTCTATGGATTTCCGAATGCTTGAAGTAAAAAAAGTAGGGGTCAACAGCGCATCATTGAATGATGTTCTGAGGCTGAGGTATCACCTACCATCAAGTGAGCCTCATGCTCGTCTGTCGATATCTAACATAAAAAAATATATATTTATGAGCGTTATATTATCGAGGTAATTTATAGAAAACAATGTTAGCTAAGAAACAATACACACACGAGACTATACATAATATTATCTTTTCTTCTTGTGTTTTATGCGTGTATCATTAATTAATTATTGTTATTTAGATTTTAGATTTGTGTTTTATTCTATATAGTTCTAGATATTTCAATTTGAATAAGTTTTTTTTATTGCTTTTATTATTATTATATTGCATGTGTTCAAATCCCGCTGGTACCTACATGTATTTAATTTTCTCTATGTTTTCCCTACGGCTGGTCACTTCGGGCATTAATATTGAAACAGTGGTCAAGTAATAAGTCACCATTCATATATGGAAAAACCGTGAAGTGTAGGTTAGGTGCAGCATTGCGCGTTTCAGTTTCAGATTATGGAAATTCGATTGCTCGAAATAAAAAATTAGGTCAACATTCACATATTTTATGTGGCTTAGGTACCTACGGTCGCCACACGCCCTTATGTCGATATTAAATATTAAAAAAAAACATAATCTTTTCAGGTGATGTAAAAAAAAAAGAAAAACTATAGTAAAGAACAGTTGACAATCATGATTAAGTAAGAATTATTTGTTTGCTGTTGCTCTGTTTGAAGAAAGCCTAACAGTGCACCTTCAAGGGCGTTGCGTAAATATCGGCCGTGATATCGTAAGTGGTCGACGGCCTTTGACATACGAAAAAGGAAATCGTTTTGAAACGATAAATCAATGCGAAATTTTCTCGAAAATCATTTACATAAATGTGTTTCGCATCTCGATTCGCAAACACAAAACAAATTATTTAGTACATTCAGATGTTTTAAATTTATTTATTAGGTCCACTAATCCTGGTTACATTTTGAATAACTTCTTATAATAATTAAGTTAGTATAACTAAAATTTCAAACAACGCAACAAATAATAAAAAAATATTTTTAAGCAAAAAACAAAAACCGACTTCAAAACTATAACTAAAAAGTAAAAAATAATATTTTAATTACTTCAAAGCTTTATTTATTAACAGTTATTTTTGAAGTCGGTGCCACCCAACCGATGCCCCTCCGTACCGTTCGAAAAGTTGCAAAAGCAGGATTAAACAGTCCTTCTTTGCTGGCACCGACTCCAAAAATAACTGTTAATAAATAATGCTTTGAAGTAATTAAAATATTATTTTTTACTTTTTAGTTATAGTTTTGAAGTCGGTTTTTGTTTTTTGCTTAAAAATAATTTTTTTTCAAAATTTTTGTAGGAAGTGTATTTTTTAAGTTCATTAATCCTTACATAATAATTTAGTAGACCTACCACTAAACGTGCTGCTCAAATGAGACAGCGCCGTAAAAGGAACTACAAACCATAATATCATCCACGTATAAGATTTTTTTTGTTATTGTTGATTTTCTAAAAAAGCACCAAACCAATTTCGATAAAAATTATATGGGACCACCTCTGAAACATCCCCTACCAAACAAAAAAAGAATCATCCAAATCCATCCATAACTTGCGGAGTTATCGCGTAACAAACATACAAAAAAAAAAAAAAAAGCAACATACAGACGAATTGAGAACCTCCTCCTTTTTTGAAGTCGGTTAAAAAGGTGCACGCAATATGCGCCATAATTTTTTACTTAACGGTTTAATTAAAAAAATAATAATAATATATACTAATAAGATATATCTATACTAATATTATAAAGAGGAAAGTATTTTTTATTTTTTGTATTTTTGTATGTTATGAACAATTTCAAAAAGTACTGAAGCGATCTTAAAAATTATTTCACCAATAGAAAGCTACATTATCAGCGACTAACTTAGGCTATTTTTTTGTGTATAGTACCTACATCTATATTGCACCCGTGTGAAGCCGGGGCGCGTTGCTAGTAATTAATAAAGATGAACATATTAAAATGAAAGTATGATTTAAAGCGACACATATTATTTTGATTATGTTATAACTATTCTAAAGAAAGTATTTTATTAAAAAGCCTTATAAATATTCTCAATGTGCGAAGAGGAAGTATGTGAGCTCGGAGACTGGCTCGCGACCAAGAGATACATATCAGCTGATGCGACGACTCTATTGTACATTTCTGTTGAGTAAAACCCTGAACAGTTTCGTTGTATTTATGTCAGAGGGCCTTGCACGAACGACAATCGAGAAAGTATTCGAATCGTCCGTCTGTCAGTTGTATGAGAAATCATTTGAATACTTTTTCGCTAGTTGAAGTAGAAATTAGGTCGACAGCGCTTCATTGACTGATATTCTGTGGCTGTGGTATCACCTACCATCAAGTGAACCTCACGCTCATCTGTCGATATCTGAGGGCCTCTCTTTTTTTATGTCAGATATCGACAGACGCGCATGAGGTTCACTTGATGGTAGGTGATACCTCAGCCACAGAACATCAGCCAATGATGCGCTGTCGACCTACTTTTTACCTTGAGCATTTGGAAATCCATAGACTGAAACCGAAACGCGCAAGATGCACTTCACGATTTTAAATCTATGAATGATTCGACTCGGTCGTAGTTAAGATATTCCTCCCATCCGTTTAATTTCCGAAGTGACCAGACGTAGGGAACACATGTTTATAGTAAATAAATATGTCCTGCGGGTTTTAAACGAGCTACTCAACGTAACGCAAGGTAGGTGTTCTGCCAAACAAAAAATATTTGACGGGAGACAATGAAATGCTCAAAGACTTAGACATTAGTTAAGGTTCGTAACAATTATCCTGTGTCATATCTTACGATAAAAGCCGTACGTAAACTATACGAAAGCCGTATTCCCCAATAAGGTCTGAAATATAGCAATATCCCTAGATTTCTCCCAATATTTCAACTATTTACTGGTGAAAGTCCAAAATGTTCTATGATTACTTCGATTACTGGACGTAAGTTAATTCGTAACCAACATTATGTGTTTTAGTGTAAACGTTCACATGACATCTGTCAAAAGTCCAATTATACCAAGAACTAAGGCTTGTCACATGTATGTATGTAATAGTAAGTAATTATGTTTTATAATTAACTTACAACCATTTAATCTAGACATGGCGCTGCGCTGCAATTGCGCTGACACGCTTCACTGCGCAGAGTGAGTCAGCTCACACATTCATAATGTGTTGGCACAGTACCTACCTCAGTCACTGAGTGAATTATGAGTGTGGTGTTGCGTGCGTTTCAAAGGTTTCACTGCTCGCTTTGCGCGTCCCATTTTGTTGCGTCGTGGCGCAATTTCGAGTTGACTCAATGAGCCGACGCACTACACTGCGCCTGAGTTGCTGAGTTGGCGCCGGGAATTTCGCTGAGTTACCCATGTCTAATTTAATCTAAACAGGTAAAACATTACTATTCATTAAAGTATAAGGTCTAATTTAGAATAATCTGGTTGCAAAAAATAATATTGTAAATGCGATAGACTGAACGCAATAAAGGAGTATGCCCACTACACTGTGGGCATACTCCTTTATCAGGAAATCGTATCATGAAGGAGGATCGTATCAGGAACATATTAGGAAAAAAAATATTATATGTAAAGAAAAAATATTTATCTAACATCCAAAGTAAGCCTTAGTTGTATTGTATCTGCCGTAATTTATTATTTTTGAAGTTATACTTCTTTTGGCGTGTTTGGATGAGAGTGAATTCATGACCTGCGCGCGCACGATGTCCCAAAAAAACGACATGATGAAGTTGGCTACAGAATAGAATTTGATTGATTTTAACATTTTTCTTCGATATTTACTGCAGTTTTGTTTTTAAATTTTTCTTCAGACGCCAAAGAAGTATAACTTCTAACGCGTGTACATAAGTACACACATACCTTTTTTTTTCAATTGCTTTTCTATTTACTTATAATAACGATCATAGTAATTTCAAACGAAAGTCGATTGTTTAAATAAAATAATTTATAAAGGATTAAAATGCGATTTATTATTTATCGCAAAGGTTTGAGACTTTCCAACACCTGGGATCCAGTAATTAAAGATCTAAAACCCCAAATCAAACATACTAAAAAGTAAAAACCACCTCTTCACCTTTCAGTTCTGCCCGTGACCACGGTCCAAAACGTCGGGATAAATAATAAATCGCGTTTTAATCCATTATAAAATATTTTATTTAAATGAGTAATACTCGTATTAATAAAAAACGAATTTCTAATTGCGAACAACGAATCGATCATCGGATCCGAAAGATTTCCTTAATAGGAACATATCGTCGTGATCGTAGAACAACGACGGTTCTGATTTTTTTACGATTTTAGTTCTATTGTATTAGTCATAACATGCAACTCCTTGACAGTTCTATATTGTATAATTTAAGACTGTCTAAAAACCCTTTATCAACAGAGTAAATAAGAAAATGGGGTTTAATAATAATTAGTCAGATAGTTTTATGCAATAAAACTAAAACCGTAAAAAAACAGAACCGTCGTTGTATCACGAAGATATACGATCCGTTAGCCGAAACGTCGTATTTTGGTTATAAAATATCTCAACATCGACAATTTTGATAGAAAATATATCTCGTTCAACAAATATATCTATTTTTGATATTAAAAGTCGAATTTTAAGTGTAATTCTCATGTTAGAAATAAAGCGATAGTCGATTAAAACACGAGAAAACGGTAGACAAAATTTTGTCGCGCTTGTCATGCTAGGCCGGTTGATACGTTCATAGCACGGTCCTAGTATGATACGGTGTAGTGGACATACTCCTTTAAGGCTAATTGGCTGAGAGTATGTTATTTCTAGTTCACACAAGATTAATAACTATGTTACAAGGTACGCTACAATTCTAGAAAATACTTTGCGATTTAGAGATAAAAGTTATCTTTGTAATTTATTATATTCCAAGGATTTACCGAGATAAATCTAGGTTAATATATTTTATAGAGTATATTAAAATGTGATAAGCGATATAATAACTGCAAAATAGTTGAAATATGAGCAATTCCGCCAATTATGTCAAAAACCATACTTTTCAAACCTGCCGGCTTAGCATGACAACCGCGACAAAATTTTGTCGACCGTTTTCTCGTGTTTTAATCGGTTATCTCTTTATTTCTTTCAGGTCTAACATGACAATTACACTTAAAACTCGACTTTTAATATCAAAAATATATATATTTATCGATCGAGATATCTTTTCTATAAAAGTTGTCGATGTCGAGATATAATATATCGAGATATCTTACATCTTAGTTTGTCTTCTCTCGTCCGCGACATATCTCGTGGCGGTCATGCTAGGCCGGCTAATAATATCTTATACTTCTTCTAAGCCTGAGTCACGTCTTGGAATACGGGCATAAGTTCGTTATATTCTTAATTATTCGTAAACTAATATTATAAAGAGGAAAGATTTGTTTATTTGTTACGATTTAACTCAAAGCTACATGCAAGTAACATAGGCTATTTTTTGTGTATAGTACATCTACAATGCACTCTTGCGAAGCCCGGGGGATCGGTAGTATTATAGATTCCGACTTGGTTACCACCGTTCATACAAAAAATCGTGCATATTAGGTACACGTTTCGGTCTCAATCTATAGATTTCAGAATGCTCGTAAACAGTAGATCGACAGTGACAGACATCATTGAGTGATGTTCTATGGCTGTGAACCATCAAGTGAATCTCATACTCGTCTATCGATACCTAACATAAAAAAACATCTATATACTATTTTTCTTATTTTAAACCTGCGCCATTTTATTAAAGAGTTTTCTCCTTCAAATCAATTGGAATCCACGGCTGACTCACACCGAAATTACCGGTAAAAGTGAACAACTTGTTGACTTGTAAACACATTAATATTTTTTTTATTATCTAACCTTGATCGTAATCAGACTGACTTCCTAGCCATCTCGAGTGCTTACTTAATTCCTGTTCAGTGACTCGGATGTAATGTATTCGTATAACAGTAATATAAAATGCAAATGACTCACATTATTTTGTTTTGGATTACTACGGTTGACGGCTTCGATCAACAATATACTATGTCAATGGTTGACGGGCTCGTTGGCGCGTTCGGTAGAACACCTGCCATGTGCATCGATGGGTCGTGGGTTCGAATCCCACCGGGACGACCGCGACGTTTATAATTTTCTAATGTTTACACCACGTCTGGTAACTTCGGGCATTGATCGGGTGGGATGAATATCGAAATAACTAGCGGGTAACGATTCATATATGGATAAACAGTGAAGTGCACATTTCGCGTTTCGGTTTCAGTCTATGGATTTCCGAATGCTCGAAGTAAAAAGTAGGTCGACAGCGCATCATCGACTGATGTTCTGTGGCTGAGGTATCACCTACCATCAAGTGAATTACATGCTCGTCAGTCGATATCTAACAAGAAAAAAACAAAAACAAAAAAAAAAAAAACTATTTTCTGTGTGGTGTACCTATTATTAAAAAAGTGGGATACCCAAATTCCATCTAGTGCGAATTAATCAGATATAGAAGCCTCGAAGAGTATATAATGTTTGTAAAACGAATGAATGAATGAAATGCGCGTTTTCTGTGGCTGAGGTATCACCTAACATCAAGTGAACCTCATGCTCGTCTGTCGATATCTGACATAAAAAAGTACCCTCGGTACACTGTTGTTTTTTGCAATTTATACAATTGATTTGGTACCGTCACGTGAAATTGTTCGTGATTAAAACTATTCAGTCAATAGAGAATAGGAAAAAACTATAACAGAGATGTCCTCATTTGAAGGCCAAAAAGCCGAGCACTTTAAATTACTTTGCGGTTTGTTTAACATTCGATACAATGGCTGAATTAAAAATAAATATAAAAAAGGCATTGGTTACATTGAAAGCATTAAAAAATGTATATATAACATAATGTGGCTTATGTATATAAACGCCAAAAAACTCAGATAATAAACAAAAAAATAACATCGTAATTCATTTGGATAGTGACGTACAAGCAAACAGACGTGCGGAAATTTTAAAATGGTATTTTTTATGTTAGATATCGACAGACGAGCATGACGTTCACTTGATCGTAGGTGATACTTCAGCCATAGAACATCAGTCAATGATGCGCTGTCGACCTACTTTTTTACATTCGGAAATTCATAGACTGAAACAGAACGGGCAATATACATTGCACGGTTTTTTCATCTATCAGCTGTGGTTAGTTACCCGGTCGGAATTTCGATATTCCTCCCACCCGTTCAATGCCCGAAGTATAAACATGTCGCTCTGGTGGGATTCGAACCCACGACCCATCGATGTGCACGGCAGGTGTTCGAACGCGCCAACGAACCCGTCAAAACAGTAGTTATAATAATTCTCAGTTAAGATGACTGCGGTTTATTTACATTCATGTCTGGTATGTAGAGCATGCAATGCTTCACGGAAGACTTTCACTTTCCTTTACTTAGTATTGGAAATAGTATAAGTGGTCATTCTGGTTAATATGTATTGAATTACGGAATCACTGCCGTGCCCCCAAGACGAGACAGCGGAAGCGCAGGCACTACCTTTTCTCGAAGCGTTTCGTCGTATTTTTGTATCCTTATAAATTTCTATTACCAACCCCGGCTTTTTTTATCAAAAAATCTAGACTAGTATAATTTTAATAATCGATTGCCATAGCTCGACAAACAACTACTGGATAAACGCAAGAAGAGTGAAAATATAGGGTTGTATGTATTTTTTAATGACACATTATAAAATATATAAACAAAAAAATTCGTCCAAAAATAAACAGTTTAAGTGTGAACAACCCTTATCACTTAGGGGTATGAAAAATAGATCTCAGACCTACTGAATACGCATATAAAATTTGGTAAAAAACGGTAAAGGTATCGGAGGAGTACGGTAACTAACATTGTGACATGGAAATTTTATATATTAGATTATCACCCCACACTCCTGATTTGCAGCTTAAAGCGTCCTCCAATCTACCAGTACATTAAAAGATAAACTAGTTCGCTATTAAAATTATTTGCAAACAAAAATTCCTTCCTACTGATACAATAATTTCAGTAAAAGTGTCAGCACAGCAACACCTCTTCTTATCGAGACAATTTGTCTTCTACGAGAAATTTGTCGATTGTGGTGTGCATGTTAGGAAAAAGACATATATCTCGTCATCGGCAAATTTGTCTTCTCTCGTCCGCGAGATATCTCGAGTGCTAGGCCGGCATGTCATAATAATGTGCAATTCATCCTACCTATAGGATATTTTATCTGAGTTATCCGATAGATTAAGAAATCAAATTTTATCTTACAGTAACAGAAACCCAAGATTAATCTGTCTTAAGCATTATTCAAGCATTTTTATTTTTTTGAGATGTTTGGAATAAAAAAAGCTACATGGATAGTGAAATTTACTAAGTTTTCAAAAAAAAAAAAACAAAAATGATTATATTTGGTATTCATATTTTATTATTATTAGTGTTTATAAGGTGAGATTAAGTTTCATTATTGAAAGAGGAAATAAAGGCTTCTTATTTTACATACATATTTATATTTATTTGTGTATTTTTCCGTCTATCCCGGCAAAACGGAACAACGTAATATCATGATCAATTTTATGAATAAATTTTCTTTCAATTTATATAATGTAATATTGTTACTGCACTATAAATATTTTTGAACTGATACATAATGATTAAAGGCATAATATATTTATTCTAATTTCATCCATATCCGTTCAGCCGTTTAAGCTCGTGAAAAATAAACATCCATATTTTAAATCGAAAACCGAGAGTCGCGGTCCTTTAGATTTTATTTTATATGATTACTGTATTAAAAACCTCGTCAAAGAAATTGTATAATAAAATCTCATGAATGATATTTCGAAATTCCACTCTCCGTTGATATATGAAAATACCGTGAAGAATAAATCGCGTTTCGGTTTCGGTCTATTAATTTTCGAATCTCCAAAGTAAGCATAGGTATAGGCGCTGTGACTGAGGTATCACTTACCTTCAAGTGAGTTTCAGGTTCATCTGTCAATAAATCTGTTGTATTTACTTAAACGATGCAAGTTTCTTGCCTGTTGTATACAATTAAATTGAATCAATAAATGACTTGCATGGTCTAAATAACACGTAACATTCTGGATCTATTATACAAGTTTTGTGTCAATACTTTTTTTGGTGTAAACAGCACATAATAGCCGCATGTAAACCGTTGCTTACAATACTTGGATGTCAATTATTGCAATCAATTATTGCTCTTGTATGTACAAGAAAATGACATCGTGTATATTGCCCTTTTATCCCCGTTAGAGTTTTTTTTTCTTTTTTTTATGTTAGATATCGCCAGACGAGCATAAGGTTCACTTGATGGTAGGTGATACCTCAGCCACAGAACATCAGTCAATATGCACTTCACGGTTTTTCCATCCATGAACGGTTCGTTACCCGGTTGGAATTTCGATATTCCTCCCCGATTGATGTCCGAAGGAACCAGACGTGGGGAAAACATGCCTACAGAAAACCATAAATATATGGTCCTGGTGGGATTCGAATCCACGACCCATCGATGCGCACGGCAGGTGTTGTATCGAACGCGCCAACGAGCCCGTCAAAGAGTTCTTTAATTTCAAGCCTAGACACCTTCGATCAACAATACACTCTGTCAATGCTAGACACGGTAAATATCTAAAAACACAGCACAATACTTACATTAATATTACAGGAAACTCCACACTGCACTTTTTATGAATATATACATATATTTTGTAAACACTTTCTCACTAAAACACTATTTAAATTACTTTTAACACCAAATTGTTACTGTCGCAGATTAAAGCGTGCGGACGAGATATAAGTTGTTAATAGACTGATATTTCTGCAATATTGCTCGATAGGATATCACGTGAATTACGTTTACGATTGTCGTTGTGGTTATTGCAGGTCCGGGTTCGAATCTGGGAAAAAACTGACTTCCCCCAAAAGCCTCATGCCCCACTAGGGCTCTCCTATCCTCCTAGTAGGACATGGGACGGACACATTTCTGTGTCTGTTACACTGATCATTTTCACACAAGTATTTTAAGTAATTTATATATTTCAAGTACTTTAAAGCGAATCTTCTAGTGGGGCATGGGGCAGACACATTTTTGTGTCCATTTTTCAGGCAAGTAGTGATCAAGCGCCCGCCGTCGTTGTGTCTGTTCATTTATAAAAAAATGGATTCACTTATTTTGTACAAAATATTCGATAAAAATACAATATGGTTGATCAGGCAATTATGGAATAGTCTTATTGGATTGCACTTATTGATTTAGTAAATAGTGATTGGATTATATTATAAAATATACGACGCCAACTTAAACACAGATGTGTACAGTATAAATATTAATTATTCGTAATTTCCTTATTATTATTGGCACTATTTTAAATTTAATTGCATATATTGAAATTAGAATTTAAAAGGATAATTTTCAAATAATTATGGCATATATTTAGTATGTTTATGTGTTATTATTACTTTATTCTAATTATCCTAATAATAATAATAGTATATTTATATCGTCTACATAACTTCCTCCTGCCTCATGCGTCAATTCCTATTTTTCTTGTATTTGCTGTTTTTTCCACTTATTTTAGAGGTTAAGTTTTCTAATTTGTATAACAATGCGCATTGCGCGGTAAAAGTGTAAACTTTATAAATCTATACATATAATAAAAGAGTAGGATCGAAATTACGCTTCACTAAATATTTTTACCAGAAATTAAGAGGGGTGATAAAAGAAGGGTAGCAGAATGCATAAATGCAATTTTTAAGATTCTTGTCTGTCTGTCTGTCTGTCCGTCTGTCTGTCTGTCTGTCTGTTTGTTCACGCTAATCTCCGAAGATACTGAACCGATTATCGTGCAATTTACACAAATATATTAAGGAAAGCCCGGGGCAACATATAGGCTTTGTTTTATCGAAATCGGTTATCGGAAAGAAAAGTTATCATCATTTAAATATTATTTTAAAGGCACCATTTCACCAAATTTCAATGCAAACTGACTCGCGTTGAACTTTTTCGAATTGTCAGATGTCAATCACAGTCTGATATGTACTCGTAAATGAAATAGTTTGATTATTTCGCCATTTCCAATATATGTATTCGTAGAATAGTGGATATGCAGTCCCATAGCGTAGCTTCAGATGCGAGTTCGAATCTGAAGTTGAAATGAAAGAATTTTTTTTTTGATTTCTTTATTTATTTTTTGAAAGAACTATATTATAACACAAAAATAGAAAATGTATTATTGAAATATTATATGAAAAAGTATTTCTTATGAGATCATTTATTTCACATTTTCATCAATCCTTTCTCTTAAACAGAATTACGATTATTCGACATTGCTTTTTTGCTTCCGTATCTTAGAGGTTTCCGCATTTAGCACCGGAAACCCGGGCAGGAATCCCGGGAATTTAAAAAAAATGTCCTAAAATGAAAATGACCAATTCAATGAACGCACGGATCTATAATGCATTGAATCCAATCTTCGATTGAACTCTGATTAGTAGAAAAAAGACACATAATATCTGGATTTTGATCACGTAAAATTAAATTAATATGAATCTCCCTAAAGTTTCTTTAAAGTCAGGTTAATTATTTCAACTATTGAATTTCAAATCATCCTTCGAACCTCAATCTCAACCACCATTAAACATGTCGATAACATGATGCAAAAGCAACCGTCAATGACTAATTTGATAGCTCTTTCCCAAAAGAAATCACCAAGTACAGAGGGTGGAGGAGGATATGTCATTTGAAGAAGCTTGCTCAAAAGCTCAGCTTAAAGTGAACCCCACGCGAACGAAGTCGCGGGCATCAGCTAGTAATAAATATAAATAAAATTGAGGTTCCTAGTATAATTTAAAAAAAAAATCGAATTCCATGGATTTTGAATTTAGAATTCGTAACGAACAATCAGTCCATAGATAGAAGACCAGTGTAGTGTTGAGTAGATACGCATTTTTTTAGTAATGTGGCTAAGGTATCATGTTCGTTTTAAAGGGGAGTGTACTCATCTTATGTAATTTCAAACCAATACCAATATTTCAATTCCCCACTTAACCTTTCAACTAGAAAATAAGCCCTTTTCATTTCCGCTCTTATATTATTATAGCTGATATTTGAAAAAAAGAA
The DNA here is from genome assembly GCA_905404175.1 of Anthocharis cardamines. Taxonomy (NCBI): domain Eukaryota; kingdom Metazoa; phylum Arthropoda; class Insecta; order Lepidoptera; family Pieridae; genus Anthocharis; species Anthocharis cardamines. The sequence continues at coordinate 1,872,301 of FR989974.1, forward strand.
ATTCATAAGTTATTTATTATTATACTTTTCTACTATTACAAAAAATTATGGCAACTTACATAATTTTTAAAGTTATTTTAAAGTTTAATTTGAACACATGTTGAATTAGGTAATAGTATTCATTTTTATTTTGTATTAACTGACCCGTAATCATTTCGATGTATGAAATAGCTCACAGGGAACCATAATTTTTTCCGACTTATTTGACACTCGTTTTTATAATTTGGCCAATTAATTCAATATCGTTATAAATTATAATCTATATGTTATTCTGATGTATAAACAATATAATATTCTAAAGTTTCATCAAAATATGTTCTGTAGTTTTTGCGTGAAAGAGTAACAAACATCCTTACATGATATCGTACAAAAGAAATACTCCTTACTCCAAAGCGTGAGCAAAGCCACAAACCCCAATAAAGGCATTCGAATTAGTTTTTGGTTTTTAAATAGTTAAATTTTTAGTGACTACTGACTACGCAATTTACAAGTTTTTTTTATATTCTACGTAAATTGTAAGATGTGTTTTAAATATTCAAGATGGCGTGACTCCGTAAGTTTGTTGCCATCGCTCGTCACGATCTAATCACATTTGACCGTGAAGGTTGTACTGCAAATTGTTGTCTTACAAATTCGTTGCGCTCAAACGACCAAGTTACTTTGTAATTCCCAGTCACGTTGTTTGCTATAGATACACTATAATTAAGAAAATTTATTTACATACATACATATACATCACGCCTCTTTCCCATTGGAGTAGGCAGAGATCATGGAATTCCATATGCTCCGATCCTTACATACCACTTTCGCTTCTTCCACTTGCATCAATGCTTTCATAATATATACTCGTCGGTTTCGAGTACTTTTGACCTGCCCCTTTTGCAGAACGTCCCCGATCTGATCGAGGTACGTTCGCCTAGGTCGACCCCGACTCTACCACTCACACCAGTTTCATAAATCTTTTTCGTTTCCCTATTTTTTACATCCAAAACAACTCAACATACCTTTCTCAATTCTCGTCACTACATCGAAAAAACTACTTATATTTTTTAACCGGATTAAAACGCGATTTATTATTTATATTGTTTAAATTATTTATCCCGACGTTTCGGATGCTTTTCAGCAACCGTGGTCACGGGCAGACAGAAATATAGAAAGATACAGTATTTTATTTAATCTAATTTCATTTTTGTGTTCTTATAAATTGTTATGTGACCCCCCCACACCGTCTTATTTCTGAAAACGTCCGAGGTTTTCCTTGAATGTGGTTGGAAAATATTACATAATCATATGTTGGAAAACAATATCAAATATTTTATTTATTTTAGTACAGATAATTTATTATTATTTGTCCAACAGATTAAGTCAGAAGTCATCAATATAACTGCCGCTCTGACATTTAAAAATAATTGTTATTTATTGTTTCTTTTTTGTATAATTTATGGTGTTTTTATATTTGTAATTTAAATAACAAAAAGGAGATTATATTGCTATACTCGTTATTATTTTTCAAACTAGATTTTGAAACTCAACTAATATAATTTACTTACAAATCGAGGATGTTTTGTGAAGTTTTTTCGGTGCGCGCTAACTTAAATAATTATGTTTATTTCAATTCAATATTCCTTATTGTACCAAAAAATTAAAAAAAAAGTTTGCAAAATGAACAACATTGGTGAGGTTCTGAAAACCAGCGCTATGCCAAGAGTATTGACATAGCACCAGCTGAGTAACCTCACCATTTAGGTAGCTAACAAACAATTTTTTCTTTTTTATGTTTTTGTATTATTTTTTTCTTATTGTTTGTTTGTTTTGTACCTAATAAATTTATTCTTCTTCTATTCTATTCTTAACTAATCTAGATAAGTACTATACTGGTGACCTTATAGCACGAGAAAGCGATGTTTCGCCCTAGTCTAGTGTTAGGAAATGTCGATGAAGTTTTTACTAGATGAGGTAGGTTTATCGCCAAAAATGATTTACTGTGTTGATTCAAAACAAGTTGAGAAAAAAAAAAAAAGGTTTTTCTTGAAACTAACTTTCTCAAGTAAACAGCAGTCTTTTAACTTCATTGAAATGTAATTACTATTAAAGGAATTGCGACATGTCAATGACATATAAATTACTTACGTATCATAATTAACATAAAACGCATGACTTGTAATTAAAGATTTTTGAAATGTTTGCATATTAAACGAACGTCTAGATACTGGCTTTTATGGCTAAGTGCTTTTTACGTGTAAATTGTAGCTAAATCAGTTTTTCACGATAAACAACTTCTAGACATGGACATATTATCTATACATCTATATCTATACTAATATTATAAAGAGGAAAGATTTGTATTTTTGTATGTTATGAATAAACTCAAAAACTACTGGACCGATTTTTAAAATTCTTTCACCAATAGAAAGCTACATTATCAGTAAGTAACATATATGTTAATATCTAATATACAAAATTCTCGTGTCACGGGGTTCGAACTTGAACTCCTCCGAAACGACTCGACCGATTCTCATGAAATTTTGTGTGCATATTGGGTAGGTATGAGAATCAGACAATTTTCATCCCCCTAAATGTTAAGGGTAATCCACCCCTAATTTTTTGTTTTTAATTTTTGGACGAAATTTTTTGTTTTTATTTTTTTATAATGTGGCATTAAAAAATACATACATCCCTAAATTTTTACTTTTCTATCACCAACCCCTGCTTTTTAGAAATTATTTACATGGCAAAACAACGATTGCCGGGTCAGCTTGTATATACTCGTAGTATAAGCGAGTTATTTATGTTTTGTGTGTACATCTACATTGCACCCGTGTGAAGCCAGGGCATGTTACTAGTATTTCATAATCTGAGCAATATTAACAAAGAATAGTACTGTGATACTATTTTATTAGACATTTCATCATAGTCTTGCTTCTAATAATACGGAAGAACGAAAGCGTTTTATGTGCATGTAAATAGTCTAAACATGTGTAACACTGCGCTGCGCCGCGCAATTGCGCCGGTACGCTTCACTGCGCAGGGTGAGTCAGCTCACACATTCATAAGGCGTTGGCGTTGCGTGCGTTTCGGAGGTTTCACTGCTCGCTTTGCGCGTCCCATTTTGTTGCGTCGTGGCGCAATTTTAAGTTGACTCAAGGAGCCGACGCACTACACTGCGCCTGAGTTGCTGAGTTGGCGCGGGGAATTTCGTTGAGTTACCCATGTCTAAAATAGTCGCTTGTAATGCAGTATAATTATATAATTTCCGGATTTCTTATAGACCGGCTGCATTAAAGGGGTACGAGTTACGTATTGGAACAAATTGTAATATGATGGCAAATTGATAGATTTTTTTATTTATATCTCCTAAAATAATATCCTAGAGAGCATCGAAGTAAAGTTGAAAAATCCCTTGTAAAATAATCTTAGAGCAATAGAATGTTTGGAATGCTCGAAGTAAAAGGTAGGCCGACAGCGCATCATTGACTGATGTTCAGTGGTTGAGGTATCATCTACTACTATCAAATAAACCTCATGCTCGTCTGTCGATATGGAACATAAAAAAATATAATATATTTTGTAGCTATAATTCGAGACCCTGACTACAGCAATGCTATTCTGTAACAACATTTTAATAATTCGACAGCTGAATCCGCGGTGAGGTATCGAATTCGTATTCTCTAAAACTCGAAAGCGCCGGCCGCGCTTCACTGACGAATGCGGCAGTGAGATGAACTGTTGCGCGTGAGATTTTTTACACAAAATGTATGTATTCGGTATTCTGTAAGGGATTTATCGCCTCGATCGTTCGAAGTTCGAAAGTATCGTAATACGAATACATCTGTCAGTGCAAAAGTGATCCAAATGCTTTCGAGATCGGCGTGATTTACAGATTTATTATGATTTTAAGTTAATTTCAGGGCATTTTGCATTAAATAATATATTATATAGTTTTGCAATAATTCAATTATGTCTCGTTCCTTCGTGTTTTATAATATATTAGAACAAACCTATTTATTATAATTGATGCATATCGTATTAAAATATTTTTTAATTAAAGTTAAAATAGGTTGCTTTATATTAAAATAAAAAAAAAAAATTCAAATTCTGGGCTGCTAATATAAACCCGTTTCCGTGGAAATAATTAATATATGTGTCTGAACCGGGAATCGAACCCAGGATCATTGGCGCAGGAGTTTACCGAGTAGGCGGTCACGTGGCCAATATAAAATTCGATCATGAAACAAAAACTCACTTCATCATAAATATTATAAGTAGGTATAACTTTAATCGAAATTTTTTATTTAAATTTGACCTTTGTCATTAAGCATAATGTTATTCAATGTATGTACATTTTTTTTTATTAAGTTAATTAGAAAAACCATAGAATTTTCTTAAATTCAGACGTATTTTCTAAAATCTATGTTTTTAAATTCTATCGATATACATTTCTAATACGAAGTATCTCGAGCATAGACGATCTTCGATAGTAAATTCACTTCACTTCGAATGTACGCACCAAATGTTTATAGAATCCCAAACCAAGGTGAAGTGAATTAACGTTCGAAGTGAGTTTTTTCGTTTGAGTGAGCTTCGATAGCGAGTTACTATTTTACAGAATGGCACTACAGACATGGCATGTTTCACACCTCTATTGGGGTAGTCAGAGATCACGGATTTAAATACGATCCTGGGATAGACTTTACAAGGTTGAGACTTGGAAAGCGTGGCAAAAAATATTTATGTAGCCCCAAAATTGAACACGAACGAAAGTATTCATTACTTACCTTACCACTTTTGCTCCTCCACCACTTCTATCACGCTACGTACATCTATGTATATTGTATATCTATATTAATATAAAAAGGAAATATTTGTTTGTTTGTTACGATATAACTCAAAAACTACTCGACCGATTTTAAAAATTCCTTCACCAATAGAAAGCTACATTATCAGCGAGTAACATAGGCATTAATAGTACACCTACATTGCACCCACGTGAAGCCGGGGCAGAATTCTACAATATATATAGTTTCCTATGTCCCAGTAGACCGTATTCATTGTAAATGTATTCACGACATTTCTCAGCTATTTTCATATAAAATACACGTTTATACACGGAACTTTATAAAACGATAAATATTCGCAAAAACACTTCCTTCCTTCCCATAGTAGTGTTGTGGAAAGGCAATTAATTTACTTTAGAACGCTGCTGTCGATATGTTATTGACCTCTACCGGTTATAAGGCTCGAATTATCGAATCATAATTGTGTTTCAGGGTTTCTAAACTCGTTTTTTTTTTAAATTAATATGGTTCATAACTAGGGTATATCACTGGTGTATTTACCAATTTTCAAGGTGTAGGCTTGAGTAATGAGTATCACACATTTGAATCAAAAACATCCGAAACCGTTATAAAGTAAAGGTATAGGTAGGTTATAGGCTGTTAAATTATTGCCGCTACCTGTATTATTTTACGGGCTTCTTGGTGCGTTTGGTAAAACATCTTGCTCACAGAATCACAGATAGGTTGCGGGTTCGAATCCCGCCGGGACGATATATTTATAATTTTCTATAAGCTTGTCTTCCCTACGTCTGCCGGGCTAGCATGACAAGCGCGACAAAATTTTGTCTACCGTTTTCTCGTGTTTCAATCGACTATCGCTTTATTTCTTTCGGGTCTAACATGACAATTACACTTAAAACTCGACTTTTAATATCAAAAATAGATACATTTGTCGATCGAGATATCTTTTCTATCAAAATTGTCGATGTCGAGATATAATATATTAAGATATTTAACATCTTAGTTTGTCTTCTCTCGCGCGAGATATATCTCGTGGCGGTCATGCTAGCCCGGCAGATCACTTCGGGCATTAATCAGGTGGGAGAAATATCAAAATTCCGACCGTTCATAGATGGAAAAACCGTGAAGTGCATAATTATTGCGCGTTTCGGTCTCATTCTATGGATTTCCGAAAGCTCGAAATAAAAAGTAGGTCGACAGCGCATCATTGACTGATGTTCTGTGGCTGAGGTATCACCTACCATCAAATGAACCTCATGCTGGTTTGTCGATATCTAACATAAAAATTGTTGTTATCAGTACCTATATTATTGTTCGGTCAACTGAGTTGTTTGCCATAGAATATAGATGTTTGCTGTACTGTTGAATGTGCAAGGAGAGCCATCGCCAAGATATCTTGTAGACTTCTCTCTATAAGACTTCTAAATAGAAAATTGGTCCTCAAAGCCGCTCCTAAAATCTGCCGCCCTAAGCTCAACCTTATTCAATCTGCTGGTAAATCCGTCACTGAGTAATATAATATAACTAGCAATTGCTCCCGCAACCCCCCTTGTGGGTTGAATTTCGTAAAATCCGTTCTTAGCTGACCTCTACTCGGCGAAAGGAATATTCCTACCATATTTCAAGTCGCTACGCCTTATGGTTCCAGAGATATCGTGATGAGTGACTATATAGGTGGGAATCTCTTTTATATATATAGATTACATTTAAAAATTATATATCGTTATATAGTTAAAGTTTCGCGTTTAAATGTTGTCATGTGACATCACGAAACCTAGGACTTGTTACACATTGTCACATTTCATTGACTCCCTTCCGTTTTCCGTTGAACCCTTAATATGTGACGTAATTAAAGGATGGCCCCTAAGTAGGTTAAAAAGGGGAATAAAATATAAACACGCATTCCTTATAACTAAATATATTTATATAATTTACAAAATATACACCTTCACTTATGACTAATAAGTTTAGTATTAATTGACATACATTTGTATAATATTTTATATTAACACCTGTCTACCTAACATTGGTATTTAAAAATGGCATATATCCATTATGTATCGATAATACTTTGAAATTATTTTGTCCTTTAATAAAAATCAGTCTTGCGTCCTCATAAAGACTGAAAATTATTTATATATAATACATATAAATATATAATTGAAGAATTAATTATAATTTTTTATAAAAAATACATGACTTTTTTATGGACATTCTACCAAAGTTTCACTCAGAGTCTGATTTAAAATTTAAATCATAATAATACATTAACAATTTTCTTATGACCATTTTGTATACATATATAGTAATAATACTTTATATTTGTTCTGTAATACTTAACGAAACTATGTAAAGATCATATTAATGGGAATTATGATATGACACTAAATTTAAAAACATTATATTTTTTTGTTTCTATGATAGATAAAACTTCATTTAAATTGTCACATCAAAACTGCCAAACAAAGCATGATCCAGAACCGTGTATTGAGGTCTCTAAATATTTATGTCACATAGACTTTTGAAAATCACTTTTGAGAAAGACCTTATATTGAATTTTCGAAAATTCATTAACATAAAATTACTACTGGTATAAGCTTTCCACTTAGAAATATTTTAATTTCTCATTTTTTCTGAATTATTAATAAATATTAAGCGTCGAATTCGTAGCATACTTGGAAGAAGAAAATTAGTAGACATTTTATGACGTGAGGCGTTACTGTTAATAAATGACGTCTCTACCTTATTATAGTATATCTTTTAAAATAGAATTCAACTTATAACTTTTAATTTCATAATTATTGGGTTTTAGCACTAACCCTTCGATATCTTTTTCGGGGTCTATGGATACTACTAATATTATCAGTGCTATATAACGCGAATTCTTCGTGTGGCTTGTAACATTCATGCAACCTTTGTAACGCGAACACAAAAGTGCGAATTAAAAGTTTTCAGTCCACACCTAAAGTATCATGCATGATACTTTACACACGTCTGGACCTGAATTCATAATTACTAAGTTTGCACACTAAACTGTTTCAAACCCTCGAATATCACAAATTAATGAGGTCAAAATGGCATAGAGCTTACACCAGTTATCATAGTCTAGAACAGAGATTCCCAAAGTGGTCGATATCGGCTTCCCTCGGGGTCGACAATTCAAAGAACGGTCAATCGACCCCTATTGATTAAAACAAGTTTTTATTTGTAACTTTCAAGATACTATATAAGTTGTGTTACGTACGTATTTGTTATAAAAATAACTAATAATTTAGTAGGAAGTATCATTGTTGTACTTTAAAAAACTACAACAATAATACTTATAGGATTTTTAAAGTTATTTGGCTATGGGAGTCTAAGGTATAAGTTCATTTTGGAAAAGGGGTCTCTTGCCTAAAACAGTTTGGGAATCCCTGTTCTAGAACATCAATTTACATAATACAAAAAGGTTTCGTAGATACATATTTTGTCTTGTGATCCATGAAAAGTCTGGCCAATTCGACTATTGTTTATAAAATCAAATAAATCAAATCAAAAATATATATTTACGATTTATAAAAGGTCTAAATATACCTGGGTTCCAAATCCACCATTTTTGATAAAGATTTTAAATTTCGAATACATTATTATAAAATTTCTTCTATCTTGAAGTGGTCCTAACTTATTTTATCTTGTTGTCAACTGACCCCACTTTTTTATACCCATTAAGCCCATTTCCTATATTCAATTACTGGATTTCCATAGGATTTATAGATACAGTAAATAACTTTGCTATGGTAATCTATCTTATATTTACTCAAATATAGGAAGGGGACATAACGTCTGCAATATATATCGTCTTAAAAACTATTTCATGACGATGCTGTTACTGGCCGTCTTTCATCAACAGTGGTTATCGTTGTTGTTTCGCTAGGAAGAACGTTATTTCTAACGTTATTTGTAACGTTATTGATAATGTTATTTGTAAAGGTACTTGTAACGGTATTTGAAATAGTATTTGAACGGCTATTTGTACTATCACTCTCTACATTACTTGTAGTGTTGGGACTAGAACTCTGTGTTGCTAGAGCGGTTGTGATTGGTTGACTGATCGGTTGTGTTGGCGGCTGATAAGCTGGGCAGTGGATACCGACCACCTCTTCGTAACTTGGTGGAGCCATCGCCTCTGAAAGATAAAAGTCATATAATTTAATATACGGGTTCTTGATTAAGATCTTATAAATGTTAAAAAATATTGAATTGAAATTATGGGACATGTATCTATAAATTTCTTTATCTGTTCTACTGATTATGTTTGATAGATGATATTTTGTGACCTACTAAACCGATTTTATTAAGTGTTATAAAAAAATATTTTTAACCAAAAAAACAGACTTCAAAGCTATAACTACATATAGTATGTACAAATTTAAATTAAAAAGTAATATTTAAAATACTTCAAAGCAACAAGCCTTAGAGGACAATCGACAACATTATTGAATATATATATACATATATATATATATTTATTAACAGTTATTTTTACTACCTCTGAAATATTACCAAACAAACAAAAAAAGAATCATCCAAATCTATGCATAACTTGCGGAGTTATCGCGTAACAAAAATACAAAAAAAGACGCAACATACAGACGAATTTAGACATTTTTGAAGTCGTCAAATAGTTGAAATATTTACCATATTTGGGCGGTGGGGGCAAGTTGGCCGGGCTTACGTAGATAGTTGGCTCCGAAGGCGGAAGTGTAGTTTGGGAGCGCGATCCCATATACCCCCGTCTCTGCTGCGGATTGCGAGTCTTTTGCCCTGAAATTAAGAAAAATATTTATTAATTATTATGATTAATTGGAGCGGAGTGAACGAAGCAATCGGTGCGCTCGGCGGTGTTCTACCAAACGCGCCAACGAGCCCATTAAGAAAAACTCAAATGGCATTCATGTTTTTGACCTGATCTCAGCAACAGCTTGGCTGATTTGATTCTTTTTGTCTAAATAAACTTAAGCATATTACTGAGATTTTGTGGAAGCCCAAATTTGCATTTTTGGCTCACACATTTTTTAAAAATACCGAATCTGGCAATGTTAACTTCGCTCCAATAAGCTGCATCGAAACGTTATGGCTAGAGCTACGGCCACTTAATAGTTAAAGTTTTGCGGTTAATATAATATAATATTAAAAGGACGTAATTATTGCTATGGGTCCTAAACCATTAAATTCTAATATTGTGGAACTATGAAACATAGTAGAACTGCGGCATGTTTTGTACATAATAAGTAATAGCTCGCATTCGGGCGCAAGATTTCTGTTCACGCATGCCATAGGATGAGCATGCGTAAACCGTTTTCATTTAAGTCTATTTTTTGATATTCTTCACCGCGCATTAGTTTTGAATGTGTACCGAATGAGTAGAGAATAACTCGTAAACTGAGTTCCCGCACCACTCTTGCTTTACAACAACCGATGAATTTCACTGGTTGATAAGTGCGGGGAATACCCGCATGCAGTTATATCGACCGAGATATAGATCGCCTATCTTCATTAGTGAAAGCCCGTATTCGGGGACTCCCTGCATGCGGTATAAAGACTGAGGTCGTTAGTCCATAGAAGTTTCCTCGGGAAAGGTCGTTTAAACGAAATATTTTAGCATGCTACAATATCATTTACCCCTTTTTTATATAGTGTGATTCTGAAATGGTTGCATTTTAATTTGAATTGACGTAGAATTTTGTGTATAAATTAATAATTCCTCGTTGTTTGAAAAGTACTCAACCAAACGAAGGGGACTTATTTAAAGCTTAGAAATATCATTATGTAGATACATATACCTACATATATTCATAGTCGGTAGCGGATGTACACATTTCCACAGCGATTTTTTTAGTTTAATCGAAACAAAGAAATAAATCTTTTCTCTTTAAGTATATAATATTAGTTGGTTATATAATTGAATTTAATTTTGATTAAACACAAAATTTATGGATACGTTGAGTAAGGATTTTTTTAATAATATTTACTTCAAATTAAAAACAGTTTGTTTTGAATATCTTTATCATTACTTGAGCTTCTGAATTTGTATGACGTCTATAGTTTAAGATAATTACACGTAATCTTTAATAAGTCTTGATAGATACGTTTTTTAATAATATTGTTTGTTTTTATAGATTCCGATAATCCGTGCGAATTTTAGGATTTTCTACAGATTAGATTAAATTCTCTTTATAGGCATACAAATGTCAATAAGAGTGAGTCATTAATTATTTAGTAACTACATGGGACTTATCATGACAAATATTTTTTACAATATTCCCACGAGAATGTAAGTGCGTGCTCCTATTTCACCATGCCTACTGATAATAGAGGACACATCCTTATTCTTTTTTTTCGAAATTTATATATTTTTTATTAATATAGTTAATTACTTCAAGATGTCATGTGAAACATTGTGTAATGGTTGCAGCTCCTTACAAAAATTTTGTAAAACAAAAAACGTGGCAATTAAAAAGTGTGGCGTAGAGTTTATTGCCAGTTCTTCTCGTCCGTTCTACGCCCTTGGTATGAGAACTGGCAGTAAATGTAAAATTAGAAGCATTTAATTTTTATTTTTTATTGACGTTCATAAGACGTGTACATTATGTTACCTAAATGAATAAATTATTTTGTATATGTTATTTGTTGTTTGGTGTCAACAGGCAGCCAGGGGCGGCGTAAGACCTAAATTTATGTGGGCAAGATCATTTTGCGGGGCCCCGAACATCGCGAAAAATGGCTTTTTATGGCAAAATCATTTTTGGGGCGGCTGCGGCTTTTAAGTAATGCATAAATTATCGGGGCGCGAGCCCCCCTGGGTCGCGAGGCCGTAGCAGGTGGCCCACGTCGCCCACGCCTTACGCCGCCACTGTCGGCAGCACAGCATATGCTGTCGCCGACTGTTTAGGTTGCCACACAATTAGTTAGTAAGTTTAATATGTATTAGTAAAATGTGGAGCTTAAATAAAAAGATTTGTTTGTTTGTTTTAAATCCTTGCTACTTCTCGGCAGAAGCAACATTTCGATCTAGTGGTAGAATTGACATTCAAATTCAAAAATCATTTATTCATTTAGGTAACACAATGTACACTTATGAACGTCAATAAAAATACATATTAAATGCTTCTAATTTTACAATTACTGCTAGTTCTCAAATCAAGGGCGTAGAGCGGACGAGAAGAACTGGCAAGAAACTCGCCGCCACTCTTTTTAATCGCCAAGTTTTTGTTTTACAAATGTTTTGTAAGGAGCTGCAACCATTACACCAATCACATGACATATTTAAGTAATTAACTATAATAATCGAAAAATAATATATATAAACGAAAAAATAAAAATAAAAAAAAAAACAAAGATTTGTCCTCTATCAGCACAATGTATGGTGAAATAGGAGCACTCACTTACATTCTCGTGGGAACAACACGCAAATACATAGACGAAATAACTAATATCACCGCATACACGACCTGTCACCACAAGTAGCACCCGTTCACGAGCATGACGCATGGCCAGCCATCGGCCCCCTCGCCATATTTTAGGGAGAGAGACAACCCGACGCATGGACGCCCGACGCATAGTATTAAATGTTGATCGAAGAGTGGTAGCATCAAATTGACAATTCGAAAGTGTTTTGTAAATGTTTATTTGAATAGAATTTTTATTATTATATAGCTACACATAAAGTAATATCTTTAAATGTTACGTTATAGATAACACTTTTGCGGTTGAGAATATGTAAATATTTGAAATATAATATTTTAAAAAAGTATAAATAAATATATTATTTCTAATTTTTAGAATATTTTTTAAAACTAACTTTGAATTCAAACCTAACTAAGGTTTGACGTCATAGTTAAAAAATTGTGAGTACTTTTCAATTATAAAAAATGATTCATTAAAAATATATAGCACGCCCCTGCTTCGTACGGGTGCAATGTCCTATGTTACTCGCTGATAATGTTTAGCTGAATAGTTTTTGAGTTAAATCGTAACAAACAAACGAATTTTCCCAATTTAAGTTTAGATTATTGAAACTAAAAATAATACAGTAATTAGAATTTATATGATATTATTATTTTTATGTGATTTATAGTCAATTGTTTACACTACTTTCGACGAAAAGAAATATATAATACCTATTTTGAGCACTCGTAGTAATACAGATAGGAAAACAGCACACGCGATAAAAACACTTAGAACAACTAAACAGAGCACAAATCTTTGAAATTGTTCCCGAAACACGTCTTCATCCTCACTCACAATATGACTAATTACACTTGTACATTTTACTTCCTCGTTACTCGATGACATAGTTATTTTTGTATATATAAACTTATAGTTGAGATTCACTTCACTAAATACGTCACTATTTAAATTCCAATATTAAGTAATTGATTTTTTTGTCGTAACCAGAAATAACTGCTTAGTAAACATACAACAACGAAATAAATCAAAATAAAGTCAAAATAAAAAGCATCGTACTTTTATACGATAGTGACTTTATCGAATAGATTAGTATAATCAAGTGGGTTATGCATAAATGTAGGTACTTTTTGAGGACAACCCAATTTGTCTAGATTTTTAATCTAGGTTAGTTGTTATGTTTACTGTAAGGTCAATATTATATCATTTTTTGTAAAAAACAAGTCTTTAGGAGCTGTTCTGTGTCAATTTTTCAAGACTCTAATAGCCCTAAACTCAATGGGGTTGTAATGTTTTACTATTGAATTTCTATGGTTACTTTTCATACCCTTCAGACAAACGATGTCAATTAAAGACATGAGTGGATGAAGGGTGCATGATACAATTTGTAAATGATCGAGAAAATGTATTTATTGGCAAAACAGTGTTGTTGCATACTTGTAGATACATATTAACTTTCTTGATTGTTTATTTAATAACTTAATTCGACAAATAAAATAATTATACATAATATATATATGTTGTTATGGAGACATATAACACCTTCACTCAACGTAAAAAATAAAAGCTCTAGAAAACGTTACTCATGTCTTCAATTGTATTATCATCCATACAAGGCAAGACAAGGTAAAAGCAATACAGAGATCATAGGCCGACCAACAAGGGATGCTTAGTGAGAAGATCTCTGAAATGGCGGAGTTGACTTGCAATGAGAATGAATGAGTGAATGAATGAATGAGATTGCAACTGGCGAGAGACATGGATTGTTGACAATATCTTGCATCAAGCTTTTGACATCTATGGCTCCAACCAACTAAGTTGAACACCGTTTGCTGGGCCAAATTAACCCTACACTCCGGGTCCTTTTTATTGAGTTGCAGTATCAACCAGTAACCAGCCATGAAGTTCAAAGGGTTGAATATAGGATTTCCGGCACATATTGAGACAGTAGATGATAAATAAAAGCTTTTAAAAGTAGGAAATTTGTTTGCTCAATTGATCGCGTATGGTTTTATGTGTTCACCAAGATGTGTTTATAAACTTAAGTGATTGTTTTTATGGAAGGGAGTCACATTGAGGTGTACTTAAAAGTATCTCTAACCCTTTCATTACAAAGGTAAAATGAAAGACAAAAACATTTTAAGAAGCCCTCAAATTTTGATTATCGTTTAAGTATTCAGCGGTTGGTCTCATACTTTAGTGAAAATCTGTTAAAATATTGAGAGAAGGAAACATTTTTTCGTAGACATTTCATAGGTTACTCTTAGATCGATTATCCGATTAATTATAAATATATTCAAGCTACATATCTGAAATTATTTCTATCGTGTAATACTTTAACTTTTTAATATTATGAGTTATATTCAAAATCATCTCATATCCTATTTATTATTTCTATACTAATATAATAAAGAGGAAAGATTTGTATTTTTGTATGTATAAACTCAAAAACTACTGGACCAATTTTAAAAAAAAATCCCCAATAGAAAGCTACATTATCAGCGAGTAACATAGGTTATTTTTTGTGTATAGTACTACATTGCACCCGTGTGAAGCCGGGGAGCGATGCTAGTTTAGTTAATAAAGATGCTGTGTTAATACATTAATTGAGACTTGACTCAGCGATATCTCAGGAGATAAATTATTCATTAAAGTGCATATACTACAGTTTAATACGGAAGTATGCAACTAAAGCAATATATTGTGCAAGGTTGGTAATAAATTCGAGTCCTTTCTTAAATTTGAAGATACGATCAGAACTCATCGCCCGTGAACGTATTCTTATCAGTTCTTATCACTATCTCAGTCATGTGATATTATGATGCATTGCGACTCATACTAATAGCATTACCCCGTACCATAATTGTTTATGGAAAATGATAATATCGATAAAAAGATTATTTATCATTGTCTATTTGCGTCAACTCCATGTTGCTGACGACAACTGAAATTAATGATGTCCAGTAGATTTATACCCTAAGCAACACGAAATTGAGTCAGCTATGAGTTACATGTTCAAAATAACCCTAACTTTACTCGGATGAGACTAGAATAGGAAATTGCATGTATTTATTTATATCTTTATTCGTTAGCTTACATCGGTATATAATAGAAAAAAAGATTCAACGGGGGCTTTGTTAATATACTATGTATAACAGTTGCTGGCATAGACATTTACGTCATATTCGCTCTGACCAATGGCGTGGCTTTTCAAATATTTCCCACAGTTTATTTGCACTTTTAAAAATAAAAATAGACACAGAAATGGGTCTGCCCCATGCCCCACTAGGGGACTCGGGAATTCACTTATATGAAAAACGGCATTCGCTAAAAATGGAGTGCCTTCGTCGACCATCTTGCGTTCAATTCAGTCGAATTCTAACAGGCTTCTTGTCATGCCCTTTAATAATTTCTTTAGATAATAGTGAAATCTAAAAGCATAGAGCTATAGCTCCCTTCTGTGTCTGCCGGCCTAGCATGATAACCGTGACAAAATGTAGTCGACTGTTTTCTCGTGTTTTAATCGATTATCTCTTTATTTCTTCCGGTTCTAACAAGACAATTACACTTAAAACTTGACTTAAAATCAAAAATAGATATATTTTTCGAATCTTTTCTATCAAAATTGTCGATATCGAGATATCTTAAATCTTATTTTGTCTTCTCTCGTCCGTGACATATCTCGTGGCGGTCATGCTAGGCCGACTGGAGTCAAAAACATATAGCGGTGAAAGACCCAGGAAAAATGTTGAGTGAGGGACGCTGTCATCCACTTTGGGAAAATAGGATATAGAGATTTTGTTTAAAATATAAGCTGTAAAGATAGACACAAATCAATATCCTGGCCGGCAGACCAACTACGTGATAATGTTATAAAATGAGAAGTAAAATGTGACTTATGATTAATCACAATATTCGGGTAAGTTGTCTATCTGACTGATGATCTGATAAGGCAATAGATAAAAGTAGCGTTACTAGAAATTCTGGCAAGAGGACATGAATAAGCTCAAGTTCATAAAAATAGTAAAAATTAATCATTTATGTGCATGTTAGACACGCCTAATAAATGTTTGTTGAGCTTTCCATTATAATTTAACTACTAAATGTACTCAAAAACCAATCAAAATTGAGTTTCACTTAAAAGTATTGCTGTCACTTTCATTAACATACATAATAAAAGAGACAAGCATTTTCAATATTCCGCCGGTAGCCAACACAAACCTTGTGTAGCTACTCGAATGAAAATAAAAATTGCTTTAAGAATTTTCGTTTAAATTTTAAGACTGAAAGATGTTAGTAAATGTGTCAGATCCGGTGATTCGTACTCACTCTTTACTCGTAGTAACGAAATAAATAAATACTTTAAAGTATAAATCTATTTGGATTATTAAATGTCGCTTAATGAGTTCGATATTATTTTCCTCCAAAATTCACTCTTAAAAAGAATGTTTATTTCAGCTATGCCTATGTCTGTGAGTCTCAATAAATTTCTATTATTTTCACTATGAAGAGAAAATGTCTATGACAGAAACGCAACTGATCCTTTGACATTTCCGTTATTACATCAAATGAACGGAACCTTAAATAAATAAAAATATCAATAACAATACATACGTAAAGTAAGAAGTCGTAACGAGAAGTACAACACAAGCCAAATGACAATAATCAGTATCAACACCATCGTATACCACATAGCCATATCCGAGCTGTTCACGTCATCTCTCTCCTTTGGCGGTTTATCCGTAGAGATTTCATCCGGGAAATCATACCCTGGATATCCGTATATCGGAGACATGCTTTAACACTTGACAAATGTTTGCGAAACAAACAATTTAAGTGATCACTATTTTTTAACACTAATTTACTTAGGAAATGTTTTTAACATTTTCACACAAAGAAACGTTCGGCAACTGAGAGATGTTTTACGAAATATTTCAAGTGGTTCGATAGTAAAGATTATTTCTGATACATTGACATTATCGCTCGCTTCAGACATATTTTTTTATGTTTGAGCAATATATGAAAAATATCTTTAGATATTTATGCTCTCCGGTACTTGTCTCGACTGCGTTGGCTCATAAAGTGTGTTCTAGTATAGTATTTTCTAGTCTAATATATCAACATTAATTATTATTTGTACATTTAATTAATTTAAGTTAACTTCCAATTTTTAATTGTTTAACGGTTTTAACTTAGTGTTAAAACCTTTTGATTTGATATTTCTTTATTTGAATGATGACTTTTTCAAGTGTTTGTAACAGAGATATCATCCGGAAGCATTGATGTTGGACATATCGTCAATATGTCAGTTGCATTGACATAGTATTAAATATGTCAATGATTGTATGAGAAATTATTTTGAAATTGCATACAATGACAGATTGACAATTTGAAATTCGAATGCGTTTTGAAGTTGTTCGTGCAAGACCCTCTGAGGGCTTATCACGAACAACTTGCGAAAAAGTATTCGTATCGTCGAGCTGTATGAAATTTCAAATGATTTCTCATACAACTGACAGATGGACGATTCGAATACTTTCTCGATAGTCATTCTTGCTAGGCCCTCTGATATAGAATTAAAGTAAATATCCAATGGAGTTTTAATGCTAATTTTGGTTAATACTACACAAATAAATTCCCTCCCGGAACATGTTAATTTTGAAAAACAAAACATTGCCCGTAAATAATACGCGATCGATAGCGTTATTACGCTATCGATCGCAGTCTGGAGAGAAATTTAAAACTATATAACAGGTTTTATTTTAAAAAATACTTATGTAAATTATGGCTTGAAAATAATTCTAAAAATATAATAATTGATTCTTACTTGATAAGAAACTTTTTTATTATCTTTGCAACCTGTCAATGTATAAAAGACGGCATTTTGTTTCTTTGCTTTTAATAATGATGCGAAGAATAAAGTTATTTTCATATATTTCCACAGCTTATATTCAATTACGTTTTTTTTATGGAAATAAAGATTTTTACGTATTTAATAAATATTACAATAGCATAATTACCTAATGCTGATATTTTTATGCATAAAATAACGAAGGACATAACGAGCAGAGTGGAAAATACTGAAATGTATACTAATGAACCAGTAGAAGGAGCACTTTGTTGAGGTATTTCACTTGGAGCAATCATGTTTGCACTTTTCACTTAATGATTACTTCTTCACAACACTTTTATTCACTTTCATTCAAAGCAAAAAAAGTGTCTTTGGCTTTTTGTGTTTTTTTTTTGTTTATCAAGCACTAAAATGATATTTAGTGTGAAACAAAAGTTTTGTTTATTTAGACATCACTGTGTTTTTTTTTAATTAAAACATTAGGAGTCACTTCCGTTGTTCCCGTAAAAACACCTAATATCAATAGGAATTTTATGTAAATGATAAATCTTTACATCTCACATTGAAGATAAGATATTTTACGTAATACTAATATCGCTCGTATTAAGGTTCCAAGACTCAAAATTTTCCTAATCTTAAATATAATCTTTTGCACTGAAACTCACCATTATTTCGCGTGCACTAAGATTGGGATGGAACAATATTGTATTTTAAAAATATATTATCTGACAGTATATTATCGAATAAAACAAATCACTATTCAGACCATACTTTTAGATAAATCTACTTGGTACTTGCATCCGATGAAAGGCGCAGTTACTGCCGTGGCCGAATTAACCCATTAGCGCCCAGAGGACACAATTGTGAGATCTGAGTTTGAGCTGTTGTCATGTGATGGACACAAAAAAAAATCTACGGTTCAAAGTTTTCTGGCATAATTTTAACCATCACCATTCGAAAGAGCACACTTGAAAGCACAGGAAACAGTAATTGTTCTCGATTTTTTATATTCGAATTCATCACATGGCAATAACCACAGAACAGAACTTAATTTTCCTGTTCTGTGGCAGTAACTCAAACTTAGATGTCAAAATCACGTTCTCTGGGATAATAAAATTCCATTTAAAAATGGTGATTCCATTTTTTTGCGTTCATTTGGTTTATATGAGAAACCCAAAAAATATACAAGAAAATTATAAATAGAAAGAAATCCTCTACATACGCTTCCGATTCACAAATGAAAGGTTTTGTCACTTCCTGTTCCTGAGTTAGTGTTAGTAGTTCCTAAGTTCGCGTTATTTACCCCTTTTATTTTTATAGAGGGGAATGCATTTGCGCACTGGGTACCCCCCCGCGGGATGTTATGCGGGGGGAGTGTAGGACTCGAGCTCACCCGGTGAATCTCTCTGCTAGTCAGAAAGCTGGGTGAGTAATACCCACTAAACCCCTCTTGACCCTCAGGTCCGCCGATATGAGGTTTTTGGGACGCGTTATTTACCCCTGAGTTACAACAGTTTAGTCAAATTCTATTGATAGTAAATTGATATTGGTGTATTTGTTGCTAAATTTTATAAATTTCATTGCCATGCGAAAATCGGATAAATAGGTATATATATTTCAGAGATATTTCATATTTTAGCCAAAAAAAATATATTAATATCATATTTGCGAATGATGAACGCAGCCAAAAGCTTTCATCAATAATTTTTCATAATTTCTATAAAAAGGTTCTAATATATACTAATATTATAAAGAGGAAAGATTTGTTTGTATGTTTGTTTGTTACGTTTTAACTCAAAATCTACTGGACCTGCTCGCTGATAATGGACCAATAGAAAGCTACATTATCAGCGAGTAACATAGCCTTTTTTTGTATATAGTGCATCTACGCATTGCTAGTAATTAATTATTTTATTTTATTACATTATATTTTACTAGAAATATAAATAATATACCTTCTTAAAAAATATTTTTTTTTCACCCAATTTCACTTCTTATTTTTATTAATTATCTGGGGGCACGGCAGTGCCCCCGCCAAGTCGAGCAAAAAGCGGCACGGCCGTACTATCCTTTTCTCGAAGTAGTTCGGGCCATTTTCGACCCCCTATAACTTCGTTTTTTTTTATATAGCCGTGTCGGCGACTTAGGTTTTATCACCTTATATCAATACGTATATTTTTATTAATCAATAAGTAACGTTTATTTTAATATATCACGTCGGCGATTTAGCTTAGACATTTATAGATTTTTTTAATAGTAATTTAAAGTAAAATATATATGTATAAAGATAACAATGTAAAAGCTATCAGTTTAAAAGAATAAAATAAAACTCAGAATTTAACGAATTTCTATGTAACTACGCTGGGGTGTAACAAGTTGTCAGAACGAAACATTATTTCAAAATAATTGACTAAAATTAATAATTATCGATAATTCATAGATTTTGCATGTTTTTGATGTTTAAATGTTATAGAAAAATCTGATAAATGTAAATACGCAATTTAAACTAGTAAAAACTAATATATCTTGTAGGAATCCAAAAGTTGATTATTTTTATGTCTTAGCACTTTAAACGTAATTTTATGTATGTTGTACTATGTTTATTGAATTTTAACAATATGTAAAAGAAGGGATTCGATACGGACTAATTAGTAGACATAAGAGGTTTTTTATAAGTATTACGATATAAATATTAGAGGCTCGTGAACAGTAATTTTCACTAGAAAGGCGAGTGAAAAAACCCCTTTAAAGGTATTTAAAGATATATAATCCGTATCGAATCCAGCATATAACGGTTTTAATATAATGTACTTACGATGCTCTATAAGATGATGTAAAATATGTAAATGTATAACTGTGTTTTTATGGAAATAAATAATTTAAAAGAAGTGTCAGATAGCGAAAATAACAGTAAAATTTTGGGAAAACGTTTGTAACGGTCGTAGTTCACATCGCGGTATACTGCACGATTCAGGTGAGCTACGACCATCAATATTAAATTATGCATTCGAAATACGAATAATAACAAGTAATAACAAGTGATATCTGAGACGGCTTCAAGTTTAAAAGTGACCAGTAGTTTATTATAATTCCAAGTTTCCTATATTTTCCAAGTTTCCCAGTAACCTTTTCCTTCCCCCTCACCTCACCCTCACCTTTATCCCCCTATCCCATAAACACTGGCAGGACATCCAGGCACATAGCAGGGTGTGCGGGCCGGACAGCACCAGCACTAGAATACGACCTGTCCCGGCAAATTAAGTCGAGGCCACCACCTCCCCAGCGCCGCAGTATCAACTGGTTAGCCCCTTTCGGGGCTTGGGTATTGAACCTTTGATTACTGTCGGTGCGAGGCACCGAGATAAAAGCTGGTCAGCCCTTATCAGGGCTACCGTCATAGACCAGTGGCGGGGTGACACGCGGGCTACGCCCTATCACTCCGCTTCGGCATCCGCCTATCTCGGGAGTCTCTAGGGGGGTGCGTGACATCGTTGTTGGTCCTTCGAGTACGGATCCTGCGTCATGCCAGTGACACGATCGCAGAGGGGTCACCCAGAAGACAGTAGTACCAGCGGAACTTCGGGTACTACGGAGCCTACGAATGCATCTACGGCCTCTACGGAGGCAACACGGACGACGGAGACTACGGACTCCTCAGAAGCCATCACAGCAGCAAGCCAACCAGGTCAGACCATGACAATAGTACCAGCGGGTTCCACCCGGCAAGCTGCATCCATCGCGAGGTCCCGAGCCAGCACGACACGACGGCGGCTCGAGGCCAGAGAAGAATTGGCGCGATTGGAGTTGGAAGAGGCACAGGCAAGGGCACGCCTGGCCAGGTTACGTTTACAGATGGCAGATGAAGCGGATGAAGACTCCGCTATTGAGGATGAAGACGTCGTCGAAGCGCGAGAGGACCACCTGAAGAAGTGGATGGAGTCTTCGGTGGAGGAGCAACCAGTAAAGAAAACCGAAGCTCAATCAGAGGTCCAAATACTCGCGACAGCGCTGAAGGAGGCGCTATCACAAAGTGCGGCGACGGCGCCGCAACCCAAGTATGTACAAGAATTACCAATTTATGAAGGTGACAGCACAGAATGGACGGCGTTTCGGGTCGTGTATGAAGACACGGCTCCGATGTTCTCGGCGGTGCAGAACATGGCACGGCTTCGGAGAGCAATAAAGGGTGCAGCAAGGGAGAGCATCAAGAGCCTCCTGTACTCCGAAGCCAAACCTGCTGAAGTGCTGGACGCATTACGACGGCGCTTCGGGAGGCCCGACGCGCTGGTGCTAGCCGAGCTGGAGAAAATCAAGGCGCTACCCCGGACAACAGAGAACCCGAGGGACATCTGCGTCTTCGCCAGCCAGGTCAACAACAGCGTAGCAGCCATCAAGGGTCTGAAAAGGCCACAGTACCTGCACTCACCGGAGATAGTGAAACTTATCATTGAAAAGCTGCCAACCATATTGAAGTTTAGGTGGTATGACTACACAAAGGCGAGCAATGAAGACTCGTTTGCGAATATTGAATTGGTAAGTGCTTTCCTTAATAATGAAGCAGATATGTGTGGTGCGTTCGCAGCGATCGAGACTCCTAGACCCCAGAGGCAGGGCGCGATCACACGAAGACCCATCAGGCAGACGGCATACAACATGGCAGAAGAACCACGCAGTGTCCAGTGTCCCAGCTGCGAAGGCGCTCACCGGCTTCCTGAATGTCAGCAGTTCGTCAAAGCGGCTGTTGCGGACCGGTGGGACATCGTTAAGAAATTGAACATATGCTTCAAGTGCCTGACCGGGAAACATAGAAAAGAGACGTGTCGAAGACCGCCGTGTAAGGTATGCAAGCGCTGGCATCATAATCTTTTACATGATCATTCACACAGGCCACAACAAGCAACACCGTCACCTACATCGGCATCGGCAGCACCGCCAGCAGCATCAGTCAACACCATCGGAACAACGAAGGCCTTCTTGAAAATGATTCCGGTTGAAGTGTACGGGCCATCCGGCAGTATGAAGATACTGGCGCTGCTGGACGAAGGGTCGACAGTGACCTTGCTTGACGAGGAGGTAGCTGCCAGCATCGGGGCCCGGGGGCCTCACACCAGTCTGTCGATCGAAACTATCGGTGGGCGACTCATGGAAACACAGGGCTCAATGACGCTGGACCTGGAACTGCGTGGAAGCAAGCAATCAAAAAGGGAGGTCATAAAGCAAGTAAGAACTATTAAGAATCTTAAATTAACGCCTCAACTAGTAAACAGAGAGCGACTTAGCCAGTGTAGACATTTGCGCAATATAGTGAACGACATATATCACGAAGGGGAGGCGCCGAAACTATTGATCGGCCAAGATAACTGGGAATACATTGTGTCCCGGAGAGTACGCCGAGGTAAGCCGGGCCAGCCAGTGGCTTCACGGACAAAGCTCGGTTGGGTACTGCACGGCGCCGACAGTAGTAGCCTCACACCCGTTAATTTTATAAATATATGTGCGCATGTTAACACCGAGGAAGAAGAAGTCACTCGTCTGGTAAAAGAGCACTTTGCCATCGAGTCGCTGGGAGTGCAGCCAAGAAGACCTTCCACGGACGCGGAGGGACAAGCTCTGAAGATATTAGATGCCACCAGCAACAGACTCCAGGATGGCAGGTTCGAGGTCGGCTTGCTGTGGAGAAACCAAGAAGTCACGCTGCCAAACAACTATCTGTCAGCGCTGAACAGATATAAGGGAATAGAGAAGAAACTGCAAAAGGACGCTCTTCTACGTAAACAATATGGTGAGCAGATAAATAATTTATTACAGAATGGATACGCAGAAATCGCACCAGCCGACTCGACTTCAACAAAGAAGTGGTACCTGCCTCACTTCCCGGTGGTGCATCCAGTGAAGAAGAAATTAAGAATCGTGTTCGACGCTGCAGCCAAAACCAGCGGAGTCAGCCTCAACGACACGCTGCTACCAGGTCCAGACTTGCTCCAGTCCCTGTTCGGAGTACTGATACGATTCCGACAGGGACCCATCGCGGTGGCAGCGGACATTAAGGAAATGTTCTTACAGGTGAGAATTATTGATTCAGATAGAGATAGTTTAAGGTTCTTGTGGAGAAATGAAATAGACACGCCCGTGAAAGAATACAGAATGACGTCTGTCATTTTTGGCGCTGCGTCCTCACCGTGTACGGCGATCTATATTAAAAACAAGAACGCGCAAGAATTCATGAATCAATTTCCCAAGGCTGTACGTGCTGTAGAAAAGAACCATTATATGGATGATTATTTGCAAAGTTTTCACAGCATGAAGGAGTGTAAGGCGATAATCGAGCAGGTCGACACGATTCACAAGAAAGCTCACTTCGAATTACGAGGTTGGGCATCGAACTTCAAAGAAGTTATCAACACTGAAGGAGTCGAAGAGGTGAACCTAGGAGACAGCGCCGAAGAGAAGACGTTGGGACTCCGATGGCTGACGCGCGGCGACAAGCTGGGATTCCGAAGCCAGTTCAGAAAAGTTCCCGCAGAGGTGGCCCAAGGTATGAAAACCCCAACAAAGAGGCAAGTCACTGCCGCGGTAATGTCAACTTTCGACCCTTTAGGCCTTGTATCACCCATATTGATACAAGGAAAGAAGCTGATCCAGAGCATATGGCGGAGCGGCGTCGGATGGGACGACGCAATAACCGAGGAAGACACCAAGCAGTGGCTGCTTTACCTGGAAGACCTGAAGAAGATTCCAGACATCCAGTTGGCGCGATGCATCTCCCCAACATCCACCGAAGGGGAGCTACATGTGTTTACAGATGCAAGCGAAACGGCGTATGCAGCGACAGTATACTGGCGCACGAGGACTGACGATAAGTTCGAAGTCAACCTCATCGCAGCAAAGACAAGAGTGACGCCGCTGAAACCAGTATCGATGCCAAGGCTGGAGCTACAAGCAGCTCTATTGGGAAGCCGCCTAGCCGACTCTGTTGAGAAAGAACTGGATCTTAACATCGTGAGTAAAACTTATTGGACTGATTCTAGCGTCGTGCTTTCATGGATCAAGACGGACCCGCGCACGTTCAAAACCTTCGTTGCGCATCGTTTAGCGGAAATCGAAGATTTAACGAAGCCACATGAGTGGAGGTGGGTGCCCACTGCAGAGAATCCCGCTGACGACGCAACAAGAGATCTACCAAGGAACTTCGACGCTACGCATCGGTGGTTCAAGGGTCCTGCTTTCCTGAAGAAGAATGAAGACTGCTGGCCGTCTCCGCGAACCTTCCGCAAGCAACCTACGGAAGAAGAAAAAACGCAAGTAGAAAAAACGTATATTTTGTCAAACAATCAGCAAGTAACGCCAGTTCCAGAAAGATTCTCTAGCTGGAAGAAATTATGGAGATCCACGGCTCGAGTACTTCAATTTATCAGTCTCTGTAGAAAGAAAGGAGGCGACGGCGAAGCCAGAATCAAGACGAAGAGGAAATCACGGTTCTTCATGCCAATCGATGAAGAACAACTACAACGCGCTGAAGAATTACTGGTGAGACAGAGCCAAATTGATAGTTTCAGCAAAGACATAGCCTTGATACAAGCAGCAAAGACGCTCGAGGGCTCCAGCAAGCTTAAAAAGCTCGACGTTATGATAAAGGATGGGCTGTTACGACTGCGAGGACGAGCCAACGCTATCAAGGGCATTCATAGCGACTACTTAGCACCTATCATTCTAGAAGCACGAAGCCATGTAGGAAAACTTCTGATTTCAGATTACCATAAGCGATTCAACCATGGCAACCAAGCGACGGTGATGAACGAGATCCGGCAAAGGTACTGGATGATCGGGCTCCGGTCGGTTCTGCGCAGCATCCAGCAGAAGTGTCAACACTGCAAGGCGATGCGTGGCAAGCCTGCTCCACCTCCGATGGGCGATCTACCGCGCGAGAGACTACAACATGGCGCGCATCCCTTCACCTGTACAGGAGTGGACTATTTCGGGCCACTCACAGTCACCGTGGGAAGAAGGAGAGAAAAACGATGGGGCGCTCTGTTCACCTGCCTAACAACCAGGGCAGTCCACATGGAGCTGGTGCCGAGCCTGACAACCGACTCAACCATCATGGCGCTAAGAAGATTCGCTGCGAGAAGAGGTACACCTAAAGTAATTTATTCAGATAACGGCACCAATTTCGTACGAGCTAACAAGGAGCTGCAGGCAGCGCTCAAGACCCTAGAAGAAGACGAGCTCGCAACCGAAGCAGAGAAGATTGGCGTGCGCTGGAAGTTCATTCCACCCGGCGCGCCCAACATGGGAGGTGCATGGGAGCGTATGGTGAGCTCCATTAAAACTGCGCTAAACGCTACGCTTAAAGACCGACATCCGAGGGAAGAGGTTCTCTCCACACTCCTACTAGAAGCTGAGCACATGGTAAACTCAAGACCCCTCACCAACATCGCAGACAACGCTGAGGAAGAAGCGCTGACTCCTAATCACTTCTTAATTGGTAGATCCTGCGGAGCCGCGCGCATCGGTAATTTTTCAGATACGCGACCTGTCGGCAGAGAAGACTGGAAGGCGGTACAGCAACTGGCGGACCACCTGTGGAGAAGATGGCTTCGCGAGTACCTGCCCACGCTGCTACCACGCAAGATCGACGGACGAACAGGATCCGACCTGCAGCCGGGCGATGTGGTCCTCATTGTAGACCGCACTCTCCCACGATGCACCTGGCCACGAGGAAGAATCCAGAAGACCTACCCTGGGCCAGACGGAAGAACACGGATAGTCGACGTGTCAACGAGAGGTGGCGTGCTGCGACGGCCGGCATCGAAGATCGTGCTACTGGTTCCCGCAACGGAGTCGCCGCGACAAGAAGAAGGTGCTGCGCAGAAGGGGAGAATGTCGGCGACTTAGGTTTTATCACCTTATATCAATACGTATATTTTTATTAATCAATAAGTAACGTTTATTTTAATATATCACGTCGGCGATTTAGCTTAGACATTTATAGATTTTTTTAATAGTAATTTAAAGTAAAATATATATGTATAAAGATAACAATGTAAAAGCTATCAGTTTAAAAGAATAAAATAAAACTCAGAATTTAACGAATTTCTATGTAACTACGCTGGGGTGTAACAAGTTGTCAGAACGAAACATTATTTCAAAATAATTGACTAAAATTAATAATTATCGATAATTCATAGATTTTGCATGTTTTTGATGTTTAAATGTTATAGAAAAATCTGATAAATGTAAATACGCAATTTAAACTAGTAAAAACTAATATATCTTGTAGGAATCCAAAAGTTGATTATTTTTATGTCTTAGCACTTTAAACGTAATTTTATGTATGTTGTACTATGTTTATTGAATTTTAACAATATGTAAAAGAAGGGATTCGATACGGACTAATTAGTAGACATAAGAGGTTTTTTATAAGTATTACGATATAAATATTAGAGGCTCGTGAACAGTAATTTTCACTAGAAAGGCGAGTGAAAAAACCCCTTTAAAGGTATTTAAAGATATATAATCCGTATCGAATCCAGCATATAACGGTTTTAATATAATGTACTTACGATGCTCTATAAGATGATGTAAAATATGTAAATGTATAACTGTGTTTTTATGGAAATAAATAATTTAAAAGAAGTGTCAGATAGCGAAAATAACAGTAAAATTTTGGGAAAACGTTTGTAACGGTCGTAGTTCACATCGCGGTATACTGCACGATTCAGGTGAGCTACGACCATCAATATTAAATTATGCATTCGAAATACGAATAATAACAAGTAATAACAAGTGATATCTGAGACGGCTTCAAGTTTAAAAGTGACCAGTAGTTTATTATAATTCCAAGTTTCCTATATTTTCCAAGTTTCCCAGTAACCTTTTCCTTCCCCCTCACCTCACCCTCAACTTTATCCCCCTATCCCATAAACACTGGCAGGACATCCAGGCACATAGCAGGGTGTGCGGGCCGGACAGCACCAGCACTAGAATACGACCTGTCCCGGCAAATTAAGTCGAGGCCACCACCTCCCCAGCGCCGCAGTATCAACTGGTTAGCCCCTTTCGGGGCTTGGGTATTGAACCTTTGATTACTGTCGGTGCGAGGCACCGAGATAAAAGCTGGTCAGCCCTTATCAGGGCTACCGTCATAGACCAGTGGCGGGGTGATACGCGGGCTACGCCCTATCACTTCGCCTCGGCATCCGCCTATCTCGGGAGTCTCTAGGGGGGTGCGTGACAAGCCGAGTCAATCTATTTATTTAAAACATCAAAGATTTTTAATATTGGTATTGATATGATCACTATAAGATGTTGTTAGGTTACCTAATTACGTAATAACTTAAGACAGAAGGATCCTTCAGTAGAGACTGAATAAATTGACCGACTTGGTATTATATGGATCTCACAACTTTTTACGAGAGAACTGAGTTGCAAGACTTGGCTTTTTTTACAATTTATGTTTTTGATGGCATTCATCTTATTTCATCTTAATCAATATTATTTCGCGCCCTCATGATAAAATAGTTGATGGTTAACATGGATAACTAACTGTAATCTAATCTGTGGTTCGTGTGGTTCATCTGTGGTGCTTTTAACATTTAAGGGAAATATTTCATTAATATCTACCTTTATTAATGACATATCTTTAAAGCTTGTCGAGGAAATGATACATTAATTTTAATCTTATCGAAATATGAACTATGATTGGCTAAGCCATTTTGTTATTGTAATAAATGATCTACCTAATAATAATTTAAAATCGCTACTTTTAATCAGTGTAGCGCAAATCTTCGAATAGGATAGAGGCGGAGTAATTTCTGTCTCAATTAATTTAGGTAAATTATTTGTGTGGAGTGACAAGATAAGATAAGAAATGACTATATAAGAGTAAGATTGAGAATTGAGAGTAGCACCAATGAATGAAAAATTGAAAGGTAATTGTTTAGCTTCGTATGGGCATTTTATGAGGAGAGATGAAAAAGATATATCTAAAAATGTTTTAAATATGAAAGTGGATGGGTATAGGGGAAGAGGGACGCCAAAAAAAACATGGATTGACTGTGTGAAGAATTATGTGTTTGAGAGGTGTGACTGATGATATGGCGAGTGAAAGGAGAGAATGGAAAAAGAGAACATACTGCGCCGACCACAAATAAAACGAAACAGAGCAGGAAGAAGATTAATTTAAATAAATGATTTGAACTTTCATAAAGCCTATAAGTCGGTCTGGACTAAAAACGTATTGAATACGTGATGAAAGCGTTTGTGCTAGATACTTTTTTTTGGTAAGTGCGTATAATACGTACTGTGGTAACAAGATATAATTTATATGATGACGTCACAAGTCCTGAATCACGCTTATCAAACAAAAAATATAATTTCTCGAATAAGCTATTTGGACCTACAAGCCAGCCAGTAAAGGTTGAAAATGATTTAAAATGTTGCTTTCTCTACAATACAAAAACGTATAAATATGTGAAAACGCTAATTCAACTTACTGTAATGATTAAATGATATCAAAACCAATAAAACTCCTATAAATATCAACCAAAAAGCCAAACTCGGAAACATTTTACAAAAAATTTAACGCAACAAAAAGCACTTGTACTCAAATATCAGCAATAATATATACAGTTCCTTATGTATAGATAATTGTTAATAAATCTAATCTTTTTTTATCAATAAAAATATAATGATTAATCCGATAAACATAATGGAAAATTATTTTTAGGTACCGTTGATTGGCAAAAATGTATTAAATTCGCATATTTAAAATGGTATCACAAAATGTTTTAACGTCATCGCTTAGACCAAAATTTCAAAAATATTTGTCACAGATATCGTATTTTAATGAATTAATGAATATAATATAAAAAAACTTTCAACTCATGTAAGGTAATAAAGAAATACTATATTGCTCAATAATACTTTGCAATTAGGTAACAGAAATCGAATGACGTCACCACCATTTTGCGATAGCTAAAATGTAATACGTGACGTCACATATTACTTTATGCTAAGGGATCTTCCATAACGTACGTCACACTAATTTCGTGATTTTTGACCCCTCCCCCGTCTTTGTCACAGTTGGTCACATCTGTGAGACCTCCCCTTCCCTATTGTGACGTTACATATTTTGCAATTTTACATATTATATTTATACGGGTAGAGTTGTAAACATTTGTAAGTTTTTCGTTAATCGTTCAAATTTGGCATTTTAACACTTAGATGATATTGTTGATCGAAGCTTAGATGTCTAAGATTTTGAAATGTCACGAAACTTAGGATCCCTCCCAACCCTTGTCATACTATGTCACACTTCTTCGATCCCTCCCTTTTTTATGTCAGATATCGACAGATGAGCATGAGGTTCACTTGATGGTATGTGATACCTCAGCCACAGAACATCAGTCAATGATGCGCTGTCGACCTATATTTTTTTACTTCGAGCATTCGGAAATCCATAAACTGAAACCGAAACGCGCAAAATGCACTTCACGATTTTTCCATCTATGAACGGTGGTTCGTTAGCCGGTCGGAATTTCAATATTCCTCCTACCCGTTCAATGCCCGTATTTACCAGACATGGGGACGACATGCTTACAGAAAATTATAAAAATGTCGTCCCGGTGGGATTCCAAACCACGACCCATCGATGCGCACGGCAGGTGTTCTACCGAACGCGCCAACGAGCCTTACTAATATGATTAATTAACAGGTATTTCTATAAAAAAACATGTCCTCGATTGAAATGTAAGTAGTTGTAACATGCACTTCTCTATATTAGGTAAGTGACGGCTATGGTTAATTATGTACAAGTATTATAAGATAAAAACTAAAATACTATTTTAATCCCTAGGTTATTATCGAGCTTCCTATGCAATATCCGATTGAATTGAACTGGACACTAACGTCAAATGAAAATTTAGGAATGCTGAAATTACAATACCTCATGTCACAATAGGCTATTTCAGACTTGATCGAGTCGACGGTCAATAATGTGCTGTCGACCTACTTTTTACATCGAGCATTCGGAAATCTATAGACTGAAAATGAAACGCGCAATATGCACTTCACGGTAGACACCTTTCGGTTACATTAAAGGGATATTAAGTATTAGAACAAATTTTTATTTGATGGCGAATTGATAGAAAAAAAACATTATTTATTTAAAGGGTATGTATCTCTTAAAAATATCCTAGAGAGCATCGAAGAAAACTTCAAAAATCCCTTGTAAAATAATCTTAGAGCAATAGAATTCTCCGAATGCTCGAAGTAAAAAGTAGATCGACAGCGCATCATTGACTTATGTTCTGTGGCTGGGCTACTACTACCATCAAGTGAATGTCTCGCTTGTCTATCGATATCTAACATAAAAAAGCAGTAATTAAACAGAAACACATTTTAATTCTAAGATGTAGTACTTGTCACCTGTGACGTCAGGTGTCAAGCTAGTATAAAGTCGACGCCACCACTCAAGTTCGACGGTGAAGTTTGGAACTAAACGTGACAACTCCGTCATCTTGTTCTTTGTCAGGAATGCGCGATACGAGTTTATTACGCGCAAAACATTATTTGGAAGTCGAAAACTATCAAATAAGTATGTAAGGGAAAGTTACACTTCTTGCTAACGACATTTTGATATGCGAAAGAGGCGCTGCGGCTTTTGGACTTGAGTGGTGACGTTTTCTACCGGCCTAGCATGACCGCCACGAGATATGTCGCGGACGAGAGAAGACAAACTAAGATGTAAGATATATCGATATATTATATCTCGACATCCACAATTTTGAAAGAAAAGATATCTCAATCGACAAATATATCTATTTTTGATATTAAAAGTCGAGTTTTAAGTGTAATTGTCATGTTAGACTCAAAAGAAATATAGCGATAATCGATTAAAACACGAGAAAACGGTCGACAAAATTTTGTCGTGGTTGTCATCCTAGGCCGGCAGGAATGCGCGATACGAGTTGATTACGCGCAAAACATTATTGGGAAGTCGAAAACTATCAAATAAGGATGTATGGAAAAGTTACACTTCTCGCTAACAACATTTTGACACGCGAAAGAGGCGCCGCAGCTTTAAGACTTGAGTGGTGACGTTTTCTCTGCACTAACTTGTCATAGAATTCGATACGATAGAAATAAAAATGGATGTTGACTCTACACT
This sequence comes from Anthocharis cardamines, assembly GCA_905404175.1. NCBI lineage: Eukaryota > Metazoa > Arthropoda > Insecta > Lepidoptera > Pieridae > Anthocharis > Anthocharis cardamines. The sequence continues at coordinate 1,904,564 of FR989974.1, forward strand.
AGCTTGTCATAGAATTCGAAACGATAGAAATAAAAAAAGACTCACCAAAATATCGTACTAAAATTCCATATAGAATCCAGAATATCATAATATTTAATGCCATAAATATTAGCAAAGAGGTTAGATTAGACATTTTCGGTTCGGCTTACGGAAACGAAATATTAACATATAACATTCGATCGATATTCGTTATCTATAGGTAAAAATTAATAACGATTAGTGATAAGCATTTGTGATATGATTGGTATTCATAATATAAGTGTAAGGTCGGTGTTATATTGAATCGAGGAAGTTATATTTAGGGTTGTGTTATATTTTACGCGCCGGCTTCGCTCGGGTATCTGGGGGCACGGCAGTGAACCCCAGATACCTTTTGACGGGCTCGTTGGCGCGTTCGGTAGAACACCTGCCGTGCGCATCGATGGGTCGTGGGTTCGAATCCCACCGGGAGCACATGCTTATAATTTTCTGTAAGCATGTTTTCCCCACGTCTGGTAACTTCGGGCATTGATCGGGTGGGAGGAATATCTAAATTCCGACCGGGTAACGAACCACCGTTCATAGATGGAAAAGCCGTGAAGTGCATATTGCGCGTTTCGGTTTCAGTCTATGGATTTCCGAATGCTCGAAGTAAAAATTAGGTCGACAGCGCATCATTGATTGATGTTCTGTGGCTGAGGTATCACCTACCATCAAGTGAACCTCATGCTCGTCTGTCGATATCTGACATAAAAAAAAAAAAAAATACCGCCCCAGATACCGATATAGCAACAAGCGGCACGGCTGTACTATCCTTTTCTCATAGTAGTTCAGGCCGTTTTCAACCCCCTTAATCGTTGTGGATAAAACTAGAAGCTTGAATTTTGCCAAGTCAATCTATTTATTTAAAACATTATACATTTTAATATTGATATGGTCACTATAAGATGTTGTTAGGTTAGTTAATTAGGTACGTAATAACTTAAGACAGGCGTTATTTTTTTTGTGATAACTCCTAAGATATTCATTTAAATTATATGGTATAGTACAGATAGCGGCACGAGTCGTGAGCACAGATGAACCGTGGTGGGGATTGAGTACACTCTCGGTCAAAATTATTTGGCACCTTTATTATTTCAATCGGTAATTGAAAATTACATTAATTAATTGATTAAATTGCATTAGTCGCCTCTGCAGTTTGTTAATAAAGTTACATCATGTTTTTCGTAATACGTATTAATTTCATGGAAGAAAACACTGAGAAGATCATTGGTCGGGATTATCTATTTAACATCGAATTCTTTCTGCTCTGCACATTTTGTTTTTAAGGTTTAATCAAATTTAATCAAAAAAAAAAAAACAAAAATACACTAATTAAAAAGTTGCCACTAAAATTGCACTCAAGTGTACGATAGTCGAATGTTACGCGCGGACCCAATAGACGACGAGCATCGACTGCCGAACCAATCACGCTCCACGTCAGCGTAGTTAACGTCATATCGACCAATGAAAATTGTGCTCACGACTCGTGCCGCTATCTGTATATTACAATAATGTCCATGAAATACAGGTAACTAACGTATTAAGGTGATAAGGATTAATACTGTATCCGGCTAAATAGCTTTCCAATTACCGCATTGTACGTGACCATTTTATTAGATTAACTTTTTTATAGATCTGTAAAAGAGCAATATCCAATCATGAATTGTTTTCTTATATCACAAAAGGACTATTTCATTTATATGTGTTATAATGGAAGCCAATAATAAGTTATGCACACGCGAAATCTACTATAATATAAAAATAAGTCGGGTTTTCCTTCCTGACGCTATAACTCCAGAACGCACGAACCGATTTCCACGGTTTTGCATTCATTGGAAAGGTCTCGGGCTGGTGAGGTTTATAGCAAAGAAAATTCAGGAAAAATTTCAACAGAAAAGAGGGAAAATATTTTTTCTTTAAGAATAATTATATAATTTCGAAGCCAAAATTGTGGCAGAACAACGTCTGCGTCCACTAGTTTCATATATACTCAATAACATTGATGTTACATTAAAAAATAAAAGTAAATTAATTGGCATAGTGACACAAACTTTGTCCAATGTCACTATATTTTATAGCTATGAAAATAAAGTGCCTATGTACCTACACCTACTTTTCCAAATAATATTGCAACCAATAAAATGAAAATTTAATAAAATTTTGTTATATATAGTTTTAGTATGGTGAATAAATCTTTATATGAACACTTTAATGATATGCATTTTGATATAATTTCCAATGATAAATAAACGATAACAACAATTATTATTCTTTTTTCGAATTTATGAACTCCTTACACAGTTGCTTATCAAAAACATCACTTGCACTTATTGCCTTCCATAAAATGGCAGGCGCTTTTTATTTGGAGCTAATGTAAATAAAATAGGACATATACTCCTATTAGGAATTTTAAAACAATAGACTATAGATAATTTTGTATCCTTATTTCAATGTATTTTTAATGTGTTATTATGAACATTTGTTGTGTTGACATGTGATGTAAGTGATGAAGGATGAGTGATAAAAAATACGGCTTTGAATTGTTATTTATTTGAGTAGTTATTTTATAATAATTAATATATGTCAATGAGAATAGATAATAACTTATTTTGTTAATCTATCTACGAACTTCTATTACAACTTTAATTGGTTAGTCTATTAAATAAAATTAGATGATGATGAAATTAGATGCTCGGAATTATATAATATTTAATTTTTCCACATTATCTTCATAATAACCCAACAACATACAAATTCAAAACTACAAAGTTTTTATTAAAACCTAGAGGTTACTTTACCAAAAAAAAATTTTTTTTGCTGTGAACTATATTTTTAGGCCAATTACTGTTTTTAACGTGTGATAATGAATTTCATTTTAACATGTGTCATTACCTACACAGTAGATATTGACTATACCTACTTGAATATTTTTCAAATATAAAACCGATTTCTATAAAACAACTTTTATCACAAAATATTCAATTGTTTAAAAAATACTCACACTTTCTCAAGAAACTTCCAAAACAGAACCACAACCATAAGACATACAAACACATAAAAACGATGACTCCGAAAAGAAAACTTGAAATTTCGTCCATTGTTAATAATAATATGTTAAGAGTTCACTTTAGACTCAGTATTATATTTTGCATTTTATCACAATATATAATTAAAATATATCTTAAAATTTAAAATCGAATTCGTTTTAACTGAACATGTCTTGTAAATGAATGGTTATAAATGATAACTGAACACGTCTTGTAATTGTTTTAATTACTTATGCGCCAAGTTGGGGAGCGAGGGGTATATTTGTTAATAATGGTAAAATGTAAAACGGAATTTTAAAAGATAGTATTCAAATATTTGCATAATACCAAGGATGACTAGGCCGCAGTGTTAATATTGAATTCCTAAATAATTAAATTATATTGTTATCATTTTTATTTAAATAATGTTATTTTTGCACGCCCAATATACGGGCAGAATGTTTAGAACTCAACCAAACATGTAGGTACATCTGTAGCCACTACATTCTGGCAAATAAAAGTTTTTGAATTTGAATTTTAGGTATAACGTTTTGAAGCGTCACATTGAAGCGGATTTAACATAACCTTTCGGCAATAATAATAAAAAAAACTATGAGTCAAAAATGAAAATTCGGGTTTTGACAAAACCTCAGTAATTATTAAGTTTATTAAGACACAAAAAACATCAAATAGACCAAGCGGTTACTGAAATCTCAGAAACACAAAGTCGTTCTATGAGGATATGGATCCAATGATATTGCACAATTAGTTTAATTATTTTTCGTTTTTTTTATATAATGTTTGGTAGCCGTAGGTGGATACCGAGATGTTAATAGAAAGACGAAAGACTTGTTAATGATAATATATTTACAATAACGCTATGTATATCAACAAACCTTTGTTCTAAGATTTCAAAAATATAAATTCAATACTTTTATGAGAAAATAATTAGAACGTAATTTGAAAATATGTCTTTAATAAACAGAATATAAATAAATATATTCTAATATTTTTTTTATAATTATTTATAATTATTATTGTCAAAAAAGCGAATTATAATTGAAGAATATCCATGACATAAAGTCAAAGTTTTTAAATGATTTTTATTGAAGTTGGTGATATTAAAATAAGTACCTACTAATACAATATTATTCTAATCAGGTTCTACGGACTGAGATATGTTAAACCACAGAATGTAATATAGCAGGTTATATTACACTTAATATTATATATTATTCATTTAATAAACAGTTTTTTTCAGACTAGCAACTCGCCCCGGCTTCACACGGGTGCAATGTAGTATACACAAAAATTTGCCTGTGTTACTCGCTGATAGTGTAGCTTTCTATTGGTGAATTCTATTTTAATTTTAATTTATAATCATTCCAGTAGTTTTTGAGTTTATTCATAATATACAAAAATACAAATATTCTCCTTTATATTATATATATATTAGGGTTTTTTTTTTCAATTTTTTTTTTTCGGTCCCATAGAGAAATATATTTTTTATAATTTGACATGATTTTCGATAAAAAATTTAAATTACAAAATTTTTATCATTAAATATCTCCGGAAATATTGATTTTAGCGACTTGGTGCTTAGGACCTTTTTTGTAGGAAATTAAAATTCCTATAAGTTTGTTCTTAACATTTTTTCTGTAGCTCTTGTTATTCACGAGATAACTGCGAAAAAACGCGAATTTCATAGAAAAATCAAGTTTAGAGGCCTGTACTACCTCGCCGGTTCGAGTTACGACTTGGCCGCAATGGACACTTTTGTAAAGCATTCAATTTTGAAGAAAACCCGTCCATAGTCGAAGCGATGCTATGAAATGCCACCGAGCTATAGAAATTTAAACATGAAAAGCCAAAGTTTCTGTGTTTTTTTAAGGGGAAATCTTCAAACGCCTGGGTCGAGGTCTTAATATTAATATTAAGGGCCCAAACTTTCAGGGTATTTTTTTTTGGGTACTTGCAACAAAATTTCACGATGGGGCCGAAAAAAAAAATAGTTGAAAAAAAAAAGCACCCTAATATATATTATAATCTTTATAATATTAGTATAGTAAATATAGATAGACTACCTAAATCACAGTATTAAAATATTTTTTTAAAACACATTTAATATTTAATTTTGTGTAGTGTTCTATTTTTTTTACTAGTAGGTACATATTCTCGATTTTTGTTATTTCTTTTCAAATTTTTAATAAGGCTGGATCCGACTAATTTGACTTTTGTATACAAGCGGAAAATAAGCGCAACAGTCATTTCTGACATATCAGCATATGCTGAGTTTGCTTCCATACATCACCCAACTATAATGCCTACTTCATAACAAAAATAATTGAAATGATAATAAATATATCGTTCAATTATATATATTTTTGACTGTATTCGTCTGTGATAACGTAAAAACAAAATAGAAAGAAGTAGGTCGTCTTAATCTGAAGACATTTTAACGAGTTTTAAAACAGCTGTTCATATAAAATACGTATTTAAAAAAAAAAACAATAATAAAGTTTTTTTCCTACTAAGGTTTACCCACGATTTCTCTTGCGGTCGACAGCGCATCATTGACTGATGTTTTGTGGTTGGGGTCACCTACCATCAAGTGAACCTCATCTCATCTCACATAAAAAAAAACATCCTGCTACACCGAAATTTTATTTTACCTATTTTTTTTATGTCAGATATCGACAGACGAGCATGAGGTTCACTTGATGGTAGGTGATACCTCAGCCACAGAACATCAGTAAATGATGCGCTGTCGACCTAATTTTTACTTCGAGCATTCGGAAATCCATAGACTGAAACCGAAACGCGCAATATGCATTTCACGGTTTTTACATCTATGAACGGTGGTTTGTTAGTAACGAACGAATCGTTACCCTGTCGGAATTTAGATATTTCTCCCACCCGATCAATGCCCGAAGTTACCAGACGTGAGGAAAACATGCTTACAGAAAATTATAAGCATGTGCTCCCGGTGGGATTCGAACCCACGACCCATCGATGCGCACGGCAGGTATTCTACCGAACGCGCCAACGAGCCCGTCAAAACTATACTATTTTGTATACATCATTTGAACAAGAAAAGCTTGTATTTGTTTATCTAATCTTTTCAAGTGCAACATCTTTGCAACCACTTTGGTTGTTTTGACGTAAATAATTGTGTATCTACTTTAAAATCATGTGAAAAGACACTTTTGAACGAGATGTTCTGATGCCGGAAGCGTGGTGGATAAGTGCATACACTGTGCATAGGTTTTCAGAATGACTGATTTTAGAATACAAGTGGGCATTTAACTGATACAACAAGTAGTTTGCGCAATTATTGAACTTAATATTGTCTTTTATAAAAACAAGTATCATACATTTACTTAAATGAAATAACTTTTAGCAAATAAAAATGATTTATTCATATTTTTAAACCAAAGTTTCAAGTGCTTTTCAGGAAACGTAGTTACGTGTAATCTGAAAAGTGTCCGAGGGCCTAGCACGAACAACTTGCGAAAAAGTATTCGTAGAGCTTGTATGAAATTTCAAATGATTTCTCATACAACTGACAAATGGACGATTTGAATACTTTTTCGATAGTCGTTCGTGTTAGGCCCTCAGCCTAGCATGACAACCGCGACAAAATTTCGTCGACCGCTTTCTCGTGTTTTAATCGATTATCACATTATTTTTTCCGGGTCTAACATAACACTTACACTTAAAACTCGACTTTTAATATCAAAAATAGTAAGTCAACGTAAAGTATCCTATAGGTTTTGAGTCCCTTGCGAGTGTTAAAATATGCGGAATAAACGGAGCATAATATTTTTATTTCGTCGATTTAGAAGTTTGATTTTCACTGCTGCAAGGGATTGCAGACCTGAGTATTTGATATTAAGAGGGCCCTTCCCAGTTCGACTATCGTCAACGCGAGCATGGTTTAAACGATTTTTGTTTCATGCAGCGCATACCTCTACCGCTAACGAGTGAGTGAGAACGCGATAACATTGAACGAAAAATAGTGTGCTGAAATTTCATAAAACTTGTTCTAGGAAACACGTGTTTTTCAGTATTCTTTACAAGTTTATGAAATATTTTTTTGTAATTTAGAATCTCCATTATATTTGCAAGGTTTCTATCATAACAAAATATTTACTTTCACAATTTATGAGTACATTATGAACGCCCAAAGTTCAGGTTATTTTTTTGCAAAAAAGCTGATTTTTGGAGGCTTATACTGAATTTATTTCTGAAAATTTTGAGATTTTGTTTCGATAGAAACCTAGATATAGTGCACGAGATACCTATTAGTTCAAAAGTTTCAAAGAAAAATCGGTTACATCGCCATAATCACGTACGAGCTTTTGTATGGAAAGTAAGACGGGTTGGGCCCTCTTAATATCAACTTGATACCTAAACGCGTTCCTGAGAAAAAGTGTATTTGCTTAGCTATTTTTTGTTATATTAGAGGAGACAAATGGGCAGGCGGCTCTACTGATGGTAAGTGACTACCGCCGCCCATGGACATCCGCAACACCAGAGGTCTTGAGGATGCGTTGTCGGCCTTTAATGCCTTTTGTGTATAGTACATATGCATTGAACCCGAAGTATTACTAGAGCCTAGAGGTGACATCTAATTTCCAAAAACTTATCATTATTACTCACGTAATATCGCATAGATCCTTATTAAATTCACAACACAATATAAAATTACCAGTAAAATAATACTGGGCACTGAAATTACTAAAATGGTAACCGCTAGCTCCTTTTGTAAACTCATTTGTACGTAAGAATTAGTGTATAACAGACGATAAACCACGCTATAGTAAGAATATCAATATGTTTTACTAGTTTTTATCTGATAGTGTATTATCGTTCTAATGTCATCATTAAATTGCAATTAAATATGTTATTAATAATAATATATTTGACGGACTCGTTGACGCGTTTGAACACCTGCCGTGCGCATCGATGCGTCGTGGGTTCGAATCCCACCGGGACGACATGTTTATAATTTTCTGTAAGCATGTCTTCCACACATCTGGTAACTGCGGGCATTAATCGGGTGGGAGGAATATCGAAATTCCGACCGGGTAACGAACCACCGATCATAGAATGAAGAGCCGTGAAGGTCATATTACGCGTTTCGGTTTCATTCATTGATATGCGTGGCTGAGGTATCACCTACCATCGAGTACACATCATGCTCGTCTGTCGATATCTGACATAAAATAATATATATGTGGAATTCGTCATCAACATAGGACCCTTAAGTTCTGTTGTCATACAACAAATAAAACAGTGGAATCGACGAATCTTTACGTTTCTTTCAAAAGGTATTACCGCCTTTCCAGAACTTTACAGGTAAAAAAGTTTCGGAATTAAGGGGATATGTTGAGAAAAAGGCGGTTTTTCTCTTACGTGTTACTTTTTGAGGATTTGGATTATTGATATGAAAATTTGGGATTTGTTTTTTGACTATACTTAATAGTGTAGCTCAAAAGGAAACATTTTTCAATGAAATAGTCTCAATAGAAAAAAAATGTGAAGTTATGTCTATTTTTATACTTTTTTGGATCCTAAGGCAGATTGCAGATCGACAATTTGGGTGGACTACAAATAATTTTTGAGTTTCATTTCGTCAGCCATTGTTGCATGATTGTATAGCTAGTTTACGATCTCAAATCATGGGCCATATGGTTGCAATAAATGGCCCAGCCATAGATTGAATGTTTTCGAGATGGCCGAGCAATAATTGCCAATAGTACAGCCATACATTGCCAGGACAGTATATCCCGTTTAACCTTTACAATGTTAAATTTTTTGGCGATCGATGTATAAAAACATTTACTCACCAAGCAAATATTGAATCATCACACGATATAGAACGTAACATATCAAAATATTTAAAAACATAAATAGCATATAAGATACTAATTCAGACATTGTTATATTGTTAACTGTAGAATAATATTAACACATACGTACATTGTTTGTTCGATTGTATTTTATCGATCATCTAAATATATTAAAGCCGACTATTATGCTCGATAAGGATTTATCATTTGATAACTAAGTCTATATAAAGAAACAAAGGCTTTCTTATTCCAATGTCTAAAGTAGATATTATGTTTCAATTTCACCTACCGCCTGACATAGAAAATGTTTGGAGCTCTTTTTCATCTAATATATAAAATTCTCGTGTCACAGTTTTCGTTGCCATACTCCTCCGAAACGGCTCGACCGATTCTTACCAAATTTTATATGCGTATTCAGTAGGTCTGAGAATCGGCTACTATCTTTTTCATACCCCTAAGTGATAAGGGTTGTTCACCCTTAAATTTTTTTTTTATTTTTGGAAGATTTTTTTTTTGTTTTTATTTTATTATTATGTGACATTAAAAAATACATACAACCCTAAATTTTTACTTTTTTATCACCAACCCCTGATTTTTACATGGCAAATCAACGATTGCCGGGTCAGCTAGTTTTTGTATAAAAACGTGATTTTGATCTACCTTGAAAAACAAATAAAATGCAATGTATTTTTTTATAAAATAATATAAAAATAATTCATAAATTAATTCAAAATATATACCATATACAGAGATATATATAAAATATACAAACAGCAAAAAAATACAATAAAAAATCATGGTTATAACACATTTTGCAATGTACTTATCTGTATTATTATAGTTAGTTTGTAACATCTCTCGTAACAAAATCCGAAATATAAATTAAAATATTTTTAATAATACGTAATTTTAACATCTATTCGACCTGTTTCTTTAACAATAAGTATTGTTTACCTTTGTAGCAGCTGTTAAATAATATTGTATTTAAAAGACATTGACGTTCTCAATTTATCTTTTATAACGCCTTACTATAAAAATTATCAAAATACTTATATCACGTATTGCTAACATATTTTGGCAGGCGCTTTTTTATTGACGTTTTCTTAATATTTTTTTACCTAAATGAATATATTTGTACAAATGTGAGCCTATCTACGCATATATTTAAATATTAAGTAATTTAATTCACTTAACATAATTGCAGAGAATGTTAAACGAATTATATTTTATTTCGTTTTAATTGAGGTAAGGCCGCATTTAGCTTTAAAATTTGTATTTAATCATAAATACTATATTAAATTACTCAAAATAGCAATTTCGCAGATCATCTGTGAAATGTCCTAAAGAAAATAGTGTTTTTAATATATTAAAAATCATGTTTTAAAAAAAATTGTTCACTTACGTCGTTTCAAAAAACATCCAAAACAGAACCACAACCAAAATAAATATAGACACATAAAAATAAACACTCCGATCATAATAGTTGTAATAAGATCCATTTTATACATTAAATAAGTTCACTTCAGTATAAAAATCATAATAATGGTAGCGTTTCGCAAAACAAAATTATAATCTAATCTTTAATTTTGACATTATCTGAAATTGTTAATGAATTATCGGATTGAAATTCAAAAAGTGCGTCGCGAACGAACGAATGAACGATAACTGAATGATTAGACCGCCTTGTACCCGCTGACACAATTACCAGGAGTTCCTGCTTCAATGCAGCCAAAGAGTACACTAAGTTTTATCTCATTGACAGTCTAAAGAATTCTACAAAAACAAAAGCCAAATTGCAATTCTTATTTTTTTTTTAAAAAATAATTTCATTTTTTTTTTCTGTTTTATCAACAGGGTTTTCCTTGCATTTACGGTAGGAAATTCGGAGCTATATACCTGTGGCCCAAACAATAGAGAGAGAAAAAAAACTTTTAAATTCCAACGAGTAAACAACCATTCCTTTGATATTTTTTATTTCGCTGTTTTACAGTGGCGGCGTAAGACGTGGGCGACGTGGGCCACCGTCTACGGCCTCGCGACCCAAGGGGCCTCGCGCCCCAAAAATTTATGCATGACTTAAGAGTCGCGAACACGCCCAAAAAATTATTTTTCTAAAAAAGAGCCATTTTTTGCGCAGGCAGAGGACCCCGCAAAATAAATCTTGCCCACATAAAATTTAGGTCTTACGCCGCCACTGCTGTTTTACAAACATAATTTGGGGCCAGGGGGCCTCCACTCATCTGTTGCCCCAAGGCCTCAAAATACAGCCCTGAATGGACTTCCGAATATTGAAATAATTTGTCAATAATTTTGAAAACATGTTTTCTCCTTCTATTGAGTAGTTCTATCTTACGATTCTTGTTTAGTTAAGACTTGCATGTTTATTAAGTTATCATGGTTAAATATACTAGGTGCGGCGCAAAGTAGACGTGTTTTCTGTTAATTTTTAAAAAGTGCTCCCTTCACCCCCGCGAGTAAAGAGGACTTCCTCTGATTTTTGATCTCACTCAGCGGTAACTGGCACGGTGACTAACCATACGCAAGTAAGTTTGACTATTGCTTGCAATTTTGGTGTGTGGTTCAAAATATGAGCGTTAAGCGTTCACCACCCGCCCGAAGGGGCTCGTTACCAGATCTGCCGAATATAGCAAAGGACGAGGCTGAAAAACAAATAAGTTTAAGAAAACGCAAGCAACCAGAAGAGACCTGCTGCTGTAATCAAGATCTGCAAGATTTTCGTAAAGATATTACAACTATACTAGATAATTTTGTGACCAACCAGGAAGATACTTTGAAGTTCATGCGTGAGAATATATTTGAAATAAAATCGCAGTTAACTGATATAAAAGTTTCTATACACACTTTAACTACTGAACAAAACTTAATTAAAACACAAATATCTGATCTATCAATAAAAAATATTACTACCGAAAAACAAATACAAACTCTTGAATCAGAAATCATAGAAATAAAACAACATAATATTATACCTAATAATAGATCTTCTTACATTTTCTCTGATGAAAATATTGTGCAAGAAATTCAAGATCGTACAACCAGAATGAAAAACATAATATTGGTAGGAATTCGTGAAAGTAAAGAGACTAATCGCGATCAGGACTATTCATCTGATTTAAAAGAAGTAAATCACATATTAAATGCACTGACTAAAAACTGTCCGGAACCATATAAAATATTTAGACTTGGAAAATATAATTCAAATAGAAATCGAAGCATAAAAGTATGCTTCGAATCACATGAACCAGTTAAATTGCTACTGCGTAACAAAGATAAGCTACCAAGTAACATTAAAATCTTCTCAGACAAAACCCCCGCTCAGCAAAAATATTTTAAAGATTTAAAAGAAGAACTTATTAGAAGAGAAAAAGATGGCGAAGAAGATATCACAATAAAATACATCAGAGGAATTCCAAAAATCGTAAAAAAAATACATCAGTCAAAAAACTAAATTACACTTCACGCAATAGCAGTAATCAAAGGCAGTCTAATGAAATAACATATGAAATCATTGATTTATGCCAGAATGTGCATACCGATAAATCAAGTCTTAATTTTTTCTATACTAATATTAGAAGTATTTGCAAACCAGGCAAATTCGATGAACTTAGGTGTATACTGCACTCTTTTGAAAAATGTATTCATGTTATATTACTAACGGAAACATGGATAAGATCAGAGCAGCAGGCTCAACAATTTCATTTACAAAATTATTCACATTACTACAATATTCGGCCTGATGTTATTGGAGGAGGTGTGTCCATCTATGTCCATAATAATTTAAAGCACTCACTAACAACAGCACTTTATATCAATGGTAATAACTATTTATGGATACACTTATGTAAGCAAGCATTAGATGTGGGAGTGATCTACAAACCTGGTCATTCAAATTTTAATGACTTTCAAGAAAACTATGAGACTCAACTACTGCAAAAAAAAAGAGCAATCGTTTTCGGTGATATGAACATTGATTTACTTACAAAAGACACTAAAACTGAGCAATATGACGCTATGTTGATGGAATCAGGATATAAAATCTTAAACAAAAGAGTTGCTGAATATTGTACAAGGGAAACATCAACAACAAGAACAATCATTGATCATGTTGTAACGAACTTGAAAGAAAATAATTTCCATTTTGCGGTCATTGAGTCTTCTATGTCTGATCATAAAAACATTTATGTTGAAATAAAAAAAGTTCCACCACCGAAAAAACAAAAAAATCAGTATGAAGTAATTGATTATCACACGTTATATAACATGGTAAAGTCCACTAAATTAGATAATCATGAACATGATTTTTTTATTTTAAATGAATATATAAAAAAAATGATAAATAAAAATAAAAAAACTAAATATAAAATCCAAAATCAACCACAAAAAGACTGGATAAATAGGAGAATTATCAGTGATATAAATGAAAGAAATTTAATGTGGCGTAAATTAATTAAAGAGCCGAATAATGAACAATTAAAGTTAAATTTTAAAAATAAAAGTGAAAATGTTACTAGATCTATAAAAAATGTCAAGGATGAATATTTTTACAAGGAATTTCTTAAGTGTACAAATAAACCTAAAAAAATGTGGCAAGTGATAAATACACTTGCAAATAATAAAATTGTAAATAGTTGTGCTCCCCCAAATCTTAGAACAGAAAGCAACTCTGAAGTTAAAGACCCCGTTGAGGTATGTGAAATGTTTAACATATTTTTTTCCAATATTGGCGCACAATTAGCGAGTAAAATACCAAAAAACAATCACGACAATAACACCTATACATTGCCTAAATCATTCCCTAACCCTGATTCAATTAATTTTACTCAATTTTCTCCATGCACAGTCAGTGAAGTAGCTCAAATAATAGATAATTTGGATTCAAACAATAGTACAGGTATTGATGGTATCAGTACAAAAGCTTTAAAATGTATAAAGACACTTATAATACAAAATCTAACTGATTGCTTAAATAAACTATTAACTACAGGTCTTTTTCCGGAAAGTTTAAAGATAGCTAGAGTTACACCATTATACAAGTCGGGATTAAAATCAGACCCAGGAAACTATCGCCCTGTTTCAGTTCTGCCAGTTCTCTCTAAAATATTAGAAAAAATTATTTACAAGAGGCTAAATGACTATCTAACAAAAATCGATTTCATATACGAACATCAATACGGGTTTCGACCAAAATCGAATACACTTAATGCAACTATGGACCTAATTACTAAAATTAGAACAAAAATTGATCAAAAGCAGATAGCACTCGGTATTTTTATTGATTTAAAAAAGGCTTTTGACACAATAAGTCATAATCTATTACTGAAGAAGCTGGAGAGTATTGGCATCAATGGAACAGCGCTGAAAATGTTACATTCATACTTAACGGATAGGTGTCAGGTCGTTAAATTTGGTAATTACCAAAGTACTCCACAACCTTTGACATGCGGAGTTCCCCAGGGCTCTATACTGGGACCCTTATTGTTTCTTGTGTACATAAATAATATACACCAAGCAGGTTTGCAAGGCCAACTTACTCTCTACGCAGACGATACATGCTTATTTTACTTTGGACCTGATCTAAGAAAAAATATTCATTGCGCACAAGAAGACCTTAATATTCTATGTAGGTGGTTCCAATGTAATCTATTAACAATCAATACTTCGAAGACATCATACATCATTTTTAGTGCCAAAAATAAAAAACTGCCTGACCATGATAACTTAAGTATTAACGGACAAATTTTGCAGAAAACTGATCATGAAAAATATCTTGGTTTGATTCTTGACAAAAAATTAAACTGGAATGAACATATTTATCAAATAAAAAAAAAACTTTCATCTCTAGTAGGTGCATTACACAATATTGCTAGATGCATTCCACAAAAAGGTCGAAATTTAATTTATAACAGCTTGGTAAAACCACATCTAATATACCTTATAGAAGTATGGGGCAGTGCTGCAAAAACGAATATAAAACCTATACAAATACTACAAAATAAAATTATAAAAATCTTACATAAGTACGATTATTTGACACCAACTAAACAAATATATAAACAAACTAAATTAATGAACCTTCAACAACTATATACATACAATACATGCATACTTATATATAAAATTCTAAATAAACTAACTCACAGTAGCATTAAATTCACAAATAATAGCAAAACACGGAAATATATTACTCGAAGCGCAGGTCTATTATCCTTACATAACATACGTACAAACTATGGGAGGAATTCTATAACTTTTTCGGGAGCACAACTATATAATAAACTTCCAAAAAGTATAAGAGATGCGACCTCACTGAATATTTTTAAATCCAAACTTAAAACCTATATTTTAGATTAAAGTATATTTTATACATAAATAAAAAAAAAATAATAATATTATAATTTTAATAACAATTACTAGAATATTTTGTAACAAATTAAATATATTAGGAAATGTTTGTCACTTGGACCACAATGTATTGAGTGAGCTCGCGTCGCATCTTAGTAAATATTTTTAGAAATACCCGCACCGGGTTAATAAAATTGTATAATTTTGTAATATTCTCATGTAAGCGATGTATGTCATTATGGGAATAAATAATCTTTAAACCGAAATTTTATTTAAACGAATAATATATCTAAATATCTAAATTCCGACCGGGTAACGAACCACCGTTCATAGATGGAAAAACCGTGAATTGCATATTGCGCGTTTCGGTTTCAGTCTATGGATTTCCGAATGCTCGAAGTAAAAATTAGGTCGACATCATTGACTGATGTTCTGTGGCTGAGGTATCACCTACCATCAAGTGAACCTCATGCTCGTCTGTCGATATCTGACATAAAAAATATATAATATATTGAAACAATGTTCCAGTAACAATACAATGGTGTCCAATTAGCCAAGGAGGCGGATACTGATAAACATAGGAACTCAAATAATGAAGAAATAATCTTAAATCAATATATTTTAAGTAAATAATTATTATGCTTAAGAATTTTAATCAAAACTCAATAATATCCTATACGTATTGTACGATCTAATTTTAGTATGTAGGTAGGTACTATTCTGCCGTCGTAATAAAGAACGTAGTATTTGACAAAATATGAATTTTCCTTTTTTTTTAATTTAAAAATTAGTGCGAATTGTACATACACATTATTTTAACTAAATTTAAATACAATTTGTTAAAAAATACAATAAATAAAAATACAGTTGAAGTTAATAGTCTTTTAAGTCCTTTTACCGTGCTTTACCGTACGACGTCAGTATTCTAATAGTTATTTTAGTTTTTGCCCATGGGCATCAAATAAATTTGCAATAAACTATTTAGTTATATTACGTTTTTTTATGAGGTATATCTTTTCGTTTTTTTGTACTCTTATTTATTATATTTCCCTTTTTTATTAAACAATTGTATAAACAAGTGAAATTAGTTCTTTGTGTATCCTGATTCCTGTGTGAGTATTGGGAAATAAATATATTATCTTTCTTTCTTTCTATTGTTTTATGTTTTATAAAGTTTTATGATAACCTAGTATGTATTTTTATTGTAGTAATGAAAATTCATAAAATGCTAATTCAGCGTAATTATATGCGTATAATTATAATAATAAAGTTAAAAACAATGTAATGTAACGATTTTTGTTATATCAATAAATAAATATAATAATTCTTGCAAAAGAATTACATTTCAGCTCTCTTATCAAAATTTATCAAAATCGGTTCAGCTCTCGGTTAACTGTGAGTATAAAGAGTAAGAATAGTTACACATTGAATACATAATTTTGTTTAATATAAAGCTTCCTTGTATACAAGTGGCTTTATTGTAAAGATAGCGGGTATTAAAAGTAGGGTCAGGTAATTAATTTAATAAGATTTACGATAAACAATTAGCATATTTTTATTTATTTATTGATCTGCAATGTGAAAGAGATTCATCATCATAATATATTTGTCTATCTATTCCGTGATCTCTGCCTACCTCAATGGAAAAGAGGCGTGATGTTTATCTATACTAATATTAAAAAGATTTGTTTATTTGTATGTTTATTGCGGCTTAACTTAAAAACTACTGGACTGATTATAAAAATGCTATCACCAAAAGAAAGCTACTATATCAGCGAGTAACAAAAGCTATATATCATGCTATATCATCTACATTGCACCCGTGCGAAGACGGGGAATGTTACTAGTCTATAATAACATGTTTAACATTTAACATTTCCCAGAAATTTTGAATTTTTCGAGACGGCTGCATTACCTGACTGTGACACGTGACCTTCACGCATTTATGTTAATAAAACAATTATTAAGTGATTGTTGTTTAAATGATATTATTACCCTTTCGAGTGCTGTGAGCCTGATGGGCAGGCGGAAAGGTGACAGCTGTATGAATTGAAATTACACAGAATTTTTACCGAGTTTGTATTGAAGAATACAGATTTTATCAACCTGTCAAAAGTAAGCTAACATTTTTGATTATATACGAGTAAATTTTTAAAATACTTTTTATTGCTGACGCTACTACGCAGGATGCAATTATCCAATTGACATCTGACTCCGTTATTATATCATTCGACCCTACCTTCACTTAATATTATCCATTACTTAAGGTGACACTAGTCGACATTTTTTCCATAGAAATTTCGGGGGGGTATTACTCCACTATTTAGCATCGTACATGCAAAGTTAAACATGATATCGTTTTGTCTCATTATTAATTTTGTCTGTACGGAAACAGAATGGTAAAATAAAAAACCATTAAAAAGTTACGAGCTACCAAAGATTCGTTTTTATTGCCATTTTTTAACACAACTTTGGGCTTAAATTAGTAATAAAAGAAGTATCAAATTTTCAAAACAAAGTCGGTACCGACAAAGCACGATTATCGAAGAATACAATAACTTTTATTTGTAATTGATTTATGCAGTAGTTTTTTCATAAAACTCGATTTTCCAAAGGCTTTTTCGTATTTTTTTAGACGCCCCTTTTACGATGAATTATCGTGCATCTCACTTAATAATGACTGCCCCGGTGCGGTGCGGGAGAACAGCATGCTTTTTGGCCTCGCCCACCAGTGAGTTCGAGCCCGCGACTTGTGCAACCTTAATAAAAATATTTGTATGATGGACATTTTTCAAGCCGTGGAAAGAAACATTGGAATGAAATTGACCCCATAATAGACTCATAGAGGAAGATTGTACAACTACTATTCCAAAGTTGACACTGTTATTATGGCATGTTTACACAAAATATTGTCTTTTATTAACGCGAGTATCACACATAACTTTTATTAAAACGCGATTTAAAAATTTAAAAAGAGTGGCGGCGAGTTTCTTGCCAGTTCTTCTCGTCCGCTCTACGCCCTTGATTTGTGAACTGGTAGTAAAGGTAAAATTAGAAGCATTTAATATGTCATATTAAATGCTTCTAATTTTACCTACATCTATGAAACATCTATGAACGTCAATAAAAAATAATACAATGTATTATTTTTTATTGACGTTCATAGATGTACACCTAAATTAATAGATTATTTTTTAATTTAATTGAATTAAATATGGCAACTTTGTGACATTTCAAATATAAGACAACAGCTGTCATCTTTCAGTCTCCCGCGACCACGGTTGCTGAAAAGCATCCGAAACGTCGGGATAAATAATTTAAACAATATAAATAATAAATCGCGTTTTAATCCGGTATACAGTATTTTATTTCAATGTTTATACAAGGAAAGGTAATAAAGGAAATATTCCCTATTTTACTACGCGATCAAGCAAACTAGTTTTTTTTTAGGGTAACAAACTTAAATACTACATCTGTTATTCCTCAGGTTCTTACCTATACTTTATATCCATATAAAATTTTATCAAAATTGGTAAAGCGATTTGACCGTGATTACGTCACATAGACTGCAGACAGATTTACTATTATAATTATTATTGAATATGAAAACTAATAGCAATATGGGATACAAAGATTGTCTTTAATATATATTTTTTTAAATAATAATAATAATTTACTATAAAACAAATCAGTTATTTTTTATTTTCAAAATCAATATTTTTGCGCCATCTATTGAAAAGTTCTGTAACTACAACCATAAATTCTTTAAATGTTTTAGTTCCATAGTTCAAAAATAGATGACACTATAAAGAATTATTTAGTATCCTTATTTTTTTCAATGGTAGACCATTCACCAACATAATATTATTATTTCAAAAATCTAAACAACTCAATTTTGAGATCATCGAATCAAGAAACTTACAGCCACATATCACCTAATCATACTAATCCTGGAGGCCTATTACGAAAACGAAATACGAAGTTTCGGATGACGGATCGTAAATTTTACTATTATGAATCCGATGATCGACACGTCTTTCGCAATAAGACATTATGTCTTTCGTTTGACATTACTTTGATAGTAAGAATAATCGTAAATAGAATTAAAAATGTTTTCTTAATAAGTTAAAATATGAAGTTGTTTGTTCTTTCGTTTCGATCCGTTCGTTGCGTTCGTTTTTCGTAATAGGCCTACTGGACCGGCCGCGGCGCGGCGTAGCTACTGCCGTCGCGTAGGTATCAATGATATGGGGCCCCGAAACCGGTTCGGCTGGCCCCCACCAAATTTGAGTACAGGGCCCAGCAAGGGTAAGCTACGCCCCTGCCCGCAAGTAAAAATGTGCTCAAAATGTTCACCGATCACTTTCATTCATTACAGAAAGAGCTTAGTGACACTGCTTTATCTGGTTTAGGTTTTAATTTTAATTGTAATTTTCTTCTTAGATTATATTCCTTTTTTTAAATAAAATACTGTATACCGGATTAAAACGCGATTTATTATTTATATTGTTTAAATTATGACGTTTCGGATGCTTTACAGCAACCGTGGTCGCGGGAGACAGAAAGATGACAGTTGTCTGATATTTGAAATGTCACAAAGTTGCCATATTTAATTCAATTAAATTCAAAAATAATCTATTAATTTAGGTAACACAATGTACATCTATGAACGTCAATAAAAAATAATACCTACATATTAAATGCTTCTAATTTTACATTTACTACCAGTTCACAAATCAAGGGCGTAGAGCGGACGAGAAGAACTGGCAAGAAACTCGCCGCCACTCTTTTTAATCGCCAAGTTTTTCTTCTTTGTTTTCATTAGCTGTTAATTATTTAAATTATTGTTAACGCCCACCTTTCTCCTTTTTTAGTTTTATATAATTTCGAACTGGTGACCTGAAAGAGATCGCTGAATTGTAGCGATAAGGCCACCCTTTGCTTTAACAATTCTGTTATGTAGGTCCTTGAATATTTATAATGCTATAAAATTGTTAAATAAATAAATAAAAATATACATAGACCTATAATATATAGACTGTTATACAGATAACATTCGCCCAGAATCGCATGTACACTGTCACATAGAAAAAAAAACTTACGTGCGATATGGATGAATCTAGCTCCATACACCAAAATTAGCGTAACAAGAACACACAATATGAGGAGGCTTGTAAACATTATAGTATTAATTGTTGAACGATTGGAAAGCTAATAACTGCCATCCTAGCTTGGATCCGAGTTCAATGTAACGTTTGATAAGATACATTTGCAATTTCGATAATAATACTATTGTTGGATGCGCTTTTCTTTGTCGGTAAAAAGTTCAACAGAATCTGAAACGTAATTATATTATCTGTATATCTAGCGATCCGTCCCGGCTTCGCACGGTTGCAATGTAGACGTACTATACAAGGATATCTATGTTACTCGCTGATAATGTAGCTTTCTATTGGTGAAAGATTTTTTAAAATTGGTCCAGTATTTTTGAGTTTATTCATAACATACAAAAATACACATCTTTCCTCTAGATAAATAGATTATATTAGAAGTATAGATATAGATTGGTAGAGATACTCGTAGTACTGTGTTTTCTGCAGATGCGAGATATAACTACAAAGTAATTAAAAACGCATTTAATAATGCACAAAATAAATAATAATATTCTGCATGACCGGTGATTTATCTACAAACTAATTAAATAGTGGTACTGGAACATTCTTGGATTTTCATAAAAATCTATTAATTTGAATATCGATTAAAAATACGAGTTATAGGGTTGTCTATAACATTCCTCTTTACAGTTATAATTACCTAATTAGTTAATAATTATACTTTTGGTAATTACATTTTTACAGTACATCGTTACATTATTTCGCACGTAACCAACGTCAAAAAATAGGGAAGAAAAATTGAATATTGGGTATAGGGGAAGAGGGAGGCAAAAAAAACATGGATTGACTGTGTGAAGAATGATGTGTTTGAGAGGTGTGACTGATGATATGGCGAGTGAAAGGAGAGAATGGAAAAAGAGAACATACTGCGCCGACCCCAAATAAAAAAAGGGAACAGGGCAGGAATATGAGGAAAAGGTCAAAGGTAAAGTTGGGAAACATACATGTGCATGGTATGTATGAGTATCTGAGTTCCTAGCAGCTAACACGAACGGTTTGCAAGTATGCGTATCATCAATAACACAGTTATATGAAACTGCATACAAATGACAGGTTGACACAGTATACCCCAGATTGGGGGTGATCTGTGCAGGTTGATTATACAAATACTTCATACTTGATCGTGCTTTGGTTATTTATTGAATTATCTGTCATAAGATATTCCGACATCTATTTATTACGTTTTTATAAATACGTCAGGCGAGATCATCATACGATAATGTTCTGTTTACATTATCGGTCAATAAACATTAAGTTACATAGTTATTGTACTGATTTGTTATTTAGTTATGATATTTTTTTTTTAATTTTACAAAAAATAAGAGTGCTTATTATGTTATGTTAAAATTATTAAAAATAGTTATTATGCAAACCGGTTGCGGTGACTTGGCCAAGACTAAAATGTAGAGTCGTTGTTCCTCAATACTAACATAGACGTTTCCATTTCTATAAGTATTACGAACATAATGTATTTTAAAAAACCCTGTACTTATATTTTGTTGCTGACTGTCCCAAAAATCTGTTAATAGATTACGAGGGGATATATTTAATTTTATTTGTGATCCCCTGAACGGTGGATCAGACCGGAATAGAAAATATTATAAAATAAAACGGATCCTCCAGGGTATCAGATACGGGGTATCCGACCGGAATAACTCTTTCTCAGGAAGATTCAAAATGTGTCGCTCTAATATGTGTATGTTCTTAACAATGTTTAATGGTTTTTCATAAAGCGATGCCTGTCATATAACTACAACAAACATGTAACAACAAAATGGTCATTTTGTTGTTACATGTAAAAAATATATATACGAATGAAAATTCTGAGTTTTTTCCTACGAAAATAACGTTGTAGTGATCACAGTTAAGTGAAAAGTTATTATTTTACTTACATCTTTTTATTACTTTTGTAGCACTTCCAAACTATGAACAGCACTATCAGCACACTCAAAATAATTGGTACTACGACTAATTTAAACGTAACTTGCAATATAATATCTTCTTGATCATTTTGATCCATATTTCTATACCAAAATTAAAATTATTAATACTTTGCCTCTAAAATATATCACGAGAGAGATGTTACTGTTAATTTGACGATTAAAAGACAATATAAAAAAAAAGTCAATTCAGAAAAAATATATTTTTAAAACGCCTTATGTCCGACACGTACTTAGCTGTTTAGAAAGACAAATAATTTGACGAATTACCCTAATTCTTTATCAAACACTCAAATCCACTATTTAGTAGAGAATAAACTTTTCACGTCAGTGTGTTTCTGGATCAAATTTACCCAATTGCCTCGTATCTCTTCCAATATATTTTTATTAGATTATATTCGTTTAGTTATGTCATCTAGGTACAAATACTCGATATTCACTGTGTCACTGTGACAAAATACCAGTTGTTGTAATATCTATTTTATTTACCCAGTCAACCTCTCAATTTCCCGGTTGTGATACAGAAATGGGACTGCCTCATGCCCCACTAGAAGGCCCAGGAAAATGCTTTTTTTCCCCGGTTGTAACCACCAGCCCTCAAAGAAGGTTGTGGTCACAGCCACCCGAAAATCATTTAGTTCTAGAAAGTACCAAGACATCAGAAATATGGAACAAGTATTCTGGTAATGTATAGATGATGCGTTCCGAATCACGCACGATTACGACTTAGCTACAAAAATTGCTAATCAATCGATCATTATCTATCATTGTAATGCTAATGGGTTTGTATCAGTAATGTGTACACGACTTAATAAATATTTAGAAATGTTGTATTACCTATAGATTCTCCTCAGATTAAATAATATAATTTGAGAGGATCTCTTAAATTATATGGGTGGATAAAATATAGAAATTATAACCGGGTTAGGATAGCACATATCAAAATTCGTGTTTATAGATAATAGATGTAATAAATAAATAAATAAATAATACATACATAAAATACCATACTTGAAATAGTTAATTAAAAAAAATATATAAACATAAAATTCTATTGTACTAATATTATAAATGTTTGTGAGCATGTATGGTTGGATGTTTGTTACTCTCATGAAAAAACTACTGAACGGATTTTCATGAAACTTTACAGTATTATTGTTTATACATAAAAATAACATAAAGACTATAATTTATAATGATATTGAGATAATAGGCCAAATTTTAACTGTGAGTGTCAAGTAAGTCGAAAAAATATTGCTATCTGTGAGTTATTTCGGCATGCGGTGCTTAAACCGCTAGAAAAAATAAAAATAATATATGGTAAGATAGTAGTGTATTGTCGTAGTAGAAAAGGCCCAAAAACAGTTAATAATCGAAGTCAAATAGTATGAAAACGGAATTATGTCAGAAAAACGCAAATAATTCGAATTTAATCCACAGACTAATGAAACGTTCACGCAAACATTGTATAGATAAAAACGAGTGTTTTAATGGTTTGATAGTATAAAGATTAACACACGGAAAACCGGGTTAAAGGAATGAACTTTTTATAGCACAAAAAAGTACAAGATGACTCTTTAAGTCTAGAAAATTTCAAATGACACTTATTAGCTACAATTACATGTACAAGAAACATAATATTATTAAATATTTGCCGGAAGTAATAACTTGTAAAATATTAATGTTAAAAAAAGTTTCGGATACAAAAGTTAGTGGATTTAATTTAGAAGATAATAGGTCTCTTCAAATTTTTGCTTAACATTAACCATTCTCGAGATATTGAATTAAACGAGTTTTTAGCGAGAGGGGTCCAGCTGACTGAGAGATTAAAACTTCTTAAACTCCACGTCTTCTGGTAACTTCGGGCATTGATCGGGTGGGAGGAATATCGAAATTCCGACCGGGTAACGAACCACCATTCATAGATGGAAAACCATTCGGTTTCAGTCTATGGATTTCGGAATGTTCGAAGCAAAAAGTAGGTCGACAGAGCATTGACTGATGTGCCTGGCGTGTCACCTACCATCAAGTGAACCTCATGCTCGTCTGTCGATATCTAACATAAAAAAGTGGCATATGCGTTGAATAGAAAAGTATGTGTTTGACACTAGCTTACATAATGTTATCTAAACGAACTTGAACTTCGTAGCGAAGTGTTATCAATCAACGAGCGGTTGTCGCTTGTCTAAGACAATTTGAATTCCAAGACGGTTTGAATCTAGTTTTAAGTCTTCTCAAACTATTTTTTTTTTAATAGAAATTTAACATATTGACAGATTTTGAAGCATTGATTTCGACTTTAATTTGGTAAAAAAAAAAGATATTATATTAGAGGGCTGGCGGCTACAGATTATAACAGAAACTATATTTTCTAAATTCAAAAAATAATACGCGCGGAAATCAAAGAAAGAGCTCAATCATCTGTCAGTTAACAATATAAAGGACAAATGCATTTGTCAGTGTCAAATATGCTTGGTAATTATTATAGATAAAGCTACATTTTCAAAAATTATAAATACTCTTAGGTAATTATGCTCATTTGTATGTGCGCTTTAATCATAGGGTACCTATAAATTGTTTTTTTTTTAATGTTAAATATCGACCGACGAGCATAAGGTTTAATTGACGATAGGTGATACCTACACCACAGAATATCAGTCAATGATGCGCTGTCGACCTACTTTTTACTTCGAGCATTCGGAAATCCGTAGACTCAAACTGAAACGTGCAATATTCACTTCACAGTTTTTCCATCTATGAACGGTGGTTCGTTACCCGGCCGGAATTTCGATATTCCTTCCACCCGATCAATGCCCGAAGTTACCAGACGTGGGGAAGACTTAATTACAGGAAATTATAAACATGTCGTCCCGGTGAGATTCGAACTCACGACCCTTGGTGCGAATGGCAGGTGAACGCGCCAACGAGTCAGTCAAAAAGCAAAACACTTTTAATCGCATGAAAAGTTTCAAAAAAGAAACCTTTGCAAAGGCATAAACACATAATAGGTAAGTGATGAAAATTGATAAAACAGGATAAAAATAGAATGATTCAGTTATATTTAATGCGCCTTTATCTAATAAATAGGACAAACAAGATGAAAACAAAAGAAAAGCTTTCTGTTTATGATAAGAAAACCGACCGTGTTTTCGAGTACTTGTATCATGATAATGTTGAAGGTAAATCCCCCATACTTCAGATGTAAGAGTCACATGATCTTTATCGGAAACAAATTAAGATTACTTAAATGTCATCATACACTAATCTTTGTCACATGAAAAAGGCGTACAAGTGGGATTCAAACATCGTGGAATATACGATGAAAACGATCACATGACAAATTTTTAAGTTTCGAAATGTATTTGAAAATTTGACATTGACATGACATGTTTTTTTGAAGATTTTATGGCCTGGTACATGATTTTTTAAATTTTCGAATAACTGAATATTATAGATAAGAGGTATTTATATACAAAAGTAGCTTACTTAAGAAAAAATAAATATACTACTATAGAAAGCCAAAAGGACGCAGTCTCAGCTTAAGATCATGAATAATTAACAAGGATAAGCTAAAATAACATTATCTTTCAGTCATCGCTATCAGATGCTTCACAGTATGCATTAAGATATAATGGGAATGCAGGACATTATTGTTTTTATATTTTGGACCTGTCTCACAATCAAGTAGGACTCAGGCTAAAGCACACATCAGGTCTTATGTGCTTTGCCAAACCTTTCTTTGTGTATCCAAGAATCAAACCCAGTTTCCTACGATACTCAAAGCATATACTAATGAGTAACGGGTCCTTCTATACCAATATTATAAAAGTGAAGAATTTTTAGTTTGTTTATTACGATTTAACTCGAAAACTACTCGACCGATTTAAAAAATTCTTTCACCAATAGAAAGCTACATTATCAGCGAGTATAGTACATCTACATTGCACCCGTATGAAGCCGTGGCGGTTCGCTAGTAATACATATTATATTTTTACTTCAAAAGTAGAACTCACTTAGTGTAAATTTGAATAAAAATAAATTTGCCTGTTATAGCTTTTAAGCGTACATTCATGTTTAGAACTAATTATTAAGTGCGTATTGCGCTTCATAGATTTGTTATGGACTTGTTTGGATATTATCTCGTGAATAAATCTTCAAACTAAATACCCACCCATGAACAACTTACACACCGCATTAACTGTAATGTTTCAGTAATACATTGCATAACTGTTTGTCATCTTCTCTAAAACAAAGACAGAAAGTTGAAATTCGTTAACATTCCCGGCGAGGTTGTATGACAGCATCGCGATAACAATATTTGTATGTATTAGTATTATCTAAGGCTAAATAATAAACAAGTTTGTAGCGACTTTGAAATCAATTATCGCAAAACAAAAGGCCTTTCTGAGGAGAAACTGTTGGTTCAACGCCTCTGAATTTTATTCATCCTCTTGTCTATGGACAAATCGCCTGTCTGTCCCTGTCATTGAAAATCCCCTTAATCTGTGGATTTTCATAGGCTTTTCGGAATTACTTCTTTTACTTCAAGCATTCTGTAATCCATATTCTGAAACCGAAACGCGTAATGTGCACTTCACGGTTTTTCCATCTTTTTAACCGTCGGAATTTCGATATTCCTCGCACCCGTTCAATGATCGAAGTTACCAGACGTGGGGAAGACATGCTTACAGAAAATTATAAAACGTCATCTCGGTGGAAATCGAACCCACGACCCATCGGAGCGCATGGCAGGTGTTCTACCGAACGCGCCAACGAGCCCGTCAAAATATCAGCGTGGACCACGGCGTCCCTTAAGACCAAGTGAAAATGTGGTCAAGCGCAGATCCAATTCTAAGTTAAAAAAATACTAACTTACTGTGAGCATTGGCATTGTCAATATCCACTCTAATTTTTTTATGCAAATGAGTTTGTTATTTTATAATCAAAAATGGAACAAAAAAATAAAATTTCTCTGTATAGAGATAGCTATAGGGTAGGAGAGTCTCATTTTATTAATTATATTTTGGTTTTCAAAATACTATTGGGTGTTGGGAAACTTTTTTATATACGTGGCAAACGGGCACGTGGCTCACGTGATGGTTAGTGATCACCGCCACCCAAAGCAACATCAGAGGTATTGCAGGACAGAATTTTAAGGAAAATGTAGGGTCATCTCTTGGAAGTTCCTAAGTCGAATCAGTTCGGAAAAATCGCCGACAACAGCTGGTTCCAAAGAGTGATAATAATATAAAAACCGCCGGCGACAGCTGGTTCTTGTTATTGTAATGGTTATTGTAATAATAATAAAAATATATAACGAGGCAATTATTATAAGAATTGGTAATATTCGATGGACCTGTGGTCATGTACAGGTATGTTAATCATGTAAGCGATTTGCTCTGTGACAAAAGAGATTTCAAGTCAAATCAAATTATCATTTATTAATGTAGGTAACACAATGTATACTTATGAACAGTTCTCAAATTAAGGGCGTAGAAGGGACGAGAAGAACTGGCAATAAACTCTGCGCCACTCTTTTTAATCGCCAAGTTTTTTGTTTTACAAAATGTTTGTAAGGAGCTACAACCATTACACCATGACATGTTGAAGTAATTAATTATTATAATAAAAAATAAACGAATAAAAAACGAAGGTTTGTCCTCTATCAGCAGTAGGCATGGTAAAATAGGAGCACGCACTTACTATATCGTGGGAACAACACACAATCGAAATAACTAACATCACCGCATACACGAATTCAAGTCCGACAATCACCACAAGTCACAGATCACCCCCAATAAGTAATCTGTGCCACAAGTTCACAAAACCACAAGTATTACCGAAATATATAATTATATAATTAAGACGAATAAATAATTAAGACTTATTGACTGATGTTATATGGCTGAAGTATCACCTACAATCTTCGTTCAACAATACTGCTCACATAAAAAATAACTCTAATAATAACTGTTAAAGCTTAGAGTTTGAGTAAGCAGTAAGTAAATATTTAAAAAAAAACAATATCACATAGATACCTATTCTTTCAAACCTTCATAAAAACCTGCCAAAATCTTTAAAGCAAATACACATTAAGCATTGCAGATAAAGTGATTTAATATTTGTGATAAATATTTTATCTCGACAAACTATCAAAAGCTATGAAGGCGTATAAGATAAGAATACTAATTGAAAAATAAAATACTTATATTAATAATAATAATAATTATTTAAACACGGATTTGATAATAAAAACAAGAAAGCTAAATGGAAATGGATAGGACATATCGTTGCCTCCCACTAGACAATCTCCAAAGATAGAGAAATAGAACAAACAAGAACAGAATAGTACCCCGAATGGAAAAGACAAGGGAAGATGGGTTAAAAGATGGGAAGACGATCTACCAAAGGTATGGATAGGAGCACTGGATTGCAATGAGTGGAGGAAGATAGAGGAGGCCTATGACACCAATATCAGTATCGATCCGCCCCGGCTTCGCACGGAAACAATGTAGATGTACTATATACAAAAAAACCTATGTTAGTCGCCGATAATGTAGCTTTCTATTGGTGAAATAATTTTTGAAATCGCTCGAGTAGTTTTTGAGTTAAATACAAACAAACAAATCTTTATAATGTTATTTTAGATATGTCAAACCCGGTGGTATTTGAACTGACATAACGCAAGAAACATAAAAAAGGAAACTTATTATTTCTACTAATAGTATAAAATGTAGAATTGTTCAAGTTATATTATTTTCCGTTAAATGTTTCGTTTCATGTATGCATACATAAATAGTGTCACATTGCCTTTATTAAAAAAGTTATAAGCGTAATTATAAAAAAACTACCACTAAAATACCATTGATAAACCAAGTTCAATTCGCAAGTAGTTCTTAGTCTGGGGGCCTAGCACGAACGACTATCGACAAAGTATTCGAATCTTGTCTTTTAGTAACGCGAGTAACACACATTTAAATAACATACTGTATACCGGATTAAAACGCAATTTATTATTTATATTGTTTAAATAATTTAAATAAAATATCTAAATAATTTAAATAATAAATCGCGTTTAATCCGGTATACAGTATTTTATTTAAAAGTATTCGAATCGTCAAACTGTCAGTTGTATGAATAATCATTTGAAATTTCATACAAATGACAGTTCAATGATACGAATACTCTTTCGATACTTGTTCGTGCTCACCCCTCTGGCTTCTTTTCTGAAGAGGATAATGAATTGTCTAAATCTAGCCTTCTATGATCTATCATAATATTATATTGGAAATCATTAATATGCATCGCATGCGATCAGTGTTGCGCAATTTGGCAATCACTAGATTCTATGTCAAGGATACTAACATACTACGTAGATTGCATTTTTATAATTATTCAGATACAATAACTGATTTGGAGGTTCTATCCTCAGATTCCATGCCTGGTAAGCAATAGTAAGACAGGTAAGGCACATGATCTGGGTTTCGCGTTGGTTTCCTAATGGGTTTCATGCGCTTATATTATAAATGGGAAAGTTTGTGAGTATGTTTGTTACTTTTTCACACAACAACTACTGAACGGATTTTGATGAAACTTTTCAGTATTATTTTGAATACATCAGAATGACATGTTGGCTTAATTATAAAGATGCGTACGGCGCATAAACCGGTTACACGAAAAAAAATGGGCTATGAGTGTATTGCAGTAAGTAAAATAATGTCCTAAAGAGAGATAAAAATCGAAATCTGCGCGGATAAAGTCACGGGTAGAAGCTAGTTTTCTATAAAAAAATCTAAAATCTGACTACTTCAAGCGTTAAAAGGGTGGGGAAAATATCGCAATTTCATTCAAGTAAGGGTCAAGGGACCATCGTTCATAAATAGAAACGCCGTGAATTTTCATATATAATACCACAAGAGCTTTAAAATTATCGGGTATTTCCCGATAGGTTCGTTGCAAACAAATGAAGCTTCGCGCTCGTGATTTTTTAACCTGAAAAACTTGACGACTTTATTTGTTTGCAGGGAACCTTGAGGGAAATGCCAGATAATTTTGAAGCTCGTGTGGTTTTCGGGGGATTATTTTTCCGTCCCAAATGTCGGCCAATAGAATTGCACCATGAGACGTCACGTGGTACAACCTTTAAATTTTCAAAAAATTATCAGTATAATACCATGTAGGTTGTACCACGTGACGTCGAATGGTGCAATTCTATTGGTCGATATTTGGGTCGGAAAAATAATCAGTAGAATTTCTGAATTTAAATAAATTTTCGTTTTAATCCGGTATACAGTATTTTATTTAAATGTGTGAAACTCGCGTTAATAAAAGACAATATTAGAATTTCCGAATGTTGGAACTAAAATTAAAGCAGGAAAATAGAGAGAGGATAACCATATTATGATTGTACTCAAATAGTAGTTATATAACCTAAAACATATTAACTCGATAATTTTAATTTGTAAGTATAAATATCAGTGTGTGACAAATATAAATAATAAAAGTATATAATAAAAAGTCTTTAGTTTTAAAATAAAAGTAATAGTAAAATATTTCGACAACGTATCACAGATTATGGCACTGCAGATAAATAGGAGAAAAAATTATTAAGATGTACTTAATTAAGATATCAAAAAAAAACACGATATTCTTTCGAAAACTAATTAATTAATAAACAATATAATTTTTAATTATCGTTATCAATTTTCTTTGTACGATTATTTAAAAGGTTATTGACCTCTTAATTGGGGAGAATAACATTAAATTGACGAATTGAGGACTGTTGCAAATTTATGTAAAAAGGTAAAATATTACCTGATATGTATGTAATTAATGTTGACTTACCTTTACTTTTGTATAGAACGAAGATTAATCTCACGAATATAATAAGTATTAATATAAAAACTGGTAAAAGTCCCAAAATTCTTCCAGCGTTTGACTTTGGAGCATGCGAAACTGTAGTCTCTTGCGAACTGTCTTCAAGAAAAGTTTCACTTAATGCATTCATTTTTAAAATGAACGATTTTCAATTTTTTTTTTAATTGTTCTATATTTAAAGAGATCAAAGTCAATGATTTATTAAAAAATAGCGTTCGTTTTTTGAATAATTTTACCACAATTTCTATTTTCAAATTTCGCGACAAAACTGTTCTACACAATCTGTAGCCCTAGTATGAGTTTTGATAGTTAACGAAAACTTTTATAGTTTTCGTTTCGTTCCATACATTTTTATTCAGCGCCCCTTGCGGTTACTATCATGAACTAAAAACGCTACCATAAGTTTTGACATAATCGTATATCGTTAAACGAAAATAGTTTTCGAATAGTTTCGCGTTGTTTTTGCAAATTTGGCAGTATGAGTTACACATTTGACGACTCGACCGTAGTAATCGTCAACGAAAACGATCAATCGTGTAGTTTTCTTACACGACGGATAAATTTCAGTGAGACGAACAAAACATTCTTGAAATTATGACTCCGTGTAGGTTTTTCGCTTAGAAAATAATTGTGAAAGCTGCAGAAAGTGATCTTCGAAACGAATAATAAATTTCTCTCGTTAAAGAAGAAATTTTAATTATAACCCATTGACTTATATGTATATATATATAAGTCAATGTTATAACCAAACAAAGATATAGTATGTATGTACTTTGTGCAAAGATATCGGCTATCAAAAGACGCCTTTGATTTTCTTTGCGAAATTTTAGAAATACACATGGACCTACGAGGCTCTCTAAGAGTTTCATTGCATAACAAACTAAGTATGTACATTGTTATTATGAATAATTTATCTTGTCTTTAAACCTAACCTATCTTTCATATTATTTATTACACTATTTCTCTTTAAGGTGCTGTGTGACTTTTTACGCCAAAGGCGATTATCAGAGGGTGGTGAGATTGACTAATTATCTTTCTCAGGAGGAAGTTAGCCTGTATGTGAGTGAATTCATGGGACAGACACTTAGGCATCCGGATTAATGAGAATAAAATATTGTGATTCCTTTCTACAACTGAAGCCAGGTATAAAACAAGCAAAATTAAGTTGAATTATATACTTTTTAGGTGCTAACAAATTACTTCTAAACTACAAAAGTAACATCTATACATCTACATACTATCTATTGAATTTATCATCACTGTTAAAAATTATTAGCTTTTCTTGATTATTTATTTAATAACTAAATTTGACACATAAAATAATTATACATGGAGACATAACATCTTTACTCAATGTAAAAAATATAAGTTCTAAAAATGTTACATAGCTCCTTTCATCCATTGTCTTCAAATGTAATTTATGGAGTGAAACTTGTTTAAATCTTTATATATACATAATATTAGGTAATAACTTGATATTCTAATCTTGTCATGTGACAAAAATTTAGTTATAATATATTCATATTCAATTATTTTTATGGAAAGAAATCTAAGATCTATTATTATCATGATGAATCATTTATTTGGGGAAAAAGCCTCTTTAATGTATACATACAATGACTGCATTCAATTGGGGAAAGAGTCTGATTTTAGATAAATTAAGACTTAGGTATATTTAATTATTATTATTAAAATATTGTTTTTGTTTTACAGTTCATCAAGAATTTCATCAGATGGAAATTCCAGCATTAGATAATTCATCATCATTAAAACTGGGATGCTAATAGTTAATATGCAATTGTGCAAAAAAAAGTGGCCAATAGTATATTTAGACCAGAATGAAGACTAAACCTTATACAATAGTCAATTAAAATATATTTATATCACTTGTCTAAATAAAAAGAAACAATTGAATTTATACTTGTTTTAATTGATTTACTAGGAAAATTACAAACAATATAAGAAAGATCCACTGCCTATATTCACAGGCTGATATCACACATAATACATATTTTTTTCTTCATACGAGAAATCATTTTCCACTTCATTCTTTGTTATTCTTGGAATATGCAACTAGCTTTTATCTGCAAGCTTTCAAATTCAGTAGTGGAAAAGAGTGAATTGGCTGCAAGAGCCAGGTTGATTCCACTCTTCCCCTGTTTGAAAGCAATCAGGTAAATATAGAGAACATATTATACACAACAATAAGAGATAGTATTTTTAATGTAACATTTGTTGCTACTATGTAAAACATCATATTTTAAAATTCAATATTTGCAAAACATTCTCCATCAAGAAGTTGCAATTACGACTTCTAAACAATAAGAATTCATCATCACTGTTAAAAAGTTAGAAGTCTACAAATATGTTGTCTTCAAAGAAATAGATTATATTTAAAAAGGATAGTTGTGAAGTAAAAGTAAAAAAACCTATCATAACATAGACTAACTAAAAACACACTTTAGTTTTACAATTTACATAATATTCCCGCAGTTGCGGAGTGTGTAAATGTCTGCCACTTTAGATTATTCAAGCCAAACTTTGCCCTAGAACTTATTTTTATTGCAGGAAGTATAGTCATCTATACTTCAATAAATATATGAGTATTAAATGTCCAAATAGTAGGGGAGAGGGGGGCAGTTTTGAATTATTGGATTTATGAACGCATTTTTTATTTTTGAAGTTATACTTCTTTTGGCGCGTTTGGATGAGAGTGAATTCATGACCTGCGCGCGCTCTATTTCCCAAAAAACGACATGATGAAGTTGGCTACAGAATAGAAGTTATACTTCTTTTGGCGCCTTTGGATGAGAGTGAATTCATGACCTGCGCGCGCGCGATGTCCCAAAAAAAACGACATGATGAAGTTGGCTACAGAATAGAATATGATTGATTTTAACATTTTTCTTCGATATTTACTGCAGTTTTGTTTTTGAAAATTTTTCTTCAGACGCCAAAGAAGTATGGTATTGGGGCAAATTTGAATAAAATCACTGGGGCACTTAAATAAAATTAAAAATATAACTTCTTACTTGTCAAAATAAAAAGTACCAATTTAATTTATACTTGTTTTAATTGATTTACTAGAAAAATTACAAACACTATCATAAAGGTCCACAGTCTATACTATTTTATTATTCTATATTCACAGGCTGATATGACACATTATACATTTTTTTCTTCAGATGAGAAATCATTTTCCATTTATTATTTGTTATACTTGGAAAATGCAACTAGCTTTCATCTGCAAGCTTCCAAAATCAGGCCTCTACTTCCTCAGGAGAGTAATTTTCAAATCATGCGATGCAATGCCAATCTCCAATATTTCAGAGGAGGGGAAAAGAGCAGATTGGCTGCTACCGCCAAGTTTATTCCACTCTTCACTGCTGGAAAGCAATCAATAAAATAAATATAAGTAAAATATACACACAAAAATTAGTAATAGTGTTTCTAATGTAATATAATATGTTGTTTAATTATATAATACAGAGCACCATTTTTCAAAATTCAATATTTTCAAAACATGCTCCATCATAAAGTTGCTATTAAACACTTGCAATTACATCAAAATGAAATGAAAAGGAACTAATGCTATTAAACACTTGCAATTACATCCAAATCCACTCTGAACTTTTTTGTCTGTACATAATTAATATAAAATTTCTATCATGATTTTGATTGCATCCTCGTATTGAGAGTATTTTGCAACTATTTTGTCAAAATATTCCATTGTAAAGATGTTGCCCACATTATAATTCTCGTTTTATTTGACAATGAATTCCAAATCATAAAAACTTATTAACTTTTATTTGAATCGATTGTATCTAAATTAAGCACCCCGGATAATTCCTCCCACTTGCGTATCGCCTATCTACTAGTCTCCCGCTTTGGGCCGTACACAGATTTGTTTAAATTACTTTTTCTGTGAAATTATTGGAACTATGTTTACAATTTAGGTTATATTCTATGTTATACAATAAACTGCTTCTTACCTTTCCATAAAGTCCGTCATCACTTCAAATGGCTGGAAATTGTGTGATTAGACATCATTTTATCTTTTCTTATTCTTTTTTACGTATTGGAAATGAATTAATATTAAACTATGAAATTAATAAAGAATACGATATTTAAAACGTCAAAAATGACAATATTAGCTATCTCTTTGTTTTTTAAGTGTATGAAAGAGATAGAATATTAAGCCTGAAGTTGGTTCGATCGAGCTAAACGATCGTCGATATAGTTTTAACGTTGAACGAAACGTTGACACTTATACTACAACGAGTTTTAAAACTGACAGTTTCATCGAGCTCACGAAAACTTTTTTCGTTAGCTCGATTGCAAACTCATACTAGGGCTACTGTATTATGCACACATTTGTTAACTTCGCGCGCGTTTTCTGAACTGCGTGTGTCAAAGGCTTTCAAGACGTTGGCGTTACGGAGATAGTACTGTGGATTTCGGTGATTTAGATCTTATCTTAATAGCACTATAGTCGATTTTTGCAAAAATGTTTTAATTGATCGAGATCGTGGTTTAGTAAATGTATTATCAGATAATATAATCGTTATGTATGTCAGTCGTGTTTTTTCACGAAAACATTTTGAGGGATTTGAAAAAAGAACGATAAATAATTATTTTATTTGCAAGATACCATAACAAACTGCAATACAAAAAAAAAACTCTGTAAAATTTTTAATCATTTTAAATACATAAGGTAATGGTATTAAAATAATACGTAAATATTTTACTGTCTTGCAGAACTACTCTAAAGTTATCACCGACGGATTTTCTGAACCTACTTGGAAACCTTCAAGAACAAATCTTATTCCCATTTATAAGGCCTGCAACGCATCTTCAAGGCCTCTGGATATACAGGTAAGCCTTTCTCCTATTAAAAGAGCGACCTTAGTACTTTTACTTACTTTTAATAGCTTTAGAATTGTTGCAACCCATATGCTGCGAATCATAGGTGATCTATCTATGATTAAATGAACCTTATCTATCATTCTCTTAAAAAAAACATTGTTATGATAAATTGTGATTAATAAATCACGTAACTAGTATATATATACCTTTTGCTTTTATAGTATATAGCGATCCGCCCCGGCTTCACATGGGCGCAAATAAACGCAATGTAGATGTTCACAGAAAAGAAATCTATGTTACTCGCTGATAATGTAGCCAATAACATATGTATATTGGTGTATTGAGTTAAATAATTTTTAAAATCGGTCTAGTAGTTTTGGAGTTAAATCGTAACAAACAAACAATCAAACAAATCTTTCCTAGAATAAATTCTCTTATTTTTTGTACAATAAAAATATCACATCTGCTGGTAATTCCACGTAATACTATTGTAGGAGCTTCAATATAAAATATCGATATTGTTTTAAAATAATTATATAATTTAAATTTCAATACATATTATTTAAATTATTTATACCGACGATTCGGATGCTTTTCAGCAACCGTAGTCACGGGCAGACAGGTTTAATCCGGTATACAGTATTTTATTTAAATGTGTGATACTCTCGTTAATAAAATACAATAGAATTATATAATATAGTAACACATCACGTGAACCTATTCGTTTAGTCAGCGCATGCCGATAAAGCCCCAAAATACTTTTTATCATATTATGCCATGCAAAAAATAGCCTATGTGTAACATCGATTTAGTATTTCTAGACATTACACTTCAAACAATATAATACTAGCAACACGCCCCGGCTTCACACGGGTGCAATGTTGATGTACTATACACACTTTGTTACTCGCATGTTTTTTTGGCCTCCATCTTCCCCTACACATTCATATTCAAAACATTTTTAGATACATGTTTCTCATCTCTCCTCATAACATATCCATACCAAGCCAAACGATTACCTTTAAATTTTTCATTCACTGGCGCTACTCTCAAACTTCCTCTAAGTATTATTATATTATTTTATCTTAATTTGTTTTCTTGTTTTTTTATATTTATTATCTTAGATTTTGAGGTTAGTACGAAGACTGATATTATGAAATATTATGTGAAGTCAGGAAATAAACTTATGTTTTACTAAGAACGGATTAAAATTTCAAGGTAGGTTCTGTCATAATCTATCACTGTGCACTTACATAAGTTTGACGGTCATGATAGATAGTTCATCTACCTTGCGTTGTCACACAAGTGTAACTACAAGTGGGAATCCCGACGAAACTATAAATCTACCATATAAAAATAAGTCGGGTTTTCCTTCCTGACGCTATAACTCCAGAACGCACGAACCAATTTCCACGGTTTTGCATTCGTTGGAAAGGTCTCGGGCTCCGTGAGGTTCATAGCAAAGAAAATAATTATATAATTTCGAAGCCAAAATTGTGGCAGAACAACGTCTGCGGGGTCTACTAGTTATATAATATAATAGAAGTGGGAAAATTGCAATATTTTGGCAGGACAATGCCTGTCGGGTCTGCTAGTATTCATAAAAAGCTTAGTTCACTATTTAAGTAAATTCAAATTCAAAAGTCATTTATTCATTTAGGTAATACAATATTATGAACATCAATAAAAATACATATTAAATGCTTCTAATTTTACATTTACTGCCATTTCTCAAATCAAGGGCGGACGAGAACTGGCAATAAACACTCCGCCACTCTTTTTAATCGCCAAGTTTTTGTTTTACAAATGTTTTTTAAGGAGCTGCAACCATTACACCATGTTCCACATGACATCTTTAAGTAATTAACTATAATAATTAAATATATATATATATATATATATATATATATATATATATATATATATATACGAAAAAATAAAAAAAACAAAGAATTGTCCTCTATCAGCAGAAGGCATGGTGAAATAGTAGCACGCACTTTTCTCGTGGGAACAACACGCATGCAATTAAATGTAATTATATTTACATACTATAACATATATAATATTGTAGTATATGATCAATGTTATTAATTAATGTTTCTGTTTAAAAAAAATGAATTGCACATTGAGATAATACACCAATGCAATATCTAAATATTTTCTTCTTAAAACCTTATAAGTGAGTATTATTAGAACTAACCAATCAATGACTAATGATATTAATTTCCAAGGCTTCTGATTAGGTAACATGTCGCAATAAAACTACATCTAGTTTAGTTAATATATTCAAGTCTAGTGTTCTTAGCGAAACATTAAAATTATTCAGGTGTATTCTATATCTCTATGATTTTCAATTCATATCCAGTGATTTTCCTTATTTTTTCAAGTTCTGAAGTAGGTATTTCCACGCCCCTTTCCCATCGGGGTAGGCAGAGATCACGGTATTACATATTATGCTCCGATCCTTACATACCACTTTCGCTTCTTCTACTTTCATCAATGTTTTCATACACACTCGACGGTTACGAGTACTTTTGACCTGGCCCTTTTGAAGAACGTCCCCGTGATTCCGTGGTCTCTGCCTACCCCAATGGGAAAGAGGCGTGATGTATATATGTATGTACGAAGTATTTCTCAGCTATAATAATAGCTAATTAATAAATTATCCTGGTAAGAATGTCTTATTAATTACTTTTTTCAATTTATTAAATAAATTAAAATCGTCATTTTTGTCGGGCTCGTTGGCGCGTTCGGTAGAACACAAGCTGCCGTGCGCACCGATGGGTCGTGGGTTCGAATCCCACTAGGACAACATGCTTATAATTTTTTTTCTTCCTCACGTTTGGTAATTTCGGTATCGGGTGGGAGAAATATCGAAATGCCGACTGGGAACCTACCGTTCATAGATGGAAAATCCATGAAGTGCATATTGCGCGTTTCAGTCTATGGATTTCCGAATGCTCGAAGTAAAAAGTAGGATGACAGCGCATCATTGACTGATGTTCTGTGGCTGAGGTGTCCCACCATAAAGTGAACCTCATTCTCATCTGTCGATACCTAACAAAAAAAAAATTACGACCCGCCCGGCTTCGAACGGACGGCAAGGTAACGCGCGTTCTGTCAAAGTTAAAATTATCTTTTTTTTTTAACTTTTTATAAGTAAAATGTATATTATATAGATATCAAATAGGGAAAAAATAATTAATAATGCTAATTTCGATAATTAGCAACTGTATTTTTTTGTCTTCTCCTTAAAGACTTTAAGACTTCTCATACAAAAGTTTTTTTTTTTAACTTTTGTATGAGAAAACCTCCTAAAAATAATCCTTTGCAAAATCACGAATATCGGTGTCTGGCCCTGATATGTTATAGCATATCTCGAAATCTGTCGATTAGATTCAATTAAACCAAATCATGGGTCAATGACCTTTTTTTCCCAGACTTATAATTGTAGTCATGTCAATTTACATATTATTATCTTGTATGAGTTTAGTAAATGTTGTAGTTGTTGCACATTATTTTATGTCAGTAGAAAATGAAAAAATATAATTGTATAAATATATTACAAACATTTTGTAAAACAAAAAACTTGGCGATTAAAAAGAGTGGCGGCGAGTTTATTGCCAGTTCTTCTCGTCCGTTCTACGCGCTTGATTTGAGAACTGGCAGTAAATGTTAAATTAGAAGCATTTAATTTATATTTTATTGACGTTAATAGTTTACATTGTGTTACCTAAATGAATAAATGATTTGAATTTGATACAATTTTTTTTCCTTATTTTTTAGGCATGTAATATTATCCATTGGGGATTGGTGATCACCAAGCACGTTGATATATTTACCATATTATGTATATTCTAGCATAGATATTGTCGAGCAGGAGCAGATTTGCCTATAGGCCAAGAGCCTAGGGCCCCAATATTTCGGGGCCGGCAGAACTCTACGAACTTATACTTCAACGTTTAGAAATCATCAAAATAAAATTATTTTTAAGCAAAAAACAAAAACCGACTTCAAAACTACAACTAGATATAGTATGTACAAACTTAAAAGTAAAAAATAATATCTTATTACTTCAAAGCATTATTTATTGACGGAGTTATCGCGTAACAAACATACAAAAAAAATAACATACAGATGAATTGAGAACCTCCTCTTTTTTGAAGTCGGTTAATAAAAACGCGTTTCTAACAACACTGATTGAGGTAAGTTTATCATTTATTGACTTTCCTTATATATTACTATAATTTGATTCTCCTCTATTTGAGTAGGGGGAAGTTGAAAGATGATAGGTTACTTTATGGTGACGGTTACCTTAGCCACAGCTAGGGAACACAATCCCGAGCATATTTTTCAATCCCGGGATTACGGGATTTTTGATGTGCAATCCCGGGATCCCGGGACTATCCCGGGATTAGACTATGTGATTTCTAATTTGGCTCAAATGAAAAAAATGTGTAATTTCTTAAAAAAAAAAGTGGTAGTAAGAAAATAAAATAGACCAAACAATAAAAACTATACAAAAAACTAAATAAAATACTGTATAAAATTAAATTATTTAAACAATATAAATAATTAATCGCGTTTTAATCCGTTATACAGTATTTTATTTAAATGTGATACTCGCGTAATAAAAGACAATATAATATTGTTTAAATTATTTATCCCGACGTTTCGGATGCTTTTCAGCAACTGTCTCCCCGCGACCACGGTTGCTGAAAAGCATCCGAAACGTCGGGATAAATGTTTTTGTCGTTATGTAATAAATGCTATTAATAATATAATCTAGGCAAGGTTATTGTCAAGGCGCAACGGACTACGGAATGCAAAATAAACCTGTTTGTGGCAATCCCGAAAATCCCGGGATTAGCCAAGTACAGTCCCGGGATTTACGGGACCAGAAAACGGCCGGGATCCCGGGATCTGACGAATAATTAAAATAATTAAGAATTAAAGATATTATTATGCAATTTATGAAAACATAAAAAATGTTCAACGATAGCACAGAATAATAATAATTATTATTATTATTGTACTGTATTGACAATAATTATATTGCTTTATAACTTTTGTAAAATCATATAATTTTCATTTATGAGTACACTGCCACCTGTATAAAAATATCAAGACTACGAAAGAAAGATAATTTGTTTATGGTTTTATAGTTCTGTGAAGGAAAACTAGATGGCGCTTAAACATGAATGTAAACTAATGAAAAATTAACGATTTATTTATTAATTTAAATTTTAACAAAAATGGTAATTACATAAATAATTATATATATGACGCTATAATATTATTTCAAAAATATTCATTTATTTTTTTATTAGTTTAAAAAAATAATCAAATTTATACGTATTTGCTCAAAATATATTTATACATTTTTATTATTTTCTGGGTGTACAATAATAAAAACATTCATTCATTCATAAATTCATTAAAATACTTTTAAATTTATGATTTGCTAGACAATACTTAATCTTTTCTTGATTTAAATATAAAGAATTTTATTTCATTCAAGAAAACGGGTTAAAACGCGATTTATTATTTATGCCGTTTCGAATGCTTTTCAGTAACCGTGGTCACGGCAGACTGAAAGGTGACAGTTGTGTGATTTAAAATATCACAAAGTTGCCAAATTAACGCCATCTATTCCTACGGAGTTGATATTTAGGTACTGTAATTTTCTATATTGTGGCAATATTCAAATTCAAAATCATTTATTCATTTAGGTTATTATTGGATCCCAGGAAAGTCTCAAACCCTCTTCTCAATCAAAAAGGGTTTTCTTGATTTATCAATTTAGATTGATGTGGACTAAATATCATTAAAAAGTGTTCGCTATTCATAGTAGTGTACATAATTTATGATTGGTTTCATTATAACCTGTGTACACACGTTAGTAATAAGCACTTAACCCTAGAAAGATAACCATATTTTTCTATACACTAAAGATAACCATACGTCATTTCGACGTATAAGTGTTTGACTGGGCACATGCTAGAATTAATATATTATATGCTTATGAATGTGATTGTTAGCTTTAATATATGCAATTAACTTAATGATAAACAAAAAAAATAATAAGATAATATACATTTTTATTAGCAAAATCTTAAATTCACTAAACATAGCTCTTCTAACTCTAAAAAACTTAATCATGATGGAGTCTCTTGATCAGCCTTATATTTTAAGAAATAAACTTTTTGAAATCAACTTTTTATACTTTTTATAAAATGATAAACCTTAACTAATATTTTTTTTTATTCATTTTAGCCATATATCTACTTAGGAGAGGCGCTCGACTTATAAGCTATAACTGCGTATGTGGTCTTACGGCCGAGAGTTCGTCCGCTAACCCATGCGTCCCGGGTTCGAGTCCCAGGTTGATGTTAAGTGTTTTTCAATTTCTGAAACACTTATCAACCAGAGTTTGAGAAATTGGTGGATGTTTGAAGCCTGTACAGGCGGCACATAAGGTTGATAACAAAAACTGGTGGATGTTGGAAGCCTTTCACAGGCTTCCAACATCCAACTGTTTTTGTGGATAGCATAAAGCGGAACCACGGTTGCGTGCTAAGCGATCCCGTGAGCCCCAATAGGCAGAAATGACGGGCATTTTTTTTTTGAGGTTTTCGACTTATATTCCCCTCAAATGGGATTTTTGCAGTTGTCGCACGTTGACATTGTCATTCTTCTAATTTTTGAGGGCCTTGCTTTCAGTATCCATCCATAGGGTTTTCTAGTGGTGCGGTACTCAATCTACAGTCCTCGACATCACTTTGAACATTATCTTCTAAAAGATTATCTTCGGATTTACTAATCAACCCCTGACATTCTTCATCACTTTGTTCTTGTAATAATTTATAGATTTCTGCATCTGTGGACTCGTTTATATTATGACATAATGTGGTTTTGTTATGGTCTAAAATGTATGAAAAAAAATAATAAAAAATGTACATTTAATATCGGTAAAAACAACACAATTCATAATTACAAAAGTTAAAAAAACTCACACTAAAGATAACCATACGTCATTTCGACGTACGGTATGTTATTATTTTGTTAATATAGACGAAAGTATTGCACTTACCTAAGCAACACGAGTGTCATCTGCAAGCTCATTGGATGAATTAAGTTGACAGGAAAGGCCAGTACCATGGCGCGTATATAGAAAGAGAAATATCGATTTTTTAAAATCGGATACGTCGATCCGACGTAGGTTATCTATCTAGGGTTAATCATTATCACAAGTCAATAATACATCCGTATAGATCCAAGCACTTAGGTAATAAAAATAAATAAAATAACACAAATTATATTATTCATTTCAACCATTCATATCTAAAGTTTTTAATTTATATCCTAGTAGTTAGGCGTTTTGAGACATAGACTATTTTTTTATTTATTTATGTCAAATGCCGACAGACGAGCATGAGGTTCACTTGATGGTAGGTGATACCTCAGCTGCAGAACATCAGTCAATGATGCGCTGTCGACCTAATTTTTACTTTGAGCATTTTTTTTTTTAATTTTGAATATTTTTTTGTTGTCCCAGTGGGATTCGAACCTACGACCCATCGATGCGCATGGCAGGTGTTCTACCGAACGCGCCAACGAACCCGTCAAAAATATGTATCTCTCTCTGTCGTCAAAAATAAAATTGGTGGTAAGGATCTTGATAAAGTATTCGTATCTTCGAGCTGTCATTGGTATGATATGTCAAATGATTTCTCATCCAACTGACAGATGGACGATTCGAATACTTTTTCGCAGATTGTTCGTGCTAAGCCCTTTGTTATTCGAAAAGACAGACTCCTTACGCGAATGCATATAATTTTCATTCATATATATTAAAATGGAAGCCAATAGTATGCAATACACACGCTGACTTCCATACTTGTATTTTTTTCCGAATGGTATACTTGTATGCCCTTGGTATTTTGTTCCGAATCTTTTGATGCGACAAGTCTTTGACTAGAATTCTTATCTCACGCAATAATGTATAATTTTGTACCCCTAAGATAACATAAGAAAGCTCTCAACGTATCATGAAGTCTGAAAACCAAGAATATGCTGCGGGTCAATATTAGAATCAACAAACTGTCATTTGTATGAAATTTCAACGAACTTCGCACACAAATGTCAGATTGACGTTTCGAACAATTTCTCGCAAATTTTCGTCCGTAATGTCAGTATTCGTTATAATCGTTAAATGATTCAAGGGCGGAATTTTAGGTATTTTTGTTGATTTTGTATTCATTACGAAAAAAAAATAACTTAATTTAAGTTTACCTTCAGGATATAAAAATAGAGCTAATTTGAAGAAAATATTAAAATGACTCACCAATAAATTCACAACAATGCAAACACGCACAAGTAAGACCGTACACAAAAATTAATAAGAAAAATGGCGCTAATAGCATTAAATAATCCATTTTTTTATTTTTTTTATTTTTCAATTCACGTCAGCAAAAACGCTAGGAACTAGAAAGGAACAACACAGAGTGATAACTGTTATCAGTACAGATTTGATAATACAATAATTAAATCGATCAGAGTTACGGGTAATCTAAGGATTAAGGTATTATCGGTGGCAACTGAAAAAATATTGAAATGAATTTCCGTGTTCAGGAATTCCTCCTTTTTTTATAAAATAGGGGAAAATTGACTCATGGCCAAGGTTATTACAGCGGCCTAGCATGACAACCACGACAAAATTTTGTCGACCGTTTTCTCGTCTTTTAGTCAATTATCTCTTTTGGTCTTTCGGGTTTAACAAGACATACTTAAAACTCGACTTCTAATGTCAAAGGTAGAAAGATATTTGTCGGC
Source organism: Anthocharis cardamines (assembly GCA_905404175.1). NCBI lineage: Eukaryota > Metazoa > Arthropoda > Insecta > Lepidoptera > Pieridae > Anthocharis > Anthocharis cardamines. Next base: position 1,949,521 of record FR989974.1, read on the forward strand.
CGAGATATCTTGTCTATCAAATTTGTCGATATTAAGATATAATATATCTTAGTTTGTCTTCACTCGTCCGTGAGATATCTCTTGATGGTCATGGTAGGCGGGCAGGTCGCTCATAGATATCGTCAACAGCTGAGGGCTTGCAGGTAGGTGCGTTGCCGACCTTTAAGACTATTAGGGCGAGGGCAGACACACATTTATAATGATTTTACTCTGTAGTGACATACTCGTAGATTATTATCAGTCTTATTAGTTATTATTATCAGTAAATTACCGAGGCAATCGATACTAATATTATAAAGGGGAAAGATTTGTTTGTTTGTTACGATTTAACTCAAAAACTACTCGACGGATTTGAAGAATACTTTCACTAATAGAAAGCTACATTATCAGCGAGTAAAATTATTGGTTTTTTATAGATTAAACCCGTGCGAAGCCGGGGCGGATCGATAAAGTCGAAATTCGGGATATAATAAAAATAATTATATACGGTTTTATGTATTGAAGTATTTTTCATTTTTACATGTGAGATTTCAACAAAAGTCAACGCATTTAAGCGTAAGTAGGACTTATAAAGTATATAGAAAGCAGACAACAGTTTTCATCGCAATCTCATGAATATTTTTTATCTAGTGTATAGTCGTGATTTGGCTTTGAATGGAGATCTAAGAAGACTTCGTTTTTCGTGGTTGGATCGATAACTAACAAGATTATATGGATACACATACATACATATGCAAATAGGCAATCTACATAATTACCGACCCATCAACCTTCCTGTAACTGATATTTTTGTTTGTAAAATTATTTTTGATAAGTTTTATCTATGATATAAAGATATTATCTATTATGTATAATCTATATGGCGAATTTCATTTTCAGTCATCTATATACGAATATTATAAAGAGGAAGCATTTTATTGTATGTTATGAATAAACTCAAAAACTACTGGACCGATTTTAAATATTATTTCACCAATAGATAGCTACATTATCAGCGAGTAACAGAGGCTATTTTTTGTGTATATTACATTTACACAGCACCCGTGTGAAGCCGGGGCGCGTTGCTAGTATAATATAAATGCGGAAGGAAATCTGCCGGCCTAGCATGCCAACCGCGACAAAATTTTGTCGACCGTTTCCTCGTGTTTTAATCGATCGATATCTTACATCTTAGTTTGTCTTCTCTCGTCCGCGACATATCTCGTGGCGGTCATGCTAGGCCGGCAGAATACAATCCACAAGAAATTATTTGTGATCCTTTTCGCTAAACTACGTCCAACTGGAACATCAGCAAAGGACGCAGAGTTTTTATCCTAAGAAATCCTTTACTGGATATTAATAAATACTTGAATATTTTTTGTAGAGTGAGTTGTGTAGTTGGTTATATGTTTATTCACGTTGTAAGGAGTATTCTACAGTATTTTTTCCTACTGCTATTTTGTATAGGTGCCATGCTATTGATATTAGTATAATCTTTTCCTTGTCTCGTATTCAAGTAATCAAGAAATTATAGATAAGCTAAATTTAATAATCATCATTAAAGTTAATTTTAGTCAATGTTTGGAATTTTCTTATCAAATGACTATAGATTTACCATTCGCACCTGCACTAGCACCGCATCGAAGGATTTTTGAAATCAAAATGATCTTAATCGATAGGTCTACGTTAGGTCTGTCTGTCCACAATAATTTTTGTTAGGTCGTCTATAGTTTTTTAATTTTAGAAAAAAAAATCTGCCGTTTTTTACCACCTGTATACACTAGTAGTATTTCAAGTAATATTAAGGAGGCGCAAGGCTTTGGACTCCTAAAAAAATTAAAAAAGCAATTATATAAAATGCATGAAACCTTAGAAAATAACTTGGAGTTTTGTTCAGGCACTCGTCGGCCGCTGCCGCGGCACGCACCGCTCGCTTCGCTCATATTTATTAAAAAACTATAGGCGACCTAACAAAAATTATTGTTGACCTATACAGACCTAACGTAGACCTATCGATTAAGGTCATTTTGATTTCAAAAATAAATCCTTCGATGGGGTGCTAAATTTGTGCACCAACCATTCGCATAGGTCGTATTAATAATTATCTAATTCAAAAAAATATGGTTATAAATAACCTTGCCTTGTAATGATTTGATCAATTCGTTCTTATTACTTTCTTATTGAATCAATATGTTGTGGATCTTCTCTTGAGCCATTGTAATTGAAATTGCAACAAACAAAATATAATTTATTTATTTATTTATTTATTGGTATCCAAACAACATACATATTGTATTAAACTTTACAAAGTAACAATACTTAAGGTAAATCATGATGAACATATAGGTACATCAAATAATATTAATTATTGTCTTAATATTTAAATGAAGTACGAATTCGTATCGCTAGATGGCGCGGTTATATATAATTAGAATTAAGGTAAATAGTACCTACTATTGTATACCGATTATAAAATACTGCATACAAAATAAAAATACAGTAAATATATTTAGGAAGGAGATAGTGTACTGTGTGGGAAAATAGGAAAAAATATATAAGACTCAAGTGGAAACGTGAATTTTTTAAATAATGATGAAAAAAATAATCAGTTTTTTCTCTAAAAATGGTATAATCTACTTCGGCATTCGGGTTAATTATTAAGAGGTACTTATAAGATGTATTTAATTCTAATTAAATTTAATAGATTATTACAATTTATTATTATTAAATAATTTTTAATTTAAGGGCCTATGTCGATGAGGCTCGCAGCCCGACAAATCGCTTTATTGAATGTGAGCGAGCGAGATTGAAATAATTACTTGAAACATGTAAAAAAAAAGAGATAGCTGTAGCTTGATCGAGTTCGGAATAAAACAACGTATGTGCCAAAACTAATTCATTTCATAACTTTACAATACTTTATTTGATAAAAAACGGTTTTGAGCAATCTTAAAGATATTTATTCTACATCCTTTAAAATAAATTAAATTAAATAACTCATTGCCGTTATGCCTTGGGATCCAAAAAAGTCTAAAAATAGACATAACTTCACATTATTTATTCTATCGAAAAAAATTCATTGAAACATGTTTTCCTTTTGAGCGACACTGCAAAGTATAGTCAAAAAACAAATTCCAAAATTTCATATCCATAATCCACAGGCTGAACAAGTTACACGTAATAGAAAAACCGCATTTTTCTCAGCATATCCTCTTAATTTTTAATTAATTGGAGCGAACAACATTTTTGAATTTTTTTTATTGACTATAATAACAAAATATGTAATACCTCCCAGTTGAAGGTTGTTTAGTACTTACTGAAAATTTTAAAGACGTATCTTCCAATCACAAAGTCACACACTTGCAAATAAATAAGCACCAATAAAAGAACAACAGTAAAAAATGTCAAAAAACATATTTCCCGTATATTAAGATACATTTTTACTAATAAATCTTCCACACACTTTGTTCTTCAAAATTATTATACCTTTCCCTACAACTAAAGGACATTTCTAGACGGAAATACAAACGAAAACATACCTTATATTCTGCTAGAAAAGTTCAATTTTCTTAATTAAAGTATATCACCTGAAGATCATGAATTTTTCTCTAATCTTCCTTGCCTCAATATAAGATTTTAAACTTTAATTTCTGAGACATAGAGTTGATGTTACTTTGACTATGATTTTGTTTACTTGAGATAATCCGATAAGGATTATGTTGTGAGAAAATCCACTTTATTTTGACCCCTATCAATCATTATCGAGTTGAAGAAATGTCTAATCTCTTAAATAAACAAAGCTCTAATTACAATGGTTTATTTTCAATGTACAAAGTCTTATTGTATACAATACCAGTAATCTGCACTGGCTTCGCATGGGTGCAATGAAGATGTACTATACTGCCGTCGTAATAAAGAACGCAGTATTTGACAAAATATGAATTTTCCTTTTTTTTTAAATTTAAATTTAAAAATAGGTGCGTACAATTCGCAATACACATTATTATTAATTAAAATATTAAATTCAACTGTATTTTTTAATAAAAAATCCTTTTACCGTGCTTTACCAGAAACCGCCATTTTGCAAGTACTGCGTTTACCCGTACGACGGCAGTATAAAAAACCGGTCGAGTAGTTTTTGAGTAAAATCATAACAAACAAACAAACAAATCTTTATAATATTTGTATAATTATCATTATTGTTTTAATATCCTTAGAATTTATAAATAATACACAAAAGTAATACCTACCTCGTGACTCTACAATTTGTAATGCGAATCAAAGAGGCTGAATTCTATACTTTAAAACGAATTAATAAGTAATTTTAAATTTTACGCATTTCTCTTACAGCATCTTCTATCCTTATCTGAAATATTATCCCTCTCTTTCACATTCGATTACAAAACGTATCATTAATTTGAAAATAGCGTGACTCTTGGGTGAAATTGGATTTTTTGCGAATGACAAAATTAGTATGTTCGCAGTGTTTTGATGGATTTCTGAATGGACCAACTGACAGATTAATTTCTGTAGAAAATATATGACTTGGTTTGTTTTTTAATTTTCATCAAAAAAAATATTTTTAAGTAGTTGTATATATTTAATTTACAAAGGTGCCTAATACCTTTTTGACGGGCTCGTTGGCGCGTTCGGTAGAACACCTGCCGTGCGCATCAATGAGTCGTGGGTTCGAATCCCACCAGGACAACATGTTTATAATTTTCTGTAAGAATGTTTTCCCCACGTCTGGTCACGTCGAGTTTTGAACGGGTGGGAGCAATCTCGGTATTCCGATCGGGTAACGAACCACCGTTCATTGATGGTCGTTTCCCCTCTATACTATGAAAAAAGCTAACATGGGTTACGTTTATATTGTCTTTTATTAACGTATCACATATTAAAATGAAATAACTTACGCTTTCTAAGCCTAAATGACTGTCGCGACGACGGCAACAAAATCTTTTTTATTTTTATTATTTGTTAATAATTTCAGTAGTGTTAAAACAACAATAGCATCGGAAGTAGTTACGCCTACAGCTTCCTTTTACAAATTAAATTACAACGTACGGTCGGCAAATACTTTTTGTTGCATAAAAGTTTTAAATTTTTTATAGGGGTGTTTTTTTAGGTAGAATTACTTGGTATATATTTTAAAAATACGCTAGATTTAAATAAAATACTGTATAACGGATTAAAATGCGATTTATTATTTATATTGTTTAAATTATTTATCCCGACGTTTCGGATGCTTTTCAGCAACCGTGGTCACGGGGAAGACGATAGTTGTCTGATTTTTGAAATGTCACAAAGTTGCCATATTAACGCCATCTATTCCTACGGAGTTGATATTTACTGTAATTTTCTATATTATGACAATTTTGACTAACGGTGTCCTCTTGTTTTTTAGTATGTTTGAGTTGGGGTTTTAGATTTTTAATTACTGGATCCCAGGTGTTGAAAAGTCTCAAACTATCTTCTCTATTGAAGTTAGGATAGCCTCACGTACTAGTCTGGAAAATAATCTACTTTCTCTTGCAAGGATTTTCGGTTGGTCGAAACGTATGTAGTGGTTTGGTTTATCAAGAGTGTGTTCACATACTGCTGATTTAGAGTGACGTCTGTGTTTGATATCCGCAATGTGTTCCTTAAGTCGGTTTGAAATGCTACGTTTAGTTTGACCGGTATACAGTATTTTATTTAAATGTGTGATACTCGCGTTAATAAAAGACAATATTAATTCGCTAGATTCCAGTATCGTTAAAGTTACATCTGAATAATTAAATAAAATTTCTTTAATTATTCGTTCTCGATCATTTTATTGTTTTATCATTGACAGTTACCATCTTAATGATCAACAACTTATAATAATAACGATCGACAAAGAAATGAATGATGATTTATTTATACAGACGTTTATTAAAGTATTACAACATTCAAAAATATACACAAAAGCTATTCCAAAAGCATTAGAGACGTTTTACTTCTAAAAATCGCAAATCTTGATAGGCGAAGTGCGTAAAATACATGACATCTAAGAATATTAGTTCATTACTAGGACAGAATATTGACTCATTCCAATCATGCATCCAAAAAGTGGCATGACATTAGAGGCGTATTTATAGCAAAGCATCGATATAGAGTTCGTGTATGAACCCATCAAAATGCATTTTTTTAAAAGTACTTTCCAAGTTAGTACTAGGAGCACATGCAATCTAGCCTAAGATTTAAGACTAACAAATATGTATATTATTTCTACTAAGAATGTCCTTTAACGGGCTGTAATGCCCTAGCAAAAGTTCTGATTTCGTCCTTCAATTTCAACAAATTGACCATTTTCATGATTTTTTTGTATCAAGGAAATTTGACTGAATCGTGTTTCGGGTTCCATAGGTTTTTAGGTTTCTTCATCTTAATGAGGATTTCTTTTCAACTTCAGACATCATATTTTTAGCCTTCTAAAACCACTTTAACTTAACGTCAATTCGCGAAATTATTGTATTACAAGGCCCTTTTCTTATCGTGTTTAGCGTAAGGGGTTGTTGTCTTCCTTGCACAGTACTTTACTTTTTCACACGTGTTAATAATAGACAATAATAAAACACTGTTATCTATTTTTCTGACCGTACAGAGTTAAACATTGCCTACTGGAACTGCAAATACAAAAAAGATTTATTCGCGGTTGTCTTCGCGGCGAAATATTGTTTTATTTGCTCCCAGTTAATTACTACCTTTTGTTGAACGAGTTCGGCATACAGCGTTCTAAGCAACACTGTCTTCGAAAGCGTTGAGAATTGTTTCGAAAAAGAATAGGTACTAGGAACACAAAAATATACATTTATTTATGTCTGCCAATGTTTAAATTTATTATTAGTTATTACATTATAAGTATTTAAATAAAATACTGTATACCGAATGAAAACGCGATTTATTATTTATATTGTTTAAATTATTTATCCCGACGTTTCGGATGCTTTTCAGCAACCGTGGTCGCGGGAAGACAGTTCTCTGATTTTTGAAATGTCACAAAGTTGCCATATTAACGCCATCTATTCCTACGGAGTTTTATCCGGTATAAAGTATTTTATTTAAATGTGTGATACTCGCGTTAATAAAAGACAATATTACATTATAAGTAGTTCACTTATTCGTGGATGTCAATTATTACGCTTAAATTTATTCCATTCAATTTATGCTCTTGCACATGCATTTTCATGTGCAAGAGCTTCGTGTAAATTGGTATTAATTCAAATTCTAAGAAACTGTATACACGCGGATATTACGTACTGTTTACAATAAGAAAAGTATTGAAACAAAACTTGTATCAGTGTAATAGATAATGAATGTTACGTATTGTTTAGACCATGCAAGTTATTTATTGCTTCAAGTTAATTGTATGCAACCGGCAAGAAACTTACATCGTGTGTATGGGCCTTTAAATTACCTTTTTTTATGTCAGATATCGACAGACGAGCATGAGGTCCACTTGATGGTAGATGATACGACAGCCACAGAACATCAGTCAATGATGCGCTGTCGACCTAATTTTTACTTCGAGCATTCGGAAATTCATAGACTGAAATCGAAACGAAATATGCACTTCACTGTTTTTTCATCAATGAACGGTGGTTCGTTACCCGGTCGGAATTTAGATATTCCTCGCACCAGATCAATGCCCGAAGTTACCAGACGTGGGGAAAACATGCTTTCAGAAAATTATAAACAAGTGGGTTCCGGTGGGATTCGAACCCACGACCCATCGATGCGCACAGCGATGTTCTACCGAACGCGCCAACGAGCCCGTCAAAATTTGTATTTTGTACGCTCGGCTGTTTCATGATTCATCACACTGCCATATAATATTGATTGTTATATTATCGTTTATTTATAAACAATAAACATATTCATTATTCAACAATGCGCTACAAGAAATGCATTTATTTTTTTTTATAACCACGATGAAACTACGTGTCTTCATCTTTACTGTATATTTAGGTCTGTTTTATTAGCTTTACACAAGTTTAATAATTTAAATAAAATACTTTATAACGGATTAAAACGCGATTTTATAAAAGACAATATTAAGTTTTAATAAATAACAATTGTTTATTTTCCAAATTCAGGATTGTCTCATCAAATTGTACCGTGGATTGGAGTCCTCAAAGTAAAAGTCGGTAAGAGTTCTGATATCTTCTGTCCTTACCGAATACTCAAACGTTTAACAACATTGTGTTGCACTTACAACAATTACTGTTCCTGTCATTAATACACATACAATGGAAGACAGGTATATTTTTGAGAAGTCCTCAATTTTGATTATCGTTTCAGTATTCTGCGGTTAATATATTCTGTAAATATTTACAATCGCGGCTTTTCCCAAAAAGCGTCCTAAGTCGCGGGTAACAGGTTATCAATAAAAAACGGTCCCACAAGTTATTTCGGAGAGAATAAAGAATCATCTATTTTTCTAAAACCTTACTTAATCAAACACTGGGTTAGTATTAGGTGAACTTCCGAAAAGCCAAAACCGAATACTAAACGGCGTACTAAAAATTTTAATATTTTGAAAAATGTTGCGAGTCGCCAAAAATCCTTTCACGGGGACTATGGACTAGTGTACCGAAGTAAAATTCTGTTTTTAATATGCGGAAGTTTATCCTTATAATTTATTATTTTAGATAACACAGAGGCAGTGACTGGAGTAATTTTGATAAAGGAAAATGTCGCGATTGCAGTCGCTCATGAGATTTCTGAATTAAATAATAATAATTTAAGGTAAGATCTCTAAGATGGCAAAGGGTTGGAGGAAGGAAGGTGTGCTCTTCCTCCAGCCTAAAAGCAGGATCCTCGACCAGTCGAAGTCGGATCTGTTTTTATTTTTATTCGGTATTTTACACCGTTTTATAACTAAAAAGAAATATTCAACGCCAAAATTTTTTTTTTTAAATTATGAACTGCGGACATTTTAAACGCCCGGGCCCGTCTAATTCGCGGGCTTCGTTAAGAGATTAAGGTCTTTTTTTTTTAAAATTGTAGTTTGAACCTTCTGAACAAGAAAAAATAGGGCTGCCACCTCTGACCTCGATCAAAAAACCTTGACGAAAAAATACACCGGAAGTGGCCTTTTTATCAACCCTTCGGTCAAGAAGGGTTTATCATGTCTGGCAACCCTATCACCTCTACATTCGCCATAGAATCGTATATAAGTCCGTAAATCCGATCCGAGAAATTTTGCAGTGGACTCTCCTACTATCCAAGTGTGAGTTTGACTCTCACTTGGATACTTTTTACTGGTGTGCCGTAATTTTTTTGTGAAACGAAAAGTGTACCAGAAAACCAAAAAACAAATTATTTTACAGAATTTCAACCAGAGCATTGTTTTATCAAAATGATGAGATTTTAGTATGTTACGTCGTGGATGTTAAGATACATCCCCAGTATTACACAAACATCTTGAATACAATAGCGATTATATTTTTGAAGTGTAATGCTAATTTTTGTGAGTACCTTTTTAATCTAATTAAAAAAAAAATCTCATCAATATTTTAAATGCTACAAAGAATCATTTATTGACATATTCCTTAGCCAAGGATATCAGTCAATGATGCGCTGTCGACCTACTTTTTACTTCGAGCATTCGGATACCTTTAATAGTTTTGTTCTATTAGGCTTTAATGCAAAAAAGTATTATGATTCCATATATAGTAAAGAAAACATATTATATTTTTAAGCATTATTTGCAACCTTTAAATAAACTCAGATATTTTTTTTATACAACTAAATTAACAGGAAACGCGAAATACTGTGGTTAATAATATAATGAATAAATTGCGTTATCTATTTTTTTTTTTAATTAAATGTGTGTAAACTTAGAATTTTGATAATGCCCGCCATATTTATTTTTTACAGGGAGTTTAATTTTTTGGCCGACAGAAAATATGATATATAAAACCAATTTATTTATCATAGGATTAAAAGATCGTAAGTTTTTAATTTTATATTCATAAGTATTTTATTGTTTGCTGTTAATGCATTTTTTTTTATATATTGCAGACAAAAAAGGTTTTAGTCAAGTAACTTACGGTGTTCAGGAAGTAAATGCCACTACTTGTTTGAAGTTTTATGCAAATGAAGGGGTAAGTTTGGATAAAAAAAAGATGAACAGAATTTTTTCGAAAAAAAAAACAGTTTTTTTTTTCAGATAGATTACAAATCATTATGGCCGAAGAATGTTATGTGTGTTAAGGCAAGCGTGAAAAATCAGTGTGTTTTCGATTCAGGAATGGCTCTCATTCACAAGAATAAGGAGAAGTGGACTTTGGTAATGATTTCCAATTACAAATAAGATTTACTATGCATGTACGGTCCGCAAAAGCAATTGCCTAAGCGATTTCGATACCAGTTTTTTTTGACGAATAATAATAAACATATAAGTTTTATGTTTTACTATGTATGTATTAAATGACATTTCAACTATAAGGAAGAATATTATCATATCAGAATCTTCATCACAATACATCCATAGATAGAATGGACTGAGCAACACCCGCAGCAGCATACAAATGCCATAGATGATACGAATAGTTTCTCGTAAGTTGTATGTACTAGAGCCTAAGTTTTAAATTTCTAATTTTACGCACAATTTTCTTAATTTATTCTTTCATAAGAACCATCTCCTGACAATAACAAACACAAAAAAAGAATTAGCGAAATCGGTCCAGCCGTTCAAGCGTGATGCCGTGACCAAGAGAAATAGGGATTCATTTTTAGGTATATACATACTAGCTGACCCGGCTAACGTTGATTTGCCATGTAAATAATTTCTAAAAAGCAGGGGTTGGTGATAAAAAAGTAAAAAGTTAGGGTTGTATGTATTTTTTTATTGCCACATTATAAAAAAATAAAAACAAAAAATTTCGTCTAAAAATTGAAAAAAAAATATAAGGGTAAACAACCCTTATCACTTAGGGGTATGAAAAATAGACAGTAGCCGATTCTCAGACGCATTGAATACGCATATAGGTAAAATTCGGTAAAGCTGCTTCGGAGGAGTACGGTAACTAACATTGTGACATGGAAATTTTATATATTAGATATAGATTATCTCTTTACAGATAGGAATTAGCATTCTAGGACCTGGCTGTGCCCTACCATCAAGATTTATCCTCTTATTGCCTTATATTCCTTGGATTGAGAGGAATTTAAGGACTCACGTACACAGTCGTCGGAAGAACAATAATGCATCGACAGATATGATAAGCGAGAGTTTGGATAGACAAGACGACTTTGTTATAGCTAAGCTGAACGATTCTAGTATGGTGATGAGAACAAGTAAGTATCCAGTAGAGAGTTTAAATACAGATACATAGTTACTGATTTTCGTCTTAATGCTTGTGTATTAAAGAAGGTGTACTCTTTTACCAACCTAATGAAAGGATCCTCAACCATTTAAATAAAATACTGTATACCGGATTAAAACGCGATTTATTATTTATATTGTTTAAATTATTTATCCCGACGTTTCGGATGCTTTTCAGCAACCGTCTGATATTTGAAATGTCCCCGCGACCACGGTTGCTGAAAAGCATCCGAAACGTCGGGATACATAATTTAAACAATATAAATAATAAATCGCGTTTTAATCCGGTATACAGTATTTTATTTAAATGTGTGATACTCGCGTTAATAAAAGGATCCTCAACCAGTCTAACCACTGACTGGCCGAACTTATAGCCTTATGGTAGATGTCGAGGTGCTCGGAGAATCTTTGGTAGCGCGATTCAGGATTGACTTTTGATTGTAGATGCAGATATTAGGTGTCGCTAAATGCTTATTAGTTCTGTCGAAGACTATTATTCGTCCAAGACATCGTATGTCGTCTTGCTCACTCCAATTTAGTTCACATTTTTCTAAATTTATGTTTTTTTTTAATGAATGTTGTAGACTTTTATACAATTTTCTCCTATTGAATACTCTTCAAAAGTCCTTTCTTAGTATTAATATCTTCGCAAAAGCTTTAAGTCTTACCACCATCACTCTTCTGAAAGAATCACATTCCACTCTGGAAGAGACCGCATAACTTTCTCAATGGTCTGAAAGACTACCTAGGCCGTATACAGTCTCCAAGCTATTCACTACTCATTCTACTCACACCCGATACCAACCTTGCCGGTGAAGGCCCTTGTTCCACGTACCATTCACCCGGATGGAAATACCCCCCAACCCCCTCCCAACCGTGGCGGTCCAAGCCGAGGTTGACGCATTATTCAAACTCGATCCAATAAAGACCGCTTTTTTATGTCAGATATCGACAGACGAGCATGAGGTTCACATGATGGAAAGTGATACCTCAGCCACATAACATCAGTCAATGATGCACTGTCGACCTAATTTTTACTTCTAGCATTAGGAATTACCCGGTCGGAATTTAGATGTTCCTCCCACCCGTTCAATGCCCGAAGTTACCAGACGTGGGGAAAACATGCTTATAGAAAATTATAAACGTCAAAGCCGTCAAGCCCAAAAATCATTTGTATTTGAATTAGTTCCGGAAAGTAAGTATGTTTTTCCTTTCATTAAAGATTTATCACGAGAGGTAGACGTACATGGAGAATGCACAAACATCGATGGTGAAATTATGTATAAAGAAGAAGGCCGTGTGGTAGCTAGGGGGTATACAGCAACCGGTACTTATGCGGTAATGTATTTCTTTCTTCGTTATACAAAAATATTTTCTTCAGGCCACAGAGCTGCGAAAATATTTTCTTTCTTCGAGCCTTAAATCAAACTGAAACCGTAATGCACAAACTGCACTTCGCTGCTTTTCATATATCGTCGCTTAAGTTTCAAATACCGCGTATGTTAAAATACTTAACTTTTCAGGAGATCAACTGTTAAGAGTTAAGTTTATTCAATATACGAATTAAAGAACTGTTTAATTCACGTAAACTCTCGTGTTTGGTTAGTCAAACGATGCGTCTTGCGATTCCCTATCGAAAGACATGCGTAACGTTATATTTTGTTCAAAATGTGACTTCCGCGGTGTTAGAACCTCAGCGACGATATTATGATTCAGGTTTTTTTATATTCCTTTCACCCGTTGAATGATAGAAGTGGCAAGATGTAGGATAATTTTATGAACACGTTAGATCTGGAGGAAGTCGAACAGACACAAAACAATAGGGAATATGCATGTAGTTTTTAAATTTTTATCTGGTAGCTTGTATATTCTATATAATAGAGAAAAAAGTACAGCCAAAAAAAAGTGATTTAATTAATAAAAAAAAAAATACAACATTGCCAACCGACACGGGCATATTAAACGTCCGCTATATTCGCGTGATTTATCTGTCGTTATACACTATTACAACTACAAACTCGCAAACACACAAAGCAGAAACACCTTCTAATTACGCACTCGGGAGCATAGACGTTACATCATATTCGCTCTGACTAATGGCGTGGCTTTTCAAATATTAAATTTTTTGCTCAAAATTGAAATGTAATAAAAAATATTGATGAAAGCGTAATTCTGAAGTAATAAAGTTTATTAAAAATAATTTTTGATCCTCATTGGTATCACATGCATATTCCCTATTGTACTATCCAACACGCTAGCGCCCGTCGACCAACAACCTGCGATTTCCTTATACATCCTTTACCTTCCTATATTTAAAAAGTAGCGAATTCCGTGTCAGCTTGTCCCAACATGAAGTAGAGTAATTTCTGTGTCTATTTCACTAATGTCTCTTTACAAGTACAACAGCTCTTCTAGTCCTCACACTGTTCCCTACTCTGTTCTTCTTGTGTTTTATGTGTTTTTCATTAGTTATTTATTGTTATATTGTATTTAGATTTTTGATATTGTGTTTTATTCTATATAAAAATATTTATTTCCAGGTCTTTCAAATCGAATTAGTTTATATAGCTTTTATTATTACTATATTATATGTTTTTACTATTTTTCACTACTGTCTTCTGCAATACTGGGGACTACCGAAAATCAGCGTCAGAGCTTATGGTCTGACATATGCTGAGTACCTCCCCTTTTTGTAGCGGCATTTCTTCCTATATTTATTAATTGTTAATTTATATTGTAAGTTGTATTAATTATGATGTACTTGTACTTACTTTTGTGCCGTCCCGAATAAATGTATTTCATTTCATTTCATAAATGGTCAGTCTTCTTAGCCCGTCTGAAACATTTTTATAATCTTGCTTGCCCGCGACCTTATTAACCGTATTACTAAATTAATATAGACTGCTTAATAAAAAATATTACTTATTTGTACCTTTCCAATATTTGCTCGTTTGAAACAGGTTTTCTTTTATTTTTTAAACTTTCAGCTTTCCCTTTACGATACGATGTTTGCAAAGATAACGTGCGTCATGATACGTGTGTTTTGCAACCAGCGTACACCGAGCAAATTATGGTACGATCGTGGATTCCATCAAGAAGAACTAGACCACTACATCCAAACTGTTCCCATTTATAAAAGAAACCAAACAATTCCACCAAAGATTATGTATGTTCAGGATAGATATGCAAAACATGAAAAGTATGAAACCGCTAATGTTGTATTTAAGTTCGAATTCACTAATATAGCCAAGATTTATGTTGATTTTTATGCTAGGAAGGTCACTACGCCTATACCGCCTTTACCTGACTATTTAGATTAAATACAATACAAACATATTACAAACAATAACTTTGAATTAATGGACTTCCCCCCACTTATCTATATTTATATTAATAATATAAAGAGGAACGATTTGTTTGTTTGTTACGATTTAGCTCAAAAACCACTAAAAAAGTAAATATTTTATTCACTAACTGCACTAGGCTTTCTTATTTAATCTGAGGTTCTAGGCATGATTTGCAATCCAAGAACCTTCGCGAGCGTATGTACGCAACTTACTAAAGTTTTATCATAATCGGATGAATAGTTTAGCAGTGCATAAAGGACAAACAAACTTACATTGATTGTTATTTATATATGTAGATTGTTTATTAAATTGAGTCAAGATTGAAGTATCAATAACTCCTATCACGTCTTTGCTCATAAAATGTTGTAAGTCTAAACTTATTTACGTCCAGACATGATAAACACTTTATAGTCAATGAAAATAGTTTTGCTATAGATCACTTGTTTTACATTTAAAATGTGTAAATTGCTCTGTAGTCTCGGTAAGTTTATTGTATATGGGCCTAGCACGAATATTTTTTTTAGGTCGGACATGACAGACAAACATGAGGTTCACTTGATGGTAGGTGATACCTTAGTCACAGAACATCAGTCAACGATGCGCTGTCGACCTACTTTTTTACTTCGACTATTCGGAAATTCATAGACTGAAACCGAAACGCGCAATGTGCTCTTCACAATTTTTCCATATTGTGAATATTGGGACGGTATGAATGGTGGGACGGAACGGAATTCCGATATTCCTTGGGTGCCTTTCAATGCCCGAAGTTACATGGGGAAGACATGTTTACAGAAAATTATATACCAGTGGGATTCGTACCCACGATCAATCGGAGTGCAAGGCAGGTTCTACCAAACGCCTAAACGTCTGAACGCCTGACGTTCTTGGCCCAAAAAGAAATATTTTTTCATAGATTATTTATATATATTTTTAAAAATAAAGTCCGTTTAAATTAGTATTTTGTATGTTATCGTAATCATTAGATAGGTAACTACATTAATATAAAATTGACAACATATTCTATACAAAAACCAAATTAATATGTACTATTTTCATATATTTTTACTATATATTTTCTGTGTATATTTCGATGGTCGATTTTTATTAGGTAATTACACATACATTATCTACCTTATTTTCCAGGGATTCTAACTCAAAATCTTCGCTTTTAAACTCAACGCTCCAACGTACCAGTGTCACAGTACTTAAACTTTGTGTATGAACTACAAAATCCGTAAAGAGAATGCTTAGTGCCCTTCAATTAAAGTGCCCTGGGCTGTTTTTCAACATGCCGTCGAGTTTGTAAGGCGATGCTTTACGATACATTCATTATGATAGGAAGTAAGTTAATTTTTTTCATTTTTATAAATAATAAAAAATGCATGCTCCCATAAAGACTGCTACTTATCGTCAGGCAGGATTGCGGTCAAATGGTTGGAAAAATATTTGGGGACATAAAATATATAAAATTTTTGGGGGAGGATGCTGCGTCCGTAAGCATTACGAGTCTAGTCCCTACACGTGTCTCCCCTGGGCAGTGGTAAACGAGCAGCCAATTTACTAGTGGTAGACCTCACAGCTATACAAAACGATTCGCATCATCCTTTATTACAAGGACCTGAAAGGAATGGAAGGGCCTGCCGGCGTCCATTTTTCCGCCGAGTTCTTACTCGCTCGCAGTGTCTACACTGGGTCGCTTCAAAGCAAGAGAGCATAGGTTTTTAATGAGCAAGCGTGTTCTACCTTAGGCCTAGCATGAGCGCCACGAGATATGTCGCGGAAGAGAGATGACAAACTAAGATGTCTCGACATCGACAATTTTGATAGAAAAGATATCTCGATCAACAAATATATCTATTTTTGATATTAAAAGTTGAGTTTAAGTGTAATTGTCATGTTAGACCCGGAAGAAATAAAGAGATAATCGACTAAAACATGAGAAAACGGTCGACAAAATTTTGTCGTGGTTGTCATGCTAGGCCGGCAGGTGAAACAGCGGCCAAACGGTTGCTTTTAACAGTTAAAAAAATATATTAGAACGTTATTTGAAAATTTGCTTCTTATATACAGCCAACGAGCTCTGGTTGCACGTAGTCGCTACAATTTCATAATCAAATAATGTCTAACACAATTCTAATTACTTTACTATAAAATAACTATTCTTCAAAAACATTGAGCAGAATTCTGTATAAGCTATGACCGCTTAATCTCCTTCAATAACAATACAATCACAGAGTAAAAGTAACCTACCCCATTAGACTTAAAATAAAATTTAATTACTTAGGGTTGCTTTAAATTTCTCCAGACATAACCGTTTGGAGAACGATTTAATTTCGCTAATATCATCAACATGAGCCCTTCAAATCGTAATTAGATAATTAAATACGTTTAATTTAGTTTCTACGTGTAATAAAATTCAGCTAATTGTACACGTAAAATTTAACCCGAACATAATTCAGTGGTTTACGTTCCGTTCCTAAACTGCCATACAGATTTATTTTTTGGTTCACTTCACTTGCTGGTAGGTGATACCACAGCCACAGAACATCAATCAGTGATGTGCTGTCGACCTAATTTTTACTTCAAGCATTAGGAAATCCACAGACTGAAACCGAAGAGCGCAATATGCACTTCACGGTTTTTCCATCTATGAACGGTGGTTTGTTACTCGTTCGGAATTTCGATATTCCTCCCAACCGTTCAATGCCCGAAGTTACCAGACGTGGGGAAGACATGCTTACAAATAATTATAAACATGTCGTCCCTGTGGGATTAGAACCGACCCATCGATGCATCTCAGGTGTTCTACCGAACGTGCCAACGAGCCCATTGAGAGAGTATGTATATAACATGTACAATCAAAATTGCCTTATTTAACATTATATTTATCTATTATATTCGTAATTTGTCTGCAATACATTTCACATATATCTGGCCTCGATTAAATCAGTAGCGGCCCTTATCCAGGTCAAATATTGGAATACATCTATGAAGCGAGCTGGTGCTGCACAGCCAGGTCCTCGTACGCCAAAACCAATCTAAATAAAAAAAAAAAATCTATACTCTATACTAATATTATAAAGAGGAAAGATTTGTATTTTTGTATGTTATGAAAAAACTCAAAAACCACTGGACCGATTTTAGAAATTCTTTCACCAATAGAAAGCTATATTAATAGCGAGTAACATAGGTTTTTCTTGTGTATAGTACATCTACATTGCACCCGTGTGAAGCCGGAGAGCGTGGCTAGTGTGTTATAATAATTGAGTATCATTATTTTTTTCATTATTAAGGGATCATTATTCACAATTGGTAATGCGAAAATTCGGGATGCGAGCGAGTGGATTGTATTTTATCAAAATGCGGAAAAGGGATGCTTCTTCAAAATAGATCAGACGACGTTTCTGTTCTTTACTCCGGCAACTGAATGAACATTGAAATTTCATTTTAGCTCCGGAGCTCCATTATGATATTTTAAACATTATTTTTCCCTTATTTTATCTTCGATTTAGGGGGCCGCAAAATATCTATACAATTTACAAAAATTTAATAAAAATTGTAAAACTCAAATTTTCTAAATGTTGTTATTCAAACAATACAAAAAAATAAGAAACAATAAAGATTGTGTCTGCGTATATATTTTGCTATAACTGTATACAAAGAATATTGTCTTTTATTAACGCGAGTATCACACATTTAAATAAAATACTGTATACCGGATTAAAACGCGATTTATTATTTTGACATAATATACAAAATTACAGTAAATATCAACTCCGTAGGAATAGATGGCGTTAATATGGCAACTTTGTGACATTTCAAAACTCATCATCTCTCTCATGTCTCATCAGACAACTGCCATTTTTCTGTCTGCCCGTGACCACGGTTGCTGAAAAGCATCCGAAACGTCGGGATAAATAATTTAAAGAATATAAATAATAAATCGCGTTTTAATCCGGTATACTGTATTTTATTTAAATGTATACAAAGAGTTAAGCTCGGCGCTATCAACGATAACATAAAAAACTAGTTAACTTAGTACGAGTAACATGTACTCACCATAGTCCAAAACCCCGTAGTATTAGAAGCTAGAACCATGCCGTTATCCCAAACGCAATTGTTAGAGTTATTTACGGCGTAAGCGCACTGATATTGGGGCAAAGTACCTCTTGCTGACTGAAATGGTATATAGTAAAATGGATTTCAACTACAGAAACGTATATCTCCACAGGGTTCAAACTGTATTAAAAATATCAGCGGCATCTGTGAAGCTTAGTCGGGCTCGTTGGTCGCTAGAACACCTGCCTTGCGCACCGATTGGTAGTGGGTTCGAATCCGTTTTCGGTAAGCATGTCTTCTCCACATCTGGTAACTTCGGTCATTGAAGGGGTAGGAGGTACAGAGTAACAGGTAACGAACCACCTTTCATAGATGGATAAACCGTGAAGCGCATATTGCGCGTTTCAGTTTCAGCATATGAATTTCGGAATGCTCGAAGTAAACAGTAGGTCGACGGCGCATCATTAACTGCTGTTCTGTGGCTGAGGTATCACCTACCATCAAGTGAACCTCATGTTCGTCTGTCAATATCTAACAAAAGAAAATTTGCTCAGGTCTCTAGATTTATGGTATTCATTCATCACTCATCGTTCCTTATCATTCGTGGTTCATAGAGTATTCATAAATTCAAATAGTCGTACATACATCAACTCGGTTATAAAATTCTTCACACAAGGACAGACCGACGTACTGCATCTTGTAAATTACTTTTTCCAATAACTTTTTTTCTGAAAAAAAAAAGAATTATAAGCATTCGACCGCATTCGACACTATCTAATACATGTTCATCTAAAAGTGAAGTCTCGTCTTGAAGACATCGATATTTTAGGAATCGGGAAACGATATGATACAAATGAATATAAAACATGTCCTATTTGAATGTTATTTATTAATTTTATCTATATTAAACAAAGTCGTGTTAGTTACGCCATTTATAACTCAAGAACGGCTGCACCGATTTTAATGATCTTCTTTGTTAGATTCGTCTCTCGAAGAACAGATTAACTATTAAATTATTGGATAAAATAAAGAAAAATTAATTTTAAAATAAATTAGGTTCGGAATTCCGCCATCTTCCATAACTGACAGCTCACGTCACGCACACTTATAGTTTTTTTGTAACTAGCTGATGCCCGCGACTTCGTTCGCGTGGGCTTAAGCTGAATCTTAAGCTGAGCTTTTGAGAAAGCAAAAGTACTCGAAACCGACGAATGTTTGAAAGCATTGATGAAAGTGGAAGAAACGAAAGTGGTATGTAAGGATCGGAGCATATGGAATTTCGTGATCTCTGCCTACCCCAATGGGAAAAGAGACGTGGTGTATATGTATGTATGTATTTTTTTATATTTTGAATCTGGTAGGATAACGTCCACTTAATTATCCGACCAACAGCGATAACACTAAATCTAGTTGTTGCTATATTGTACTTTTTTCTGAAGTTTTCAAATATCTTCTACTGAAATATAGTATTTAAACGAATGATATGTATATTACCATCTGTAAATCCCAGCGCATAAAGATTGGTCGAAGCATTATACAAATAGGATGGCCAACATATTGGTTTCAGATTCCGATATTTCTCTGTAATAAAATGAATTGCAAATAAATAGTGGTTCATGGGAATATATTTCATACAGAAAATGCTCAATACAAATAAAGCGGGTGAGAGAAAAGTTATACCTTTATAGGTCAGTTTAGCCTTAAAAATACAAAAAAGAGACTTGGTATCATATTTTTTTCTTGTTTATATATCTTTTTAATATTATATAATAGTTAATTACTTAAAGATGTCATGTAGAACATGATGTAATGGTTGCAACTCCTTAAAAACATTTTGAAAAAAACCAAAAAACTTGGCGATTAAAAAGAGTGGCGGAGAGTTTATAGCCAGTTCTTCTCGTCCGTTCTACGCCCTTGATTGGAAAACTGACAGTAAGTGTAAAATTAGAAGCATTTAATATGTATTTTTAGTGACGTTCATAAGTGTACATTGTGTTACCTAAATGAATAAATGATTTTTGAATTTGAATTTAATCATATTCAACTTTTTTCTATGTATACGTCGATTTCTGTATCTGTTTTACTGATCATTTTTCTTTACAGGAAAGTATACTCCGTTCATAGAATAATATTTTAGTAAAAAAGTCATTATTCGATAGGACCATAATCGAACGATTACATTACTTGATTTATTCACATCCCTAAAATTACTTTAACCTTGAACAGACGTCATCTCAAATAGAATGGATTGATTTGTATGGAACACACCTTGACGCTGGCACAAGGTTATATCGTCAAAATTTGCCGAGCTATCAAAAGCAAAATAAATGGTTGGTCGGAGGTGATCAGCATTCTGTGTCTTGGCCGACAGAAACATTTTTTTTTTTAATTTTGTTTCCCCGGCAGCCTAACCTAAGACCTCCGGCGGTAAACGCATAGCGCTTAGGGAGGTGGAGCAGGCCAGAAACTTAGCGACCTTACCATTCACACGATCCACTTGCAATTCAAGTATGGCTATTGAATTGTATGTTTCGTACTCATATTCTGGGTGCGTCATGACATCTTTAATTCCGCAGTAAACCGGTTTATTATCTGTTGTTATGAACATCGCCTTGCTGTCGGTTCTGAAACCAATTACAGCAGGAACTCTTTAATCCGAACTCCGAAAATTATAAATTCCACTCAAATTCCAATCATCTGGTAACTTCGGACACTGAACGGGTGGGAGGAATATCGAAATTCCGACCGTTCATAGATGGAAAAACCGTGAAGTGCATATGCGCGTTTCGGTTTCAGTTTATGGATTTCCAAATGCTCGAAGTAAAAAGTAGATCGACAGCGCATCATTGACTGATGTATCACCTACCATCAAGTGCACCTCATGCTCGTCTGTCGATATCTAACATAAAAAAAGTTCGCCAGAATGTTTGAGAGAGGTAAGTCATACTGTAATTATGTATTGCTAGCCATAAAAAGTATAACAAATAAGAGCATAGTCTACCAGTTCTATCATAGTCTAGGGGTGTGTTACTAGTTCTAACTTCAAACACTGTATTTTGAAGTCACCACGTTTAATAAAAAATACCTTTGTGTTCGTGACTTATGTTTAGATAATTATATATTTTTTATTTACGTACTTTAACACGTGCATGGATACTTTATTCACGTCTCCTGAATTAGCTATGGCATAGTTCGATTTAACCAACAATATTCCTGTAACAGCTGTTTTAAACATCGTAGCCTTGTCTGGAAAATAAAATATTTTTACTCGTGTAGAATTGTCGAGCATTCGGAAATCCTACAATAAATAACGATTGAGACCGAAACGCACAAAAGAGCACTTCACGGTTTTACCTTAACATGTCGTCCCGGTGGGATTCGAACCCACGAACATTGCTACATTTAAATTTGTGTTAGTTTTAAGTACCTACTATTAAACTGTAATGTAACAATGTAAGCAAACGTTGGCAGACTTAAATAAATAAATCTATTCAGCTAAAACCATGACTACTGGTGTCAAATATTAAAATTAATTTTTAAAAAATCATCTAAAAATTTCAATCTACCATCATTTTAATATAGCGACCTTGTGTATGAGTAGGTACAAGGGGACATGGTTAGTCAATCACAGCTAATATCAACTCCGTAGTAATAGATGGCGTTAATATGGCAACTTATAATATTTCAAATCAGACAGCTGTAACCTTTCAGTCTGCCGCGACCACGGTTGTTGAAAAGCATCCGAAACGTCGGCATAAATAATATAAATAATAAATGGTAACTGTTATTTTATTTAAATCTCATTATACTTTGTTTTAAATAAACTCACGTATATGAACTCTTAAAACTCCCAGCCAGGGTAAATTTCCATTTTCACCGATATTACCTTCTTTTAAAGATACAATTGACTTGTCACATTCCGTTGATTCAGTTCCTCCTGAAATTAAATGCAAAAAAATCCCGATTAAGATATACTCGTATTAATCTAAATATTAGCTGTTCTAAATTCGAAGTATAAAATGAAGTGCCACTATACTTATCAAAGTTAGGACACAAGAATAGGGTAGAAAAATAATCATATTGTTTTTCTACCCTCTAACACAACGGCTCAACGGCTGTGCCGCGCGCACCGAGCAGTATACGTTCAACGTTAGTACGGAAGAGGTATCGACATCCGTTTTACTAAACTGTTCTCCTGTCGGCCTAGCCACGAGATATGTCGCAGACGAGAGAAGACAAACTAAGATGTAAGATATCTCGATATATTTTGATAGAAAAGATATCTTGATTGACAAATATATCTATTTTTGATATTAAAAGTTGAGTTTTAAGTGTAATTTTCATGTTAGACCCGGAAGAAATAAAGCGATAATCGATTAAAACACGAGAAAACGGTCGACAAAATCTTGTCGCGGTTGTCATGCTAGGCCGGCTGATATATTTTAAATTTGCTATAAACTATTTCTTGGTTCGTAACGAATTCTTATAAGTGGAAGTGCCGTGCATCAAAGCTGAAGGACTGGATAAATATTAATTTTTTTAGAGTCCACTGTTCAAACGGAAAATATCTTTTATCAGCGATAGTTGTTTTATACATTTTTTTTTACTATCAGACTTTAGTCTGAAGTTAGAACTATTGAACAAATTATCATGTGATTTGTTTTCAATATATGTTTCATCAGAAAGTATTCAATTCACTAAACGATTCAACATATTGTTGAAAGAATTAAAAAGTTTATGAACTTTATCTATACATCTATATACATATAATAAAAGAGTAGGATCGAAATTACGCTTCACTAAATATTTTTACCAGAAATTGAGAGGGGTGATAAAAGAAGGGTAGCAGAATGCATAAATGCAATTTTTAAGATTCTTGTCTGTCTGTCTGTCTGTCTGTCTGTCTGTCTGTCTGTCTGTTTGTTCACGCTAATCTCCGAAGATACTGAACCGATTTTAATGCAATTTCCACAAATATATTAAGGAAAGCCCGGGGCAACATATAGGCTTTGTTTCATCGAAATCGGTTATCGGAAAGAAAAGTTATCATCATTTAAATATTATTTTAAAGGCACCATATCACCAAATTTCAATGCAAACTGACTCGCGTTGAACTTTTTCGAATTGTCAGATGTCAATCACAGTCTGATATGTAAATGAAATATGTAGTTTGATTATTTCGCCATTTTCAATATGTATTCGTAGAATAGTGGATAGAATAGTGGATATGCAGTCCTATAGCGTAGCTTTTGATGCGAGTTCGAATCTGAAGTTGAAATGAAAGAAATATTTTTTTGTATTTATTTATTTATTTTTTGAAGAACTATTTTATAACAAAAAAAATAGAAAACGTATTATTGAAATATTATATGAAAAAGGATTTCTTATGAGATCATTTATTTCATCTTTTCATCAATCCTTTCTCTTAAGCAGAATTACGATTATTCGACATTGCTTTTTTGCTTCCGTATCTTAAGAGGTTTCCGCATTAAGCACCGGAAACCCGGGCAGGAATCCCGGGAATTTTAAAAAAATGTCCGAAAATGAAAATGACCAATTAAATGAACGCACGCATCTATTTAAGACAGAAAATGCATTGAATCCAATCTTCGATTGAACTATGATTAGTAGAAAAAAGACACATATCTGGATTTTGGTCACGTAAAATTTAATTCATATGAATCTCCCTAAAGTCAGGTTAATTATTTCAACTATTGAATTTCAAATAATCCTTCGAACCCCAATCTCAACCACCATTAAACATGTCGATAACATGATGCAAAAGAAACCGTCAATGGCTAATTTGATAGCTCTTTCCCAAAAGAAATCACGAAGTACAGAGGGTGGAGGAGGATATGTCATTTGAAGAAAGCTTGCTCAAAAGCTCAGCTTAAAGTGAACCCCACGCGAACGAAGTCGCGGGCATCAGCTAGTTAATTAATAAGTTTATGGATATCACTGACTTTGACAAGAGTTTACGTTTTGTCTTACTTCCTGATTCACTTAAAACTCGACTTCTAATATCATAAGTAGCGATATTTGTCGATCGAAATATCTTGTCATTGATCAAAGTTGTGGATGTCCAGAAATAAAATATCTCGATATCTTATATCTTAGTTTGTCTTCACTCGTCTGCGAGATATCTCTTGATATCTTAGGTATTATATTAGAAGTCTTATTTTTTGTTCGTTTTAGATATGTTTTGTCTTCTTTAGAAATTAATCCCGTGATATTTTAATCTTACACAAAACATTTTTTTATATTAAATATTCGATAACATATACACACCGAACACTCCAACAAAATATATGAAAATAATACGATTTTGCAACATAATGTCATGAAATAATTAAAAATTAAATGAGGCGCAGTATTGTAAGTTGGAATGACTATACCTTATCAATTATCCGAGCTGTGTTTTATACGATTTGATAGAATTTCTTATTTATGAGATACTAGCAACGTGCCCTGGCTTCACACGGGTGCAATGTAGATGTACTAGACACAAAAAAATATTGCTGATAATGTAGCTTTCTATTTGTGAAAGAATTTTTAAAATCGGTCCAGTAGTTCTTGAGTTTATTCATAACATACAAAAATACAAATCTTTCCTCTTTATAATACATATTAGTATAGATATAGAAGTATAGATAATATTAGTATAGATTGCATTTCATATCGTTGAGGGGGTGGGGGAAGGGCTCCAAGGCTCAGCGATGTGTTTAGCACTGGATGTCTTGGGTTTGGATCCCGGGGAAACAAAATTGAAAAAAAAAAAATGTTTCAGTCGGGCAAAACATAGAAAGCTGCCTTCTTGTAGATATAGACTTTTCTCTATAAGAAAACCGTCTTACATTTTGATTTCTAAAAGGCTTTTAATGAATATTTTATTTATCAATAAGTTGAAAGAGTCCAGCATTCTTGTAACTATTTTTTTATGTTAGTTATCGACAGACGAGCATGAGGTTCACTTGATGGTAGGTGATACCTCAGCCACAGAACATCAGTCAATGATGCACTGTCGACCTAATTTTTACTTCGAGCATTCGGAAATCCATAGACTGAAACCGAAACGCGCAATGTGCACTTCACGGTTTTTCCATCTATGAACGGTGGTTCGATACCCGGTCGGAATTTAGATATTCCTCCCACCCGATCAATGCCCGAAGTTACCAGACGTAAATTGTATTTGTCAATGAACCCGGTGATGTATTTAAAAGTAAACAGAATACTAGACTATTCGGCTCGGATTACTTGACTTGAAGAAATATGCTTCATTCCACTTAGTACTTGAGTTTTGATCAACAATATTCGATATCATAATTAGTAAGTTCATTTTATATGTATATACTTTTATTATTCATAATTATTGTGTTTTTAATATTAAGTGCCTTTTATAAACATCATACATTTATTTATCACCAATCTCAAGATCATTGATGACTTTCCCACGAAAAAAATCGGATATAAATCCCCTCACCCCTCAAGCCGCTATAATGGGGACCACGGGATCGCGATAGCGTACTTCCGCGAGCACCCAGCGGTCAGGCCAAACGGACCCCCTCCTCGTCCCGCTTGTGCATCCTTCCCATGCTCTACATGGGAGGAGTCCACGGGACGATTTTTTTGTCAAACTTGTTGACTCACCACTAGTGTTAGTTTTCCGCCTTACGTGCCCTCTGCACAGGTTTCAAGCTTCCACCAGTTTTTATGTTATCAACCCTTCCGGGCGTCAAACATCCCTCAAATTCTCAAACTCTGATCACCAATCATTTCCACACTTTTAAAAGCGAGAAATACTTAATGACCAACCTGGGAATCGAACCCGCGACGTAATACGCATACTATGCTCTTTCGGATGAAAGTGCGACCGCAAGGCTACATACGCAATTATTACATTTAGCCCTGGAGTTTCGAATTCAGTAGCTGTGGTGCTAAAGTCAAGGCGTTAACATCTAGTTAATTAAACTATGCTAAATCTAATTTCATGTATTTCCATTATTTAACATCTTTATTGCATAACTAGCAATTGCCCCTGCAACCCCCCTTGTGGGTTGAATTTCGTAAAATCCGTTCTTAGCTGACCTCTACTCGGCGAAAGGAATATTCCTACCATATTTCAAGTCGCTACGCCTTATGGTTCCAGAGATATCGTGATGAGTGACTATATAGGTGGAAATCTCTTTTATATATATAGATAAATACACAAAAAATTACAACAACAGACAATACAAAAGATGGCTTTATTACAATTCAGCGATATATTCCAGGCTACCAGTTGAATTATAAAAACTAGCAACACGCCCCGGCTACACAATATACACAAAAAATATAGCCTATGTTACTCGCTGATAATGTAGCTTTCTATTGGTGAAACAAATTTTAAAATCGGTCCAGTAGTTTTTGAGTTTATTCATAGCATACAAACATACAAAAATAAAAAAAAATCCTCTTTATAATATTAATATAGACTTAAAAAGGAGAAGAATGGGTGCTAAAGTTGAAGGATAATAAATAAATAGGTAAGTGATAATAATAAAAGTATTGATCGTACTGAATATAAAATGGCACCTTTAAGAATATCAGTAAGTTTTGTTAGGACATTTAAGTACAAAGTGAAAGCAAACACATCTCTAATTTAGTGGAGTTGCAACTGATAGGACTCTGTCTGTGCGGTCCTTGTTACTTCAACACTTGCTCTTATTTTCCTTCACGAAACTTGTTATGGATGTACTCGGTAGACATAAATAGAACATACCTTATTTCGGAATTTTAAGTAACTGTAGGTATATATTTTTTTCTATATTTGAATCACGGAACAAGAAAAATAAGTCTTATTTTCTGTGATTTGAATGGTGGCCATTCAAATCACAGAAAAGAAGACTTATTTTCGTGTCCATACACGGTATTAGTATTTTTAATGCAATGCAGTAATTTATTTGAATTTTTAATTTAATAATAATATTGATTGTAAAAAAAAAATTATTGTGTGTTATTTTTTTTTTGATTCTTGTAAAAAATGATTTTGATTGCCAGGTATTCTTTTTTTAAATAAGAATATCTACACATAATATAACTGAAAATAATAAGTACAATGAAAATTTCTGGACATTGAACAAAAATATCAGATTTAAAGGAGAGGGAACAATATTTTATGTATTTCGCCTATCCCTATTAATATTGTCGGATATGAAAATGGGAGAACCTTTGATTTGGTATTAAAAAAGAGATTTTTTGATTTTTAACATAGTACTTACGAAAAATATAAGAGTAATTTATAACCGTGTAATTGGGTTCAAAAACATGTATTCAATGCATGCTCGAAGTAAAAAGTAGGTCGACAGCGCATCATTGACTGATATTCTGTGGCTGAGGTATCCTATGAGGTACCTGCCATCAAGTGAACCTCATGTTCGTCTGTCGTTATCTAACATTAAAAAACTTGTATTTTTTAAAAGAAAAAAAATACATTTTTTTTATTTCACATTTAACATTTTCTTTTTAAAAATGTTTAGTGAAATAAAAAGAAAATGGCACTGGATCCGACAATTTTAATATGGATAGGCGATTTGTATTACACAATTGAAATTTCTCGATTAACTACCAAATCTCTTGCCAGCTTTTCACGAAAGAAGCAGCATTAAAACAGTGTTAGCTCTCAAAATTGACGATTCAAAATTAATTTTGAATTTAATTTAAAATATAGCCTAAAATGTGAAGACGTTTATGTTTAACTGTAACCAGAGTTCACTGCCCTTCCAATATCACATCACAACTTATTTTTCATTTAAACGATATTAGAATGCATATCACGAAATTGTTATAATATCATGTTATATTCAACCGTAATATTTTACCGTATATGCGATTTTTAACAAGGCTTGTGTCATTACATTGAGGTATGTTTCGTGCGTGATAATATTATTAATGTATACTATGTCTTACAGCAGATATTTTGTATGTTAGATATCGACAGACGAGCATGAGGTTCACTTGATGGTAGGTGATACCTCAGCCACAAAACATCAGTCAATGATGCCCTGTCGATCTACTTTTTTACTACGAGTATCCGGAAATCCGAATTGACTGCCTCCGTGGCTCAGTTGTAACCGCTATGCGTTTAGCACCGGAGGTCCTGGGTTCGAATCCCAGGGAATTAAGATTTAAAAAAAAAATGCTTCGTTCGGGCAGGGAATAGAAGGCTGGTCACCTACTTGCCTGTTAAGAAAAAATGATAAGTGAAACAGACACAGAAATGGGTCTGCCCCATGCCCCACTAAGGGACTCAGGAATTCACTTTTTATTCGGAAATTCATAGACTGAGACCGAAACGCGCAATGTTAACTTCACAGTTTTTCCATCTATGAACGTCGGTTCGGAATTTCGATATTCCTCCCCCCTCTCTATTCTGATAAGTGTAGAGTGTAAGTCTTGAAGTAGATTCGAGCTACATAAAAGTAGCATTGGCCTGATAAAAACGGGGTAACTATACAATATTATATTACAATTTCAAATTATGCAAAAAACCTTCAGCGATGACTGCATTTTATAAGATTATCACACTGAAAACATGATGGCGGTAATGGTTTGTAGTAATTGTTAGATGGCTCTAGCAAGGCACAGTTTAAGTAAGAACAGTAGGGACTTTCTGTAAAACGCACGTTGGTCGTTCAATTAAGACAGTGTCGCGGTCCTATCGTGTGTAATTCATAACATAGAAAAGATGTCATAGTAACTAGGATTTTTTTTCTGGGTTGGTTGAAAGAGATCACTGAGAGCGATAAGGCCGCCTGTAGTACATTTATTTTCAAGTTTTTTGTTATTATGTGTGCTAAAGAGTGCTAAATAATTAAATAAAATAATTTATTTATATTCCCTGCTTTTTTACTTTATGTAAGGTTTCTGATAAGTCTCGATATTGAACTCAAGAGTATACAAGCTCTACTTGCAACAAAATACAAGTGACATTTAATAAATGCAGTTACTAATTGGTCAATGAGACGATTATCATTCCAACTAAGCTTTAATTTTGATATCCCAACTGTTGCTATTATCCTGTGACCATGTCTAAGTAATGGTATAATGATTGTTTCACAGAACAGGGAAAAATAAGTCTGTTCTGTGGATTGTTTATATGTGAACTGACCGCGAGATAGTCATTATATCGTGAGTTATGGCCTATTCTCCCCAGATAAATGGAATCTGAAATTAGCCATCATTTTTCCTTAATAAATTAAAAGGTGGCTCTATAAATCACCATTAATTGAACTTTGCTTATATATCGACGATGTTGTAGCTATTATACCGTTTAGAGGCTCAGACAGCCTAGCATGACAACCGCGACAAAATTTTGTCAACCGTTTTCTCGTGTTTTAATCGATTATCTCTTTATTTCTTCCGGGTCTAACATGACAATTATACTTAAAACTCGACTTTTAATATCAAAAATAGATATATTTGTAAAAATAGATATATCGAGATATCCAACATCTTAGTTTGTCTTCTCTCGTCCGCGAGATATCTCGTGGCGGTCATGCTAGGCCGGCAGGAAATATTTCTGTTGTTTTTTTTTCATAAGAGAAGCTGTTAGGGCCCTTAGAAACAAACACTAGAAACGTCAAGAAAAATAAACTGAACTAATCGCGTTTTAATATGGTATTTTTTATAAATGTGTGTTACTAGCGTTAAAAATCCCTCTGGTGTTGCCCGTTATAAAAAAATACGTATTAATAATACTTATTTTTTGTTCTAGTATTTCCAGAGAAGTAATTCAATATTGTCTGCTTTACTGAAAACACTTTTAAGAATAATATTTTTTTATTTGACACACATAAACATACAATCAAAAGAAAAATGAAATAATCACTGTTATACAATCAATAACATAACTAAAAATAATATCAAAGTAAAATATGTATTAAAATAAAGACTGTTTATCGTAAAGTTCGGTAAATTGGCGTGACTATTTTCAAGACATAGGCTAAAAATACCTTTTGCAGTATTAATCATGTTATTATTGTAAATACTTTGTATATACATCTTTTTTTATGTCAGATATCAACAGACGAGCATGAGGTTCACTAGATGGTAGGTGATACCCCAGCCACAGAACATCAGTCAATGATGCGATGTCGACCTACTTTTTACTTCGAGCACTCGGAAATCCATGGACTGAAACCAAAACGTGCAAAGTGCACTTAACGGTTTTTCCATCTATTAACGGAGGTTCGTTACCCGGTCGGAATTTCGAAATTCCTCCCACCCGATCAATGCCCGAAGTTACCAGACGTGGGGTAAACATGCTTAAAGAGGTTTATAAACATGTCGTCCCGGTGGGATTCGAAACCACGACCCATCGATGCGCACGGCAGGTGTTCTACCGAACGCGCCAACGAGCCTGTCAAAAAGCTTCATAGTAGGATAATGAGTAAAAGTACACACCACAGAGTGAAGTTATTATTACATAAATTAAATTAACTTTATTTTATAAATACTCTTGGCCTAGCTCAGTAACTCAAGGGCATTGTCAGATAGCAATCCCGGGCCCTACGTTGAACCTAAATGTCTAGATTCTTAACTAAATTGCATATTGTTGTGTCTATCTGGCTTAAGGCTGGCTACAACATAGCGATTCTCATCCGACTTTTGTTTATGTATAGGATATATGAATATTTATAAATTATTATATATATATATATATATATATATATATATTATAACTTCCGAACTATATTCCGGTGGTTAAAAAAAAATATGAATCAAAATGTCATCGTAAATCGAATCTTATTTCAATAAAGATAATGCATGTCACAGGCAAATAATGTGTGTCTATAAATGTGTTATTTTTGTACGTTCTTATATTTATTTAATCATCAACAATTACCCATAATTTAGACAGACTAGATATGGGGACCAACCTAAGCAAAGCACATGCTTCAAAGATACATATCTTGGAATGCCAATACGGCAAAATAATAAAAGATGTTATATCTACAACTAACATATAGCCATCCGTAACCAAAATTATTTGTAAAACATTTGTTGACAGATAAAAAAAAAGTTTTGATGCCTCTTTTTGAATAACCTTTTTTAATATAGGTACTCTTTGTTTTTTATATGACTTTTGTTGACAGAATTATTATAATATTCTAAAATGTAAAGTTTTTTAAATAAGAAATACTCATATTTTATTTCTTCATTTACAATCTACTTCCATCTCCGTCGCTATCAAGTATGGTGATAATTTAATTCAGATTTCACATAATATATTAAATGTCAATTTTGATGAAATATGTAACGCCAAGAGCACATGTAACGCCGTTTCTTAATGAAACCAAAGTTCTTAAAATGGATAACCGTCGGCAGTTACATTTTGCGGCATTGCTTTTTGGAGTGGTAAAGACAAAACAGCCAGGGTATCTCTATGACAAGCTTTCGTGGGTAAAAGACACCAATGCGTCATACAACACTAGAGGTTCCCTGTTTATGTTAAATATTTCCAAAATCTATCGAACGTCGGCGTTCCGGGGTAGCTTCAAGTATAGTGCAACTAAATGTTGGAACAACTTGCCTCCTCCAATCCGTAACATCCAGTCAATTCCAAGCTTTAAGTTTAAGTATAAACTGGAGTTATTGCAGAAACAGGTGGGTATTCCTTAGTTGCACTATACAGGAAGACATACCAGTAAACAACAAATATAATAGTGTAGGTTATTTGTATATTACATATATATCTTTTATACTATCGTTATTATTTTTATATATATTTAAATAGAATTACATATATATGATTTTGCAATAGAGTACTGTTTCTCCAGCAGTTGCATGGGGCCCACTGAAAATCAGTGCTGTGTCCATTATGGCCACAGCTTATGCTGAGTGGAGTCCTATTTGACACCGCACTGCAGCATTTATTTTTATAATTTTCATTTTCTTTTAATTTGTAAGTTATGTTTGTAAATTTTTTTTTTTGTGTGTGTGTGTCAAATAAAGTTATTATTATTATTATTATTATTATAAATAACAGAAGTACGAATATTAATATTTTTGGAAAGAACTGGCTGATGAAATATGTTTGGAAACAGTATAAATAGCAAAATGTTCAGAGCGAATGTATGTTTGAGGTTCCGGAATTGCTTTGGTACTTGCATCTATTTTAATGTACAATGTAACCAGAATAAGAGAAGAGTGGGTATCGAACCCATGACTACAATACGACCAGTACATACCAAATGCATCAATGAACCCGTCAGATATAAACACTAAGTTCGAGGAGTAAAAATATTTTGCGACTAAAAAGACGCACGTGTTTCAGTCGCCTTGATTTATCAATTTCCTTAGTTGACTTAATTTGACATAAACGTATGTAGTATCATTAATATTTATCAGTTTGGACCACGCTGGTGGCCACTTGGAATTCCATTTAATAATTTATAAAAACATTATAAAGTGCGTGTACTTAGTGGATAATATATTTAGTAAAGAATTCTACGAAGTTCTTTAAGGCTGGAAATGATAGCAACTAAAATAGCCTAAACTTATTTCATATTTCAAAGCCAAATATATTTTTACATAATATTATACATATTTATATTGAATGTTATACTGAGAAAATAATTGTCTGGCTGTCTGGAAATTTTTCCAATTAACGATTGTTCATTCAATTTTGTCCCGAATGGAATTGGAAAAATCAATGTAAGTATGTTTGTCCTCTTTACTCTCCTAAACTATTAATCCGAATATGATTAAACTTTGACGAGTTGTTCTGAATACTCTCGCGAAGGTGCCTATTCCTTTTTACTTTACGTACGTAGCTTACATTAAAATGCATTCGGGTACATCTAGCTTTTTTTTGAAATAAAAACAAACCCGCCGACAAATTTATATTAAAAAAAACGTATTACAAAAGTTAACTATACGAACATAAAATTAAAAGTACTATAAATCCCAATACAATAGACATAAAAATGAAGAATCGAATTTCAATCATAAAATATCAAACAAACAAAACTGAATGGGGTCGCTTTAGCCACGTTAATTATGATATCATACATCAACCCTACAATGCTATTAAATCGTTAAAATCAAAGGCCTCGACGACCGGAGATAAATAAAAAGTCGATAACTCAAACAAATGGATCGTATTATTACCGCATAATTCAAAATCTCAACCCTTGGAGGAAGTATTAAGTGTCAGCCATATTAGTTACGAGTTTGGGTGATGGGCGGGGTCCATTATACCACGACACGATTTCTATTACTAGAATATGGATCTTAGAAATTCATTTAACACAAAAAACCGGCTAAGTAGAAATCATTTGTTTATCTACACCATCCTATTTTTTTTGGGGAGCATTTTTAACATAAAATTATTACAACAACTCATATAAAAACAAAGCCTAGTAAAATTTTAAGAGAGTGAAGTGAAGAAATCTAAGTTTAAACAAAATACTTTATATCGGAACAAAACTATTTATTTAAATGTGTGATACTCGCGTTAATAAAAAACAATATTAATTCTGAGTTTATTTTTATATTTATTTTTATTAGCTTTTCTATTAAAAAATGGTACTTCGTAACCACAAAGGAATTTTATATTCACTTCAGGCAACTTCAAGTAGCCAAGTTGAACTAGGGAAAAATATTATAATATGCTAATATTCTAGGTCATTCTGAATATATTCTCTGTTATATTATAAATATACATATTCATGTATTGAAGGAAAGGAAAGGCGTGCTTGCTTTTAAATTTGCTGTTTCCTTACTGCTGCTTTTGAAACTTGAATCTACGTTCATCTATATAAATAAAAAATCTAAGTACTTATGTACTCGTAGATGTGTTTGTCCTCTATGCGCTCCTAAACTATTCATCCGATTATAATGAAACTTTGGTGAGTTGTTCTGCATACGTTAGCGAAAGTTTAGTTATTACATTACGTGGCATTGAAATGCATGACAGGTATACCTAATAAATAAATACTGCGGTGAATACTTGATGCTACAGCAGTTTTTGAGAACAGGTCCTCATATTTTTAAACAACCTTAACCTTGGCTGCAGCAATAAAAATAAAAATTACATATAAACGTGACGTGAGACGTGTATAATGGAAACGCGCAATCAATAACAATAGCTCATTGAAATACGAATGCTTAAGACCACATGGGTGTCCTCTGTTACATACTGTACTCCCCCCAAAAACTAATCAGCATCCACAATGCACCTGTATTACGTTAGATTATCTTTGAATATCTGAATATATTGAAATAGGCATCTCATGTTTAGTTTTTTTTTATATTAGATATCGACAGACGAGCATGAGGTTCACTTGATGATAGATACCTCAGCCACAGAACATCAGTCAATGATGCGCTGTCGACCTACTTTTTACTTCGACCATTCGGAAATCCATAGACTGAAATCGAAACGCGCAATATGCACCGCAATATGTTTTACTTTTCGGCAGTTTATAATTAATCTCTGATTAAAAAATAAGTCCACAACACATCATTGAAGGCCCTATGGCTAAAGCTACTATCACGTGAGCCTCACGCTCATCTATCGAAATAATCTTTTCTAATAAATCCAATAAAGCGTTGTATCGACTTTTCAACACAATGTTGATAAAATTCTGACCCGTTTTATTCTAGTAATGATTCCTTTGTGTGTATCGCTCGTATCAGCTTTTTTGTATCCATTATGTCCTGTAGGCTGATGTCGTAAACATGTCATCGGAACGATTATAGAATTCCGAGGAACTTTATAGACTAAGAGCTAAAATACGTTTAATCACGATTTTATACGTTGACACATTTCCGGGTATATACATTTTGAATTTGAAAAAAATGTTTGTGATTTACATATTTCCAGGTTCCCTGTTATCGTTTTGCCGGGGTAGCCTCTTTTTATATGAGTCGTATAGAATCAAAGGCGGCTATCAGACATTTTTGGTCCGACAATCTACAAAAGAAAAATAAGTTCTTGTCGTTTAGACTGGTATATTTTTTTTATATATTTGGTTTTATCTTTAATTGTTAATATTAATAGATACCTTAAACATGCAATGAACGATACCTAATACAAAAACAAAGGAGAAAAACGTTTTCTTTTTTAAATTGCTAACAATCAGCCATAAGTCATATAGCCGCCTTTGATTCTATACAACTCATATATTAGAGTAGGCAAACGGACAGGCGTGTCACCTGATTGAAACCATTTACCACTGCCTATGGTCATCCGCAACACCAGAGGTCTAGAGGAAGACGTTTAAACTGTCAGCAATTGTCAGTTCCTAAATTTTCTAAAGTACAGTGTTAGGGAAGAGGAAAAATTCATCGGGATTGTCTTGTAGACTTTTCTCTGTAAGATATCGTCTAATTTTTAGATAGTCAAGTAAAACAGTCTTACATTTTAATTACTATAAGCTAAAAGGAAAAATAATCGTTTCACAAACCCGCCTTTAAAATCAGCTTGCCTGTTAAATCTGCCTCTAAATTTAGGGCTAGCAATTAAACATTTTTTATTTATTTAATAAATGATCACAGACGGCATAGTTTAAAAAATGTAAAACACTCAATTTATTACCAATAATGAAATTTACAAAATTTCACTAAGTATAATATAAGCAATATTGCTCTTCAGAAATTGTAGCTTTAAGATTAAAAATATCACATGAATTTTATAGTAATGGTGTGCCTACCTTTAATTTATGTACATTTAAACAATGGTATCATTTTTATCAAATTATTAGTGTATAAGTAAATAAATTGTATTTAGTTGGTAAGCCTTTTTAAATAAATAAAATATACACTAGCTCGTAGACTACATAACCTAGAGATCACGTTAAACCTTTTGATATTGTTAGCGGTGATTTATCGGGATGATAGTTTATTTTTTTCATGTCTTGCGGATTTCGCTTCGATTTCGTTATCAAAACATTTAATATAGCTAAATACAACCGGAGAGAAGTAGCCAGGAACTTAAAGACAGTAGACAATACCCTAATAAATCATCAACATAATACCGGTACAAATTTGATGTCTAAAGATTTACCTTTTTGAATGGTAGCATTATTTAACTCTTACATACATATACATCATACCTCTTTCCCATTGGGATAGGTAGAGTCGCGGAATTCCATATGCTCCGATCCTTACCTACCACTTTCGCTTCTTCCACTTTCATCAATGCTTTCATACACACTCGTCGGTTTCGTGTAGTTTTGACCTGGCTCTTTTGATGAACGTCCCCGATCTGATCGAGGTACGTTCGCCTAGCTCGACCACTCCCGAATCTACCACTCACACCAGTTTCATAAATCTTTTTCGTTTCCCTACGTGCCCAAATCAACTCAACATACCTTTCTCAATTCTCGTCACTACATCGTCTTTTACTCCGTGCCATGCAGCCGTGCGAAGCCGGGCTGCGTTGCTAGTATTATATAAATATAATTAATAAATCTTTTTTAATTTTTTAACAAATTTCTTTGAATAAAATTGTTTAATTATTCTTTTCTCCATAATGTTTCGTTCTAGAACTACACATACGCCTGTTTGTGTGGTGACAAATGAAACTCATATCTACGAGTATCTATCTAAGCTTTATTCACTGATTCATCTACAAGTTTACTGAATTAGCTATTATCTAAATTTAGATCGAAATAGATCGAAGCGCCGATCTATTATCAGTTCGATTCTAAATCAATATTGCTACATCGCTGTCAATTCGATCATCATTATCTGTCTTATGGATCTTGAGAGCGAAAAACTGGATGTGAATCTGTTTCTGATACAGGGGCGTATCAGCCGTTTCGGGGCCCCTAGCTACAGGGGCCCCGAACCTGTGTAAGCAAAAATTTGCCTTTCAATAGGGCTCTGCCGCAGTTAGGAAAATGTGCCCCCCACCAAATTTTGATTCAGGGCCCATCAAGGGTAAGTCACGCCCTGTTCTGATATCATTTAAGTTGAAACTGATCAGTTATAAAAAAGGCTTAAAGATCCTTATTCCGCGTTTATTTATTAAACTAATAAAAGCTTGTACCTTGAACCAGTACAATAATGTACAGTGCGTTATTATACCTAATCTTCTCTGTCCCTACACTCTTGACAGAGTGGTTGTGGTTGACATGTTCGGAGTGGTGGCACGCTTGACGATCCGACGCCAATATTCCCTGACTGCCGCCTTTCTCGTGCATTGATGAAGAGGACCGTTTAATGCGTCCTTGACTTGGTCGGTCCATCTTCTGGGTGATCTGCCGCGAGCTCTCGTCCCTTCCACTCTTCCGTGCACTACAAGTCATTCTATAGACATATCTCCCCGCCGGGACACGTGTCCGAAGAAAGTGAGAATTCGACTTTGAATTATACCTAATAGTGCATGCATATTCTTATTTTATTTAATTATTAATTATTATTATTTTATTTTATTGATAAATTGTAGTATTACATACAATACGTATTAAACAAAACAAAAGCGTCGTTATTATAATACAATCTGGATCATTACCGATACATCATTTCAAAGTTATCGATCAATAGATCATTACATCGTCATGTAGTCAGCGTGATCATAATTTCTAAACAACGTATCATTATTCGTACTTTATTGCGTATAACTGTGATAAATTGCGTTATTTACTATTTTAATATTATTAAGGGATGACTCAGTTATGTGGGCGTACATTTCTTTCTTTTAAAAGCTATAATTACCACTTTTTTTAATGTTAGATATCGACAGACGAGCATAAGGTTCACTTGATGGTAGGTTCCTCACCTCAGCCACATCAGTCAATGATGCGCTGTCGACCGACTTTTTACTTCGAGCATTCGGAAATCCATAGACTGAAACCGAAACGCACAATATGCACTTCATGATTTTTCCATCTATGAACGGTGGTTACCCAGTCGGAATGTCGATATTCCTCTTACCCATTCAATGACCGAAGATACCAGGCGTAGGGAAGACATGCTTACAGAAAATTCATCTTGTCGTCCCGGTGGGATTCGAACCCACGACCCATCGATGCGCACGGCAGGTGTTCTACGGAACGCGCCAATGAGCCCGTTTTTAATCAGATTTTCGATACTCACTTTATGAAAGTTAAGTTGGAATTTTAATAACGATTAGCTTGATTAAACTACCAGGGCTTGAAATACCAGTAAATATGTGGTATCGTTATAGCTGCTAAATGAAGAAAATTTACCATTATATTTTCAACGTTATGTCTTGCGGATTTTACCCTTAAATATATATAACGTTTAAAAATCCTGTTTGTATAAATTTTTACTGCTGAAAGTATATTGCAAATAGGCTTACTAGTTTCAGAGTTATCAACAAACAAACCAATGTTTTCCTAAAATTATTACAAAATACGTTTAACAACTTTATACATTTTAATACCAACTTAATAATTATAATTTCGTAATTATCCAAATAAATTCTAAGGTCTTATGTAATAAACTTAAAAACAAGTACGATCAAGTATTAAGCGCTATATTTCATAATATTAATACTTAAATCACGACAAACCGTTAAATTTAACGATATTACAATATTAACGTTTCTTCATGATATTTGTATAATCCCATAATATAAAGCCAACTGTTAGCGTCTATACTTGATACTAGGATTTAGTGCAATCATAGCTAGATTAGCACTTATATTTTGTTATTATAACTTTGGATTAAATAACATAATTGTATAGCAGGGGTTCCCAAACTTATTTTGTCTACTGCCCACTTTGTGAATAAATTATTTTTTAGCGCCCCCATTTTTTCACCTACTTAAAAACCACTATAACTTCAAATTAAATTAATTAATTTAATATCTCGTCTCGTTTAGAATGAATAATTAATTGATTAAATATTCATTCTAAACGAGACTTTAACTATGACCCGACCGACTGAAATGTTTTTTTTTAATTTATTGTATAAAACAGGACAGATATATGAACTTCGCGGAGAGAAATATCGAACCGAGTTTGAGCAATCTCTTAATTAATATTAGTTGATGTTCACAAGTTGTAGTCGAGATTCGAGAGCTCAGTCGGTGTCAAAGAGTCCTCCTTTGGGTCTCTTACCCTTTAGACCTGCAGCGCCCACAAGGAGGCGTTATCGCCTACTTTGGGAAAGGCTGTTGTATAGTAAAGTCGACGCCACCATTCAAGTTTCACGGTGAAGTTTGAAACTAAACGTGACAGCTCCGCTATCTTGTCGTTTGTCAGGAATGTGCGATACATATCCTACTATCCTACTAATATTATTAATGCGAAAGTTTGTGAGGATGGATGGATGGATGGGCCGAACGGATTTTGATGAAACTTTACAGTAATATATGTAGTTTATACATCAGAATAACACATAGGCTACAATTTATAAAGATTTTGTGTATTCAAATTCAAAATCATTTATTGATTTAGGTAACACAATATAAACTTATGAACGTCAGTAAATAATACATATTAAATGCTTCTAATTTTACATTTACCGCCAGTTCTCAAATCGGAGTAGAACGGAAGAGAAGAACTGGCAATAAACTCTTCGTCACTCTTTTTAATCGCCTTTTGCTTTACAAAATTACACCAAGTTCCACATGACATCTTTAAGTAATTAACTATAATAATAAAAAATATAAACCAGAAAAAAAACAAAGATTTGTCCTCTATCAGCAGTAGGCATGGTGAAATAGGAGCACGCACTTACATTCTCGTGGGAACAACACGTAAATACATAGTATTTTGGTCATATAATTACAATGAGGATCAAGTAAGATGGAAAATTTTCTACCCTCTGAGAGCTATCTTGGCGTGCACTGCCTAAACCGTTCGAGTTACGTTCGCATTTTATATATAGGTATATATTTCATAAGTGTACATTGTATTACCTAAATGAATAAATGATTTTTGAATTTCATGTGTCACCGAACAACACTGAAACCGAATTTTGTTCATCAATGTTACTAGTTGCTTCTGTACGAGTCAAAGAAGCAATTATATATTTAATTATTATAAAGTGCAATTGTGAAAGGCTCATAAAATTGAAACTACTTATTTAACGCTCAACCAATGCGTCTATTGATGTGGGTGGTTGAAATATTACTAACTGTCCTATATGGCAAATATTCGCAAAGGCAAATGTGAATAGGCATTTGTTAGAGAACGATCATGAAACGCAGTCAAATGATTGTTGTTTGTATATTAAAGATCGCTTTAATGATAACATACATTTAACTTTTAACTTACCAGTTACCGTACTTAATTTACCAGTCTGACAGACACCTTCTTTCCTCCATGAATTCGATTTATTTCATTCAACTTTAAAAAAAAACTTTATTCATTTCAATTAGTCGCCATTTATCATGATTTTTTTTGAAGAGTCATATCACAAGTTTCTCACAGACCAGGGATAGGTCACGTGACTTAAATAGGGGTAGGTGTTTACGATAAATGAATACACTATCATTTATCGTACAACGGCACTACCAACCCTCTCTCGAAGCGTTTTCGATTATCGGTTAGGATCGTCGAATTTTTGTACCCTTATAATTTTGATCTGGAGTACCTAATAAATAGAGTACTCATCAGATTTCATCACTCACTCACTGACTGATGATCATCAAAACTGTAAGGGTACTTTCTGAAGTCACAGAAAGCTGAAATTTGGTATGAAAGCCAAGACACACATTTTGACTAAAGTGTAGGGTTGGAAAAAACTTAAGAGCTGGGCTCTCCATAAGATTTGATAACTTTGACCTACTCGTCTTGCCGTTAGTTAATATAAACATATTTTTAGTATGATTGTTACATTATTATTATATATTTAAAATAATACAATAACAAATTATTTTTAGGTAACACAATCCGAAATTTTTAAGAATCAGAAACTAGACGTACCTATCTTCACTATATCAAGTGTTTGGTTTCGGACTTTTGTCGAATTTTTATCGGCGTCTATGCGTATGATTGCTAGTAAGGACACTAAGTAAAAAGTTTAAAATAGATTAAAGTTTATGAGTCTTAAAGCGATAATAGGCAGTGTTTAGCAAACGAATGGCCGCAGCAATGGCCTACTATTTATATTGATTTGATGTTGGTTTATTGCTTTTACTTAATTACGGATAAACTTGGAATTAAGAGGGAAAATATATTCCAATAAAACTTGAATACCTCCATAACTGGTTTCATTGAGAGAGAGAGAGAAAACTTTTATTCACAGTCACACATAACAATACATAATTATTAATACACAGATTTAAATTTTTTGCATTTAGATCTAAAAGTTCTGGGGGAAAAAAACAAGGGTTTCATTCTAACATTGCAAAGAAGACTGATAAGTACTTGTGTGTAAAGAAATGTAAGGATTAGTGACATGCAGAAATACACTACTTCTTCTTCCTGCCCTGTTCCCTTTTTTTATTTGGGGTCAGCGCAGTATGTTCTCTTTTTCCATTATCTCCTTTCACTCGCCATATCATCAGTCACACCTCTCAAACACATATCATTCTTCACACAGTCAATCCATGCTTTTTTTGACCTCCCTCTTCCATTCATTCTTCTATACCACTTTCATTCCATAGTTTGGTTGTGCGTTTATTATTCTGTATGTTCTATGGTTGATATATCCCTTACCACATATTTGAAATAAAAACTGTCCCCTTGGACTGGTGGCGAATTACAATAAAGCATAAAAACCATCTCCATCACAAAAAACACAATACGTGTCAATGTTATGTTGATAGGTAAAACGCCGCGTTTAGCGATTCCATATGTACAAATATCCATTTTAATATATACAGATTAAAGTATAAATAAATCTGCATAATAAATAGAGCTATAAAGCTTAAGTGCATTATCGATCTTGTTGAAATGATCTATAGATCTTTAAAGTCAAGCGCACGCGAGTTTGAACTTTCGCTAATTAATTCGTACAATCTATTCGTACATTCGTACTCGTAATTCTTAAACCTCGTAAAAGTCACTGGTCAGTTTGGTTTAATTTATTTATTTAACCAATGCAAAAAGTGTGTGTTATGGTTTTAATTGTTATTTAAAATTGCATTCGAGTGTGAATAGTGGGGTATGGGGCCGACCCATTTATGTGTCTGTTTCATTGAAAATTGTTTCTATAAGTAGGTAAAATAAAATAACTTTTACTGAATTAAAATGCGTTTTTATCCGGTATAAGTTATTGTATACTCGTGGTAATAAAATACAAGTAGGTGATCAATTTTCTGTGCCCTGCCCGACGAAAACAATTTTATTTTTGTTTCCCAGGGATTCGAACCCCTGACCTCCTATATTAAATGCATCGCACTTACCTCTAAGCCACGGAGGTAGTCAGTACGTCCCCTTCATTGCATGATAATAGAAACCATCATACTATTTTACTTATTTTATATTATTTATGTTTACGAGATTTTTTTTTTAAATATTTTT
Source organism: Anthocharis cardamines (assembly GCA_905404175.1). Classification (NCBI taxonomy): domain Eukaryota; kingdom Metazoa; phylum Arthropoda; class Insecta; order Lepidoptera; family Pieridae; genus Anthocharis; species Anthocharis cardamines. Next base: position 1,992,690 of record FR989974.1, read on the forward strand.
CTATGATTTACATCACCCTAATTTATTTCACAACAATAGAAAAAATCGTGCAATAAATGGTAAATGATTAGTTGTACGGGTTCGTTGGCGCGTTGGTAGTAGAACTTACGTTCTGATGGGTCGTGGATTCGAATACCACTGTATCTGACTGGATATTTAGATTCTGCCGGTGTCCTGTGATTACATGAACGCCCGAGAGTAGACAATTCTACGATTAATTGAAGTCTCATAAACACCTATTGCAAATCATTGAGACAGCTTGGAATCATTTTGTCTTGTGACATTTTTTTTCTTTATGAATGACATTTGATGGAAGATCAGCGTTGGTTATCAGCAAAATGCTGATTTGGGGGTTTTTGTTACACTAATTTAAGATTTTTTATGTCTCACATATTTGTGATGATTTCATTTTTTGTGTCGCATTTCTGAAATGAAATGATTTATTTATAGTAACATTACTTTTAATTCCAAAGTTTTTTAGTTCTAAAGATATTTTTACTTGAATTAATTGCATATTTGATCCATATCAAAGTACCATAGACGTTTTATATTACATGTGTGTATGGAAAAATAGAAATTCCAAGGTTCATATTCCACATAGATAGAATAGCGGTATTTACCCCAAAGACAATTGTGTCTGCTCATTTTTCATAAAAAAAACAAAAAGTCATGATTCCAAACATACTTCTAGTAATTTATATGATGTCTGGAGATCATTATCACATAATCAAAGTAGATAAAAATAAATATTAATTTATTTAAATTAATAACACGAGCTAAAGAAAAAGGAATATAGTTATGGCTTCATACTGTAACAAAAATATTTTTTACTTTTTATATATTTTACAAGCATCGCGCCCCGGCTTCACACGGGTGCAATGTAGATGTACTATACACAAAAAATATGTTACTCGCTGATAATGTAGTTTTCTATTGGTGAAAGATTTTTTTTAAATAGGTCGAGTAGTTTTTGAGTTTATTCACAACATACAAAAATACAAATACTCTTTATAATATTAGTATATATAAATATATAATCGTAAAAATTACATTGGCATAAAACGGAAATGTTAAATTTATTTTATCTATCTTTAAAATATAAACACTTGAAAATACGTAAACAAATTATGATGTTTTCTAATATTTAATGAATTTTGAACTATGAACTATAAAAAGAAGTAAACAGTATTAAACAAACACATGAATACTGTAGCCAGGTATTTCATTAATATTAATATTAAAAATAAAAGAAGTAACATAAAATTTAAATTATATTCAAATATATAATGCAATTAATATTTTACAGTCAAAATAACAACTTGATACACGAAAAATATTTTATATCCACCATTAAGCAGTATAATTTCCAGACAAAAGGTTTTTAAAATAATTAATAATTTGGCATCAGGTGAGCGTCAATTAATTGTGTAATAAAATGTAAGGTTGCCTCTTGTTATAAGCGACGCGAGAAATAACTAGATAAATATGTTTTTTTTTATGTTAGATATCGACAGACGAGCATGAGGTTCACTTGATGGTAGGTCATCAGTAGACGTCGTTATCGCGCGGGCACGAATCATGTATAGATTATGTAAACAGAGTGGACAAACTACACGAAGTCTTTTGAGAGTATCTAACCTATATCTACATTGGGACTTTTTGCATCGTTTCTTCATCAATTCATATCATTTTAGTAACAAGGCCAAAAATGCTAAATACCAATAGGAGAAAGCCAATGAATTAACATCTCTAAGAGAATAAACCAAATCAATCTAATAAATTGTCAAAATCAACAAGTCAATAGTTTAATATTGTCTTTTATTAACGCGAGTATTGCACATTTAAATAAAATACATTATAACAGATTAAAACGCGATTTATTATTTATCCCGACGTTTCGGATGCTTATAAAATAAATTATAAATCGCGTTTTAATCCGTTTTAAAATATTTTATATAAAAGTCAATAGTTTATTAATTTTAAAGTTATTTTTGAATAGAATACGATTTGAAAACATAAAAACTCTCAGAGGACGCATAAAACGAGGTATTACATACTAATTGTCTATTCTAGATAGATATTCTTTGACATGTTCATTCGTGCCCGCCCGATTACGATGTCTAGTCATCAGTCACAGAATATCAGTCAATGATGCGCTGTGGACCTACTTTTTACTTCGAGCATTCAGTAATCCATAGACTGAAACCGAAACGCGCAATATGCACTTCACGGTTTTTCCATCTGTGAACGTTACGCGGTCGGAATTTTGATATTCCTCCCACCCGTTCAGTGCCCGATGATACCATACATGAGGAAGACAATTACAGAAAATTACAATCATGTCGTCTCGGTGGAATTAGAACCCACAACCCATCAATGCGCATGACAGGTGTTCTACCGAACGCGCCAACGAGCCAAGCCGAGCTTTTTTAAAGGCCATCTTTTAAGAAAATTTGAATATCTTTGATCACCATAGTTTAGTGATATGCGTGTTGCATTTAGGGCCGAACGTCCCGGCCTCAAATCCTGGGGAAAACCGTGAAGTAAGTTAAAAGTAGGTCGACAGCACATCATTGACTGATGTCCTGAGGTATCAGCTACCATCAAGTGAACCTCATACTCATCGATATCTAATATAAAAAAAATACATAGTAACCTACTCGCTCTCTTTTGTACTATGAGCACAATGTTTCTACTTTGGAATCTTAGACAAAAAGTCACTTTATAACGAGCGAATTAGTCGCGTCGAAAACTATAAATATGTCAAGGTGTTATCAGCTGCATCTAGCGCAATAAACTCTCTGACGAATTGCTACTGTGAGGGACAAATTGACACCTTTTTAGGGTTCCTTGATCAATTTGAAATAGACCAGAATTAAGATTGTGAAATTTTTTGACGGACTCGTTGGCGTGGCACGGTTTCGAATCCCGCCAGGACATCATGTTTTTAAGTTAATCTATATATCTAAATATAAATAGATCTTCCCCATGTCTGGTCACTGCGGGCATAAAACGTTGAACATCAAAAATAACATTGTCTTTTATTAACGCGAGTATCACACATTTAAATAAAATACTGTATACCGGATTAAAACGCGATTTATTATTTATATTGTTTAAATATTGGGATAAATAATTTAAACAATATAAATGATAAATCGCGTTTTAATCCGGTATACAGTATTTTATTTAAATCAAAAATAACTTCAACATTGTTGTGTGTATCATAAAGTGAGTCTATATATAAAGTTTTTTTTGTGTATGGTACGTACTATATTACACCCGTGCGAAGCCGGGGCGGATCGCTAGTTCCAAAATAAAATTTGTAAAAAAAAAAAACAATAATAAGTGTTAGGGTTTCTAAAGTTGTATAATGAATTATGTATTTTTACAGCATGTTTATTATTTAAAAACTGAAAAATTAATATTTTAATGTAATATTTGAATGTTTTTCTATCGTATCAATACAACGGGACCTCATTTCCGCTAATTATTACCACGAGGATAAGTTTGTTGTTCATGTGATATATTATTAAGTATTTTGATTTCCATAATTAATATTACTAATTATGGTTATATTATATAGATATAATTGACTTATGTTTATTGTAATTATATAAATAACACTTGTATTGTTAAGTCCACATGACTGTTTTCAAATTTACCAGCAATGACGCTGGCCAATCACAGAGCCGTCTGGGCCGTTTAGTCAAACGGCTACTTTCATAATATAATATTTATAAGACTTTGTTGAAAATTAGATATACAACTAAATGTTTTGATTCGTATTATTAATATTTTAAATAATGGTTAGTTTAAAAAGATACAATTAATTAATCATGACTATAATTTTGTAAATAACAGTTTTATTGTTAAGCCCCACGATTGGTTAAAAATTTGCAGTAGTGACGATAACCAATCACTGAGCCACTTGATGGCGATTGGATAAGCATTGAATAACCAAACGGGGGGCTAGTTGCTTGAGATGGTAACCAGGAAGTTTTTGGTGAGGCATTCTGATTCTGGAGCCGGCGAGAGATTGTAACAAATAAGACCTTAGATTAAAACAAGTTTGAAAATATAAATTACTTTACCATCCTATCGTTTCTTCTTTTCATCGACATCCTGCTAGTATAGAAGAGTCGCTTACATTTCAGAAGCACTGGATCGAGACCAACTTAACAGTAAGTGCGCGCCCATGTTGGTTTTGATTTGTTCAATATTCGCTATTATCGTATTTTTTATCTTTATTGTTGTCCTTCTTAATAACTACCGTGAATATTTATAGATGACACGATTTTTAAATTGACTATGAACCGTTTATAGGTTTACCGATTATACTATACTACCCCATTTTAAAAACTTGTTCGATTTTTTTTCTAATGTTAGTGAATTGTTAATAATCTTTCATAAAATATACATACTGTCGTGAACATTAAGCAATTAATTGAATATAGCCGATTTTTGTTTTAAGAGTATGCCATTGTTGGTCATAATAAGAGGCTAGAACTCGCAATAAAGCTCATAATATTTTAGTGGTAGTATTTAACAATTATTGTTTTAATATCTACCCGCTATAATATATTTTTAAAGTTTTCTTTTTCTTTTTTTTTTTACGATTGCATACTATGCAATCCGACCAGGATAGTCGAAGGCGAGGCACCTGATCTTCAGCATCACGGAGTCGAAGCCGTCTCCGAGCTCGCAGCCCTGGATTGGACCTGCAATGAGCACGTGCGCAACTCGACGTGCCAGAGCGACGTCACCGTGCATCGAGGCAGACTAGCGTGCTTCGTGACGGGAGCTGCAGCCGCGAGCGAGTCGCGCTGCTGGAGACGGGAGCCGCAACGTCACGCGAGCAACGTGCCAGAGCGACGTCACCGTGCATCGAGGCAGACCAGCGTGCTTCACGACGGGAACCGCGGCCGCGAGCGAGGCGAACTGCTGGAGAGGGAGCTGCAACGAGCACGCGACCAACTCGACGAGCCAGAGCGACGCAGATCAGCGTGCTTCGAGACGAGAGACGAGAGCATCACCCGCGGACTTGTGTCGCCGTCAAAGAAAAGGTCACGTAGTACTTCTTTATTTAATAATGATTTTGTAAAACTTTCAAAATATCTGAAATATGGTTTTGCGTCAGTAGGACCAGAGCGCACCAATTACAAAAAAGATTTAAGGGTTAAAGGTTAACGATATTCACATCATTAAAATTACATATTATAACTAGACATTCATTAAACTAAACGAAACTTAGTATGACAATGTTTTTTATAAAATAATATCAAATAGAAGAGGGTAGTTGCAAATTATAATTTTTAATATTTTGGCCAATTGACAATCGCGCTGCATAATTTGTAATAAGGAAAGGTCAGGGCCGGATTCTGAATTTATTTATTATGTGCTATTCTAACTTATATTTAAAAATATAATTCCAAACTTTTATCTTTTTTTTAAATACGCAAAACATCGACGTATGGTTAAAGAAAGTTAACAAGTGCGTTTCTATGTATGGATGAGGCAATGAGACCATAATTCATTTTCCAATAAAAAAAAAAATTATAAAAAAAAAAAAAAAACTTCAAGGCCTCGCAAAGGTTAAAATAAAATTTATAGAATATTTTCTCATGCAAGGAAAACTAGTAAACGTTTATTCCTTTGAACAGAATTTTGGCCAGATCTTGGGAGATATGCTTAGAAGGAAAAGCGAATTTCAAGAATCAATAGAGGTTTACTACTATGAGAAACTGGCACTTCTCAACCGATGTGATATTGAGAGGAAACGAGCGGTGAATTATATTAATTACTGTCTCAGTGATCGAACTTTAATATCTGGAGCGATAGCACTGCGCAGTTCTAATCCCGAATTGTTTTGCGGTACTTGGTTAGTTCGATAAAGATTCGAGTCATTCTATGCTAGACCGCACATTTAAGATAACTCACTGATAATAACTTACCTCTAGTACAAATCATAACTCAAAAATAAAGTCAGAATATAAACAGCCTTCAGCTGGATTTTTAAATTTGCAAAGAATTGGGGTATCTTAATTTTCTGTTTTGCCCAAAACTATTGATAAAATGCTCTAAATGAAATAAAGTAGGACATAGGTCTGAAAGCTGTGTTGTAAAATTAAATGAACAAAACAATAAAAATAAAGTCAAAATAAATAAAAGTCCAATAAACCATTATCCCCAAAATTCTAGTATAGAACAAAGTAGTTTACATAAATTGATGGATTAATTTGAAAGCTTTTGCTGATTATGTGAGTGACATTACATTGATTAAGGAATATATCTCTAGTAATCTAGGATTGTTTCACAACAAATTTCGTCAGCTATGAGAGGTTTTAGAAAACGGAATGGTGTACTCCTTAGAGTTGTCGCTCGTCATAGATAACGATGACGGTACAGCTACAGTTGTATACAGGGTCGTGAATTTCGATTCGTTAGATAAACCGGTATTATTAGGGAGCAAGGATCTACAAAATGCAACAAAGCTAGTTTCTTGATTTCGACCACGGTCGTGAAAACTCTTTTAAGCTTAAGTTGAACGACAACATGTAACTATATGACGTAGCTACGGTGAGAGCTCAAATAGAAAATTCATATAGTGGTACTGTTATTTTAAGAACAGTTTTGCAGGAGAATCAAAATAAATTGAGTATTCGGTGGTTTTACCTTGTTAGATGTAGTCGAATCAATGTATCAGAAGCTCGTGTTTTCAATATGCTGTCATATTCCTGAGGAGACTGTGCAGAGTGATAACATTGATTTTGCCAGTGCTAAACGTGATTTTGATTGGAGACATGTTAGTGTAGGTGATGGTGTGTCAGAGCAGGCGAGCCACTTTAGAAAATTTATTAAGGATTTTGCTGTGATCTTTCCATGAGTGACAGACAGAAACAATCTTGTTGTAGATTTGAAGTTCAGGTTGATAAATAGGCCTCTAGCAATATACAGTCCAGCAGTCGAACGGAGTTGCATACCGATGCGAGTAGGATAGGCATTTGACACCATACTGGTGCAAATTATATTTTATTATTGTATTTTATTTTCATAGAAAATAAACAGCTTATAAATAAAAATGTAGACAAAAGAGAATGCAAGCATATTTAAGCTATTTATAGTTTTCACTTATAGCAATGGAGTTGTGATAGAAAACAAATTAAGTTAATAAGTTTAACATACCTAAGTAAAATAGTGCTAATAATACTAAAATAACATATTTAAACAAAAAAAAAGAATGCAGTAGGGACAAAGAGGAAATATATTTATAACGGTCTTACATGTTCTTTAATTATTTCGCTTGTAAAGAATTTTGTAGATGTAATTATTTTAAAAAATTTCGCCTCGTTATGAATAAATCAATGTGCTTACAGTATAATGAGTTAAATAAGTGTTATACAACGGGGTAGAAATGAGTTTAATATGTAGTTATTTTTGCATGGAGGAGTATACAACTTGATGAAATTGCGTCTATTACAGTAGCGGCTAGGAGTTACAAAACTTGATCTATCTATAATCTATAAATAACCCAGTAGCTTACTATTTTAGACAAACTTTGCCAGAATACTAAAAACCTTAATTCTTATGAACTGGAAACTCTACTACTACTAGTCTTTTCTCTTCGTAAACTCGAAGTATATCTGTTAGGCAAAGATTCTCACTCTTTAGTGTTTGACTGCCCTATTGAATACAGAGCTAGCTTGAAAATTAGTAATGTCGATGCTCTGTCTACAAGTCCTGTCGCTGATTAATATGATGCTTGTGAGGAATGATTTTCGACAGTAATGTCGATAACTGGCTCTACACCGTTCGACTCGGAGGCTCTGAACTATGTAGGATCAGAAATGTTTTAAACTATGGTCTTGATGGGAGGGATCTTAAATATATAAACGGAAATTAAGGATAATAGGCTTTTTCGTTATCTAGGCGGTGATAGGGTAATATTTGATGGGTAGTACTGAAGGAAGCAAAATGGCAATTGTGTCGTTTGAATCACGACGACCGATTCGACACGACGACAAATACACGATACTATTTTAGCTATGAAAAAAAAACTGGACATAATCCAAAAAAAATATTAATTCCCCAAAATGAAAAATTTGTAAAGAAATATGTAAGCGCTTGCATAGAGTATGCATTACAAAAAAAAAGAGAAAGCTTGAAATGGTCATAAAGAGCGTTTCCATTCTATAACCAAAGTGTATGTATCGTTACATTATGCACGTTGACCACCTTGGGTTTTTCGTAAAATCTAATAGAGACATACTCATTTGTTTGTGGTAGTAGTAGTTTCACGAAATCTTGCTTCGTGAAACCTGGTAGGAACATAAATACTCAGAATCTTATCAGAATTCTAGAATAAATATTTTATAAATTTCGTTTAGTTAGAGATCTTAAGGGTCGCTTCACTCTCATGCATTTAAATAGTTTATCCTGATTAGGGTTTTTAGCACACTTATATTGTGTTATATAATTCTATTTGTTTGTTATAAATTTAGAAATAAGTCCAATTCTGAACGAAATTTCTAAGGAAACTCGTGTCTCTAGCGAGATATTCGCGAACAGAATTAAGGAACAGATCAAATGTTTCAATAATGACGGACAGAGCAAAATAAAAAAAAAAATAAAAAATCTAATGCCTTCTTATGTAGGTCCCTACCATGTCAATAAAGTTTTAAGCAGATAAAATAATCGCTCTAATATCGGATTTTAAATTGTTCAAAAATAAAAGACACTATCGTTGCAGCCGATTGCATTAGGCCATGGATTCCCATTGCTCCTTAAAACCGAATGAAAACGAATCTGATTCTAACTCTGTCGATGACACCGATGATTAATGATAATTAATGTGTATTTTTCAAGTGACCTTAGATACAGAGATTTTTTTTCGTTGTTTCAGATGAAGGACTGGGTGCGTGATCAAGTAATAGATGAGAGGCTTGAAGCGTATCCTGGTATTCATCTGATGTTCTCAATGATAAAGCACTTAATCGAGTCGATCGGTTCTGTGTCTGTGATGAGATAAGATGAGAGGCGTAGTCACGGGTAATAGGTATCCTAATGTGAGCGCAATCTTATTTCGATGATCAAACACTTAGCCGAATCGATTGGTTCTGTGTTTATGATGTGATGAGAGGCGTAGTCACGGATAATTGATGATCCTAATGTGAGCGCCATTTAATGTTTGATGATGAAGCACTTAACTGAATTGAGCAGTTCTGTGTCTATGATGTGATGAGAGGCGTAGTCACGGATAATTGATGATCCTAATGTGAGCGCCATTTAATGTTTGATGATGAAGCACTTAACTGAATTGAGCAGTTCTGTGTCTATGATGTGATGAGAGGCGTAGTCACGGATAATTGATGATCCTAATGTGAGCGCCATTTAATGTTTGATGATGAAGCACTTAACTGAATTGAGCAGTTCTGTGTCTATGATGTGATGAGAGGCGTAGTCACGGATAATTGATGATCCTAATGTGAGCGCCATTTAATGTTTGATGATGAAGCACTTAACTGAATTGAGCAGTTCTGTGTCTATGATGTGATGAGAGGCGTAGTCACGGATAATTGATGATCCTAATGTGAGCGCCATTTAATGTTTGATGATGAAGCACTTAACTGAATTGAGCAGTTCTGTGTCTATGATGTAATGAGAGGCGTATCTATCGTCTTTTGAGTTGTTTTTTTTTTTTTTACAAAAGATACGAAGCTGAGTCAGTCAGTCTGTTCGTTATTTTGTATATTATTACTGATAATAAGTAAGGACACAGATTGTCTTTTCTTCGAATTTGTTATTTGATTAATATCTATTTGTTGATAATGTTATCTTAGATCTTACTTTATAATTATTATGTTAACTTTAAAGTATAATGAAGACTGAGATACAATATGGATGTAATAATTAATTGTATAAAACGAATACTTAACTAATCCGATTGTTAGGGTTTCCACCTGGTACCGTATGCGGGGACGCACACGTCATCAGGATGGTCGATTGTTAGGGTTTCTAAAGTTGTATAATGAATTATGTATTTTTACAGCATGTTTATTATTTAAAAACTGAAAAATTAATATTTTAATGTAATATTTGAATGTTTTTCTATCGTATCAATACAACGGGACCTCATTTCCGCTAATTATTACCACGAGGATAAGTTTGTTGTTCATGTGATATATTATTAAGTATTTTGATTTCCATAATTAATATTACTAATTATGGTTATATTATATAGATATAATTGACTTATGTTTATTGTAATTATATAAATAACACTTGTATTGTTAAGTCCACATGACTGTTTTCAAATTTACCAGCAATGACGCTGGCCAATCACAGAGCCGTCTGGGCCGTTTAGTCAAACGGCTACTTTCATAATATAATATTTATAAGACTTTGTTGAAAATTAGATATACAACTAAATGTTTTGATTCGTATTATTAATATTTTAAATAATGGTTAGTTTAAAAAGATACAATTAATTAATCATGACTATAATTTTGTAAATAACAGTTTTATTGTTAAGCCCCACGATTGGTTAAAAATTTGCAGTAGTGACGATAACCAATCACTGAGCCACTTGATGGCGATTGGATAAGCATTGAATAACCAAACGGGGGGCTAGTTGCTTGAGATGGTAACCAGGAAGTTTTTGGTGAGGCATTCTGATTCTGGAGCCGGCGAGAGATTGTAACAAATAAGACCTTAGATTAAAACAAGTTTGAAAATATAAATTACTTTACCATCCTATCGTTTCTTCTTTTCATCGACATCCTGCTAGTATAGAAGAGTCGCTTACATAAGATACAAAATCCTAAGGAACCACTCTCTTATAAAATGAGAAATCGATTCACTTAAGTTTTTTTCTGAGACAGCATTGTTTGGACCCTTCATTTGTTAACAAATTAATTGGTAACAAGGGTGAGGAAAGATAAACTAATCTTTCTCTTAGTTCTGGGAATGTCTTTGATCCATTTTTTCAATACAAAACGTTGATTTTTTTGTATGCAAATTGAGGGTATCCGTCGAAATGCTGAAAGGTAATATTGTATTGTACGAGTATCACACCTCTTTTACTGAATTAAAACGCGATTTTTTATTTATATTATTTGTCCGCGTTTCGAATGTTTTTCTGAAACTTATTTTATTTGAAAGCATATTTCCTTAAATTGTTGAAATGAAAGATACAATCTTTTATACTTAGAAGTTTGCTTGAATATTACGTAAAATATATTTTTTTAAATTTTATATATCGACTGATAACTGAAATGATAAGGCTTAATTATGTCATCAATTATTAAAAACAATGCGCTGTTTTATACCTATTTTATTTTTACATCGAAGCTTAACATCTGCTTAACATCTATGGTATACATACTGAGGTTTTGTTATGCATTAGTTTGTATTAGACATAGATATATAATAATTTATTCGACATAATATACACATATAAAAAACAGTTTTGCACTTAAATAATCTATGGTTACATAATATAATATAATGCATACTGGTAATTGCATAATGGTTACATTATCCAAGTCTTAGTAGGATCCCTAATTATTTCTGGAATTCCCTAATTATTTCAGGAATGGATTTCTGGATGAAAATATATAACACATGTTACTCGGGGAAGATGTAACTTTCAAATCCAAATTCAAAATCATATTCATTTAGGTAATACAATGTACACTTATGAACGTCAATAAAAAAATACATATTAAATGCTTCTAATTTTACATTTACTGCCAGTTCTCAAATCAAGGGCGTAGAACGGACGAGAAGAACTGGCAATAAACGTAATCGTTCGGCTTGGTATGGGCATGTTATGAGGAGAGATGAAGGGCATGTATCTAAAAAATAGTGTTGGGTAGTACAGGACTTTAAAAAGAGTACAAACTTCTTACAAAAGAGTTACCTCTTTTTCACTCTGAGCCCGTACAATGTCCTACTTCAAATGAGACGAGGCGTATGAAGCTCGGAGCGTCATTTGTACTAGCGAGTATTAATATTATATAATTTGTAGTTTATTTTTGTACTATACGACTATATTGACTTTATTCATCTGATGAAACAATAAAAATAATGATATTTTTTATTTGATTAACTCTAAATTATTATTACAACGACTTAGGGCCCAAAAATACATCGAGAAAAAAACGTAGTACATTTTATAATTACGAGCCGCTCTTACATTTTGACGTCATGGGACAAATGTACCACCTCTTGTATGTACTGCTCAACACTACTAAAAAAGTTTTGAATATGAAAGTGGATGGGTATAGGGGAAGAGGGAGACCAAAAAAAAACATGGATATACTGTGGGAGGAATGATATGTGTTAGAGAGGTGTGACTGATAATATGGCGAGTGAAAGGAGAGAATAGAAAAAACATACTACGCCGATCCCAAATAAAAAAAAGGGAACAGGGCAGGAAGATGAAGACTATACTCTTAATACGAAATTACTTTTACTACTTTTTAAAGGAATCAGTTAATCGAAGTGCACTCGTGCGTTTTATTCATGTAAATGTACAAACAGGTTAATTTACTTTTTAAGTATAAAAATAGTCACGGACTCAGTACTGACCATTAAACCGAGTTTGGACTGGTTTTAAACATACATTATCTTTCATTTGTTTCTGCTTGCCGTCTCAAAAATAAACAAATTCGATAGGAATTTTATCCTAGTGCCCAAAAGATAGTAATGTTTTTATTAATAAGTAATAAGGATTTGTTATAAATATTTATTTACCTTTATATTACTTCATTGTTTAAATACACTTCCCCATTATTTATACGCACTTAGATTAGACATAACAATTAGATAGTTTTTGAAAAACTATACACTACTGACTACACTAATATTATAACGAGGAAAGATTTGTATGTTTGTCACGAAAAACCTCAAAAACTACTGGATCGATTTTTTGTGTATAATAGGTACATTTATTTTTCATCCGTGCGAACGCGAAGCCAGGACGTGTTGCTAGTCTAATATAAAAATATATCAACATTATTATAACCCTGTTTGTATAACTTTTTTAAACAAAGTTTTGTAATAATGACTCCAAGTCGAACCATCTTTTCGTATAGAAAAACGCTAATGACCTATAATAATAAAAACTGATACTATGTTCAGCCCGCGGCGTTCTTCGCCTCATTAACATTATCTGTCCGTCTGTCTGTCACGAATGGATGATTTGTACTCGTATCATTTAAATAATTGTTTCAATTATTGTATATTTTGTTTGAACTTTAGTTTCAGAGATTGAAGTGCAATTATAATAATAAGTATGGCTGTTAAAGTATTTGAAAGGTTTAAAATGTTTTTTAATAGAATTTTAGTTAGAAATATCGTCAACAGGAAGCATAGCCATAGAATAGCCGTTATACAAGCAGAGTCCCTTCTGTGACCTGTCCGACATAGTTATTTTTTTGTATTTTGTTTACCTCGGCTTCGAACTTGGAACCTTCGTGCAAAACAATATTTAAATAAAGCCGAAAATAAAAAGAGGTGTGGAATGTCATACTTTTTCAAACAATTTTTTTTAAATAATAATAAAAAATCCCAAAATTTATAATAAAAAAATTGGCCGACGATTCCGTTTAAGAAATAGTTATTTACTGAAATACAAAAAAAACACACAAAAGTTAAGGACATCAGAGTAAGAATAAAAAAAAACTTGAATTGTGCAGGGTATTTGGTCAGAGGGAAGAATAAATGGTCAAAAAGTGTGACAGAGTGGTCCTTTAGGGAGGGAAAAAAACAGAGGCAGGCAACATAAGCGCTGGGATGACGAAATAAAAACAATAGCGGGAGAAATTTAGCATAGAATAACACGCAATAGGAAGGAATGGAAAAGGTTGGAGGAGACCTTTGTCAATTGGCAAGCAGGCGAAAAATGTAACTTTCTTCGTGTGAATAAAAGGCTATATTATTATTATAACTACAACCCACAAAATTATAAAAATGTATATTTTGATACCATTCGCTTCCTTATGAACTGGAGTACATATTTCATAAGACAAATTTTCATTTCATATTTGCAAATACAGGGGTATCCGAATATGATTTTGTCCCATTCGGTGTCTAGACCCTTGGTCCGTGGGGTCCTAGCGCTATAAAGTTTTTAAGGAAATAGCAAAAAGGTTAGTCGACATCACAGGAGACCGAAGAGCTGGCAGCTACCTCGGACAAAGAATTAGTCTTGCCATTCAAAGGGGGAACGCTGCCAGTATCTTCGGAACCTTGCCTAAAGGGACTCCTTTTATTAATATATTTTAGTTTTTATAGTATATATTTTAAGGTTTTTAGTTTTGGGTTCTTTGTTATGAATATAACATGTTAGTGTGTTTTGTAATTAAGTTGTTTATTAATATATTTCATAAGAGATATATATCATCTAAATCGTTATTATAGGAAAAAATATTGAAAAAACTAGCGGGCACGAAAACCTAAAATGTTTAAAATATTTAACAATAATTCTATTACTTTGATTGCTACCAAGAAAAACGATATATATTCAGTCTAATAATAATAGTAACAAAAAAATCTATTACTTCTGTTATTTTTTTAAAAGAAATTTTATAAAACCTAATTAAAACTTCAAACTCAATTTTCTTAAAATGGCAACCAAGTGGGTTGACACTGTATTGCTTAACAACGTCCAACTGTGGAGAAAAGTAGTACAATAGTAATAATCGCGTTTGGACAGTTGACGATCACTAGAAAATATACATACATACATACATATACATCACGCCTCTTTCCCATTGGGGTAGGCAGAGATCAAGGAATTCCATATGCTCCGATCCTTACATACCACTTTCGCTTCTTCTACTTTCATCAATGCTTTCATACACACTCGACGGTTACGAGTACTTTTGATCTGGCCCTTTTGCAGAACGTCCCCGATCTGATCGAGGTACGTTCGCCTAGGTCGACCACTCCCGACTCTCCCACTAAAATATATATAGAAATTATACAGATGATATTATTAATATTGATGAAAGTGGAAGAAGAAAAAGTTGTATGCAAGGATCGGAACATATGGAATTCCGTGATCTTTGCCTACCGCAATGGGAAAGAGGCATGATGTATATATAAGTAGGTATTTTGTTAGCATGAAATAATTTCACTGCAATGTAAAAACTCGAAACTGCTTGAGGGCTTAAGTATATTTATTTAAACTCATTATATAAAGTACTCAATAGTAATTTACATTACATTAAGATAAGTTAAACCATTAACTCAGGCCATTCGCAGTTAAACCGAGAGCGGTCTCCATCGCTCGTTCAATTAAATTAACTTGAAAACAATTTGCTTTAACTGCGACACGGCGACTGATCAATTTCTAGAACCATTACAGTTATGTAGAGCATTGTTCTAAATTAGAATGTCTTTATATGCTTTTATATATAAAAGGGATTATATTTTTGTTTTTCATGGATTTGTAAATAAATATATTAATTTGATATCTTATATGATTCTTATTTAAAACAAACGAGCAGACTGTCACTTGCTATAAATGTCAAACTGTCTGAGGAAGTCGCTGAAAATCAGTGTTGCGTCCGTCTTCCACGTCGCGGACGTAACGTATCAAAAAATCAAAATCAAAAATCATTTATTCATTTAGGTAACACAATGTACACTTATGAACGTCAATAAAAAATACATATTAAATGCTTCTAGTTTTACATTTACTGCCAGTTCACAAATCAAGGGCGTAGAGCGGACGAGAAGAACTGGCAAGAAACTCGCCGCCACTCTTTTTTAATCGCCAAGTTTTTGTTTTACAAATGTTTTGTAAGGAGCTGCAACCATTACACCATGTTCCACATGACATCTTTAAGTAATTAACTATAATAATCGAAAAAATATACGAGTATATATAAACGAAAAAAATAAAAATAAATAAAAACAAAGATTTGTCCTCTATCAGCAGAATGTATGGTGAAGTAGGAGCACTCACTTACATTCTCGTGGGAACAACACGCAAATACATAGACGAAATAACTAATATCACCGCATACACGAATTCAAGTTCGACCAGTCACCACAAGTAGCACCCGTTCACGAGTATGACGCATGGCCAGCCATCGACCCCCTCGCCATATTTTAGGGAGAGAGACAACCCGACGCATGGACGCCGCCACAAGCAATGACATTTAAGCGAGCATGACGATCCTTGAAATGTGAACTTGGCTACATAAGAAAACAATAATAATATTAATTATTCTGAAATAAATTAGTACTACATGGATCACGGTTTGCTCCCACTTTACATTAAAAAAGTCGTGGATGTTGACGATCGCCCCCGAGTCTGGAATTGCAGCCGAGAGATTCAGTCGCGTTACCTCTATACTGGAGCAAATCATATCCAAGCACTAGGATCGTTTAAATATTCATTTATGTTATAATAGGCCTTAGCAAGTAGTTTTACTTTAACGTACGATTTAAATTTATTTATTGACAACACTTGTATCTCACTAGGGATTTTGTTGAAAAAACGTATACAATTGCCTTGGAAAGAATTACTCGTTTTATGCAGCCTTGTGGTTGGTGCACTAATTTTGTCTTTATTACGAGTACTATAATTGTGGAAGCATATGTATGCTGAGCGGCCTCCTTTTTGACAGAAATAGTGTGTTGTCTTTTTATATTTAAACTTATATTTAAATTAGATTACTAAGCTATTTATTTCTGTCAAATAAAGTTTTTCATTCATTCATTCATATCGGTTGTTTTTTGTATGCGAGATATGTTACTCGCTGATAATGTAGCTTTCTTTTGGAAGAATGTTTAAAATCAACGAAATCAACCTTTTTTTTTCTAACCTCTTTAAAATACATTTTCCCACTGGGAACCCCCTGTGAAATGTTATGCGGGGGGAGTGTAGGACTCGAACTCACTCGTTGAATCTCTCTGCTAGTCAAAAAGCCGGGCGAGTAATACCCACTAAACCCCTCTTGTCCCTCAGGTCCGCCGATCCGATTCGGATCCTACCGAAAAGCAATTTTTATGTTTTATCCAATATAATATTGAAAGCGGTCTGAAATAAATAAACAAAATAAAACATCTAAAAAAAAAACAAAATATAGACTACGTAGCTAAACATGTAGAATTGGAAAATTAACATAAGTTACAGAACAGTTTGACGGGCTGTTGGCGCGTTCGGTAGAACACCTGCCGTGCGCATCGATGGGTCGTGGGTTCGAATCCCATCGGGACCACATGTTTATAATTTTCTGTAAGCATGTTTTCCCTACGTCTGGTAACTTCGGGCATTGATTGGGTGGAAGGAATATCTAAATTCCAACCGGGTAACGAACCACCGTTCATAGATGGAAAAACCGTGAAGTGCATATTGCGTGTTTCGGTTTCAGTCTATGGATTTCCGAATGCTCGAAGTAAAAATTAGGTCGACAGCGCATCATTGACTGATGTTCTGTGGCTGAGGTATCACCTACCATCAAGTGAACCTCATGCTCATCTGTCGATATCTGACATAAAAAAAAAGAATACCAGAGTTCTGTGAACCTGTGTTGCAGTTTATAACAGCAACAAATGCAAAAGTGTAAAAAAAAAGGTTGTAGGGAGTAATCTCTGGATCTACTGAACCAATTTTAAAAATTCTCCCACCTATAGAAAGTTACATTATCAGCGAGTAACATAGGCTATCATATTTTGTGTATAGTTCATCTATCCACCCATGCGAAGCCGGGGGCAATTCTATGCTAATGCAGTAATACAATAGTTTGATTTCGTAATAGTAAAAAATCACGTCCAGACAAAGTGAGCGGTCGCGTTGGGTTACACACATTATTTGAGATTTGAGTTATTAACTACTGACTGCAAAAAAAAACAAATTTAAATTAATTTATTTTATATACAGATGTTTAAGTTTATTAAAATACAGTCTTAAGAAAAATGTAGAAAAGATATTAAGCTTTGTTATTTCGTTTTCGTAGGTATTTTTTATGATTTTTATTTTTTTATTTTTCAATCGTTTTATTCGAAAACATCCTACACTACAAATTAAATAGTTGAATACTTTTAGCTCCAGCTTATGGATTCCTGAATGCTCTAAATAATAAAATAGCCCAACACCGCATCATTGATTTTATACCTGAGCTGATCATCAAATCAACTTCACGCTGGTCTGTCAAATCTATTTATAAGGTATAAATTTGGAAGAAATTTTAATAATAGCTTATTTTTTTGTATTTTTTTGCTGTCGCTACCTTATTAGGGAAAGCTGTGGTTTGCGGCTGTAACAAAGACATGTTAACGGTGAATCGAGTCTAGTAAAACATTTGTCGATATAAATATTAAATCAATCACTACATATCTTGATATCTTCCATTGCGGCTGTATGAGTTTATCAAAAGCTACTGGGCATATTATTATGTGGTTTTAGTTATACTAAATATATTTATATATTTTTTCGACGGGCTCGTTGGCGTGTTCTGTAGATCAACTGACATGCGCATCGATGGGTCGTGGGTTCGAATCCCACTAGGACATATAGGATTATAATTTTCTGTAAGCATGTCTTCCCCACGTCTGGTAACTTCGGGCATTGAATGAGTGAGAGATATATCGAAATTCGGGTAACGAACTAACGTTCATAGATGGAAATACCGTGAAGTGCATATTACGTGTATCGGTTTTAGTCTATGGATTTCCGAATGCTCGAAGTATAAAGTAACCAGCGCATCATTGACTAATGTTCTGTGGCTGAGGTATCAAGTGAATCTCATACTCGTGTTTCGATAGCTAACATAAAGTGAATTCAATAGGATATACCTAAATAAGAAGTCACCGGAAATGAAACAATAAACAAAATTGAGGGCTTCGCAAAAATATCTGCTGAATAGCATTTGAGTATTCGGCTTACTTAGTTACACAAATAATTATGAATTATCAGTAATTATTGTTATTGTTTTTTGTGCGTCTGTGTTTTTCATTAGTAAAAGATGTTATGTCTATGTCTAAATCATATAATTGTATTAGAAGTAACTCGGACAGTTATAAACATATTTAGAGAATGGAATCTTATTTATTAGTTTATAAAAATCGAAGTTTCGATCGCTAAATTTATGCTTGAAATCGATATGTTTATATAATGTATTTTACCGTTTACAACGAGTTTTAACGGTAATAACTTAAAATCTAATATGTTCCGGATATACATAATAAATATCAAGAGATGCTCTAGGCTAACACTGTTCATTGATTTCTGTTTTAATATTATTTTATTCAAATGATTTCGCGCTAAGCGATCTGTGCACGCGTTGATGTCTTTTACTAGGACTGGTTTGAAATTGTGATATTTTTCAATATAATATACGAGTTTTGGTATTGAGTAGTATTTTACTATTATTGATGGATTATTTTTGGTTTCTTTTTAATTATGAGTTTCAGGTGAAGAATACCGAAATAGTGCCAGAATTTTTTACACAATATTGTGTGTTACAAGCGGGAAAAAAAAACTCGTAAGACATGTATTTATGTAAATGACTTGTAAACAATCTGCTATAATTACTACTTTTATAGTTAATATTCCATATTCAGTTTAGTTATTGGGTATCAAATAATGTTGACTTGTTTGACCTACATTTATTTTGAGATAGAGTTCGAATTTTAAATCTCTTGGATATCCGGTGATAAATAAAATATAGTCAAACAACTAAAAGTGAAGACATGTATTTCTTGTAAAACTCATATTCCATGTTATTGCACCAAAAATAGGAGAAATTACCGAGGCTGTAACGAGCAGCTTTCATAAAATAAATTAATTTAAATAAAAACTTAAATATTCACGGCTTTTTAAAAATCAATGATTAGTTATTTTTTAACATGGAACGACATCGTTAGTTTCAAAAAACGAACCTTTATTTTTTTATAAGGCCGACAACGCATCTGGGACTCTTAAGTCGCGGATGTTCATGGGCTATGGTGATTATTTACCATCAGGTAGCCTTCCTACTCGGTAGTAAAAAAACAAAATATTTAGTTATGAGTAAGACCACAAAAGTTTTTATTCTTTAATCCATATTTGCTCAATAAAAATTAAATATTCCTAAATAAAAAAAACTTCTTTTATAACACTATAATAAAATTCGAACATTCAAAACAGGTGAAGATATATAAAATTTTAACGATCGTAATAAATATTCTAAAATAAATAATTTATCTAATAAATCAAAATGTTATGTATTTACGTATATGAAATAGTTTTAGACAAAAATAATCATACATTTTTATCACAAGCAGCTAAGCACTGGAACTCTCTTCCTCCGACTGTTTTTCCCGAGCAGTACAACATGGTTCTCTTTAAGCGTCAAATAAATAGGTATTTCATTGGCAAGCGTGATATAATATCATAGCCCGCATCAGCACTTCCATCAGGTGTGACCGCGGGCAAACGCTTGCCTATTCCTCAATTAAAAAACGAAATTTAGGTATTAACTTATCGTAAACAAAAGACAATATTCTGAAAAGTTGATTATCAGCAAACATCTCGAAGAATAAGCAATCCCACCACAAATATTTTAAAGTAAAGTAACATATTGCTTTCACTGTAAAAAGTCATCAAATCTTAAGGAAAGCCAAGATAGCCCTAACCTAACATTATCTCTCATCAAAGCGCATAGTGTTCTATCTAGCACTGTCCAGGCCGAAATTATAAGGGTACAAAAATACGACGAAATGCTACGAGAAAGGTACGCTTCCGCTGTCTCGGCAGATAAAAACATTTTCGTGTAAAGTAACGCCAAGACGAGGAGGTACATATTGCTTGCACTGTAAAAAAGTTATCAGATCTTATGGAGAGCAAAGCTCCTAGCTCTACATGCCTTAAACTAACACTCTCTCTTCATATCGTACTATGTTCTGCGTGAATCCTAGTCTTAAGTTATCTACAAATCCTATACCTTAGTTAAAATGTGTGTTTTGGCTATTTTCACCTAGCATTTGCAGTTGCGTTGTATGCCTATAAGTGATTTAACAAATATATAATAGATTAAAACGCGATTTATTATTTAAATTATTTATCCCGACGTTTCGGATGCTTTTCAGCAACCGTGGTCGCGGGAGACTGAAAGATGACAGTTGTCTTATATTTGAAATGTCACAAAGTTGCCATATTTAATTCAATTAAATTAAAAATAATCTATTAATTTAGGTAACACAATGTACATCTATGAACGTCAATAAAAAATAATACATATTAAATTACTAATATTACTAATATTAAATGCTTCTAATTTTACATTTACTACCAGTTCACAAATCAAGGGCGTAGAGCGGACGAGAAGAACTGGCAAGAAACTCGCCGCCACTCTTTTTAATCGCCAAGTTTTTGTTTTACAATCTTTACATATTAACGCCATCTATTCCTACGGAGTTGATATTTACTGTAATTTTCTATATTATGACAATATTGACTAAAATTCACAAAATAAACACACCCTTAAGACCTATAGTGAGCCAGATTGACACACCTACACATAAACTGGCTCAACACATAGCTAAAGTACTTTCTCCTCTCAGAGGGAACAGTAGTGCTCATGTTAAAGACTCATACCATTTTGTTGAAACTATTAAAGATCTCAAACTCTCCAACAATGAGACCATGGTAAGCTTTGACATTGAGTCTCTTTTTACAAATATTCCTGTATCGGACTGTCTAAATATTGTTAAGAAAAGGTTATCAGAACACAACATGTCACCAGAATATGCAGATATTTTAGAACATTGTTTAACATCTGGCTACCTAATGTGGAATAGTGAATTCTATATACAGGTTGATGGGGTGGCTATGGGCTCTCCAGTCTCACCTGTTGTCGCTGACATTTTTATGGAGGACTTCGAAGAAAGAGCCCTAGCCACAAGCCCGGTTAAACCGAGGCTTTACAAGCGATATGTAGACGATACCTTTACTATTCTGCCCACGGAACACATATCTGTATTTCTAGACCACCTTAACTCCATACACAGTAACATTAAATTCACTATGGAGAAGGAGAATAATAACTCACTGGCCTTTCTAGACATTTTAGTGGTTCGGGGAGGGGATGGTACACTTGGCCATACTGTGTTTAGGAAAATAACCCATACTGATAGGTACCTCAATGGTGATTCCCACCACCACCCTTGCCAACTCTCTTCTGTCGGTGTATGTTTGTTTCAGAGAGCCCACCGCCTCTGTGATGCTGCCCACCTCAACGGGGAACTGCAGCATGTTAAGCGGGTACTCCGTGACAACAAGCTGCGGGTGCCTCCACAGCATCACAGAAACAGGAATAAACCACAAACAGTACAACGTCTACCAGCCTACCTGCCTTATGTGAAGGGTGTTACAGACAGGATTGGAAGAATCTTAAAACGAGCTTCTATTAATACAGTTTTCAAGCCGCACAAGAAGATTCAACAATTCTTGAGACCAATAAAAAGTAATATTCCTTTGCAAGATCCAGGTGTATATAAACTGGATTGTGACTGTGGTTTATCCTACATTGGGCAAACTAAACGTAGCATTTCAAACCGACTTAAGGAACACATTGCGGATATCAAACACAGACGTCACTCTAAATCAGCAGTATGTGAACACACTCTGGATAAACCAAACCACTACATACGTTTCGACCAACCGAAAATCCTTGCAAAAGAAAGTAGATTCTTTCCCAGACTAGTACGTGAGGCTATTGAAATTAAAAAACATCCTAACTTCAATAGAGAAGATGGTTTGAGACTTTCTAACACCTGGGATCCAGTAATTAAAAATCTAAAGCCCCAAATCAAACATACTAAAAAACAAGAGGACACCGTTAGTCAATATTGTCATAATATAGAAAATTACAGTAAATATCAACTCCGTAGGAATAGATGGCGTTAATATGTAAAGATTGTAAAACAAAAACTTGGCGATTAAAAAGAGTGGCGGCGAGTTTCTTGCCAGTTCTTCTCGTCCGCTCTACGCCCTTGATTTGTGAACTGGTAGTAAATGTAAAATTAGAAGCATTTAATATTAGTAATATTAGTAATTTAATATGTATTATTTTTTATTGACGTTCATAGATGTACATTGTGTTACCTAAATTAATAGATTATTTTTAATTTAATTGAATTAAATATGGCAACTTTGTGACATTTCAAATATAAGACAACTGTCATCTTTCAGTCTCCCGCGACCACGGTTGCTGAAAAGCATCCGAAACGTCGGGATAAATAATTTAAATAATAAATCGCGTTTTAATCCGGTATACAGTATTTTATTTAAATGTGTGATACTCGCGTTAATAAAAGACAATATTAAATATATAATAGATCATATTTCTAGAGAGATTTCGCCACAATTTCTTTATCCATTATGATATTCTTATCCTCCTTCGACGAAAAAAATAAAAACATACAAAATAAAGAAAATTCTGGACGAATGTACCAGGGTGAATCAAAAAGTTCTTAGAAGTGCATATATATGAAACCTTTTTGGATCAAGTTCGATATTCAATTTAAAGAGTGTCTATCACACTATATTTATGCAGACTGTCACTTGTTTTTGTCAGTTCGTTCGCATGTAATAAATTTTTTTGTGCAACGAGTTGCTAAAAAGTCAAAATTATGGATAAAAGTGAGTTACGTGCGGTGATAAAATATCTCAGTTTGAAAAAAATGTCTACGAAGGAAATTTTTTTGGACATTCAGCAGACATTAGGGGGTGATGCTGTACCCTATTCTACGGTTGCGTACTGGGTGGCTGAATTTAAAAGAGGTAGATCAAGCTGTAAAGATGACCCGCGTTCTGGGCGGCCTTCAACCTCCGTTACAGAAGAAAATGTCAAAAAGGTTGAGAATCTGATTTTGGAAGACAGAAGAATGACTATAAAACATATAGTTGAGATCCTAAACATATCTTTTGGTAGCGTTCAATCCATTTTAATTGATTCACTGGGGTTCAAAAAAGTGTCTGCAAGATGGGTGCCACGAATGTTAACCGACGAAAACAAAAAGCGACGTTTGGAAATTTCCAAGCGTAATCTCGAAATGTTCCAGCGTGATTCGGATAATTTTTGCCGTCGTCTTGTCACCATGGATGAAACGTGGGTCCACCATTTTGATCCTGAAACTAAAAAACAAAGCATGTCTTAGAAACGACCATCCTCTCCATCCATCAAGAAATTTCGAGTTGCTCCTACCGCTGGCAAAGTTATGGCCTCTGTGTTCTGGGATAGTGAAGGAATCCTTTTTATTGATTACATGCCAAAAGGCCAGACGATTACTGGACCCTATTATGCAAATTTAATCCCGAAAGTGCGTGAAGCGATTAAAGAAAAACGTCGTGGAAAACTGTCGTTGGGCGTGTTGTTCCTTCAAGATAACGCTCCTGCTCATCGATCGGAAGTTGCGCTCAACGCAATCCGCTGTGCTGGCTTCAATCTCCTTGACCACCCACCATATTCTCCGGACTTAGCCCCAAGTGATTTTCACTTATTTCCAAAATTAAAAGAGGAAATTCGTGGAACAAAATTTCACGATAATGACGCGGTTATAGCTGCCGTAGAGGACTTTTTCGAGAGTCAAGAAAATAATTTTTTTTCACAAGGAATAAGGAAGTTAGAAACGCGTTATTCTAAATGCATTGCATTGGAGGGAGATTATGTAGAAAAATAAAATATTATTATTTAAATCTTTGCATTTTTTAATATTGATTCCAAGAATTTTTTGATTCACCCTCGTATATATATTCTTATAATATTTATATATTTAGAGGATATAATTAAGGATATAAATATATATTCTAGCTATTCAAAAGTATTAATATAATATATATTGGATAGTCCTATATAAAGTATTTTATTAAGGATATATTATGTATTTAGTTTGATCAAACTTCATTATTGTAACCGGTAATACTACGATTAAATTTATTAAATACCAAATGAGAATGTACGTATATGATTGTCCCAAATGAGTAGTGGGACAATCATATACGTACATTTATATGAATCTTTTTCAAATTTTTTTCTTTACATACGTAAACAGCGAGACGAGACCAAACCTTTCTTTTAAATTAAGGTACCTCATGAATCGATCCCAAACTCTCCAGACAGCTAAACTGCTTAGCTTAGATATAATGAATGAAGAAACAATTATAAGATCAAACATAGTAAAAATCAACTCTGTTCTAATCATAGTTATTTATATATAGTTGTTAATAGCTGGCCAATTTGAGCTAATGAAATTGACAAACGTTTTAATCAATGACCTTTTTTATCATTCAAAAAATAAGTAACACAAATTATTTTTTTTATAAATGTGATGCAAATCATATTAATTTATGTGCGAGTATCAAAAGGTGAACATGTATTTGACAAGTCAATTAATTATCAAATTGGTATGTTTGTAAAACGAAACAGTAATAGTAATCCAATCTGTCTCGTTTAGTCAATGTATTTATTCAGCACCTTCATGTATGTTTTACACAATAAATATTTTGTATGATAAAAAAGGTGGTACTTCCAAACCCTCCCACTATCTACAACACGGCCAATGATGCATCTATCCTATTTCGATTCTATTTCTGTAAGTCGATTTTTATGACAGTCAAGAGATCTGTTTTCAAAAATATTATTGGCAAATAGAATCACTTGCTGTAAGGCTCCCAAAATAACAAGATGTAAGGCTCACAGTAAGCAGTTGTTCATCTAACTTAAAATCACATATAACGTCAGCCATCCGACCGGATTTTTCCGCATTTTTCCTAGCTTAGAGGGCGTCCAGGCGTCCGCGTCGCGTCGTAAAGTGTCTGGATTTTTGCCAGGGTAATATCGGGTAATTAAAAGATAAATTAAGAGAAAAGCAATAAATTACAACAGTACATCACAAATATTATGCTGTAGGTTATATCGCAAGCATGCTGAAAAAAAATGAAAATTTTAACAAGGTTTTTATTTTCAAGTTTCCGGGGAAAAAGTCAAATATGTATTCTCAAATGCCTGGGTCTTTACAATTCTTGTCCGGCGTCGGCAATTTAAGTGATAGCAGCCGTTACTAAAAATGCTACAATGATATAGCATTAATTAAAAATAATTACATCTGACAAAAAATATACATACTTCAAATGCTCCAACGTATGATAACGCAATCTAATAACGTTTTTTAGTCGCAGTCTACATACTCCATATTTATAACGCAATACTAAAATAACACTTTAACGCTTTTATACGTTATTATAACGGTGACCACACTCGCAAAATGCTGGAGATTTTCCAGGTGTTAAAGATCTAAATCTTTAGCAAAATTATCATGTGAATTTGTTTTGATGGAATTTTGTGTGGAGGTTCACATTGTCGATGAACCAGGGGGCTCTAGTCGCGATTCAAGTGAAATGTTTATAGATCATATGGAGTTTGTGAAAAGTCATGTATGGAACATGAGAGAACGTGACGATGGAGTAAGACATGATCGGACGATAATGTACTTTTTGTAAAGTGTAACTTTGTGAGAGACATTTTGCTTTTAAATAAAATTCTGTATACCGGATTAAAACGCGATTTATTATTTATATTGTTTGATTTACTCAGCAGTATGTGAACACACTCTAGATAAGCCAAACCACTACATACGTTTCGACCAACCGAAAATCCTTGCAAGAGTAAGTAGGATCTTTCCCAGACTAGTACGTGAGGCTATTGAAATTAAAAACATCCTAACTTCAATAGAGAAGATGGTTTGAGACTTTCCAACACCTGGGATCCAGTAATTAAAAATCTTAAACCCCAAATATATTATATTATATTATATCTGAAAGATAGATTAAGAAATGGCGAAATTCGAGAGCGTTGTGGAGTAAAATACGATGTAGTGACGAGAATTGAGAAAGGTATGTTGAGGTGGTTTGGGCATGTAGAAAGGATGGATGAAACTGGTGTGAGTGGGAGAGTCGGGAGTGGTCGACCTAGGCGAACGTACCTCGATCAGATCGGGGACGTTCTGCAAAAGGGCCAGATCAAAAGTACTCGTAACCGTCGAGTGTGTATGAAAGCATTGATGAAAGTAGAAGAAGCGAAAGTGGTATGTAAGGATCTCTGCCTACCCCAATGGGAAAGAGGCGTGATGTATATGTATGTATGTATGTAAAACCCCAATTCAAACATACTAAAAAACAAAAGGACACCGTTAGTCAATATTGTCATAATATAGAAAATTACAGTAAATATCAACTCCGTAGGAATAGATGGCGTTAATATGGCAACTTTGTGTCAAAAAAATGTCATTAAAAAATCAGACAACTGTCATCTTTCAGTTTGCCCGTGACCACGGTTGCTGAAAAGCATCCGAAACGTCGGGATAAATAATTTAGACAATATAAATAATAAATCGCGTTTTAATCCGGTATACAGTATTTTATTTAAATGTGTGATACTCGCGTTAATAAAATACAATATTATAGACATTTTGATTTTCACGCAGATGAGTTAATAGAGCTGGCTCATAATGAAACTGGCTTTCTTACGAACCATCCTACATATTTACTATGTTATCAATACCATATTTATTACCGAATATGTAAAATTTATGATGACAGTTTCAACCTTGCACACTCTCTACTCATTCTAACTTCCTATACTAATTAAATTATAATACTTAATTGAAACAACAGTTATTTAAAATAAATGTTGACTCTCCTAGACGTCTTTTACTATTGATTTTGCGTGATACTTCATCTGCTAACTAATTTTAATTATATTTATATTTAATTACATCAACCTTGTACCATGTCTTTGTAAATTAATATTTCTTATTAGATATATAGCTTTCTTGTAGTAACATTCCGAACCGGTGATAGAAGGTGTTTTTTTAATAAAGGCTTATTAAGGTACTAGAATATTTTTGACTTGAATTAGATTTAAACTCACAAAACACAACAAACAGCAACATATGTAGTTAATTCCCGACTCTCCTAGGGTGGCAAGGGATACACACAATTCCGTGTCTGTTTCATTAATATTTTTTTCTGTACCGACAAGTAGGTGATCAGTCATCTGCGCTCTGTCCGACAAACCAACCGAGACAAACCATTTTTTTTATTTATTTCTCTGGAGTCGAACCTGAAACATTCAGTGCTAAACTCAACGGGCATACGGAGCGGAAAGACAGTCTACAGCCATATAATAGCTGCTTACATCTATACGAACTAATAGAAAGCTACATTATCAGCGAGTAACATAGGCATCCTTTTTGTGTATAGTACATCTACATTGTTCCCTTGCGAATCCGGGAAGTATCGCTAGTATTATATACCTACACAGAATCAAATGCAATAGAGAGAGAAAATAATTACACACGAGTTTCATATGGAAAGTGATTGCTTGAGTTTTTTTTTTTTTCATTTAAACGTCTGACGTTGTTACAAAAGGCAACACTGGCTCTATGGACATAGACATACTTTATTCGACATAAACACATTAATAATAATAAAGCCTTTTTATTTCCTTAATTAAAATTAAATGAAGTATTAAAAACGAACGATGAACTGAAATATGACAGTTGGGGCTGCGATTAGGAGCTGAGTCAGCATATGCTTGTAATATTTTCGTACTACATCCCTCTGTTATTATACTTATAGCAGCAATTTTTAGTTTATCAAAAATATAATGATTTGAAGAGACTATTGACAAAGCAGAGTTTCTTTAGTATGGGGACTATATTACTTAATTTCGTATTATGGTAAATACAGTTAATTTCAATTTAAATCAGGGCAAAAAAACGAGCAAAGCGATAATTGTATAAAAGAGCGTGTTCAGTACATTTTTTATCACTCACAGGCGCCTCAAGGTTTATGAGAAAGATTTTTTTAAAACCAAAACCTTAAAAAAAAGATGTCTTATGCCGCCTTATACTATTATCTAGTGAGTCTCAGACCTACTGTCATAAAAATATTATAAGACAAGTAATCATATTTCTTGTTAGCAGTTCTTGTTCTTGTAGCAGTTCATGAGAACATACTATCTCATGAACTGCTTTAAACGGACATAATATAGTGCAAGAGGTATCTTATCGGAATAGGTAAAGGTATGGTCCATTATGAGTGGACAGTTGATGCTGTGCCTTTGTAGAGAGCACACGTAATTCGTGACTCTACATCGTGATGTTTCCGCGAGTCTCGAACTTTGTGTTGTGATGTGTTTATTAGATAGTGCGTGAAGGTAACTGTGTATGTAATGTTCGATTTTCAAAAATATTCTTATATGATTTTTTTGGAGAGTTTTAAAATTTTACAAAATATGTAAAATGTTAAGCTTAATAGTAATAATAATTAGGGTTTCTAAAATATTCTATATTTAGTATAGTAAATATAATTTAGTATAGAGTAAAAAAAGAAAATAAAAACTTTTTTTTTTCTAAAAATAAAATGTCATCTTTAATATCAAAAAAAAATTGAAAAAAAACAAGAATTACAATTGTACTTAAAAATTAAGTTTTCAGTGTTACGGAAATTAATCGAATTTGTAACAGGAGATTATTTAAACGTTTAGTATTATTTAATTATCCTATTAAATACATTACTACCTTATATTATGTCTACTGTTAAGCTTAATAGTAATAATAATTAGGGTTTCTAAAATATTGTATATTTAGTACAGTAAATATTATTTAGTA
This sequence comes from Anthocharis cardamines, assembly GCA_905404175.1. NCBI lineage: Eukaryota > Metazoa > Arthropoda > Insecta > Lepidoptera > Pieridae > Anthocharis > Anthocharis cardamines. The sequence goes on from FR989974.1 coordinate 2,022,363, forward strand.
TAAATAATATTGGAGTAAAAAAAGAAATAAAAAACTTTTTTTTTCTAATAATGAAATTTCAGAAAATAATTTTTGAAAAAAGAATTACAATTGAACCTAAAAATAAAGTTATATTATTTTCAGAGTTACACAAATTAATCAAATTTGCAACAGAAGATTATTTAATCGTTAATTATTATTTAATAGGACAGACCGTATATTGCACGATTAATACTAAAACTTTGTAGAGGCAATAACCTCTTTTCCAAACAGGTGCATATCAATGTTAAAGACGACACCTTATCAAGAGATTTGCATTTATAGTTGAAACATGATAACTGTATGCATAAATGTCTCTACATAAAAGTTAAGAGCGTGAAATGTAGAGACTTGTTTCAATAAATATTTTCACGTAAAAAGTTTTCTCCAAATCAAAAGTGAATCAAAATAAAATAACAGAAATAAACAAAAACTTATTGTAATTTTTACATACTGCGAAGTATTTATTATTTTTAAATAAATCTAGTAAAGGTGTCCTAAATAATCATAATCAACATTATTATTACACTTCTAATTCTAGATTTAGGGTTTTACGTTATCATCTAAACCAAAACTTATTTATGAAATATATTACTTAAAAATATATTAAAAATGAGAATTAACCATGACTTAATTTAGATATTGTTTCGGCTTCAATATAAAATACAGATATATTCGTTTGTTTAAGATTTTGTATAGATTCTACTTAAAAGTAATCTAATTGTAGGATATTCAAGTTAACACGCCCGGTGCACGCCAATAAAACCAACAAAAACTTTTCTCCAACATCCATTACAGTTGATGTTGAAATTTTGAACTGAAAACAAATTATTATCCAATTACTATAAATAGATTAATAGACTTTTACTAAGAAAATATTTTTTTATCTTAGATATGGTCAGACGAGCATGAGGTTCACTTGATTGTAAGTGATACCTCAGCCACAGAACATCAGTCAAAAATGCGCCGTCGACCTAATTTTTACTTGTGCATACGGATATAATGATTTGCCTAATAAGTTAGGCCGCCAACGCATCTAAATCATTTGAATCTCGGATGTCCATGGGCGATGGTTATTACTTACCAACAGGTAAGTACCCACCTGCTCGGTTGTCTGTTCCGTAATAAAAAAAAACGTTACAGACAAATAGTTCAAAAGCCGGCAGCGCATCTGCAAAACCTCTGGTATTGCAGATTTTAATTAGGTGTGCTGCAAGCTCGTTTGCTCGACTATCTTTCTAATGTTATAAAGAGAAAAGATTTGTTTGTTTGTTGCGATTTAACTCAAAAACTACTCGACCGAATTTAAAAATTATTTCACCAATAGAAAGCTACATTTTAAGCGAGTACCTAACATAAGCTTTTTTGTGTATCTCATCATCTACATTGCACCCGTGTGATGCCGGGGCGCGTTGCTAATAATATATATTTTTATTAGACTCTATTGTTTTTGGCCCTAGTGGGCTTAAAAAGAAACTGCATTTTGTTGGTAGCCGACCAACAAAATGCAGTTTCTTTTTAAGCTTACTTACTACTACAACTAAACATAGGGCGCCCTTACGACCTTGTTTAGTCCGTCGTTGAAAGAAAACTTGAGAAGCTGGACATATTCTCACCCGGGTGATGTTCTTGCGTTTATATTATAATAATACTAGTGACCCTATCATCAAGCGAGTCCCATCATATCGGTGTGAGAAACGCTCTTGAATTTAGTTATTTTTGCGAGAATTATTTTTTGCGGTAACTCCTAAAATATTCATTTAATTTATATGGTATAAAATACTATAACAATGTGCATGAAATGCTTGAGATAATTAACGTGTTTAAGTGGATAAGGATTCATACTGTATCCGTCTATATTGTTTTCTAATTATTGCATTATAAGTGACCATTTTTTTACAAGATAGAATGGGTATAGTTAGCTATCCTTAAAGATAGATATGCCCTCGTGGACATTTTTGTAGATCTATAAAAGAGGACTATTCCACCATGCATTGTTTTGATATATCTCAAATGGATTAGGCAGCGTTTTCGATCATAGCTCCCAAGCGGCTTGACTTTATCCGACACTTCCAACAATTATCGTTATTATTTTTCAACCAATTTACAAAAATCTCACATAAACCTTCCTCTTGAATTACACTATCTATTAAAAAAACCACATCAATATTCGTTGCGTAGTTTTAAAGATCTTAGCATACTTAGGGACAGACAGCGGGAAACGACTTTGTTTTGTACTATGTAATGAAGGCAGGTCTACGAACTTAGCGATACTGTCTATCCCCATGTAGTGTTGCCATAATTTCTTTTAATAAAACATAAAAAAACAGTACATAAGTACCTACTAAGTACCCCGTACATTCACCTCTACCAAATAAGCCGTTTATCAGCGATGCCTGCTTTTGGATTTGAATTTCAAATGTACTTGACCAAATCGTGTGCACTTCTAGCTTCCATATAGAAATACTAGATATTCAGAAAAGCTCACATCACATTCAGTTTTTTACATCAAAATGATTTAAAGATTAGGCGATGGAATACATTGAAACTTAGTATAAAATATATTTATTATTATATAAGTATCATTTTTCAAATTACCACATCATTTTCATCACTAAAATGGCTCTCAAAACACTCGATAAATTGTATGGTTATAATTTATGAAAATCAGGACAAATCTCACAGCATTTTTCCGAAATTATGTGATTTTCTTTACTTCTAGTTATCGTTTGTGTATATAGGACAACATAATATTAATAAGTAAGACCTTACCTGTCCTCGTATGTAAAGAAAAATTATAAGCGAAACAGGTGTATGGTATGTCTATGGTACACTGTATTTTGTAGCAAAATGAATTTTTTAATCACTCATTAATATTCCAAACTTCCTTCTTCTTCTTCTTCCTGCCCTGTTCCCTTTTTTTATTTGGGGTCGGCGCAGTATATTCTCTTTTTCCATTATCTCCTTTCACTCGCCATATCATCAATCACACCTCTCAAACACATATCATTCTTCACACAGTCAATCCATGATTTTTTGGCCTCCCTCTTCCCCTATTCTCTCCTTTCGTATTCCAAACTTCCTTATAACGGATATCTATAGGCAATGCTATATCTCCCGATTGTTGCTATATGCGAAGCCTCTATGCCAAGATTACATAACATTTACTGACACGTTTAATTTAAATGATTTACAAGATAATAGCCCCTCGCCATATACAAATTTGTATTTATATGGCTTTATGGCCAATTAGAGAGAGAACATCGCTCCCGTAGTCTTCATAGCAATTTAAACAATTTTATTTGTATAGATAATTAATTTATTAAAATTGATTTAAGGCTTCTTTGGATATATTTTAATTGGTCAATTTCCTACTCTTGCCATTTTTTATGATATTCCGTAATTCCACAGAACATACGAAACCAATAGTAATATATATTCATACAATCGGGGACTGATTCTCATTTGTTTTAGAATTTTTCCAGTCCTGTTTGTATGAAAATGACATATGGTAAGAAGGCTAGCCAATGTTGCGCTGTTTATGGCTTATTTCTGATTTTTTGATGCTGTCACCTGCAGCTTGACACAGAGTACTTTCTTTATATGCTTTAATTCTACAACATATCTTTTTTTGCCGCGGAACACTTTTAATGATTTCAAAATTTGACGGCACACAAAGTAAAAATATAAATACTTTTCCTTAATCTAATATATATCTTTATACATTTTCAAAATCTAAAAATTGGCGGCATGCGAAAAAAACTTGAGAATCACTGATAAAGAGACAACTTCGTAGAAATAGGTGACGTATATCTATGTATATTGTATATACTAAAGTTTTCTATGTAGAAGGAAGAGGAAAGAGGATTTTGTTTGTTTGTTACGATTTATCTAAAAAAAACTACTCGACCTATTTTAAATATTATTTCACCAATAGAAAAGCTACATTATCAGCGATTAACATAGGATCACATTTTTTTTCGATTTTTTATATTTTTTTGGTACACCAACTTTTTGCCGGGGCGGAAAGCTAGTTCTGATGAATAGTGTAGGTACCTTCTGGTACCTTCTATTCATGAAATAACTTACAGAATCGTATCAATTACCAGATATTTCTCCCTACAAGCATAAATATCTCTAAAATCAATTCTTCCAAATAATAGCGTAGCTATATGTAGAACTTGAAATATATATGCGTTTAAATTTTGTCTAACAAACCACTTCCCTTGAATATTATTACATCCCATAATTTGCAAGATGAAGTTATATCTACACGATGTAGGCGGACAACAGATTTCATTATTACTAAATTCAAAGATTGGCCTTTAAATTATCGCTAGCGACTTAACGCAATACTGATTAACAATAATAATAATTAACCTGGGTATGCAATAACTTGAAAAAAAAATCGATTCCCGGGATATAATAATAATAGTTATAACATTAAGTTAATTCATACCTACAGCTAAAATACCAAAAAAATTTTTTGAACCAGTTTACTTGGATGAAAAATCTAGCGACTTTTGGCTTCAACCAAACTTATAGTACCGTATCTATATTTTGTTTGTAATAGTATTATTTCTAATAATATTTAAGAAAGCCTCTGTATTGATTATCTTTTGTTTTTTTTTGCAATAAAATGTGAGTTTGCAAGAACCAACCGTATCATTAGATTCCATACATTATATATTTCTCATTATGACGTCATATTAATAACTAATAATTCGGCGTAATATTGACGTTAAGAAAATACACGAAATCGGATCAGCATTCGTACATTTACGAAAGCTCTGATTTATGAGTTTATATTGATTTATTGTGACCATTTCAACGATACAAGTCTCAGGAATACAGTGTGCTTACTAACAGTAGATCAAATTACAATACATCAAGACTGGGCTTTAAATTAGCATATAGGTCATTGTTGCTGTCTTTTCAAAAACCTCATCCCTAATGTTCATAGTTCTGGCCTTTATTATTACATAATACATATATCATACTACATCGTATATATATATCTTTTTGTCTTATTTATTTTTAAAATCTAATAATATCTTTCATCGTAAATATCAAATATTTAATTATTTATCATAAATGGGACTGGCAGAATTAACAGCGTTGAGGCATGAAAGTGTCACAGCATATGCTGAGCCAGTTCCTATTCGCAACCGCAGTGCACACTGCGACTTGACTGTACTAGCATAGATTAAGTTATAGATATTTTAAGCTGTTGTCATGATGTACTGTATTTGTGAATAAACGTTTTATCTATCTATCTCAATGCTAAGTCGAAAAAGTGAAAAGTGAAGTGAAACTCGTACTTCACCTGGGCCACTAATAGAGCAGAATGTCGCTCTGTCTCGTTCTATTCTACCTAAGCAATAATAAAACTACTACTATTATTAAAGAGATAAGAGTATGATACTGTATTTGTGCGACCTACTATTTTAACTAAAAATAAATATTCGCGGATGTCTAAAAACTAGTCTCAAAGTTTTGTACACGCATTTATACTCTATAGCAGGGATGTTACGGAGCTTCGATTCCGGTTCCGAAAGGTCGGAACTTCCGATTGATTTTGCACCTCCGATTCCAATTTCGGTTCCGATAAATTTGAATCGGAGGTTATAATCGGAGGTCGAATCATAGCGGCGGCGGTGGCTGCGGTCAGCGCCATTTGATTTAATTTACTAATGTATAAAATTTAAGTGAATTCGCTTATTTTTTTATTTTTAACACCCAGGAAGGAGTTTTTTCTTTTTCTTCTTTCCTTTCGGATCGTATATTACTTCAGCGCAACATGCACTTTGAGGCCCCATAAAATTGTATCAGTTGGCAAAGTCAGGATTCTAACTACATAGTTTCATGAAGCAAGGTTCCTAGATATGAATTAAACTGATGTATTTTATTACACATCTCTCTTTTACTTCTGCCTCCGATTCCGATCCCGGTTCCGACAAACCAAATTTAAAAACTCTGATTCCGAATTCGGTTCCGATAAAACCACCTCCGTTACATCCCTACTCCCGGCTTCGCACAGGTGCAATGTAGGTGTACCTACTATATATACACAAAGAAAAAAATAGCCTATGTTAGTCGCTGATGATAAACTTTCTATTAGTTAAATCGGTCTAGTAGTTTTTAATTAAATCGTAACAAATCTTTCTTCTTTGTAATATTAGCACCTCTTTAAATAAATGGTCCTCTACTTTACTTTTGCTTTGGGGCTTTCATAACAATTAGTTTTTTGTCCTTTTTTCACAATAAAACGAACGTATGTATTAACTCGCTTAATTTATTTTATAGGGATATTTTAGAAGTAGTAGAGTCAAGTAGGATTTTTTGTATTTATCGAAGTATCTAAAACCTCAGTTCAACATCATACGACTTCAAATGCTCCACTGTTAATTCTATATACTGTTAAGAATCCTTTCAATGATTGTACATTTTATGACGTTTACATTTGCGGATTAAGATTTAGAATCTCCTAAATCCTCTTAGTTCTTACCTATGAGTGAACATAGAAATGGCATAGAATGTGTCGAAGTTCCAATAATAGCAATTATCATCAATTTATCATACTTACCATTATTATTATTTTTAATTTGAATCTCATTTACATAAGATACAAATGAGCATTACTAAATAATATTAATATAGGATATATAGTGAACTTATTTTGTCTGACATTTCTGTATATCTGTTGTTATAAAATCGGTATGTATGTTGTTCGATTTATTATTCATTCTTAATAAATAAGTAATTTAAACAAAAAAATCAGACAGTCATGGGGACTGTCGAAAAAAGTAAAAACTTAGAACTATGTGCGCGAGTCTGGCTACTTATATCTACAGATATACTGTTATCATTATCACGTCCGTCGGTAACACGAATCTATAAGTTTTTCCCCTCTTAAAGCGCTCAACGCGCCTTAAGAAATGTTCACTTCAATAATCGCATTTTCATCCTGTTAAAGGATTTCCACCAACCCCATTAAATTTGGGATCATATTATTTATCCTAACAATTTGGATAACAGCTCAAAGCTTTCTTATACGAGCCATATTAAAATATCTACTTGTTACTTAATCGAAGAATGGATATAATGTTCGACATTTTTTTATACTTAGAAAAAACTAAATGAAATACAAAATTGGTTTTCGCAAAAACTTAGCTCTTAATATATAATTGAAATGGTTCCTCCCGAATTATGTTTCGAGTTATGACAGATACCAAACTCAACGGATTAGCGATACAAAAACTGATTAACTGACAGTAATTGGGATTAGTAAAATGGAACACTTAAATAATAATATTGAATATACAGAGTGTTTTTTTAGACAAAAAAAAACGTTAATTTATCTCACGAGGCAAACATAAATCAAATTATATGTGAAATAAAATGGTTACTTCGAATTGACTCGAGGGATACACATAGGCCATTGCAGACTTTTGAATAAGGGTAGAGTCCTTTGAATATTATTTATATTCTTTAGTAAATATATTTAAGTTTATTCAGTAAACGACACTTTGACGACTTGATTACAAAACGTGGAATTTTGTTTCCTATTAAAGTCTTTCTTTTTTATAAGAAATAATGATGACAGACGCAGATACCGTTGCTTTATTCTATTTAGAGATCAAGTCAGATAAAGTATATTTTAGGATAGTTTTTTTATACATCTATATTAATATCATTTTTTTTTCAATCAAATCAATCAGAATCTTTCCTTGCCTTCTCATATAGATTTTTAGCTTTTTTTTAAATCAATATTAAACTCTTTGTATATAATGTAACATTTCTTTATTTTTTAATTACAATAGTGCTTTGTTTCTAATTTATCTTATCATTGGTCTAGAAATTAATCTACTGAAAATCAGTGCTGTGGCATTACGTCACAGATATCCTGAGTAGCATCCTATTTCACGCACACTGCCACACAGCTTCTACGCAAACATTTAAGTGAATGTTTGCATCATATTTAAAATTTTTATTTTAGTGGAATATTGATAATTGTTTTATTTTTTTTGTGTGTGTTGAATAAAGTTTTTTTCTATACTCAAAGCCAGCATTATCAAACCCAACACTCTGTATAGCAAATCAACTGGTATTGTAACCAGCAAAAGTCCTTCGCACAAACAATCAGTATATATCAAATAGCTCACTCAGCTATTGTTAGCAAGAATTATACAAACAAATATCAATCAAGTTATTAAAATGATAAAATCTCTACCTAGAGTCTAGACTTAGATCAAGGATCAATCAGAATCTAATTATAGTAATCTCCCATACCGAACTGACTTGATATTAAATTGTATGTAATTTAAAAATTATGATAATACTAGCCTTCACCGATGACTTTGACCATTCGAAACCATTATGACGTTATATTAATCTGAAAGTGGGGTAACTATGGTTATAATTTTATTAGTCTGAAAGTGGGGTAACTAAGGTTATGTGTTATATTAGTCTGAAAGTGGGGTAACTAAGGTTGTTGGTTGGCACCGGAGATTCCTGGTTCAAATCCCAGGGATTGAAGATCAGCTTGTAGACACAGTAGATTATCACCTACTGTCTTGTTGTTATCTGTAAAGAAAAATGATCAGTGAAGCAGAAACAAAAATGTCTGCCCCATATTCCACCTGGGTCTCCGAAGTTCATTTATTTTAAATGCTAGCTTTAGACTGGCTTTTTTGCTATAAAATCAGTTGATTCATATTTTAGGATTAAAAATATTTGTGATAATGAATAAAATGCCGCGAAGCGAATTGTGCATTTCGGTTTCAGTCTATTGATTTCCCGATGAGGAAAATATTTATTTTATAGATATTCCTATGACCGATAGATACGTATATAGCTACGGTGGTCCTGGGTTCGAAGGAAACAAAAAAAAAAATTTGTTGAGTAGGCGTATTACCGACTTGCTTGTAAAGCAAAATGATCAGTGAAACAGACACAGAAATGGGTCATCCCCATGCCCCACAAGGGGCCTCGGGAGTTCACTATAGATATTCCCGTAGACGTAATTTCGCTCACTATTAAGCGAGTGTATCTTTTGACACCTGACATGAAATAATTTGAAAAGCGTCAAAACTATTCACATTCTTATGCCTATATACAGACAGCTTCATTACGGTTAGCTTTACGAATACTTTTTGGTAAAAAATATACTAAAACTCCTTTCAATCCCAGTTGTATACAGTAAAACTTCAATAGACATTCAAAAATCTTTTCAGTACACCTCTTCAAAAACTTTGGTCTCAATTAGTGTGAATGTAATGAATTGTACATAATAATTATGCCATCAAAAACATATATTGTAAAAAAGCCAAGTCTTGCAACTCAGTTCTTCTATCGTAAAAAGTTGTGAGATCCATATAATACCAAGTCGGTCAATTTATTCAGTCTCTACTGAAGGATCCTTCTGTCTTAAGTTATTACGTAATTAGCTAACCTAACAACATCTTATAGTGATCATATCAATACCAGTATTAAAAATCTTTGATGTTTAAAATAAATAGATTGGCTCGGCTATCGCATGAAATCACAATGTATCTTTTTTTATTTTATTAAGAGTTTCACAAGTAATACATATTATATTAAATTAGATTGTTTAGTGCGATTGCCAAGTCAATCTATTTATTTTAAACATAAAAGAATTTTAATATTGGTATTGATATGATCACTATAAGATATTGTTAGGTTAGCTAATTATGTAATAACTTAAGACAGAAGGATCCTTCAGTAGAGACTGAATAAATTGACCAACTTGGTATTATATGGATCTCACAACTTTTTACGATAGAAGAACTGAGTTGCAAGACTTGGCTTTTTTACAATATATGTTTTTGATGGCATCTCATTTCTTTTTGTAGCTAGTCCTTTTCTTAGTTTATTTGGATAAGAATGTATACAAAGCAATGGATAACGGTCTGATTTTGATCGGCATTTTTATCAACTTTTTAATGTAAAAAAGTAGTTATAGTGACATAACTACAATATTTGGACATATGGTCTCGTGAAGTTTTTTGTAGATTTTGGTATGTTCTATAATACTGTAGAACATTTTTTTGTTCTATCATCAATACTTTCCGCAGCACATGCAATGAAAGACATTTTATGGCTAATTTTTTTACAACTTGGGTTTTTTTAGTAGGGATTTCTAAGGATCTCTATTTTTTTCTAGTAATAAATATAACCTATGTTACTCAGTGATAATGTAGCTTTCTAACGGTAAAATAATTTTTGAAATCAGTCCAGTAGTTTTTAAGTTATTCATTACATACAAAAATACAAAAAAAAGATTGTATATCTAGAAAACTGGACCGAAATTTCAAAATATTATAGTTTTTCCTTGATTTATAGACTAAACACTAATTGTATTCTAAATTTCAAGTTTCTATGTCTGCTAGAAGTGCCTTAGAGTTTTGATGATCGGTCAGTCAGTGAGTGACAAATTATCAAACTTTGACTAGTTATAATTCTTAAACTACTGGTTCAAACAGAATGATATTTGAAATATACCGAGTTTATACAATGCCTGCTTAGTGACTGAATTTTTTCAGGATTCTAGTTTAATCCACAACGAAGTTATAGGGGGTCGAAAATGGCCCGAACTACTTCGAGAAAAGGATAGTACGGCCGTGCGGCTTTTTGCTCGACTTGGCGGGGGCACTGCCGTGCCCCCAGATTCCAGGCTTCCTTGATATTTAAACAAATCAAGGGCGTAGAGCGGACGAGAAGAACTGGCAAGAAACTCGCCGCCACTCTTTTTAATTATTAAAACTGTTTTAAATTGGGAACTGACAGTAAATGTAAAATTAGAAGCATTTAATATGTATTTTTTATTGACGTTCATAAGTGTACATTGTGTTACCTAAATTAATAAATTATTTTTGAATTGAATATGGCAACTTTGTGACATTTCAAAAATCAGACAACTGTCATCTTTCTGTCTCCCCGCGACCACGGTTGCTGAAAAGCATCCGAAACGTCGGGATAAATAATTTAAACAATATAAATAATAAATCGGGTTTTAATCCGGTATACAGTATTTTATTTAAATGTGTGATACTCGCGTTAATAAAAGACAATATTCCTTGACATTTACAATTTTATCTTACTTATATATGTATTTATTATATACTCAATTACTCATAACAAGTAAACCCTAACGAAAGGAATTCATGGAAAAAGATGTTTTTTTATGTCAGATATTGACAGACGAGTATGAGGTTCACTTGTTGGTAGGCGATACCTCAGCCACAGAATATCAGTCAATGATGCGCTATCGCCCTACTTTAAGACAAAAAATTGTCAACCGTTTTCTAGTGTTTTAATCGATTATCTCTTTATGTCTTCCGGGTCTAACACTTAGACTTAAAACTCGATTTCTAATGTCAAAAGTAGAGATAATTGTCGATGTCGAGACATAATATATCTCAATATCTTATATCTTAGTTTGTCTTCACTCATCTGCGAGATATCTCTTGATGGTCATGGTAGGCGGGCTGGTCCTCTCGTACACACGCTAATAATAATTGTGGTACCGAGATACCAAACACGCATACTGGAGCCAATATGGAGCAACAATGGAAAAACAACTGAAAATGTTTTCTTATTTAAAAAAAATCTATTAAATTCATGTTATCTATACTAATCTATACTATCTATACTAATATTATAAAGAGGAAAGATTTGTATTTTTGAATTCTTTCAAAACTCAAAAACTACTGGACTGATTTTGAAAATTCTTTCACCAATAGAAAGCTACATTATCAGCGAGTAACATAGGTATGGTATATGTTTTGTGTATGGTACATCTACATTGCACCCGTGTGAAGCCGGGGCGCGTTGTTATATAATAAAACAATCATATTGAAAGTCGAATTGAATTATTATTTCACGTTGTTATTGAGCCTTATCGAGCGCAAAAATCTTCTTAAATAAATAGCTCTTTCAACAAGTGACTTTAACATTTAAACTTTTAATTAAACGAGTTCATACTTTCAATACATCAAACTTAATATCCCACATTTATCATACGTGATAATTGATAGCAGCTCTGAAAGATTTCAAGATAGTGCACGAGTAATATCTTTATATTCGTAATGAATGAATATCATTAAATATTTTCGTTAATTGCCGATATTTTAATTACCGTTGATTAAAATCATAAAGTGCATATTGCGCGTTGCTATTTCCGAATGCTCGTAATAATTAGTAGGTCAACAGCGCATCATTGACTGATGTTCTATGGCTGGGTTATCACCTACTATCAAGTGAACCTTATGCTCAGTATGCAGTTTTTTTCGATCATGAAGGGTTCTCTGTTAGAAACCAAATATTTTTCTCTCAGTAGTCGAAAATACAATACATATATTCATTTTCATTTCAGTTAATTAAATTATGCTTTTAACAATTAAAAAACGACATTTGTAGAACCAGTTAATTTTATATAAACCATCATAGAAATCATGTAATTACACAGTGTTTGGCACAAAAATGGCATACATAACGCTAATAGTACTAAGAGTATTGTGTGTAAATAGGTCATTTCCCAGTACACAATAATTTCGAACCGAAACGGAGCCAGATCGTAAACCAGCCAATAATAGCGCTTTCACTCACGTCATGTTACTTATGGGTGCAACTGACAAATTACTTTGACGTATTTCAACCACCCGTAGTTCAAACTTTTAAGTATAATGGATGAAATAAAGCCCTTTCGCCTCCTCTTTCATTATGAGAACTGCTAAGGGAAACTCCCTCCCTGCGTCTGTTTTTCCCGTACAATATAACTTGGACCTCTTTAAAACGGGTGCTAATTAAAAAGGCTTTTCCTCAATATCATTATTCGGCTCTAAAAAATTATGTTGCCTTCTAAATTACTAAGTCAGCCACAATAAACGAGCATCTAAATAATACTATCTTAGCCACTAGTTATCTTCTATGTAATCCACTCTAAATACAACTCAGCATGATGCCAAGTAAAATAAATAGGATTCGGTTCTGGCACTCGTCGGCCGCTGCCGCGGTGAGACTCGTGCGCAGTGGTCACCATAACTTTTTTTTTTCGAAAGGACACTATTGTTTTTGGCACATATGGCCTTTAAAACTAACTGGACTTTTTTCGCCGTGTGTCTGCAACTAGACCAAGGGCGCCCCGTGGGGGGCTACGACCTCGGCTTGGACCGTCACAGATTGGGAGGACGCTTGAGGAGCGGGACGGATTCTCATCCGGGTGAGAGGTACGCGGAGCAAGGGTCCACGCCTTCGCCGGCGAGGGCGAGGTCACCATACCAACATAACCTAACCTAGGTGGTAGTCCTTTTTAGATGGCGTTGTAAAAAATACGAATTAGTTTATTAGAAGCTATGTAATTTTTGTTAATTTTGTGCGAATAGGTCCTTGAGTAACGAAATTGACTAAGGTAGGGTTTGTAGAAAACATAAGAGCTTGCCTATCCAAAAGGTCTGATAACTTTTTTAGAGTACAAGCAATACGTACTTACTCGTCTTGGCATAAATGTTTTAGTGGGTAATATTTTCTCGTTATGTCGTTTCACTAACTAAATAGATCAACTAAATAGACTTGAATAAATGAATGAATGAATGAATCAATGAATCAATGAATGAATTAATCAATGAATGAATGAATGAATGAAAAATACTTTATTGTACACCAAAAATTAAATAAACAGAAAGTAAAATGACAAAACAAAAAATTAGTACAAAAGGCGGCCTTATTACTAACAGACTTGCATATTTTAACAATGAGTTAACCCGGTTGTATTTATTTTATTTTAATATATTACTACTAGCTGACCCGGCAATCGTTGTTTTGCCATGTAAATAATTTCTAAAAATCACGGGTTGGTGATAAAAAAGTAAAAATTTTGGGTTGTATGTATTTTTTAATGCCACATTATAAAAAAATAAAAACAAAAAAAATCGTCCAAAAATTAAAAAAAAAAATTTAGGGATGGATTACCCTTAACATTTAGGGGGATGAAAAATAGATGTTGTCCGATTCTCAGACCTACCCAATATGCACACAAAATTTCATGAGAATCGGTCAAGCCGTTTCGGAGGAGTATGGCAACGAAAACTGTGACACGAGAATTTTATATATTAGATGAAACATGTGTGCCATCCGTACCATTAATGGTACAGACAAATAAAAACAGTTTTTCATTTGATTTAATATTTTATGATGTACCAGTGGAGTGGCTTTGCAATGCAGTAGCTTTCAAGTTAATCGCTATTATCGTTGAGCATTTCTTTTGCCACTTTTCTACCGATACATAAGGGCCAGCGTACACTGAAGATATTATTAAAATATTTGAATTGTCAGGATGTTTACTAGAACTTATTTAAATCCCGTGGGTCCTGAGGGTCAAAAGGGGCTTAGTGGAAATCACCCGACTCTCTAGCTAGCAGGAAAATCCAGATTAAATCACGTAACTCTTTGTACAGATAATGTTTGTTATTATTATATTTAATTATTTTACTTCGGATAATCAGAAAGTCAGAGATAATAGTAAATATATATTTTTAATTGACAGGAATTATTTTATTATATTTTTGGTAACAAACAGATACAGTACAATAGACACAGATATTTCCTTCTCAGCGTGCTGAGATAATAATAATAACTTAATAAAATTAGGACATATTAGATATAAACTTTTTTACAACGTTCATACATTTTTTACATATTTTCCAGTATTCTTATTCATTTTAATGATAGCATATAATATTGTGACTTTATACTTGTTCTCAATGCAATAGCACTCGTTACGTATTATATTTAGAAAATAAAATATAATATATTGATAGAGGTTGACTTTTGTTATATTTGAAAATCCACAGACAGAAACCGAAAGCAATATTCACTTATTTGTCCTTCCATCTATGAATTTTGTTCAAATCATTGTTAGTAATATTACAATGCATCCCTATCATGTTAAGACTCAAAGTTAAGTAAAGTTTGTGTTATTTCATCAAAGTTACATATTCTTTAATTTAATTCTAATGTTTGGTAAAGGCCTTCGTTATTAAATAAATACCAGATTTACTTAAAAATCTACCGGTCAGTATACATAATATCAAAATGTCAAATGTTAAGTAAAAAAAAGCCAAGCGCACCTAGGATTCCGTAAAAACTTTTAGATTTTTTTTTAATTTTCATAATATTTTTTTCTTTACTTGTGCTATCAATTTCATGAATCTAGATCAACGGGAAGTACCCTATAGGTTTTAATTCCCTTGCGAGTATCAAAATATGCGGCATAAACGGATCATAAAAGGCCGTATCTCTGGATTGCAGACGTGCATTTTATGAACTTGATACCATGCCTTCCTAAGAAAAAAGAGTCTTGATAGAAAGATGGACAGACAGACGGACAAAGACAACCTTAAAAATAAAAAATCTTTAAATAAATTTTTAAACAATTAAGATAATTCAAGTACCTAAAATAATTTATTTTCAGTGACCGGTCACCTTTACGAAATAATACTTCTGCTTTCCGCAATAATTCAATATCAATTAGTGATAGCGATTTCAAACTTTAAATAACAGTTAATAGAGACTATTTTTCAACAAAATTGAGACCCGGTTAAGTATGACTGTTATGGTGGAGCGAGTTTTTACGAGACGTATTACGGGTTCGATTCTCGAGCATTTAACAAGACGCCCGAGATAATTAAGAGCTAATGAAAGTATTTTCACAGTACTTAGAAATAATAGTGGTTAATCAGCTTTCATATAGCAGACGTGTTGGCAATTTAAATAAATTCAAATTCAAAATCATTTATTCATTTAGGTAACATAATGTACACTTATGAACGTCAATAAAAAATACATCTTAAATGCTTCTAATTTTACATTTACTGCCAGTTCTCAAATCAAGGGCGTAGAACGGACGAGAAGAACTGGCAATAAACTCGTCGCCACTCTTTTTAATCGCCAAGTTTTTTTGTTTTGCAAATTGTTTGTAAGGAGCTGCAACCATTACACCATGTTCCACATGACATCTTTAAGTAATTAACTATAATAATAATAAAAAATATATATAAACGAAAAAAATAAAAAACAAAGATTTGTCCTCTATCAGCAGTAGGCATGGTGAAATAGGAGCACACACTTACATTCTGAACAACACGCAAATATTTCTGGGACCGCTTTACTGAACTTTTTTGTTAACAAATATAACGGTAAATATAGTTTCGGGATTGAAACCGGTTAATTTTTATTTTCCAAAATACGTGTCTGACTGAGATACCATGATGTTAGTTTTAAAGAGTAATACACATTAAACTAAACTTACTATACTGTTTTTTCAGTAAATATGTTTGGAAACTTAAACCTTTATTGTTTCAGTTAGGTTCCCATAGTAAATTAATCGGTATTCAGTCCTTAGTTTCAACTATATTTCTCTTTTGAATTACGATATTAAAAATCATGACCATGGTAGGCGGAATGAAAAATATTCTATTTTTCGGCTTACAAGTTCTATGTAACAATTTGCTTGCAAACCTTAATAATATTAACTTTTTATACGTCATCTGACATATCTGATATTTAATTACTGTCATCGGTATATAGACTGTGGTGTTGTCATATAAAAAATAACTTAATTGAAGTTGCTAATTGATGTTGAAAACTGTAAACATACTCTGTAATATCGTGGGAAATTCTCGTTACGTAATTTTAATTTATTAGTTAAGAAATTCTGGCCTCTTATGTCTTCAAACATGTACTTTCGTGCCCAGTGTTGCATGGTATTCAGCACCTGATGTCCATGGTTCGATTCCTGGAAGTACAAATAAAATCAGTTACAAAACAGAAAATTGATCACCTACGTACGTGCAAAGTGATGCAGTAAACCAAGCGCCAAAGCTGAGAGCCCCCCTGGGCTTTGGAAAGAGGGGGAGGCAGCTCTTTAGGTTAGAATTTGATCTTGCTCACAAGAATTTTATTTTTTCAAAATGAGCATTTATAAAAATGTCAACGCCAAGCGTCCTTCTTTAGTAATAAATAATTGGCAAATGGAAGAAGAAAATATTTATATAGCGTGAACTAACAGAAGACAAAAACATTTAAAATAGTTTTTAATGAATACGGTCCTTCTACATTTCTGGTGAAATTTTTCAATGTAAAGATTTTAGTTCTACTATTTTATTATACATTTATTTCCACTCACATATCGAGGGAAATACAAATGTTCTAAAATACAATAAGTATGAAATTAAAAGTTGGAAGTTAAATTTAATTTTAAAAGTTTAGAGACAAATTTTTTTTTTTTATATAGTATAGGGGGCAAACGGGCAGACGGCTCACGTGATGGTAAGTGATCACCGCCGCCCATAGACATCCGCAACACCAGAAGGCTTGCAGGTGCGTTGCTGGCCTTTAAGAAAGATGTAGGCTCGCTTCTTGAAGGTTTCCAAGTCGTATCGGTTCGGAAAAACCGCCGGCGAAAGCTGATTCCACAGAGTGGTTGTGCGGGGCAAGAAGTGTCTCAGGAATCGCGCAGTTGTGGACTTCCAGACATCAAGATGGTATGCGTGGTATTTTTGACGCGATGTCCGATGGCGAAATTCAGCGGCCGGGATTAAACCGAACAATTCCTCCGAGCATTCCCCGTGATAAATGTGATAGAAGATGCAGAGCGAGCCTACATCTCTACGCAGCGCCAAAGGGTCGAGCCGATCGGAATTAAGAATGAATAAAATGAATTAATTATGAATTACATAAGAATATCACCGTTATTAATATTTTTGATGTGATATATTCTTTGTTAGCTAATTTTGCCCCTATTTAAATTGGTTTTAACGTATTTTATACTTATTGGGTTGGCACTGCGAGTACCCTTGATATTTGTATTTTACATCGCAGTAATGACGTACTTCCTGCTCCATGTTTCAATGTTTGTTCCAAGTAGGTATAACTTTTCTTTTAAAATTAAAGAAATATTTTTCTTAGACATACGAGGCAATTGCAATGCTTAGTTACAGAAGTTCTTAGTTTTGTTCAATTAAATTACAATCGTTTTTAAACTAGGATAACACTTCTATCCAATTTATAAATTGAAGCTAACTGGTCTAGTGTAGGTAAGAATTCCCAGTTATTAAGAGCATAGAGCGAACACTCAGTCTGAAGAAATATCGGACTTTTTAAAATCCAACCCATTTAAAGATCCACCTCTCGACTAGGGGATCACACTCCCTAGCCCAATGTTCGACAAACTTGTTAGCTAGAGCCAAACAATTTCAAAAAAATTGGGAGACAAATCTGCTTGTTTAGTAAACTTTTATAATAGTGTAATAAAAGTTAATAAGAAGTGCTGTAAACATACTATTACTGTAAAAAAGTAAATAAAACTAAATTTCATACTTAAAAAATAAGTTTTTTTAAATGAAAATATTATTGCGCCTTCCGTGGATATTTGTGCCAGAGCACTTAAGGAGCCAAAGAGCCACAGGCAGCTTTGGAGCACTTTGCTGACCACTGCACTAGCGGATCAAAGCACATGCTTTTCCACTCAGATCCCATAATCTGGAGGTTCAATTAGTTAGGTCTTTCAATTAATTTATTCACGCCATTTCAATATTCCTTCCACCTCTTAAAAACTTGATATTGCTACAGGTAATTTAGATGTCAGTCCCGGCTGGAATCGAATTCGAAATCTATTATTAAAAAGAGTATAACATTTTTAGGTTATATTTATTATTATTATTAGTTAATAAATAAGAAAAATATATTTTAACCTCTTTTTTTCATATCTTGTAATTTTATAGTATATAATTTTACGGTAAAATATTGATCGACCTTGGTATGATTTAAATAAATTATTACTATTATTAATTAATATATTTTATTGAATAGCAACAATTGTAATTCATGCTTTTTATTGACTGAGATTCACTCTTACGTTGCAATTTGTAAGCAATCGTTAAAGAAAACTTATGTTACAATTGCGTAATCCGAACCGTCTCACCGAATTACTATCAATTCTATCGACCATCTTGTTATAAATCTAAGATACGCTACGTTAACACAGACGAGCGAAGCGAACGCGATTTTATGTGCTGATTTTACAATAGATATCACTGGGTGGTCTTATTTTATTACGTGAGTGATATTTGATGATGAATCTAGCGTACATACATACATATACATCACGCCTCTTTCCCATTGGCGTAGATAGAGATCATGGAATTCCATATGCTCCGATCCATACATACCACTTTCGCTTGTTCTTTCATCAATGATCTCATACACACTCGTCGGTTATGAGTACTTTTGACCTGGCCCTTTTGCAGAACGTCCCCGATCTGATCGAGGTACGTTCGCCTAGGTCGACCGCTCCTGACTCTACCACTCACACCAGTTTCATAAATATTTTTCGTTTCCCTACTTTCATCCATCTAGAGTACAATAGCAAGAAATCTCTATCACGCAATAAAAATCAAATAATAATGTAATTTTAACAGACCGAGTACAGGCTCTAGCTTTAAGTGTCAAATCAGTCGAGGAAACTGCTGAAAATCAGTATTATATTCATATTCCATGGCGAACAATGTTGATGGAAGTATTATTTTTATATAATTATCTACTAAAGTTGAATATCCGAGTCCCCTAGTGGGGCATGGGGCAGACCCATTTCTGTATCTGTTTCACTGATCATTTTTCTTTACAGGCAAGTAGGTGATCAGCCTTCTATGTACTGCTTGGCCTAAACATTTTTTTAAAATCTTGTTTCCCCGGGATTCGAACCCAGGACCTCCGGTGCTAAATGCATCGCATTTACCACTACGCCACGGAGGTTGTCATCTTCTATTAAGTTAGTTTAAATTATCAGTCATTTGTTAGGTCTATTACACACAAACTCACACCCGTGGCCTTCAACATTACTATAACTGAGTTTTTTTTTCTATATTTTCTTTCATGTTATATTTATTATTATTATTTTATGAGCTTCGTTTGTAATAAACGTTATGTCTGTCTAAATCCGCTACCGCTCATCATATCGCTACATACGAAACCGCATTCTAACGAATTGTCTATAAATTCAAGATGGCGTTGTATTTGCTTGATATTTACAACGCGTATAGCCGCGTTAACAAGCCATGTTATGTTCGTATAAATTTAATTTTACACCTCCACCTGTCAATAACTTTCATCGAACTAAAATAAGTATAGCTTCGTTCAAGGCGTTGTAATTTTTACTTTGATATGACGGACGTTTTCATATAGTTTCTGTAGTAAGCTGAACATATACTATGTATATCCATTATCCATACTAAGGGTATCGCCAGCTCATGGCATCGATTAGGCTTAGAAGTTTGGTTTATTTTACTGATGTTCTTTAGAGTCCTTTTCATAAAAGAAGTCCTTTTTAGGTGTCGCTAGTGTCTATGGAGTTAAAAATACTTTAATAAAAAATATTGTAGTTCCAACATTATCTGTGGGACTTCTTTCTTGAAACGTACTCTATCTAGGGTCGGGTATTCAGTTGCCCCTCCTTGCTCCCTTGGCGACGCCCTTGTCCATAACTATAGTGAATAGAGTAAAACTTTTTTTTAAATTGATAACTTTATTTAATTACTTAATAATGAATTGGGTTAAAACCTATGTATATGATAATGTTCTATAATAAAAAATTAAGCTATTAATATTTTAAACCAAGCTTATACAATAAAGCTTATAGCTTCTTTTGTATATTATAATTAAAATTTGTTTAATATAACGGAAATGCTACTCCAGCCTCGAAAGACAATCCTAAGTTGGTATTCCGTAGGAGTGGGCGTTAATTCAACAAGCAGCTTTTTAAGCCGCTTTTCTAATGTTAACGAATTAGCTGCTTTTCGCTTACTGCAAAAGCCGTTAAATATAATTCAACGATTTTCGAACGCAACACGCGGATTAGCTCAACGAACACTCAACGCGTAGTCGCTAACATCATCCGAAGCAGCTTTTATTTAACGCTAAACCTGTTGAATTTATTAACTGTTAATTAATTTAGTAACTAATAATTGCTACGTAAAATCTGTTGACATTGCTGCAAACCAGCTAATAAAATTAGCAGCTATTTTAACAGGTTATCAGTTTGTAATTAGCAGTTTCATTTCGTTAACACAAAAACCGTCAACAACCCACCTCTAGTATTCCGTACTGCATTACTACGTATGTCACCTTATTTCTTTTTCATCTTCTATTTAAAATCCAGAACGCCGCTCAACACACAGATTTTTGATCAATTAGCAGTAGTTATTTTATTACACGAATTTCTATGAATTTTGACGGCATTTTTTGAAATTTTCGGGACTATTTCCGGTTCCCTTCACACTTGAACTGAAAAGCTTTCCTTACCAGAATCAACGCCTTCAATACGTTACATAAATACGTGGGAAGCAGCAATAAGTGATGAGCTGTGGAACACAGGCAATTACAGTGTAATGGCGCCTCCTACGTCATACAATTATCGAGGCTGGTAGGCGAATGGACGTTAAATTTTATTACCTTTAAATAGTATTGTGTTGTGTATGAAAATGTATATTTATATACGCATTACGCATTTCTTTTCGGAATTCGCGTAATTGGCTATCATTTAAATAAATAAATTTAACCGGATTCTCAACGGATTAAATTATGCTATATTATTGTATGCTGATTTTTCGAACAAGTGTGGACCGAAAAAGAAAAAAATAAAAAAATATATATACGTTTTCTACACTAACATCATAGCATATATAACACGTTTTTTTCTAGATTGTTTTTTTATATAACATACCGATAGATCTCACTTGATGATAGGCGATACCTTAGGAAAACAACACCAGTCAGTGATGCGCAGTCGAACTTTTTTGCTTCGATCATTCGTAGATCCATAGACTGAAACCGAAACGCGCAATTATCCATCTATGAACGTTGGTTCGTTACCCGGTCGAAATTTTGATTTTCGTCACACACGTTCAATAGTCGAAGTGCGACCAGAAAACTTTTTTATATCATCTGCTCGTAACTTCATAACTCATTGATCATTCGAAACATCGGTAGAAATAATTAAATGAATAAATAGCATTAAATAATTTTTAAAAGCAAAACAAAAAGTCCAACAAGCCTTCAGTCATCTGTCATTAAACTGATCAAAATAAACAAAAAAAAATCCGGTCCTGTCAAACATTCCTATAAAAATTCAAAGGTGAGTCACAAACTTGTAATAACTCACAAAAACATGTATGTATTACAAATCGTCAAATCGCTTTTTGTCTCACAAAATTCACTACTTTTGGTTATGAGAAAAATTTATAAGGCGGTGCGCGCGCGCAGAATCGTCAAAAGATTTTCGTTTTATATGGCAAGAAACGATCAAAATGTGCCGGTTATCGGACTAAAATGTATTATATCAAACATGTTTGATGATATATAATTGAATAACAGGGTGAAAAAGAACGGAGTGAAGCATGACATGTTAACATAAATACTGAACGAGACCCTAACAGCCTATTAAAATAAATAATAAATAAACTATCTCAGCAAAAATGCTGATTTTGTCCCCCCTACGCTAACAATCTCGTAACATACTCGCTACATACTTTAAAAAAGTTTCTGTTTTATTGGTATTATTTCCTTTTTTTATCTATACTTATATACTATAATATAATATTATAAAGAGGAAAGATTTGTATTTTTGTATGTTATGAATAAATTCAAAAACTACTGAACCGATTTTAAAAATTCTTTCACCAATAGAAAGCTACATTATCAGCAAGTAACATAGGCTATGTTTTGTGTACATCTACATTACAGCCGTGTGAAACAGGGGCGCGTTGTATAAAATAAAGAGGAAATTATTGTATTTTTGTATGTTATCAATAAATTCAAAAACTACTGAACCGATTTTAAAAATTCTTTCACCAATAGAAAGCGACATTATCAGCGAGTAACATAGGCTATGTTTTGTGTATAATACATATTCATTGCACCCGTGTGAAGCCGAAGCGCGTTGCTAGTAATTAATAAAAATTGTGCAGTCATGCGATTTGCAGAGGGGGGAGTTTGGAAAAAAAATGTATACTTTCAACGAGCTACGCCACGAATAAACATAATTTTAATTTATTATTTTATTTAAAAAAACAGGTTTTTTTATAATCGAGACTCTGTAATCTTAAAATAGTTAAGAAATAGTATTGATATTTTTTACCAAGAAGAGTTTTGAGTTCTTTAGGCTTTTAAAAGGTTTCTTCAGAATTTTTATTTTTGGCGTTCATTATTAACATTCTATAAGACCTTAAACTAAATTTACAAATACAAGATAGATTCATGTAACTTATATAATCCCTCAACATCAAAAGTTTTGTTATAGTTATCATACTAGACTCTCATAATTATTCTAATAATACTTTTTTTATCAAATATCTCTAACATTTTCTATTATTTCCTATCTAGTGAAACAATAAATCTGCTTGCGTCTCTTCTTATTTTTCGTAGAAAGCTTAACACTTTTTTATCGATACAATATACATATCAAATCGTGAACAATCATTAGTTCAATTTATGAATTACTTTTTCGGACCTCTCATCGAATCAATAATACAAAATGATGAATAGCTTTACTTTTAATAATTGCTATATACTTAAGTAATAAATAGTGTAATTAGAGTATTACATAATAAAATAAATTACACGTCAAGAGAAGGAAAACAATTTCACAGGCACTAAATATTATTTTAAGTAAGATTTTACAACTTGATTAGAGGAAAACTAGTTGCTGTAACGGCAATACACAATTCATTATCTTAAACTCTACATTGTTATCATGTTCCACAGCTCTTGCGATGCTAACAAAAGCTAGCACACCAGTCCTTAGAAATTATAATTGATACTAAAACTAAAAAAAGAAAAATTACATTTTGTTTTTAGATTGGTTTTTAATCGGTACATGTTGAACGATTGAAAAATTTAAAAGCTAACGATTTTTTTTTATATTAGTAAATATTTAAATAAACTACTTTATAACGGATTAAAACGCGATTTATTATTTATATTATTTACCGCGACCACGGTTGTTGAAAAGCATCCAAAACGTCGGCATAAAACATATAAATAATAATAATTTAATATGTTATAAAGTATTTTAATTAAATGTGTGATACTCGCGTTTATAAAAGACATATTAGTAAATATTTTTTTATGTTTGTTTGAATATGTTACTAGTGATAATTTATATAAAAAAACTCAAGTATAAAAAAACTGATATACCAAAAGAGGCGAAAGGAATAACCCAATTCCTCCAGAGTTTTCATAACCAAAAATCGCTTAGCATCTCCTAGCTTGCACTAGACGCCTCACCTACCCAGACTTGTCGCTCTAAAATCTAAATGATACAAAATGTACAATTTCCTATATCCAAGTCTATGCGTTTGAGATATTGTGACAAGCATGATTGTAACAATTGATTTGACTTATGAACTGTCGGGTAATAACAGTCGGTGCATTGATAAGCGCCTATCTGATATTGGTGGTCACGAAAAATTCTAGTAATAGCTCTACTTTATGACTCTACATAGAGCTTATTGATTATAGAGTCCAAGTGGCGCTTTAGGCACTCTTTGTAAGAACGTAAAGGAAATTCCTATATAGTTGTTATTCAATTTATACTGCAGTTTAAAGGGAGGGTTGCAGTCCTAGGTGTATTGGGTAGAGGGCCCGAAACCACTCAATTTTTTTTTTTATATGAAGATGGAAAGTTAACATCGCCATCCATGAACATCCATAACAGGACTTGCAGATATGTTGCCGGTCTTTAAGGTGGGAAAAGGCTCTCTTCATGAATGTCCCCAAGTCGTATCGGTTAGCCAGTATTGTCATAATTAGAAAATTACAGAAAGTATCAACGTCGTACATCGACATCGATAACTTTGATAGAAAAGATATCTCGATCGACAAATATCTCTACTTTTGACATTAGAAGTCAAGTTTTAAGTGTAAGTATTATATTAGACCCGGAAGACATAAAGAGATAATCGATTAAAACACGAGAAAACGGTCGACAAAATTTTGACGTGGTTGTCATGCTAGGCCGGCTGAACAAATAATATAATTAATAAATCGCATTTTCTTCCGGTAAAATTATTTTATATATCAAAAAATCTGTGTCGGAAGTAATTTTGACAAGGTCATATAGCCTTCATAATCAATTCTGATACGGTCGAAATGTTTTCCATGTTCCCTTATCGATACTTGTAAGACATGTATACAAGAAATATTAAGATGAATATAAGATAACTTAAGAGACTATTTCAGGCATTTATTAGAAATACGTGTTTAATGCACTGTGGGCGGCTATCGCTGCTGCTGCCCACCACACAGTATGACCATGACCGTGCTCTGATTACGTTTAGAATAGAAGACGCCACATACTACTATATCCAATTTTTTTATATATAGGGAGAAGCCTCTTATTGCCTAGCGAGAAGGTAAACCTTCATACGAGGGACTTTCTTACCCACCTACCAGCAGCCGGCCTGACCGCCACGAGATATGTCGCGGACGAGAGAAGACAAACTAAGATATCTCGATATATTATATCTCGACATCGACAATTTTGATAGAAAAGATATCTCGATCGACAAATGTATCTATTTATGATATTAAAAGTCGAGTTTTAAGTGTAAATTTTCATTTAAATAAAATACTGTATACCGGATTAAAACGCGATTTATTATTTATATTGTTTAAATTATTTATCCCGACGTTTCAGATGCTTTTCAGCAACCGTGGTCGCGCGAGACAGAAAGATGACAGTTGTCTTATATTTTCAATATAAATATAAATAATAATATAATATATAATATAAATAATAATAGTCAATATAAATAATAAATCGCGTTTTAATCCGGTATACAGTATTTTATTTAAATGTGTGATACTCGCGTTAATAAAAGACAATATTATGTAATTTTCATGTTAGACCCAGAAGAAATAAAGCGATAATCAATTAATTAAAACACGAGAAAACGGTCGACAAAAATTTGTCGCGGTTGTCATGCTAGGCCGGCTGGGTCGTACAATGCTGGGAGAGTGTGGGGTTAAAGTTAATTCGGGCTGTCTGCTAGTCAGAGACTACTATATCCGCTAGCCATACTCAACCTTTTTTTATAGGGGCGACAAACCTCCGTAAGTCAAACATACTAAACTCTCGTTTACGTATGTTTGGTTTGGGGTTTTAGATTTTTAATTAACAGATCACAGGTCTTGGAGTCTCAAAAGACCTTCTCAATTGAAGTTTGGGTGTTGTTTTAGTCCTCGCTTACCAGTCTGTGAAATAATCTACTTTCTCTTGTGAGGATTTTTGGTTGGTGAATGGTTGGTAAAAGTTATTTTATTTAAATGTATGATACTCGCGTTAATAAAGGATAAGATTTTATGTTATTTATCCTTTCTTATGTTTGAAAGATGAAAGCGTGTATTTTTGTTCTTATTTTGCGGGATAACAGAGTAATTGAATTGAAGTGGATTTGGATAGGGACAAGAAAGGGATAATAGATATTTTTTAATCTTTTCATGTAAACAAAGCTGGATAATAGAAGTTGTATTGTAAACGTTTAATAGCACGTAAATACTTCGTAAAAAAATAGAAAAATATGAGTGGCATTAGTTTTTTAAGCAACTTAGTAATTGAGATAAGAACTTTTCATTCAGTCAGCTGTCACCTTTCTAGCTGCCTATGACACTTGTTCTTAAACACTTAAACGCCGATAAATGATAATAAGAGGAACTCAGTGCCTGTATTCACGATCGATCGAAAGCGTTCCGACCCGAAAGCCACGGAAAATGTTTTGTATCCTACCCGATATGAAAATGGTATTCACAATTCCGATAGAACTGAACATCGGCAATCTTCGGGAGTTTCCGATAAGAGTCTTGGTAAAATGGTAGAAATCGTTCATGAAGAACGCTAGTGAATTGATGGTCTATGGTCTATAATAAAAATGAATATCCTAAGATACTACATAAGTTAATTTAAGATTGTATGGTTTATTTATAGTTTAATTTCTTAGTTATAGTTATAATTTCTTGAGTTTTGTGTATATTTAAATATATTACGGATAACAAAATCTTTTTTGTGCCAATAAAAAGACTCTGTAAATGCACGAAGAATATATGTCACAACCGCTACTTGTCATCTGTCACAGTGCCTGTCATAATAAAAAAATAAATTAAAGTTAAATAATAATATAATAATGAATATACGCCAACTATATGTACTCAATAAGTTAAGACATTTCTCCGCAAACCTCGCCACTACCCCACCGATAAAGTCTTCAACTCTGCAAGGCTACAGCGAGTGTATTTCGAGTTCAACAACTGTAACTCGTTTAGCTTCATACAGAAACCCTTCAAGTTGGAATCAAGGAGCTAGAATACATAGAATCCATGGGGTATATTTACCGAAAGATAGAACCGCCTTTGGTTATCGATTCCCATGTTTCATGCATCCATTTATATTTAACAAAGTCAACAAAGAAATTGGAATCGCCCCTAATCTGTTCGAGGCAAAATGCTGACGACAAAATTGCAGCAATCACTGAATTACATACTAACAGAAAACCTCCTTATCCTCATCAGTGCACTACACACTATCAATAAGAATTACAAGTTGCTGTTCTCTATGAATTAAGATATTTAATTTTATACTTATAATCACTAATTGATTTTTATTTTATTTGTTTTGGTACCTCTTAATATGTTTATATACATAAGTCTAAATGTGTGCATATAGTATTTATAATTGTTAGACAGTAAATATCAAATAATTGTCTACTCAAGGGATTTTGTTACATGTAATTTACATTCTATCAACTCATTTGTAAAGGTGACCAAGATATAATTTAATAGTTTGTATTATTAAGTAAATAAATTATTATTATGTTTTAAATGGTTTAATTTTTGCATCCAAAGATCAAGACTTTATATAATACTAGCAATCCTCCTCGGCTTCAAACGGGTAGCATAGTGGTAGAAAAATAGCATATGTTACTTGCTGATGATGTAACTTTCTATTGGTGAAAGGGTTTTTAAAATAGGTCAAGTAGTTTTTGTGTTTATTCATAACATACAATATTAGTATAGATTATAATTAAGTTTTCCTATTTTGTTAATTATAAAGTAACTAGTTCTCTTAATAGATACAAAACTTTATATTTCAAACTGATAGATTTTTATAGTTCCTATGATAGTTATATCATAATTTGTCATAGGTAGTAAAATGCTATATTGGTTTATTAAAGTTTAAATTTTCATAGATATACTATTAATATTTATCCAAGATATTGTTTTTGTAAAACTGTTTATATTAAAAACTGATAATGTTGATGAATCTTATGGAATATTATAATTTATATTCATTTTTAAAGGTTTGATAGACAATAGATATAGATTATATACCTATTAAAAATAAAATAAAAAGAGTTCAAATAAAAAGGCTATTTATTTATTACTGAGGTTCTAAAGTCCAATGTCCTCTATAAAGGGCCACTGCCACTTGCTGTGCAGGTGTGTCTGGTGGATTGCTGCAGCTGATATCATGTGTTTCTTCATCCAGCAGCACTTTTAAATCACTAATGCAAAATATATTGCTCATGATATTCATGCTTACAAAGGCCACACAACAAAGCATTTCTCAACAGCATTCTGTACCTACAATAAATAGACTTAAGTTTAATATTGTCTTTTATTAACACGAGTATCACACATTAAAATTTTTTTCAATAAAATTTTTAATCCGGTATACAGTATTTTATTTAAAAGACTTAAGTTTATTCAATATATTTATGATTCTTCAGTCAGAGTCAGATACCTATATTTTAAATAGCATTTATATTAGGTATATTAAAATTGGATATCTTTACAATAAATGTATATTGTCAAAGAATGAATAGTTCAATAACTATTGAATTTTTAAAACTTTGAAGAAGAATAAGGCTTTATCACTTGTACATTCAGGGAATGTTGGCATTTTCTATTGATGTAAAGTTTTTCACAATCCACTGGTATTTTTATTTAGATATCATTGTATCTAATACAAAACTCAGCATACCAAGAAAATTATTTTACAAATTACTATTGTTTCTACAAAATTGTATATATTAAAGTAAAACTCTAAATATTATGTTTTAATCATGTTTTCCTTTTTAATTTCATTTACAAAAATAAAAATATACAAACTTGAACAATCTAACTTGCCTTTATTGTGCAGAATGTGGAAACACTTACAGAAATGTGGATATAATAAGGCTATTTATGGCTTGAGATATAGTATTTGATACAGAAGCTTGACTTAAAAGAATCCCTTCTATCAGGTTTCTGCTATTGAGCATTAAAATGAAGGTCTGCCTTTTTCACTTTCTTATGAGTAATTTGAAGTTACAACAATTAGTTTGTTGTTTTGTTTTCCAACGTTACGTCGATATGTTCCGCTTAAAACTAAAGGTTTAATATTATTATTTATTGTATTATTAATATAATATATTATGATTAACTTTAGATGGACACAAACTCTTTTCGATTACTCACCGTCAATTATTATTTTACTAATACAAAAAGACTGTGAATACTAAAGAGAATCAACCTAAAACGAAGTAAACAAACACTACTGCCTTTATGTTTAGCTTCATCAATATAAAATATAAATAATCAAAGCAGTCATGAATATTTAAGGTTATCACAATACTAATTGATCTCGGAACTTGCTTGCTTCCGACAGCAAATTGGTCTCGGATAACTTTCCGTGAAAATCCAGTTTTAAAACGTCAATTTTTTTCCGATACGGATTCGTGAATTGAGATTTAAAGGAATCGTTTAAAATCGGTTCGGAAAGACGGTTTCGATTGATTGTGAATAACCCTACAGAACAGGAAAAAACAGAAGAGGAGTATATTGCACTTTTGAAGGTATATATTTAATTCGTAGTTCTGAGTAGGGATGTTACGGAGCTTCGGTTCCGGTTCCGAAAGGTCCGATCGATTTTACACCGCTGATTCCGATTTCGGTTCCGATAAATTAGAATCGGAGGTTATAATCGGAAGTCGCAGCACAGCGATGGCGGTGGCCGCGGTCAACACTATTTGATTTAATTTACTACTGTATAAAATTTAATAAAATTCGTTTATTTTTATTTTGAAATGATATGAATGAAACTGATGAATAATGTTTGTAATTTTATTTTATTATATATCTCTCTTTTGCCTGCTTCCGATTCCGGTTCCGATTCCGATTCCGACAAACCAAATTTAAAAACTCCGATTCCGAATTCGGTTCCGATAAAACCACTTCCGTAACATCCCTAGTTCAGAACTTCACGCGGAAGAAGTCGAAGGCTTGTTAAGTAAAACTGAGATTAATAATTATTGTTATTATAGGTTATCGGTGTATTTTTATCTCGCACTATCGAATGCCAAATGACTTAAGAATTATAGAAACAAAACAGAATTTAACTGTTCCTTATACCACGTTAGGCCTATATCTATAGTAGAGATCGTTAATAATGTTTAATGTCCATAAGCCTACGCTTTTTTTTTAAAATAAGATAGAAGTGAATTGTCACCTCACATTAAACAACGGCTATATTATCTTAATGTCTATTTATATATACCTATATATAAATAGACATTAAGACATGAAATACCTATTTTATTTGATAGGTTTGATAACTAATCTTTTTGTTGGTACAATTGGTTTTACTGACTTTGTATTCAAGACGTTCGGCTTCGATTCCTACCGTGTAAGACATTTTTTTATATATTTCTATTAATATTTTTTCCTACAATTTTCCTGGTGAGAACGACACAACTACTATTTCTCACTACTCAACGTAAAAAAACATAAGTCGACAGCGCATCTTTAATTGATTGATATCCATACAGACATAAAAAAGTCAAGGACTTAACCTTGTAATACTGAAACGTTAATCAAAACTTGAGGGCTTCTTAAAATGTTTCTGTCTTTCATTTTACCTTCGTAATGAAAGGGTTAGAGATATTTTTAAGTACACCTCAATGTTGATTAGCGTTCGAGAATTCGCCCATTAGACAATAAATAGTGACTTACAAAATTGAGTATAATAATCTACAAGAATTCTGATAAATTATGTACTATTTGTATGCTGTAGTACTCATATAGTATACATAGGTAATCTCAATAATACATGTAGCTGCGCGTGCGCAACAATCGGTGCTAAATAGAGGTAAAATATTGTTCAAATATTACAGTCTCACGATTCCTTCGGATATAGGTGAAGTGAAATTGAAACTAAGACTAATATTGTCGTTGTCGATATTGTCGATTTTTTTTTATGTCAGAGTAATATTAAAAAAATGCGACGCTATGTAACTTTATTTTATATTGAAGCCGTTAACTAAATTGATATGATCGTAAATAACAAGTGAGTTTTTTTTTATATACGTTTATTTTAGGTAATATAATATACACAAAAATAACATATACCTATGCAAAATAAAATAAGAAAAGAAATAGTATTTTTTTTATAAGATTTTATTTAAAAAAAATATACTACGTTTTTCCTTTCTTTTAACATAAATATAAAATAAAAAAAAAAATAGTTTTCCTCCAAAAAATATATCTAAATACAAATTTTTATTTTATTTTCGGCACTGTAGTTTTTAAGAAATATGTTGTTAATATTATTACTTATTTGTTGCCAAAATAAATGCAAAAAAGATATTAAAACTACTTAAAAATCTAATAATATTTTATTATTATTAATTACAGGACGAAATCAGTGACACAGGTATAAAATAACAGTGATAAATTGTGAAGTGCATCATGACAGTGTGAACAGTGAAAAAAAATGACAAAATATGTGTTTAAAAAGATAAAAATCGAAAATAATTAGGATGTAAAAACATGTTGGATTGTGTGCGTCGCGCGAGCACCTTGGTACACGCGACGAAATCCGGACAAAATTATTTTAAGAAGATACTGTTTTTGTTGCCGCTTGTGCTTTTATGCGTGAGGTAAGTGTTTTTTTTATCTTTATATGCTTTACTAGCGATCCACCCCGGCTTCGCACGGGTGCGATGTAGATGTACTGCCGGCAGTGCACGAGATATGTTGCGGACGAGAGAAGACAAAGTAAGATGTAAGATATCTCGATATATTATATCTCAACATCGACAATTTTGATAGAAAAGATATCTCGATCGACAAATATATCTATTTTTCATATTAAAAGTCGAGTTTTAATTGTAATTGTCATGTTAGAACCGAAATAAATAGAGCCATAATCGATTAAAATACGAGAAAACGGTCGACAAAATTTTGTCGCGGTTGTCATGCTAGGCCGGCTGTACATAAAAATGCCTATGTTACTCGCTGATAATGTAGCTTTCTATCGGTGAAATTTTTTTTAAATAGGTCGAGTAGTTTTTGAGTTTATTAGTTACATACAAAAATACAATTCTCTAATATTAGTATAGATAAGAATCGAGAGGAGAAAGCTATATTGTATTGAATAGCGAAATATTTCCTCAAAAACTAGCAAAAATAATTTTAAATATAGACTCGAGGTTTTATGGGGCCTTGTTCCCGGGATAAGTTTTTGCGCTGAATAATGACCTATTTATAATAGTTATTGTAACTCTTGTCATAATTCATCACGAAATTCTTATTTTACGATGAACGGTACAAAATTTTAAATTATTTTTAAGAAAAAATGGCAATATTGCTAGGTACTGTGGGATCGCAATATACCAATGGTAAGCTAAAATGAATACCTATTTTTTTGTGTATAGTACATCTATATTGCCCGTGTGAAGCCGGGGCGTGTTGCTAGTACTATGATAAGAGACGGGAAAACCGTTAGCCTCGAAGTATATGCCCCATTTATTTTTATTTATTTAACAACTCTATTGCCCCAAGAAAATAGCCAAGCCCGGTTCCCACCGCGAGCGAAGCGGACCCATTAAGGTCCCCATTCAACTCGCAAAAGTAAACTGCATATTTGCATTTCCACCAACAAATAGTCGAGCGGAACATACTGAACGAGTAAAAAGCGTTGAAATGAACTCGCTCAGTTCTAGGCGAGTTCATTGGAAATCAAAAGTCGAATCAAAAGTGGAAATCAAAAGTGGAATTTAAAAGGAGTCCGTCCCGCTTAACCATTTCCCGCTCATTGCCCTTTCGTGGTGGAAACCCAGCTTTAAGATTAGTTTAAAGTTAAATGATGCCATTTTCTTAGACAAACAAGAGCAAATAGCAGCTGCATGGGGCCCACTGAAAATCAGTGCTGTGTCCATCATGGTCACAGCTTATGCTGAGTGGAGTCCCATTTGACACCGCACTGCATCATTTCTTTAAAAAATAGTTATTTATTAAATATTTAACTTTATATTATAATATTTTTCTTTTAATCTGTAAGTTTTTTTTGTTCAATGTTTGTGTGAGTGTCACGTAAAGATATTATTATTATTACAATAATTGACATCTAAGTTGAAAGCACATGCTTACACTGATTCTCTGTTCACCCGACTCAACCATTTTTTTAACTTATCACCTCGGGAATAAACCTCGGATTTTCAAAATTGTCTTAAAAACTCATCTTTTAGCCAATTTACGTATTATTCGCTATGCTTTTTCCTCATATTCCGCAGCTACCTGAACCTCAACAGTGTAACTAAAATACATACACGATCATTCATCATACGTCTTATTAAGGCATCAGACAAAGCCATACAAAAAGGCCTCCCTCCAAAGGGTAGGATAATAACGGCACCCTATAATTATATACTATAAATTCGATGCGAGCCAATTTTCGATAGCAAAAAATACGACAGGCAAAATCTTTTGATGAACCATGCTATATCGTTGTGACATGAATGGAATTAATGATCTTGTTAACCTATTATGATGTACAACGCCGATGTATGTTATGATAATAAGGATGTAGAGTTTGAAGATAATATTATAAAATATTGAACCGATTTAAACCTAATATTGTCTTTTATTAACGCGAGTATATATTCCTGTCTCCCCGCGACCACGGTTGCTGAAAAGCATCCGAAACGTCGGGATAAATAATTTAAACAATATAAATAATAAATCGCGTCTTAATCCGGTATACAGTATCCGATTTAAACCTGCCGTGCGCAGCGATGAGTCGTGGATACGAGTCCCACCGGGACGACATGTTTATAATTTTCTTGTGTAAACATGTCTACCCCACGTCTGGTAAATTCGGGTATTGGACGGGTGGGAGAAATATCGAAATTCGGTTTCAGTCTATGGATTTCCGAATGAAGTAAAGAGTAGGTGTCGACAGCGCATCATTGACTGATGTTCTGTGGCTGAGGTATCACCTACCATCAAGTGAACCTCATGCTCGTTTATCGATATCTAACATAAAAAAAACGTGTATATAAAACTTAACAGTCAACTACCTACTCCCATATTAAAAGGAGATAGAGTTTTTTGAAAATCCGAGGGTTATTCCCGAGGCAATTAGTTAAAAAAATGGGTGAACTGAAAATCAGTGTAAGCAGGTGCTTTCAATTTTGACCTAAAGTGCTGATAAAAAGATCCAATCGAAGACTTCCTGTAAATATTAGGTAGGTACATATCTATATAAATAAAAATGAATTGTTGTTCGTTAGTCTGATTAAAACTCGAGAACGACTAAACGGATTTATCTTATCTTAGTCTTGAAATGTTCGTGGAGGTCTAGGGAAGGTTTAAAAGGCGAGAAAAAATCTAATAATTTCCGGGAAAACCCTAAAAACAGCCCTTTTCTATTTCCCATACAAACGTTTTCTAGAGTCAATTTAATTATATAATTTCGAAGCCAAAATTGTGGCAGAAAAACGTCTGCAGGGTCCACTAGTAAATAATAATAATTAAATTAATAATATATTGTAAATAATAAATCGCGTTTTCATCCGTTTTGATGAAAGTGGAAGAAGCGAAAGTGGTATGTAAGGATCGGAGCTTATGGAATTCCGTGATCTCTGCCTACTCCGATGGGAAAGTAGCTATGTATGTATATATGTATGTATGTTAAATTATTTTTTAAGCAATTTTAAATGTACTCTTTTAAATGTGGCCCTGAGCTATGAAATACTTTGGGGCATTCTAATTAAGTAAATTCAGTATAATATTTGGTTTACTATTTTGCCTACCACATTACATTATGACCCAAAAAGACTCAACCCAAGACTCCATGTCTATACTAATATTATAAAGAGGAAATATTTGTTTGTTTGTTTGTTACGATTTAACTCAAAAACTACTGGACCGATTTTAAAAATTATTTCTCTAATTGAAAGCAACATTATCAATGAGTAACATATGTGAGGCGTGTTACTTAGCTAATATATTATCACATCACATACATTAAAAACGGCGATATTATTTGTATATCTTAAGGTATTTTTGATCCTAAACTTTTAAAATTCAATAACTTACAACTTCACACTTACTTATTGGGTTTATTACTATATCCTCGAAATAGTAATTAGAGAGAGAGAGAGAGTTTATTTACTGCACAAACAACAACAAATTAACAACGATTACTTACAAAACTAAACAATTACATCGATATATACCACTTTATCCAGGATACTTGAGTAAATCATTAGTAAACGTAGCGTAGATAGATCAAGCCGTAAACTAGAAATAATAATGATGATAAAACTTCATAGAGCTCCAATACCTTTTCATATTATTTCCCAACACCTTAACCCATCATTACTGTCAATCTGAGTGCCGACCTATTCTGACACTGTGTAATCACCTTAAATAGTTTTTTAATGTACAATGAACTCTATGACGTAGTGTTAGAGTCGTTAATTATATTTTTGATAGTGACAGCTGATCATTTTGATTTCTCCAAACTCCGCCTATGATCTCAATAAAATTGTAAGAAAGCCTGTGATGCATCAATGTACCTTGAACGCTTGTTACCACGAGTAGGTTGTGTTTTTTTATACTAGTATCACCCCCGGCTTCACATGAGCGCGCTATTTGTAGGAACTATACACAAAACATGTTACTGGCTGATAATGTAGCCTTCTATTGGTGAAATAATTTTTAAGATCGGTGCAGTAGTTTTTGAGTTAAACCGTAACGAACAAACAAATCCGATTCAATTATTATCTGTTTTTGAGTCTTTTCTACTTACTATAATACACTCCTATCCCACTATATACATATATTTTTCGTGTAACTACAATAACGGTTTATGCATCGCACGCCGAAATAGCTCTCAGACGGGCTCGTTGGCGCGTTCTTTAGAACACCTGCCGTGCGCATCGATGGGTCATGGGTTCGAATCCCACCGGGACCACATGTTTCTAATTTTCTGTAGGCATGTTTTCTCTGGTCTGGTAACTTCGGGCATTGATCGGGTGGGAGGAATATCGAAATTACGACCGGGTAAAGAACCACTGTTCATAGATGGAAAAACCGTGAACCGGAACCGAAACCGTGCGCGTTTCGGTTTCAATCTAAGGATTTTCGAATGATCGAAGTAAAAAGTAGGTCG
Source organism: Anthocharis cardamines (assembly GCA_905404175.1). Taxonomy (NCBI): domain Eukaryota; kingdom Metazoa; phylum Arthropoda; class Insecta; order Lepidoptera; family Pieridae; genus Anthocharis; species Anthocharis cardamines. Next base: position 2,058,946 of record FR989974.1, read on the forward strand.
ACAGCGCATCATTGACTGATGTTCTGTGGCTGTGGTATCACCTACCATCAAGTGAACCTCATGCTCGTCTGTCGATATCTAACATAGAAATAAGAAGACAGCAGCATAAATAATATCTAATATATAAAATTTCCATGTCACAATGTTAGTTAACGTACCGTGCATTGGCGGGTCGCTAGTATCCGATAAAAGTTATTATATTTAAAAGTATCACTGTAGTAAGAAATTCAATAACATAATGTTACGTTATATTTTAAGTTAGTTCACATGTATCGTGACTTTACAATTTTATACGTCATCGTTGATGTTTGATTCCCAGCCGGCCTAGCATGACAATCACGACAAAATTTTGTCGACCGTTTTCTTGTGTTTCAATCGATTATCTCTTTATGTCTTCCGGGGCTAACATGACACTTACTCTTAAAACTCGACTTCTAATGTCAAAAGTAGAGATTTTTGTCGATCGAGATATCTTGTCTATCAAAGTTGTCGATGTCGAGATGTAACATATCGAGATATCTTATATCTTAGCTTGTCCACTCGACCGCGAGATATCTCTTGATAACTCGCGCTAGGCGAGCAGGAGTGGTAAATACTACGGTTAGAAGCCAAGCATTAAATGAAGAATTCGACTTCAAGACTTGTATCTATGCTTTGTAAAAAAAGGCCAAGCACCAACTACTTGCGAGAAAGTATTCGTATCGTCAATTACGTATATGTTTCAAATGACAGGAGGCCTATTACCAAAACAAAATACGATGTTTCGGATGACGGATCGTACATTTTACTATTACGAATCCGATGATCGATCCGTCATTCGCAATTAGACATTAACGGCCTTATTCATAAACGTATTATAAGCTTGATATAGTTAAAATATGTTTTGTCTCGTTCTATCGAATATAAAAAGACTACAGCCGGCCTAGCATGACAAGCGCGACAAAATTTTGTCTACCGTTTTCTCGTGTTTTAATCGACTATCGCTTTATTTCTTTCGGGTCTAACATGACAATTACACTTAAAATTCGACTTTTAATATCAAAAATAGATATATTTGTTGAACGAGATATATTTTCTATCAAAATTGTCGATGTCGAGATATAATATATCGAGATATCTTACATCTTAGTTTGTCTTCTCTCGTCCGCGACATATCTCGTGGCAGTCATGCTAGCCCGGCTGAACGAAAGAAACAAAACATATTTTAACTATATCAAGTTTATAATATGTTTATGAATAAGGCCCTCTATCTTTTGTATAACATTACTATGATCGTAAGTATAATCGTAAATAGAATTGAAAATCTTTTCTTAATAAGTTAAAATACAAAGTTGTTTGTTATTTCATTATTTGCGTTCGATTTTGATAATAGACCTTCAGATGGCCTAACACGAACGACTATCGAAAAAGTATTCGAATCGTCCTTCTGTCAGTTGTATGAGAAATCATTGGAAATTTCATATAAATGACAGCTCGACGATACTAATAATTTTTCGCAAGTTGTTCGTGCTAGACCCTCAGGTTGGGTTGACGATTCGAATACTTTCTCACTCGTTATTCGTGCATGGCCAAACAATGTTTCATAATTTTCCTTATTCTGTATGAACAGTATTTCTAAGAAACAGCGCCAAAATAAGGCAAAATATTTTAATGTGGCAAAAATTTAGATTTAATCATGCCTACGGCTGATCTGCGCCAAAACTTCCTAGAACCCATCAAAATTTTATTCGTAAAACGAGACGCAAATATTTGGAACATTTGGCTCAATTATAGTGATTAATTTATTGATAAAATAATGCCGCTGTGAAAAAATACTTTTAGAACAGCATGATATGTACAGCCAGCAACAAAAGACGAAAATTATAAATAAGTAAGAAATAAATGAGTAGAAAATATATTAAGGTTTTGTCAAGAAATATAATACCGTACTAGTTAATTGTACTAGGTAGTTTACATTATTATACTTTGCAGACTTTAATAGGAACTATGAATAATTAACTCGTTCGAAATGCTGAATGAAATATTTTATTGCTGTCCGTACCTATGTAAACGGAAGTGATACAGAGATATTGTAATTGGTTGCTTTAGTTTTTGCCGTTTTCATCTCACTTTTGTTTCAACAGGAAAGTATACTAACATACTTAGGTAAGATATATTTACGATCGTGATCGCCAATAGCAAAGGAAGTAAACTGTTTCTTAAAACGCCTTCCAGTACTTAAACTATCTGTCAGTCTATCTGTCAGTCTTTCCTAATAATGCTAATGACTTTACCCTTTTTTGTCTTATATTAACAGCTGATGTCTACTAAAATTAAGAAAACAAATTCAATTATATCTTGATTCAAGTAAACACTAATTATTTTTAATAGTCTAAATTGACTTTTTAAAATAATGTATTTGAAGTTATTATAAAAAAAAATGAAATTTCACTTCAATTTACTAAATATTTAATAAGTAAAAATGCTCGTCAAGTGCGAACAGGTTTTCGTACTATACCTATTTTTTAAGATTCCCATGAAAAATTTAAAAAAAAATCATAGTTTTAAACAACATTTAACATCTGTTTTTTTGGTATTTTATTAACGCAAGTATCACACATTTAAATAAAATACTTTATAACGAACTAGCAAAACGCCCCGGCTTCGCACGGTGCATGGTACATAAAAAAGCAAAGCCTATGTTACTCGCTGATAATATAGCTTTCTATTGGTGAAAGAATTAAAATCCGTCCAGTAGTTTTTTTATTCGTTACATATAAAGATACAAAAATTTCCTCTTTATAATATTATAGTGTAGAAGTGTAGATTAAAACGCGATTTATTATTTATCCCGACGTTTCGGATGCTTTTCAGCAACCGTGGAATTGCAACGATACCATTAATTTTATTGTTACCGCGTTGTTAATAGGTTTCGAGGTGATGGGCAAACACCGTCTACAAAACCTTAACGCCTCCCATTCGTTGCGGCTTAACAAGTTTTTACGCTATAAGGCAGACCATTTAACTCGTTTTAATTTACGTTAAATACGTCATAAAACGTCAGAATAGCCAGTAACCGTTTTAATAGCAAGGGAAATGAATCGCTTAGGCACGGTTGAATAGTGTTTTACGAAGTATCTATACGAATTTAAAAGTTTGATGCAAAAACAGATATAAATAAAATACTTTAGAACTGATTAAGATTGACTATGTGAGAATGATATGTGTTTGAGAGGTGTGACTGATGATAGTGCGAGTGAAAGAAGAGAATGGAAAAAGAGAACATACTTCGACGACCTCAAATAAAAAAGGGAACAGGGCAGGAAGAAGAAGACTTTATAACTGATTAAAACACAATTAATTATTTATATTATTTATCCCGACATTTCGAATGCTTTCCATCAAACGTGGTCACAGGCAGATAGGTAAATAATATAAATATAACATTTTTATCCGGTAAATGTTATTTTATTTAAAAGATCTCGCGTTTTTAAAAACAATATTATATTATACGCGTTTACCAAAAATTTTTTTATGTCAGATATCAACAGACGAGCATGAGGTTCACTTGATGGTAGGTGATACCTCATCCACAGAACATTAGAATGATGCGCTGTCGACCTACTTTTTACTTCGAGCAATCGTAAATCCATAGACTGAAACCGCGCAATGTGCACTTCACGGTTTTTCCATCTATGAACGGTGGTTCGTTACCCGGTCGGAAATTAGATATTCCTCCCACCCGATCAATGTCCGAAGTTACCAGACGTGGGGAAAAATGCTTACAGAAAATTATAAACATGTGGTCCCGGTGGGATCGAACCAACGACCCGCAACCATTAGAGACGAACCATTAGAGATGTAGGCTCGCTCTGCATCTTCTATCGCATTTATCACGGGGAATGCTCGGAGGAATTGTTCGGTTTAATCCCGGCCGCTGAATTCAGTGAGTCAAAAATATCACGCATACCATCTTGATGTCTGGAAGTCCACAACTGCGCGATTCCTGAGACACTTCTTACCTCGCACAACCACTCTGTGGAATCAGCTTTCGCCGGCGGTTTTTCCGAACCGATACGACATGGAAACCTTCAAGAAGCGAGCCTACATCTTTCTTAAAGGCCGGCAACGCACCCGCAGGCCCTCTGGTGTTGCGGATGTCTATGGGCGGCGGTGATCACTTACCATCACGTGAGCCGCCTGCCCGTTTGAAAAAAAAAAAAAAAAACCAACGACCCATCGATGTGCACGGCAGGTTTTCTACCGAAAGCGCCAACAAGCCCGTCAAAATAATGCACATCTATTCCGTAATAACAGTGTTACCAGTAACAAAATACAATGTTTAACTCCTTTATAAGTATTTTGACATCTAGCCTTTCAATTTTACAAGATTCGATTGCCAATAGCATTCAGTGGGTTCTGTAATCTGTGTAATAATATAGCCTTGTTTATTTGAATTCAATGTTAAGTTTAAAATTTAAATAGTGGAGCTTGTATTTATGAATATTATATTCGGATACAGTTATTTCGGAAAATATTTACGGCAATACCGTTTTGGAAAAAAAAACACTATTTTTGTGGAATCGCACCTTTACGATGTTAAGACGAGGACCGCCTCGGTAGCTTAATAGTACGCGTGTTTCGTCTAGCACAAAAGGTCCCGAGTTCGATTCCCAAGAAAACAAAAAAGGTTTCGTCCAGGAAGGGCACAGAAGGACCTACTTGCATTTAAAAAAAACATAATCAGTGAAACTGACACAGAAATGTAGCTGTATACCCCATTCCCCGCTAAGGGATTCGGGAATTCGCTTTTTTACACTTTAATTATAACCGTAGTAGATTAGAAGTTTAAAAAATATAAGAAAATATAGTTTTCGACGGAATCGTTGGCGCATTTAGTAAAACACCTACCATTCGCATCGATGTTTTCCCCATGTCTAGGTAGCTTCGGGCACTAATCGGGTGAGAGCAATATCTAAATTCCGACCAGGTAACGAATCGCCGTTCATAGATGGAAAAGCCGTGAAGTGCACGTTGCGCGTTTGGGCTCGAAGTGAAATATAGTTCGACAGCGCATCATTGACTGATGTTTTGTGGCTGAGGTACCACCATCAAGTGAACCTCATGCTCGTCTGTCGATATCTAACATAAAAAAGAAGACGCTAGGACGTTTTAATTTAATAGGATTATAATACAGATACCCTTTTAATCCATAATAAATTTCCTATACAAGTTATTGGTACTCTACACAGAAACTGAGAACTTAATACAACAGCTCAACCAGATGTCAGAAACCTTTTTTCAAAAGTTATTTTAAAATAATTATCGAATTTAACATGATATTATGAAATAATTAATTAATTTATATTGAATTTAAAAACAAATACTTAAATTAAATACCGGATTAAAACGCGATTTATTATTTATATTGTTTAAATTATTTATCCCGACGTGACGTTTCGGATGCTTTTCAGCAATTGTGTCACAGGCCAGACTATAATAAATCGCGTTTTAATCCGGTATAAAGTATTTTATTTAAATTTGTGATACTCGCGTTAATAGACAATTTAGTTAATAGACGTTCGAACCCCGCTGAATGTTTATAATTTTCTACAGCCTTAAAAAGTGCAACTATTTAATTACTAATAAATACCGAAATCATAAATTATTGTAAATATATTTTAACTACCAAAGGTTGGCAGCACCGAAGAACGCATTATCTGTACAGATTATGTTATTACCAGTCATATTTGAAAGTAATAAAATGTTCCCTCAGATAAATTACTTGGAAATAATGTATTCTGGGTATTATAACACCTACGTTATTAATTCGGAGGAAGGATTAATATTATTTGGCTATAAACTATTGTTGTCACTTAGGTGAGGTAATATAATATCGATATATCTACATTCTACATATATCTATACTATACTTGTCGACCCCGCAGACGTTGTTCTGCCACTTTTCTGTTGAAATTTTCCCGCTTTTCTGACGAACCCTTTCCAACGAATGCAAAACCGTGGAAATCGGTTCGTGCGTTCTGGAGTTATAGCGTCAGGAAGGAAAACCCGACTTATTTTTATATAGTAGATAATATAAAGAGGAAAGATTAGTATTTTTGTATGTTACGAATAAACTTAAAAACTACTGGACCTATTTCAAAATTTCTTTCACCAATAGAAAGATACATTATCGCTGAGTAGCAAAGGCCATATTTATTATAGATAAAAATCCTTAGAAATCCTTACTAAAACCAACCAAAAAATATTATATTTTTTTGTGGTTTTTTACGATTTAACTCAAAAACTACTCGACCGATTTCAAAAATTCTTTCACCAATATAAAGTTATATTATCAGCGAGTATGCTTTACATAAGCTTTGTTTTTTATCTACAATGGACCCGTGCGAAGCCGGGGCGTTTTGCTAGTAATATATATAACAAATTCGTGTTAGTTACAACATTTATAACTCAAGTACGGCTGCACCGATTTTAATGATATCATATTTGTTGGATTCGTCTATGAATAACAGATTTTTTTAAAAGAAATTAGGTTCGCAATTGACAGCTCACGTCACGCAGGTAGTGATGTTATATAACCTAAAGCCTTCCTCGATAATTGAACTAACACAAAAATATTTTTTCAATTCGAGTAGTTCCTGAGATTAGCGCGTTCATACAAACAAACTCTTCAGCTTTATAATATTAGTATAGATTTTCGGTAAAACACTAGTTTAATGTGTTTGAACTACACAAAGTAGAGCGAATGGAATGACATATTATCATTATGAATACACGCCGCGGAGCGTGTCGCATTGTCCACCGTCCATCCGGCGGGCAGTCGTTAGGAAATGATATACTATTAATGTATATTGAGTTTCGTTTTTTTGTTCTCTAATGAGCACTTGTATGATGACTGGGGAGTTATTTGTGGGACTAGAGTCAGGTTACATCCATTATTTGCACCGTCCACCGTTTTTCTCTATGTATAATTTATTATTTCGATACCTTTCTCCGGGGTTGTTTGAAAGAAATCGCCATTAAGCTAAGATATACAGTGCATTATAACATTATAAGGTATTTTGTTTATTTTATTTACACATTTTTTATTGTGTCTTATTGTTTTTTTTTATGTTAGACTAGCAACGCGCCCCGGCTTCACACGGGTGCAATGTACTATACATAAAAAATAGCCTATGTTACCTACTTGCTGATAATGTAGCTTTCTAATGGTGAAAGGATTTTTAAAATCGGTCCAGTAGTTTTTCAGTTTATTCATAACATAGAAAAATACAGTAATTCAAAAATACAAATCTTTCCTCTTTATAATATTTATTAGTATAGATATAGATATCGACAGACGAGGAAGAACAACTTGTGATCCACGGATGCCCTTAAAACTTAAGGGAAAAATCTATAAGACCCGTCTTGATGTATGGTTCTGAATGTTGGGCAAGTAAGCGGATGGATGAAAAACGTTTGCATGTAGCTGAGATGAGAATGTTGAGGTGGATGTATGGAGTGACAAGATGACTATATAAGAGGAAGTTTGAGAGTAGCGCCAGTGAATGAAAACTTGAAAGGTAATCGTTTGGCTTGGTATGGGCATGTTATGAGGAGAGATGAAGGGCATATATCTAAAAAAGTTTTGAATATGAAAGTGGATGGGTATAGGGGAAGAGGGAGGCCAAAAAAACATGGATTGACTGTGTGAAGGATGATAATATGTGTTTGCGAAGTGTGACTGATGATATGGCGAGTGAAAGGAGAGAATAGAAGAAAAACATACTGCGCCGACAAATAAAAAAAAGGAAACAGGGCAGGAAGAAGAAGATCGACAGATGAGCATGAGGTTCTCTTGATGGTAGGTGATAAATCAGCCACAGAAAATCAGTCAATGATGAGCTGTCGACCTACTTTTTACTTCGAGCATTTGGAAATCCATAGACTGAAACCGAAACGCAATATGCACTTCACAGTTTTTCCATCTATGGTCGGTGGTTCGTTACCCGTTCAATACCCGAAGTTACCAGACGTGGGGAAGACATGCTTACAGAAAATTATAATCATGTGGTTTCGGTGGGATTCAAGCCCACGACCCATAGACCCTGCACGGCAGTTGTTCCACCGAACGGGCCAACGAGCCCGTCAAAGTTATTTTAATCCGATTATTTAACTTAACTGTGTGGATCTCGCGTTAATAAAAAAACACCAAATTCGAAAATAATACAGCTAAGCTAACTAAAAATAGTTTGCATTTATGACGGTTTATCGCAAAATATTGCCAAAAATAAGTCATTAATCGATTTCTTCCCTAACCGTCTGAGACACATAATGTATACCGTCTTAATACAATAAGAAAGCGATAATCGAAAGCAAAATCTTGTTCAAAATAAAAGTTGCCAAAACCCAAAATGTCTCATCTCTATTCCTTTGTTAGGCGGTATCTCAAAGAAATACCTCTAAAAGCATCCGAATAGCATATCCTAGGAATTTGAAAATGGAACAAAGCATACGAAAGAATCTAGGTGGTCTCCGAATTCCTGTTAAAATTACGTAAGACGGAATGTGCCACTTTGATCCTTCCGTACGGATTCCACATTTTTATTAGAAACATATTTGGACGCTGATATGCAATACAGTGTCAACCTACAAAATGATAAAAATGTAAATAGCAATCGCTTTCTTATGAACTGGAATATATTTTAAGAATATTGAAAGAACTACATACATATACATCACGCCTCTTTCCCATTGGGGTAGGCAGAGATCACGGAATTCCATATGCTCCGATCCTTACATACCACTTTCGCTTCTTCTACTTTCATCAATGCTTTCATACACACTCGACGGTTACGAGTACTTTTGATCTGGCCCTTTTGCAGAACGTCTCCGATCTGATCGAGGTACGTTCGCCTAGGTCGACCACTCCCGACTCTCCCACTCACACCAGTTTTATAAATCTTTTTCGTTACCCTACTTTCATCCATCCTTTCTACATGCCCAAACCACCTCAACATACCTTATACCTGAAAGAACTAAGACATGACTAAGAAACATGTTTGGAATATTTTACAATAATTATATTACTTTTATTGCTACCAAGAAAAACGATATACATTTAGTGTAATAATAATATTTACAAAAAAAAACTATTATTTCTCTTATTTAAAAAAATTAAACTTAATTAAAACTTCAAACTCAATTTACTCAAAATGGCAACCATGTTATTGCTTCTCAGCGTTCATTTGGTCTTTGACATTTGTCAAAAAGAATTATTTTTCTTTTAATTATTGGGTTACCTGGTGTTATCATTGCCTATAAGCACCTACTACCTCAGGGGTCACAAGTTAGTAGAACACCTAAAAAAATGGCCGTCAGGTCCGCCTTTTTGGGGGCTTACAGGATCGCTTTGCACGCAACCTAGCGATTTATGCTATCCATCTACCCATGTCCTAAAATCCTCGAATTTTTGTTACCAATCTTACGTGCCGCTTGCAGAGGCTTCATAGATCCACCTATTTCCCAAACTCTGATTGATACGTGCTCTAGAAATTGAAAAACACTTAACCTACTTTTGGAACTCCGCCATTTTCCATAACTGACAGCTCGCGTCACGCACGCATATAGCTTATTTATAATAATTAATGTTCACTGAAAATCAGTGATATTCTAGTAGGACAAAGTTTGTCTAGACATTTTGCTGGGAGTATGTTCTCTTCTTGAATTTTACTAGGTCATATCAATCCAGAAAACCAAAATATTTAATACTAGGAACATACTCCGTTTCGCACGGGTGCAATGTAGATATACTATACACACAAAAAATATGATATGTATGTCACAGAGTTTCTAAAATCGATTCAGTAGATCCAGAGATTACTCCCTACAACCTTTTTTACACCTCGGATTACATTATTCAAGTTTTAGTGAAGATAAACTGTGAAAGAATGTTTAATATCGGTCGAGTAGTTTTTGGGGTAATTCGTAACAAACAAATCTTTCCTCTTTATAATATTACTATAGATGACTTACTATTTAGAATACAAAATGCATACTTCTATGAATTTTGGATTTTTCTTCTCAATATCAACTTGAGTCGATTTTTCTATATATATATTTAAATAACCCAAAATAATGAGTCCCAAATGGAATGAATCAAAATACAGAATGTATAAGTCCAAAGCGCGATATATTATCATCAGAAATATATAGGAATTATCGAATCTCATTTAAATAACTCACCATTGATTTATGTAAAGACATGTAACATGTAATAGCGTACAAATTACAAGAGATACATTGGTTCTATTAGAGTAAAGGGCTAGAGTGTAGCTCAGTAACGCAGCATTTGACTACACGCTTCATAATAGAACAATCGAAAGAATTTATATGTATTTTGCTCATTGTTCCTACAATACTAACGGCCGAATTCAGGGCTTTATGGATATAAAGAGGTTTTATAGGTTTCTAAATCTATATCTATACTTCTATACTAGTCTATATCTATACTAATCTATATCTATACTATTACTATATTTTACTATTATTATTAATTTTATTAATTAATTAATTAATTAATAATATTATAAAGAGGAAAGATTTGTATTTTTGAATTTTTGTATTTTTGTATGTTATGAATAAACTCAAAAACTACTGGACCTATTTTTAAAATTCTTTCACGAATAGAAAGCTACATTATCAGCGAGTAACATAGGCTATGTTTTGTGTATAGTATATCTACATTGCACCCGTGTGAAGCTGGGGCGCGTTGCTAGTATTTTAGAAAGAGACAGGTTGTTTGATACACCTGTTGGTAAGTGTCGATCCGGTCAAGATGATAAATCACAACTACCTAGAAGGTTTCTGTGCACAGTGCTCGCCACACTTGTCCGTGTAAAGCTGTAAAGGCCAATAGGGCCAACAGCTTACAAAATAAAAAAGGTGTCTTTCTTCTCTTGTTTTGAAGAGGCCTTAGTTATATTCTAACTAGTAACACGCCCTAGCTTTGTACTATACAAAAAATATGGCATATGTTAGGCCTCGCCGATAATGTAGGGTCCTAGTGATGTAGTAGTTTTTGAGTTTAATCGTAAATAGATAAAAAATACTTAAGATAGTAATCAAATCATTTTCAAATTAAATTTCTTACGAATACAGAAAAAGTTTTCGGCTAATTCCAATATATTAAAATAATTGTTATTATTTGTCTAGTTTTTTTTACTTAACATTTTATTCTAAATAGAATGACTATTTCTATACATAATTTTAATTTAACCGCCTCTGTGGTCATCAGTAGGGCTTTGGGTTTACCTACTAGCGGATTTCAACGTTATTTCTACAGGCCTGTAAAGAAAAATACTTAGTGAATCAGACACAGAAATGTGACTGCCTCATGAGAAGACTCGAGAATTTTCTTGTATAATAATAAATATGAATACTTTAAATTCTATATCTACATTGGCCAAAAGATACCTTCAAAACAAAAAATATAAAATCAAAATTTACTTTAATATCTCAAAGTGTCCTCTACTTATTGCCTTATAGAGTGTTAAATATAAGAGCATTATATAAACCAAAATTAACATTTAGTACGGTAGTTTTTAGTATTTGACTTAAGCTTCACGACACCTTTACTCTATTCCTCTGATGAGGTAATTTACGATAATTTCGGTAATATGTTGATGTTTCGGCTACGGTTTAGGTTTAATTTATAGATAGTGGGTAGTTAGTGATTGTTTTCAAGATTAAAGTAATGTTCTTGGTGACATAAAACAATGTTTTAGTGGTTCTATAACTTTCAAAGGAAAAAAGCCGACTAGAAATGACTTTAAGTAGGAAAATAGTGGGTATGTTTTTTGACGCAAAATATCGCCTATTGTCGGATGTAAAAATCGATTATAATTAATTTAGTACGGTTGAAAGAAAAAGTCTGATTTTTGATGTAATTAAATGTATTCAAAAATGTTTTATTCGATTTTTAATAAAGTGTATAGTGAAATAAAAAGAAAATAGCTCAAAATTCACATCCGAAAATTGTAAAACGGATAGGCGATATGTAGTATAAAAAAGTAAGGTGTTATATATTCTAAATTTAGGTACAGATAGCAAGAACAAGTTGCGAAAAAGTATTCGTATCGTCGAGCTGTCATTTGTATGAAATTTCAAATAATTTCTCATACAACTGACAGATGAACTATTCGAATACTTTCTCGATAGTCGTTCGTGCTAGGCCCTCTGCCGGCTTAGCATGACAACCGCGACAAAAAATTTCGCGTTTTCTCGTGTTTTAATCGATTATCGCTTTATTTCATTCGGGTCTAACATGACAATTACACTTAAAACTCGACTTTTAATATCAAAAATAGATATATTTGTCGATTGAGATATCTTTTCTATCAAAATTATCGATGTCGAGACATAATATATCGAGATATCTTACATCTTAGTTTGTCTTCTCTCGTCCGCGACATATCTCGTGGCGGTCATGCTAGGCCCTCTGAAGTCGCATATAATTCTTAACTTTGATAGCAAATGATATTCCGTCAAAGTCTATATAAAAAAGTGGAAGAAACGATTTCAACGTTTTTTTGCAAGATTTAGCATATAATGTTCTAAAACTAATACGTTTTTGAAGTAATAAAATCAGTCCCAATTGAATAGTAAGTAAGTAGTAAGTTCAGATACGGAATTCACTTCTCTTATACAAAACAAACAGCACGCCATCTATTGTAATGTTAATAGCGCTGAAGTATTTTAGTGACCACTAAAACTTTTTAATTAATGTTTAAATACCGCCAAAGTAAATAAACAAAACATTTTATTAGCTTTCATTGGTTCAAGATAATTTAAGTGGTCGTATTAAAATTTTACGATTCGGCCAAAGTGAATTCGATGAAAGGTGAATAAACTTTTTAATATTTTGATGATACATACAATAAGTATGTAAGAAGCAATATATGGTATTGGTGCCTAGAATGGCCATCACGAGATATGTCGCGGACGAGTGAAGACAAACTAAGATACCTATAAGATATCTCGACATCGATAATTTTGATAGACAAGATATCTCGATCTTCAAATATCTCTACTTTTGACATAGAAGTCGAGTTTTATTTGTAAGTGTCATTATGGACCCGGAAGACATAAAGATAATCGATTAAAAAAATAGACATAATTTTGTCGCGGTTGTCATGCTATGATATCGAAATTCAGACTAGGTAACGAAACAACGGAAATTCGTAAAATGCAGACTGCGCATTTCCGGTTGGAATTTCTCATTTAATTCTTGAAGTAGCCAGCCATCAGGAATCACATAAATTTAACAACATGTCAGACCCGACGGGAATCGAACCCGCGACCAATGAGCACTTAACGCAGTTATTCTATCAACGATGTGACAACGAGCCATTAACCATGTGACAAGTGAAACACTGTCAAACATTGAGCCAATTTTAATGAAATTTTGTACGAATAAACATTTCCGCGCCTAAACTATATCCTTTTAAAAATAAATACATGTTTTTTTTATGTTAAATAGTATAAGAAATCGAGCAATTAATTCCAGGTCCCCTAGTGTGGTATGTGGCAGACACATTTCTGTGTCTGTTTCACTGCTTATTAATAATGCTAGTATATTCTTAAGTAATAATTAATTATTAACCAGTATAGATTGATAGAATACTTGTTATATAAATTTCTGATGTCCTGGTACTTCTGAGAATTTCCGAGTCCCCTAGTGGGCCATGGAACAGACACATTTCAATGTCTGTTTCACTGATGATTATTGCTTATTGATAATGCTAGTGTGTTCTAAATTAATTATTAATCAGTATAGATTTATAAAATACTTATTCCATATTTCTGATGTCCTGGTACTTTTTAGAATTCCCGAGTTCTTTAGTAGGGCACGGGGCAGACACATTTCTGTGTCTGTTTCACTGATACTTTATATGCAAGCACGTGAAATGTATTTTCCCTGGGACTCGAACCTTTTGAAATTTAATGACAATGCAACTACTGAGCTAGTGTGAAGGGCAGATGTGATTAATGATTTGTTTATGGCCACTAATATTAATTAACTAGAGCCATTAATATGGGCTTAATAATCTCTAAGATAAATGTTGAAGGGCCAATGAGTGCCCACGCGCAGGTTCTATTAATTTGTGATTTATGAACCGAAAAGTGATTAGATTATTTATTGGTCATGTTTAAAATTGAAATGAATATGAATTTTAGCGTGTAAGGCATACATTTTTATATAAAATCACGGTACAAAATATATAGAAAATAACGGGTTTGACGGGCTCGTTGGCGCGTTCGGTAGAACACCTGCCGTGCGCATCGATGGTTAGTGGGTTCGAATCCCACCGGGACCACATGTTTATAATTTTCTGTAAGCATAATTTCCCCACGTCTGGTAACTTCGGGCATTGATCGGGTGGAAGGAATATCGAAATTTCGACCGGGTAACGAATCATCGTTCATAGATGGAAAAACCGTGAAGTGCACATTGCGCGTTTCGATTTCAGTCTATGGATTTCCGAACGCTCGAAGTAAAAAGTAGGTCGACGGCGCATCGTTGATTGATGTTCTGTGGCTGAGGTATCACCTACAATCAAGTGAGCCTCATGCTCGTCTGTCGATATGTAACATTAAAAAATCCTATTTTTTATATAATCTGAATTGATGTTTATTATATTATCTTAATTTAAATTTTACTTTACGTATTTAATTGTATAGAATTACTGTGTTGCCATATCCAAAGCCTTATTGTGATTAATAAATTATTTATCAAACAGATGCTGTTTTTTTATAAATAGGATATTTATTATGTACTTTTCTTGTATCTTTTGAAGTAAAGTTTAACGTTACCTCATCGAGCTGGTTACTTTTTTAAAACGTCAACGTTTTACATTTTATGAGTTTTTCTTTACTTTATTACGTACGTTTTTTTTTCAAAAATAGGAAAATAAAGTGTTTTTTTTTTTACTTTCCGTGGCAGTTTTATATATAATAGGTACCTTACTGTACACTACTAACATTAATTTGAGTCCTGACTTCCTGCCCTGTTCCCTTTTTTTTTATTTGAGGTCGGCGCAACATGTTCTATTTTTCCATTATCTCCTTTCACTCGCCATATCATCAGTCACACCTCTCAAACACATATCATTCTTCACACAGTCAATCCATGCTTTTTTGGCCTCCCTCTTCCCCTATACCCACCCACTTTCATATTCAAAACTTTTTTAGATACATGCCCTTCATCTCTCCTCATAACATGCCCATACCAAGCCAAACGATTACCTTACAATTTTTCATTCACTGGCGCTACTCTCACACACTTACATGGGATTAAAGAATTCGTATTTTGTTACGATCTTTCAAATCAGCCGTAAGCATTGATCTGAACAAATCAATCCAAATGCAATATATGAATGAGGTTTTAATTTTGTAAATAATATCTTCTTAGCGGTTGATAGGAGATCGCGAAACCGCAATAAGATACACAGTCTATTTGTTCTCTTAATTAATTTCTTTTATTTATATAGTAAACCTTTCAGACGGGCTCCTTGGCGCGTTCGGTAGAACACCTGCCGTGCGCATCGATGGGTCGTGGGTTCGAATTCCACCGGGACCACATGTTTATAATTTTCTTAAAACATTTTTTCCCCACGTCTGGTAACTTCGGGTATTGAAAGGATGGGAGGAATATCGAAATTCCGACCAAGTAACAAACCACCGTTCATAAGTAGAAAACCGTGAAGTGCATATTGTGCGTTTCGGTTTCAATCCATAGAATTTCCGAATGCTCGAAGTAAAAAGTAGGTCGACAGCGCATTATTGACTTATTTTTGGTGTCACCTCAGCCACAGAACCGAAGATTATTAGATATCGACAGACGAATATGAGGCTAGTGAACCTCATGCTCGTCTGTCGATATCTAACATTAAAAATCCAATGCTTATCAATGTCCTAGTATACATATAGGTACATATGTAATGTTGTCTATGAACTCGCATTTTAATATGGTAAAAGTAATACCTATTATTTAAATATGTGATACCTACTTGCGTTATTATAAGAAAATATTTTGATTATCAGCAAAAAAGATTGCAAAAATAACGCTTTTACTCGTAGTTTGGGTTAAAAAAACTCATGAAAGCTAATCTTGTTATTTCAATCAGGTTCACAACTAAATAGTTATCTACAGCATAATTCATAAATAATTATATGACTAGTAGAAATTGACAGACACTTTGAGTGGGTAACACCGGTTTAATGACGTATTTGTTAAAGATTGAGTGAAAATTATGTTTCCTGCCGGGCTAGCATGACCGCCACGAGATATGTCGCGGATGAGAGAAGACAAACTAAGATGTAAGATATGGAGATATATTATATCTCGACTTCGACAATTTTGATAGAAAAGATATCTCGATCGACAAATGTATCTATTTTTGATATTAAAAGTCGAGTTTTAAGTGTAATTGTCATGTTAGACCCGAAAGAAATAAAGCGATAGTCGATTGAAACACGAGAAAGCGGTAGACAAAATTTTGTCGCGCTTGTCATGCTAGGCCGGCTGTTCACGTTTACCGGTAACTAAAAAGAGGATTACGAATTTAACCCTTCGGTCCCACGAACATACTCATCGAGATAGGGACGGGAATAATTGTATGAATAATGCTGATATTTTAAGTGTTTATAATCGATCTATATAAAACAAAGTTTCGTTTTAGTTAAACCATTTATAACTCAAATTCAAATCATTTATTAATTTAGGTAATATAATGTACACGTATGAACGTCAATATTTTTTTTTAATGTTCCTAATTGTATATTAACTGACAGTTCTCAAATCAAGGCCGCAGAACGGACAAGAAGAACTGGCAATACTCGTAAACTTTCCGCCACTCTTTTTAATAGCCAAAATTTTTGTTTTACAAGATGTTTGTAAGGAGCTGCAACCATTACACCATGCTCCACATTAAAAAAAAAACAAAGGTTCGTTCTCTATCAGCAGTAGGCTTAAATAACATCAATAACGGCTGCACCGATTTTAATGATTGTTGAATTCGTAATGCTGAAAAAATCTTAGACCATAAAAATAGATTTGCCACGACTATCTGAGTCGTCTTACATTAGTACTTCACGGGAAATATTCATGGAAGTAATTATAATATTTTGACAGTCAATAGAAAGTAAAATTATTAATTATGATATTCTAATTACACTTACCTGTAGATCATTAACCTACTTTGGATATGAGTAATTACTTTTGACCATTAATCTTATAAATTATTACCTTTTGACTTATACTTGTTTTAAGATTAAATATTAATTATCAATATTCTAATATATAGCCTTAGTTCATTAAAATTATAGACCAAGCGGTCAGTACTAAAATTCAGCAATGTGCGAATAGTTTGTAATAATCAATAAAAATTACTTAAATATTATATATTAATGTTATTTGCTAATGACTCTACTGATATTAATTTTATCGATAACTTAGTTTTTTTATTACATACTAGCAATTGCCCCCGCAACCCCCCTTGTGGGTGGAATTTCGTAAAATCCGTTCTTAGATGACCTCTACGAAAAAGGCGAAAGGAATATTCCTACCATATTTCAAGTCGCTACGCCTTATGGTTCCAGAGATATCGTGATGAGTCAATATATAGGTGGGAATCTCTTTTATATATATAGATTATCATCCTGTGACACTATGTAATAAAAAAACTAAGGCTAATAAAAAATATAAAAAATGTCCATCAAATTATGTTTAAAAAAATATACCGCCTTCATGGCTCAATGATTTGATGGATCACTTGTTCAAATCCCACTGAAATGGTATGTTATAATTTTTGTAAATATATTTTTCCTAAGTCTGGTCACCTTGAGGACTAATCGGGTGGAAGGAATATCTAAATTCCCACTAGTTAACGAAACACCGTCCATAGATGAAATACGCGTTTCGGTTCCAGTCTATAAATTTCTGAATTCAGGAAGGAAATAATAAGTCGACAACGCATCATTAACTGATATTGTTCTATCACCTTTCTCATCAAGCTCTCTTTACGCTCATCTGTCGATATCTAACTTAAAAAATAACTTATGTTTGAATTTAATTTGATATCAAACTTTTTTTTCTTTATTTGAAATTTTGACAGTTAAAACAGACAAAACAATACAATACTATATCAAGGCAGATAACACATCTAAGACATTTGATGTTTATGGACAATAGCGAAAATTTACCATCAGGTACCCGTCTGTTCGGATGTCGATGTCTGCTTTGTAATAAAAAAAAAATAAGAATGCCAAAAATGTTGCTACAAAATATTGTCTTTTATTAACGCGAGTATCACACATTTAAATAAAATGCTTTATAATGGATTAAAACGCGGCTTATTATTTATATAATCTATCCCGACATTTCGAATACTTTTCATGAACCGTGGTCACGGACCGACTGTTCAATGCCAATAAAAGCATTATAATAAAAAAATGCGTAACAAGATATTTTAAAATAATTGACTTGAATAAATTGAAGATTTTATGACATTTTTAGACAACTTTTAGAATGCTAAAATAAAGGTTTATATACGAGTTTATAGCTTATTTTGACGGGCTCGTTGGCGCGTTCGGTAGAACACCTGCCGTGTGCATCAATGGGTCGTGGGTTCGAATCCCACCGGGAGCACATGCTTATAATTTTCTGTAAGCATGTTTTCCCCACGTCTGGTAACTTCGGGCATTAATATCTAAATTCCGACCGGGTAACAAACCACCGTTCATAGATGGAAAAATCGTGAAGTGCATATTGCGCGTTTCGGTTTCAGTCTATGGATTTCCGAATTTTCGAAATAAAAATTAGGTCGACAGCGCATCATTGACTGATATTCTATGGCTCAGGTATCACCTACCATCAAGTGAACCTCATGCTCGTCTGTCGATATCTGACATAAAAATTTTTTTATCTCTCATTCCGAGGTGAAACCCCTAATACGACTGAACTATAGAACAACGCAATAAATGCAAACGGTAGTTCATTTGAATTCAACATTTGCTCTCGTTTTACATAAGTAATGTGACATTCATTACCTAGCTGTGACTTGAACTAGATAACCAAACCCACAACAATGGTAGAGTCCATCGTATAGTGCAGGTGCTGACTACAGAAACCTACGTTTAATGTGAATTTAGAACAACTGATTAAATAAAGCATAGGCGTATCATACATTCATCATTTTGTAGTCAATTAACTTAATTTCTACTTTGATATTTAGTTAGCATTAATTAACCCTCGTAATTGATATTCATTCTTTTATTTCAATAGATACAGATATTATTCATTGGAGCTAAAAAACTTTTGACCATTACAGTATTCATGGATTAAAACGCGATTTATACATTTTATTATTTATCCCACTCTCCTTCCATTTTTTAAATTTATATTCGAGATACTTGCGTTGAAAATATCAGTTATTTTTTTATACATTACTGTCAAGACATTTTTATACTTTACTTTACTAAAAAGGTTTACTTTAGTATCAGAATTGTACTAAAACCTCTTTTCACTATCATATTACGAGGGTGAATCAAAAAATTCTTGGAATCAATATTAAAAAATGCAAAGATTTAAATAATAATATTTTATATTTCTACATAATCTCCCTCCAATGCAATGCATTTAGAATAACGCGTTTCTAACTTCCTTATTCCTTGTGAAAAAAAAATATTTTCTTGACTCTCGAAAAAGTCCTCTACGGCAGCTATAACCGCGTCATTATCGTGTAATTTTGTTCCACGAATTTCCTCTTTTAATTTTGGAAATAACTGAAAATCACTTGGGGCTAAGTCCGGAGAATATGGTGGGTGGTCAAGGAGATTGAAGCCAGCACAGCGGATTGCGTTGAGCGCAACTTCCGATCGATGAGCAGGAGCGTTATCTTGAAGGAACAACACGCCCAACGACAGTTTTCCACGACGTTTTTCTTTAATCGCTTCACGCACTTTCGGGATTAAATTTGCATAATAGGGTCCAGTAATCGTCTGGCCTTTTGGCATGTAATCAATAAAAAGGATTCCTTCACTATCCCAGAACACAGAGGCCATAACTTTGCCAGCGGTAGGAGCAACTCGAAATTTCTTGATGGATGGAGAGGATGGTCGTTTCCAAGACATGCTTTGTCTTTTAGTTTCAGGATCAAAATGGTGGACCCACGTTTCATCCATGGTGACAAGACGACGGCAAAAATTATCCGAATCACGCTGGAACATTTCGAGATTACGCTTGGAAATTTCCAAACGTCGCTTTTTGTTTTCGTCGGTTAACATTCGTGGCACCCATCTTGCAGACACTTTTTTGAACCCCAGTGAATCAATTAAAATGGATTGAACGCTACCAAAAGATATCTTTAGGATCTCAGCTATATGTTTTATAGTCATTCTTCTGTCTTCCAAAACCAGATTCTCAACCTTTTTGACATTTTCTTCTGTAACGGAGGTTGAAGGCCGCCCAGAACGCGGGTCATCTTTACAGCTTGATCTACCTCTTTTAAATTCAGCCACCCAGTACGCAACCGTAGAATAGGGTACAGCATCACCCCCTAATGTCTGCTGAATGTCCAAAAAAATTTCCTTCTTAGACATTTTTTTCAAACTGAGATATTTTATCACCGCACGTAACTCACTTTTATCCATAATTTTGACTTTTTAGCAACTCGTTGCACAAAAAAATTTATTACATGCGAACGAACTGACAAAAACAAGTGACCGTCTGCATAAATATAGTGTGATAGACACTCTTTAATTTGAAATATCGAACTTGATCCAAAAAGGTTTCATATATATGCACTTCTAAGAACTTTTTGATTCACCCTGGTATGCTGACGATTTGTGTCTACCAGCGCCTGGACTAGACGGTGAATATGTATATTTCGCGGTGAATGCGCACAAATCCCATTAGAGAGACAATACTAAGCGCAGTTCCGTTGCTCGATAAATTTAAAAAGTACAATAGCGACTTCCGGTTATTATTGAGATTAGCCATTAAGCTCAATTGAAGATAAGCTATTATATTGGAATTGAATCTCCAGGAATATTTATTTAATTAATTGATCAATAATATAATTATATAATATAATATAATTAATCTTTGTGTTCATATATGAAATCGCTAAACTCCAACGGTGTTTCTCTGATCACCATGAAAATTGGCTCGTATATGTATTTTTCATGAAGGTTTTTACGCTCCGCAATCTGCTTTATTGTAACTTACCAATAAAGCTAATAATAACAATATAAATAAGAATATGTTGTACAGTGGTACGTAATTTAATTAAGTTCGTCCCCAAAACACAACAACAACAGAACAGAAATATTGTAGAAAGAATATCGTATTGTTTTTAAAGTGAGTGAACTGAAGTTGGTGCGGAGGCAAAAAACAACAATCTGAAAAATAAGCACTCGAAATTTAGTTCATACATTTCTGTTATATCTTCGCTTATGATGGAATCATAACCTAAAACATCGCATCTCAATTTGTATTTCATAGTTTCAGACCGTGGGCGTTGTGTGAATTGCCTGTGTCACGGCTAAATGTTAATTGAACGTATTAACAAAGATGTATTAATAAATGTTACAGCTAAACTAGCCGCATGCGAATATGACACGTATATTATGAAAATTAGAGGAGAAATGAGAAAATTCGTTTGAGGCTTTTGTTTGTGACATGTTAATTAGTTAGGGATGTTTCATAATTGTGACAAATTTTCGAATAATTAATGCCTTTTCCGTTACTCATTATTTCTTCGTTTATGAACTACGAATAATAGTGTGTTAATATGACAAGATATACAGTCATAAAAGCCGTCAGTTTGATCATTTATCGAAATGTTAATGTTTTTGACGTCAGATTGAGGTTTAGTGTTGGTGGCACCTCCGCTGTAGAATATTAAATACTAGCAACACGCTCCGGCTTTGCACGGGTGCAATGTAGATGTACTATACACAAAACATAGCCTATGTTCTATTGGTCAAAGAATTTTTAAAATCGGTCCGGTGGTTTTTGAGTTAATTCATAACATACAAAAATTCAAAAATACAAATCTTTCCTCTTTATAAGATTAATAATAAAGTAATATTGTAATAATACAGAAGTATAGACTACCGGACACGACGTTGTACTGCCAGAATGTTGGCTTCAAAAATAAAAATAAATTCTAGATTTGAATTTTCTACTACATATTTCCCACTTTAATTCTATTCTACATATAAGCGAGACGTGAGCTGTCAGTTGCGGAAGATGGCGGAGTACCGAACCTAATTTATTTTAAAATTAATTTTTGCATCTACTTTTTTTCTGATTTTTTCCGATATTTTAATAGTTATTCTGTTATTCGGGACATAGACGAATCCAGCAAATAAAATATCATTAAAATTGGTGCAGCCGTTCTTGAGTTATAAATGGTGTAACTAGCTTCGCACGGGTGCATTGTTGATAAGATAATTTCTTTTAACCTCCGTAAATTTTTTATATATATATATATATATATATATATATATATATATATATATAATAAAAAGTATCCTTATTCCTTTCTCATATCTTTAAGAATATGTGTACAAAGAATTATGATAATCGGTTGAGTAGTTTTGGAGTGAAAGCATAACAAACAAACTTACATTCACATTTATAATACACAATATTAAGTAGGGATTTTTGAAGCCAACATTCTGGTAGAACGTCTATCGGGTCCGCTAGTAATAGAATAAAAAACATATTATGCCCAACCAAAAAAAAAGACAAACGACTCCATGTACATAGTATTATAATTTTCAGGACTACATTATCTGGAGGTGTCTCGCTCGGCGCTCACTTGGTGTGCGCAAGAGTGGCGGGACTGACGGACAAGCAGCGCGCTATGTGTCGGTCATCCCCTGCCGCCATCGCCGCTGTGGGCGACGGACTGAGGTAAGGAGATCCTACACATTGTTCGATTTAATCCCGGCCACTGAATTTCGCCATTGGAAATCGCGTCAAAAATACCACGCATACCATCTCGATGTCTGGAAGTCCACAACTGCGCGATTCCTGAGACACTTCTTGCCTCGCACAACCACTCTGTGGAATCAGCTTTCGCCGGCGGTTTTTCCGAACCGATACGACCTGGAAACCTCCAAGAAGCGAGCCTTCATCTTTCTTAAAGGCCGGCAACGCACCTGCAAACTCGTCGGTGTTGCGCATTTGTGCGGCGGTGATCACTTACAATCACGTGAACCATCAAATTCAAATTCAAAATCATTTATTCATCTAGGTAACACAATGTACACTTATGAACGTCAATAAAAATACATATTAAATCCTTCTAATTTTACATTTACTGCCAGTTCTCAAATCAAGGGCGTAGAACGGACGAGAAGAACTGGCAATAAACTCTCCGCCACTCTTTTTAATCGCCAAGTTTTTAGTTTTACAAAATACACAGCTATTACCAGCGATTTTTCCGAACCTATACGACTTAGGAACCTTAAAGAAACGAGCATTCATTACTTAAGGTGCGTCCTGGAGCAAATAGCCTTGAACATTGAGCATACGAGAGTGAGTAAACAAGAGAGAGAGAGAGAGATTTTTGAAAAAAAATTATAACATTAAATCAGAACTTGTAAAATGTCATATTTTAAACTATCTATCCATTAGTGTCGGAACAAAATTTAAATAATTCATATCTGATTCTCAAGATGAGAGGCAAGCTTTCATTATTATTTTTCTTATTATTATGGTTTCCTTGAAAGTGGATAAATAAAAATTTACTCTTTAAAACATAAGGTATCTACCATTTTGGAAACAAGTTTATGAGGAAGTTTTATACAAATAAATTGATCCAATACATTTATTGACTTGCATGGTCTAAACAACACGTATATATACTTTTCTTGGGGTAAACAATTAGCAGTTGCTTACAATTTTTGGATGGCAATTGTTACAATTATTGCTCTTATATGTATAAGAAAATTGCATCATATAAATGAGTCTTTACACTATATACCTTATGATTCTATATCTTCTTCTTCCTGCCCTGTTCCCTTTTTTTTTATTTGGGGTCGGCGCAGTATGTTTTCTTTTTCCATTCTCTCCTTTCACTCACCATATCATCAGTCACACCTTTCAAACACATATCATTCTTCACACAGTCAATCCATGTCTTTTTTGGCCTCCCTCTTCCCCTATACCCATCCACTTTCATATTTAAAACTTTTTTAATTATATATACCCTTCATCTCTCCTCACAACATGCCCATACCAAGCCAAACGATTACCTTTCAATTTTTCATTCACTGGCGCTACTCTCAAACTTCCTCTTATATAGTCACCTTATGATTCTATATACCAGACATATATTTACAAAGCAATACATTTTAAAAACCATTCATTTTTTGACAAAAAATTAAATCTTTGGTCATCCTATGTATAGAAACGAGACTAATAAAATAGCAAAATGGTACTCTTTAATTTGAAATGTTATTTATTTTATTATAATTTAATTTATTATTTTTTTCTTGTACCTATTCACTAATTATCTACTATATGCTTATGTTAAAATTATGTGTATACCACCTACTGTTACCTTATCAGATAAATTTATTCCAGATTAGGTACTACAGTACACTACACTACAGGTTGCCTGGAAAAAATCGCTTTTAAGCGATAAGGCCGCCTATTGCTTTTTATGTTATTTCTATATTTCTATATTTATATTATATTTGATTTTTTGTGGTGTGCCATAAAGTTTTGGGCTCGTTGGCGCGTTCGGTAGAACACCTGCCGTGCGCATCGATGGGTCGTGGGTTCGAATCCCACCGGGAGCACATGCTTATAATTTTCTGTAAGCATGTTTTCCCCACGTCTGGTAACTTCGGGCATTGATCGGGTGGGAGGAATATCTAAATTCCGACCGGGTAAAGAACCACCGTTCATAGATGGAAAAACCGTGAAGTGCATATTGCGCGTTTCGGTTTCAGTCTATGGATTTCCGAATGCTCGAAGTAAAAATTAGGTCGACAGCGCATCATTGACTGATGTTCTGTGGCTGAGGTATCACCTACCATCAAGTGAACCTCATGCTCGTCTGTCGATATCTGACATAAAAAAAAAAAAAAAGTTATATTTCATTTCATTTCATTTCATTATTTTTTTTTCTAGGATGGCGTACGCAGAATGTCGGAACCAACTAGGAGGCTACAGATGGAACTGCTCAGGGATCGGCGACGGAAATGATTTCGGACATGTTATGCCTTTAGGTAAATATTGAATTTATATATATTCGCCTAAACCAGATATACGATACCACTAGTATATTATGCTCCATTCATCACTAATGTCCAAATGTATATTTTTGATATATGTAGATAAATCTAGATATTTTGTAACCAAGTCGAAAATTATGGTTTCCGAGCGCTTCTCACTAAATCACAAAAAAATAAAAAACATATTACAATATATATACGGATTATGGATAGCTAGGATTTTACGCTACTATCTATTGCGCCGTGAGAGATGGTTGACAAATTAGTGATTTAAGTTAGTTTTTATTAGATTAAAATTAAAAGGACTTCGTTAGTTGTAATTATTTATTTCATATATAAAATGTTATTTTTATTGTATATTTTAGATTGGTTTTTTATTGTTATTTAAAAATGTATTTTTTTAATTTATTTTTAAATACAGTCAATGAATTAAGTTGTTTAATTTCTTGTGGCAAATTATTGTATAGTTTTACTCCCTCATTAAGTAGGGTTTTTGAACCAAAACCAAACCAAATTGATTTTGCTTAGCAGAACATCGTTTGACAGTTTAAACCTATGATACCCAAAGTTATATACACTCCAGTTAGAAATTTAAATATTTCTAAGTAAGAGTATTATACTAGATGTCTAATATACATTTAATATTGGTGAATTCTCTGAAATGTAATATAAAGTGAAGTTTTTAATAAAATAGTTATTCTAGTGTTACTTGAACAAAGGTAACACGAAAATGTAAGTCGCTTCTGTCGTAGCTTCGAGCTGAGGTTCAAATCTATATATTATATAAAAGAAAGTTGTGTTAGTTACACCACTTATAACTCAAGAACGCCTGCACCGATTTTAACGATATCTTATTTGTTGGATTCCTCTATGTCGGGAATAAGACATAGGCTATTAAAATATTGGAAAAAATCAGGAAAAAAATATATGCATAAAAATTAATTATAAAATAAATTAGATTCGAAACTCCGCCATCTTGACAGCTCACGTCATGCATTCTTAGCTTTTTTGAAATAACAGATGTCTAATGCAGATCAGTGACATATTAGACAATTATAGTGGGTAAATGGGCATATTCAAATTTAAGAATAATTATATAATTTCGAAGCCAAAATTGTGGCAGAACAACGTCTGCGGGGTCCACTAGTTGCTAATAAAATAGCACTACATCAAAACGTGGGTTATTTCTAGAAGAAAAAATCGCGTTCATACAACTTATTTACTGAGAAAAATTATTACCAAATCAATAAAATATTTTAATTTATAATCAAATAAAAGTGGCTTCTCGCTCGTGGACAAATTTTGGTATAATGATGGAGTCAATTTGATTAAATTAAATCGGTCTATCACAGTTGGAAACCTCGTTCACTACTATAGTAAAACCACCAGTGTACAGTATCCAAACGTATATTTGCATCTTCAATACAGATTTGACTTCTCGGACATGAATATATTCAACTACCAACACGTGTACAATTTCTTAAAATATCGATATTCACTTTGTATAGACGTTAATACATCACGAGATTACGAACAGTATATCTAGGACTTTACTGGAGCACGACTGTAGACAGAATGCCCGTTTTCTAATAATTTTGCTTAACAGCTTGACATTAGACGACACTCTCTCAATATTGAATGAATGAAAGGAACGAATGACGTGAGTGAACACGTGACGAGTGAACTGTCAAATGAATTGAATGACTGATATTACTTCCACAGTAAGAACAATTGAACATCTGAATTAAATACACTTTAAAGTATCGATCCAATATGTAAACTCATTATAATTAATATAAATTATTTCAATTTTTAATACTAAATTTGATTACAATATACAATTTTGCCTTTTAAATTAACGAATCACAACACTCGGCCATCCACAAGCGTGCTATCTCCGGAGCACGCAAAATCACAACACTCATTGAGCACATTTTATCAAAATCAAAAGTTTTGTATTTATCTTATGAAACGTCTAGTTGCACGGTTCCAAAAAGTGGGTCTCATGGAGAAGAACCGGCAAGAAACTCCATGGATACTCTTTTCAATAATGGTTTAGCTTACAAAGTCTCGGTTACAATAGTAATAATCGGCTGAGAAGTTTATATAATGCAAGGTATACAGAGATTCTATACAATGCAAAAGAAATCTTATACGATTTACCATCTTATCCTCTATAATTACAATGAAATCTAGATAAGTATCTACTAATGGTTAAATACATTTATTTCTCTCAAAAAATAATACAATTTCACTTACACGAGAAATAATTATATTAAATAACTTCTTTTTTTATTTATTTTAACTCGAAAACTAGAACATACAAACGCTATCAATATAATCAATACACAATTAATATTCACAATATCAATCTCAAAGATACTTTGTTACATAAAATTATTTATTATTATAACATAGAAAGTTAGACGATACTTCAAAAATTGCTTATAATACATAAATTGGAATACATTATTTATTAAAAATGACATTATAATATGGTAAATAAATAATGTTACAGTACTACTTATAGCTACATTAAACATTCTAGCATTTCTATTTATGCATTTGTAATCGCGCAATGGACGTATTAAAGATAATTATTTACTTTAATTAACAAATATTAATCACATCTTACAATTTTGAACACTGATTTAACCACATTTAAATAATTGCCCACGAAAGTATATCGATTGTCTCTGAAATAAGTGATTCGTCGTATTCTTGGTGCATGTGTGACTTTCTTAAGAAAAGTCCTGATGTATGATGGCCGCACCGCCACCATCGTTTTGACGCTTCACTAGAGTGCCGTCAAAGTCAACTAACACTTTTTCCGACTTGAAAGTAGGGTACCAATTGATTCTTAATTAACCTAGATGGCGCAAAATGCACCGACACATTTATTATCTTATGCATTTACAGTCTGTAACCGAATGGTTAAGGTCTGTTTTTTTATTTTCACTTTTCCATGCGAGATTAAGTATAGTTAGGGCCAGATTTAGTTTAGTTTTACATTATTGCTTAGATATATCTAACCTGTTTGAGTTTTGTTTGGTTTTAATAACTTGATTATCGATCGTAACCTAAACATTCTGATATTTCATAGGGTGAAAATCACTCAACTTTTTGATTATTACTGAGAAAAATCTTTAAATACACTGGCCATAATTGTAGTCCTAGCCATAACGATTCGCAACGGTATATTGTAGCGGAGTTATGGTATACATATATTTTTTTTTTACTATTAATAAATCGAAACAAAAATAAAATGTATTGAGCAACAAAATATTGACCCCACATATTTGATCTTGATTTGAGGCTAAAACTTTACTGTTTCATGTGCATTCAACACTTCTTCAACTTAATTATATTTTTTTTTATTACCATATGGTTTTAAATACATCTGTCGCTTTTTAATAAGCAAATGTTCATCGAGTGTACGAAGAATCAAAACAGGAACTTTAAAGATAATTTTCTGTTTCTTGTGCAACCCCTTAGAAACTGAATTGATTTTTGGTGTGTCAAACCAATAACTTGGAACAAATTTTCAATCTAACATTTTAATGATTCATTTCATAAGAAGAACTAACAAAATCTGTTAAAGAAACAAAGCTCGTACATAATTTTCCCATAGACTTAAAATTACCAAAGTTTACAAACATTTCATAAAATAAAATAAATTTGTAAAATAAAAATTCATCCTTCGACAAAACCTTAGTAAATTGCAAAAAGTTTATTTAGACACATTCTTTGTTTAATCGCTCCATGGAATCTCCAGTAAGCTACTTTGTTTTTATTAAATGTGATTGAAATTCAGGAAACCAATATTGACTTCTTATTTGATCAACACATTACGCGAATGTCTAAATAATAATTATCAATGAACTTGAATATTTCGAATAACCAATTAACATGGCCATATTTGTTTTCTCAGTAGAGTTGACTAACTAACAAAATCCTGACTCTAATATATGTACTATCTATTAATATTAATGCAGACACAAATAAAATACTTTTCTATAACAAATTTTATAACAGTAAAATATTATGTTAATGATTAGTTTGTGGTAAAAAGGGTTTTTTTTTATTTTAAAATCCTTTCTTGACTATCACTAGGTCTTATTCCACAAAATGATTATCAATAATAACAAAATTTCATATAGGTATCTGGTATATATATCAAAATATATATATGTATATATTCATAAATATATATCATATTTCATAAATAATTCAATAAATGGTAAATCCTTGTGAATTGTATTCAAGTCAGTAAATAAATATTAGTCACAGATAATTGAATATTACGATCGCTACTGAAATTATGAGTGCTTTTACTTTAGACATTAATTGTAAAATATTTTATTTTTATCTAATTCTGAATCGTTTAAAAGGATTATTTTTCTTAAACAATTTATATAGGAAATTAATGTCTCTATTAATTATCTTAAAAACTTTTGTCAATTCGTTTGTACTATTACTTTCATGCACATGAAGAGAGGTTTCTGGTACAGTCATAAAGGTTATGACTTATTCTATCACATTTACTACATTTAATAATTGGCTTTTGGCAATAATAATTATATATATGCCAACATTCCTGATAACTGAAACATGTAGAATAATTTCCTCTAATTGTATTGACTTACAAACATTAACTATGATAACAGAACCAGTCCTTAAATTGAGTTTTTCTAAAATAATTAGTATTTATTAGTAGTAGTATTTATCCTAGAATTATCTCTAATTTGATAGAATTGCTGAGAAGCTAAATGTTAACAAATCTTTTGGTTCGCTAAATTAAAGATCTTTTGCTCCATTACCTATTGAACTATAAATAATTCCATAAATACTGCAGTAAACTACTTTTACATAGTAATATTCCCTTAAAATTTACCAAATGTTCATCAGCCGCAAATGGCTTTTTTTTTTAGTTTTTGATCCCAATCTTTCCCAAATAAATAAATCGTAGATACCATAGTTTTATTGTATACCACTTAACGCCGCTTTCATTTTTAGCAGGTATCCAGCCTTCCGATATTCTCTTAGTTACATCTGGTACTTCTGTGTCCTGCGTCCTTCGCTTACTTAGCTTCCGGGGTGAACCCGTATTCTTCTCTGGTTGGCTGAAATACATATTTTCACACGCTTTATATCATTTTATAATAACTTATTATCTCTATACTGCCGTGTTACCACCTTACAATACACTGTAAGTAAACTTTATAAACTTTATGCCATCTGCTTTAATCTTGAAACTAATTTCAAATATTTCCGTTCATTCAATACATGTCTTAAACAGTATACATAATACTATTATGTTATTCATATAAAAACATGTATCTAGATAATTAATGTCGCACATTAAGAAAAACTAATAGCAGCAATTTTATATTATTACTACTACACTTTGATTGACAATTGCACACCTACATGACTATAATCATACACTTAAGTATCTGATACTTATAAACTTTGTCATGGCAACTATGACACACTTAAATAGATGTTACAGCACAACTACATAGCTATGCATGCATGCACCTGCATGGTTGTTAATAACTTAAGGATATTCATGGCTATTTCATTACAACTATATGACTATTTCAGTATGTTTATACGGCTATTCTATCACAACTACATATATGACTATTGCAGCACGCCTACATGGCTATTCCGTCACAACTATATGGCTTTTGCAGCACACCTACATGTCTGTCCTATCACAACTATGTGACTATTGCAGCACAACTACATGGCTGATAAAATTATAATACGTCTACATGGCTATAATTTATCATTACTGACCTTTACAGCATACCTACATAGCTGATCATAATAGCACACCTGTATCATTATTGATATCAACACCACACATGGCTGATAATAAAAGCACACCTACACGGCTATTGTGTCATTACTGATCTCTAAGGCACACCTACATGGCTGATCTACATACACTACACTGCTATTGTGTCATTTCTGGT
Source organism: Anthocharis cardamines (assembly GCA_905404175.1). Classification (NCBI taxonomy): domain Eukaryota; kingdom Metazoa; phylum Arthropoda; class Insecta; order Lepidoptera; family Pieridae; genus Anthocharis; species Anthocharis cardamines. The sequence continues at coordinate 2,090,226 of FR989974.1, forward strand.
CTCTACAGCACACCTACATGGCTGATCATAATAGCATATCTACATCGCTATTGTGTCATTACTGATATCTACAGCACACATACACAGCTGATCATAATAGCACACCTACATGGCTATTGCTTCATTACTGATCTCTTCAGCACACCTACATGACTGATCATAATAGCACACCTACATGGCTATTGCTTCATTACTGATCTCTTCAGCACACCTACATGGCTGATCATAATAGCACACCTACATGGCTATTGTATCATCAGTGACCTTTACAGCACACCTACATGGCTGATCATAATAGCACACCTACATGGCTATTGGGTCATTACTGATATCTACAGCACACCTACATGGCTGATCATAATAGCACACCTACATGGCTATTGTATCATCAGTGACTTTTACAGCACACCTACATGGCTGATAATAGCACACCTACATGGCTATTGTGTCATTACTGATCTCCACAGCACACATACATGGCTGATCATAATAGCACACCTACATGGCTATTTTATCTTTACTGATTGATCTCTACAGCACACCTACATGGCTGATCTGGACAGCACACATACATGGCTGATCTCAACAGCACACATACATGGCTGATCACTACAGCACACATACATGGCTGATATCTACAGCAGACATGGCTGATATCTACAGCACACATACATGGCTGATCTCTACAGCACACATACATGGCTGATATCTACAGCACACATACATGGCTGATATCAACAGCACACATACATGGCCGATATCTACAGCACACATACATGGCTGATATCTACAGCACACATACATGGCTGATATCTACAGCACACATACATGGCTGATCTCTACAGCACACATACATGGCTGATATCTACAGCACACATACATGGCTGATATCTACAGTATACATACATGGCTCATATAGCTCACTTTCATGACTACTATATCTAGCATGACCATAAATACTGTTACATAAAATCTATTATTTTTTTCTTTTCAACTCAATTATTTTAAATTGTTACTATGTTAAAAACTTATTTCGATTTCCCACCATTTCACATACATTATTTTTTTTTATTCATATCTAATTACAATATGGAATGTCGAAAATAGAATGGACGAAGTGGGTATCGAGTCGTTGCGTCCGCGTCGGTCATATTCAAGACACTTGAAAAGTTTAGTATCAGCTGTATGTTTGTATATCGTACTATCGACAGATATACTAAGAAGGGAAGATAGCACATACAGGTTCTAAGTAGCCAAAACTCTACTAGGAAACAAAAATCTTATTGCGAGAAATGAAAATTCCTGTTGTCGCATATTTATAACAAAAATAAAACCTGAAGCTGAGTTCTTACCATCGATATACAGGACATGTTCTAAATCAATCCCTACAATTAAGAGTGGATCGATCAAACGCCTTCTGTCCCGATACACAGGTCTACTGATCTTACCAATTAATTATTGTCAATTAAATATCTTCTATACTGATGAAAAAATTCTCACGATTGAAGAGCACTACAATAAGTGGTTGAAAAGGTATAACGTGGTCATCATATTTTTCTAAAAATGTACTGTGGACTTTCCACCTACTTACTGATCAGTTCAAAACCTGGTCATTTTTAGAGAATATAGTCTGCTCTAAACGACACGTCAACATTAAGTATCTTAAGAAATCTCTGGGGCATAATGGCTAAATTTCCGATGTGTTTATGCATAAATCCAAAGCCAAGAGTGGCGAATTCGAGTAGAATAATTTTCTAATACTTCGATAAATATAAGTTTTAATAAGATTACTACTTCACAAAAAATGCATTTTCATTTGAAACAGAACTTACGGCTGGACCAGGTTACTTAGATCTAGTCAAATTTACACTTTTTTTTTTAATATTGTCCATATAACTCAAATTCGTACTTACTAAAATGTCCTTTGACGTGGCTCGCGGGTCGTTACACTTCTGATTTATAGTAAAACCAACAGTGTACAGTATCCAAACGTATATTTGCATCTTCAATACAGATTTGACTTCTCGGACATGAATATATTCAACTACCAACACGTGTACAATTTCTTAAAATATCGATATTCACTTTGTATAGACGTTAATACATCACGAGATTACGAACAGTATATCTAGGACTTTACTGGAGCACGACTGTAGACAGAATGCCCGTTTTCTAATAATTTTGCTTAACAGCTTGACATTAGACGACACTCTCTCAATATTGAATGAATGAAAGGAACGAATGACGTGAGTGAACACGTGACGAGTGAACTGTCAAATGAATTGAATGACTGATATTACTTCCACAGTAAGAACAATTGAACATCTGAATTAAATACACTTTAAAGTATCGATCCAATATGTAAACTCATTATAATTAATATAAATTATTTCAATTTTTAATACTAAATTTGATTACAATATACAATTTTGCCTTTTAAATTAACGAATCACAACACTACCTACGTTCAGCCAGACTATTGGAAATAAAAATAATATATTTATTTTGTGAAGTACCACATATTTTGTTCTATGCTACCATAAGCTATATCTATGTATATTACTAATCCATATATCGATGAGCTCGTTGGCGTGTTCGGTAGAACACCTGCCGTGCGCATCGATGGGTTGTAGGTTCGAAACCCACCGAGACGATATATATATAATTTTCAAATCAAACTTGCTTTCTCTCGAGTACATGACCATTCTCGCTTACCAATACTACGTTTTAAGGCAAAGCTTCATAATCTTATGCCAAAGTGAGTACACATTTCAATGAAAAAACATTAATACAAATTAAAATGCGATTTAGCATGGTGACTGGCATACATTAAGAATCAGTCCTTCCTTAGTTAATACAAAAAAATAGCAAAATTGGCTGACAAAGAAGTATTTTTTGTACCTTATGTTATTTCTTATACATTTTTAGTTCCAAAAAATACAATATTTCTTATGGTCCAAAAACATTGGGATTTTATATCAGTTATCGGCAGACGAGCATGAGGTTCACTTGATGGTAGGTCATACCTCAGCCACAGAACATCAACAAGAACCTGTTGACCAACTTCTTCGAAAATTCGGAAATCCATAGACTGAAACCGATGCAAAACGATGCACTTCACGGTTCACCTTTGAACGGTGGTTCGTAACCCGGTCGGAATTTCGACATTCCTTACACATTGATGGCCAGGCTTCACGCCTGAAGTGACCAGAAGTAGAAAAAGTATATATAAAGAAATATGGATATAGAATTGTCATCCCAGTGGGATTCGAACCCTCGACCCCTCCAAACACAAGGTAGACCGTGTACAGTGTACTGACCAATATCGGTGTACAAACTTATCAGAGTTAGCTGATTCTGATGGGTTTGTACACCGTTGTAAACCTATAAAACTTTCTCAGTTCCTAAGAAAAGACTGGTAGTAAAATAAATAACAATAAATGTCTACCCCCCGCAGCGCTCACCTCCCACGGATTAACAATTAAGGCGAATTAGCGCTTGCAGTGTCTGTGAATCAGAAGTATCGTAAAAAAGTATTAAAAAAATCTTGTAGGAATCATTCTATCATTCGATCGTTGTTCATGTTTTTTGACGGCCTCGTTGGCTTATTTTTTTGTCAGATATCGACAGACGAGCATGAGGTTCACTGGATGGTAGGTGATACCTCAGCCACAGGACATCAGTCATAGACATAGACATAGACATAGACATAGCATTTATTACGAACGAAACACACACACAGAATCACAAAATAATAACAAAAAACATCAAAACAAGGTACAATTTTTAAATTGTGTAAATGTGTGTGTGTTGTGGTTGTAAATGGCCCTGGCTCAGCATTATGCTGTGAAGCAGATGAGTTCCACAGCGCTGGTCATTCTGCCAGAGACCACAATAGTTTGCGCCTCAGACGCAAAAAATAAAATAAAAGAAATAACATGTATAAAAAATAATAATAGTAAAAAATTAACAGTGAAAGCAAAGAAGTCTTGGAAGATCTGTGTGTATATAGTAAATTTAAAAAATTAAAAATTAAAATAATTAAATAAAATAATTGTTACTAAGACTACTATAAGAAATAAATAAATAAATATTTTTGACGGATTAAAACCTAAATTTCGTGGGATTTTTGTTGATTAAGAAGAAGTGCTTTGTAGCTGCGACGAAAATTTGATTTTGTTTGAAGATTTTTTAACGGAGGAGGGATATTATTCCAACATTTCGTCGCGCTATATTTAAAACTCCCACGAAAGGATGCCGTCCGATGCTGGGGAATGGCGAGCTCATGAGTACAACTCCTTACTTCGTTCTTGTTGACATTTCTACGCCAGAGGAGCTTTTTGTATAGATATTCAGGTTGCTTAGTATATACCACATCAAATAATAAACATGCCAAATACAATTTTTGTCTACCTTTCATTGATAAAAAGTTTAGGTTGTTCAAGTAGGGGGTGACATGTGACCGAGGTGGTATGGTAACACAAAACCGGGCGCATGCATTTTGTACCCTCTGGATCAACCGTTGTGCTTTGGCAGTTACACAAGGCCCGTACACCGGAAGAGCGTAAGTAAGTTTTGAGAGCACAATGCTTTCACAAAGTCTAATACGAAGATGATCAATGATCTGTCGACCTACTTTTAACTTAGAGCATTCGAAATCGAACTAATACAAATCAAATAATTTATTAATTTAGTTAACACAATGTACACTTATAAACTTCAATAAAAAAAAGTTAAATGATTCTAATTTTACATTTACTGCCAGTTCTGAAATCAAGGGCGTAGAACGGACGAGAAGAACTGGAAATAAACTCTCCGCCACTCTTTTTAATCGCCAAATTGTTTGTTTTACAAAATGTTTGTAAGGAGTTGTAACCATTACACCATACTTCACATGACTTCTTGAAGTAATTTATTATTATAATAAAAAATAACAAGTAAAAAACAAAGGTTTGTCCTCTACCAGCAGTAGGCATGGTGAAACAGGAGCACGCACTTACATTATCGTGAGACCCATAGTTGAAATAACTGATATTACCGCATACACGAATTCAAGTCCGACCAGTCACCACAAGTAGCACCCGTTCACGAGTACGACGCATGGCCAGCCATCGGCTCCCTCGCCATATTTTAGCGAGATCATGGACGCCATTGAGTCATCTTGCGTCCCGATATATCATGGGTTCACAATCCGCCAGTTCTGTAATCACCTTTATACGTCATTTCGATCGTTATATGGCTGGAAGAATATCAAAATTAAGATCGGGTATAGAACCACGTCACACTTCGACAAAAATAGCCCAGGACTGAGGGAAATGGAGCAAGTTGCAGGAGGCCTTTACTCGTAGAGAGGTCCTAAACACAAAAACTTAGTTATATACTTAAACTTAATTAAAAATTAACTAAGAAATATACTTAACTCTTAATTTAATAGGTTTGTGTTGTGTTGTATAAGGGATTAAAAGGCTTTTATTTTTATTTTTTTATAGAACCACCACACATAAATGGCGAAACCGTGAAGTGCATTTTACGCGTGTCGGTAACAGTCTAAGAATTTGCAAAAACATACGTTACTGAAAACCTTTGGTTTTACGGCTTTTTTATCTTTTAATTTATGAATTTTAAAATTAATAAAATTCTATTTTTTTATAGACAAACAGGTTTTATTATTTAGTTTCATAAGTGACGGGCTCGTTGGCGCGTTCGGTAGAACACCTGCCGTGCGCATCGATGGGTCGTGGGTTCGATTCCCACCGGGAGCACATGCTTATAATTTTCTGTAAGCATGTTTTCCCCACGTCTGGTAACTTCGGGCATTGATCGGGTGGGAGGAATATCTAAATTCCGACCGGGTAACGAACCACCGTAGATAGAACCACATAGATGGAAAAACCGTGAAGTGCATATTGCGCGTTTCGGTTTCAGACTATGGATTTCCGAATGCTCGAAGTAAAAATTAGGTCGACAGCGCATCATTGACTGATTTTATGTGGCTGATGTATCACCTACCATCAAGTGAAGCTCATGCTAGTCTGTCGATATCTGTCATAAAAAAAAAAAAAAAAAAAAGTTTCATAAGTGATTATAGCAATTTAAAAACAAAAAAGTATCAGGTAAAATAAACAAATGAAAAACTGGTTTTATAACCGTTACGATTTTGTCAGAGGATATGAACCTCGTTAAATCAATAGATTAGTAAAAGCATACATACTTGAACAAATAACTATGTTATGTCATAGAAAATAGAAAAAGAAAACCAGAATATGGACATTGGACAAGATAAACAATAGAGACGGTCATGATATGTAGGTAACGTGTCTCAACTTCAGACTATTTTCTTTTAATATTTTTTATAAAAATTTCCTTCTACCAATTATATTTTATCGAACATATTTACTTTATAAAACCTATAAAATAAGAAAATAGGAAGTACAGTAAGGTTATTTCTAAGCAATTTAATCCAGGCAACCTGGATAGAAAGAAATTGATGAATAAGATAGATAGAGTTGGGAGGAAGTGGTATAGAGAGTATAAAAGTATTCAATTAATAATAGAATAAATATGTACAGATAATTTAATTACAATAAAAATAAACTTAATATAATAAAATAATTACAATAAAAATAAACTTAATACTTTGTTATTCTTTTTTAAATCTAAACTTTGCAGTAACTGAGGAATGTGTTTTTAAGACTATTATCTTATATTTTTAATTACTGAAAATTTGATTGATAATTAAAGCAAATTAGCGCTTGAGTGTCTGTGAATGAAATAAAAAACTATAAAAAATACTTGTACATATAATTCTATCATTCAATCGTTATTAATGTTTTTCGACGGCCTCGCTGCCTTATTTTTTTAATTACTGCAAATTATTAAAGTTTATACACAAAACAGGCATTCTAATTATATATTTTATTCTACAAACATCATTCACGTTTATAAAAAGATGTAGCTCAGATATGCAAATTAAATAAGCTTTTTAAATACACTGAAAGTAGTTTTAGCTACTAAAAATAGTTGTAATAAATTATATATAGGTGACATTTAAGACTGCAACCGAAGATTGACGATCACTGAACTCGGTCATTGGCCGTTAATTATACTAGGCGAAAAAAGAATAGTACCATCAACCCTTTACCATTTTTTTTCAAATTTATGTGGATAGTTCATATTCGTCTATCCTTTACAATTCGCCCAGCGAAGCGGGCGGGCGGGGACGGCTAGTCTAATATATAACACTAGCAATTGCCCCCGCAACCCCCCTTGTGGGTTGAATTTCTTAAAATCCGTTCTTAGCTGACCTCTACTCGGCGAAAGGAATATTCCTACCATATTTCAAGTCGCTACGCCTTATGGTTCCAGAGATATCGTGATGAGTGACTATATAGGTGGGAATCTCTTTTATATATATAGATTTCCATGTCACAATGTTAGTTACCGTACTCCTCCGAAACGGCTTTACCTATTTTTACCAAATTTTATATGCGTATTCAGTAGATCTGAGAATCGGCTACTGTCTATTTTTCATACCCCTAAGGGTTGTTTTTACCCATTTTTTTTTTTTTACGAAGTTTTTTGTTTTTATTTTTTTATAATGTGGCATTAAAAAATACATACAACCCTATATTTTCACTCTTCTATACCAACCCCTACTTTTTTTTGTCAAAAAATCTAGACCTGTGCGAAGCCGGGGCGGGTCGCTAGTTTTTTATATATTCAAATTCAAATTCAAAAATTATTTATTCATTTAGGTAACACAATGTACACTTATGAACGTCAATAAAAAATACACATTAAATGCTTCTAGTTTTACATTTACTGCCAGTTCTCAAATCAAGGGCGTAGAGCGGACGATATATCGGGTAATATACCTTCTGATAACATAAACTATTTGAAATCAAAGTATATAAATTTACCTTCCCCATAAAGACGAAACTTTTAATTTACATACCCATTATCCTACTGAACAAATGAGCTGTATAAAAACAGAAACACAAAAGCAAACAAACGTACGATATCACACCCACATTGACACCGGTGATTTATACTGCACGGCTAATTGACTTGTTTGTAAAGACCATTCAAAGGTTACGATTTGTCGTATCGCACGTACGATAGAATCAATCGTTGTCTGTTTGCGTCAAAATAATACGTGTAGTTGCATATTAAATCGGTACTTTTTTTCCCTTGAAAAATGGATAAGGCAAAAGTCTTAACAACGGTTATTTGGTTTTCAAGGCTCTGTTATAATTATGTATACGTAGTAAAAAATATTTTAAATATTTTATCCTATTTATAAGTAAAATTTAATTGTGTTGTTCTTAATGCATGTTTTTAGTGTTTTTTGGATTTTTCTCGTCTTTTAGCTATGTACGTAAGTAATATATTATTATAAAGTGTGCTTGTTATTATTACTTTTCAGTTTAAGCAATGTTTTCTCGTTAAGTGAAATGTACATATTTCTTTTAGAGAAAATAATATAATCATAAACCATAAAAAATATATAAAAAATTTTTTCTTTCATAAAACAGATGTTATGAAAGAAATCGTGAATGCTAGTTTTAAATGTTTGTTGTTGAAAACATTCTTAACCATTAACACTCTTGTAGTGCAAGGAAGATGTACTCTTCCTCTAAACTAAAGGTATCCTTGACCAAACGAACTGGCCGACTAAATACTAAGTTGGAACACCAAATATATTATGTGTCTCTAAATTTTTATTAATTCAAAAGTATATAACGAAATTATGATTTTACTTTGGCATTGTTAAATTTCTTTCTAGTTTTTCATAATTAAAAAATCAAATTACTTATATTAAGCTCTTTATTGCACAGAAAAGTGTACAAACAGTGGGAGAAATATCGAAATTCCGACCGGATAACGAACCACCGTTCATAGATGGCAAAACCGAATAGGGCGTTTCGGTTTCCATGAATTTTCTCTAAGTAAAAAGTAAGTCGACAGCGCATCATTGACTGATGTTCTGTGGCTTGAGTATCACCTACCATCAAGTGAACCTCATGCTCGTCTGTCAATATCTAACATAAAAACGTTAACTTTCATAAGTTATAAGGTATTTCTAAAGGTATTTTCTGCGAGTTAACCTTGGGTTTATGGAGAGAAGTGTAGGCAGTGCAATAGAAAAAAAGACTGACAAATAATGGGTTGTGTGAATCTAATATTATTTAATATAAGTACATTATAATTTTAATACAAAACATATAAAACTTCCCTCGTTTACTAATTAAGAATCTATTCAACTTATTATTTACTATCAAAGTGTTGCTATATTTGTGTGTAAATAAATAATTCATTTATTAGGTATTTAGTCTGAATCAATTCGTTAATTATAATTATTTGGCCTTTATTATCCATGAATTTTATATACAGGTTCCATATATAATTACTCACTTATTATTTGTTTTATTTGGATCATAGCTCCACTTTGGGTATAGGTATCCTCCAATTGTCTTCATTTCTCTCTGTCTTCGTCCAGTCTTTGCCTGCCGTTTCATGAATCGATCTTTGGGCATGTCTCTTTCAAGAGCAAGGGAAAAGATTCCCTCCTGGACCTAAAAATATTGTACCAAAATATACATCAAATTAAAATCTTCACCATTCATTCTAATATTAGTTTTAAAATAAATACACTTTATTTTCAGTCATATTTCCTTCACAAAAACTAAATTTATAGTAATCGAGCGAGTTGATTAAATTATGATTAATCTGTTTTAATATCAAAGAGTCGCAAAAAACTTAATCAATCTTTAGAATGTTATCAATCAATATTGATAGGTTCAAATTTATTACACATTATCTTGTAAGTTGTATATAATTTGTCGCTTTATTAATGTTTCGTAACTCTAAGGTTCGTTTGCTCAACGATTTGTTAAACCTAAAAAACTTTACTATTTTTTGTATTTAAAGTTAAAGTTTGACGGACTCGATGGCGCGTTTAGTTTACCTTGTGCTCCGATGAGTCACGGGTTCTTATCCCGCTGGGACTACATGTTTATATTTTTCTATAAGTTTGGCTTCCCCACGTCTTCCACCCGTTTAGTGGGTGGGAGAATATAGAAAATCCACTGTTCATAGATGGAAAAACTGTGCGCGTTTCGGTCTCAGTCTATGGATTTCCGAAGAAGTAGGTCGACACCCGAACATTGACTGATGTACAAACATAAAAAACCTTTTGTAAGGATATATTCTATCAATTAATTTAATTATTATTTACTCTTATATTATAATTTGGTTCATATTTCATAGCAAAATTATTAATTACTTGGACTAAATTGTTAATCAAATTATTCGTATTTTTAGTGTTAAAATATAAAACAATGAATATTTCTTCAAAAGAATATATAATCAATATTTATCAATTATTAATACAATTATTCAGATATGTCTACATTTTTTATTAGCATAATTATTATTATAAAAAAATAGAACTTCAATTGATTTTTTAATCATTGAAATATTATTTATATACCACGATTCCGATACGACACTGTAATTTTACGGAACTATACTCGTGCCACAATGTCAAGATATTTAACTTTGTTTAATTAGTTCCGGCACTAATTGACAAACAAGTCCGAGTGACTTTGTAATTGGCGCCTTTTTGTTCGTCAATGTCAATCTCACACTCAGATTAAGTAGAGTCCTTTTCATAAAAGAAGTCCTTTTTAGGTGTCGCTAGTGTCTATGGAGTTAAAAATACTTTAATAAAAAATATTGTAGTTCCAACATTATCCGTGGGACTTCTTTCTTGAAACGTACTCTACCTAATCTCACATTTATTTGACAGATACCATAGACACAATTAAAACATTTGACTACAGATAAGGAGAGAAAATATAATGTATGTAAAACAGAAACGGGCTTTTATTGATTTGACAGTTGATTCTTTGCATTCGGTGCGAGTTCAAATCCTTCCGAGTTTCTTTATTCTAAGAAACATGTTTTCCTCTAGCCACTGGTAGAACGGTTAGCAGTAATGTAGCAGCAGTAGCAGCACTATAGCTTCCAAGTAACAAACCATTATTCTTAATACTTATATGGAAAAGCCGTGACGTTCAAATCGCGTTTTCGTATAAAGTCATGAATATTCAAATGCTAAGGCAAAAAAGTTTGTCAGCTCATTATTGTTTATGTTCTGTAACTACGTATTTCACTAACCACCAAGTAAGATGGCTATGGATTGTTGACTATAATACAAAAAAGATAAACGGAACGGAAGTACGTTCACTATATTAAACAATAGGTACTTCTTTGTTTACGTGATCGCACTTTAAACAGTTAAAAAGACGTAATCGTGGATAAAAATTATATTAATTAATTAATTAGGTATATAAACAATAGCAAACAATACATATTTTCACTAGAACAAAGGCTGAAGGCGGCACGAAATCGTAATGAAATATATCTGTAAATCAATTCAGTCAATGATAAATTATTATTATGATAGCCAAGTAATATGCATGCCATATTATAATCTCGCTACAAATATACTATAATGTTTATATTTGTAATATATACCTACATATAATATAGAATAATAGAACTAGACCGAAACTTATATAAAGCTACTTTTTCAGTGATAAGGTTTCCTCTAACTAAAAAATTAACTGAAACGTGTCAAAAATGTCAATTAATCTGACAGCTGTCAAAACTTCACAATTATTCCTTTTTTTTAATAACAGATATTCATGCAATAGTACACTACTTGGCTATTTTAAGTGAAACAGACACAAAGATTCATCTCACCAAAGTTTCATCAAATCGGTTGAATAGTTATAGGACAAACATAAAACTTACATTGATTTTTATTAATATAAATCTTTTACACATCTTCCATTTTTATTTATTAACAATTTATTTAGAGAATGTTAAATTATCATGTGTGTTTAAACATATCATTAACATATAAAAGCGTTTGTTTACGATCTTCTAATTTACAACAAGTACCAAATTTTAATTACAATGTAATCAACATTATTTACAACTTTCTTTATGTTATTTGATTTTAATACATTTATTTATAGTACTTTCTATTCTAATGGGTTCCAATGACGGTTTTAATATGTCGTTCCAGGAATCGGTGAAATAATTTATGAGTGGAAAATACTTGTTTCGAAAAGTGCCGCTACGAAAGGGGGAAATACTCAGCTAGTCGTCGGCTTAGTTATCAAACTTCGTATCTCCATTTGGTCAAACTTTACAGGAGGTGGAAAAAACTACAAACAGGTCAAACATTCCGTGGTTTTTGTAAATACCAAAAAACTAAAAACCATTAGTGTGATTGGGTGAACCACGAGTGATTCAATCGTATTCGTTACGGTATTTTACAAAAAATGGCATCAAAAAACAAAAATTATCGGAAATTTTGGAGTTACGAAGTTTGATAATTAGGCCCGCGTAATGTCAGAGTTCAAATTATTTCAAAAGGAATAAGCACTTGTATATTACTACATATCTACTTTATAGTTTGCATTGTCTATAATATGTTACGTTTTTATTTAATCTTTTAATTTCTCTGCTTTCCTGCCGGCCTAGCATGACAACCGCGACAAAATTTTGTCGACCGTTTTCTCGTGTTTTAATCGATTATCTCTTTATTTCTTCCGGGGCTAACATAACAATTATACTTAAAACTCGACTTTTAATATCAAAAATAGATATATTTGTAAATCGAGATATCTTTTCTATCAAAATTGTCGATGTCGAGATATAATATATCGAGATATCTTTCATCTTAGTTTGTCTTCTCTCGTCCGCGATATATCTCGTGGCAGTCATGCTAGGCCGGCTGGAAGAGGTCACTTCACAGCGATAAGGCCGCCTTTTGTACGCCACTCATTTTTAACTTTTGTATTTTTTATTATTATTTTCGTATGTCGTGTTTAATAAAATCTGTTTGTTTTTTAATATTCCGACTCCATCTTGGCTAGTAAGTTGATTCCAAATTATGCTAGTCAGCCGGCCTAGCATGACCGCCACGAGATATGTCGCGGACGAGAGAAGACAAACTAAGATGTAAGATATGGAGATATATGATAATATCGACAATTTTGACAGAAAAGATATCTTGATCGCCAAATATATCTATTTTTGATATTAAAAGTCGAGTTTTAAGTGTAATTGTCATGTTAGACCCGAAAGAAATAAAGCGAAAATCGATTAAAATACGAGAAAACGGTCGACAAAATTTTGTCGCGGTTGTCATGCTAGGCCGGCTGGGCTATTAATTTATTTTCACTACGGTAGTAGGAAAATTCAATGTAACTTTAGTTATCAAGATTAAAATGACAAATTGTAGGATATTTCAATGAACTAGGTTAATTATTTTGACGGGCTCGTTGGCGCGTTCGGTAGAACACCTGCCGTGCGCATCGATGGGTCGTGGTTTCGAATCGCACCGAGACGACATGCTTATAATCTTCTGTAAGCATGTTTTCCCCACGTCTGGTAACTTCGGGCATTGATCGGGTGGGAGGAATATCTAAATTCCGACCGGGTAACGAACCACCGATGGAAAAGCCGTGAAGTGCATATTGCGCGTTTCGGTTTCAGTCTATGGATTTCCGAATGCTCGAAGTAAAAATTGGGTCAACAGCGCATCATTGACTGATGTTATGTGGCTGAGGTATCACCTACCATCAAGTGAACCTCATGCTCGTCTGTAGATATCTGACATAAAAAAAAATGATTTATACTCCGTCCAACCATTTATTTTCTTTTTGACAGCTCGCAAAATTCGACTATACAACTTTGTGTCAGCGTCAAGCAAAGATTTTTCCATACAAAACAAACCATTTTGTTGGCCATGACGTCTGTTCAACATTACATTAGCGACAACGTCATTTTAGGGATGTGAATAAGTCAAGTAATGTAAAATCGTTCGATTATGGTCCTATCGAAATAATTACAATGACTTTTTAAATTTCCTAAAATATTATGCACATCACGGTTTTGATAGTATAGTAAATCAATGTTGCCAAGTTATAAATACATTTACCATGATACTTTGCACTGATTATGTCTTATTTAAAAATATAAAATTGTAATTTTAACTATTTAATATTAGTATTGTAACCTGTGTATATGCGTATATGTTTCAAAATAATACAAGATGCATCAGATTGAGCATGAAAATATTATATCATTGTTAAATCGATTAAAATTTCTTGATAAACAAAATCGATTGTTATACAAAATCGAATCGATAACGCATTAGGACCACACTAATTGCTTAGTTTTCGAACTGTCAAAAAGAAAATAAATGGTTGGACGGATATTAGTTAAAGTTTCAATATTAAATCATAATATATTTTATATTCATAATTATATGCGTAATTGATATATTATTATATCCGTATTTCATTGTATCCCAAGTAATTAAGACTTCAAATGTTACCTTGATTGCATAGAAAATTCATTTATTCACAACAAATGAATTGTATTGCCATAAATCTGTCAATAATTATGATTCGTTCACGACTATCGGTATAATAATTGCCATATACAAACTATTTAATTGACATGCCTTAATGGATATGATGATTCTGGGTAGCCAGATCTACGCACGGGTGTCACCCGCGTGACTAAGGGATTAATAAGTCTTTAAATCATTAATGGACGTTGTTATGCAATACAGTGTCAAACCACAAAATGATAAAAATGTACATTTTGATGCCAATCGCTTCCTTATGAGCTGGAGTACATATTTCAAAAGAGATGAGATCATTTAAATCGTTTTAATAGCAAAAATATTGAAAAAACTAGTGAGCACGAAACCCTAACAAGTTTAGAATATTTAACAATGCACTAAATTATATTACTTTGATTGCTACCAAGAAAAACGATATACATAATATTGTCTTTTATTAAAGCGAGTATCACACATTTAGATAAAATACTGTATACCGGATTAAAACGCAATTTATTATTTATATTGTTTAAACTGTCTCCCCGCGACCACGGTTGCTGAAAAGCATCCGAAACGTCGGGATAAATAATTTAAACAATATAAATTATAAATCGCGTTTTAATCCGGAATACAGTATTTTATCTAAACGATATACATTTAGTGTAATAATAATAATTATAAAAATCTATTATTTCTGTTATTTTTAAAAGAAATTTAATAAAACCTAATTAAAACTTCAAAATCAATTTTCTCAAAATGGCAGCCATGTGGACTGACACTGTATTGCTTATTACCGTCCATATATTATTATTAGTAATATAAATACTAACGACGCGACGCATGCAGTCAAAGATCGAAATTTCTCGATAAATAATAATAAACATTGTAAGTATTTACTTGTATCAACAGAGGGCCTAGCACGAACAACTTGCGAAAAAGTATTCGTATCGTCGAGCTGTCATTTATATGAAATTTCAAATGATTTCTCATACAACTGACAGATGGACGATTCGAATACTTTTTTTATGTTAGATATCGACAGATGAGCATGAGGTTCACTTGATGGAAGGTACTTCAGCCACAGAACATCAGTTAATGATGCGCTGTCGACATAATTTTTACTTCCAGCATTCGGAAATCCAAATCGCGTATTTAAGAAAAATTTAAACATTGGTTCAGGGGTATTAGAACAGATATCGTAACTTTCTGTGAATTATTGTCATAAGATAAAATAAACAAAATGGTTTTTGAAATAGGTATTTAAACTATGAAATTTTTAGATAGTTAAAACTATATACAAACGGGAGTGAAAACCACAAATTAACTACTGATTTTTATGTTTACTTTTTTAATGTTGAAATATGCTAGTGTTTGTTTGCTAAAGTGATCTAAAGTACTCAAACATAGGCAGCTTACTTTCTGAGTCATTCGTGCTTAGTCCCTCAGAGAGCCTAAACAAACGACAATCGAAAAGTTTTGGGTTTCAGTCTATGGATTTCCGAATGCTCGAAGTAAAAAGTAGATCGACAACGCATCATTGATGTTCTGTGGCTGAGGTATCACCTACCATCAAGTGAACCTCATGCTCGTCTGTCGATATCTTACATAAAAAAGGGTACCAAGCACTAAAGATAAAGCCCATATGAATTTTTTAGATGTAATGTAATCGAAAGTATTTTGCACTTCCATTATGAAATAGCCATGGAATCATTTACTACGTCAGTGTTTTATAGCGACACTTGCGGTTAATAAACATTTATTTTGATAAATATTCAGGTTTATCACAAACCTGTGTAGCAGCTCCGGCTATCAACCCCTAGCATTAATAATACATACAGCCGGCCTAGCATGACAAGCGCGACAAAATTTTGTCTACCGTTTTCTCGTGTTTTAATCGACTATCGCTTTATTTCTTTCGGGTCTAACATGACAATTACACTAAAAATTCGACTTTTAATATCAAAAATAGATATATTTGTTGAACGAGTCGATATCAAAATTGTCGATGTCGAGATATAATATATCGAGGTATCTTACATCTTAGTTTGTCTTCTCTCATCCACGACATATCTCGTGGCGGTCATGCTAGCCCGGCAGGTTATTTCATTGGCTTTAATCGTGACTAGCTTTAGCATGTGACTTTGTCTGCGTGGAATGACTTTCTTCCGTATTTTATACCCTTTGGTTTTGGTAACGAAAGCGCAAGGGGATGATATCATAGATGGTTAAATCATGAAGTGCATATTCAATGTTCAATTCCAGACTATGGATTTTAGTCTTGAATTAAAATATTGGTCGACAACATATCGTTGGCTGATGTACTAGGCTATCACGTGAGCCTCACGCTCGTTTATCGATATATATATAAAATAACTATCGATCCATTCTGCTGATAATGTAGCTTTCTATTGGTGAAAGAATTTTTAAAATCGGTCAAGTAGTTTTTGAGTTAAATCGTAACAAACCAACCAAAAAAAAAATAAAAGATGTATTTCTTTTAAACACATATAAACCTTAGCTGCGGCTATTATGGCGCTTTAGGACGCCCAATGCAACGTTAAGAGGCAATCAAGTGGATGAAGAATTTCTAGCGAAGGTATTTTGTTCCAAATCACAATGTTTCGCAGCTCGAATACGAAGTTCATAGTGAGATATTCTTATTAAATTTTCTGCGTAGCTGCACCTTCCACTGTTCTATCAATTATACCGCTTATTTGTCACCATTTACCTTTTCTGATCCAACGTCAGGAGGAAAGACAGGGGGAATAGTCTTAATAGACCTTTATTGCTTAGCGATCGAACGCAGGCAGTCGCCATAACGCGATGCACTAGCAAAATTGCCGGTCGCCAATGCTAAAAGTAGTGAGCGTGTCTTAGCCCTGAGAGCACTTGTTGTCGTCTTACGAGAGAACGTGACAGCGCTATATATTTTATATAGTTCTGTCTCTTTCTATCACCAAGGACTTCTGCAATATCTACTTTAAGAGATGGTAAAGTCCCAGTTTCCTGTGCCTCTTAATATTTCTTTTTTTTTTCAATTTAATTTTCAATCGACAAAGTAGCCAGGTTATGATATGCGTAGAGCACAGAGCGTAGGGCATAGGGCACAGTATTGAAGGTATGCGGGAGGAGGGAGGCAGGAGACTCCAGAGTCCAGACATCAGCGCCCCACAAATTTGGCGCCCTGGGCCGTCGCCCCATCTTACTCTTACGTACATAATCCTTATAATTTCCAAATAGCCACATACAAATCAAAGTAAACATCATAAACCTCACAATCGCCTACTAATTGACTCATTAACCGGCGAGCTGAGATGACAGCTCTTCGATAAATATCATACAATCCATTCAAGTTGACCGTTCTCACGACCAAGCGTTGATTTATTTATGGATTCAAGTCTTAATATACGCACTGACTCTCAATAAAGTTGAGTAATAACCAATGACTTTAAGCATTCATAACATACAGGTGAAGTACTACTTTCATATTAATATACAATCAAAGTTTAAAGCAAAGAGGTTAAGGTTAAATATTACAGTTATAAAAGAGCCCCAAACTATTCAGTTAGCAAGAGAAATAAGTCAATAACTTCCTATACACTAGTAATTGAAATACGGAAAGTAACTACTTTAAAGACTAAACTTATGATTATTTTAAACAATAATTAATTTCTCAGTACTTCTATGCTATCTGTACTTTTATGCGAAAGTAACTCGATCTGTAACGGTTTCAGAACAAGGCGTCTGAATTGATTTTGATAAATGATAATTTCATACCAGGCGTGAATAGTTGATAAGTTGATTTGCATATTTTTTTACATCATAATAGGCATTTAGATTGCTTAATTTATAGGGTGAATAAAAATTAAACCCGATTTTGTTTCTCCGAGATTCGAACCCGTATCCTTCGGTGCCTACGGAGCCACAAATACAGTCAAAATGATAGCGGAATTAAGATATGGTTATGTCAAATCTTTCAATGATAGAAGCCTACACATACATTCGTTGGACAAGCTTTTCCGTCACATAAGTGCTACGCCAAGCTACGGATGTGTATCAAACCCTATTATTACGTACATACATACATACATATACATCACGCCTCTTTCCCAGTCGGGTAGGCAGAGATCACGGAATTCCATATGCTCCGATCCTTACATACCACTTTCGCTTCTTCTACTTACATCAATGCTTTCATACACACTCGACGGTTACGAGTACTTTTGATCTGGCCCTTTTGCAGAACGTCCCCGATCTGATCGAGGTACGTCGCCTAGGTCGACCACTCCCGACTCTCCCACTCACACCAGTTTCATAAATCTTTTTCGTTTCCCTTCTTTCATCCATCCTTTCTACATGCCCAAACCACCTCAACATACCTTTCTCAATTCTCGTCACTACATCGTCTTTTACTCCACAACTCTCTTGAATTTCGCCATTTCTTAATCTATCTTTCAGAGTTACACCACACATACTTCTCAAAAAAATTAATTAATTATTAATTTTCCCTATTATTAAAGCTTGTTAATTGCTTTTTAACTGCTTTGTAAATGGACAGGACACACCGGTCAGCCAGGAAGCTACTGAAAATCAGTGTTAGGGAAAATCTCCCTGACTTGAGCTGAGTAGCTTTCCTTTTCATGACAGGCACTGCCGCATACATTGTTTGTTAATTTAAAATATAGGATTAAGTTTATATAATTTAAGTTGTTAATTGTACTAGGTATTTAAATCCTTCTTGTCCTTATGTTTGTCCATAGCTACTTTTGTATGTGCGTGTGTTTGTTGTGAATAAATATATGTCTATGTCTATATGTCTAATTAACTTTATTATTAAGTGTGACTTTTTGTTTCTGTCACCTGTCACCTACTGTCACCAACAACGCGCCCATATGGTTGTTGGGTGACAAAACGCGCTCACTTGGGCTCAGAATGGCTCTCAAGCAGGTTGCAGTTACATATCATGTACTCTCGAATGACAAAAAGTAACCCGTAAGCGCACTCGCATAGCGATACAAAGGCCGGGTGACAGTCACGTTGCTGACGGACGAAACTATTTGTCACCGTCTTGTCACGTCGGCAGTCTCATATCTCAATAGCATTCGAGTAGGTGACAAAAAGTCACGGCAACAAAAAATCATAATGAGCGGGGTGCCTGACTCCCCTTTGCTATACCGCTTCGATTTGATGGAAACATTCATATCGTCGGCTTAATTATTATCAAACTTCGTATCTCCATTTGGTTACAGGAGTTACAGGAGGAAGAAAAAACTACAAACAGGTCAAACACTCCGTGGTCATACATAGTTTTTTTTTTGTAAATACCAAAAAAAACTAAAAACAATTAGTAGATACGAGTGATTCCATCGTATTCGTAACGGTATTTTACAAAACGAACGAACGTTTGGAAATTTTGGAGTTACGAAGTTTGATAATTAGGTCCGCGATATAGCCTTATGCAGTGAAAACATCTAAGTCATTTTAATATAAGCCGAAGAAAAAACGTATCGATTAAGATCTTATATATTTACAGCAACCCGAGAAGCAGCGTTCACGTACGCCATCACATCTGCCGGCGTGACGCATGCGCTGAGCACAGCATGCGCTAGAGGCGACCTGCCAGCCTGCGGGTGCTCTTCAAATAGGTAACTTAGCTCTGAATACATTAACATAGTTGGTTTTTGTTACATATCGACAGATAAGGATGAGGCTCACTTGATAGTAGGTGATATCTAGGCCATAGAGTATACAGCGCATTTCCAAAACTTATTATATTTAAGCAATATGTATTTCGTGGTTTTTCCATCTATTTTTTTTATGTTAGACATCGACAGACGAGCTTGAAGTTAACTTGATGGTAGGCGATACCTCAGCCACAGAACATCAGACAATGATGCGCTGTCGATCTACATTTTACTTCGAGCATTCAGAAATCCATAGACTAAAACCGAAACGCGCAATATGCTAAGTGCGATTTTTACCATCTATGAACGATGGTTCGTTACCCAGTCGGAATTTAGATATTCCTCCCACCCGATCAATGCCCGAAGTTACGTGAGGAAGACACTAGACAGTCCCGGTGGGATTCGAACCCACTACCCATCGATGCGTACGACAGGTGTTTTACTGAACGCGCCAAGGGGCCCGACAACAACATGTGCCATAACTTTTTACTTTATAGTTCAAGTTTAAAAGAAACAATATTAAGAAAATACACTAACGATAATTAAAAAAAATGAACATATTAAAAATCAAATTATAATCTAAAACATGGAGGAAACGCAAAATTGGTGGAAGTTTGAAGCCAGTGCAGACGGCACAAAAGGTGGATAACTGAAACGTAGTTGACTAAACTTTTAGGCCCTGGTAGACTGCGATAGCAATCCCAGGGCCCAAGAGTTGAGGCCCAAATGGCGAGTCTGAGGTCCTGTCAGGTTTTAGGTGTTAATTCGTATTAGGACTCGTGTTTTTGTCCGTACTATCCGACTACCCGGATATGTGTGTTTAAATTAATATCTTGAAAATATCGTCTCAAGCTTTCGTATGTACTTAGATACCTAACTGCTAAGATTAAATAGTGTAACTTTTTACAAGCTTTAATATACTTGCTATGTATGAAACTAGTATCTTTCTTGAGGTGTACAATCTGGTATCTGAATACTCGAACTATTTCAAGAGTTCGGGTAGTATCAAGATAGTATCTAAAATACTCGGGTACTCGAACTGTTCGAACAGTTTGGACGGCCGGGTTTGAAGTGTCGAATGGGTCGGGTCCGAGTAGTCCGGTTTGTCCGAACCGGCGAAAAAGTGATAGCTCTAATTTGTATGAGGGTATAGAACAATGGTGCTTAAATAAGGGCACTTTGATGTTAAGAATGTGATATTAAGTAGCTTTCTTTCCAGGAGACGAGCACCAAGCCCTTCAGAGCAGTTCCAATGGGGTGGGTGTGGAGAGTCTGCATATGGAACACGCTTCGCTCGCAGATTCCTCGACTCGAGAGAGATAGAAGCTGATGCACGTAGCCTCATGAATCTGCACAACAATAGAGTTGGAAGGAAGGTGAGCGAGGTTAGATTAGTAATTCACCTTTAAATTCAAAATCATTTATTCATTTAGGTAACACAGTGTTCACTTATGAATTATAGTACATTTTACATTTACTGCCAGTTCTCAAATCAAGGGCGTAGAACGGACGCACCGCCACTCTTTTTAATTGCCAAGTTTTTGTTTTACAAATGTTTTGTAAGGAGCTGCAACCATTACACCATGTTCCACATGACATCTTTAAGTAATTAACTATAATAATTAAAAAATATAATATATAAACGAAAATATAAAAAAATATAAAATTAAAATATGTCCTCGATCAGCAGTAGGTGAAATAAGAGCACGCACTTACATTCTCGTGGGAACAACACGCAAATACATAGTCGAAATAACTAACATCATCGCATACACGAATTCAAGTTCGACCTGTCACCACAAGTAGCACCCGTTCACGAGTAAGACGCATGGCCAGCCATCGGCTTAGCAATTGAAATTAAATAAAACATCCTAACTAAAATAGAGAAGATTCAGACCTAGAATAATTAAAAATCTAAAACCCCAAGTCAAACATACTAAAAAACAAGAGGACACCGTAAGCCAATATTGTTTACTTTTCTCAAACTATTTTACAAACAAACCCTCTTGAAAGGTTGCAATGCTCGCGATACCCGTCAAGAAAGCGATCAAACACCGTTACTTAAAAAAAAAGCTTCTAAAGACACCTTCGTATCCATTCGTTTCTAAGATTGACTCTAACAACTTAAATAGACGCATTAATGTTGCCAACAGGAAATATACTTTAACGCCGACTTATAATTTATCAAATGAGTTCGAGTGCATCTTTATCTTGCAATAGGTGTAATTTCTCGAATGCGACTGAAGCGATAATTCTTTGGAATGCTAGGTCTACATTTTAAAACTTCACTTGACTCTACATAAATGATAGTACCAAGTGAAACGGTGCCTTTTAAAACGTTGCAAAATAAATCAGCATATTTTCGAATCGTGACAGTTCTGACCGTCTATTTTTTTAAATTCGAATACTAATCTACTATAGACGATTTATGAATTAAAAATTAAAAGCATTAAAACAAAAGATTGTTTTGAATTTTTAAAAATGGAATAAATAAGGAACGTGTAAATATTACGGACAGTTCTATTTTTTTTAACAAAGAGTATTTTATATCAGCTCGTATATATTTTAGCCCGGTCCGACGTTCAGGATATATTTTTTTTATCCAGCCACATATTGACATAAAATAGATGGAATCAATATCAGAATTCGGTCAAAAATAACCGCAATGTGCTAAATATGCATACCTACATGATTCCGATATAATCTCTTAAAAAAACATTTTTGATTGATAATATGTACTCGAATGTCGATTAAAATAAGAAAAAAATGTCAGTATTAATTAGGTTGGTGTATTCGGGTTTGATATGCAGATAATATATATTTTTATATAAGATAATATCAATACTACGAGTAATATTATAAAGAGGAAGGATTTGTTTGTTTGTTACGATTTAACTCAAAAACAACTCGACCGATTTTAAAAATTATTTCCCCGTAGGAAGCTACATCTTCACCGAGTAACATAGGCTATATTTATTTCCAGAAATAATTAGGGGTCCCTACTAAAACTTGAATAATGTAACGCAAGGTGTAAAAAAAGGTTGTAGGGAGTAATCTCTGGAACTACTGAACCGATTTCAAAAAACTTTCACCAACAGAAAAATACATTATCAGCGAGTAACATGTTTTTTGTATAGTACTTTTACATTGCACCCGTGCGAACCCGTGGCATCTTACTAGTGACTAATAAAATAATAAATCCTACTAAATTAAATTTAAAAAAAAACTTTTATTACAAATCCTCACCTAACTTATATAACAATTTAAACCTTATCTTATAATAGGAAACTATACTAAACCTATGATTATTTCCTTTATATAGTTATTTGTTCAAAATTAATACACCGTTATCTTCTTCTTCCTGTTCTGTTCCCTTTTTTTATTTGGGGTCAGCGCAGTATATTCTCTTTTTCCATTCTCTTCTTTCGCTCACCATATCATCAGTCACACCTCTCAAATACATATCATTCGTCACACAGTCAATCCATGTTTTATTTGGCCTACCAATATACCCATCCACTTTCATATTCAAAACTTTTTTAAGTACAATACAATTCATCTTTATAATAGTAACTAGCGACCCGCCCCGGCTTCGCACGGGTCAAGACTTTTTGAAAAAAAAAAGCAGGGGTTGTATGTATTTTTTAATGCCACATTATAAAGAAATAAAAACAAAAAATTTCGTCCAATAATTAAAAAAAAATTTTTAGGGGTGGACTACCCCTAACATTTAGGGGGATGAAAAATAGATGTTGGCCGATTCTCAGACCTACCCAATATGCACACAAAATTTCATGAATATCGGTCAAGCCGTTTCGGAGGAGTATGGCAACGAAAACTGTGACACGAGAATTTTATATAATATTAGATATTACATGTAATTTTTACTTGTTATAGGAAACCTCAACCAGGCAATTTGAATAAGTGATGTCGAGTGGATAATTTTTCATAGAAACGTTATTGTAAATACATATGTAATTTTGAAATGAAGCATTAGAGTAATTCCTTTGAATGTTCTACAACGTTTGAAATTATACATGCCAAGTCAGAGCTTTCAATCAGATCATTAACTTCGATGTGGGACTCTTTAGATTTATTCGTGATATATAATAAAAAAAATTAATAAACTTCTTTTTATGGTTTTAGTAGAAATAAAATCCAGAATGTATTAAAAGTTATTTTATTTAAATACCTACACTCGATCTCAAGCACACGCACCTTCTCCCAGCCATCCATAGTTCTGCACTTTTCTTTGTCGAGATATTATTGATTTCATAAAAATAGCTGATTTTATAAGTATGTATATATATTTATAGTTTATATAAATTAAAAACTTCAAAGAAAATATTTTTCATTACATATCAGACTGGGGATAAATAGTTACGTAACTAAAATAGGGATAGATAAGGGTTAAAACAAATGTCTCATATCAGGCAGCCTGGTAGGGTGAGTTGGTAGCGACATCTATGATCCGCTAAAAGAATCAATACAAAGACGTCTAATCCTGAATCGCGCTATCAAAGTTTCTGTGCGCGCTAAGTATATATACAACATCTCGACATCAACCACTGGGGCCTTAGGGCCGGCCAGTCAGTGGTTCGACTGGTCGAGGATCCTCCCTTTAGGTTGGAGGAAGACCACACCTCCCTTCCTCCACAAGTTCCACACTCCTTGCACTACCCCGACGCAGCGGGTGCGTAAACTACATTTCCCCTCGATTAAAAAAGAAAAGTTCAAAACAAATGAACGGTTTTATCTCAATTCAAAACATTTTGTATGGACCCCCGAACACCTATTATCGCCGTCGGACGCCACGGGGCCTTATTACGATATTGTGCAGAACGATGTACCGTGTATCGAAGGGGCAATTACCCTGAGGGCGTTACATGTACAAACTGTATGGACGATTTAATTTTATTATAGACCTCCCCTAAAGTATGTATTTTAAACAATATTCACGAATTTAATGGCACTCTATAATGGCTGGCGTCATGTACTGATTAAATTTGATCGAAACCTGTTTATTTTCTTTAATATTTGTTTTCAATAATGGTTAAGAGACAGGTTTTTTTTTGTTTAATTTATTTGGTTTGTCCCACACAAAGAGGATTTTATTCCGATTCCCTGCCTTTTTCATTCTTATCATCTTGTTAGCGAAACAAACACACGATGAAACGATCTTTTTATGTTAGATATCGACAGACGAGCATGAGGTTCACTTGATAGTAGGTAGAACATCAGTCAATGATGCGCTGTCGACCTACTTTTTTACTTCGTGCATTCGGATGATCACGTTTTCCCATAAACTACATCAGACTATCATATTACGCGTGTCTGTGGACTACGCTCTACCATAAACAATAATATTTCATATCTATAATTCAAATGGTATTCATTTCCATTCGAATGGTATTTCATTCGAATATATGAAATAATGTAAAAGTAATTATGTAACTCTAAAATTATTTACTATTTATAAATAAACTACGCATACTTATTAACATTCGATTTTCCTGCCGATTCGATAGGCTATAATAATTAATTTGAATTGATGTTACTTATGGTACAAGCTCATAATCTTATATGATATAGTGATTAAATACCAACTAGAGGATTTTGACGTTGTCCTGCTGGAACAAAAAATCGAAATAGCGTCACAACAAATTTCATCAAAATCCATTCGGCTGATTAGGAGTTCAGTGACAAACACACGTATAAGATAAGAGTATGAGTTTCACCAAATTTCATCATAGTCGGTTTAGTGGATTGATGTTGAAGACATAACTTTAGTTTTATTATTATATTAAAGTATATTACATATAATTACTGTAGATATAAATTTTAATTTTTAATTACAATACATAACTTTAATCATGTTGAAAAAGTATGTTTACAATATTATGTCTTAACGTCGCTCATATTATCACAATTTCACAGCCATGCTACCTTTTTTAAACCCTACGATTTAAACCACTTACCATAACACGATAAACGCCATTTTTATTCTTTTTTCGCGCCAACTCACGCAACCACAGGTAATCGTTTATACAGATAAAACAAAAATAAAGATTAAGAAAATAAAGGTGTAGGTGTGTAATCATAAAAGAAGTAAGAGGTGTATTTATACGTAATTAAATTAATTCATAGTTAAAGCTAGATACTTATTACTGTTATATTTTATTAATGATTATTATAGTAAACATGTTTGAGGCGGTTTTGCAAATGCTTTGTAGTTGAAAATGCAGTACGTGAATTCTTTGCGTCTAAGCTCAAAGAATCTAGCTTATTATTGGGTTAGGATTATAGAGTACGATAGGCTATACTTGGAAAATTATTTGTTTCTTTTATATAATTATGTAACAAACAAAGTTAACATTGAAACCCGACATTACTTATGAGACACCCTAATATATTATGTATATATACGTAATAACTTTTTAGTAATAGTTTTCCTCGAATGAAACATAGAGTTACAGTTACGTGTTTCAGGCCCCTATGTTGTAAGTTATACATATCTATAAACAAATATTTTACGCAATTTGTTTTTTTTTCAAGATATTTTGGGAGCTAGGTCCGTTAAGAATTTCTTTGCAATTGAGTCGATTAACCGATATTCTAAGTGATCAAATTAATTTAAAAGTTAAAGTATTATTTTCAGATGGTAAAGGACCTAGTTCGTCGTGAGTGCAAATGTCACGGTGTTTCGGGATCCTGTGCGTTGCGAACGTGTTGGCGCGCACTACCACCTTTCCGAGCGGTTGGTGCCGCTCTTAGGGAGAAATATCACCGCGCGAGGATGGTAACACAGCACCCGCCACCTGCCACGCATGCGCCTCAAACTCATTTGGTAATACGACGGTGAGTTTTTTTTAATGTTTGGAAGGACGAGCATGCTGCTTACCACTAGGTATTATACTATAAAGCGAATACCCATGAACATCCGCAAAAACATTAAATTTTTGCAGATGTGTTGCTATGCGCGAAATGGTAATTTAGTCCAGAAAATTAAAATGAATTAAAGCAGTATACACGTTTTATGTAACATTAACAATATTTTATCCTGCATTAAAATTAAACGCAAATACTCACATGATATATATCTTTCATTTTCATTCTAAGAACTTAAAAAAATTAACATTTTTACAGTAGTAAAAGGTTTGATTTTGGTATTTTCAGGCCAAGACAAAACGCAGGCATTGGCAGGCAGCCCCGAAAATCAGAACTCGTTTTTCTAGAACAATCTCCATCCTACTGTGAAGCTGATCCTTTAACAGGTTCTTTGGGAACTCATGGAAGGCATTGCAATAGAACCTCTCGAGGTAAATACTAAAGAAAGTTTTATTTTATTTGTCTTACACGACACAATTCGAGTTTCAAAATAAGCAACTTCATACTAATAATTACAAAATCCATTTGGCCATGAAAACGGTACTCAGAAATGTTACTAGTCCGTGGAAGTAAATCAAACATTTTAATATTACTCTTATATTGTTACAGGAGAGAATAGTTGTGAAACACTGTGTTGTGGACGGGGGTATAACACGATACAATCCGTTGAAGAAACAAAGTGTCGGTGCAAATTTCACTGGTGTTGTCGTGTTTCTTGCGAAAAATGTGTGACCCGTACTGAAATACACGTGTGCAAGTGACTTTCTCTGAGACATTTTAACTATGGCAACACTTGAATGTAGCGACATCTTTGGTAGAGTAGTGAAAGTTGAAACTGAAATTGGTGTGATTTTAATTGTAGTTGTCATTTATGTACGACTTTCAAGAATTTAAATGGTACCTACTTTATATATATTATGTAGTTATTGCAATGTGTTTTTATTGTCGATTTTAGTAAATGGTACTCATTTACTAAAATTTAAGCGAATGGGAGTTATGATTACATAATAATATTATATTATAGTTATTTTTGGTCGTAGTTACACAAAGATAAAAATTTACAATATTAGTTGATAGCTCATTACTCAATATCTTTGTAAATGTTATAAACTTTATACTATAATCTGCTAAGTTTCATGTAAATATGCCACCAGTATTTTATTATTAACATTTAGTTAAGTAATAATACGCGTTCAATGTATGTAAAGACTCAGCGGCTTTAATAAGTAATTTTAAGATAATTAATTAAATAATATTGGCTATTATCATTTTAAATAATAGGACTATTTATTTTTTATACCATTTTATTTCTAAAATGAAGGTACATGCAAGTGTTATGACACTGTTTACTTCTCTTCTCATTGATATATTGTTGATCGAATTCTCTTCTCCATTTAATAACTATAGACTATAAGCCGTACCTCTCTTCTTCATAATATTATATATACTATATACCTTTGCATGGAGTCTGTAGTATTTTTTTTAATTTGATGTAAACATTGTATCATTTACAGTCCTTTTCATAAAAGAAGTCCTTTTTAGGTGTCGCTAGTGTCTATGGAGTTAAAAATTCTTTCATAAAAAATATTGTAGTTCCAACATTATCCGTGGGACTTCTTTCTTGAAACGTACTCTACAATTTGAATCTTTGAGAGTTAATTTTTATCTGTGACAATTTTGGCGCGCTGTAGTGTTATGAATTACGATTATTTATATGAAAAATATATATTTATATGTATAGAAACAAGGTCAGATTAACTAAAAACATTTATATTTATTCATAAACAGATAAAAATATGCAAAAAACGTTATGTAAAAGTAAAAAGTTTCTTACATTTTCTCCACTTACCCAACGAATATTGAATTCAAACTGTATTTATTAAAATATTAAATTAATGCATTGGATGTAGGAGCAACCTTAAAATATTTAAAAAATATATATTTTATCTGTTTTAAATATTAGTTTTTTTTTGTGTACTATTACTAGAATTACCCTATCATAATTTATCTAACCGCCAAATGGCAAATAGTTAGTGGTCCGTGGTAAGACAAAAAATAGTCAAATGGTCAATGGCCAACATTAAAAGATTAATAAATACTACTGTATATTACATATTATAATGCTGATAGCCTTTATTCATTTTAAGTACTTAATATTAACGCATTCCGTATACATTAAGGCCTAACTTATTTATACCACCTAAAAATAAAATAAAGTTTAACTAAAAATCTTAGAAGTTTTATTTTACCGTATTAATTAGAAATTAGAATATATCAAATTAAACACATTTCAAAATTGTGAAATAATTGATAATTTAGAGGTTTTTTTTTTACAATTCCAGAGCACTTGATGAAAATAACAAAATAATATGTCGGTCGATAATATTTTACCCATAGATTTCAATTTTCACAGGCACTTTTTCTTTATTGATTATTATTATAAAGATAAAAATTAGAAGTCTACAAAGTAAACACACGAGGATTAAGGAGATTGGAACCGAAATCATTAAAAGTTTTAATAAGGATCACAAACAGCTTTGCCTGCGACTTCGTCCGCGTCAATCTCGGTTATTATGTTCGAGATTAACATTAAGAAGTTTTTAAAAGAATATATTTTAAAGTACTTCTGCGTAAATTATATTTTTGTTTTATTTTCTTGTGGCAGAAGAACGTACTGATTTTCTCCGCAATCCAATCTTGACAATGCTACATATAGTTGGCCGTGTGAAAATTAGATCATTTAAAGAAGAATAATTCTTTTATACATATTTTTTGAATGACTTGAACTGTTTACGCATCGCACGCCACGGAAGCCCTCAAATTTGGATAATTTTCCCCGTTTTTGCAACATTTTTCACTGATGCTTCGCTCCTATTGGTCGCAGCGTGATGTTATAGGTATAGCCTTCCTCGATAATTGAACAAAATTCAACAATTTTTTTTCAATTCGAACCAGTATTTCCTGAGATTAGCGCGTTCAAACAAACAAACTCTTCAGCTTTATAATATTATTTGTATAGATAATAGATATTATTATCGTAGGGAGTTACGTAGCTGTAACCCAGCTAACCCGGACACATTAACATTCCATAGTTTCCCATTACATCTAGAGATAAGCCTACCACTGTAACAATAGTTATAAGACTCTTTGCTCTGTATATTTAACTTGAATTAAATCAGTCATGTATTAACACTTGGGTGGAGCAGTAGCTCCGAAGTTTCATTTTAAAAACTCTTCTGACATCGCTCCCAATAAAACTGGCGCAGTCGTACGGGATCGGAAAATGGGTTCGCTGAAACATTTACGGGATGCACAAGTCTCAAAATCGACGGGTGCGAACGCGAGTGTAGTGGACTTTAGTACGATTCCCTAAGGAACCGCGGGACAGAAGGTCCAAGTGTTATAGTGCAGGCTCACTTTCGCTCGTAAGGTAGTGTAAACATCCATTACCCCGAGCTCTTCCTCCTAAACGAATCGCATACTAATGTGACGAATTCCTAAACATCGTTATTTGAAGTATTTGTACTGCGAGGTCGTTATAGGTTACTAATATTATATACATTTTTAAATGTTTTAAATGTCTTTTTAATGGAGTTTTATGTATCAATCGCTAAAATCGCAAATTCCAAGAAGCGAGATGAAGAAGAAGAAATTATCTTCAAAAATATATATTGATAGCTTCTGTAACCAGAAGGCTGTATCGTCCAGATGCTTCAACAGAAAATCTGCACATACGCTATTATTTGACTATAGAATCAAGAATTACAAAATATAGATATATATTTATATATGTATTATCAAAAACAAAGAAAAATTACATGAAGTTCAATTGAAGAAAGTAAATTATGTTTATATCTACGGGAGCATTCACTCATTGGATCAAGCAGGGGAAAACCGGCATCGCCAGAAGACATCCCGCTGCTGCTACAGGATTCACTCCAGTCGCAGCAACCCTCTTCGGCGTGCCTCTCTCTTAAGGGGGGAGGAGTTACGTAGCTGTAACCCAGCTAACCCGGACACATTAACATTCCATAGTTTCCCATTACATCTAGAGATAAGCCTACCACTGTAACAATAGTTATAAGACTCTTTGCTCTGTATATTTAACTTGAATTAAATCAGTCATGTATTAACACTTGGGTGGAGCAGTAGCTCCGAAGTTTCATTTTAAAAACTCTTCTGACATCGCTCCCAATAAAACTAGGGTAACAACTTTTTTTTAAATGTCAAGTACCCGGATCGTGTTTACTTTGTCTATACCCAACAGTTTGATCTATCCGTCTTGCAATTCCATAAATCACGGTGAACTTATGTGGAGAACGATAAATTAAAGTAGAGAGAAGCCATAAAACATTGGATAAAATAAATTCAGGTGACAGTGTAATCTGATCTATAATTCACCGAAATGGGTACTATATGCAAATTCTTGTTGGTAATTACAAAACGCAGAGGAGGTATGACTATTGGAACTATCAGAAAGTGACAAAATTGCTCATTTTCGGATTCATAAACACAACTAACTTTGAATGGATGAACATGGCGGCCAGGTTTTGTGTCTATGAGTCTAAGAATTTCTGAATGATCGAAGCAATAAATAAGTCGACAACCATCATTGATTGATGTCCTATGATGAGGTATCACCTACTCGTATAATCAAGTGAACCTCACGCTCATTTCTCAATATTTAACATAAAAAATCTAGCACATAATTTTCTTGTATTCTATAAATTAGCGAGGCGTATTTATATAGATAATTATGGATCAATGCATTGAATTTTATAAAATTTTTAGTTTGTATAGGCATCGTAACTGATAATTAAAATAATATACTGTAAATGTTTGTCTTAATATATAGTGCAAAAACCTGTTTTTTTTAAGTGTTTTAGTTAAATGGTTTACTTAAATTTATTTATTTTATTGCTATTACTATGCTATGCTTTAATTATTTATTTAGAACTCTTTATTGCTCTTGAAAATAAAAATATAGCAATAATAAAATTTTTAGAAATAAATGTAAACAGTACAATAGGTGGCCTTATCGCTCTCAGCGATCTTTTCCAGCAACCCTAAACAATTAAAAGAAATGAGGAGAGTATTCGTACAATTATTAATTAATTTATAGTATCAAAAAATTCTGAATTCACTAATCCTGCCACACCGAGCTTACTGTATCTAATATAAATATTTGCCCTTTAGTTACACGCTATCAATAATATTTATAAACATAGGAAACTAACCACGGAACAAGAAACCTTACTTCTTCTGTTCTGTGAAAGTAACGGACCCGACAGACGATGTCCTGCAAATGTCCTGCCAGAATATTGGCTTCAAAAATAAAATAAAAGTTATGAACGTATGTGACGTGATCTGTCGTCAGAAATGCGGAAGATTATGAAAGTTTGATTTGTATATTGTATAGGTATATATTAGATTTAAGACATGAAAGACCGTGTACGTACAATGTACATGCGCACTATAAAGGCTCCCGGACAAATATAATATTATTATACTCTGTGGCGTGAATCGTTTGACATACAGACGTCTGTGGTCTGACATTAGAAACTCGATTTGTTGTGTTGTGGTTTTCTGGTTATATACTCTTTGGTTTTCTGCAAAGAGTACTTTATAATATATTGGGTACTTAGATTATTTATATGTAGATAAAAAAATAAACATATAAATAATCAAAGATTGGGTATTTCTGGTTTACTAATACTTAAAATAGGTTTGTTCCGGAGTGTCGAGTTTCGATTTTAGATTTAGAAGAGAAATAAGAAGCAATATATTTATGGACCAAATTTTAATAAGCATTAAATATGTCTGAGAATATCGAATATTATCAAAACCAGATTGTATTGGCCAGAACGGAAATAAGGAATCTAAGGTAAATCATATTTCTTAGTCGTAAATTACATTTAACATTGTTATTATAAATTATATATTATTATGATGCTTATGGGATAAATCCAAACAATACTCCAGAAATGCTTTCGGAGTTTTAAGCTTCACAGATGGCATTAGGTCTGAAGAAATGTAAATATACCTAGTCCATGGTTTTATTAAGAATTTTGATTTACAGGCAGAAGCTTTCAGCCCTGAAACATGAACACACAAAGGAAATAAAAGTAATTAAGTCTCTGCTGAATGGGCTTCGTTGTGCAAATTGTACTGAAGCAGGTAAAATCTTTATTCTAAATTTAAAATG
This sequence comes from Anthocharis cardamines, assembly GCA_905404175.1. NCBI lineage: Eukaryota > Metazoa > Arthropoda > Insecta > Lepidoptera > Pieridae > Anthocharis > Anthocharis cardamines. Next base: position 2,123,434 of record FR989974.1, read on the forward strand.
GAGGAAACACTTCTAAATATCTAAGTATCAATAAAAATTTAAACATAATTTACCGTATATCCATGAAAAGGATCCAATCCATAACTGCTCAAAATGACTTAAGTATACAAAAAACGGCCTAATGTCAACTACTTTCATATCACGAAAACAGCCTTAGCAAAATATAAAAAAAATATATATAAGTTAGTGTTTTTTCTGCTTTAGGTAACATCCCACTTGCTTGACAGGGTATTGTTCGATGGGATATTTCATTTATACTTCAATATCTAAAAACTAACTGTGTAGGTTGAATCCTTTTCATGGATATATGTCCAATTTTAAATATGTGAAAATTTCTTGTTTCTTTGGACTTCTAGGCAAATTATGATGTATTATAGAAAAGATTTAGTTTTACCAATAAAAAAAAAACCTTTTAGTTATTTCCAAAAATATTCCAGCTACAAACTACGTGCCTAAGCAACAATACCAAAATGAAAGTCCAACATCAACAGAAGAAGTAATATACACTCCCATCGGATTTATTGAGACCACTTTTGAGAACAAGCGTGCTGTGCCCCGACAACCATCTGTGTTATATAGTGCCAGAGGAGTCGTTGTCATAAATACAGACATATTTAACAACCCGGACCATGCTTTAAGTGGATTGGAAGAGTTTTCTCATATGTGGTAAGTTGTGCAATATTAAATTCACATTTACATTAATGTGAGATGTATATATTTATGTGTTATCTTTGTTTTTCTACACGTAAACATAAACATTGAGTTGATCAAAGTTACTTCTGCTTTACACTAAACCTTATTCTTTGGAGTGAATCTTAGAAATAATTCTGTTTTTAAAATATTAATTTTACAATTAATCATAGTTCCTTACTGCTGTCTCTCAAAACAATATTATTGCAAGAGTCCTTGACATATCTTGCTATCATGTTTTCTTGTGAAGTAAGACTGAAATATTTAAATAAAATACTGTATACCGGATTAAAACGCGATTTATTGTTTAAATTATTTATCCCGACGTTTCGGATGCTTTTCAGCAACCGTGGTCGCGGGAGACTGAAAGATGACAGTTGTCTTATATTTGAAATGTATGAGTTTTTGTTTTACAATTATTACATATTAACGCCATCTATTAATATGTAATAATTATAAAACAAAAATTTGGCGATTAAAAAGAGTGGCGGCGAGTTTCTTGCCAGTTCTTCTCGTCCGCTCTACGCCCTTGATTTGTGAACTGGTAGTAAATGTAAAATTAGAAGCATTTAATATTAGTAATATTAGTAATTTAATATGTATTATTTTTATTGACGTTCATAGATGTACATTGTGTTACCTAAATTAATAGATTATTTTTTAATTTAATTGAATTAAATATGGCAACTTTGTGACATTTCAAATATAAGACAACTGTCATCTTTCAGTCTCCCGCGACCACGGTTGCTGAAAAGCATCCGAAACGTCGGGATAAATAATTTAAACAATAAATCGCGTTTTAATCCGGTATACAGTATTTTATTTAAATGTGTGATACTCGCGTTAATAAAAGACAATATTAAGACTGAAATAATACTGCTCTTGGAGATTGTGTCATCATATCTGACTCTATCTATCTATGAATAGGTTGATATTATGTACTTTCTCTCTGTTATTATCTAAAACGCAGTCTAATTGCACTTAACACTTACTATGAATATTTCTTCTGGCTCTCTTCGAAATAATAAAAAAAATCCTCATTTCCAGGATAATTTTCCATTTCCATTCAACAGCAAGTACAAATGTACCAGCTAAAGTCTCCCCACCACGTCTCGCTGGAGAGAAACGAGGTGTTTTTTCTACAAGATCACCGCACAGACCATGCCCAATTGGACTATCATTAGTGAAGATACATAGTATTGAAGGTATATTTTATGATATTTAAAAGATAAAAAGTAAATTAATTATGTGGCGGTAAATAGGGATGTTATGATGTGATACTTTCATTTTGGTTCCGAAATGTTGGAAATTCCAATTGTGCAAAATCAATCCTCTGAATCCGATTTCGGTTCCGATAAATTTAAAGTAGATAGATAGATAGATAAATTCTTTATTGTACACCAGAATACATAAAGTATTTTATTTAAGTATTATTAATATTTATTTTATTTATTTTAAAGATTAATTATACATTTCAGGAAACAAAATCTTTTTTCATGGTGTTGACATGATAAATGGTACCCCTGTGCTAGATATAAAGCCATACATACCTCAATATGACTATCCATTGCAAACATATGAATCAATATCATTGGACCGACCGCGGACAGAGGGTGTTAGCGATGCTTTGAATCTAAGTAATTTGCAGTTGGATGATGTGTCTGACATTGGAAGGTAAGAATTATTTAATATTTCATTTCTTTTTAAAATATATATAAACAATATACATATATGTAAAATATTATTATTTTACATGTAAATTGCAAGTTTAAGTGTAAATTATATTATAAGATACCCTTATAATATAATTTTCTAAGCATTAATTTCTATGTTTATATTTGTTCCTTTTCTAAAATTATTGATTCGATCAGTTCATAGAAGCTGAAAAATAAGTTAACTGTTAAAAAAATTGTTTTAATAAAAAATGTTGAGAAGAAGTTGAATTTATTTTTCAAGAAGAAGTTAGGAAGGGAACATAAGACTTTTATCCTTATATTCTTGTATTCTCAATACTAACAGTTCCTTTAGTTTGCTAAATAGCTAAAGTTGAGAAACTATGTGATGAATACATATATATAATTACACCTATACACACACACACTAAGACATTATTTTTTGATTGGCAGACATTTGGGTGCAAGAATTACTTCAAGCTTTAGTCACATCTTACTTTAAATTAAATAGTGATGATAGCGATTCTAAAAATCCCTTCCCAATAATAATTGTCCAATATAAATTACAGTTAAGGGAAGTTTTGTTGTGTCTAAGGACAGTTGTTTTGGATTCAACCCATACCTTCGTTGAAGAATGCCATGACACATAAAATACAGTATTTATAAAATATATTTATTTATGACTGATTTACAACTATAATACATCTTTTTTCACTAAAGTTAACATTTACTAAATATACAATATTTAATATTAGTTTCATATAAAACAAACATATTATATGATATACTTTTAAATTCTAAAATCTAGATAATTAACTTAGTTTCGATAATAATTGAGATTTATGTCTTAAACAATACAAATAAAGGAAATACTGTATCTTAACAATTAATTTTTAGAATAAAACCCTACATAATATGATATATTTTATATCCAATAAAAATAAGTTAAATTTGCTGATCCCCACTTGGGACTTTTTCAAAAATATAAGATATTTCCAGGACATAATATAATTTGTATATAATTAATTATATTGCTACACATCCTTAGCATATATCTCAAAAATTTGGTTAAACTAGAGGACCCGATAGACATTGGCCTGCTGGAATGTTGGCTTCCAAAAATAAAATATTCCTGGAACTCTATCCATCATATCCAAATGAGTCTAAACCATCCAGGGGCACTTTCGAACACACAAAATTTCATCAAAATTGGTCTAACGGCTTAGAAGGAGTTCACTGACATATAACATAAACACAAAAGTATTATGTATATATAATACTGGAGAATACTTTAATAATCTAACTTTGATCGAACGCGAGCGAGATTGCTTATCGGTCTGTGACGTAGATCGTAGTCACGTGACCGTTTGGAGCGTTTTAGAGGGAATTTTTGAAAAGTATTTTTATTTACGTATTTTTTTATTAAAATATGTAATATTTTTTTGTAAGATTTTTTTTTCGTATTTATAAAGGATGTATCTATAAAATAAAAGCAATTACAAAAAAAAAGTCAACATCCCTATTGTAGTGTATAAGGCAACATATTATCAAAGTATCATATTTTTAAGCCTATATAATAACTTAAAATTTATTTTTAGGTTAAGCCCGCGTCTAGTAAATCCTATAGGTATCGACACTAGTCCCTTAGACTCACCATTCGATGAAGATATACCTTCACCATTGAACCAAGACCTATCTGCTGCTGTTTCCCCGTTAAGCATGGATTTATTAGACAGCAGTCGATCTCCAGTACAAAGGGGAGACCCAGACGGGCAAGAAAGATTTACACCACCTCAAAGGAACTTATTAAACCTCAGCGATGGTATCCGAGTACCAAATTGGATAACTAATCCTCCGTCACAGACTTATAATGTCAGATTCACAGATGATGCGCTCGAACGACTGAACAATCTGATTGGTGACAGAGCGGAGAGTTTTAAAACCAATATTGAGAATTTACTATCTGAAGATCCGAGATCTTTGTATGTAAGGACAAGGTACCCAGATCATGAATACAGCTGTGTGCTAGAAGATTTATCTATAAGTTGTGTGTTTGATGCGAATTCGTCTATTTGTACTATAGTAGCGGTAAGGAATGCTGATGATTTACAGAATTGATTTTCATGATAGTATGTTTGGAGTGCTTGATTAATTTATTATGATAAATAAATACTTGTATGTTTGTCTCGAATATTTTTTTTTTTTCTAGTTGACTGTAACATGGTTTTTATTCCTGAAATTCCTCTCTAATACTAAATATTCCATTTTAGAGTAATATTTATGAATAAAATTAATGTATCCATTCTCGTGAATATCAAAAGGAAAATAAGGATTAAATTATGATTTATAGAATAGCATATGTTTTCCAGAACCGAAATCGCCAATAGTTTTGGTTGCTGTAAATTCGATATACCTAAATCTCCCGTTTAATGGTATGGTTTTAGGTTTGCTATCAGAATTAAGCTTAATGAGGGTAGACGGTGAAGACCATTCATTACCGTTTACTGAATATCTGTATTGAAGTTCCAGGAAAGTTCCATTGCCAGCGTCACTTCGCGGATAATAATCGGCTCTGTCTACATTATACACTTCGCCTAAATCAAATCTTAGTTTTAATGGTTCGGACTTTGCTTTTCCCTTATCAGTCCAATGTGTGTGCCATATTTTTCCAGAATTAGTATTAGTTATATTACAAACTTCTTGATTCGGTTGGCACGGTAAGTTACAAGTTACTTTGACTCCTGTTATCATGTGTTTAAAAGGATCTGCTGTTGTTCTACCGTGTATCAATTCACTCCAATCTGATACTTTATCATTTTTGACAGTACGAATTCTAAATGTATGTTCACTTTCGTATGCAAAGTTATCGAAAGTAAACTTAGTACCTGGAATGTTTGTAAATATCACACCATCTCTTTCAATTTCGTAGTATTCAATGTTATTGACGGATTCCCATTGCATTGTTACACTTGTTGCAGTTGTATTTTCTTCGTCTACTTGGAATTTCTGTGGTACTTCAAGATTTTCGTCAAATTCTGCTGCTCTCCCGAATATTTGAGCTTTATTTGAAAAGTCTCCAATTTTGATATTGATTTCGTTTGATGTTACATCCAATTTATTTATTTTAACCAATAAAAAACATTGGCCTCCTTTGTTCAGTTCTTTCATATAGGGATTTAAAACAAAATCTTCAGTATAATAAAAACAATTAGTGCTTTTATTGAAATCTTCGTCTGTGTGTACTTTTTTAATGTCAATATTTTCGCCATTCACAGCAGTTTTAATATTGTTTACATTTTTAAAGCACATTATTTGCAATAATGTTGTTCTCTCTTTAATCATACCTTGATAAGAACCAATCGTTTGGTTTATTGTTATTAATAAAGGACCAGTTGAGTAAGAGTCAGGGCCAACAACTGTAATTTTTGTCGTAGCGTTCTGTTCTTCTAAGTACTTTGAAGATATTCCGTCATCTTCATAAACAACAAAGCTGGATTCACCGTTTGGATAAATAGTGAATATTCTACAGTCTCTCTTGATTTCATATGGGTTATTATTAGGATTCGTCATTGGTATAATTGATCCTTCTTTGATAAAAACTGGTATTTTCCACAGTGGTGTTTTAAAGTTATTGTAAATTTTGCCACCTTGGAATTTTTCACCACTGAAAAAATCTATCCATATTTGTTCTTCATCCGGAAGATATATACCATCGCGAACCGAATGACCTTTATACGAATTGTCATTATAAACGGGAGCAACTAATATGTTTGGACCCCACATAAACTGATACTGTGAATCATTTGTGTATGAACAGTTTCGATCAGGAAACTCAAGAAACATGGCACGCACCATCGGTAGTCCATGTACTGCCTCATATCCTAACGTATAGTTATATGGCATCAACATTGATTTCAATTTGAGATACGCTCTATTGATAGTTCTTGCTTCTTCGTCAAAGCTGAAAGGTGTTTTTGGGATATGTCCCCAGCCATCCATATTTAATTGAAGCGGTGTAAAGGTCTTCCATTGATAGTCCCGGATATTGACCTCCCTTAAGTCTCCTCCGTAAATTCCATCCATATCAGAGCCTACTATTGGCATACCAGATAAGCCTGAACCAATATAAGTGGGTATATGAAAGCGAATATATTCCCACTGTCCTCCAGTTTGATCCCCACTCCAAATTCCTGCATGTCTTTGTGTGCCAGCCCAGCCATCCACCATGATAATCATTGGACGGCGTTTTGTATTTTTGACGAAAATATTATGTGCATTCTCAACAGCGCTTAAAGCAAAAGAATAACCACTTCCAATCCACGCAACATCGCATTTAAGAGCTACCACGTCAGCTATACTGACTTCCCTTGCCAAATCCCTGTCTCCTTTCTTTGGATTTAGAGGATTAACAGGTTCTAAGTTTGATTCTGTCCAAAGTGCAACTTCAATGCCATTTTCTACCGCATATTCAGAAAATTGTTTTAAATTTTCAATATCGCCTTCTAAAGAGTCAGTTTGTCCATAGCCTGAACCATAACCATCATTCGGTATAAACCAACCTAAAGGCATATCGTGTCTTTTATACCTATCAATCATTGCTCGCGCTGAAAACTGATAATTGTCTTTCTCGCCATTGAGAGATTCCAAAATTCCAGTCTTACCATCCATTTCCTTTGGTTTATAGCACTTATAATACTTTCCATCTTCGAACATAATTGCACCGCGAGTATCAGGTTTAACTTCTACCCAATAATCACGGTTAAATGCATTTAAATGTGCTTCGTAATAGGCATATTCAGGCATTAACAAGGGCTTCCCCGTCAATTCATAATAGTCTCTTAAAATATCACTAGGCTTGGAATTGATAAAGTAAAAGGCATCGTATTCAATTCCCGTATGAATTGTTTGAATAGTTTCATTAGAATGAGCACCAAAATCATAAATACCCGGTTGCCAAGTGTTTCTTAGAATGCCGTAACCGTGTGTAGACCAATAGAATGGACAAGGTGACGAAACTCCTCCATCAACCCAGTTATTTGTATTAACAATATCTATAACTTCTTCTTTATGCGTGAATCGACCATTTTGCATGCCTCCACCAAAGAAGTATTCATTAGGCCTTTGAAATATCGTTTGAGTACATTTCTGGCCTGCATATGATAACGAATTAGATTCAATCAATACATCTTTGTTGTGTCTAACATCGTGTATTTTCATTGTTCCTGTTATCTTATCGAAAAGTATATTAATGTGTTTGGTTTGAACAATGTAGTGTGTTTTTGCATCACGGCACGTCGACCCATTAAACGCCGCATAGCCGTAATCATCTTGGTCCTTTTTAATTATTTTTGCTTTATCTTCCGGATTTTGAGGCTTTGGATAGTCTAAAAACTCACCAGAAGGCGACATGTAATATCTAAAAACATGATCGTTTAGTATATACAACCTAGCATATTCTCCGGTTGAAAATTTTATGGAAAAATAACTTTCTTGCTTTTCTATAGTATCAATGCCTCTTATTGTATGTGTGAAGTCTTCTAAATAGGCGCTTGCCATGTTATTTTAATGTAAAGTTAATTCTTGACCTATCTGAAAATAAAGGTTTAGATATGTTAGTAATTTAAACAAACAACGTGTACTTAAAATAAAAATAAAAATCAGAGACATGTGATCCATTTTTTTCCAAATTCCTTCAAATCCTAGATAAACGTCTATCGAGAAAAAAACATAAAAATTTACAATACGCAAAAAGTAATTTGTATGTTCAACATATCATTATCAATTTTCCTCGATGTTAAAACCAAACATTTGACCTATTTATAAAAAGGTCCACATTAGTTCTAAATGTTAATGAGTATTATTAGTGACACATTTTTCGTTTTATAAGTTTTTTTAACTTATAACACGAAAAATAAACCAAGGACGAAAGGGTAATATAAAAACGTGAAACAAGAAATAAAAAACTATCTTCAAAGCGATAACTGCTAAAAAGGAATAAATTATTTTAGTGCGTAGGTATCTACTATAATTTTATAAGTATATCTAAAGACCGCCTCCATAGCTCAGTGGTAAGCGCGATGTGTTTAACATCGGAGGTCCTACGTTCGAATCCAGGGGAAACAAGTTTTAAAAAAAAATGTTTCGGTCAGGCCGGGCACAGGAGACTGATCACCTACTTGCATGTAAAGAAAAATGATCAGTGAAACAGATACAGAAATAGGTCTGCCCCATACCCCACTAGGGAAATTCATTTTTCTAAAGTTTAAAAATACATTTTCTTATGAAGCACTAGTCTAGTATCGTTTCCAAAAACTTCGTACCGTAGGACTGAATGAATTGGAACATTATATTTACCAATTTAGTGAATCAATTTGAATAAATCTTCGCCATCTGTAACAATTAGCTACCCTATATCTGAATACTAGCAACGCGCCCCGGCTTCACACGGGTGCAATGTAGATGTACTATACACAAAACATAGCCTATGTTACTCGCTGATAATGTAGCTTTTTATTGGTGAAAGAATTTTCAAAATCGGTCCAGTCGTTTTTGAGTTTATTCATAACATACAAAAATACAAATCTTTCCTCTTTATAATATTATTTATCTGAATATTTACCTTATATTAGTTTTTTTTTTTTTGTAAATAAAGTTAGAAAATTATGGTTTAAAATATAAATCTTCAATTACTACACTTTGTAAATTATACCCCGAAATATTTAATGAAAAATTTGCTAAAACCTCTCAAATTAATTCAATAACGTTACCTAACATATTGAATAGTATTGAATAAAAATCATAATAAATGACTTACTTCTTTAAATCTCTTGATAAGTGATAACTTATACTATTGTAGCCAACGTCAACACGTCACAAAGTTACAATATCGACTGAATGCGGTAACACTTAACATACAGCTATAAGTGATATCAGCGGAACGTGTTTAGTTTTTATACCGTTATAGTACTAGATAGTAAATAACAACTGTGTACTTGCTTAAATATTTATGTGTTAAAGATAACTTCAGTGCGAGTTATGATTTACTGTAGTCACTAGTCTGTGGTGTCAATACCGCGTGTCGGCTATAAACAAGGACTTTATATACATATGTATATACATATAAAGTCCTTGGCTATAAAAGGCTTCGTCCGAGACTCGTATGTCAAAAAGTAAGTCAGTTTTGAACAAGGACTTTATGATAAAGTCCTTGGTTTTGAATCTAGTTTTTCCATAGATATTGGAAACTGTCAATTCTCAAGAACAGTTTTTGGAGAAGCTGCAGTGTAGATATGGGTGATTCCGTTTTCAAAAAACGATATCTTATATACCAGTAAAATAATATATAATTAGGGAAAGAGGTAGCGAATATTAATTGGATGTTCCAGATGGCTTGCGAAGTTTGCGTTTTGTTCTTGGGTGCTAGTAATTTCACTTTTTTATATTATGGTATGTTCCCATTTTATTTGGATACCATGGTATGAAAAAAGTGAAATCTTCAAAAGTTAGTTTTTTTTTATGAAGAATAAGTAAGCATTTGACCGCAATCCTGCCTGATGGTAAGCACCGACGCGATCTAAATGGGAGCGTGCTTGCTTAGAAGAAGCCTATAGTTAGGCCGGTGTTTTAGTTTTAAGTGAGAATTAACAGCAATGATAACTGAGATTAAATAAATTCAAATTCAAAATCGTTTATTCATTTCATAAAAAAAATACATATAAAATACTTCTAATTTTACATTTACTGCCAGTTCTCAAATCAAGGGCTTAGAACGGACGAGAAGAACTGATAACAAACTCTCCGCCACTCTTTTTAATTGCCAAGTTTTTTGTTTTACATTTTTTTTGCAAGGAGCTGCAGCCATTACACCATGTTCCACATGATAACTCTAAGTAATTAACTATAATAAAAAAAATGATAAAATACATATTTTTTATTTTAATTTAATAATAGATACTTTTTTCCCCACTAAATGTTTATTTACTGTATGTCATCAGCTGTGTCCTCCTTCCGTCCTTCATGGTCATTATTTTTATTCAAACTCATTAGTGTGGCCTAAATTTAATAATTGTGTAGTAAATGACGACTTGTTAGTCCACAAAATATGTGGAACGAACAATCTGTATTTGTCATAGAACACAGTTCAATGACCTCAACGGAGATATCATAATTTTCCCTTTGATAGGCTTAATAATTCAAAATATCAGTGCTTAGCCAAACTGTTAAAAGGTTAAATATCACAGCTTTCTATATAAATGCTAAGACGTAAATCTCTATTTGTACATGAGTAGGATTTACCCTAGACTGAAACAGAAACGCGCAATATGCACTTCATGGTTTTTCCATCTACGAACGTGGTTCATTACCCGGTCAGAATTTCGATATTCCTCCCAACCGATCAATGCCAGAAGTTACCAGACGTGGGAAAAACATGCTTACATAAAATTATAAACATGTCCGGGTGGGATTCGAACCCATGACCTATCGATGCGCACAGCAGGTGTTCTATCAAAGACGCCAAAGAGCCCGTCTAGTTAAGTTATAACTTAATACAATATAATTTATTATTTAACATAAATATATTATAATATTATGTTAAAGAAACCCTGGTACTTTGTACAAGTGATTGTCAAAGCGAAGAATTCGGCGAAAAGACTTGTATCCAGCTCATGTAAAAAATGAATACGTTGGTTCATGCCCATGGTTGTCCATGTTTAAACAAAGTACTCTGTGGTCGAAACTCGAAGTGTCAAATTGTCAATTGAATTTTGTTTGTCATTCTGAAAACTAAAATTTTGATTACTCACGAAGTGTAAAGTAAAACTAGCGAATTGTTTTAAACCTTGTTTAGTTTTCTAATTCTAACATAAAACAAAAGTAAGTTCTATAAATTCAGTTGTAACGATATTCGCCATCGCGTTGTTACTTCGCTGTCTAACCTGAAATTTACCGGTTTTTCAGATGTTTCTAACGCGTTCAGAATACGACCGTGGTGTGAATACCTTCAGCCCTGAAGGTAGGCTGTTCCAGGTAGAATATGCCATAGAAGCGATTAAGCTAGGGTCTACTGCCATCGGTATTTGTACTTCGGAAGGCGTAGTGTTGGCAGTTGAAAAGAGAATCACGTCTCCGCTTATGGAACCAACAACGATTGAAAAAATCGTTGAGGTGGACCGGCATATTGCATGTGCTGTCTCTGGTCTTATGGCTGATTCTAGGTAGGCTCATCAATTCATATTATTTAAAAAATTATGTTACAACAATATGTTCTTTTGGTTGACCACATAAAACATCAACTTGAGCTTATAATTGGTGAGGAATCATAAATAATATTTACTTTTTTTCGTTTAGAAATTTATATTAGTTTTGTTGTTTTTTTTTTCATAAGCAACAAATTAAACAGTATTGAAATTAAGGATTTGTGAACTTAATTTATATAAACACATTTTTGAAATTGTTCAGGTTTTATTAAATATGGTTTCTTTTCTATATTGTCAGTATCTCATTATTGTATCAGCTTGTAAATTTCATCTATCTTTCAAAGCAAGATCATAATATAGTCTCATACTGAAAACAGTAAAAAAAGTATCTCATTTCTGCACACAAACTCTTACTTCTACATCTAACCAAATTTTCAATGATTTACATTACTTTTGCAGAACACTCATAGAAAGAGCTCGTGTAGAATGCCAAAACCACTGGTTTGTATACAATGAAAGGATGAGTGTTGAGTCATGTGCTCAAGCCGTCTCCAACCTGGCTATACAATTTGGGGACAGCGATGATGACAGTGGTACAGCTATGTCTCGCCCGTTTGGAGTAGCTGTTATGTTTGCAGGTAAGCTCACAAAGCTGGGAAAATTAATAATTTAGGTGCCAAAAACTCCCAACTCCCAAAAATATGATTAAGCTTTGCTCTGAGTGTCTATTATAAGCCTCTCATATTTTGTATGTTATTGTATGATAATTCTGTATCTATCTATCTAATATTAATCAATGAAAATTATAAATTCCATTTAATATGAGTTTTAATGTTCCTCGGTAGCCAAAGCTGCTGTTTGTTGCTGTCTCTGTTCTAGTTATAAATGCTTTTTAAAGGTGCATACGTCATCTTATTGATATTTTCATTAGAAAATAATATGAAAATATCTATAATACCTGCTCAATCTTTTGAATACATAAAAATCTGATTTTATTGATTTTCATTTAATACAAATATGGCAATATTTTTAAGGCATTGATGAGAAAGGGCCTCAACTATTCCACATGGACCCGAGTGGTACATTTGTGCAGTATGATGCCAAGGCTATTGGCTCGGGGAGTGAAGGCGCTCAGCAAAGCTTAAAGGTAAATTAAATGAGGATGCTGATAAAGGATACCATGTCAACCCACATAGTTGCCATTTTGAGTTAATTGAGTTTGAAATTTCAATTATATATTTCTTTTGTAATTATTGTTATAACAATTAGTGTATGTCATTTTTCTTGGTGGCAATCAATGTATAGTATTTAGTGCATTATTCTCAAATATTTTAAAACTTATTTTTTTATTTAAATGTTATTGCGTGTTTCGTTTTCAGTATATGGATTTCCGAATGCTCGAAGTAAAAATTAAGCCCTCAGACTGTTACCTCAGCCACAGAACATCATTGACTGATGTGCTGTGGCTGAGGTATCGCCTACTGTCAAGTGAACCTCATGCTCGTCCGTTGATATCTAACATAAAAAAGAAAGAAACAGAAATGATTTTTGCCTAAAAGCATTATTTTTGCTGTCATAAAGTTACCTCAACTATTTTTCGGTTTTTATTATTATTAAAGTTAGCATCTGTTGGTTTACTTGAATTTTTGCAGAACTCAACTTTTTGTTGGAGATACTGCTTTTTAGCTTATGGGAATTATAAATGTTTTGGCTCCAGCCAGCAATTAGTATACTTGAATTACTGATTTTTAGTTATCCTTTTAAATATTATTTTATATTGTTGTTGCGACTTTAAGACCACCTTTGTTGTGTCACTTTTCGCAAAATGTCTTTTTTACGCCAGATCATTCTACATTTTGAATCTCTATCGAATGCAACTCACGTCTGTACACGATGTTTCAATCGTATTTTGTTTACCAATTTCAAAATCTCCTATCTGCTTGCTAACTTTTTTTTACAATGATAATAGCTTTGCTTTCAGTTAATAATAGAAAAGGTAAAAGCAGGAAATCAGAAAAGGAATTGTGGCTGATACCTGTATTTTTATTATAGTTGGTTTCATTATATTTTTTTCAGTAGATGGTTTCGATCGATTTTCTCATAATGACGACGATATGTAGTGTTGTTATGATAAATGTTTATTTTTCATTCTGATTTTTTATTCTGAATACTTTGTATTTTTCAGGAGATCTACCACAAATCAATGACACTGAAAGAGGCCATCAAGTCCGCCCTGACCATCCTCAAGCAAGTGATGGAGGAGAAATTGTCCGAGAGCAACGTCGAAGTGGTCACAATGACCCCAGGGTCCATGTTCCACATGTTTTCACGGGAACAGTTAGCCGAGGTTATTAAGGATATACCTTAAGTAAATTAGTGATGTGGTTGGGTTTATTAAAAAAAAAACTTATAATGTCACTTGTCATTTTTTTTTTTTTGTTAAATAGCAAAGGCTTTTAAAATATTTCATTCCATATAAATAATAAACAGTGCCACAATTGGGTCATTCTTAATTTTGGAACGGGAAATACTCTTTTTAAGTATCAAGTATTAGGAAAATTGATAAAAATTTCTGAATTTTCATATGAATGCCGAATTAACAAAAATATATTCTGTATAAATAAACCTAACCACAAATATAGTATTGGTACTATGAAGTAATATAATATTTTGAATAAATTGTTTTTCTTAAGTAGTTAGTTATACTATATCATGAACATATTTCTTAAGATTAAAAAAAAACCTATCAAAGGTAAACTAATTTGATAGAAATATGTCTAAAGAAAATTAGTTTATTTTCCTTTTTAATATGTAGATTTGTTCGTATCGATCTGAAAACTGTATTTTGTTTTTGAAACATATATGTATATATTTCACATAGAAGTATTAACTTACATTTTGTAGTTTTATGAATAGTATCCGTAACTATGTTGAGAAAAATAATTGATTTAATATATTATTTTGGTGGGAGTTTTGAGAATCTAAGTAAGCAAGATTTTAATAAAAAATATCTTTCATATAATGTGTATTATTTGTACCTTCGTATTTATTTAGACGTTAATCTTATATTAATAATAATTATAGTAGTTTAGAATTATGTATAGAGTATTTTGTTCAGATTTGTAAAGAAGTAGCAAGTATAAAGTGTTAGCAATAATTTGTTCTATTTGGACGATTTGATAATCCCTAATCTGTAAAACAGACACAGAAATATTTAAATAAAATACTGTATACCGGATTAAAACGCGATTTATTATTTATATTGTTTAAATTTTTACTTTACAGCAACCGTGGTCGCGGGGAGACAGAAAGATGAATGAAAGTAAAGCATCCGAAACGTCGGGATAAATAATTTAAACAATATAAATAATAAATCGCGTTTTAATCCGGTATACAGTATTTTATTTAAATGTGTGATACTCGCGTTAATAAAAGACAATATTAGACAGAAATATGTCTGCCCTATGCCTCACTCGAGAATTTGGTAAACAGTAACTATCTACACTAATATTATAAAGAGGAAAGATTTGTATTTTTGTATGCTATGAATAAACTCCAAAACTATTGGACCGATTTTAAAAATTATTTCGACAATAGAAAGCTACATCATCGGCGAGTAATATAGTGTATAAATTATATTTTTTTATTTCAAAGTAATATGGAGCGTCGATTATCCGAACTAATTGGGGGATTTTTTTCTGATAATCGAACTATTTTGATTACGACTCATCATCGTTTTACGTTTGTGAATTCGTCAGAAGAATCAAGCTGGTTTAAATATTTAAAAAAAAGTTATTAAATTTAAAAAGTTTAGGGTCAAAAATACAAAGAATATCGCCGTAACTAATATTGGTTTTGTGATATATTCTTCGTATATCTTAGATACATTATTCCTTAATCTTTTTAAATTGAATATCTTTGTCCAGTATTTTTTAATGGCTACTGAAGGGATTTCTTCTTTCTTTCTTCTACAGCTTAAATAGCGTGTAATTCATTAGCGAGGTATATGTATGAGTATTTCAGGCATATATATATATTATGTCTTGGAAATTAACGATAAAATTTTATAGATGATCGCAGCAAATCCAGAACTACAATGGAGCGAGTCGAGTTCTAGAAATACTTTGCAAGACTTCTCTCGTCTGAGGCTTTCAAG
Source organism: Anthocharis cardamines (assembly GCA_905404175.1). Taxonomy (NCBI): domain Eukaryota; kingdom Metazoa; phylum Arthropoda; class Insecta; order Lepidoptera; family Pieridae; genus Anthocharis; species Anthocharis cardamines. The sequence goes on from FR989974.1 coordinate 2,139,150, forward strand.
ACAAACTGTGTAAAACATGCAACTACCCTCAAATAAATACTTTTTATTTTTAATAAAATAACTCTGGTTATTATAATATTTTTATTATTAGAATATTAAATATCTATTAATATTTTGATAAATGTAAAAAATATATATAAAACAAAGTCGTGTTAGTTACACCATTTATAATTCAAGAATGGCCCTAATTACTAACTATTGAAATATCGGAAAATTTCTGGGAAAAAAATATACGCATAAAATTAATTTTAACATAAACCACAGTGTACCTAAAATATAGGAAAAATAATGAAATAAAGTACTAGGACAACATAAATGCCTAGGGTTTTCGTATATTACCTAATTTAGAACCGTTTTGATAAAAATTTTGGAATAATAGTGAAAGAAAGTACAAGGATAACATTAACGCCATAGAGTTCGTATATTACTTCAAAACCGTCTAAAATATAGGAAAACGTTATGAAACAAAGTACTAGGACAACATAAATGCCACAGAGTTCGTATACTTCTTCATAACCAAAATATTGGAATAATAATGAAACAAAGTACTAGGATAACATAAATGCCACAGAGTTCGTATATTAATTACCACAACACCCATTGACATAGTATTGTTGATCGAAGACAACACCGTCTAAAATATAGGAATTATCATGAAAAAAGTACTAGGATAACATAAATGCCTAGGGTTAGTATGGTACCTAATTTAAAACGGTTTTGATAAAAATATTAGAATAATAATGAAACAAAGTACTAGGACAACATAAATGCCTAGGGTTCCTAAAATTACCTAATTAAGAACCGTTTTGATATTAATATTGGATTAATAATGAAACAAAGTACTAGGACAACATAAATGCCACCGAGTTCATATATTACTTCATAACCATATAAATATAGGAAAAATAATGAACAAAGTACTAGGACAACATAAATGCCACAGAGTTCGTATATTCTTCAAAACCATGAAAATATAGGAAAAAATAATGAAACAAAGTACTAGGACAACATAAATGCCACAGAGTTCGTATATTCTTCAAAACCATGAAAATATAGGAAAAAATAATGAAACAAAGTACTAGGACAACATAAATGCTACAGAGTTCGTATATTACTTCATCACCATCTAAAATAAAGGAAATAAATGAAACAAAGTACTAGGATAACATACAAATGTTTTATTTAGCACATTTTGTACATACACAATATAAACTTAAAAACATAAATGCATTGATGTCATGGTATTTAAAATTATAAAAGAAAATCCTATTTAACCCTTTTAACTACCTCTTCCATCTGTACTATCTTGATGATTTGATGGATTCTCTAATTAAAGTGAAGATTTCTTGAGAACGGTCAATAATGCAGTTTTTTATTTCAAATAATAAACACGTTAGCATTATTTATGAAATTAATAGTGTCAATGTGACCAAGGGTAGGTAGGTAAGGGTTAAATTTGATTCAATACAAAAATAATAATAGGTAATAATCATTATTACTGCTATTTAACATAAAACAATTTAAACCCAGACTACACTCGGCCTAGCATGACAACCACGACAAAATTTTGTCGACAGTTTTCTCGTGTTTCAATCGATTATCTCTATTTTCCGGGTATAACATGACACACTAGTCGACTTTTAATATTAAAAATAGATATATTTGTCGATCGAGATATCTTTTCTATCAAAATTGTCGAAGTCGAGATATATTACATATTAGTTTGTCTTCTCTCGTCCGCGACATATCTCGTGGCGGTCATGCTAGCCCGGCTGATATCTTGTCTATTAAACTTGTCGATGTCTAGATATCTTATATCTTAGTTTGTCTTCACTCGTCCGCTAGATATCTCTTGATGGTCATGCTAGGTGGGCTAATATTCTAAAACCAGGGACTGAAGCCGGATAATTTTTATTTTCCGAAATATGCGTCTGACTGAGATACCATGATATTAGTTTTAAAGAGTAATACACACTAAACTTACCACAGTAATTTTTTTCAGTAAATATGAATAAAAACGATAGAATATAAACAAAAACCTTTATTATACCGGTATAACTTCCATAGTAAATTAACCGGTATTCAGTCCCTGCTTAAAACTGTTTTACAGGAGTCTGTAATTAGAGAAATATATGCTCCAAAAATACAAAATGGAAACACAGTACTTAGTACATAATCTAATTTTAATTAAATTATATAGTACCAATAAATTACAAATAAAATTGTACATAATTATTGTCTATAGAAAATTACTCACTTGATAAAAAATATATGTATAATAAATGCAAAAAAAAATAAAAAATCATATTAAATCATTATAACTATTGATAATAATTTACCTTATGTCAACAAATGGATCAAAATGAGGTAAAAAATTCCAACACCAATTGGATATGATGAGAGTCTAATCTCTTTAGACACCAATTATTACCCTTAATACTTAAAAGTACCAGCGGTCGTACCATCTTCTCTTAAAGCAATATGTAAATCAGAAGTAAGATAATGAAAGAAAAACCGTGAAGTGCAAATTGCTCGTTTCGGTCGAAGTCTATGGATTTCCGAAAGCTCGATGTAAAAAGTAGGTCGACAGCGCATCATTGACTGATGTTCTGTGGCTGAGGTCGATATCTAACATAAAAAGTACTAGATGTATCGTAATGTCACTTTCTGATCACGTTTTTTTTTTGATCACGTTTTAAAACTGATCTTGCTATATTAGAAAAAACGTACCAAATCCTACCAATATATAACTTAATATTTTGGTTCCAAACCAAAACCGTTTTTATCCATGATAAAGATAAATATTATCTAACTTATTTTAAACAACATACCAAAACCCTGTCAATAATTAACCAAATATGGTTCCAAATCAATTGGATCAACATTTGGACCAAATCATTTCACGTGAACACCATTTTTATCGATGATCAAGATAGATATTTGTACAACATACCAATATTTAGCCAAATATGGTCCCAAATCAATCGGATTAACATTTGGGCCAAATCATTACGATGAAGATACATATATTTTTGTACCACATACCTAAATCCTACCAATACTTAGCCAAATATGGTTCCAAATCAATTGGATCAACATTTGGACCAAATCGTTTCACGTGTACACATTTTTATCATTGATAAAAATAGATATTTGTACAACATACCAAAACCCTGTCAATACTTAGCCAAATATGGTTCCAAATCAATTGTCTCAACATTTGGACTGACCCTTTAAACGGGAACACCATTTTTATCGTCGATCAAAATAGAAATTTGTACAACATTCCAAAATCCTAAAAATACTTAGCCAAATATGGTTCCAAATTAATTGGACCAAACAACACCATTTTTATCGTCGATCAAAATAGATATTTGTACAACATAGCAAATTCCTACCAATACTTAGCCAAATATGGTTCCAAATCAATTGGATCAACATTTGGACCGAACCTTTCCACGGGAACACCATTTTTATCCACAATAAACTTAGAAAAGTTCCATTTAATGAAATCACCAAATGTTCCACTCTGAATCTTCTTCAAGAACTTCCATAGCGGATGAGCGTTTTCACCGTTCACTTCGATCTTTTCAAACACATCAAAATTCACATTTCTCTTATTGATAAACTGGATAATATTCGCTGCGGAACCCGGTTCTTGGCCATTAAACTGGTTGCAAGGGAACGCTAATATTCTAAAGTCTCTGCTTTTTGAATATTTGTTATATATTTCGTTGAGTTGGTCATAATTCTTGTCTGTCAGTCCGCACTGAGACGCAACGTTAACTATTAAGAGCACGTAACCCTTGTATTTATCGAGTTTTATGTTTCTTCCATAAATGTCTCGGACGGTGAATTCGTGAACTGATTTAGCTTTGTCTGGATCGGGATTATCTTGAGGTTTTGCTTTACTAGAAAAAAAAGTTTGACATTAATATAAATACAGTATACATTGTTTGTGAAATTAATTATTTTAAATTATAACATTTATATGAGGTCATAATTTATATCTATACTAATATTATAAAGAGGAAAGATTTGTATTTTTATATGGTATGATGATTAAACTCAAAAACTACTGGACCGAATTTAAAAATTCATAACATATTTTTGTGAATAGTACATCTACATTGCACCCGTGTGAAGCCGGGGCGTGTAGTAAAAATTTTATATAAATATTAATAGTGGGATTCGAACCCACGACCCATCGATGCGCACGGCAGGTGTTCTACCGAACGCGCCAACTGGCCCTTCAATATTCTGTTTTTTTTTTAAACCTTCCTATTTGAGTCGTGTCGAATCAAAGGCGGCTATCTGACTTATGGCTGATTGTTAGCAATTTAAAAAAGAAAACGATTTTCTCCTTTATTTTTGTATTAGGTATCATTCATTACATGTTTAAGGTATCTATTAATATTAACAATTAAAGATAAAACCAAATATATAAAAAAACATAACAGTCCAAACGACAAGAACTTATTTTATTTATGGTAGATTGCCGGACCAAAAATGTCAGATAGCCGCCTTTGATTCTATACGACTCATTTTTCAATACATACCTGAACCCCCAAAACTCCCTAAACATCATAACAGCTTGCAATATATCCTGAGCCATTATTTTGGGAGATTCAAAAGCAGCAAAATGTCCTCCTCCATCCACCACCGTTGTGTGCAGGTAGTTTTTATATTTCAGCTTTAGTATGATATCGGGCTGAGTTAGAAGTTCGTGTTTGAACTTGATGCCCCACGTTGGGACCGTTGTTGGTATCCTTGAATCAGTAAATAGTGTTTTATCGAATTCTTTAAAGCTATTTTTATTATTATTTTTTATCTATAATACACTACTGGAAATAATTAAAGTAACATCTGAGGCCCATATTCCAAGACGTGTCTCAGTTTTGAATCTAGTTTTAAGACTTGTCAAACCATTTTTTCTCTATAGAATTTTGACATATTGACAGTTCTCAAGAATAGATTACGTCTTGAGTAACGTCTTGGAAAAAAATGAGGATTTTTTTTGAAAAATATCCATATCGAGATAAAAAAAAAGCATTTGAAGCTTCATTCTACTACTTTTAAAGATCTCGATCTATTTTTCTCTTATACATTTTGGTTATTGAGAAAATTAATGAAACATCTCGAAGGATCATATTTTCATTTTTTTTTCACGATCGTGGACGGGTTTGGATTTTTTTTTCAACTCATTTTAATGCAAGTATCAAGTAGCATGTTCATTCAAAGAGGAAAGAATTGTATGTTATGAATAAACTCAAAAACTATGGGACCGATTTCAAAAATTCTTTCACCAAAAGCTACATTATCAGCGAGTAACATAGGCCAGACATTTTTTTTATTCGTCCATCTACATTGCACCCGTGTGAAGCCGGGGCGCGTTGCTAGTGTATTATAAAGAGGAAAGACTTCTATTTTTGGATTTTTGTATGTTATGAATAAACTCAAAAACTACGGGACCGATTTCAAAAATTATCTCACCAATTATTTATTTATTTTTTTATTCGTCCATCTACATTGCACCCGTGAGAATCCGGGGCGGATCCCTAGTACATACATTTCATATCTCTATAATACTTACATATCCATTTTCATCTGATCCTTATTAAAACTCTCCGCATACAGCCGTATGGAGGTAGTTATACTATTACTGGTCCAGTATACCATAACGTTGTCCAGTAAATGTGTTAAAAGGAATTTCGATAATAAATTTCCATCCCTGGCCTTTTTATTATTGGGATCGGTCCAAGTAGAAAACTTCTCTAAGATATAAGCCGCTAGCCCGGATGGGGAATCTGTTAAGGCGATACCTGAAATATTTAAGGTTCAGTCGGCTTAGCATGACCGCCACGAGAGAAGACAAAATGGACGCTATTAAGCAATAGTGTCAACCCACATGGTTGCCATTTTGAGAAAATTTAGTTTGAAGTTTTAATTAGATTAAATATAGAAATAATAGATTTTTTTGTAATTATTATTATTACAGTAAATCTATATCGTTTTTCTTCGTAACAATCAAAGTAACAGAATTTAGTGCATTATTGTTAAATATTCTAAACATTTCAGGTGCCCACTAGTTTTTTCAATACTTTTGCTATTAAAACGATTTAAATGATATCTCTTTTGAAATATGTACTCCAGCTAATAAGGAAGCGATTGGTATCAACATTAACATTTTTATCATTTTGTGGGTTGACAGTTGACACTGTATTGTTTAACAGCGTCCAAATTATATTTCGACATCGACAATTTTGATAGAAAAGATATCTCGATTGAAAAATATATCTATTTTTAAAAGTCGAGTTTTAAGTGTAATTGTCATGCTAGACCCGGAAGAAATAAAGAGATAATCGATTAAAACACGAGAAAACGGTCGACAAAATTTTGTCGCGGTTGTCATGCTAGGCCGACAGGATTCAGATCTTTGTTTATTGCCTAGTACCTTAGTAAGATTACACCTTAGATTTTTCGATTATAAAAAAAAATTAATTATGGAAAAACTGTGAAATGCATATTGTGCATTTCGGTTTCAGTCTATGGATTTCAGAATTCTCGAAGAAAAGTAGATCGACACCGCATCATTGAATGATGTTCTGTGGCTGAGGCAAAACTACCATCAAGTGAACCTCATGCTCGTCTGTCGATATCTAACATTAAAAAAAAAGATTTTTTTAAAATATAATCAATAAGGAAGCAATTAGTATCAAAATTTACATTTTTAGCATTATGTTGATAGTTAAAGATGGAATTTGTAATTATTGCATTCACTTACCAACAGTATCAGGCTTAGTAGCGTGTAAGTGCGTATATCCCGTCTCTTCTATATAAAACGATATCCGTTTTCCCAAAGGATAGATACGATCTTGTATTTCTGGTTCCACTATAGACCATGGAAATACTGATCCTAAAATGGAAAAATATTTTTAAGTAGCAGTTTGGGTAAAAGCAAGTAATATATAATTTATAAATAATCGTGTCAAGGTTTTGGAAATAAAATCCTCCTAGCGCCCTATTTACTTACTTTAGTTTAATCTCTTATTACTTAATAATAAGATAAGATAAGATAATTTTAAGTTATTCTAACTACCCTCAAACGTTTTTGTTATATTTCTTGTTTCCTTTTATTTTAGTAAATAATAATCATTCCGTTGTTTATTATTTGTATGTAAATGATAAACCATCAATAAAACCCACAACACACTTCCTATTGTCAATACTTGCAAAATGTTAAGTTATTTTTTTTTTGGCTGTTAGCCATCGATATGTTTCGTAAAACCACCAACCATAAAAAATAAAATAAAATCCATTTATGAAATCCATTTATGAACTTTTGGAAAAAATAATTTTGTGGTTCATCAAAGGAAGTAGACCTGGATTTTATTTAAATATTCCTAAGCATACATTAAAATCTGTTTTTAATATAGTTAAATAAAAAAAACCAAATGGATACTTTTTAACAGCCAATCGCAACGGTATGAATGCCAGAATTCAAGGCGTTATTACCGCCAAATTCGGATACGTATCCAGTAATCTTGCATTAAATTTTAAGTTTAATTGCATGGTACAAATAAAATTTTGCGAGACAAAGCCCCATAGTGATTTGGTCACTACCCATTTATTACAATAATAAACTTTTATATACTATTCTGAACTTAGATGATTCAAAAGAAAAAAGAAAAAAATCATAGTCAACTTTTAATAACGCGAGTATCACACATTTAAATAGAATACTTTATAACGTATTCCGGTCTGGCCCGTGACCACGGTTGCTGAAAAGCATCCGAAACGTTGGGATAAATAATAAATCGCGTTTTAATCCGTTATAAAGTATTTTATTTTAAAATTCATAGAAATGATTTTTCAACATTCTTATAATTTTTCACAGGTAAATAAAATAAAATTGCAATGATGGAAAATCATTAGTAGCTAGACAAAAGAATTCGCAACCAGAAATTTCTAAAAAAAAAAACCAAATTGAATTACAAAAGCTATAAGAAAATATGTTCTTTTTTTATTATTATTCAAACTCACCTAAGAGTGTATAAACCGTCGCCATTGGATGAAACAAGACATTCGGCATATTAGTATGGAAACCCAGTACATTATCAGGGAAAAGTGTTGCCATTATCGAGCCAATGGTGTGCCCAAAATCTCCCCCCTGAATGCAGTACTTTTTGTGTCCAAGACGCTCCATAAGATTTCGCATAACTACCGCTATTTGTATAGGACCCATGCCTGAACGAACGGGCGCCTTTAAAAGGAATTAAGAATAATTGTAATTCGACGGTCTCGTTGGCGCATTCGGTAGAACACCTGCCGTACGCATCGATGGGTCCCGAGTTCGAATCCCACCGGGACATGGATGTTTATAATTTTCTTTAAGCATGTTTTCCCCACGTCTGGTAACTTCGGGCATTGATCGGGTGGGAGGAATATCGAAAATCCGACCGGGTAACGAGCCACTGTTCATAGATGGGAAAACCGTGAAGTGCACATTGCGCTTTTTGGTTTCTTGCTCGAGTAAAAAGTAGGTTGATAGAGCATCATTAACTGATGTTCTGTGGCTGAGGTATCACCTACCATCAAATGAACCTCATGCTCGTAAAATAAATCTATCATTCGTTTATGAAAATAAATAAGTAAATAAATAATCGTGTCAGTGTTTGTGGTTGCACTCCTCCGAAATGGCTCGACCAATATTTTTTTTAATTTTATTAGGTAGGTATGAGAATGCAAAACTTAAGAAATTTCTATATTAATCTGTCAAACAACATACAAGAAACTAAAAGCGAAAAATAAAGAATTTAGGTACAAGTTCATGTTCTAAGAGAATAGCAAAAAAATTACAACATAAATTAGGTACATACATTTCCTTAAAAAATTAATTTATTTTAATTTTGTAAAAACAAGAACATGAAATAAATGGGCTTTATTATTATTTATTATTAGGTATGAGAATTGGTCGTAAAGTGTATTTACTAGCACTAGTGTTCAAACAAAAATTGAAGTCTTTAATGAGCTTCATTACAAAATTACATGTATTCAGTCCAAAACATTGCTGGATGTATTTGGTTGAATGGCAAAAGCGAGGATTACCTCATGCCCAAATTTTGATTTGGTTTGTCGACAATTTATTAAAATATGTTTAATACATTAATTAAAGCAGTACCTGTGAAAATCCAAACCCAGGTAAGCTTGGTATGATGAGTTCCAGGGCAAAATTGTGTTCTGGCTTCGGTGATAACTCGGGGATCAGTTCATAGAACTCCCTGAAGGAACCCGGCCAACCGTGTAGAAGCAGTAATGGAACTATCTGAAATCAAACAATAGGTTAGTTTTGCATGAAAAAATATTGATGGTTTTCATGAATTTAGGCCTGGGTGTTTTTTACACGCTTTATATTAGCTTCACTTGTATGTATGTTTGTAAGTTTGTTTGTAACCGACTTTTTTGGGCGCGATTTTGACCCACTTTAAACAGCCAGATATCGTTCAAACTTTGTAGATTTATCGAGGACCGATGACAATACACTAATTTGATAAAATTATTCCATTTTTGAATTTGCAAAATAAGATTTTTGTTAATTTATCTGCAGACGCGATGCCATCTATGCGACGCTACGCCCTTTTCTAGCTACTATTACAAGGTGGCGCTCTACACTAGATATTGATATTAAAACTGAACTGTGTTCTACCAAACTCGCCAAAGAGCCCGTCGAATTGTTCTAAGGGACTTTTGCACTTTGAAACCACATCCCAAGATGTCCACCATTGCATCTGAAGGCCTGTATTGTTATTTACTTTAATTAATCTTTATAAAACTACTTACTTCAACATCCGGTCCCACATTTGGTTTAATATGAACATAGTGTATGTCGAGACCTTGAATTTTTGTTACATAGTGAACATATCTATTGAAGAAGTCCTCTCTTTCAGCAAAGTTGTATTTATTCTGCCAGTAATCAAGCACTCGGGTGAGAAAATTAGAGTTAAATCCATATCTAAAGCCTGCATCTTCAAGAGGTGGTGGAAATGGTCTACGATGGAGAAGGAGATTCCGTAATTCATTTATCATCTGTAAATATAAATTAGTGTTAATTAGACAACCGTGAGTAATGCTAAATCTGGAGACTATCTTGAAGTTACAAACAATAATCAGCTTGTAGTAATTCCGAAAGACCATAATGCATTTGTTATTTGTTGGAAATATTTGTATTTTTGTATGTTATGAATCAACTCAAAAACTACTGGACCGATTTTAAAAATTCTTTCACCAATACAAAGCTACATTATCAATCTACATCGCACCCGTATGAAGCCAGGGCGGGTTTCTAGTACATAATAAATTTGAGAACAGCATCACATAAGATAGAAATTAAAAATTATTCAATCCACTATACAATAATCATATATTTCTTGATACTTACCACATCAGTGAACTCAACTTTATAAGGCCTTATAGATTTATCAGGGCTAGGATTCAAAGGATACTGACCCCAATATGCTTCTAAGTTTACTTTAGGCATGTCCGGAGGTGTATTCAGCATGTAAAATGCAAAGTATGATAGTCCAAGCATTATAAGAGGGTAAATTAAAATGTGGAAGGACTGAAATGAAAGTTTTTAAACATGTAATACCAGGCTTTTAAAATATGATAGTATTTCTAAAATGAGAAAAGGCAACCAACTTTTAATTTTGGATCAAAGTATACAAAACAAACATACCCTATTTCGTTTATTTTTCACCGGTATTTCTTTCTTTTTCTTTTTTTCAGCCATTATGTAAATTATTTAAACAAACGTCGTTATTCTTATTTTAAATCAAATTTCAAAAAAGCTAGTATTTAAATTTTTAACTTTTTAAATCAGCTGATTCCGAATTCCGATTGCCGGCTGAATTGATTGCAACATTCGATACATTGATGCATCGGTTTCCTTCGATGTTTATAGTACGATGCATCGAATCGATTCGATGCTTTGAAAAACTATTGAATAAATACGGGTCTCGGTGAGCTTTGAGTAACACGTTAAATTACATTTTTTTCAACTTGTGTCAAGAATCTGCACAATTTATAGAATGAAAAAAGATTGGATTTGAATTAAAAATACTCATTAAAGTAAAATATCCTCGATTGTACAGGTCCAGGATTGTAAAGCTGTACAGCTTTGTGACGCAATGTTAGAAAAAGTTCTTGATAGTTGATTTTAAAAAAAACATCGAAGTTTCTAACCGATACATCGGAAAATACCGACGCCCAGCCGCGATGTTACAAAAAAAAATTGATGAATTTTAGCAAAAAAATAAGCCTACACGCAGACTAGAGCCACTAGTGGCGACCACAGCATAGCCACCGGTGGCCGCCACAAGCTACGGGCGTAATATTTCATACATTTAAGGGCATCCGCTCAAACACGGCGCTCGAGTCACCGCCACCGAGCTTCTAGCCACCGGTGGCCGCCACAACGTGCGGTCGTGATATTACATACATTTTACAGTGGCTGAAACGCGGCCACCAGTGGCCGCGTCTAGAAGCCGCTTCTAGTGGCGGCCACCAGTGGCTCTAGTCTGCGCGTAGGCTAAAACTGCTATTTAAAATAGTTGAATTTTTCGATTGTCCCGATTATTCGAACGCAATCGATAAACAATAAGATTTGACCCCATAGATTATAGCGAATCCTTTGAATACGTGACACATCATAAAATGGTATAAAATAAACAATACGTTAATATTCAAATTATAGTGTGATATTCAAAGAACAATAAAAAAATGTGTTCTCGGAATTAATCAATTACTTATCCAGATTGTATGTTGGCGGGAATACGGACGCCGGCAGTGAATTCCAATCCTTCAAGTTCTCACGATAAAGTACAAAGAAACGTTTCGTGCGAGTACGCGGGATATCGACGACATAAGGGTGGAAACCCAACCGGGCGGCGTCTGGTAGAACGGTGGTGAAAGGATGACAGAGGACCTAACGTAAACGTAATACATAAGTTTTATAATTAATATTACGGTAAATTTGTCGAATCACGGCTCCACCTCGAAAGTGGTCAAAATTTTTTTCTATCGTTTTTTACCATCAGTATATAGCATCCCAAGTAATATTAAGGAGGCGCATTGCTTTGGACTTCTAAAAAAAATATAAAAGTAATTATATAAAATGCATGAAACATAGTGTGAGAGCCAAGTAGGTATTATGTTTTTTTAAAAATGAAATTAAAGGTCGTTGTATACTAAGTATGATATAAACTAAGTTAAAATAATATTATGTAATATAAACACCAGAGCATTGTAGAAAAGGTGTATTTCGCAAAATATCCCATATCCGCTCCAGTTTTTAGCTGGAACTAATTCTCTGTCGTCAGAGAACCTTGCAGAAACCAAAATTGAAAAAAAAATCTTATTATTAAGTACATAAAGTTGAAATTGATAAAATAATTTATTTTATAATGATAATTGGTATCAATTTGGGAAATTGTTTAACTCGCATTTCGTAATGCTTATGAAATTAATGTTGTAATCGAATTTATATAATTATGTTTTTTGGGAAAATATCAAAGTTATTAGGTGAGAATCAGAGTATGTACTTTGATTTAGAATAGGGCTGTCCAAACTAGACGGGACCTAGGGCAAATAAAAAAGACTAAAATGGCAAAATATTAATATTGTCTTTTATTAACGCGAGTATCACACATTTAAATAAAATACTGTATACCGGATTAAAACGCGATTTATTATTTATATTTATCCCGACGTTTCGGATGCTTTTCCTGTCTCCCCGCGACCACGGTTGCTAATAAATCGCGTTTTAATCCGGTATACAGTATCTTATTTAAATGGCAAAATTTTTACAATTTACAAAAACAACGAATAAAAAATGTAAACTGTAATGTTTTACTTTTTACTTAAAGCATTTGGAAATCAATAGTGATACTGAATTTTTATTGCATATATGAACGGTGGTTCGTTACCCGGCCAGAATTTCAATATTCCTCCCACATACCTATTACCTACTAAATTCTTATGTTAAATTATATTCTACACAGAAGATTGATGGCTATTGCTTTAACATAATTACACGTAGATCTTTGAATTTTCGTTCGATGGTTTCGTTTACCAATTTAAAGTTATGAATTGAGTCGTTATCGTAAATAATTAAATGTCAATAACACTTTAATTAAGAACCAATAAATCGATATAATCTATACTAATATTATAAAGAGGAAAGATTTGTTTGTTTGTTACGATTTATCAAAAACTACTCGACCAGTTTTAAAAATTCTTTCACCAATAGAAATATTTTTGTGTATAGTACAGATGTAATAGACGAAATTTCGAATGTAGATACATTGCATCCGTGTAAAGCCGAGGTGTATTGCTAGTAAAAATGCACAGACAATTAATTTTAAACTAAATTAGGTTCGGAACTCCTCCATCTATCGCAGTTTGCAGCTCACATCACGCACGCTTATAGCTTATTTGTAACAATTGATGTCTACTGCAAATCAGTGACATAATAGACATTATAGAATAGAAGTGGGAAAATGGCATATTCAATTCTAGATATTTTTTTCTTTTTGAAGCCATACAAATAATCTGTCCACTAGTATATAATAATATAGTAAAGGAAATCATCAGTCATATATAAAAAAAATCTTAAAAATACACTCCAAAACGAATAAAAATTATATGGAGGGTAGAGATAAGGAGTAATCTCTCTGTATATTAGAAGTGTCCATAAAGTCATGTGATATTATGGTGGCGCTGCTGTAAGCTGATGACTGCATTTGAAAGAAAGCGCCTAAAACTGTTAGAGTAGGACAGAATGAAACGAAGAAAGATATAGGTATTATATCCGGTCCGTAACAACTTTCAAAAGATAGTAAAGTAATTTCTTACATTGATTAAATATATAACAATAATTTTAAAAATTTCAGAATACTTTTGAATAATGACGATTTCAATTGCATACTCATTTACTTTATTTTTATAAACTACTCTCCATTCAGTACAACTACTTCTGTACTTTACTATTTCCGTTTCGCATACTTCACTTCATTAATAATCGCCAAATTCACATCGAACCATCAGTGGTCATCAGCGCCTTTTTAAAGTTTTTAGTTGGTTTTGGAACTATAATCTAACAGCTTATTATGGACACTTTTGAAAGTAAAGCCCCATATGAGAGAGTACTCCTTATCTCTACCCTCCATAAAAAATTATCAAGCCTCAATGAATATTATTTAACCAAATGTCATTCAAGCAAGAAGGTTAGTTTTCAATAGATCGCGTCTATAGTCTATGCTCCATAGCTGGCTGTATAGAACGGAACAATGTCTTTGACGGGAGGACCAATCAGCGCGCGGGTGGGGTGGCGGAAACTTTGCGAGAATTCAATTAAACTTGAGCGCCGGCCCTTATCTGATGACTCCGTGGAGGCTTCGTAACGAGATCTCTAGGGTTGAACACTCTTTGATATTTTATCAAAGGCAGTAACGCTGTACAAGTAGTAAATATTATCCTAATAAATTCAAAATCATTTATTCATTTAGGTAACACAATGTACAGTGTACACTTATGAACGTCAATAAAAAAATACATATTAAATGCTTCTAATTTACTGCCAGTTCTCAACTAATCATGGGCGTTGAGCGGACGAGAAGAACTGGTAATAAACTCTCCGCCACTCTTTTTAATCGCTAAGTTTTTATTTTTACAAAAAGTTTGTAATACATACGAGTACATATGGAACGTAGAAACGTGTATTTTGTAAAAAAATGTCTTTCATTCAAAATGATTTTTTGATGTTGACGTCTTTTCACGCGAGTCTTGATGTAATGATGTAGTATTATGTAATAATGTAGTATGTGAAAGTTATTTAAAATGTTTTTTTTTATGTAATATATCTACAGAAGGCCTTGAAACTTATATTGTATTGGTAGTAAGTACCTTAGGCACATGAAATTACTCAAAATAATATTAAATTGTTGGCCTTTTTTACCGGCCTTCACGTGAATGGTGAAACGGTCTCGAACGGAATTTCGATATAACCCCATCTAAGTAGAGGTGGCTAGAGGTTGCTAAGAAAATAAACGAGCCTTCACACAAAATATTCGGTTGCATCTCCTTACAAACAACTTGTAAAACAAAAAACTTGGCGATTTAAAAGAGTGACGGCGAGTTTATTGCCAGTTCTTCTCGTCCGTTCTACGCCCTTGATTTGAGAACTGGCAGTAAATGTGAAATTAGAAGCATCAGTGTACTCGTACATTGTGTTACCTAAATGAATAAATTATTTTGAATTTTGACTGCGTGTATCTGCTAGATGAATTGTTTGGTTTATAGCACAATAAATGTTGTTGGTGACATTGTACATACTCTTATATTGTCTTGAGAGGGAATAAATAGTTCGTATTGTCATGTAAGTAATGACGTATACTCTACGCCCTTGATAAAAAAAATAAAAATAAAGTAAAATTAGAAGCATTTAATATATGCATATTCTATTTTTTTATTGACGTTCATAAGTGCAAATTGTGTAACCTAAATGAATAAATGATTTTGAATTTTAATTTTTTTGAATAAAAATCTTATATAAAATTATTCAAAGTGGCAGGCAGCCCTACATCTTGAGGCTTCAACCTAAATCCCCAACCCTGTAAAGCGGAGCGTCAAGCGTCCTCTAACCGCTAAGCTTCGACCTGTCACCTTATCACCAATCACTTTATTATACTCCTTATATACCCTGCCTTAATTTATTTATGCTCCATAGCCCAAAAGAAAGCTGTATTTTTCAATAACTTCTTATAAAAATATTTTAGATAATGCATATCTCAAGAAAATATGTTGTATGGCCTCCTTTTTTAAAATTGCAAACAACGGGTAGGCTATATTAAAATATTAGTAACACGCCCTGGCTTCACACGGTGCAATGTAGATGAAAAAAAAGCCTATGTTACTCGCTGATAATGTAGCTTCCTATACCTATATATTTTTTGAGTTAAATCATAACAAACCTACAAACAAAATCTTTCCTCTTTTATAATATTAGTATAGACTATAGAGTATAGATATCTACTACGTTGCATACATATTATTAAAAGACTTACGCCCTAACCTTACGACTTATTCATTACCATATTAAAAAAAAAAAAAAAAAATTTTACACCAAATAAATAAACCCAGTCTCCCGATATAGTTATGAACTGTGTTTCAGGAGTCTGTGTCTTCCCAATTGTATGTATTGTAAACAAAGTAATTCACAAAAATATTAAATTTAGTGACTAATAGTAAATACAATACCAATTACGAATTTCTAAAATATTGAGCCAAAATACAGAAAATAAAATAAAATATTATAAGGTTGATATAGTTAAATGAAAGAAATAAAACATATTTTAATTATATCAAGCTTATAATACATTTATGCATAAGGCCGTTAGTTTTTTAGAATATAAATATTGGTTTACCACAAGAAAGCAACTATTATATTTTAATAATCAATTAATAACTATTAATTTAAGGCGTTGAGTAGTTTGCCCACAGTTAAAACAATATTAATGCTCTTGGGTAAAAGAGCAGGCGTCACAGCACATTCTTATTTTTTTTATGTCAGATATCGACAGACGAGCATGAGGTTCACTTGATGGTAGGTGATACCTCAGCCACAGAACATCAGTCAATGATGCGCTGTCGACATAATTTATACTTCGAGCATTCGGAAATCCACAGACTGAAACCGAAGCGCGCAATATGCACTTCACAGTTTTTCCATCTATGAACGGTGGTTCGTTACCCGGTCGGAATTTTAGGTATTCCTCCCACCCGATCAATGCCCGAAGTTACCAGACGTGGGGAAAACATGCTTAAAGAAAATTATAAGCATGTGCTCCCGGTGGGATTCGAACCCACGATTCGCACGGCAGGTGTTCTACCGAACGCGTCAACGAGCCCGTCAAAAGTCATTAGTCCAAATATCTTTCAAGAAACCTAATATAAACGCAAGTTTTACACGTTAAATTCGTAGGGTAAATAATTTCATGGCATTACTGCGTTAAACCGTTGTAAGACGCCCCGAGTGCTGCGCTCAGATAAGCCGTGTCACCCTGAAGCCACTCCCTCAGGATTTCTCGCCACCTACCACCTTATTTAATCTGTGGAGCGCCCTTTACCAAATAACTAGCATCTAGTCGTAATATATATTAAGAATGTGTATTTTTGAATTTAGAAGCTAATAATTGTCTATGGTTTATTATCATCAATGACGTAAAGTGTGACCAACAACAAAATACTGTAATAGATTAAATACGATAAAGCTTTATACAATAATAAATTATAATTCAAGTTTTTTTTAATGTTAGTTATCGACAGACAAGCATGAGGTTCACTTGATGGTAGATGATACTTCAGCCACAGAACATCAATCAATGATGCGCTGTCGACCTACTTTTTACTTCGAGCATTCGGAAATCCATAGACTGAAACCGAAACGCGCAATATTCACTTCACGGTAAAATAATATTATTTTGCATTGGCACATTTAAAGTTAGTCTAATTTAAAAAAAAATTCAAGTATTTTTAACACCCATTTCGAATTCAGTTATAATATAAATAACGTAATTAATTGAAACAGAACTATTTTAATATTATGTGACCACAGCTGCAACAGTTATCGACAAGCGATAATAATTAAATGAATTTTATTTGTTCATTCGATATTAAATTCAAATGTCATATACAAAAGAGGATTTCATTCGAAAAACCACAATGCTCCTACGCTTTAAGAACAAAACGTCACATGAGCTGTGACAATTCAAGCGAATTTTCCCAAAATAGTGTTCAGTCATTTGTATTTAGGGTTCATTTTCGCGTGATCTCTGAAGGTTTTATTATTTTTTAGTTTTGGTGTTGTTCGGCGGGAAAAATGTGGACTGATGACTGGGCTGAGAGGCGTGATAGCGCGATGAAAATGGACGGGGTGTTTTATAGGGTTGTTATTGACTCAGTTTCTTTTTAATGAATAGTCAAAATCAAAAGTTTTTTATTTCAAATAGGCCTTTGCAAACTCTTATGAAACGTCTAGTTGCACAAAGTTGCTTGTTCCAAAAAGTGGGTCTCATGGAGAAGAACCGGCAAGAAACTCCACACAAGAAAAAAAATAGTAATTATATAAGGAATAAATGATGAAAAGGTACCTACTAAGAAAATATAATTGTAATTTGGGAGTGGGTATTCCATAGTAAAGTATTTTTTTAATGTTCTGTATCAACACACTAGCGTGAGATTCTAGGACCTAGCTCATATGGCAATGAGGTAGCACTTGTCATATTATGGCAATGACGCACTGTCAACCTACATTAATTTACTATATGAACTGACTATATTTAAATTGTTTTCGACTAGCAAGCGCCCCGGCTTCACACGGGTGTAATGTAGATGTACTATACAAAAAAATGGCCTATGTTAATCGCTGATAATGTAGCTTTCTATTGGTGAGAGAATTTTTAAGAAGCGGTCCAGTAAACTGTATTTTACCGATTTAAAAAAATATTTATAAAATACAACAATCCAAAAATACAAATCTTTCTTCTTTATAATATTAGTATAGAGTATAGATTTCGCTTTCAATGACAGTATGAATCTTGTTTCCGAAGAAGATGGGCATTAACAGAGCAAGTGCATTTATGCGTTGTAAAATCAGTAAATATAGTAAATATTAAAACAACAGTTAAATAATCACAATTTTAGTTGACATCCCTGTGACGTATGAGTATAGAATACAGAAATGCCGCGGTTGAGTGGAAAAATTAAAAAAGAAAGCCGCCATATTGGCCCCACAAGTTCAATTAACGAATGGAGTCTGTGGCATTGTGACAGCGCTCGAATTGTGTCGGATCCAATAAAATCCAATTCGTATTTCGCTTTATTTTATTGTATTTTATTATTAAATAATTAGCTTGAGGGTTACTAGCGCGATCTTTATAAGTACTAGCAACTAGCCCCGGCTTCATACGGGAACTATGTTACTCGCTGATAATGTAGCTTTCTATTGGTGAAAGAATTATTAAAATCGGTTCAGTAGTTTTACAGTTTATTCATAACATACAAAAATACAAATATTTCCTCTTTATAATATTAGTGTAGATATAGATGTAAAGTTAATAGCCGATAGTCATGGCGCCTCTGTCGCGTATATAGATGTAAAACGTTGTAAATCAAATATTCTCGTTTTAAACACAACTTGATATTTCTCGACTTCCCAATAATGTTTTATACGTAATAAACTCGTATCGCGCATTCCTGACAAACAACAGGATGACGGAGATGTCATGTTTAGTTCCAGACTTCGCCGTGGGACTTGAATCGTGGCGTCGACTTTACATCTATTTTTACTGATGAAAATGACAGATATTGTCGTCATAAAAAATCTATCAGAGGGGTGAGCACGAACGACTCTATCGACAAAGTATTCGAATCGTCAAACTGTCAGTTGTATGAAAAATCTCATACAAATGACAGTTCGTCGATACGAATACTCTTTCGATACTTGTTCGTGCTCACCCCTCTGACGACTTTATTCGAAATTAAATTTATATACATCATTAGTAAAAATTTAGCATCGACCAGTGTCTACTTTCCTTGGATCATATTTTAGCATCAACGTTTTTTTTCCTTATGACGGCCAATATACAGTTGTGGTCATATAATTAAGAACGTTTACATGAAGACAACATTTTTTACAAAAAGCGTCGCATAACATAACGCATGTATGTTCTTTTATGTTTTATGGTATTGCAAAATATTGCTATACTAATTGTAAATTCATTATGCACATGAACAATTTAAAAAACATCCATATAAGTTTTATAGAGTACCTAAAAGTAGCACCTGAACGTAGGTCGTACCCCTACTAGCTGGTCATATAATTAAGAACGCTGACTAATTTTATACATTTTTAAAATCTGAATAAAGAAACCCTTTGTGCTTGGTCACTTTTAGTATAACTTTGGCGCCATAATTGTTATTAAAATAATAAAACGTACTTATTTCTTAAAAAAGAATGGTAATAATTAAATTTGTGATAAGTCTAGAAGAGAAGTTATAATAAATATTCGCGTGAACAACTGGTCGTATAAAAAGATAGTAGACCATCTTCAGTGCTTCAGTTTTCCATGCTGTAAAGCATTTTTGAACATATGAAAATATTTCAAATAAGCCGCATGAGTTTAAAAAGAGTAAGACATCTCCTTGAGTGGATAGAACGATAGTTCAATTAGCCAATCAGTATCCAATTAAAGGGTCCAATGAGATAAAAAAAGATTTTTTGGCGAAAGTAACCTCTCGGTAATCTCGGCACGCACGGTACGAAGGCGTTTGATAGAAGAAAGTTCGTTCGGAAGGATAGCGTGGAAGATACCCATGTTGACACCGCGCCTTAGACATGCCCGTATTGAATATGCAAAAAGATATGAGAACTGGATAGTCAGACAATGGAAAAATATAATTTTTTCTGCTGAAACTAAAACAAATAGGGTTTGCTATGATGCAAACAATGCGTTTGATGCCCTTCAAATAAAGCATTTGACCCTCAGTTCAGGAAAGTGACGTTAAAGCATGCCCGAGCAAACGTGAAAATTTGGGGGTACTTTTCTGGTCATGGAGTCGGACCTGTTAGGCTCATAGAAGGAAACATGAATGAATTCCAGTACAAAACTATACCGAAGTAAACAATGTTACCCTATGCTGAGGACGTACTGCCTGTCATTTGGACATTCCAGCACGACGATGACCCTAAGCATACTGCACACAATAAAGGAATTCCTCGACTCACAATCTGTTTCTGTCTTGGAGTGGTCATCTTATAGCGCGGATTTAAATCCAATTGAGCACATTTGGTGTGAGATTAAGAAAAGGGTATCTAATAGGCAGTGTAGCAGTTTAAGAGAACTTTACGCGATTTTTTTAGAAGAATGGAACTCTATTTCTGATGAAAAATGTCAAAAAAATGTTAGAATCAATCATGTCGATGCAAGGCAATAATCAAAAGCCGTGGATATGCCACTAAGTATTAATTTTAGGCTTAAAAGGTATTCACTTGCCCTCAGTATCGCAAGTGAACCTATGTAGTGTAACTTCTTTAACAAAAATTTCATTTACGTACAATTATCGAATAGTTTATAGGTCGTTCTTAATTATTTGTCCAGGTTCGTTTCAATGTAAATTGTTACTATTTTTATTAAATGTACATAAGTCAAAAAACCTGCACGTTTTTTATATCTGTTTTCGTAATTTAGTGAGCTTTATTCATGTGCCTTTTCCATAATTCAACAAATGACTTCTAAGTAGTATCTAACACAAAAAAAATACACGTTTGATAAGAAATTCTCTGAAACTAAAAATCGTTCTTAATTATATGACCACAACTGTATGTAATTATGTATTTACATGTAGAGTGATGGGAGTCTATTACGCCTGTGTCGCGTATCAAATTGTTGTTACTAAGAAGTGTAACTTTTCCTTACATCCCATTAACTAGATGTTTCTCGTCTTCCCAATAATGTTTTGCGTGATATAAACTCGTAACGTGCATTCCGGATGTTTCCTTTTGTTGTAGGTTTAGCTGTGAGACTTGAGTGGTGGCGTCGACTAGAAAAAAATGACAATAATATATTAACAACTAATCGTCTCTTACTGACTTATAAAATAGTATAACTATTACTTAAACGGAAAGTCATAAATACGTTAGTCCATTGGTACCATAATGGGTATTTAGACACTGTTTACTTAGCCAGCTCTACATCTTTCATTGTCCCGTCAATATGACTCATAGATTACAGAAGAATATAAAATAATCTATGCCGGAAATTAACAACGATGTAATCCGTATCAATAACAGAGAGATAAAATTTCATTGCATCACACGTAATACTACAGTAATATCGCGAAAGTAGAGCACTGTTTATGTATTCAGTTAGTTTCCTATTAATGGCTAAATTGCTCAGAGACAATGGTTTGTTAACTAATATTATAAACAGAAAAGATTTTTTTGTTTGTATGTTCGTTACGATTTAACTCAAAAACTACTGGTCCGTTTTTAAAAATTATTTCACCAATAGAAAGCTACATTATTAGGCTATATAGTGTATAGTACACCTACATTACACCCGTGCGAAGCCGGGGCGTGATAGTAGTATTTTATATTACGAGTACAGGATTGCATTTGCTTACTTTCAAAGATCTGTAATTGGCAGTTAACCCAAAATTTAACTGTGAATGTAATTTTTGTTTTTGTTGATTTTCTCAAATAGCTCCAAATCAATTTATTTGAATTTAAGAACTTCTAGTATTCCGCTCCCGCTTATACTTCCGCTCCCACTTATGTTTCCGCTTCCGTCACCGCTTATGCTTCCGCTACGCTCCCGCTTCCGCTTCCGATGCCAGTTAAAATAAAGGTTTTGAAAGTCCTCATCGAAAACTTTTGCTGAAGGGAACCACAAACCAAAACATTATCCGTGTATATACTTTTGTTTTTGTTGATTTTCTCAAAAGGCTCCGAATGAATTTCCCGATAAAAGTTATATGGGACCACCTCTGAAATATGACCTACCAAACAAAAAAGAATCATTAAAATCGGAGTTATCGCGTAACAATCATACAAAAAAAAGGAACATAGAGTCGAATTGAGAACCTCCTCCTTTTTTGAAGTCGGTTAAAAATTGTCATATTTTCTTTTTCCAAAAAAATGCGTATTCTAGTCAAGAGTTTGGTAATTTAAGGTCACTTGCTCACAGATTAAGAAGAGTACTTATTACTGCTAAGGAGTCATCAGAGAGTATGTCACACTCATCAGAGATTTTTCACCCCTCCCCCGCCCTTGTCACAGTTGGTCTTATTCGTGAGACCTCCTCCCTAGTGTGACGTCACATATTTTGCAATTTTACGGGTAGAGTTGAAAATATTTTAAAGTTTTTCGTTAATAGTTCGGCATTTTATCACTTAGATGTCTAAGATTTTGAAATGTGACGTCACGACTTTGACGGGCTCGTTCGCGCGTTCAGTAGAACACCTGCCATGCACATCGATGGGTCATGGGTTCGAATCCCACCGAGACCACCATAGATGAAAAACCGTGAAGTGCATATTGCGCGATTCGGTTTCAGTCTATGGATTTCTGAATGCTCGTAGTAAAAATTAGTACGACAGCGCATCATTGACTGATGTTCTGTGGCTGAGGTATCACGTGAACCTCATGCTCGTCTGTCGATATCTGACAAACGAAAAACGAAACTTAGGACCCGTCCCACCCCTTGTCACACAATGTCACACTTCGTCGATCCCCTCCCCCCCTTAAGGTGTGACGTACCTTATGGATGGTCCCTAAGGTATCAGTATATCAAGAAGATTCTAACCAGTATGCAGATTATAGTAAATAATCAACTGATCCATCACAGTTCCGGACCAAAGCCAGTTGCCGGCATCTTACTTTCTACTCAACTATACTCGTAATTATGTATTAAAATAATACGTTCCACTGAATTTGGTGCAACTATTATAGTATCTACTACCTTGATCCCTATACTATTTTACTTTCACTTTTATAATCGTAATCGTAATATATATTGAAGAGAGATGAAGGGCACGTGTCTAAAAAAGTTTTGAATATGAAAGTGGATGGGTATAGGGGAAGAGGGAGGCCAAAAAAGACATGGATTGACTGTGTGAAGAATGATGTGTTTGAAAGGTGTGACTGATGATATGGCGAGTGAAAGGAGAGAATGGAAAAAGGGAACATACTGCGCCGACCCCAAATAAAAAAGGGAACAGAGCAGGAAGAAGAAGAGGAAGAATCGCAATATATATTATTATAATTAAAGTTTTATTGCTTATTGACAGTAAATATTATTTTTCTCTCGCTCGTCGTCGTTTTACTTATGTAATTTAGAAATTAATATATCAAATATCTAATTGTATTTTACTATTTTACTATAGCTTCATATTCGTTGATATTCAACTGGTTTTCCAGCAAATTAATAGTTTAATCTAGCAACAGCTACTTCTTTGTTCTTCTATTTAAATTATGTAAGTGACAGTTCACTTTTACAAAAAAATCATTTATTTATTATTTAACTCAGATTAACAGATTTTTGGATTTCCGAATGCTCGAAGTAAAAAGTCGACAGCGCATCATTGACTGATGTTCTATGGTCGATCACCTACCATCAAGTGAACCTCATGCTCGTCTGTCGATATCTAACACTAGCAACGCGCCCCGGCTTCACACAGGTGCAATCTACATGTACAAACATAGCCTATGTTACCAGTAGTTTTTGAGTTTATTCATCATACAAAAATACAAATCTTTCCTCTTTATAATATTAGTACAGATAAAAAAAAACAAAAATTTAAATAAGCTCGCACATTTATTAGCCGGTCGGGTAATACTACGGTCTGCAATATACACAGTGTTTGTCCGAACTATTGTTTTATTTGCGAGCACACGCCTAACTTTACATATTATATAACAACTTTTTTATACTCTTACGCTTTATTTTGTGATAGTATTATTATGTTTCTTGACCCACATTATACGGAATGCTGTTTTTATACATAATTGTAAGATTGGACTCAGACCTAT
Source organism: Anthocharis cardamines (assembly GCA_905404175.1). NCBI lineage: Eukaryota > Metazoa > Arthropoda > Insecta > Lepidoptera > Pieridae > Anthocharis > Anthocharis cardamines. The sequence continues at coordinate 2,163,796 of FR989974.1, forward strand.
CGTACAATCACTGTTATTACAGAGGGGTGAGCACGAACAAGTATCGAAAGAGTATTCGTATCGTCGAACTGTCATTTGTATGAGATTTTTCATACAACTGACAGTTTGACGATTCGAATACTTTGTTGATTGTCGTTCGTGCTCACCCCTCAGAACATATTTTATTTTCGGTATAGTGTTGAACAGGTCGGTATCCTTTGCACGTTCGGTAGATCACCTGCCGTGCGCATCTATGGGTCGTAGGTTCGAATCCCACCGGGACGACATGATTATAATTTTCTGTAAGCATGTCTTCCCCACGTCTGGTAACTTCGGGCATTGATCGGGTGGGAGGAATATCGAAATTCCGACCGGGTAACGAACCATCGTTCGTAGATGGAAAAACCGTGAAGTGCATATTGCGTGTTTCGGTTTCAGTCTATGGATTGCTTGAAGCTCGAAGTAAAAATTAGGTCGACAGCGCATCATTGACTGATATTCTATGGTTGAGGTATCACCTACCATCGAGTTATCCTCATGCTAGTCTGTCGATATCTGACTTTTTTTATGCCAGTCACATAAAAAAAAATACAAAATTCGTAATAGCCCCACTAATATACGTCTTCCCCTTTCCTAGAGAACTAAGTTTATCTACAATAAAAGCAATAAGAAAGCAAAAAAAACACAGGCAAGAATATTATTACGTTTACTTGTTAAGTTGTAAAAAAAAATGGCTTACACACTTTTCCCGCCAATAACGCAAATGACAGTTTTGTGACATTACCTATATGTCACATAGTATTAATTAATTATCTTTAGCAATCTGCCACAGCACTGATTTTAGAATATTAATTATCTGTAGCTTCCAGTTTGACGCTTGGTGCTACGATATTCTAAATAATGTTTCTCCTTCGCCATTCTTTAGATACCTACTAGAGAAATTAGCCATGTTTTGAGGAAAATATCGCAATAATCCGCGGAAAGTATTCGGGCAAAACATACCTGTACATTTTATATCGATATAATAATAAATAGATTGTGTAATTTCACATCAATTTCTTACTATTGTTGAGTACACAGTACTTACCTATGCTAGAACATGTAAGGTTTTATTATTGGCAATCATTAAGTGTATTACGTTAGGTTCTTTATAGCCACGGAAGTATTTATATTACCTACTATAACGATCACGTTGTGGCACTTGCGGCCAAATAAAAGCTTTGTACCTAGTTTGAATATAAAAGGTTTGGCTTTGCTGCCTTTCTATACTAATCTATCTATACATATAATAAAACTGTAGAGGTCAAATGTCTGTACATAGAAAAAAAATGCTAAAAACTGAGTCAGGGGGATGTAAGAAGAGAAATAGAGCAAACCCGGATTTTTTTTAAATTTTTTGTTTCTCTGTCTGTTTGTCTGTTTATCTGTTTGTACGGGCTAATCTCCGAAGATACTGAACCGATTTTCATGCAATTTAAACAAATATATTAAGCAAATCCCGGGGCAACATATAGACTTTGTTTGATTGAAATCGGTTGTCGGAAAGAAAAGTTATCACTATTTAAAGATTATTGTAAAGGCATCATATCATCAAATTGCAATGCAAACTAACTCGCGTCGATATTTTTCGAATTATCAGATGTCAATAACAAAATGAAATAGTTTGTTTATTTCGCCACTTTTTTTGCTCAAAAGCTCAGTTAAAGATGAAGCCCACGCGAACGAAGTCGCTGGCATCAGCTAGTACTTAATATTATAAAGAGGAAAGATTTGTATTTTTGTATGTTATGAATAAACTCAAAAACTACCGGACCGATTTTGAAAATTCTTTCACCAATAGAAAGCTACATAGGCTATTTTTGTGTATAGTACATCTACATTGCACCCGTGTGAATCCGGGGCGCGTTACTTGTCATTCATATATCGCTCATTTGGTGCAACAATGACGTAATTACATTTTTGTTTTTTTTTTTTTTAAACAATTAGTTTAATAATATGACAAAACGTTTTTGACGGGCTCGTTGGCGCGTTCGGTAGAACACCTGCCGTGCGCATCGATGGGTCGTGGGTTCGAATCCCACCGGGACGACATGTTTATAATTTTCTGTAAGCATGTTTTCCCCACGTCTGGAAACTTCGGGCATTGATCGCGTGGGAGGAATGTCTAAATTCCGACCGGGTAACGGACCACCGTTCATAGATGGAAAAACCGTGAAGTGCAGTTGCGCGTTTCGGTTTCAGTCTATGAATTTCCGAATGCTCGAAGTAAAAATTAGGCCGAGAGCGCATCATTGACTGATGTCCTGTGGCTGAGGTATCACCTAAAATCAAGTGAACCTCATGCTCGTCTGTTGATATATAACAAAAAAAAAAATCTATGCGGAAAGACTATTCATCATGGGAAGCATTGACATATACCTAACTACACATATTGAATTTATTTTAAAATCAAGAGGATTGTGATAAGTCCCTTAAAAATGTCTTACCTTTAAATGGACCTTCTGTAACATTTCTAAAAGTGCAATTACGTAATTGTTGCATCAAATGAGCGATATATCTCACGAAGTTAATTTTAGTTATCGTTATCAGCGCATTATGTATACTAATACTATGTATAAAGAGGAAAGATTTGTTTGTCTGTTTGTTACGATTTAACTCAAAAATAAGTTGACCGATTTTAAATTTTTTTCACCAATAGAAAGCTACATTATCAGCGAGTAACGTAGGCAAGGGCTATTTCTATCTACGTTGCAGCCGTGCGAAGCCGGGGGGATCGCTAGTATGTTATAATTAGTTAAGATCAATTATATTGGTTTTTAATAGTACATATTTGTCAAGATATTTTTATAATCTTCTTGTTTTTAATTGTTGACGTAATAAATACAAAATGTACATTATTTAAAACGCTATTTATCTAAGTATAGAATCCTAGACTAAAAAGATTTCAATGAGAACGCTCTCGGCTACAACATCGTAAATTCACGATACTGTATCAAATGTGCAATCAGGTACTCGTATTGCTGTAATGCTATGGTAGAATAATATCAGGTATGTGAGTAGGATAAGCTAAATTAATGCGCTTGTAAAATACGCTATTTAAAAATGGATCATATTTTTAGAAAACAGAAGACACATCATATAATCTATTATTATTGTATTTCAAATTATTTTACTCTCATTATGTTAATTTATATGTGTTACTATTGTGATCGTTTGTAATTATTGTGATAATTTTTAATTAATATACTTATTTGGATATAATAATATGTCCGTATTATTGTCTTACTCTAGTTCTTAGTCTCACACATTATTAAGTAGTCATACAAACATAGTATATATTTTATTGTTATACAAACATCTCATTATATCTATAAGCGTTATACGAAGCCGGAAGCACTTTAATGATTCCTAAATATTTATATCAGCCTTTCTAAATGCACCCGACAGCGAAAAGCACATCTAATTGTAACATTTTAAATGAGATGAGATGGCACCACAAAACTAACGAAAATAATAACACAACACAAATTAAATTTAAAAACATAATATATAGATACACAGTATCTACACAGTACACAGTATCTATATATTATACTCGTGTATAGTTAATTCTCAGACGCTTATATTCAGTAGTTGCCCAATTTCTTCTTATTAATCGGAAACTTTTGGTAGAATGGTAAGGTTCAAGGTAAAGATACACGGGAGACACGCAGCACGCTAAATCTCATACCTGATTTTATTATTCTACCATATCGTAACTAAATCCTAACATGTCAATATTCTCTGTTATTTCATGTAATGTGAACTATTATGTCTCAATCGGTGCACTCCAAGGCTCTCTCAAAATCTATCGCGTTTCATTTACCGGATCAAATTTAATATCACTAGATTGGTATATGTTAAAGAAATGTATTTTTATCACAACTATTCAAAAAGAGCTACTTGGTTCTCTGCAAACAGGGAGCAAAATAGCTTTTTAATCCCTAGGGAGTAAAAGTGATTTGAATTTGGAATGAGGATATCTTCTCTAATATATAAAATTCTCGTGTCACAGTTTTCGTTGCCATACTCCTCCGAAACGGCTTGACCGATTTTGATGAAATTTTTTGTGCTTATCCGGTATCTATGAGAATCGGCCAACATCTATTTTTCATCCCCCTAAATCAGGGGTCGGCAACCGGCGGCCCGCGGGCCGCATGCGGCCCGTGCTCTATCTCGTTGCGGCCCGCAAGCCTCAGGTCCTTAAGAAAAAAATACCAAAGCAATAGGCCATATTACTAGAATCACTAGAATTTATACGGCCATGCTGCTGGGCCATGAGAGTATTCTTGAAAGCTCGCTCCCACGCGGGGTGATAAAAATGTACCTATTTCATTTTTTAAGAACTGTTATGTTATGTATTGTTTCTACCGAAAATAAATATTTGCTGTACTTATTCAATTCTTGGCAATTTTTTTTGCGTTTATACGCTGCACCTGGCCGTCGGTGGCGGGCGGCTCCTTTGAGACAATAGGCGGCGGCAGTCTTTGATTAGACGCAGGTGTGCGGCGGCGAAAAAATTCAAAGCGACCGACTTTAGTTAAAATCACAGCCGCGCGCAGCTATCGCCTCATTCGGTTGTGGAAATTCGCCGGAAACTCACGTCTCATCTGGTTGCTGGCTACGCGTTTCGTTTCACCTTTCTTCCCTTCGATGATAGCTTCTCACGCACGACGTATGAGGTAAGTACGTTGTATGCACTCGCGAGCAATTTGTATTATTTTATTTACTGATTGTTTATGTGAACCTTCAGATTGATGGGTAAATGTTATAAGGACGTGGATAGTAGTTACATGACATGAAGTCAGTTACGAGTATGTCATGTTTTAATTATTTTTTGAATGTGGAGTTGAATTTGTAGGTGCTAACTGGAACATATAATTTTACAACGAATTTAATTTTTTTCATTATTGTTACAGAATATTTATATAAACATGGCTTCAAGAAAAAGGAAGATAGAAGAAGAAAAAAGAGTTTTTAACAAATTATGGACAGAATTATACTTTTTTATCGAGTTTAAAGGAAAACCGTTATGCTTGATTTGTCAAAAGAGTATTTCTGTAGTAAAGGAATATAACCTGAAGCGACATTACGACACTGAGCACAAAGCTAAATTTGACTGTCTTGAAGGAGAAATACGACAGAGGAAAATTTCCACTTTGAAATCGTCATTACAAAATCAACAAAACATATTTAAGGTTGTGGCAGACAACAGCGAATCGAATGTTCGTGCCAGTTACAGGGTAGCAGAGATTCTAGCAAAAAGTGGACGTCCGTTTACCGATAGTGAATTAGTAAAAGAGTGTGTCTTAGCTATCGCAGAAGAAATATGCCCAGAGCAAAAAAAAATGTTTGAAAGTCTTAGTCTCTCTGCGAGAACTTGCACCCGACGTACTGAAGACTTGGGTGCTAATTTGTGTGAACAACTCAGGGATAAGGCGCAGTCTTTTGACTGCTTCTCTTTAGCGATGGATGAAAGTACGGACGTGTCGGATACAGCACAGCTACTCATATTTGTACGCGGCATTGACGAAAACTTTACTGTTTACGAAGAGCTTGTGAAAATGTGCAGTTTGAAAGGTACAACTACGGGAGAAGATTTATTTCACCATGTGGAACAAGCTCTGGATTCATTGCAGTTAAGCTGGGAAAAGTTAACAAGTGTCACTACCGATGGAGGCAAGAACATGAGCGGTCAAAACAAAGGTGTTGTTGGGAGAATCATCAGCAAAGTGAAAGATTCTGGATCTACTGTGCCATTGATTTTTCACTGTATTGTCCATCAAGAGGCATTGTGCTCCAAGGTTATATCCTGGAAAGAAATAATGGATACTGTAACATCCACTGTTAATTTTATAAGAAGAAATGGGCTGACACACCGTCAGTTCCAAAAGTTTTTGGAAGATCTGGAAGCTGATCATGGTGACGTGGTTTACTACTGTGAAGTGAGGTGGCTCAGTCGAGGTGCCGTTTTGGAACGGTTTTTTGATTTGAGGAAAGAAATTGGCAACTTCATGGAGATGAAAGGAAAGCCAGTCGAAGAGCTTACTAACAAACAGTGGATTATCGATCTTGGTTTTTTGACTGATTTGACTAAGGAACTGAATCAGCTCAACAAACGCTTGCAGGGAAAAAATAAATTGATTTGCGATATGTATTCAGATGTTAAGTCATTTGAGATGAAACTGAAACTGTTTATCGAGCATATTGATGAAAAAAAGCTTGACCATTTTCCTAATTGCAAGAAAGCCGTGGAAGAAGCTGGAGATAATTTTGTGTGGCAAAATATTACAATGAGAAACGTGTTAACACAACTACAAACTGAGTTTGTAAATCGATTCACCGACTTTAAAAAGAGCTCCCTTAACCTGGAAATATTCCAAAACCCTTTTGCAATTGATATTAGTGAGGTACCAAGCAATTTGCAAATGAACATAGTAGATTTGCAAAGTAATAGCACACTTAAAACGGCATTTAAGGAAAGCACTGACTTGATACTGTTCTACAGAGGTTTGAGTTCTGAAAACTTCAAAGAATTGAAAAAGTTTGCTCAGCAGATAATAACTATGTTTGGTAGTACATATTTGTGTGAGCAGACTTTTTCAATTCTCAACTACCGCAAAAATAAGAATTGTTCGCGGTTAACGGATGAACATTTGGACGCGATTCTACGCGTGTCTACTACTAAAATGAAAGCAGACGTTAAAAAACTTGCAAGTCAAATGCAGCCGCAAAAATCTCACTAGTTCTTACTTTTATGTTAGTATAGTAATTCAATTAAAATAGACATGATTGTATTAATATATATGCGTTTTATTTCAAATATTAAAAATACATACCCGAACATATAAATATAAAAATAAGTGCGGCCCGCACTGATACTCTGGCAACATATGTGGCCCTGCTATAGCAAAAGGTTGCCGACCCCTGCCCTAAATGATAAATAATTTTTTTTTTTTAATTTTTGGACGAAATTTTTTGTTTTTATTTTTTTATAATGTGGCATTAAAAAATACATACAACCCCTGCTTTTTTTGTCAAAAAATCTTGACCCGTGCGAAGCCAGGGCGGGTCGCTAGTTGTAAATGTCTCAATTACCAAATAGATCGATCATGCACATTGTATGAAAATGTTACTAGTTGTAAAAAAAAAGTAAAAACGAGTGAAACGCAGTCTTTATTTTGTTATTCATTGTTCAACTTCTTTTTTAAGATTTAAGCTCTATCATAATTGTTCAAATAGAAACATTAGTATCTAAAGTAAACGTAATTCTACTTCATGAGTTGCACTTACTTATTTTCTCATAGAGGTGGTAAAAAGTAAAGTGTTCACCTCTGGAGCAAGCAAGTCTTTCCAGTGTAAGCTGCTTTATGCCTAAGCCTGTTAGATATGAGTATAAATTATAGAGAATTATATATAATTATACAGAATTACACAGCGTGTCGTCACACAACTCATCTTATAATTATTCAAAAATTATTCAGAGCAAGACTATTCGCCAATTTATATTTAAAAAATTTAATATCATAGGTGTGTTTATTTAAAAATTGATTGCAATGTGATTATTTTTAGGGTTCCGTGCGTTCTGATAAAATAATAAATAATAATTTTCCGAGTCCCTTCAACAAGTATGTTCCAGTGTCCCCTAGTGTAGTTTGAGGTGGATATATTTCTGTGTCTGTTTCACTGATGATTTTTTTTAAAGGCAATTAAATATTTGGTCTACTGTGCGCTGCTCAACCGAAATAATATTAATATTATTTTATTAAATGAGGTAGGTGATACCCCAGCCACAGAACATCAGTCAATGATGCACTATCGACCTACTTTAAACTTTTTACTACGAGCATTCCGAAATCCATAGACTGAAACCGAAACGCGCAATATGCCCTTTACAGTTTTTCCATTTATTAACGGAGGTTCGTTATCCGGTCGGAATTTCGATATTCCTCCCACCCGTTCAATGCCCGAAGTTACCAGACGTGCGCAAGACATCCTTACAGAAAATTATAAACATGTTGTCCCGGTGGGATTCGAACCCACGACCTATCGATGCGAACGGCAGATGTTATACCGAACGCGCCAACGAGACCATCAAAATACATAAATAGATACAAAACGAATAGATGAAAGCTCGATTAATTCAAAAAAAAGTAAATAGGCTCTTCTTGGACCTGCGTGGTTGAAATCACTACGGTGACACTTAAGACCCGGTAATAGTGGTCTAATATTGATCTTAAAAAATCAATTCACTTAACTTAAAATACTTTTTTTAAATATATTTATATTTTTACTTTTTTTAAATATATTTATATTTAAAAAAAGTATTTTAAGTTTCATGGATTCAAAATTTATATTCAATAAAGAATTTTGAGAGAGAGAGAGAGTTTATTACCAAACAAGAACACATGAACGAAGAATACTTACAAAAATAAACTTAACAAATAAAAGATAAACAAATAATATAAAAATATATTCACGGCCTTATACATATTATAAGCTTTATATTATAGCTAAAGTATGTTTTGTTTCTGTCATTCTGTAGTCTTTTTATATTCGACTAGTAACACGCCCCGGCTTCGCACGGGTGCAAAATAGCCTATATTCTCTGATAATTTAGCTTTCTATTGGTGAAAGAATTTTTAAAATTGGTCCAGTAGTTTTTGCGTTAAATCGTTTTGTTTATATCGACATTTTTAATTTCGTAATATCTTTGGAATGGAATGTCTGATTTCAATAATTTAAAAAGTAATCAACAGGTATTGACACAGTCTTGAATACGAAATTTGGATAATAATTAATACAAAGGTATGATAACATGGACTAATTTTGATCGGCATTTTTATCAACTTTCAAAATGTAAAAAAGCAGTTAAAGTGACATAATTACAATATTTGGACATATGGTCTCGCGAAGATTTTTGTAGATATTGATATGTTCGATAATATTGCAGAACTATTTTCTATCATCAATACTCTCCGCAGCGCATGTGATGAAAGACATTTTTAACTAATATTGTCTTTTATTAACGCGAGTATCACACATTTAAATAAAATACTGTATACCGGATTAAAACGCGATTTATTATTTATATTGTTTAAATTATTTATCCCAACGGTTGCTGTAAAGCATCCGAAACGTCGGGATAAATAATTTAAACAATATAAATAATAAATCGCATTTTAATCCGGTATACAGTATTTTATTTAAACATTTTATAACTAATTTTTTTTTAGTAGGGATTTCTAATTTTTTCTAGTAATAATTATAGCCTTTGTTACTCAGTGATAATTTACCTTTCTAACGGCAAAATAAATTTTGAAATGGGCTTAGTAGTTTTTAAGTTTATTCGTTACATACAAAAATACAAATCTTTCCTCTTTATAATATTATTTTAATAATAAGTATAGAGTACAGATATAGAAGTAGGTACTTCAGAATTAAACATTTCTAGACGATAAACTAATTTGTGTTCAATGACTATATATTGGTAATATTTTGGCTATAATATATGCAACACTATAATATAATCACAACTCGACAATAATACTTACTTTGTTAGGAATTTGCTTACAAGTAAAAAAATATATGTTTATTTTCGTCTCTGTAAAGTGACCAGTGAATTTTTTTGAAATGAGACTTACATTGACGATGGTTAGGAACTGACAGACATGTAGGTTGGAGAAACCAATATTAAAAAGGTTTTGGAGATTAAAAAAAATAAAGGATGCGTTCATAAATCCAATAATTCAAAACTGCCTCTGTTCAAAATTGCCCCCCTCTCTCCTATAGATAGAACGAGACAAAACATATTTTAACTATATAAAGCTTATACTACGTTTATGAATTATGCCGTTAATGTTAAGCAGTTAACACCACCGACTATCAAACATTAAAAAAAAAGATAAGATAAATTTTGAAATAAAATATCTACAGAACCATTAACAGTCCCGTCAAAATTATACTTGGCCGGTATTATTTAAGTAACACCTCTTTGCTAATTTGCTATTATGTAATATCATTGCGTTCTTGTAGACATATTGTATAACTAGCTTCTGCCCGCGGCTTCGTCTGCGTGGTATTAGTACTACGGGTAGCTTATTTTTTAGCTTGAAGTTTTTTTTTATGTCAGATATCGACAGACGAGCATGAGGTTCACTTGATGGTAGGTGATACCTCAGCCACAGAACATCAGTCAATGATGCGCTGTCGACCTAATTTTTACTACGAGCATTCGGAAATCCATAGACTGAAACCGAACGCGCAATATGCACATCACGGTTTTTCCATCTAATGAACGGTGGTTCGTTACCCGGTCGGAATTTAGATATTCCTCCCACCCGATCAATGCCCGAAGTTACCAGACGTGGGGAAAACATGATTACAGAAAATTATAAGCATGTGCTCCCGGTGGGATTCGAACCCACGATCCATCGATGCGCACGGCAGGTTTTCTACCGAACGCGCCAACGAGCCCGTCAAAAGTTGAAGTTGTTTAATAAATCGCGTTTTAATATGGTATTAGTATTTTATTTAAACCAAGCTGTTTTTTTATTAATCTCCTTACTATTTAAGTATTTTAATCGCGACTAGAGGTTAAGTATCTACTATATATTAATCTCTCAGTAGTTAGTATAGATTGACTGATGATTATATACGGTATACAAAGATCGTCATCATAGATGGAAAAACCGTGAAGTGCATATTGCGCGTTTCGGTTTCAGTCTATGGATTTCCGAATGCTCGAAGTAAAAAAATAGGTCGACAGCGCATCATTGACTGATGTTCTGTGGCTGAGGTATCACCTACTAAAAACAAAGGTTTTCCCATTTTCACACCCTTGAGAAATGATTTTCATGTTAAAAATCTCCGGGACTCAAACTATCTCCATACCCATCTAAATCGATTTTGCGGTTCAAGCGTGGTAACGGACACACAGATAGAGTTACGAATATATAATATTAAGAAAGGATTAACGTTTTTTTTACAATTTTACTTATACTTTTACATATTATATGCATATAAAAAAAACTCTGTACTTTATAATTTTATAATTTATTTAAATTACTATTATCTATTAAATATGACTTATTTCTCGGTGTTTTTCAAAACAAGAGATTTTATATTTAATAAAATACATAACTACAAAAGATCAATGATATGTTTGTCCTCTATGCACTCCTAAACTAAACCTAATCATCCGATTACGATGAAATTTTGATGAGTTGTTCTGCATATACCCGCGAAGGTTCCTGTCCCAGTAAAGTAACGGGTTTGTCAAAATAAGCGAAAGGATTATTTGGTTTTATGGTAAATAGTGTAAGAACTTGGTGAGAACTATTGAAATAGAAAAAAAACGGCCAAGTGCGAGTCGGACTCGCGCACCGAACGGTTCCGTACATAATTTTAGTTAAGTAAAGATTTTTCCAATAAAAAAACCACAAATTTACAGTTCTCGGATTTTTTCATTTCCTTGTGCTATGAGTACCTACATGACATTGCTTCATGCAAAATTTGATTCGATATGATTCTAGGTCAACGGGAAGTAGGTACCATATAGGTTTTGATTCCCTTCCGAGTGTTAACAGAGCATTAAAGGCCGTATCTTTTGATTACGTCCATATAAAAGTTTGGTTTTTTTTTTGCTGCAAGAGATTGAAGTGCTGAGTATTTGATATTTCAACGACAATTATATTCAAATTGATACCTCTACGCGATTCTGAGAAAAGGGTACTTGATAGACAGACAACGAATTGATCCTACATATAATGGTTCCGTTTTGGTACGGAGTACGGAACCCTAATGTTCTCAAAAACAAATTCAAATCTGAGTCATGTTTTGGAGAACAGGCCTTAGTAATGACTCTTGAATTTAAATAATGACAGTCTATCAGCCCGCGACCACGGTTGCTGGAAAGCATCCGAAACGTCGGGATAAATAATTTAAACAATATAAATAATAAATCGCGTTTTAATTCGGTATACAGTATTTTATTTAAATGTGTGATACTCGCGTTAATAAAAGACAATATTATAAGACTCTTGAAGCGATTACATACTTACATTCCCTACTAAAGTGTATGTATGTCTAAGCATTTAGATAAGCGAATTCCCTAGTCCCCTAGTGGGGCATGGGGCAGACCCATCTCTGTCTGTTTCATTGATCATTTTTCTTTACAGGCAAGTAGGTGATCAGCCTTCTGTGCCCTGCCCGACCGAAACATATATTTATCTTGGTCCCCCGGGATTCGAACCCAGGACCTCCGGTGCTAAAGCTAAACGCATCGCACTAACCACTGAGCCACGGAGGCGGTCATTTAGCTAAGAATAGTAATAATATTATTTTATTCATCGGTAGAGTATTCGATATTCCCAGATTCAGAATAACTCTATCACCTAGATTTTATTTGGCTACGATTAAGTTCCGAAGACTTTTTCTGTCTCAAGTTAAATATTATATTTTATACTTTACGTGAATTTGAATAGCTAAACGGGTAACACGGGTGCAATGTCATATACATACTTACAAAAAAATATACATAGCCTATGTTACCAACGGCGGATCCAGGGGGGAGGGTCATGGGGGTCATGACCCCCCCCCTGAGCTGGTTCCAGGACTTAGGTGGACCACTAATTGAACATAATGATTTTATTTATATATTTTGTCACCATACAGATTTTATGTAACTACATACCTTACCTAAGTACAGTACTTACGTACATTAATAAAATACGTAATTTTACTTGTATCTGTTGTTATCAAAATTAAATTATAAGTTCTTGACTTGACCACGACTATGTGACCCCCTCCTGGCGCCAAAGCTGGATCCGCCCTTGTATGTTACTCTACTTATGTAGCTTTATATTGGTGAAAGAATTTTTAAAATCGGTCCAGTAGTTTTTGAGTTAAATCGTAACAACCAAATAAACAAGTCTTTTCTCTTTATAATATTAGTATAGATATCTATATATATAAAAGAAAGTTGTGTTAGTTACACCGTTTATAACTCAAGAACGGCTGTACCGATTTTAACGATATCTTATTTGTTGGATTCCTCTATGTCCTCTATTAAAATATTGGAAAAAATCAGGAAAAAAATATATGCATAAAATTAATTATAAAATAAATTAGATTCGGAACTCCGCCATCTTGACAGATCACGTCATGCATTCTTAGATTTTTTGGAATAACAGATGTCCACTGCAAATCAGTGACATATTAGACAATTATAGTGGGTAAATGGGCATATTCAAATTTAAGAATAATTATGTAATTTCGAAGCCAAAATTGTGGCAGAACAACGTCTGCGGGGTCCACTACTATATAATATGTCTTAGTTCCTCTGGTACATAAAATCTATGGGAGCCGTTTTTATCTTTAACCAGTAATTGTAAAACAAGCCCTCTAGTGTTTCAATAACGTATAAATAATGTTTTATTTAGGTTAATGTGTGCTATTATTATAATTAGCAAAGCATTTTTGGATATCTGTGAATTTTTAAAATATTCACTATTATTTGATTTAAAAGGATTTTTATCTAAATAACTTGTTAAAAACAGTTTCTTAATACATACTAGAAACTCGTACTAGAATGCTTATTTTTTAGATTTTTTTTATAATTTAGTGACAGAAAATATTTTTTATTTTACGCACAAACATCATTACAATCAATAACAAAACTAATTTTACATACCGACATACGTTGTCAAAAAATTATTGTATTCGTAAACGATCTTCAATTCGTTGTTCTTATTCCGCATATATACTATTTATTTTAATTAAGTATGTTTACAATCAAAAAGCGAATATAAAAGATCGCTCTAATTTACAAAATAAGTATATTAACAATTAATACATATCGGGCCCAAGCGTTCACCCTTCTACATCGTAGTGGGAGGGCCAGTATATAGTGTGGTATTTCGGAGTTGCCAGCACCAACCGGTCTTCCACATCGGAGACAGCAACATGAAGTTTACGGTGAGTCTAGTGAAATGTGTGTGAAGTGATTTTGAAATTCGAAATCGGAAACGGATTGTGCTTGTTAACGTGATCCTTGAGGATCTAAGGAGGTTTTTATATTCGGTGGTCAATTATTTTAAAAATTATTGTAATATCGTTTTTTTTAAATAAGAAGTAGTTTTGAGTTTTTTTTAATGTCAAACATCAATTAAGAGTAATTATTCTCTATATAGGGTCCTCCTGGGTGATATAAAATGTTGTTTTCTCTAGTAGTCTAAAATAAAAAAAAACTATAAGATTAAAAAAGAAACAGTTGTCATAAAAAGAATTATATTCATTTTAATAAAAATTAAAGTAGATAAAATTTTCACTTCATTAATATTTAATTAAAAACTATTACAAAATTATTAATATGTAAATTATTAATTAACATAATGACTAACTCACTGAATGACATGTACATTTCACCTATTTAAAAAAAATAAAGATTCGAAAGAAAAAAGTTTACATTTATGTTCGAAATTCGAAAACGGTTGTTAAATGTCAGGCATTTTCCCACGGTCTATTGAGCTGTTACAAAGCGATTTAGTTAATAACTAACCGGGAATAGCTAATTTTCTGTAGCTACATATTATTTCAACGTAATTTCACTTTCGCTAGATAACATAACTGTGGTCATAAAGTCCCATTACCTACATTGATGTAACAAAATTTAACTAACATAAGTGTAATCATAATGTGAAAATATATAGCTAAAAAATAATGTTTGTATAGTATGAAAATTTTAATAATATATTACCTTAATACCTAATAATCTTTTCACAGAATTAAAGCTATCTTCATCTGAAAATTGCCAAAAAGTAAAGAAAGACTTGATAATTAATCCTCACTATAAATAACTTACAATTTTGATGCCATTTTAAATTATTAATGACAAATAATATTGATTAATGCGCTCGTTTCCCGCCAAATTAATAGAAATAGATTAAAGATATGTAGATAATATAAAGCTAATATTATGGTGTAATATTAGCATAATACGTGAAAATTATTGTTGCCTGATTGTTAAGACTATTATTTATTATTATACATATCTGTATTATTATGATCTAATAGTGGGATGTACGTTGATGCTATGAAGTGCGACGGGTTGATTAATAGCGATTTGTGTGGTTAATTGCCCATTGGATAACGTAATAATATTAGATAAATGATCATATAGCTAGTTTTAAAATTTTAATATATAAAAAAATGTAAAATATATATATACATATATGTATATTTTTGACTTTTTAAATTCTAAAAACAGTTAAAAACTTTAATAAATTTAAATTGAAACTATTATATATTACTATTTTTTCTGTTGAAGGGTCATATTTAATGTAGTAACAATTTCAATTTATTTCTTTAGATAAATATCTAATATTAAATGCCTATCTTTTCTAGGTTTAATTGCAAATTTTTTTTAAAAACATCTTATGTTGAAACTATAATAAATACAACAAAAATAAATATTAGCTTAATCCCTAAAAGCGTGCGGTTTTACAATAAACTTTTACAAAAAAATAAATTATTAGGTTATATTACACAAGGCGGTAGATTTTCAGAAAAATAATATTTTATTAATAATTAAGGTTGTGACTTCCTGATTAAGCAGGAAATAAACCTTTGACATAAGTGATAGCTTGTCTATATCCTACTACTTTATGGTTACAGACAACTCGATCTAGCTTTTCACGTTTTCCCGCGTAAAACCTAAGATTAATGGCCGTAATGTCAAGTTTTTATAACATTTACTTAGAGATATACATGTAATCACATTTAATTCGTTTCTTGTGTTTACGTAACTTCTTTAAATACTTAGTACTTAGTATGTGTTATAAAAGTATGCTACCGGAAGTTTCCGTTCGATAACTTACGAGTATACGAGCTACTTACGCTTTTATTGAGGACTAGCAACGCGACCCGGCTTCACACGGGTGCAATGTAGAACTAGTAGAACAAAAATAAAACTAACCTAACCTATGCTACTCGCTGATAATGTAGCTTTCTATTGGTGAAAGAATTTTTTAAATCTGTCCAGTAGTTGAGTTTTTTCATAACATACATAATAAGTCTTTCCTCTTTATAATATTAATATAGATATATATTAATACACTAACTTGTTGTTTAGTGTTTTATTGTACTTGTACACACTTCTACATAACTATTAACTACAGAACACTCTAAAAGTAATAAGCTAGTGAAATTAGAAATGCTATTATCAAAGAGTGTACATATTATGTGGATAAAAATTAGTTACGTTTTATTTTATGGAATACGTGAAAGTTAGAGAATTGTTAAAATTGTAATACGCAAGACTTAGAAATCTCATTGTTTTGTGAGTAGAGTGAGTAGTGCAATTAATTCTAATCATTGTAGCATATATTTTTTTAAGACAATAGCGTTGTCTCATACTTATTACGTTTCTTCTTCCTGCCCTGTTCCCTTTTTTTATTCAGGGTCGGCGAAGTATGTTCTCTTTTTCCATTCTCTCCTTTCTATCGCCATATCCTCGCATACTTATTACAATTAAAATACTGTTTTGTTAATATTCTTTGATATTTGTAATTACATGTATTTAGACAAAATATTATATTCAATTAAATATTTCTCTTTCTTTTCTCAAAGTTCAAACTAAGACGACAAGACAAAATCTATACTGATATTATTGAGAGGTTCTATGAGGTTGTAGGGAGTAATCTTTTTAGCCGGGGCGTGTTGCGTTTCAAAATATACCGTTACCTACTGGCAACTTACCATTTAATTGTAAAAAAATATACTATCATCTACATTAATATTATATTAATACTAGCGACCCGCCCCGGGTTGGGATTTTTTGACAAAAAAAGCAGAGGTTGTATGTATTTTTTAATGCCACATTATAAAAAAATAAAAACAAAAAATTACGTCCAAAAATTAAAAAATAAATTTTAGGGGTGGACTACCCCTAACATTTAGGGGGATGAAAAATAGATGTTGGCCGATTCTCATAGATACCGGATAAGCACAACATTTTTAATCAAAATCGGTTAAGCCGTTTCGGAGGAGTATGGCAACGAAAACTGTGACACGAGAATTTTATATATTAGATGTCATGTAAAAATCTTAAACATATATTTTTTTAATTTCCTTCACGAAACTAAAGCACATTTATGATGTGTAAAAATTAATGACGCGCAGTGTATTTACATTTCAGATTTATTATGAATAAAACATTACAAATCTTTTAATCCTGACCTAAATACCAAAGACTTAATTAGCTTAAAAATATGACTTCACGAGTGCAATAATATGCATATACGACAATCTAAAATGACCTTAAAAGTTGGTAGCGTATTATGCAATGTTTCATTCTGTTGGCCGAAGCGTGTAGATCTGTATCGGCTAATATGTACTATTATTATGTATTGAAATACTTCCGATCTCAATACCATCTAATTTGTACACGCTATTTAGGTGTTTTCTTATTTTGTTATTGTACAACTTTAATAAAAGCTCTTGCTAGTTGCTACATATACATAAGATGGAATTAATTGTAGGTTGATAGTTTTTTTTTATAATGTGGACTATGAACTATTTAGATAGACAATTTATTCAAAAACACCACAACTTAAGTCTATAACAATTTGAGACTTTATATTTCTAATTTGATTTAAAATAATAAACAAAGGAAAGGAACTTTATTTTTTTGACTGCCTCCGTGGTTCCAGTGGTCAGGGTGATGTGTTTAGCACCGGAAGTCCTGAGTTCGAATCCCGAGGAATCAAGATTAAAAAAATAATTGTTTCGGTCGCGCAGGGCACATAATGTTGATCACTAACGGAAGCCTATAAAGAAAAATGATGAGTGAAACAGACACAGAAATGTGTCTGCCACAGTACGTCTAGGGATTTCTCTCGTTATATCCCCCTTAATGTTGTAATTCTAAAAAATCTCGATATACTGTATATTTCAACATCCAAGCAAAAGACCAAATATCAATAATTTATATTCATTATATCAAGGCTAATTTATTCAATCCGCCAATTTTTGCATTTTATATTACATCTAAAAATAACATTTCTTCGTGAATTAATTACCGACATCAGATTACAATAAACTAGCGATCCGCCCCGGCTTCGCACGGGTGCAATGTAGATGGTCAAAAACTCTAAGCTATCCTATCTCTTAAGTTGGACCAGACTGCTCACGGTGTGCCAATTTAATTTAAAATCGGTTAAGTAGTTTAGGAGTCCATCGCGGACAAACATCGTGACAGGAGATTTATATATATTAAGATAAGATTAACGTAAATGTTACGTATTGTACATTCTGTGCAACATATCGGATTTAAATGTATTAGAAAGTAACTAGAGCACTCGTAGCATTGATAGTGGGATATAACACGGTAAATCTGAGCGGTGTCGCTTAGAATTTACTATTACTTGGACGCTGTTAAGCAATACAATGCCAACCCACAAAAGGACAAAAATTTAAATTTTGATACCAATCGCTTCCTTATGAGCTGGAGTACATATTTCAAGAGATATATATCAATTAAATCGTTTTAATAGCAAAAATATTAAAAAAACTTGTGGGCACGAAACCCTAATAATTTAAAATACTTAACAATAATGCACTAAATTCTATTACTATGATTGCTACTAAGAAAAACAATATATAATACATTTAGTGAAATAATAATAATTACAAAGAATTCTATTATTTCTGTTATTTTTTAAAAGCAATTTGGTGAAACCTAATTAAAACTTCAATCTCAATTTTCTCAAAATGGCAACCGTGTGGGTTGACGCTGTATTGCATAACAGCGTCCACTTGTCCAAATGCTTTATGTCCCATGTTTCGATAAAAAGTAAAAGTTGCCTTGTAATGCTCGCGTAAATTGCGCACCTATTATCGTATCAACAACTTTTAACTACTGTATTTACTTGATAGACTACTACTAATGACTTGTTATTTTGCGGAAGAAAACGAGCTTTTTGCGTATGGTTAGTGAAAATAATGTTGAGAAGGTCAGGTTCAAATTTCGAACGCGAATAAACGTTTTTTGAAGTTGTCAAATATACCGTTGACGTATGGAAATGTGACATATTAATGACACATTGACATACTATTTTTTTTAACTATGTTTATGACATAACATTTTTTTTTACATCACAGTTATTAATCTACTCTACCGCGACAGTGCTTTGCTTTTAGCGGGTTGGCATGCCGGGGAAAAATTATTAAAAAAAACAAATGTTTCGGTCGGGTAGAACGCAGAATGTATGGGTACAGTAATGTATCTTCCCCACCCCACATTAGGGAACTCGGGAACACTTAGTAATATTATGTAAGACTTAAAACGTCAGATAACTGTCAAGTACTAATATATAAAAAAAATCCTGTTCCCAGGTTGTATTAGTGGCATCATTGGCCGTGGTCGCCCTTGCCAGCAAGGAGAAGGACACCAAGCAAGCAGCTACTGAAGAAAAGAAACAGGACAAACGTGGCATCTACGACACTGGTTCTTACGGTGGCTATCAAATCGGTGACGGCGGTCACGGAGGCTATGGGGGTGATAGTCATGGCTACAGCGGTGGTGACTATGGTGGCCAGTTAAGCCTTGGCGGTGGCCATTCCGAATACGGCGGCAGTTCTGACTCCTGGAGACCGATCGAAAGCGATCATCACCACCATCACGTGAAAACCATCGAAGTCGTGAAGAAAGTCCCCGTTCCATACACCGTTGAAAAACACATTCCATACACAGTAGAGAAGAAAGTCCCATACGAAGTCAAAGTACCTTACCCCCAACCTTACACCGTCGAAAAGAAAGTCCCAGTCACAGTTAAGGAGTACGTTAAATACCCAGTCTATGTCCCCGAACCATACACAGTGGAGAAGAAAGTACCTTATGAAGTTAAAGTGCCCGTCGACAAGCCTTACGAAGTTAAAGTACAAGTGCCCCAACCTTACGAAGTAATAAAGAAGGTCCCTTACGAAGTCAAAGTTCCAGTACCCCAACCCTACACTGTTGAAAAGAAAGTCCCCGTCCCAGTGAAATACGAAGTTAAAGTACCGCAACCTTACGAAGTAGTAAAGAAAGTGCCTTATGAAGTGAAGGTACCCGTTGACAGGCCATACCACGTCTACGTACCCAAGCCGTACCCAGTAGCAGTTGAGAAGCCTTACCCAGTCACAGTCCACAAACCAGTGCCCTACGAAGTCAAGGTCCCCGTCGACAGACCCTACAAGGTTGAAGTTGAGAAGCCATACCCTGTACACGTCAAAGTGCCCGTTCCCCAACCCTACGACGTGTACAAGAAGTTCCCTTACACAGTCGAGAAGAAAGTGCCTTACGAAGTGAAAGTGCCCATCGACAAGCCTTACCCCGTCTACAAGGAAGTCCCTGTGCCCTTATTAAAAGAAGTCCCATATCCAGTTAAAGTACACGTGCCTGTGCATTTAAAAGCCGAAGAGGAGCATCACGGTTGGCATTGATTGTGTTACAAAATAGGTCTCACTCCAGTACCTTATAGGTTTAGTTCGAAATGTGATCATTATTTGTAGTGTGTATTTTAAGATCAAGTAATATTCCGTTATCGCAATTCATTTGTATATTGAAATTTCATTGACTCTTATAAGGCGTGTCTCAGTTTCGAATCTAGTTTTGAGACTTGTCAAACCATTTTTTCTCTATAGAATTTTGACATATAGACAGATCTCAAGAATAGATTACGACTTGAGTAACGTCTTGGAATACGGGTCTTAAAGGCGATGATTCTCTAACAGTTTAAGTTAACCAATCGCATTGCTAAGAACAGAATGTGTTTGGATAACGGAAAACTTCTTGATATGATAGAAAAAAAAGTATTCAATCTGTGTGAGTTAAGAATGATCTGTTATTACTTGTTTATGCTTTGTTTTATATGTATTTGTGAATAATTACTTTTACAAATACCATGTTGAGGCTGATATAATAAAAAATTATAAATGTGTGATTCTTTCATTCCAAATCCTGTTATATTAATAAAATATAGATACAAAATTTATCAAAAGACACTATTAAAATTTTTACATGACATTGTTTTCAAGGTTTAATCATTGTTTCTCAATTTATATTTCGACTTTTCATATAATTATTGTTAAATTTATTTAAATTAATTTATAACCTTACATTTGAATGTGTCGAAATTTGTATACACAAAATCATGGTAGAAACAGTACTAATATAGATTTTTTGCCTTGAATACCTTCAGTTTGTAATATTAATGTTGTGTATAATTCGTCTGCTGGACCGATTTTAATGAAATTTTTGTGTGTATTTGGATTTTTTAAAGTCACAATATACGCTACAGAACTCAGTTTGTAATAATCTATTGAGCCTAAAATATTCAAAGCACATTTGAAAGTCTTTAAGCCAAGCAATGTATTGCATAAATACGAAACATAGCCGTTTTGTAATACATCTCATGCAAAGTGGGTACACTCACGTCATGAGATATATCTCAAATTATAATTTAAACTAAGATTTGACATGCAATTTATGATGGTTATAATATTCATAAGTTGATAAACGGTGTTTTGAAGTAACATTTATTAAAGATAAATCTACAAACAGTTACATAATGGTGTCATAATATCGTTAATTCAAAGGTAAAACTCACTAAGAGTAATTTTGAATAAAAATAAATGTTGCTATTATTCTTTATTTTAAACGTACATTTACGATAAAAAATTAATAAGTATGTATTGCGCTTCATAGTTTAGTTATGAAACAGAATACGTAATTAGCACTTGATTCTAACTGTAGGTTTACTCTTCAAATGAGTAGCAACATTTATTTTTATTCAAAATGTCACTTAGTGAGTTTTACTTTTGAGCCAACGATATCATGATCCCATCACATAATGTTCTAGACTCAGAGTTATCGAATCACTAGCTCTCAGAAAGCAGGATTTTGTCCGACTTACTTGACACTCATTTTTATAATTTGGTTTAATTAACTCCTTCTAATATTGTCTTTTATTAACGCGAGTATCACACATTTAAATAAAATACTGTATACCGGATTAAAACGCGATTTATTATTTATATTGTTTAAATTATTTATCCCGACGTTTCGGATGCTTTACAGCAACCTCCCGCGACCACGGTTGCTGTAAAGTGTAAAGCATCCAAAACGTCGGGATAAATAATTTAAACAATATAAATAATAAATCGCGTTTTAATCCCGTTTACAGTATTTTACTTAACTCCTTCTATCTCGAAAACATTTCTGAGAACTTTGAGACCTTACTGTTATACTAATATAAAACTTACTATATATAGGATAGGCTTTTTGGCGGGTTTGACAGAACACCTACCTTTCGCTCTAATGGGTGGCAGGTTCGATTCCCTCCGGGACGACTTTATAATGTTCTTGTAAGCTCGGCTTCCTCACGTCTAGTCATTTTGGGCATTAAACGAGTGGAAGGAATACAAGATATAATTCATAGACGAAAACACCATAATGATCACATGGCGCGTTTTGCAGTCTATGGATTTCCGAATGCGTAAAGTAAAAAAAAAGTACGTCGGCAGCGCATCTTCGACTGATGTTCTGTAGTACCATCTACTATAAAGTTAACCTCATGCTCGTCTGTCTTCTCTTACTTCTTCTTCCTGCCCTGTTCCCTTTTTTATTTGTAGTCAGCACAGTATGTTCCATTCTCTCCTTCCACTCGCCATATCATCAGTCACACCTCTCAAACACATATCGTTCTTCACACAGTCAATCCATGTTTTTTTATCCATCTATCGATACCTACCTAACATAAAAAAATTAGATTTACAGAAGTTGATGAGTCAAATAGACTCACAGCCTTAACCCATTAGCGCCCAGAGGACACAATTTTGACATCTGAGTTTGAGCTGTTGCCACGTGATGAATTCCAACAGAAAAAAATCGGGAGCTACTGTTTCCTATGTTTTCAAGTGTGCTCTTTCGAATGATGATGGTTAAAATTGCGCCAGAAAAAATTTAACCATAGAAAAATCGAAAATTCGCCAAAAAGTCGTGATTTTTCGAAAACATTTTTAAAAATGACTTTTCTTTCCCTGTCGATTTTTTTTCATACCTAAAACCAATCTATATCGTGACCTCGATGTCTGAACTGAAAATCCATGATATAATTTTTTTCTTTTTACGTTTTCGTTAGCCAAAATGGAGGTCTGAATGAAATTTTCTTTTCCGAAACTTGATGATTTTTTTCCTCGTAAACTATAAAGTTGAGCAAAAAATGTTTAAGGACAAAAATGTCTTAAAATTTGTCAAAGAATACTCTTAATTTTTTTAAATTAGCATTTGATGGAATTTTTGATTTTCGAAAAAATTACGAAACTGCGATTTCGAAAAACGTCGTCAAAAACTGTGAAGAAATGTTATCTGGCTAATCCTTACATTAACTTTTTTTTATTATTCACAAATTTTCATTAAATTTTATAGTTTGAGAGCGTATAATTGTTGAGCTTCAAACTGTATAAGTATTGATAACATCAATTGATAGAGTGAGATTTATATGTGTATATTCGAATGGAATATATGTCCGGCATTTTCACTGTCTTTGAGGTAACTCTGAGCTGAAAAGTGAACATTTGAGAAAATAACGTACGTACGTATTTCACGTATCGTTATCGTATCGTATCGGAACATGTATGTATATTGTATATGTTTGCTCGATAGCGAGTACACGGAAATCGTTATTTTCTCAAATGTCCACTTTTCAGCTCCGAGTTACCTCAAAGACAGTGAAAATGCCGGACATATACTCCATTCGAATATACACATATAAATCTCACTCTATCAATTGATGTTATAGGTACAGTTTGAAGCTCAACAATTATACGCTCTAAAACTATAAAATTTAATGAAAATTTGTGAATAATAAAAAAAAGTTAATGTAAGGATTAGCCAGATAACATTTCTTCAGAGTTTTTGACGACGTTTTTCGAAATCGCAGTTTCGTAATTTTTTCGAAAATCAAAAATTCCATCAAATGCTAATTTAAAAATTTTAGAGTATTTTTTGACAAATTTTAAGACATTTTTGTCCTTAAACATTTTTTGCTCAACTCTATAGTTTACGAGGAAAAAATTCATCAAGTTTCGGAAAAGAAAATTTCATTCAGACCGCCATTTTGGCTAACCAAAACGTAAAAAGAAAAAAATTATCTCATGGATTTTCAGTTCAGACATCGAGGTCACGATATAGATTGGTTTTAGGCATGAAAAAAAATCGACAGGGAAAGAAAAGTCATTTTAAAAAAAAAATGTCATCGAAAAATCACGACTTTTTGGCGAATTATCGATTTTTCTATGGTAAAATTTTTTCTGGCGCAATTTTAACCATCATCATTCGAAAGAGCACACTTGAAAACATAGGAAACAGTAGCTCCCGATTTTTTTCTGTTGGAATTCATCACGTGGCAACAGCTCAAACTCAGATGTCAAAATTGTGTCCTCTGGGCGCTAATGGGTTAAGGTATATAACATTCGATAATACGAAATAAAGGGTTCTACGGCGAGAGAAATCAACATTTACATAATATAATTTCATTATATAATAAAAACTAAAATATTTAAGTTACGCTTTAAAATAATGATTACCTTTCCTTTTCGAGGCGGCACTTGTTATGATATTTCTATAATGAATTTGTTTATTTTTTTGTGTTATTTTTATTTTTCTTTAAGTGTACTTTTCGTTCTAAATAAATAATTTATTTTTATAATTAGATTTTTTGAGAAAGTTTTAAGTTTGACTGGCTCTATACGAAACTCAGTTTATTCAATATAAGAACTTATTCCTTATTCCTTTTGCAATTTCTATTATGATGTTTAAAGTATAATTATAAGTTGTTAAATAAAATAAAATAAATGTCTTACTTATCAAAAAAGTTTTTAAGCAAAACAATTATTAATCTGTAATTTTTAGCATTCATATTCCAATTAATACCAAATAAATCTATTTATTGACAAAATATGTTGATAAAATTCCTTTGTTATTTTATTTCTTGTCTTAAAATTATGATATGGAATATGAAAATAAAACGAAAGTATGAAACACTTTTGAACTATTTGGCTATGGCTCAGTATGCACTCTAGTGTTAAATGTTATGTAAAATACATCTAGTTTAAACAATCTATTTTGTTATGTAAAATACGCCTTATTAACAATCAACTCTTATAAGGTACCTATATACGAATCAGTCATGTGCCGCATATTCGTATCCGAATCCATATACGCGCATATCCGAGGGAGAAAAAAGATCCGAATCCGTTACTTTTTGGCGGATGTTTTACCTTATTAATTTTTAATATATACATGAATTTCTATACATATAGGTGATAACATTCAAGAAAAGCAATGAAAAACTATTAAATTCCATTAGATTATTTTTAATTTTTTAAACTATTTGACTATATTATGGCACCATTATATTGCAAACTAAATCTAATATATAAAATTTCCATGTCACAATGTTAGTTACCGTACTCATCCGAAACGGCTTTACCGATTTTTACCAAATTTAATATGCGTATTCAGTAGGTCTGAGAATCGGCTACTATCTCTTTTTCATACCCCTAAGTGATAAGTGTTGTTGACCCTTAATTTTATTTTTGGACGAAATTTTTTTATAATGTGGCATTAAACAATACATACAACCCTATATTTTCATTCTTCTATTATCAACCCCTGCTTTTTAGAAATTATTTACATGGCAAAACAACGATTGCCGGGTCAGCTAGTAATAAATATATTCAAGGTCTCGCGCATATCCGCGGATCTTGACACCAAATATTCGTATTCGCAATCGTATCCGCGGATATACATTTTCAACGATCCGATACATCACTAATAAGAATATATACCTTATAATAATTATAAGAGCGCTTGTGATGCACTAATTCTTTAGAGCAATCATTTCAAAACATACGTTAGGTAAGTGATTGGTTAATTGTGTTTGCAACGCCTAACGATTACGGCATATGTAGAATTAAAGCGTGACTATGAGATATTTTTATGTTAGCTTCCGACAGACGAGCATGAGGTTCACTTGATGGTAGGTGATACCTCAGCCATAAGACATCGGTCAATGATACGCTGTTGAACTACTTTTTACTTCGAGCATTCGGAAATCCATAGACTGAAACCGAAACGCGCTATACGACGGGCTCGCTGGCGCGTTCGGTAGAACACCTGCCGTGCGCATCGATGGGTCGTGGGTTCGAATCCCACCGGGAGCACATGCTTATAATCTTCTGTAAGCATGTTTTCCCCAAGTCTGGTAACTTCGGGCATTGATCGGGTGGGAGGAATATCTAAATTCCGACCGGGTAACGAACCACCGTTCATAGATGGAAAAGCCGTGAAGTGCATATTGCGCGTTTCGGTTTCAGTCTATGGATTTCCGAATGCTCGAAGTAAAAGTTGGGTCGACAGCGCATCATTGACTGATGTTCTGTGGCTGGGGTGTCACCTACCATCAAGTGAACCTCATGCTCGTCTGTCGATATCTGACATAAAAAAAAAAAAAAAATGCACTTTCATCTATGAATGATAAGGTGATAGGAATTTAAACACTCCACTCATCCGTTTTGAGTACATCCTTGGCTCTGTAGTAAGCGCAATGCGTTTAGCACCAGAGGGTTGGAATCTCGGGAAAACAAGAATAAAAAAATTATTTCAGTCAGGCACGGCACAGAAGACTGATTTTTTTTTCATTTATTTTGGCATCAAACAGTCATGTACATACATATAAATAATAATAAAAATATATTTCTTAAAAACTACAGACCTACAGTGCCCAAAAAAGAGACATACAAAACTATGAATAGAATCGCGTGAAACGTGTTGATTAGTACCTACATGATATTTTAACTATAAACTAGTATGTAATTAAATTAAATTATACTTAATTACATACTAGTTTATACACTGATCTCAAACAGACACAGAAATATGTAAGTCTGCCCTATGCGCCACTAGACTCGGGAAGTCACTTTCCCATTGGTTTTATGCTTGAAGTGAATAGACGAAAGAAAAACACGGGCTTTTTTACGGGCTCGTTGGCGCGTTCGGTAGAACACCTGCCGTGCGATCGATGGGTCGTGGGTTCGAATCCCACCCGCGGCCCTTTTCTTCATTTCTCATTTCATTTAATTTTTCATACCCCTAAGTGATAAGGGTTGTTCACCCTTAAATTTTTTTTAAATTTTTGGTCGATTTTTTTTGTTTTTATTTTTTTTTATAATGTGGCATTAAAAATACATACTACCCTAAATTTTTACTTTTTTATCACCAACCCCTGCCTTTTTTGTCAAATAATCTAGACCCGTGTAAAGCCGGGGCGCGTCGCTAGTAAATATATAAACACGTATTATGTTAAAATCGGTAAAACGGGCTTTTGGGCTTGTATGATAGTCCCGCCACTGTATGTAACATAAGTTTCGAATTTTCTACAAACGAGTAAACACTAAACATATTCAACCAATTAATATCAGTATATCCTAGTTTTACCAAGTATTTTCAACTATTTAGTATGACATTGTTGTTTAACATTATGTAGAGTTAGATTTGGTTCGAGCTTTGTATGGAATAATAAACGATATTACGCAAAATTGTACTCTCATTTTACTATGAGCAGGCACGGACTTAGGACATTTCGGGCCGCAGTCCAGGGCCCCGCGGATATATGGGGCCCCAGCCTTTGAAGACAATGGACAGTATTGCGATTGTGTTTGGTTTCAAAAAATCCCTTATGGCTCACCATGGCGGAGACCATTTTTTGTTTGAAATGATTTATAGAACTTCAGTTTGTAAAGGTTTTAAATAACTGTTTTTCTATATAGTTAAAAGCTGCATCAGAAAAATATATATTTTTATGACTATTTTCCCGATCGCCAAGATGTAACCCCATAAATAACCAGCCCCCAAAAGTTGTACTTCTTACCCTGGAGCCCCAAAAACTGTGGTTCCGCCCCTGACTATAACTATGTTATTTCCGTCATTGTTGCGATCTGTGTTGCAAGTTTTGACGTTCTCGTTGGCGCCTTGGGTAGAACACTTATCTTGCGTTGCGATGGGTTGTGAGTTCGAATCCCGCGGAGACGACATTTTATGATTTTCTGTGGGAGAAATGTCAAAATACAGACCGGGTTACGAACCATCGTAGATGGATACAATCTATAGATTTCGGAATGCTCAAAGTAGAAATAGGTCGACAGCGCATCACTGATTAATGCAGTGGCTTAGATAAAAAATTGTAGGCTCTACATGAGTGCTGAATCCAATCCAATTCCGTATAGCCGTATAAGGGTGATTGAGAAACAAGCATCCATACTTTCAAATTAAAAGTACTAGCAAGGTTTAATTACGCTCGTAAACAAATGTGTTGTTGCAATTATTGCAAAATTGTGATTGTGATATCCGTGCTCATGAAATGATATTACATGGAGTTGTTGCAAAATTGTCCACACTGTAAATCTGATACACTTACTCTAAATTGAAGGCCTTTGAACGGGGGAAAGTACTATTTAGTAGGAGTGAGGCGTATTTATCGTCACAGATATTAATCACAGGTATTCAACAATAACAGATAACAGTTGTTCCTGCGATTGTGAAATATCTGTGATTGAAAATATCATGCAATACTAAATAACAACTGTTCAAAAAATACTAGTAATGGTCAAGCCAATACAAAACAACTGTGATTGTTACCTGTCTCAGCTTAATTAGATTGTCGCGTGATAAAACGAGATGCACATAGTATTTATTATCCAACAAAATACAATTGGACATTTCACATGAAGGAGATCACATTGAAAAGTTACTCCTTAATTATCCGTAATTCATTTAGTATCTGTGTAAATAACAGACTGTTATTTAAGAACAGATATTTTCATCTGTGATTATTGAGTCACAATCACAGTTAGAACAGATATCATGTTTGACCTGATATCACCCATCACTACTATTTAGATCACAGGCCCAAGTATGAACGACTTGCGAGAATGTTTTTTTATTTTTTATCGTCAAACTGTCATAATATGTATGAGAAATCAGTTGACAATTTATGTAAATAAACAATTGACGATACGAATCACACGAACATTGTACAAGTTGTTGATGCCTGGAGGTCCACAAAATTGAACGCTGAAATTTTGGAGAGAAATAAACCAATAACTTCGTACCTTAACTTATTAAGATTTTCTTATAAATTCTATTTACGATTATAATTACGAAAGACATAAAGTCTTATTGCAAAGGATGAATCCGAAAGATGTTCGTAATAGGAAAAGGTATGATCCGTCAGCCGAAACTTCGTATTATACTTTTGGTAATAGGTTCTTTAAGTAAAGAGGGATGATTTTGCGTATTTATTTTCATTGAATAGGGAACAAACGGGCAAGTGATTCACGTGATGCTATGTGATCACCGCCGCCCATAGACATCCGCAACACCAGAGGGCTTGCGGATGAGTTGCCGACCTTTAAGAAAGGTGTGTGCTCGTTTCTTGAAGGTTTCCAAGACGTATCGGTTCGGAAAAACCGCCGGCGAAAGCTGATTCCACAGAGTGGTTGTGCGAGGCAGGAAGTGTCTCAGGAATCGCGCAGTTGTGGACTTCCAGACATCGAGATGGTATGCGTGGAGTGGGCGTTAATTCAACAAGCAGCTTTTTTAAGCCGCTTTTCAAATGTTAACGAATTAGCTGCTTTTCGTTTACCGCAAAAGCCGTAAAATATATTAACTGTTAAATTCAACGACTATCGAACGCATCGCGCGTATTAGCTCAACAAAAATTCAACGCGTAATCGCTAACATCATCCGAAGCAGCTTTTTTATTTAACGCAATACCTTTTCAATTTATTAACCCTTAATTCATTTATTAACTAATTATGTCTACTTAAAATCTGTTGACATTGCTGCAAACCAGCTAATAAAATTAGCTGTTTTTTTAACAGGTTATCAGTTTGTAATTAGCAGTTTCATTTCGTTAACACAATAACCGTCAACGACCCACCTCTAATGCGTGGTAATTTTGACGCGATGTTAGCAAAATTCAGCGGCCGGCATCCAAAAAATTCCTCTGAACACTCCCCATGATAAATGCATTTAGCCTTCCTTATTGCTTCACAAATGAAAGCATAACATATGTTATAAGTCAAGTTGATGTAAGCTTAAACTTATTGCGAATTTCTAGATGATTCCGCAGAAAATCAATGCGTCCACTAAGTGTAGGTGATGTAAGAGCAAGTCGTAATATGTGGAAGAGTTCGCATAATATTCAATTCCGGCCTATTCACGCTCCGACATCTTGCGACTAAGATAACGGATTTGTTGAAAAAGTGAATTGCCGAGTCCCTTAGCTATGGGGCAAATACACAGTGGCGTAGCTATCATAGGGCAAAGTGGTGCAGTGCACCAGGGCCCTGAAACTCAAAGGCCCCCCTGGGCTTTGGAAAGAGAGGGAGGCAGCTCTTGAAGCTAGATAAATTCTCGCCAAAATTTTATTATTTCATGATTTTAAATACGCCGATAATGGAAACGCCGAGCACCCTTGATTAGTAATAACAAAGAACATAGAAGAAAAGGCCCATACAAACATTTTTTATTGCGATTTTTTTCTATGCACCGGGGCCCTTGTCCACCTAACTACGCCACTGAATACACTTCTGTGTCTGTTTTAATAAGTATGTATGCGTTTTATTTTTATATAAAGAGAATTCGACTTAGATTTGTGTAAGGGCTATAAGTGGAAACATTTAAATATCTCTCTAAGGTTTTTTTATGTCAGATATTGACAGTCGAGCATAAGGTTCACTTGATGATAGGACTGATACCTGAGCCACAGAACACCAATCAATAATGTGCTGTCGATCTACTTTTTAAGTCGAGCAATCGGAAATCCATAGACTGAGACAGAAACACGCAAAGGTTTTTGCAAAGAACATAGATTTATCTATTCGCCTTATATTAGTCTCAGTAAGATGTCTGACAATGAACAGCTGGCATTAAAATACTCTAATCTGTTAGCACACTTCCTATTATCTAAATATTTTGATTGGATCATGCACTCAATAATTGATTAAAGCTGTACTCTTATGATTAAAATTACATAAAATAATTTAAATTCACAATTAACACAGGGATATAACATTTTGACGGGCTCGTTGGCGCGTTCGGTGAAACACCTGCCGTGCCCATCGATGGGTCGTGGGTTCGAATCTCAGCGGGACAACATGCTTTCAATTTTTTGTAAGCACGTTTTCCCCACGTCTGGTAACTTCGGGCATTGATCGGGTGGGAGGAATATCGAAATTCTGACCGGGTAACGTAACACCGTTCATAGATAGAAAATCCGTGAAGTGCATATTGCGCGTTTTCAGTCTTTGGATTTTCGAATACTCGTAGTAAAAATTTGGTCGACAGCACATCACTGACTGATGTTCTGTGGCTGAGGTATCACCTAGATCAAGTGAACCTCATGCTCGTCTGTCGATATCTAACATAAAAAAATCTTAGATTGATTTTTATTTATATACAGATAATATAGGTACATTTTATTTAATTGTACTTTTTTATATTTGTATTTTGATGGCTTCACGCGTTTCTCAAAACTTAATAATATAACATTAATTTATAACATTTTTTAATAAAATACTGAGGAAGTGTCTCATTGAAAACCCATAATAGCTTTTATCTTATTAATATACATAACGTACATTAATATGTCATGTGACAAACTATTCTTCCTGAAAAAATAAACATCGTATTTCGAAAAAAAAACCAGAAATACTTAATTAAAATTAGGATACCATTATCTCAACAATATCTATGATACAATGAAGTATTTAGCCGCGCTATCTGATGTGTTTATCAAATATATTGGGGTTGGTTTCGGACGAGGGCGGCGTCTAACAAGAACGTTTTTATTGTCATTAATAGATTTAGAATTCACCTGTACAATGAACAAATAAATCAATTTGTGTTATTATTTTAGAATCAACCATAAAACGTTTATTGGTTTTCGTCAATTTTAACTTAGTGTGTTTTGTTTTTTATATAATATGTACTAGCGTACCCGACAGACGTTGTTCTGCCAGAATGTTGGCTTCAAAAAAAATCTAAATTTGAATATGCTTTTTTTTTTTTAAGATTTTATGACCTGGTAATTGATATGCTATTACCCACTTCTATTCTATAATGTCTAGTATGTCACTGATTTGCAGTGGACATCAATTATCACAAAAAAAGTGGGCTGTCAGTTGGGGAAGATATTTAGTTTGGACAGAAATAAATAAAAATAAATAGTTTAGATTGTTTATTGGTAAGTTACATATGATTTTTTTTTATAATTAATTTAATTGAAATTTATAAAAAAAATACCATATAAAAAAGACGTGATCCACAACACTAAGAAAAAAAATAACTCCACAATCAGTCTCATATTTCCAGTAAATTTTGATAGATCAATAAATTTAAAAAAAAACCTTGTAAAACAAAGTTGCAGTTATTGTGTATCAAGTCTATTTTAGTATTATTGGTACTGCGACCCGGATGTTATGCCGCTCTTATTGAATAATTATAGAACTTTCGTAATTGTTTTCGCCCTTAAAACCAATCTTACTAGCCTTTTGAAGTTACATAATGGCATTTAGCGGCCATCCAGTCTGCAGTGTTTATAATAGTGTATTATATAATAATGAGTAGTATAAGTTAACGCCCTTCAGTGTGCAAAACGCAGTGCTTACTGGTTTTTACGCAGTTTTTGGAAGCTAACTACTTGTTGTTTAAAATATATCGATTAAAAAAAACTTGAATCCAAAATGCTAGAACCATTTTCTTTAAAAAAAGTAGTGATGAAATCTTCAAGAAAACCACAAAATTAAGGAAAACAATGAAAGCTTGCATCTCCTCGTGAGATATGAATTATTTTTTGTTCCGACACTAATATAATTTAAAAGGAGCATTTTGCAGGATCAAAATTTGATTTTTTAATGAAATTTTATTTAAAAAATTGTGCAGTTCCTCTAGTTTACTCACGCGTGGAATATCGTTATTCAGTATGGTGCAAAAAGTAATAAAACGCTCAAGGCTATTTGCTCCGGGACGTATTATTTCGCGTAGTAGGTATACAAAGCGATTTAATATCGAACTAATATTGTTTTTATTAAGTATCATACATTAAAATAAAATACTCTATACCAGATTAAAACCAGTCAGTCTTGCTCGTGATCACGGTGTCTGAAAAGCATCCGAAACGACGGGATAAATAATTTAAACAATATAAATAATAATTCGCGTTTTGATCCGGTATACAGTATTTTATTTAAATATCGAACTACTTTTTAGCTATTTTTAAAAAAGGGTACAAAATAATTGTCTCGCTTGATAAGTCAAGACAAGTGACGTATTGATCTCAAATTCTTATCAATTCCGGAGTTGTTAGCGATTTCGTATACTATCTCAGCGATTTATTAAACGATAAAGCAGTTTTACGTTATCGACAAAATAAACGAGTTAATTGGATACTTTGTTTCAATCATTCATTTTAAATAAAGTCCGTTATTTGTTAATTGACAGCTTCCGTGGTAGTGAGTCCGATGCGATTAGCACTGAAGGTCCCGAGTTTGAATCCCGGATAATAAAATTAAAATGAAAAGGTTTGGTCGAGCTGAGCACATAAGGTGGAACACTATTTGCCTGTAATTATTTTTTTGCTGAAACAGACAGAAATGTGTCTGCCCCGGGGCCATAATTCTAGAATAGACAATTTTCATTTTTTTAAATTGAACATCGATATCGACTTTTTACAATATATAATTTTTTTATATATCAGATCCACACAGGAGAAAAAAAATCATAATTGTATAATATATCCAGTTCTTTACAGGCAAGACTTCTACGCCCTGCCCGATCGAAACATTTTTTGAAATCTTGTTTTAAAATAAATAAAAAGTAAATTTTTATTTATTTTAAAACAAGATTTTCCCGGGATTCGAACCAAGGAGCCTGAGGATAAGGTTTTAATGGCTTGAAAAGTTGAAATTTCCTGAGCAAGACAAGGTGACTAGCTATGTAATTGCTATTTTTTTGATAAGGATTTACATTTCTTCTACTTGATATAAACATAAGTTACCAATTAGGTTTCGTTATAAGTCATCCATATAAAAAGCGTATTTGGTATAAAATACGTTGGTTTTTGTGATCCAGATGTTCTGTCTCATTTGATGTATATAATTGGTTTGGAAAGATGAAACATCTCTGTTAATGACGATTAAAATGTCTGATAGGCAAATAAAAATAGTAAGCATTTGAGTATCACGGCTCACATACTTGTCAGTGAAGTGATACAATCTGGGGTCAGTCAAAACACGAGAGATTTTAACATTGTGGAATGTTCTGCTTCCGTGGGTTTTGAAATGTCAAGGTGGGTTTATTAGATGAATGTGTTGAAATATTCTGGGAATCTTCAACAGCTGATAACCAAGTTAGATTGGACCAAAATAATACGTAAGTTTATCACTACATAGTATAAAACAAAGTCGCTGTCTCTGTCCCTTTGTATGCTTAAATCTTTAAAACTACGCAACGGATTTTGATGCGGTTTTTTTTAATAGATAGAGGTATTGAAGAGGAAGGTTTATATGTAATAAAAACAGATTTTCTGTAGTGTATTTAGTACCTATCAGCATTGCTTCCGTGCGAAGCCGGGGCGGGCGCTAGTTGATAAATAAGACAATTTATATATGATTTAGGGGCCCTAATAATGGCTAATACAATATGGCATTTATGATTTAAAATATTTTTTTAAGTATGATTGTAATATATAAAGTCAAACATTTGCATACTTATTACTGACAATAGATGCGATTGCCACATTGTATCTGAATTTTACCATGATTTTTGCTAATAAATACTTCTTAAGTATTCTTATTTAAAACTAGCTGACCTGGCAAACGTTGATTTGCCATGTAAATAATTTCTAAAAAGCAGGGTTGTGTGTATTTTTAATGTCACATTATAAAAAAATAAAAACAAAAAATGTAGTCCAAAAATTAAAAAAAAAATTTAAGCGTGAACAACCCTTATCACTTAGGGGTATGAAAAATAGATAGTAGCCGATTCTCAGACGTACTGAATCCGCATATAAAATTTGGTAAAAATCGGTAAGACCGTTTCGGAGGAGTACGGTAACTAACATTGTGACATGAAAATTTTATATATTAGAAACAGTCCATGCCCGACGTCAATATTGGAATACATCATACAAAATAATATTGTCTTTTATTAACGCGAGTTTCACACATTTAAATAAAATATTTTATCACGAATTTAAACGCGATTTATTATTTATAATTATTATTTATGCCGACTTTTCGGATGCTTTTCAGCAACCGTATATGCCGCGACCACGGTTATTATTATGTAGATATTTTGTCCGCTGCGTAAATCAATTTTTTTTTTGTCATTTTATTATATAAACGTCGAATAACTAAGAACTCTGTAAGCTTTAAAATGATGTCTACAGTAGCAATAGCGGCTGACTATTTTTGTACAGCAAAAGTGCTGTGGTGTGTTTTGTTAGGCGCACCAGAACTTATGTATTTACTTCTCGAATTATAGTAATTTATTTTAATTGATTTATTCTATATTTTACTGTCCTGGGGGGTCTTATATAAACATTGCTTAGTTTGAGAGCCAAATATTTACTGTGTATCAAGTTTTATGATATTTTTTACAGGCAATGGGTCGTGGGTTCAAATCTCATCGGGACGACATGCTTATAATTTTCTGTAAGCATGTCTTCCCCACGTATGGTAACTTCGGGCATTGAACGGGTGGGAGGAATATCGAATTTCCGACCGGGTAATGAACCACCATTCATATATGGAAAATCCGTGAAGTGCATATTGCGCGTTTCGGTTTCAGTCTATGTATTTCCGAATGCTCAAAGTGAAAAGTGGATCGACAGCGCATCATTGACTGATGTTCTGTGGCTGAGGTATCACCTACCATCAAGTGAACCTCATACTGGTCTGTCGATGTCTAACATAAAAAATTTAAATAAAAAATAATAAAAGAAAAACAAATAAGTGTTATCGTATTGTTAAAAATAATGAAACTTGATTGCACCACGAAGAAGAAATGAAATTAAAGTTACAAAAGCCTACACTATTATCATAGTGTCATCCTGTTATTTTTTTAAAGTATCTTGTGGTATTTGGTTTGTTCAAAAATCACTTAAAAATCTCTCAATAAGAATGTTGGTCTGCAAAAAATGTCATCGTATCGGATGCAGTCTAATGGAGCAGAAAATTAAAAGGCGCCGATGTCTGAGATAAGCATTTTTAAGGGTCATTAAGATCCAATGTGATATTCGGATCTTTTTCGATTCATTTACCTATTTATATATAATTTTTCTGTACGAACACTGAACTCTCCTAAACTGCTGGACCGATTTTGATGAAACTTTTTGTATATCCCTGGATGGCTTAGATTGGACAATTGAACGCGACAAATAGCACTGCGATAGTATTCCAGGAATATAGGTATTTTAAATTTTTAGTTTTTTAAGTAAACGTTCGGACAGGACAACACCTGTCGGGTCTACTTAGCTCATTTACGACTTTAATTACACTAGCGATCCACCCCGGCTTCGCACGGGGGCAATGTAGATGTACTATATACAGAAAATATAATAGCCTATGTTACTCGCTGATAATGTATCTTTCTATTGGTGAAATATTTTTAAAATCGGTCTGGTAGTTTTTGAGTTAAATCATAAAAAAACAAACAAACAAAAAACAAACAAATCTTACCTCTTTCCTAGTCTATATTATTTTAAGCATAATTCTACGGTAATAAGAAAGCACTTATTGCATATTGTGGTCCATAACAAAATTATGAAGCGCAATACGCACTTAGTGCGGATTTCACCGTTCCCAATAGAAACCGAGTTTAATAAAACTTGGTTCTGCTTAATCGAGATCAGAAATTAGTTTTGATCGCGGTTTACGTCGCACCGGTTTCACCGGCTTCGTTTTCATCTCGTTTACTAAAACGTAGTTTAGCCTATAAATAAGATGGAACGAATGGATGATATGTCATCAATTTAAAACGATAATTGGATATTGGCAAATCAAACTTTACAAAATTATTGTAGTTCTATTTATTATTAAATTTATTTATTTCTTATTATCGTAAAATAACTTAAGTTTAATTCAGTTTTACAAAAAAAAAAACCTAAAATAATAACATTTTGGGAGGCCATTTTCAGATATTTCCTCAGAGGAGACTCCTCTAAACTAGGGCTCTTACCAAGACTTTACCAAAGAAAATGTCGTGTAACTAAACACATCTATATCAATGGCGAAAATCACTACACAAAAAAACAAAGTGTATCTTGCTATTTACATATTAGTTGGAAACTCTATTTTATCTTCAATTGATTTGAATATTTCTTTCTTTAATATTAAACAAACAATTTTCCATACCTCCTTCACAATCATTACAATATGACATGACAGACAGCTCTTAAACGCGTTCAAATACGCTAAACGTCGAAAATCTGCCGTTCAGAAACTGAACCGAGTTCAACTTGATCGAAGTTCAGTTTATGCCGATGAAACGCAAACTTAAAGCGGAACTCAGTTTTAGCGTGTAATCTGAGATTACCTCGAATTGATCGCGTTTAATAAAAGCGGTGAAATCAGCCCTTAGTATTTTTTTCTTATCGTAGATGTACACTTAAAATAAGCAATATTAGCAAAATTTATTTTTAATTAAAATTACACTTAGTCACTTTTACCTTTGAACATTCGATAAGTACTTACAATTTCCTAAAACTACAAAAAATACTGCAAGTTGTATACCATTAAAGAACCACAAAAAAACAATTTTAAAACATCGAATGATATAAAAGTAGCCGAAAACCAATAAAACAGTTGTTTAAACAATAGTATCCTGTCTTAATTGAGTTATAAAACGCAAAAACATTAAGTAGCAGTCAGAAGACCACCAATAGTTATGTCCAACATTACCATAACAAAGAAATGATGATAGCTAAAAGATAATACTGCGAATATCAATAGTTTAGACCGAAAATTTGAGCACAGGAAATAGAGCATTTTTGTCTGAGACTTAAGGGTTAATTTGGTCTGTATTATTTGATTACTAAAACACAGTAGTGACCCCCTGCTGTAGTTTTGTGACAATTGTCTTGTGTGGATAGCTGATGGCTCCCGGGGGTCGTTATAAGTCAACTTTTTTACGATATTTCTAACGTAGAGGGTGGCCATCATAGTTTTTCTAAGCATTCATTTGGCGAGGTTTAATTATTATAAAACAATAGTTTTGTTTCGCTATAAAAATATCACTTATTAATATAAACATTAATTTAATTCCATACAAAACAAAAAAATCCCAACATAATTTATTTCTACCCAACCTAAACTATTTCTTTATTAAAAAATATTTTATAACTTAGATAAATATTAAATGTAAACATGTTTTCAGAACATGGAAGAGACTAGTCACCCAAAACACACACACAATCCTAGTGTGGGGACTAGTACCCGTTATTTATGTAAACTATTATTTTCGTTACTAAATCATTTCATTTCATACATACATATACATATACATTACGCCTCTTTCCCATTGGGGTAGGCAGAGATCACGGAATTCCATATGCTCCGATCCTTACATACCACTTTCGCTTCTTCTACTTTCATCTATGCTTTCATACACACTCGACGGTTACGAGTACTTTTGATCTGGCCCTTTTGCAGAACGTCCCCGATCTGATCGAGGTACGTTCGCCTAGGTCGACCACTCCCGACTCTCCCACTCACACCAGTTTCATAAATCTTTTTCGTTTCCCTACTTTCATCCATCCTTTCTACATGCCCAAACCACCTCAACATACCTTTCTCAATTCTCGTCACTAATTCTCTCATTTCATTTCATTTCAATTATAGTTAAATTTAGATAATTTAGTTCAGTTTAATACATACTAATTCGAGTAGTATTCTACTAGCTGCCCGCTTAGCATGACCATAGAGAGACCATCTTGCGGACGTGACTTTGTCGAGATATATGTATGTTGTCCCCCTAAAAATAATAAAAAAACAATTTGAGAACAATATTCTTTAAACAAAAGCAACACCTCTTTGTCTTCTCGACAAAGTTTATGTCTTCTACGAGAAAATTGTCGTACGTGTTGCTCATGTTACATGTTACAACCGGAAGACATACAGAGATAATCGATTAAAACACGAGAAAAAAAAAAAAAAAAAAAAATACGTGTCGACAAATCTCTTTTTTTTATTTTAGATATCGATAGACGAGCATGAGGTTAACTTGATGGTAGGTGATACCCCAGCCACAGAACATCAGTCAATGATGCGCTGTCGACCTACTTTTTGTTAGAGTACCAATGAGTTTCTCTCTACTCTTTGAAAAAAGATATTTTTAAATATATGTCAAGTTCTTGTGTCATTCTAAAAAAAATTCGATTAATTATAATAAAATTCATCAACACAAAAATATGTTTTCTATTTAACTTTAATAATAAAATAAAATAATTTAAGTTTATACAAAAAAAAAAAAAAAAAAAAAAAAAAAAAAAAAAAAAAAAAAAAAAAAAAAAAAAAAAAAAAAATTCAATTATAATAATAAAATTCATCAACACAAAAATATGTTTTCTATTTAACTTTAATATGGTAGCAGAGATTTAAAACGATCTAAAAAGCACGAAGCTAAAGTTTAAATTCCTCAAGAATATAGTCGGATACAAAAAATTATCATGTCGACTAACATGAAAATTGAGATCGGACGGTTCGACGGAACAAACTGGCCAACCTGGAAGTATAAGGT
Source organism: Anthocharis cardamines (assembly GCA_905404175.1). Lineage (NCBI taxonomy): Eukaryota > Metazoa > Arthropoda > Insecta > Lepidoptera > Pieridae > Anthocharis > Anthocharis cardamines. Next base: position 2,203,718 of record FR989974.1, read on the forward strand.
GTTGTTGCTGCTAAAGACACATGCTGGAGCAAATGAAGCCCTAAATGGAAGTCTGCAAATGCCATCACACCCAGGTACGCAAGCTACTGCTGACGATTTAAAAACATATAAAAATAAGTGTGATGAATTCAATAAGATTGAGAGTACTGCTTTGCTTTTACTAACTACGAATATGACAGAGGAAATGCTCACCAAAGTCATGCGTTTTACGTCAGTGAAAGATATGTGGAATGAATTGAACCGCTTATACGAGCGCTCATCACAAGATCGATCTTACGACATCTGTTTAGAATTCTTTAAATACAAGAAAGAACCCCAGCATGACATGAGTTCACACTTGTCCGTTATAAAGAATTTATGGCATGATTTGAATAAAATGCTGTCATCAGATGGAAAAGAACTTCCTGAAATTCTACTCATTTGCAAAGTATTGGACACACTCCCGGAAGACTATTTCAGTTTTAAGTAAAGTTGGATGCTAATTTCAATGAGTGAAAGAACAATTGAGAATCTTACTACACAGCTATGCGCCTATGAAAGGGCATTGGCGAGTAGAAATAGTAATGATGATCAACCAGGAAGCGCAGAGGCACTGACAATTCAAAAAAGTAAGCAGATATATAAAAAGAGAAACAAAATTTTTAAATGTAACTATTGTGGAGAAGAAGGACATGGTGTTAAAAAATGTAGTAAGTGGATAGCAGATGGAAAACCGCCTAAGCCAACGCACAAAACTACATGCAACACGACCGTGTTAATGAGCTTAGCTTTTGCTTTGCATGAGACAGAAGACAGAGACTCATGGTGGGTTGATAACGGAGCGACAAGTCACGTGACCCACAGAGGAGATATATTTGAATCTTTTGAGTACTTTGCTGAATCTCATACAGTTATGACAGCAAATGGACATAATATTGGAGCTATCGGAAAAGGTTCAATTAGATTAGAAGCTGACATAAATGGAAAAAAGAAAGAGCTCATTACATTGTCAAATGTCTGGTACGTCCCATCCATAAAAAGAAATTTGTTCTCTATATTGGCCACACAAGATCTAAATGAGAAAAGTCATTTTGAGTCCAGTACCAATTCTTGTATGTTGAAAGTAAATGGACAAATAAAGTTAATGGGCTATAGAGAAAGATATGGAGGTTTGTACAAACTTAAAGTGAAGGTACTTACACCCAATGTTCAAATAAATGCCTTGACTACGCCAAATCAACTTCAACTTTATCATGAACGTTTCGGCCACCAAAACAAAAGACATGTGAAAGAAGTTATTCAAAGAGAATTTGGAATAAAAATTAAATCCAAAGATGATGAACAACTTTGTCAAGGATGTGTTTATGGAAAGGCTCATAGAAACAAGTTCGGAACAAGAGAAAGAGCAACTTGCCCTGGACAACTCATAAGCACTGATGTATGTGGACCATTCCCGTATTCTATCTCAAATTATAGATACTATGTATTGTTCAAAGATGATTTTTCCCGTTTTCGTCATATTTATTTTCTTAGACAAAAATCAGAAGTCGCAGCACGATTGAAAGATTTCTTGCGTGTGTGCAAAACATTTGGTCATGTCATAAAAGAAATATTAAGTGACAACGGTGGCGAGTTTGATAATGAACAAGTACGAAGCATATTAAGAGAGGAAGGGATAAAACAAAGGCTTATAATGCCGTTTACACCGGAGCAAAACGGTTCCGCAGAAAGAGATAATCGCACGATTGTGGAAATGGTAAGAACACTGATGCACGCACATAATGAGATACCAAAAGGACTATGGGCTGAAATAGCAAATACCTCAGTATACATATTGAATCGTACGGGACCTACGACACAACAAGGAAAGTCGCCCTATGAATTGTGGTACTATAAAAAACCCAAGATTAGTCATCTCAGAATTATTGGAAGCGAATGCTTTGTACATATACCAAAACAGAGAAGAGAAAGAAACCTAGATAGAAAAGCTCAGAAAGGTATTTTGATTGGATATGACGGTGATGATGGATATCGAGTCTACGACAAGGTGAAGTTAAAACTATTACGTTCCAGAGACGTCACTTTTCAAGAAATCCCCTTGGAGAAGCAATTTCCTGGAGAAGCGTATAGCAAGCGTCAGTAGCGCTTTCTTCAACAGAAGCCGAGATTGTGGCAGCGAGCGAAGCCTGTTCTTTTTGTTGATAGTGAATCAGCAATAAAACTGTCGCAAAATCCACCATACGAATTTCATCGTAAGACGAAACATATACGCCTTAAACACTTCTACATTAGAGAATGTGTTACAGAAGGAAGTGTTAAAATACAACATGTGGCTACACAGGAACAACTAGCAGACCTAATGACTAAGCCTGTGTTCAAGCCTAAACTAATGAAGTTTTCTGAGATGTGGCTGTTGGCTTGAAAAAAGGAGAGGGCATGTTAGAGTACTAATGAGTTTCTCTCTACTCTTTTAAAAAAGATATTTTTGAATATATGTCAAGTTCTTGTGTAATTCCAAAAAATTCAATTATAATAATAAAATTCATCAACACAAAAATATGTTTTCTATTTAACTTTAATACTTTTTACTTCGAGCATTCGGAAATCCATAGATTGAAACCGAATCGCGCAATGTGCACTTCACGGTTTTTCCATCTATGGACGGGGGTTCGTTATCCGGTCCGAATTTCGATATTCCTCCCCCAGTAATCAATACCCGAAGTTACCAGACGTGGGGAAAACATGCTTACAGAAAACATGTAGTCTCGGTGGGATTCGAACCGACGACCCATCGATGCGCATGGTAGGTGATACCGATATCTAGTCTTCATGGTTTAAATACCTCCATGTATTTTGACTCATGACAACTTCAATTAGAAAGGTACAGAAGTAACATAATATTATCTTAGATAAAAAAAAATAACGCCTGACGGAATATGTCAGCAATTATTCTACTACACCAAAAGTTAAGAATTATGATTATACTAGTAATTATTTGTTGTACCAACAAACTCTTAATCTAACAATTATTGGTACACTCAAGTCATTTTGAGAAAAGGACCCCTTTTCATGGATATACGCCCAATTATGATAACACAAAAAATTTAATATCTTCGATTTATCAACCATTCATAAGCTTTTAAATACGTAAATAATAAAATTCCCTTGTTTCCTAAACCTTTTTCCTTACTTTTATGGAAAGACTAGTTGACCTAGCTACTTCGCTGGGCATAGCTCTCAGAAAGCAGGAGTATTTCCGCCTTGACACTCATGTTATAAATTATAGCCTATACACATGTTATTTTGATTTATAAATAATTGCGATCCGCCCCGGCTTCGCTCGGGTGCAATGTAGATGTACTATAAAAAAAAGCTCGCTGATAATGTAGCTTTCTATTGGTAAAATAATTTTTAATATTGGTCGAGTAGTTTTTGAGTTAAATCGTAACAAACAAACAACTACCACACTGGGGACTACTGAAAATCAGCGCCAGAGCTTATGCTCTGACATATGCTGAGTACCTCCCCTTTTCGTGGCGGCACTTCTTCCCATATTTATTAATTGTTAATTTATATTTTAAGTTGTATTATTTATTATGTACTTTTACTTACTTCTGTGCCGTCCCGAATAAATGTATTTCATTTCATTTCATTTCAAATCTTCACTCTTTATAATAGGTATTAGTAAAGATAATAATTCAAAGCGGTGAAGAGCGAATAGAAATAAAAGCTGGGTATTTCTTACTTGAAATGTATTTTCATGGTGAAAAGAATACTGACAACAAAAATCATTAAAAATCAAGTAAGAGTTTCATCAAAATCCGTTCAGTAGTTTTATGTGAAAGAGTAACAAAGTTCGTAAGATTTACGCGTAACTTCGTCCTAATAACAACAAAACTGTGGAATTAATTACCGCGTTCAAAGTTTATAACCGATTAAGACCTCGTTAGTTTCTAAAAATGAGGTTATACATTTTGCAAAAGGCCGACAATGCATCTAAGACTTTTGACACATGAGCGGGAGTGATTACGATCAGGTAACCCATCTGCTCGATTATGGGTCTATAAAAATAAAAAACATGCACTTGGCTGTACTTACGTCTATGTAATTATGTATCCTTAGGATTTCTAGTCTTACGACCCAAAAGTTCTAAATTTGACTTCTTTTCTCTTTTCCACAATTTCTTAGCGCACTTATTAAAGTCCTAGTTCATTTACCCCACAAACACACACAACATATTTACTACATCAAAACTTATTATTGTGAAATAAATGTGTTAATTTATTTCATTAACACCAAAACATTATGACATAAGATTTAGGATACAGACTAGACGAGAGTAGTGACCTTACAAAATCATTAATACAAAAAAATAGGGGTAAATACGTATTAACAAAACTTGAGAGCTATACATTTAAGAAACCACAACGACCATCGACAAGACATCGAATAATTAAACAAAGCACTTACTTTTTAATTTTTAAAAAAAGAACACACATCCCATAAATAACTACCATTTTGGAAGCTCTCGGATTCCTACCGTGACCTGTCGCTAACAGCGGGGCGCGCTACCGTCTTTTATTTCTTAATTTAGTTAAACGCTCATTTGTTGATAATTTATCGGCTTCGGAGATAACTCTTCATATTGTTGAAATGACACGCCTTCGAAATATAACGGATGAAGACTTGATTATGAACTCGAAGAACAATCGTCAGAGACCGTTCTGTTTTTTTTTTTTTCAAAATTGACTTTCGTTCAAATGTCAGTTTCATTACCTGCTTTTTTAAAAGACTGTTGCAATTCATTTCAAAATGAATTAATTTTATTTCATAATCATTTTAAAAGAAAATAAAAACCTTATTTACCTTAAAATGACATACAATTCTACATTGTACCAGAAATAATATATTAATAGAGCATTAAATTTTGATGGCTTTATCGATATTAGCGATATACCGAGATGAAATAAAAATTATTGGATAAACACATAAAAATGTAGGACTACGAGAAAGGTACAAAATTTAAAAAATATTTTTTACTTACATATAAAGTGAAGTTTCTTTCCCATTGGGACAAAGTAGAGATCACAGAATTCGATTCGCTCTGATCCTTTTTTTTTGCTTTCAAAAACTAAATGAATATGAATTATTTGATTTTATAATATATTTGTGTCAGATATCGACAGACATGAGCCTCACTTGATGGTAGGTGATACTTCAGCCACAAAGATGTGCCTTAACCTTTTTTAAGTTCAAAAAAAGAATTATCAAAATCGGTTTACTCTGTAAAAAATTTATTTATTTATTTATTAAACGTTACTTGTTTTGACAGTTTCCCAATGCGACAAGTAACTTATACACTACATAATATACACTATACTTATACATAAATTATACACTACAAATTAAAAAACACCCAATATAAAATTAATATAACATAACAAAAATCCTAAACCATACAATATTTATAATCTATATGCGTGATATAAAAATAAGTCGGGTTTTCCTTCCTGACGCTATAACTCCAGAACGCACGAACCGATATCCACGGTTTTGCATTCGTTGGAAAGGTCTCGGGCTCCGTGAGGTTTATAGCATTTATAGCATAGAAAATTCAGGAAAAATTTCAACAGAAAAGCGGGAAAATCTTTTTTTTTTAAGAATAATTATATAATTTCGAAGCCAAAATTGTGGCAGAACAACGTCTGCGGGGTCCACTAGTGCGTGATAAAAATAAATATACGCGTCAACTTGAGTTTTTTCGACGTTGATTCAAAATAGTTTAAGCTCAATTGTTATGGATACATATTATATACTAATATTATAAATAGGAAAGATTTGTTTGTTTGTTACAATTTAACTCAAAAACTACTCGACCGATTTTATTTTTTTGTGTATCTACATTGCACCCGTGAGAAGCCGGGGCGGATCGCTAGTACTTTTAAAAAATTAAAAAAAAGTTTATAAATGTGTTAATACTTGTGAATTTGTTATGACTTGTAGATCAAAAAATATTTTAGAAATTAAATAGATATGCCATTATATGGTCATAAAAGTGTAGTAACGTCGCATATGCCACCCCATTCCGTGTTTACACAACGCTATTGTCATCAAATTATTGTTATTTCCACATTATCCTATTAGGGGACAGAGTAATATGGATATTCTTAATTATTTTCATTTAATATGAGGAGATATTTCACTCTTTAAAAAGCATTACGAAATGACATTTAAAATAAATATTTTAATACGTAATTCTTCTGTATGTTGGTATGTTATCGAAGTGGTCCTAAACTGCTGGACCGATTATTTTGTTTTGTGTGTTTGATCGGTTAGATTCACGTTTCATTATTTTTCACTTAGAAATCCATAGAAACATACAAAATAATATAAGTAATTTAATTAAAATAAATATTTGGAAACTAAAATTACAAATTTATATGGGATATTAAACGGGTTTGGAGACATATCGAAACTCCATCCCAATAACCCTTCAAAGATGGAAAAGCCGTGAAGTTCAAATCGTGCATTTCGGTTTTATCTATGGATTTTTGAAGGCTCGTTGGCGCGTTCTGTAGAACACCTGCCGTGCGCATCGATGGGTCGTGGGTTCGAATCCTTCCGGGACGACATGTAAACACGTCTTCCCCACGTCTGGTGGATCGTGGTCGGTGGGAAGAATATAGAAATTCCGACCGGGTAACAAACCATCGTTCATAGTTGGAAACCGTGAAGTGCACATTGCGCGTTACGGTTTCAGTCTGTGGATTTCCGAATGCTCGAAGTAATAGGTCAACAGCGCATCACTGAATGGTGTTCTTTGGCTGAGGCATCACCTACCGTCGTGAACCTCATGCTTATCTGTTGATATCTAACATAAAAAAAAAAAACAAAAATAAAAGTCATGTCCATACAAAGTACATGAACATTGCAACACCGGGGTGTTGAAGGGTCGAAAACCGCAATATTTTGACCCTAGCATCCCAATTATTTGATTATTTATGAGCGTCAAGTTCACCGCTACGTTTAACACTTGCTATACCAACTGGTCTTTACGACCCCAATGTGACCCTATGTGTGAGGGTTGTAATTGCTATTTGTGGTTTTCCGAAATATGAAAAAAAAATGAAGATCATTGATTGTTGTTAGATTTACAGTAATTTTCTGATACTGATTTAAAATGAAGATTTAGCGCTCAAAAAAGACAACAAGGACATTCCCCTCAGTTTGAGTCAAGTCCTGGAAGCTACCCCAGGGTATTTGTCCCATGTTATAGGGAAGGGAAAAATGGATGGCCCACGACATCGGGAGATCCTTTTGATGCAAACAATGTAATTCGCTAAGTTGTAGAAAACGGCAGCAACTAATCAAGAATCTATCTATTCTCCTAGTATTCACATCTATTTTTGAAGATAATGCAGTTACAATGAAGTTGATGAAAATTAAATAAATGTATTTTTAGAGACTGCTATAACTTTCTAACAGTGTTCCGCGAATCAATTTATGTGTGCAATTTATGAGAGCCAATTGTGAAACGCATGTAAATACGCAGTGCAGTCGCAATATATTAGGACAGAGGTGCGAGCACAAACAATCGAAAGAGTATTCGTATCGTCGAACTGTCATTTGTATGAAATAATTTCAAATAAGTTTTCATACAACTGACAGTTTGACGATTCGAAAACTTTGTCGATAGTCGTTCGTGCTAGGCCCCCAGGACTCGACACTTTAATTTAGATTGTATTGTCTTCTGTAGCAATGGCCCATATTAAATAAATAAATCATATTTTGACGTTTATAAGCAATAGTGTCAACCCATAAAATGATAAAAATGTATATTTTGATACCAATCGCTTTCTTATGAGCTGAAATACATGTTTCAAAAGATTTATATATCATTTAAGTAGTTTTAATAGCGAAAATATTGAAAAAACTAGTGGGCACTTATTTAACAATATTGCACTAATTCTATTACTTGGATTACTACAAATAAAAACGATATATATTTTGTGTATATATCTATATATATAAAAGAAAGTTGTGTTAGTTACACCACTTATAACTCAAGAACGCCTGCACCGATTTTAACGATATCTTATTTGTTGGATTCCTCTATGTCCGGAATAAGACATAGGCTATTAAAATATTGGAAAAAATCAGGAAAAAAATATATGCATACAAGTAATTATAAAATAAATTAGATTCGGAACTCCGCCATCTTGACAGCTCACGTCATGCATTCTTAGCTTTTTGGAATAACAGATGTCCACTGCAGATCAGTGACATATTAGACAATTATAGTGGGTAAATGGGCATATACAAATTTAAGAATAATTATATAATTTCGAAGCCAAAATTGTGGCAGAACAACGTTTGCGGGGTCCACTAGTATATAATAATTACAAAAAAAACTATTATTTCTGTTATTTTTTAAAAGAAATTTAATAAAAACTTCAAACTCAATTTACTCAAAATGGCATCCATGTGGATTGACATTGTATTGCTTATCAGCGTCCATTTAAGAAGTGAATAAGCTAATCAATTCTCTTTTTTACGTCACCGTATTCAAAGTGATACACCGATTCACAGATGCGGTGACAGGTCAATCTATTGTCCCGGATTGTATAATGACCTGTTTATTGGCTCCCCAAATGTGCGTGTAATAAACGAGTATTTCATAGTGTTTATGTTAGAATATCATTATACACTTACGATTTGAAGGGTGACTAGCTGAGGGTGAAATAATGTTTCATTTTGTTTAAGTACTTAGTGATTTTTTAAATCGTATTAACTATACGACGAGAATTGTAAAAGGTATGTTGAGTTCGTTTGGGCACGTGGAAAGAATGGATGAAATAAGGGAAACGAAAAAGATTTATGAAACTGGTGTGAGTGGTAGAGTCGGAGTCGACCTAGGTGAACGTACCTCGATTGGATCGGGGACGTTCTTCAAAAGGGACAGGTCAAAAGTACTCGATACCGACGAATGTGTATGAAGGCATTGATGAAAGTAGAAGAAGCGAAAGTGGTATGTAAGGATCGGAGCATATGGAATTCCGTGAAAGCCTTAGGGGAGAGGCTTCCAATATCACCATGCATAGGCATGCTGGAAAGTCTCCGTGGCTTAGTGATAAGCGCGAAGCGTTTGGTATCGGAGGTCCTGTTTCGAATCCCGGAGAAGCAAGAAATAATGATCAGTGAAATAGATACAGAAATCGGTCTGCCCCATGCCCCACTATGGGACTCGGGAATTCACTTTTGCTGGAAAGCAAGCCAATATTGACCGCAAAACCGGTGTCAAATAATTATTTTATTTTTTTATTGTTGAAATAGGAAAGCGTTAGTTTGTAGATCACACCTGATCTTAAGTGTTGAGGTGGTAAATCACGCTTACCTATGAAATTATTTTATCTATGTTTTAATCGTATATGTAAGATTGTTTATTGAAGGCTATAATAATTATTTTAGGTAAGTAAGAGTTTAGTCTTCTGGACACTGTCTGTTCGAAACTTTTTCCTCAGGATTCGAACCTTAGACCTTCGATGCTAAACACAATATTACTCACTAGTATAGTGAGCCATATAGAGCGGTATATTTTGACGGGCTCGTCGACGCGTTCGGTAGAACACCTGCCGTGCGCATTAATGGGTCGTGGGTTCGAATCCCATCGGGACGACATGTTTATAATTTTTCATAAGCATTTTCCCCACGTCTGGTAACTTCGAGCATTGAACGGGTGAGAGGAATATCGAAATTCCGTTCAAGTAGATAGATAGAAAAACCGTGAAGTGCATATTGCACGTTTCGGTTTTCCGAATACTCGGAGTAAAAAGCAGGTCGACAACGCATCATTGACTGATGTTCTGTGGCTGAGGTATCACCTACCATCAAGTGAACCTCATGCTCGTCTGTCGATATCTAACATAGAAAAAAAAACATACAAGTTTTATATAATTCACATTGATATCTTCCGCTCCAAGTAACTTGATTGACAAGGTTTAACAAAAAATACACGAGATTAGGGTCAAAGCTGCCACGCGACCAAATTAACTTTGTGTAATCCCCATCGATAGTTCTGTTATCTCTAGTTGCAGAGCGTTTGCGGGTTAAGATAATGGTGATGTTACACTGGTCAATTTCGAAAATAATTCAAGTTTTATTAGTAGGTATTTGGTGGGCCTTTATGTTAAGTAAAATCACATTTTATTAGAAATAAATTTATCTTTGTTCTATTGTTAAAATGGACTTTTCGTTTAAAAACATAATAGTTCAATTGCACATTTTTTTTTAAATAGACACTTGTTAGATTGTTTTTTTGGATTATTATTATAATATTATAACACAGTTATAATAATTAAATTATTAAAATTCTAGTAACACGCCCCAGTGTAATCTAGATTTACTATACAATAAAAATATATACCCAGTGGCGTGCCTACCATACAAGCCCAAAAGCCCGGCTTGCCCTATTAATTTAACAATTGAAAGAAAAAAGAATGCCCTTATCGTAATTATATAACATATCAATTGAAACAAAAAAATATTTGAATTAATAATTTTATGCACAACTATATCGAAATTATATTTATATTAGCGCCATCTTACGAGAAGCGTTGAATCGACTCCCACAATATTCAATATGCATCACGCGATACTACATAATATCTTGCGAATTGCGACGAGCTCAAGCGGAAACGTTTCGCTTCAACTCGTCGCGTCGTCGTGTTCGGTCGTTTTCTTTCTCTTTCTGGCATATTGGCTTATGGATTGGAGTGCCTTTCTGACAAATTTTTCATACAAAACTCAAGATAAAAAGCTATAAAATTATATAAACAAATCTAGCGATTCTATGGAGAACGTAACCCAGGCTTTCGGTGTGAAGTTAGTGCCAAATTGAAAGAGTTGAGTGTTATTTCAAGTTTGTTATGATTGTTTTTTGCTTTAGTTTGAGTGAGTGATAACGTACGCGGTGCATTTTTGTTTTGTTTTTATTATTATTTATTATGAGTAATAACGTAGTGGAATGTGTTCCGTGTGAGGATTTTATGTGTGTGCAAGTTTTAAAGCAGCAAGATAAAGTAAAATCTTTAACATTTCAACAAATAGTAAAGCTACTTACTTCGTCAAAACTAACGCCCAACTTGTGTATTTCACAAACGATTAAAGGTCATAAAAGGAATTTCAGGTCAGTTTATAATAATAAATGGATTGTTGGTTGTTCAGATACAAATAAACTATATTGTTGGTGTTGCATATTTTTTTCTTATGACAAAAACGTTTTGAATACATCTGGTTATTACGTTTTAATTAATTTATTTGGAGCTTTAAAAAACATCAGAATTCTCAAAAACATTTGAATTCTGTAATTTATTTTTGTAATTTTGGTAAAAAACGAATTGAAACTTCATTATCTCATCATAATCTTCATATCGTCAGCTATTAATTGAAATTACTAATCATAACTCCCGTGTTGACCATAATCGCAGTATTTTTCGAAGGTTAGTAGATATTGTGTCACCTAGCTCAACAACAATTGCCATTTAGAGGCCACGATGAATGTAAAAATTCATTTAACAGAGGTAATTTTTGGGAATTGGTTTCATTACTTTCAAAGTACATATGACATTGTTTTAGAACAACATAATATGCAACATCAACAAAGTGGCAAATCGGCACCTAGTTATTTATCAAATATAATTCTAAATAACATAATTCATTCAGTAGCCTCATTCACTATTTCAATCATAAATTAAAATAGAGCTCATGTGTATTTTTTTGTCTAGTAGTAATACCTTCTGTGTGTTTTATTAAAATCGTTTATTAATACAACAAGGCTTGGGAGTTCACCACAAAAAAGGTAAGATAAAATATAAAAAATTGGCCAATTTTTTAGGAGTCCAGTTTTTGGGCTTGCCCTGCATTCAAACCCTAGGCACGCCACTGTATATACCCTATGTTACTCGCTGATAATGTAGCTTTCTATCGGTGAAAGAAATTTTAAAATCGTTCCAGTAGTTTTTCTGTTTATTCATAACATCCAAAAATACAAATCTTTCCTCTTTATAATATTAGTATAGAAAAAGGGTTTCAATTTCACTATTTAAAAAAAAACAACTTAAATTAAAAAAAAAAATATTTTTAAATAAGTACAATGTACAGGGCGCTTTATATTTGAAATCCCACGGGTGGTCGAAGTTCGAGGGGTATTTCGAAGACAGGTTGGGGGCTGCTTACTGAATTATTGTGATGGGAATCGCTTATTGGCTTATGTATACTTTTAAAGTCCTTATCATTAACTTACTAGGCTTTAATAGGTTCAATCATTGATAACCTTAAGTTTTTAAAGGCCGCCAACGCACCTGCAAGACCACAGTATTTAACCTAACCTAGAAGATTAAGTTAAAATAGAACTGTTTATTAGCCTTTGTTGGCTAGACTACAGTAGTTTTAGATTTAAAAAAAAACATCGCTGTTTTAGAATCAAAGTGGCGTAATCAAAAATTGTTGTTTTTTTGATAAACGCTTAAAAACAAGTTTTTGACAATTTGCTGCTACATATAATGAATAAAAAGTTATTTCTTATAAAAGTGTGATTTTCACATTAATAGAAAAATAGTGTATAAATACAAATATATATTAGATTTTTTTTAAATAATGTCGGATCGAGAGCAGAAAGGAACGGATGGAAACGCAAAGCGTACAACTCGGAGATTTTTGACGGGCTCGTTGGCGCATTCGATAGAACACCTGCCGAGCGCATCGATGTGTCGTGGGTTCGAATCCCACCGGTCCGACATGTTTATAATTTTCTGTAAGCATGTCCTCCCCAGTCTATGGATTTTCGAATGCTCGAAGTAAAAATTAGGTCGACGGCGCATCATTGACTGATGTTCTGTGACTGAGGTATCACCTACCATCAAGTGAACCTCATGCTCGTCTGTCGATATCTGACATAAAAAAACTCTTCCTCCTTCACAAAAAGCCCAAAAGCTTTTTCATTTAGTATTCGAAACGCTCTTCGTAAAAGCCGAGTTCAAAAACCGACAAAAATATGTCCAGAGCGATACAATGTATCGAACAAAAACCTCTTGCGACAAAACTTTATCGTATACAATGAGCAAAATTTTTATACGCCTCGCGTCTTATTCATATTCATTTAGAAATGAGTTGAAGTCTCTTGATATTATCTGTGACTATGTTTCTGTTGTAGCGACAGCGCGCAATAAGCGCTCGCTGGCTGTTAATTAAAATCAAATTTTCATATTATTACGTTCTAAATATCTTCTAATCTAATATATAAAATTCTCGTGTCACAGTTTTCGTTGCCATACTCCTCAGTCCTCCGAAACGGCTATTTTTCATCCCCCTAAATGTTAAGGGTTACCCCTAAATTTTTTTTGTAATTTTTGGACGAAATTTTTCGTTTTTATTTTTTTATAATGTGGCATTAAAAAATACATACAACCCAAAATTTTTACTTTTCTATCACCAACCCCTGCTTTTTAGAAATTATTTACATGGCAAATCAAGGTTTGCCGGGTCAGCTAGTCTAATATATAAAATTCTTGTGTCACGGGGTTCGAACTTGAACTCCTCCGAAACGGCTCGACCGATTCTCATGAAATTTTGTGTGCATATTGGGTAGGTATGAGAATCGGACAACATCTATTTTTCATCCCCCTAAATGTTAAGGGTAATCCACCCCTTTTTTTTTTTAAATTTTTGGACGAAATTTTTTTTTTTATTTTTTTATAATGTGGCATTAAAAAATACATACAACCATAAATTTTTACTTTTCTATCACCAACCCCTGCTTTTTAGAAATTATTTACATGGCAAAACAACGATTGCGGGGTCAGCTAGTATAATATAATATTCTCGTGTCACAATGTTCGTTCCCATACTCCTCCGATTCCTATGATTTTTTTTATGCATATTCAGTAAGTCTGAGAATCTATCTTTCAAACCCCTAAGTGATAAGGGGTGTTTACCCCAAAAATATTTTTTTATTTTTTTATTATGTGGCATTAAAAATATATACAACCCTATATTTTCACTCTTCTATTTACAAACCCCTGCTTTTTTTGACAAAAAATCTAGACCCGTGCGAAGCCGAGGCGAGTCGCTTGTTTTCTCATAAAATAATTGAATTTATATTTTCGAAAATCTAGAACATAGGTTTGTTGTGGGTTTGTTAGTAAATAGAGCGCATTTTTGCAAATATATTATTATCATTAACAAGTCTTCCGTCTTTCTATCAACATCTCGGTAGCCATCCACCTATAGCCACCAAATTGGTGACCCTGGATAAGAAGTTATATCAAGACGTCACTATGTCCAAAGAAGAACAGAAGATTTCGATTCACGCAGAAGATGACTTCGAGCATTCGGAAATCCATAGACTCAAACCGAAACGCGCAATATGCACATCACGGTTCACAGTGTGAAATAAGACCTCAAAATCGGACGTCCTTTTTTTTATTCGATTTTCGTGTAGGTTTTACTGAAATACATACTTCAGTAAAAATCCCGCATTTTTATCTTAATTATTCACTGAGAAAAATAAGTTCAAAAAATGGGTAAATTTATGACCCCCCAAACAAAAAAATATCGATTAAAAGAAATACTTATATCAACTTTTAAAATTATCATAGATGTTGTAATATATCTATACAAAAAGCCGCATAATTTGATATATTTGGTTTAATTCTACGACATCGCGAGGCCGAGTAATCGGCTTTTTTGGATTTTGGTTTTTATTTTTTTTCTCTAATACCCCATCGTAGTAGCAGCTGTTATTTTACGACGTAATAGAAGAACATCTAATCTATACGTTAAAAAAAAACTAGCGCGCAATTCCTTATTTCACACTGTGCGGTTGAATGGTAATTATGGGATGAATATAAAATAAGTTAAAGTCATTTGGTCATTACTTAACTTCTGGTAACCCACCTCCTCAGTTGTTTGCTCTGAAATAAAAACAAAAATAGCATATATAAAATATACAAAAACCTATATTTTATTCACATACATTATCCTAGTAGTCTTATCGCTACAATTCAGGCCACTAGTTAGAAAACTAAAAAGGGAAAGGATGATTCTAAAGTTGAAGTATAACTTTAGATAAATAAGAAATATCATACTATACAAAAAAGTGTTTGTATTACTGCCTCTATTACTCGTTGATAATATAGCTATTGGTGAAAAATCAAAAAATAAAAAAATTCAAATCGGCCCAGTAATTTTCGAATTTAATCGTAACATACATATTAACAAACAAATCTTTCCTCTTTATAATATTATTATAGATAATATAAGAAAATAATCATCTCACATATTCTCTACCACAATCTCTAGTCCTTCAATGAAAATCAGCGCTACTTTATACTGAGCAAGCGCGGATGCATCTTTGTGGGCACGATGGGCATGCCCACAATGCCCTAATAGACTTGTGACGTCACACTTTCACGGTCTACTGAGATGAATAGACTTGTAATATTTTCTTAATATTATACGTTTATTTTTTTATTTATCCAAATTCAATGCCTTAACAAAGTAAAAGTAAAAAAAAAACTATGAATCATGATTCAGAATACCGCAAAATACCTATATATTGATAGAATACTCGTTCCATATGTCTGATGTCCTGGTACTTTTTGTATAATATCTTTTGTTCTTATAGTTTTTAACTTGCAAATAAACATCTTTCTTTCTATCAAATAAGTATATATTATTATTAAAAGAAGAATCATCTGTTCTGTTCATTCTGTGAATCATCATCATCACTGTGAATTCATTAGCAATTATTTCATTCAATTATAGAACAACTTAGACTTACCAAATGACGAAAAGTATTCAGAGCAAGGACTGAATAACCGATTAATATGGGCTACCTTTTTGAAACGGTACCCATATGAAATTTGTCATAACGATACCGATTCAATTCAATACCTTTATTTCGGTATGCTTTTAAAACGGTTGAAAAGGTTAAATATCGGTAGCGAAATTCCAAACGAAACGAAATTCCAAAGAAAACCTAAATCTATATGTTTAGGTTTCTCACTATCTATAAAAATTAAAATTTAAAACGTTCCATGCGAAGTAGTATATAAATAAGGGCGGGAAATCTCTTTCTTGATGTAACGATAATAAAAACGCGTTCAAACTCTGTCTCACTAATTCAAGTCGCAACTTGGCTCGGGCCACGATAGGTTCAAGGTTAGTCATTTAGGCTACCGAAATATAAAAGGGTTAAATAAAGGTACCATTTAAAAAGGTTGATATTTCGATATCGTATTTTATACCGGTATTATTCCGGTGAATTATAAAGGTTACGGTACCCCATTCAGTCATTGATTCAGAGTTCATCTAATTTAAATGTATTTCACGGTGCATATTTTCTTTAAAAAAGAAAATCATTTCATTCGGGTGTTTAAGTAATATAAATTGGACAGTCTGCGAAGTCGGCAGTTTATTACAGGGCAGATATCACTTGGTAGCAGTAAAATTTGTCAATGACCCATCATTACGTTAACAGGCAACTGACTATATTGTTGAATGTTGCTAATATGTAATACTTTTAAATATTTAGGTAAAAATACTTGTAACTCAGTGCCTTAGCATAGATAACTAGCACCCGGTGCGGATCCCAAAGCCGCCTCCTTATTTTTGCAATCTATATATTTATTATATACACAGTCAGGTCGTAAGTATTGTCACACAGTAAAAACTTATCTTTTAGAATGCTGGCCACAAAAAAGTTTATTGAATATGAATTTCGAATTGTTCATGAAAATAAAAATGTATACTTTTTAGAATTTTACTCATTTTTAAATATGGAGTGGACGCTTAAAGAAGACCGTGTTGCAGCTATTGCGTTGCATCGTTGCGGTTACGCGCCAATTCAAATTTTTGACATAATATATGACAAGTTTCATCGATGGCCAGAGTTCTCTTGAGCATATTCCTTGGTCCTCAAAATGCTTCCGTAGTCACTGAGATATGGTTAGAATTGAAAGCCTAATTGCGAATCAAGCGTATAGCCGAAATTGATGGCTACCATTTGTGCATAAGCGTAATTTCCCAAAATATCCCCATAAATCAATATAAAAGAGCTCCACACTAATATGGCCATAATTCCATACAAGACTCCTTAGCGGGGTGAAAATTAAAGGCTGGCGATGAAAGTCGGCCGCGTAATGAAATCCCTAAGGACAGTTTATAATAAGATGATTCCCTGCAATAACACATAATCATTATGTGACATTGTTTTATAATTTATTGGCGACTTGGAAGAAACGAATTATAGAGTTAGATATAAGATTTATTAATTACGGATATTATCATATCCTGTTCTGAGTGTGTAGCTACAAAGTATCGTAAATTTTCTAAGTATTATGCAGAATATTTTTATATTTTAGAGAAGTTTCTTCTCATTTTTCTCGGCTCTTGCAACAGGTTACTATTTACGAATCATAATTTGCCAGATAAGTTGTTTTTTAAATATTGTCTTTTATTAATGCGAGTATCACATATTTAAATAAAATACTTTATAAGGGATTAAAACGCGGCAAACATATTAAAAAACAAGAGGACACCGCGCCTCTAGTCAATATTGTCATAGGAAATATAGAAAATCACAGTAAATATCAACTCCGTAGGAATAGATGGCGTTAATATGGCAACATTATTATTTTTCAAATCAGACAACTGTCATCTTTCAGTCTGCCGTTACTTCGGTTTCTGAAAAGGATTCGTCGGCATAAATTATATAAACAATATATCGCATTTTATTTAAAAGTTGTTCTTATGACGCATTTTTTAAATATTTTTTAAAGGCATTTAAGATCAATTGTCATGTTATTAGTATATGAAATGTTTGAAAATCTTAGGTCCATTTTTTCAATTGAATGGTTTCACGATAATAAGAAATTGAAAAAGTTAAAACCCAACTAGTGCGTGCCCTTATCGATCGGAGTGAAATTCGAGGAAAAATCTGTGTCCAAATTGCACGGCGTACACTACCACCCACCTATCCGCGCACGATTGGAATTGAAAATGCCTAACATTTTACTAAATAACATTCGTACAAAAAGCTCAAGTATTCTCTTAAGTTTATTACACGAATACCTGTCATAAAACCGTCTAAACTACTCATCAAAGTGACGTTTCTTAGGCGTAATATAATACTTTGAACTGAACACCAATCAAAGAGAAGGGCAATATGAAGGCTTTTTACTCGCGAGATGAGACATCATACATTTTTCATGTGGACGTTGCGACCAGATCCATTCAACATTCTTAACACTATCTTCGTAAAGATCGATTATAGACCTTATTCCAATGAAATAGAGGCGATGAAGATTGTTTTTGACGATGTGTTCTTCTGTTTGAACGCAATTAAAGCGCAGAAACGCACGTCATTAGCGCACACGGCAATATTCCACGGTGTTTCTTGCTGGTAAACCGGTGGCTACAGCGACCGTCTCTTATTTATCTCTCATCTATTTAAACGTCCACGCAATTTTATATCCAATCCCAAAGCGATATGGATTATAATCGCGTGCATCAATAACGTATGCAACGCTGATGTCAGTGGTTTGTAAACATGGAAGTCATTTTCATCCAGATACCGTAACCGATGGCATTGTAATATGATCTGTCGATTGGTATTTTGATGAGATCCTAGCAATTTTATTATGGCTTCATATTTGGAAAGTCGTTTATTAAATTGTGATAAGTGGAGGAGATAAAATAGTTAAGATCTCCCCGCTCTGCGGTTTTTTTACTTCGGTTGTTTATGTCGGGTTTAACGTTTCTTGAGATCATAGATTGCGGTAATGATGGCTTTCCTTGAGCTAATGACACTCTTATCAGTCCTGAACGATTTTCAATAAGATCACTCAAATGCGCAGTGGACACATCCGTCAATGTTATTACCAATGTATTATACATATTGTTGGCTTTATTCAGCAAGAAATCGTCGTTTAATTCCTGATCAGATGGTCGGATAAAAACTCTCAGATAGTATTTATGAAATTATAATTGATTTCGGAGCATATCCTCATTAGTTCATTGGCAACTAACGAACTCCCACGGACTTGAGTTTTACAACACTCAAGTTTTTTACTGTAGATAAAATAATTACGATTTCGGCGCAATTAAAACATTTGTCGGTTAGAAAATCTAAAGAGATTTAGTCTAAATAATATACACATTGACTTATTCCTTATGTATTTTCAGATTCGGCGACGGGCTCGTTGGCGCGTTCGGTAGAACACCTGCCGTGAGCATCGATGGGTCGTGGGTTCGAATCCCACCGGGACCACATGTTTATAATTTTCTGTAAGCATGTTTTCCCCACGTCTGGTATCTTCGGGCATTGATCGGGTGGGAGGAATATCTAAATTCCGACCGGGTAACGAACCACCGTTCATAGATGGAATGACCGTGAAGTGCATATTGCGCGTTTCGGTTTCAGTCTATGGATTTCCGAATGCTCGAAGTAAAAATTAGGTCGACAGCTCATCATTAACTGATGTTCTGTGGCTGAGGTATCACCTACCATCAAGTGAACCTCATGCTCGTCTGTCGATATCTGACATAAAAAAAAAAAGATTCGTAAAAATTGACATTTCAATTTGAATGTATTCTTTATTTTTTTTTTATTTATGACTTAATTCACAATTTAATAGAGAGAAAAAAAATGAGTTTTTTCATTCAACTTTATTTTTGATTTGATTGGAAGTGAAGCGAGAGACTCAATGTATGGAAAGTCTATTCAACTATACATATTTAATTCAACGTTGAGTACCTACTCAGAAATTCATGGACTGAAGTCGAAACGCGCAACTGTGCTTCATGGATTTTCCATCAAACAGTGGTAATTACGCGAACAGAATTTTAATAATCTTTTTATTGTATTTTTAATTTATATAGAATAAGAATGTCCTTTAAGTGATGAATACGTTTTTAAAATTGACGACAAGAAGCAAAGACAACAGATTATTCTGGTGTTGTTACAATTAAAATTTGTTATTGCGGTTGCGCTGCGAAAATTCGACGTTCGATTTTTTAAAGTGATAAAACTTCTACGAATTGGGGAATACGAGTCAAAACAAAATAGCATCTGAAAACCCCTATCACTAAAACAAAAACCTATCAATCCTACCAAGAATTTACAATATTTAAAACAAACGTCAGACCGTGAGAGTTTGAACGAAAACGGTGTCGAATTTTGGAATAAGTAACACTGTTTCTTTTCAATCTTTCCTTACTTGAAGCAAACGTGAAAACAATAGGACTAACAGTTTATTTTTATTTTTTTCAATCATTGAAAATGGCGATTCCGATCATAACGCGCCATACGAAGCCAGCAAGAAGCGAAACTCGTCCGCGTATCTTTTTATGTCTTCTTCAATTCGAATTTTTCGGACAAAACTGATTGTTTACCGGAAAAAATTACGCCTGTTAGCCGAAACGGTGGGCATAAATAAAAGATGGGGCTATCTGAGAATTTTGATTCGGTGTTTTTGCGAAATGAATACCGAGTGCGGTAGTTGGACAAAAACAAGGGCAAAGCTGGATTGAGAAAGGAACGTCGAACCTGGTGTCAAGTGATTCTTGAGATTTATGATCTGTTCTTTATATTGTACGATTAATATTTTAAACTTTCTATATATATTTAAAATACTTAATTCTTTTTCAACACTATATATAAATAATTGGTACATTTGTCGAATCACGGTTCCACCTCGAAAGTGCTCTAAAAAAAATTCTGTCGTTTTTTACCACCTGTATATAGTATTCCAAGTAATATTAAGGAGGCGCAAGGCTTTGGACTCCTAAATACAATTAAAAAAGCAATTATATAAAATGCATGAAACCTTAGAAAACAACTTGGTGCTTTGTTCTGGCACTCGTCAGCCGCTGCCGCGGCACCGCTCGCTCGACTCGTGCGCAGTGGTCACCATACCAACATAACCTGACCTAGGTGATGACTCATTTTATTAATAACTATGGGGTTCCATAGCATGCGCCACCATATTATTGCATGGTACACTATTCCCGAGTGATAAAAATAGTAGTAAAAAAATTAGAGCTGTTTTAAGGTGGAGCCGTGATTCGACAAATTTACCAAATAATTAGTAACACGTCCCAGTTTCGCACGGGTGCAATGAAGATGTACAGTATTTAAAATCGGTTCTTTAGATCCAGAAATAGATACATAATTTAAGTTTTATTAGGGATCCCTAATTATTTCTAAAAATTAATATAGCTTATGTTACCCGGTGAAGATGTAGCTTTCTAATGGTGAAAGATTTTTTTAAAATCGGTCCCGTAGTTTTTGATTTAAATCCTTACAAACATACAAATCTTTACCCTTTATAATATTATTATAATTATATTATATTAGTATATAATTATAGATAATATAACACAATGCAAGTAGGTACATTGGAAATGGAATAGGACCGTCTCGTTTTATGTTTCTCAAAATAAAACAAAAAGTGTAGAGTTAAAATGTCCTATGTCCCTTATTCCATTATGAATAATATGAATCGCTATAACAGGGTTTCCCAAACTTATTTTGTCTACTGCCCACTTTGAGAATAAACTATATTTTAGCACCCCCATTTTTTTCAAAAAAACTTAAAAACCACTATAACTTCAAATTAAATTAATTAATTATTGTGAGCTATATTAGCGGAGATTAAACATTCATTCTAAACGAGACTTTTACTATAACCCGACCGATTGACAAGTTTTTTTTATGTATTGAATAAAAGAGAACAGATATATGAACTTCGCAGAGAGAAATATCGAACCGAGTTTGAGCAATCTCTTAATTAATTCAAAATTCAAAAATCATTTATTCATTTAGGTAACACAATGTACACTTATGAACGTCAACAAAAATACATATTAAATGCCTCTAATAATAGTTGATGTTCACAAGTTAAAGTCGAGAGTTGAGAGCTCAGTCGGTGTCTAAGAGTCCTCCTAGCTAGATGAAATTACAAATCGCCCCCCAAGCCTCTGCACAACACCCCCATATTTTTTTTTGGGTCTCTTACCGCCCCCCTTTAGACCTGCAGCGCCTACAAGGGGGCGTTATCGCCCAATTTGGGAAACACTGGCTTATACAGTCAACTATGGATAAAATAATTATCACATATATTATTTATTTACTTATGATAAAATAAAAAATGCAATTGAATATAATAAGAGACGAAATTTTGTGGAGGGGCAGTAGCATCTTGACATCTGGGGGCACGGGGCGCTAAGGCAAGCAGGGCCGTAATATCCTTTTCTCGAAGCGAAAATGGTCCGAATAATTTTTTCCTTGTGAAAAACCTAGAGGCCTAAATTTTCAGTGATATCTACATTTAGTTAATTAAATTTATATTTTGAGTTTTGTAGTTTTTGTCGTCGAGTCGTAATCGTATATCTACAATATCTTAAGATATAGGATAAAGGTGTTTTAAGCGATTGTCATAGTTGTGAAATTGCAAGTGTTTTAATAAGCGGTAAATTCATTTATGCTGAGCGCCTTTTAAGGAATAATTAATAAGGATGAAGTGGTAAAATAACGAATATGAATAGAGGTATAATATGGCAATACCGGTACAAATAAATCATATATCGTTTCCTATAATAATCAGTGTTACTTTAGTTTATGTTAGATATCGACAGACGAGCCTGAGGTTCACTTGATGGTAGGTGATAACCCAGCCACAGAACATCAGTCAATGATGTGCTGTCGACCTACTTTTTACTTAGAGCATTCGGAAATTCATAGACTACGCGCAATATTCACTTCAGGTTTTTCCATCTATGAACGGTGATTCCTCCCACCCGTTCAATGCCCGAAGTTACCAGACGTGGGGAAGACATGTTTATAGAAAATTATAAACATGTGGTCCCGGTGGGTTCGAAGCCACGACCCATCGATGCGAACGCATGTTTTCTACCGAACGCGCCAACGAGCCCGTTATTTATTAAAAATATTATAATAATATTGAATGAATGAATGAAAACATTATTAATTGATAGAAGCAATAAACAAGTAAGAAAAAACACATTTTGTCAATTGGCGAATTACTTTTCTGATTTTGAAGCAAATAGCCTGTTCTCGGTTTGTTTAAAAAAAATTTTATTCTACTACAAGATAAATAATCCAAAAGTGAATAATTTTAATTGGCTAACAATTAAACAATTATTGCAAACGCCAACTTTGCAAATAACAAACTACAAAATTAGTTTCGCGGTGCGGGAGCCGTTTTCACTTATATGGTTGTGGATTACTTAATTAGGGTTTATTCATTAGTGATTACAAGAATCCTGAGATTCTTTTACAGTGGAGTATTAAGTTGTTCGACCTTACAATAAGCAGTTTGATGCTGTCTTGCATTGTATATCATGTACATTGGGGGCCCAACGTTGTATGTGATCAGGGCCGGATTTAGAGGTGTGGAGGCCTTGGGGCAACAAATGAGTGGAGGCCCCCTGGTCCAAAAATCATCAACATCGTGTTTGTACAAAGTACAATAGGTAAAGGTAAAAAAGCGAAAAAAATATCAAAGGAAAAGGTGTCACTTTTACTCGTCAATTTTAATCAAATTCCGATTATTTTTTTTACGAATTCTCTATTGTGGAGGCCCCTCGTTTGTGGGGGCCCCGGGGCGGTTGCCCCGGAAGCCCTCTCCTAAATCCGGCCCTGTATGTAATCGTTTCCATCTCCTTTGAAAATCGAAATTAGACGCTCGGATGCAAATGGGTGTCTTGTCTCTTAAACTTTGTCTCAACGAACCTATCATAAATGCTAGACAATTTGACATAAGACGGCTGTGATAGAACTGATTCAATTCTAATGAAAGGAAACTTATTGTATATCTATAATAATATTATAAAGAGGAAAGATTTGTATTATTGTATGTTATGAATAAACTCAAAAACTGCTACATTATCAGCGAGTAACATAGACATATTTTTGTGTATAGTACATCTATTTACATATAAAGAAAGGGATTATTTCCAAAGAATATAATAATATTTGCAACTTACGTTTCTTCGATTCTTTCTCGTCTTCGTCGTAAGATATTATAATATTAACTATTTAGTATTTGAAAAAAAAGTACAATATACAATAAAATATAAGTTGGTACTGGTACGCGAAAGAAATTTAAAAATTATGGGCACATTGCGCGGTATTATTATTATTATATTATGGCTTGGTAACGAGATCTTTAAGCCAAGTCTTATTTTCGTGCACTATTTTTCACTTATTCATTTATCATTTTAATTTTCACTACGTATTTCACATGTTTTCCCGCCTTCTCTCTTTAAAAATCCATATTGCGCGGTTCTTTTGCAATAATTTTTACAAATGACAATTAACTCGGACAATTGACATTATGCGTTTATTTTACAAATTATTTTTTTAATAAAAAAATAGGAATAAAGAATATTTATAAAATACTTTAAAAACTATTTTTAACGTATTAAATTTATATTATACTAGCGACCCGCCCCGGCTTCGCACAGGTCTAGATTGTTTGACAAAAAAAGCAGGGGTTGTATGTATTTTTTAATGCGACTTTATAAAAAAATAAAATTCGTCCAAAAATTAAAAAAAATAATTTAAGGGTGAACAACCCTTATCACCTAGGGGTATGTAGATAGTAGCCGATTCTCAGAGCTACTGAATATGCATATAAAATTTGGTAAAAATCGGTAAAGCCGTTTCGGAGGAGTACGGTAACTAACATTGTGACATGGAAATTTTATATATAAGATTAAATTTTTGTTAATTATGTTTTGTCATTTACAGCCACACTGCTTCTCGATCGTATAGTCGACTGCGAGTTCCATTTAATACCCAGAGGTTTGTTCAAGAGTATTAATAATGTCACGATTGAAATTGAAAATGAAGAAGAATAATGAACGAGTAAGCGTGAGATTAGGATTGATTTCAAGTGAGATGCCTACTGGTAAAAGAATGGAAAAATGAAAAACATAAACGAATGTTTGACACATCTACAATTGACACATCATTGTATTACAATATTTTACAATTAGTAGTCATTATCAGACTTTTTGTGTACAATACCTGTAAATACATATAGAAGGCCCTTCAATATTTTCTGGCAACACTGTTAAACCTTTTATCATATTTTATTACATTAAACTATATCTTTATTCCCAATATTCAAAAAATAACTGGAAATATATTGCGAAAACAAACAAATCAATATTTAAAAAACCTAAAATCACCACAGAATATATATTTGACCTTGATTTAGTATTGTCTATACACTACTATAACCTATAAGGTATGTTGAGGTGGTTTGGGCATGTAGAAAGGATGGATGAAAGTAGGGAAACGAAAAAGATTTATGAAACTGGTGTGAGTTGTAGAGTCGGGAGTGGTCGCCCTAGGCGAACGTACCTTGAATAGATCGGCGACGTTCTGCAAAAGGGCCAGGTCAAAAGTACTCGTAACCGTCGAGTGTGTATGAAAGCATTGATTAAAGTAGAAGAAGCGAAAGTGGTATGTAAGGATCGGAGCATATGGTATTCCGTGATCTCTGCCTACCGCAATGGGAAAGAGGCGTGATGTATATGTATGTATGTATGTACTATAACCATAAGCAACGTAAGAAAGGTGCTTTGTATTGAAAAATATTTAAATTTAGAATTCAAATCTCAACCCAAAATCGCTTTTGCATAATAATATTAATTGTTAGTCGCGTGCATTTTGAACCGCTCCGGGCAAAGTGTTGCCAACTTGGCCAAATTACCAACTAATCACATAGGGTGGCCAACCTAACGAAAAAACGAGAAAAGATTTAACTTTAAGTTTTTTTAAATTATAATGCCTATAATATTATCTTTTGTTAACGCGCGACAAATTTAAAAGAAAAAAAATGCGAAAATTGCCATGCCAGCAGGCTGACAAGGCTTGAGAAACGGCAGATTTTAGCTAATTTCTTTATTTTAGCCATCTTATAGAAATTAAAATGTTATGGTTTCTGTTTCAGAAGAAATCTACAGGTAAGGTTGTATCTTACGGAGAAAAGTCTATAATTCATCATCCATGATTTCTCATTATTTTCATTGTATTTTAGGAAACGTATGGCAACGGTAAACAACCCTGGAAATGTGTAAAAACAAAACCAATATGTTGTCTAGAAACCATCTAAAATATAGTCACACGACTGATCTTTAACAGCGTCCTTATTCCGTAACCACCATTAAAATTCGTTCATTCACTTCACGAAGTGAGCGCTCCATTACGTTCAGAATAATTTGATTTAATAAGCGATGTAACATTTTAAATTTAAATTAATCAGAAATGTAAACAAAATTGAATCGTCCCTGAGCGAGACGCCTGGGCGGACACGTAATGATCTTGGTAGACATGTTTTTACTTACGGACTTATTCATAAACATATTATTAGTTTGATATAGTTAAAATATGTTTTGTTTCTTTCGTTTTGTAGTCTTTTTATATTCGATAGAGCGAGACAAACCATATTTTAACTATACATACATATAGTTTAGTGAACTAAACGCTGACTACGCTACCTTTTTTTTCTTTTTTTTTAATTAATGAAATATATATTATATATATGCAAGCGTATATATATATTATATATATCCCACCTTAGTTTGCATCAATACGATCAGGTGTGATCATCACATACGCTTTTCTATTTCATCAATTAAAAAAAAAAAAAGGTAGCGTCAGCGTTTAGTTCACTAAAGAATTTTGTGTTGTTGATGAAAATTTTTTGATGGATGACTGGATTTTTAAAGTGAGAATAAATGAATGAAAACTCGATTCCGTAATTACCTATATTATTATGAATATCTTACACTTTTCATTTGATTTCAATGAAAGTGTTTTGTAGTTTTCGATTAATGTTTTTTTAGATTTAATTTTAAAAGATGTAGAGATTTTTGAGCTTTTATCTAAAGAAAAAGGTGAACAACCTTATAGTTTTTAAATTCATATATTATATGCCAGGTTACCATGGTTATATAAAACATATTTTAACTATATCAAGCCTTTCACTCGCCGTATCATCATCAGTCACACCTCTCAAATACATATCATTCTTCACACAGTCAATCCATGTCTTTTTGGCCTCTCTCTTCCCCTATACCCATCCACTTGCAATTTTAAAACTTTTTTAGAAACATGCCCTTTATCTCTCCTCATAACATGCCCATATCAAGCCAAACGATTACCTTTAAACTTTTCATTCACTGGCACTAGTCTCAAACTTCCTCTTATATAGTCATTTCTTATCTAATCTTGACACACATCCACCTCAGCATTCTCATCCCAGCTACATGCAAACGATTTCATCCATCAGCTTACTTGCCCAACATTCAGAACCATACATCAAGACGGGTCTTATCACGGTCTTATAGATTTGTCAATTAAGTTTTAAGGGCATCCGTGGATCAGAAGTATCTGTGTGCAATAAAGTATACTATATTTTTACTAAATCTTCCTCCGTCAACCTTCAGAAGAGATTATTATCTGTAGAAAATGAAATCTGAATTAATATTCATGTAATAGTTTAGAAGATATAAGCGACAATACATTTACTACTTATAAATTAATATTATAATCTTCTATTAAAATCTGTATTTTTTTTGTCATACAAATATTGTACAATGATTTAATTCAGATTACACTAAAGACGTGTGCGCATTCGTTGAAGTGTTAAATACGTGACAGTTCACACGAATATCATAACAAGGGGCGGTGACACATAATCGCATTATAGTAGCATCTTGACGTTTAGCACGCCTATTTAGGGTCAGTTCAGAGGGCGAGGGTATGAAAATAATAAGCAGATACCAGAGTTTGTCTGGGATTATACTCGCTGAGGATATTTAACGTTGAGTATTTTTCTCATTTAAAATAAAGAAGAAAAAAAGGTAAAGTGAATTCCCGAGTCTCCTAGTGGGGCATGGGGCAGGCATGTTTTTATTAACTCTGATTTTAATGGCATTTAACGGGTAAGAGGATAATCGAATATCGATTCGCCCGACGGGGCAACGAACCACCGTTATTGACACAGAACAGAAAACCTATTGATTTCCGTATGCTAATAAAAATAGATCGACAGCGCATCATTGAATGATGTCCTGTGGCTGAGGCATCATCATGCTTCACGCTCGTTAGTCGTAATTTGACAGTAAAAAAAGTATGAAAGTATCGTACTTAACAAAGGTCGAATTCCCAAGTTCATTGCTGCCCGAAGGCGTATGCAAAGTATGTAAAAACTTTCATATTGCCGCAGAAATGTTCCAGGTAATGCGAAAGTGGATGAACGAAGCAGATTTTATAAGCAAAATCTTGTTATTAGTTATATTCTGGACGGGCTCGTTGGCGCGTTTCGTAGAAAATCTACAGGAGGCAGGAGGAATAACGATATTCCGACCGGGTTCATAGATGGAAAAACCTACTTTTTAATTCGAGAACGCAACGAACGGATCGAAACGAAAGAACAAACAACTTCGTATCTTAACTTATTAAGAAAACATTTTTATTTCTATTTACGATTATTCTTACAATCATAGTAATGTCAAACGAAAGACACAATGTCTTATTGCGAAAGACGTGTCGTTCATCGGATTCATAATAGTAAAATGTACGATCCGTCAGCCGAAACTTCGTATTTTGTTTTGGTAATAGGCCAGACGTGGGGAAGACATGCTTATAGAAAATTATAAACATGTCGTCCCTGCGGAACTCGTGACACTTCACGGGTTTTCCATCTATGAACGGTGGTTCGTTACCCGGTTGAAATTTCGATATTCCTCCCACCCGTTCAATGTCCGAAGTGACCAGACGTGGAAAAGTTAAGCATATACAAATTATAAACATTACGTCCAAACGGGATTCGAACCCACGACCCATCGGTGCCCAAGGTAGGGGCTCCATCGAGCCCGTCAATCGAGTACTAATAAGCCCGTCTCCAGGTGTAAACTATAACGGGGAGATTGTCTAATGATCGATATTATGTCATTTGTAAATAATGCGGGCACATTGCGATGCGCTTGCGACGGTTAATTATAGGCAAATGGGAGACAGTGGCGTAGTATAGAGGGGAGGGTGCGGTCCGCCCCGGGCGACATTTTGTCGGGGGCGGCATTTTACAGGTAACGGATCGTACATTTTCCTTTTACAAATCTGATGATCGATCCGTTTTTCACGATTAGACATTATGTCTTTTGTTTGACATTACTATGATCATAATTATAATCGTAAATAGAATTGAAAATGTTTTCTTGATAAGTTAAAAGACGAAAATGTTTGTTCTCTCATTGCGTTCGATGTTCGTAATAGACCTACTGGCAGTAAATGTAAAATTGTGAGCATTTAATGTTTTTATATTGACTTTAATAAGTGTAATCTAAATGAATAAATGATAATTTGATTTATGGTTGAGGTATCACAAACAAGTGATCCACGCTCGTCTGTCGATATCTAAAAGACCAGCCGGCCTCATGCTAGGCCGGCTGGACAAAATTTTGTCGACCGTTTTCTCGTGTTTTAATCGATTATCTCTTTATTTCTTCCGGGTCTTACATGAAAATTACACTTAAAACTCGACTTTTAATATAAAAAATAGATATATTTGTCGATCGACAAATATATCTATTTTTTCTATCAAAAGATTCGATGTCGAGATATCTTACATCTTAGTTTATCTTCTCTCGTCCGCGACATATCTCGTGGCGGTCATGCTAGGAAGAAATAAAGAGATTATCGATTAAAACACGAGAAAACGTTCGACAAAATTTTGTCGTGATTGTCATTCTAGGCCGGCTGTGTACAAAAGAATCATTCGAAAAATGTCTTAACCCAGTGATTGGAACTGAAGGGAAATAAAAGCCGTCTCGTGCGCACCTGCCGCGGCGGGAGCTGCGCGGGCGCACGAGCTCACCAAATAACTATAATTTATAACAAATTACTTTACAGATGCCGTCGGTTTAGGGTGCGCGTTATTTATTAATCGCTAGCAGGGGTCGTCAACAGTTGGCGCATGACTGGTATAATGTTTTTTTTTATATTAAATCTAATAATAAATAATAGTATTTATATTTTCCGAATGCTCGAAGTAAAAAGCAGGTCGACGGCGCATCATTGACTAATGTTCTGTGGCTGAGGTATCTATCACCTACCATCAAGTGAACTTCATGCTCGTCTGTCGATACCTGACATAAAAAAAAATTAAATATAAGTCAAGTAAGGTGTTAAAAGACAGATTTTAACATTTTTACTTGAAATTGTTTTCTTAATTCATGTTTCGACTTCTCGTATAGTAATTGTTACATTTATTTCTTAATTTTTTATTACATCTGAACAAAGCTATCAAACAAGTTTTGATCGAAATATGTATACTGTAGGAGAGGATGAGAAGAGTGAGGAGAATGTAAAAAGACTACGACAAAAACACATAAAAAAAGAAAACATGTAAGTGAATCTGAATTTGTCAACCAAGATATGTTTACGTGTCTTAACAGTAAAAGGTTTATGAGACCCTTAGAATGTCTATGTCTGTATCTATTTGAGCCCCACAAAAAAAAACCTGTCTGTGGTTCTGAATTTGAAAAATAAGAAAATGTTACCTGTTCAAGCAGTAAAAGGTTTCTGACCCCTGGAAGGTGCATAAAAGTGACGAATAAGACGACATTTACGTCGGAACACACATAAATTAATATTTTAATGAGCACTTTTATAATATCGATTACGTGAACACTCGGACTAACTATTGGGTGACGTACGTTATTATCACTTATCACGCGACATTTTATCACTTCAAAACATGAAAAACAGATCTATTTACACTCCAAACAAAACTATAGAACACCTCTCAAATTAAAAAGCTCAATGTTATAAAATAGGTCGATAGCGCATCATTGACTAATGTTCTGAGATACCAACAAGTATTATTACTATAAAGATTTTATGCCTTAGTAACAAGATCTTTAAGCCAAGTCTTATTTTTGGGCACTATTTTTCACTTATTAGGTACTGCGTATTTCAACATGTTTTCCAGCCAACATCTCATCACCTACAAGTGAACGAGAACGAAAACATAAAACCTCCTCTTTTATTGGTTACCACAATGTAATTATCAATTTAAATTTAGAACTCGAAAAATATTTTGTTAATCATAGTCAATTTTTTTTTTATTTGTTAAATTGTTTTTATATGCATGTAATAGTTTCGCTATAAACAAATAAAGCTTTATTGACCGCCACCGTGGCTCAATGGTAAGCGCGACGCGATTAGCAGCGGAGGTCCTGGGTTCGAATCCTGGAGAAACAAGAAAAAAAATGTTTCGGTCAGGCAGGGCACAGAAGGCTGATCACCTACTTGCCTGTACTGAAAAACGATCAGTGAAACAGACACAGAAATGTGTCTGCCCCATGCCCCACTAGGAGACACGGAATTCACACACACATATATATAAGTGCAGATGTTTATTGAATGAATTAACTTTATTAGGTACACTTCCGCTGATTTAAACAAACTCCAAAGTACAGTCGTGGCATTAAAATGTTAATAAGTAATGAGACTAATTTGTCTGCACAACTATGTCGTCAGATATTCCGAGTTTATAATTTGATGTAAGCATTATCGTAAATTCTTATGGAAGCAGGCGTCTAAAATCAAAACGATATCAAAATATGGATACTCCTTTTTGGTTTTCATTATTTATACAATAGTATTATTTAGTAGTAACCCTAATTGAAGGGTATTTCATGGAACACTTTGGATTCCGGGGCTGGCACGCACAGGAGAGTGGTAATCTATAATTTATTTGGATTTTAAGTAGGTACATTCCGGTATTAACCTGTTTTAAATTTTGATAGGTTCCGCTAAATCTAACGTTATTAATTTTAAATTTAATTTATCGAATCAGTAACTGTCGCCCACAACAGATATAAAAATGGAAAACATTTTTTTTCGGCTTACTTTCGTCATATCATTTTTTCCTGTAAGAAAAATCAAGTAGGTGTAACTGTAAAAAATGATATCCTATTTGTGAGGATTTTATTGATTCATGAAATCCAGAATCTCCTGTGCTGAAGATATTATATTGTTTTTAAGTGCGATTGGCCCAATATGTCATAAATATTTAATCACTTTTCCTAGTAAGGTACTTAGAAATAGTAACTCATACATATATCGTTGGTTCAAAGATAAACTCACTAAGTGTAATTTAGAATAAAACTAAGTTTGTCTGTTATTGCGCTTCATAGTTTTGTTATGGACCACAATATGCAATTAGTGCTTTGTTATTGCCGTAGGTTTACGCTTAAAATAAGAAATAGTAGTAAAAAATATTTTTATTCAAAGTTACACTTAGTGAGTTTAAATTTTGAACCGATTATATGGGTTTGTTATTATTTTATTTCATTAAGTCTTTAAGTCTATAGAATTTAGTCAGAAAGGCGGCAGAAATTTTGTCCTAGACCAGTGGTCGGCAAACTTATTAGCCAAACAGTCAAAATGAACATTACAACAATTTAAAATAAAATGGGAGCCAAATCTGCTTGCTTAGTAAACTTTTATTACACTAAATAAGTAGTATACTAAATAAAACTAAATTTCATGCTTTAAAAATAAGTTTTTTTAATTATTTTTTTAACTATTAGAGCAAGTGTTTGGCCGCTGTTTCACCTGATGGAGAGTGATAACGCAGCCTAAGATGGAACACGCTTACTCATTAAAAACCTATGCACACTTGCTTTGAAGCGACCCAGATTATAACCCAGATTATAAATGCAAATGTGGATATTTGTGCTAGAGCCGCACTTAAGAAGCCAAAGAGCCACATGCGGCTCTAGAGCCCCACTTTGCCGACCACTGCCCTAGACTAATAAATACAACTTACTTGGAACAGCCCTAGACTAATAAATACAAGTTACTTGGAACATAACTCGATTATTTGGGCTCCCTACGAATACAAGTATAGGATCATGTTAGAGCGTGTCCAAAATAAATTCATGCGACACCTCTATTTGAAATTATACGGAGTGTATCCCTTTTATCCACTAATGTACCCAACGCTGTTTGTTCTAGGTATGGTGGGCTACACTGAACTAAAAGTGCGAAGGGACTTTACATTAGTAATGTATATGTTGAAGGTTTTGCGTGGAAATTCTCATAATCCGGAATTATTGGGACTTATGAATTTATATGTGCCCGATCGGTATGTGTGGAGGCGCCATCGCCCACCACTCATGATGGTACCACCGGCCAGAACTAACTTGTTAGAGAAAGCGCCCATAAACAGATCTATTTCTGTCATAAATAAAGTTTGTGACAGAGTAGATGTGTTTATGGTAGCATTGAGTGAGCTCACAAGATTAGTTTTATCTACTATAACATATG
Source organism: Anthocharis cardamines (assembly GCA_905404175.1). Taxonomy (NCBI): domain Eukaryota; kingdom Metazoa; phylum Arthropoda; class Insecta; order Lepidoptera; family Pieridae; genus Anthocharis; species Anthocharis cardamines. The sequence goes on from FR989974.1 coordinate 2,237,130, forward strand.
GTTAGTTGTAGTAATAGATTTTATTTGTTATTGTATGGTTTAGGATTTTTGTTATTTTATATTTATTTTATATTGGGTGTTTTTTAATTTGTAGTGTATAAGTTAATGTATAAGTATAGTGCATAGTATGTAGTGTATCGTTACTTGTCGCATTGGTTAAACTGTCAAGACAAGTAACGTTTAATAAATAAATAAATAAATAAATAAATAAAACAAATTAAAAAGCTTATCCATAGCAGCTATCGCGTGGCGCGTGTCTTACGAGTCATTTCGCTGGCGCTCTCAATCACATCTGCTTAATTCGCCTCTACCGTCTACGTGAACTTCAATGGCAATACATATTAATTTGTGAACTGCCAAATTGTCCTCGCTAATTTGATGCTTACTTTAGCTTATGTATATTAACTAATAACTTAATTTAAAAAATATATATTAATAATTCAGAATGGTTTGTTGTTATAACTCTTAGAAATACGTAACGTGGCCTTAATATAAAAATTCTAGCATATAAAACAATTTTTACCAAACGCCATTTATTCAATATAAGTATGTATATTGTATATCATGAACATCTCGTGTTTGTGGTCGCATTCCTCCGAAACGGCTCAACCGAATTTTATGAATTTTATGTAGGTGTATTTGGTAGGTATGAGAATAATAATAATAATAATTTATTTATTTCACCACTTTGATTTATACAATTCATCTTAATTAAGTGTGGCTCTGGCCTCCTAGCTAGGGAGTTCCTGTGTTAAGGAGGCCAGTTCCTTCCCAACAATAAGAGAGTACAGGTGGCATGCATTGTAACTTAAATAAACAAAGAAAGAAAATAAAAAAAAAAATAAATAAAAAAAAACTTATACAATAATAAAAAAAAAAAACCAAGAACATTAACTTATGCCTTAACATTAACTATAGCAAGGAATCTAATTAAGAAAAAAAAGAAAAGATAATAAAAATATAAATCTATGTATGTATGTAAATATATAAACCTCACAATAGAGTTGCCAAAAACGTTATACTGAAATCCGGATTTTACGTATTTATCTTTATTTTATTTTGTTTATTTTTTGAGTATTAAATGTGTATGGTGAGTTTTTTCTTCTATCAGTTATCTTATTAATTTTTCAGTGCCGTCGTAATCAATTTTTCCTAGCCAGTCGATTACAGTTTTTTTGAATTGATAGTTATTTAATCTTTTTACTGCTCGTTCTCTATTTAATTTATTGTAGATGTAAGTAGCGTTGAATGTAAAAGATTTTTGTGCAAAGTTGCTTTTTACCAGGGGAAGCTTAATATCGTCAATGCGCTTGTGTAATTGATCTAGGGAGGGCACTATAGATTTGTGGTATCTGCGCAAGATATTTATAATATACAACTTACGTACACTCAATACGTTTGCCTGTTTGTAGACGTCGGTTGTGGGGTGTCTATAGTTTAGTTTGAGTGCTACTTTAAGAACAGACCTTTGTGCACGTTCGACCTCAATCATAAAGGTTTTAGCCATACCTCCCCAGGTGCAAATACAGTAAGATATTATGCTTTCGCATAGAGCTTTATAAGTTAGAAGAATAATATCTTTATTCGCTATTGATTTTAAGGTTCTAAAAATATATATAAGTCTACGAATTCTGGAAGTTAAGGTGGTGGCCTGTACGTTCCATTTAAGGTTTTGGTCGATGTGGATTCCGAGATACTTTATACTTGTGACACGAGATATTTGTGGGCAATCACAGTCATTTAGTGGGAGTAGAATATTTCTGTTGCACGGGTAGCAATGGATTTTTATGTGGAAATTTGCATCAGGAAGCATCACTTTAGTTTTAGAGAAGCAAAGGTATTTTGTTTTAGCAGTATTTAAAGACAACAGGCTATTTTCAAGCCAGACATTTACCTGTGCCAATCCACTCTCTGTTATGTGCCTTAATTTTTTCCACGATTTTTCGTGGAAGAGAAGGACAGTGTCGTCAGCAAACATAATTACGTCAGCTCCCGGGATAGTGTTGCACAACTGATTTATGTATACAAGGAAGAGGATAGGGGAGACTGTACTGCCTTGTGGTAGACCATATGAGCATTTTGTGATGTTGCTCAAGCATTTATCTACCATTACACATTGTTCCCTGTCTGTTAGAAAGTCCTGAAACCAGTCCAACACCACCCCTCTTATACCTAAACTTTGTAATCTTGCAGTAAGAATGGGGATAGAGACAGTGTCAAAAGCTTTATGTAGATCTAGGAAAATTCCAAGGCATTTCTCTCCTCCGTCAATGTAAGATGTAATTTGAGATGTAAGTCTTAGTGTTGCATCTCCTGTTGAAAGTCCTGACCTGAAGCCATATTGATGCTTTGATAAAAGGTTATTTGACTCCAGGTAATTAATAAGCCTTTTTGAAACAACCTTTTCTATAATTTTGGAAATTGAGGAGAGAAGTGCAATGGGTCTGTAGTTTGAGGGCAAGGTATTATCTCCCGATTTGTATATGGGTATAATGGTTGCTTTTTTTAACAGAATTGGGAATTTACCCAGGCTCAGACTTAAATTACACAAATAGGAAAGGGGTTCAATAAGTAGATCTTTAAAACGTTTTAAAATTTTGGAGGAAATACCATCCCAACCTGGAGCACTGTCTGATTTTAATCCACAAATAATGTTCGCTATTTCAATAGGATCAGTGGGGACGAAGGACATTGAATAAAGCGGTCCCACCGAGTTTGCTAGTTTTGAGAGTTCGGTGTCTGAAGTATTCATGTCCCTCAATAGTTTCTTGGAACGGTCTGGTCCTACATTTGCGAAAAAATTATTAACGACATCTAGAGATTTTATACAAGAGGTGTCAATGCTAAGGAGCTCTTTAGCGTTCGTATTACGTTTGTTTAAGTTACACGCTTCTTTAATTGTGTTCCATGTCCCTTTTATGTTACCTGAGTTTTGTTCAAGTTTTGACTGAAAGTAAAGGTTTTTTTGTGTCTTAATTATTTTAGTACATGTGTTTCGATAACGATTATATTGTTTTTTTAATGTTTCGTCTAGTGGATATTTTTTCGATTTTCTGTGCATAGCATCTCGTTTTCTAATAGATCTTAATATCCCGATAGTTATCCAAGGTTTTAGGGGGGTCCATTTATTAGAAATGATTTTGTTTTGCATAGAGGTTTGGATTGCATAAGTTATTGTATTTATTAATATTTCTGATGCAAGGTTTATATCAGTGATTTTATAAAAGTCATAAGGTTCCCATGGTTTTTTGTTCAAATATTCACTTAGTTTAGTAAAGTTTATTTTTGAGTAGCTTTTTATTGTTATGTTTTCCTTTATGTCATTGATATATAGTAAAATAGGTCTGTGGTCCGTAAGTTCAGGGAGGATAAGTGTTTGCCACTTATAAGGTGTTTTAACCATAAAATGATCCAAGCAGCTTGCCATTCGAGTTGGTTGGTCAATAGCTTGGTGCAAACCATGAATTGCCATTAGATTTAAGTAGTTATTAGTATAGGTAGATATGTTTTCGTTAATTATGTCCAGATTTATATCGCCCGTAAAGATAATATTTTGTGTGTGTAAACTGTTTAATAATGTATCCAGAGAGTTTATATAGTTGGTTGGGTTTACAAAACTAGGTGGCCTATATGAACAGATAATGTTGTATTTATTTTTTATTTTTAAGACTAAACAGTTACCATCTTGAATTGCGGGTTCTGATGCAGTGACACTGAGATCATTTCTGACATAAGCTACAACACCGTCATTTTTATTTAAATAGTTTGTAGTATGGAATGTGATATACTGTGACATAGCCGGAGGAGAGGACTGCGGGTTTGTCCAACATTCTGTTAGGACAATCACATCCAGACGCATGTCCATCACACTTATACAGGCTATAAGGTGATCGAAATTGCGATTGATGCTTCGGATATTTAGTGTGAGAATTGTGAGCCCGCTATTTAGGTAATTATTTAGTTTATACTTGCATTCCGAGTATGTATTTATAGATTGGCAAGATATTTGTACACTGTTATCAACTTCAGAGGAAATGTTCATGTTTAATAGTACTGTTTTATACGATTAGGTTAAAATTAGAATGAATAAGAAAAATATTACAGAAAGTTTATTGCTATTTAACTATGGTTTCGCCTTTTATTTGTACCTTTTTTAGATTATTCTTTTATTTTCCTTTCCAAAAAGGAGAATAATAAACAGTAAATCTTAATATATAATTATCCGAAATCAAAGCAGAGCTCCATTAAAAAGGAGGAACATAGAAACAAATATATTGTTGATACATAAAACTTATTTCTAGGGTTATTGTAGCGAAACCATAATATAGTACTTTTTTTAGTAGACTTGAGATACGGATCTATTCTGAGGGAGAGTAATGTCATCGAAGTCTTGCCTCTCCATTTACAGTTGCTTGTAGTGGAGTTTCTAAAATATGTGTATGTTTGTGCGTAGTTAGCGTAGGCTTTCTTATGTAATATCGTGTTTGGCAAACTATTGTAGCAGAAAATAACAAAATACTTATTTAAAATAATGGAAAAACAATAATTAAGGAAATAAACATTGAAGTGACTGGAAAGTACCGAGTAAAACAAAGAGCAACCCATTGCTAGTCATTTTTTGAGTTGTTGTAGTTGAGCTTCACTCTTAATCAGGATGTGCGGTTCGCCTTCCTTTTTTCGAATGTAAACTTTGTCGTTTGATAGCCAACAGTATGAGTAATTTTCTGTCTTAATAAATTCGCGAGCTAAATAAAACAATCGTTTATCTTTCGGGGTCAGATATTCTGAAAGGTATATACGTGTCGGAGTGCCATCGATACCCAAATGATTAGTGTTAATTTTTGCATTAGGGTTGTTTGAATTGTGGCTTTTAAATGCATTAATGATAGTTTTTCTAGTCAGGGTATTTGAGCACTCTATTACAAGCGTTGAATCAGAGGTATCTTTCCTGCTAGGCAACCTGAAGACATCTCGCAAGTATAGATGTTGACCCTCGAGTCCTAGAGCTTGCAATAATTGCTGAGCTACCTTAAACTGATCTTCTTTCTTTTCATTAATTTGCTTCGGGACCTTTCTAATTTCAATGCTAGTTTTTCTGCTCGTTCTTTCCGTGTGATCCAATCGCAGATTTATGTTCGCCAGCTTGTTATTAATAGCTTTATGTTCTTCGTTAACTTCTTGAATTTTATCTTGCAGCTGAGCAACTTGTGTACTTAAACCGGATATGGATGTTTCAATGTGTTTTTTAGTACTTTGTAGGAGAGTTAATTTTTTGTCTACATCTGTAATTCGTTTATTTATGTCATCAAAGCGTCTACTTTGGCTCTCAGTTAAGTCAGTAAACATTTGATTCAACATCTCACACATTTCGGTTTTGAAGGAAGTCAGATCTAGCATCTGTTCACCCGAAAATCGTCGCCGCTTTTCACCACGTACGGTTATGTTGTCGGCTGAGGACTTTTCTGGACTAACATTGAGTTGGGGGGCTGATAGTGTTCTTAAATCTGAAGGTGGTGAGCGATACATTATTTCTGTTTGAATATGTAAATGTTATTTCTGCGAGGGTAGTCCGATATATCTCCAAAAGTTATTTGCAGTGTGTTTTTAAAATTCGATCGTGACGTATCGATGGGCGGAGCGTACGCATTAACCAACAAGAAGCAGTTGGGCGGGGAGTTTTTTGTCTTGGGATATCCAATAGCGGCGCGTAACGAGTAATCAGTTGTGTAATTGGATTTGTATTATATGTGAGAGTAGGATAGATTGCGTCTTTTTTACTCACTCTTGCGCGTTTTGATATCACCTGGTGGCTTCTGTACTCCTGGTATTGCACTCAATTTATTTCATTATAATTAATTTTTGGTGAGCATAAATACACTGACTAACACACGTCTGCTCTCGACCGTAGCGCGAGGGGAAGGGGAAGAGGAAGAGAATAGGTAGCTACGTATATTTTATATCGCTAGGTGATTAGGGCGTCCCTATCCAGAATTTTTTGACATAATATATTTGATTTGTTCTCATTTTCTTCTATAGTATAGCAGTGTGAAGCCGGGTCAGTTAGCTAGTTTTTTTTAAATATTATTTATGAAATTGTTGAGAAGATATCGCAAAAGGTGTAGCAGGGTAAGTACAGATTATGTGTCCCCAGTTTATTAACTACATATTTTACATTATATTTTATAGTTCCTTTTTGTTTTTACTGATTAATTTCTTTTAATTTTGCATATTTTTATTTTATTTTATTTATCTGGATTTTATTTTGTTACATAAACAAATGACACCCTTTCTATATGCCAAGTTAAAAACTAAAATAACGAATTAATTGCGAAGTGCGGATGTTAAATATTAGGCCTTATTAAACACATATAACTATTATCCTCAACGTTGATAATTACTTGAATCACGACAAAGTGAGCAGGGTGTAAGGTAAATAATGTAATCCAGTGTAAGTTGCTAGCTATAATTAAGCGAAGAATATTAAAACAATAACTTTGCATTTAGTACCGGAGGAGCAAGTTTGTGGAAAAAGATTAAAATTTGTTAGAGACGTCTTAAGAGTTATTTAGTTGTAATATGAATGAATTAAGAAATGCCTACTGCTGATGGAGGACAAATCTTTGTTTATATATATTTTTTTAATTATTATAGTTAATTACTTAAAGATGTCATGTGGAACATGGAGTAATGGTTGCACATCCTTACAAAACATTTGTAAAACAAAAAATTGGCGATTAAAAAGAGTGGCGGAGAGTTTATTGCCAGTTTTTCTCGTCCGTTCTACGCCCTTGATTTGAGAACTGGCAGTAAATTTAAAATTAGAAGCATTTAATATGTATATTTTATTGACATTCATAAGTGTACATTGTGTTACCTAAATGAATATAGTCCATTGAAAAGTTACATTTGGGGTTGCGTTTTTTAGAGGACGCAATTTTATTTTTTTGATGTGTACCCCCCTACACACGCACAGTGTAAAGCTAAAAACAAGTTTGTGGGGTCGCCACCCTTGTCCCACGGCCGCCATCTTGAAAATAGGGGTTGAAATGGTTTTTACGATATATCTCTTAAACTATTAATTTGATAGAAAAAATTTGTTGACATTTTTTGTTGAAAATTAAATTTTCTACAACTTTGGTCCAGTAACTTTTTATCATAGAACTATAAATAAAAAAGTTATTTTCGCCCTGATTTTCGACATCCACACATCGCTTCCACCATCCACAGTTTCCTTTGTATTTGCAAAAGATCAATTTTAAAAGTAGTAAGTAAGTAAGTAAAGTAAGTTTAAAAATTATTTCACCAATAGAAAGCTACATTATCAATGAATAACATTGGGTTTATTTGTATTGTACACGTGCGAAGCCGAGCCGGATCGATAGTTTTTATTATAAACCTATTTAGCACGTGATATTATATCTTTATTGTATACACAGTCATTAAACATTACCGGATACAAAAATTCTTTTAGTCAATAATGCTTACCATTTCATTTATGACATTCAACTTTTTTGCCACATTCAAATAAAATGATATCAAGCAGTGCCTGTTTCGCTGATCATTTTTCTGTACTGGCAAGAAGGTGAACTGAAAAAGACATGTTCTGTGACATAATATTAGTTTTCTGTTGTGTATTGTGCGCATGCGACGCTAATCTCCCCCATTTCCCCATAGGTATGTTTTCCCCTCGTCTGGTAACTTCGGGCATTGATCGAGTGGGAGGAATATCGGAATCACCATTCATAGATGGAAAAACCATGAAGTGCACATTGCGCGTTTCGGTTTCAGTCTATGGATAAATTCCGAATGCTCGAAGTAAAAATTAGGTTGACGGCGCACATACGTAGATTTTGACGATTTAGGCGGCCAAAAGTCAATTATTCAAAATCAATACGACACCCAAATTTTATGATGTCACAGGTAGCTGACACTTCCAGGAACTATACCCCACCCATTTAACCCCAAACGGGTGCGCATGGGCTGAGTAGCAGGTAGTCGAAATTCGATCGTCGCTCCCGGTGCACGTATCAATTATCGGTGTTATTATTTTATCATTTATTTCAAAGTGAATGTTTATTTTTCAAAGCAAATTACTACAGTGATTGTGATGGATTCTCATACTTCAGGTAAGGTATTTTCAATATTAATATAAAACTTCACACTTTATAACAGTTTAGAGTATACATTAACTGTTCAAATATAATACGTGCTAAAAACTTTTTTTTCCGTAAAAAGTATATTTCATAAGGCCATTTAGTGTACTTCAGGATCCGTCCCTGTCATAATTTCTTATTACGTTAATTCTGCACACTATTACCATTGTGAATAAGCAAAAATCAACCGCAGTAACTCGCAGTTTACCACAAAATTGTAAATCTAAGTTCGTAATCAAAATAAAATAAAATACATCAATATTTTACTCTTCTTTCTAAAACAAGTTTTTTTTGTTGCAGGGTCTTCTAGTGGCTCGGGCATCAAAGTAGTCACTCGGAGGTATTTGTTTGACCAGATGCAAGATCAAAATTTAAAAACTTTTGGTGAAAAATTGGACTACTTAGAAAATCATCTGCTGAAGGGTTGTGGTGATAATCAAGAAAATATAAAGAGTCTGAAGCATGCCTTTTCTTATGTTAAGTCACAAATGAAGCAAAGGTGGATAAAAGCGCACAAAGTTGAAGAAGCTTTTTTGCAAAATAACCAGTCTTGGTTAGAAGGTACATTCGAAATTCCTATTGAAACGCCTGGCCGCCAAGGTCGTCCTTGCAAATCGTTTGTGGATTCGAGTGAACGGAGCAAAAGGAGAAAAACTGAGGAAATACGTTCCTCTGTAGATCCTGAGGTCATAGTGCATGCTGCACAAGTGGTTTTCCAAACTCACGGAAAAAGGGATGCCTCGAAAGTCCTTAAAGAAATCACCAATTCGCCAAGCCGAGCTAGCAAATATAGAAGAGCCTATTCCAAGACAGATGGAACAATCGCTCCTTTGACCCCATTCGAAGCCCTAAAGATGTTTGTGGAAGCGGATCTCACTCGACGGCAATATGAAATAGTAAGGGCAACAAATCCAAGGCATTATCCTTGTTACGATCTTCTGTTAAAGGCAAAACAAGATTGCTATCCACCCAAAAGTGCCTTACGAGTAACGGCTACCTGCGCAGAAATGGAGTTACAAAGCCTAATGAATCATACAGTAACGCGCTTATCGATGTTCCTGGAAGAAGTCTTGCTTACACTCAACGACAATGAGCGGAAGTCATTAGCATTAATTAGCAAATGGGGATGTGACGGCTCACAACAAGCTCGGTTTAAACAGAAATTTGCGGATGATGCAGACTCTGATGCCAACATTTTTCTAAGTTCCTTTGTGCCTCTGCGAATTGTTTGCGGAGAAGGAAACAAGAAGATCGTGTGGCAGAATCCTACGCCATCCTCTCCACGATATTGCAGACCGATAAGATTCCGGTTTGTTAAAGAGTCCACAGATGTGACGAAAGAAGAAATCAGCTATGTAGGAAATGCTGCCAAGTTCCTGACCACGAGTACAGTCAATTTAGACGGTGGTGAATTCAAGTTCATACACATAATGAAGATGACAATGATTGATGGGAAAGTTTGCAATGCAGCCACCAATACAGCTTCAACGAGTAGGTGCTACATCTGTGGAGCCACTTCAAAGGACTTCAACAATCTGGAGAAAAGAAACGAGTTAAGCCCAGAAGCACTTGAATTTGGGATTTCAGTTTTGCATGCCAGGATACGCATGTTCGAAAGTATATTGCACCTGGCGTATAAACTACCTGTAAAAAAATACAGAGAAAGAAGGACTTCGGAAGAAAAGCTGTTAGAAAAATCAAAAAAAATAGAAATTCAAGAAAAGTTCCGGACAGAAACTGGGCTGCTAGTAGACATGCCAAAAGCAAATTTTGGGAATACAAACGATGGAAATACCAGCAGACGTTTTTTTGAGAACACAGAGCTGGCTGCTGAGATTACAGGTATCAGCCATGAATTAATTCATCGGCTGAAAGTCATACTAGAAGCTATTTCATCTGGCTACAAAATCGATACACCGAAGTACGAAACCTATGCTATGGATACAGCAAAGTTATATGTAGAGCAGTACGGGTGGCATCCTATGACACCCACAATGCACAAAATTTTGATCCATGGTGCCAGCATTATTGAACACGCTTTGTTGCCGATAGGACAATTATCGGAAGAAGCAGCAGAGGCCCGCAATAAACATTTCCGGTCTTACCGACAAAACTTTTCAAGGAAGTTTTCAAGGGAGGAGTGTAACCTTGATATATATCAAAGGTTGCTATTATCATCAGATCCTCTCCTGAGCAGTATGAGACCTGTTAAAAAAACTTCGAGAAAATCATTTTTAAGTGAAACCATAGCTTTGCTTGCGCCTGCTGAGTCGAACGCAGAGACAGACCCAGAAGACTCAGGCACAGAGCAAGAAACCTAATTTACTTATATTTTAGGTAACATAAATATTTCTGTAGTGTATTTTTTTTTTTGCTGCTTTAACTAAATAAACATTTAAATTTATTCAAAACCAGCTGTCTTTGTTAAATAAATCATTTTGGAGCTGTAAATAATAACAAATGTTTTTGGCCGCCTAAATCGTCAAAATCTACGTATGTGCGGCGCATCATTGACTGATGTTCTGTGGCTGAGGTATCACCTACCATCAAGTGAACCACATGCTCGTCTGTCGATATTTGACATAAAAAAATCTCAATAATTTCGATGGCATAGAGGCAAAAAGGAATAAGCGACATTTTTTGGAAATTTGATTTTTATTAAAGCGAGTATCACATTTACTGAATAAAATACTGTATACCGGATTAAAACAATATAAATAAAAAATCGCGTTTTAATCCGGTATACAGTATTTTATTTAAATTAGATTTGTTTTCATTTTTTGGCTCTTCTTATTTTTGGTTTTTTTCTGCATTATTTGGTCTAAGTTTCATGGTTTGACTATGTGAAGAATTATATGTGTTTGAAGGGTTAGACTGATGATATGGCGAGTTAAAGGAGAGAATGGAAAAATAGAACATACTGCGCCGACCACAAATAAAAATAAAGGGAACAGGGCAGGAAGAAGAAGATTTGGTCTAAGTTTCATGAATCTACGACAAAAAATTTAGTCACTCATATATTTATATAATACTTTTTTCGTTTATTCAACTTTAATTAACTATTACATTCCTGTGAATTAATTTTTACACGAATGTAAAATCGTGGCATACACCTTTATCGAAAATATAATCGATTGGTATATTTTAAAAACGTAATTTATGCCCGCGATTTAGTTCACGTGGGTTTCATCTTCAGCTGAGCTTCTAACTTTTCCTGACATCCATTTATTCATTTCCTTCATTCATTTAGTCCCTGATAGCAGTATGAAATTTTAATACTGCTATCAGAGACTGAATACCGATTAATTTACTATGGGAGCTTAACCGAAATAATAAAGGTTTTTGTTAATATTCTTTAATTTTTAGCCATATTTACTGAACAGATTAGTGCGATAAGTTTAGTGTGTCTCTATAAAACTAATATCATGATATCTCAGTCAGACACGTATTTTGGAAAAAAAAAATAACCGGTTTCAGTCCCTGATTGCTATACTATACTATACTATACTATTTCCTTCTTTAATCGTAATCTGTCCATTTGTAGTAAAATTTTTAAATGTAAAGTTTTGATTACAAATTTGAATATTTTAGCTTTAGAGTTGTAAGATAAATTAAGTGTTAATGGATCTTTAAAAAATACCTTAATTATGTACGTATAACAATCGACATTCCAATAGCTTTTTCTTATTAAATTCCATCCTTTACGGGTTTCCTCGCTCGCGTGTTATGCCTTCTATAAGAAAATGCAAATACGTGATCACTGAACGAGGAAAATAATAACTCAATAAGTGGAATGGAATCCTGACACCAATTAAAAACTTTTTGTCGAACAGAATTAATAAAAAGTTAATAAGATGCGAATTGGAACGTTGTCTATGCGACCACGCCCTCGCGGAGACTGACAAAAATATATCTATTTCTTTCACTCATATGTAAAAGTGACGCCGTTGTGACAAAGACTTTGGAAAGTGGTTATGGTTTATTCTTTGGAGAAATTAATAATCGTTTCATTTTCTCGTATATTTTCCGGCTTTAACAAAAAAAAAATTGAAGCAAAAATGTTTCTCTGTCTCTAAACTTACAAAAAAATGCAGTCTATAAATAAAAACAGAAATACATCCTCATAAAAAACAAAAATAATAGGTGATCCTTGACATAGCAAACTACCATACATAAGTGAATCCCCTAGTGGGGCATGGGGCAGACCCATTTCTGTGTCTGTTTCGCTGATCATTTTTATTTACAGGTGATCAGTTTTCAGTGTCCTGCCTGAACGAAATATTTTTTATTTTGTTTTCTCGGGTCTCGAACCTCTGATGCTGAACACAACATTTATACCACTCGACCATAGAGGCGGTTGAACGTACATACATTGATGCAAAAAACCCATAACACAAATTCACCATCTTAAATAGTTTACCATTCATGTTACTTTTATAACAATTAATTATCAGAATAAACAAATATATATTTTTTAATCCTCCCACAATAAAACAATTCAATTACAATTTATATTAAAATAAACTAGCAATTAGGTATATATTTAAATGAAAGGCTCATAAAATATTTCATTGCGATGCAATTAACATCAAAATATTAGCTTTTGAAAGCAGCTGGTGCTTTAATACCTAGAAAAAATAACTATTAAAGCATATTTTATTATCTGTTATGATAGGTACCCACAATAAAAAAATAATCTGTTCGAACGTTTGACAGTTATTTTTTTTTTTGGAGTAGGTACCAAAACATCATAACGTGAGGGCGGGAATAAGATACGTAACGTAAGACATAAATAAGGAGAGATATAAGGAAAATATAACATAAGACAAAGCGGTATGTTCGAAAGACTTTAGCCTGCCCTATGGGCAAAATTATAATAATAAATTTTTTTTTGTCAAATTTCGAATGATAAACGTGTTGTTTTTTTTTTAATTTATGGCATGACCATGGATACTTGTTCTTCAGTCGGTGATGATAATATATATTCTTCTCCTTCCTATGTTTCTATAATCGATTATTACTATGTATGAATCTGTACATCAAAAATTGAACGAAATGGAAATTCACTATACACCTCTTATGGCTGATTCATATTTTAGGTAGGTACTACTGAATTGCAATATTTCTCCCACCCTTTTAATACTCGTACCATTTGTATGGAATAAAGTTACTTATGTTTATTTAGACAATAGTTTCCTGAAGTTTTACGAATTAACAATTCCATATTTATGAAAAAAAATATCGAAAAGATATTTCAAATTGCATTGTTTTATTGCAAAAAATATAATTTCCTATTTTCATGTCGTTTTAGTTTCTCCATTACTTTTGTCATGCGAAATTAAATAATAGCAAACATACGACCTTTTTACAAAGGAACTCGTGAATAAAATGATGTTCTGAATTTAAACGGACATATTATAGGTAATTAAAGTGTTACTGGCCAGTGACCACAGATAATATAAGTATATCCTCTATTCCTTATAACTTCAATTCGTACCGTGAATTATATCGATCGGTAATTGAATATTGCACTGTTATATTATATCTATATTGTGTGTTTTACCGTATCTTTGGCACATAGTATTATTACGCGCCATTTAGGCAGTTGGCACACGAAACAATGACTCATTAGGGGTAATTTTTGGGATGTTATTACATATTTCTTACAAGATGTCTGCAAAGGAAAGTTGTTAAAATCGAGTAAATTTTTGTTATTTTGCTGTGTAATTGCTATGTGGACGACGGAAGGCAGATGCGTGTGACTTTTTTTCAAATTTTACGTGCACAATTAGAGTGACCACATAAAGTATGGATAGACGCAATTATTTCTAATTTTTATAAATCCCAATTTATTAAACTGGTTTTGTCTGGCTCGTTTTAAAAAGGAAATTGGTTATATACGAAATATTTAACTAACTCTTTAAAAAAGTTTTTAAAGCTTTAAAAACACATTTTAAAGGAAAGCTTTCTTACTCTCAAGTTTTCAACTCTTCAAAAAAACACGTTTCAAAGACAGTTTTTTGAAAGATCAAAGACATATACATAATATTATATACAATTTGACCTAAAAATAGAGATAGATTTTAAACTAACACAAAGTGTTTATAATACAATATTTATATCAAACTCGTTACAATGACATTTTTCCCAAGATAAAGGCATGTTTTCCCCACGTCTGGTAACTTTGGGCATTGATCGGGTGTGAGGAATACCGAAATTCCGACCGGGTAACGAACCACCGTTCATAGATGGAAAAACCGTGAAGTGCACATTGTGCGTTTCGGTTTCAGTCTATGGTTTTCCGAATGCTCGTAGTAAAAAGTAGCTCGACAGCGCATCCTACCATGAAGTGAACCTCATGCTCGTCTGTCGATATATAATATAAAAAAAAGATAAAAGTTGTCTAGTCAAACTCAAAATCTTGACAATATGTTGCTGAAAATAATCCAGATCAACGTATACCTAACTAATTTTAAAAAATCACAATTTATTTTGTAAGGTTCAACAAAACAAAAATCAAACTCAGTGTAGCAAGATTTCTAACGAATTGTATTTCTTTCCAATCGCTTCGAATTCATCAACTATTTAGTTTAGATGAAAGTTTTCGTGGTACCCACAACCCAAAGCCCCATAATACCGGGGTGCTCGCTCGGGTGCGAACGCAGATTGCGCGCGCGATACGCTCGCAACGGACGCGCGACGCACGCTTTGACACAAATAAATTACCTATAATTTCTCTAATAAAATTTTATCTGCCAAGATATTATCACTGAAATTAGTTTGCGATGTTTAATTAGATAGATTTTATAAACGCTTCTTTTCGTATCGTCTCTAAAAATGCTAAAATTATTTCTTTTGCATTTGATCTTGTTATTAATGATATACATGAGAATTCACGACTTGTTGAGATAGGTACGTCTTGAGTTTTGAATTTTTTTTATGTTAGATATAGACAGACAAGCATGAGGTTCACTTGATGGTGGGTGATACCTCAGCCACAGAACATCAGTCAATTATGCGCTGTCGACCTACTTTTTACTTCGAACATTCGGAAAACTTTATACTGAAACCGAAACGCGTAATATGCACTTCACAGTTTTTCCATCTATGAAACGGTGGTTCGTTACTCGGTTGGAATTTCAATATTCCTCCCACCCAATTAATGCCCGAAGTTACCAGACGTAGGGAAGACATGCTTACAGAAAATTATAAACGTGTCGTCCCTTTCTCCAGAATTTTTTAATAAATAGTTTGATTGAGGAGCTGCGAGACACCAAATCCTTAATATAAGAAACAGAGGGCTTGCACGAACGACTGTCGAAAAAGTATTCGATAGTCGTTCTATAACAATGGGATTTATTAAAAATTAAAATAATAAAACAGGTCCAAACAATATACGCGATTACGTACATCATAAGTGGGTTATATCGCGTATATTGTACACGTATGTAGAAAAAAAGCTAAACGAAAAGTAAGTAACATAACGCTGTTTGTCATGGACGGAAACTAAATAGTTAACCAGTATTATTTTTCGTCCACTCATGGACGGAAACTAAAGCAATTTTCAACGCATTTTTTTTTTCGTCCACGTTATTTGAATATGCTTGCAATACTGCTAAATTGGTGGACGGAAACTAAATATCAGACTTACTTACCATCAAAGATCATTCTATAATGATTTCAATAAAATTTCTTCGCATTCCTTATTTTAAACGATTGATCAAACTTCACTTGTATTTTTGTGTTTTCGTCCACGCGGACGAGAACTGAATATTTTGCGAAATTGGTACTTCAGTTTTTGTCCGCCTCGATTTTTAAAGTAATTCTTTAATTTAGTTCGAAATACACATTTTAATATGTTCTTTATGTCTTTACTTAGTCATTAATAACAAAAAAAATAAGAAATACATGCTAAAACAATATAAAAAACTTATTGCACAGTTAAGTCGTACCACTATTTTTTTACATTTATGATGACATGTTCGTAGCTCGGAAAAAAGCCTCAGATAGAAGTAGCTTTTGTTCTGGTCTCAACTAGATAATAAATATTTTGAGTTGATAGACCTGCAGGTTTGACGTTAGGGTCCGTAACGAGACCAAATTTGTGCGATTAACTATTTTTATAATGTTATTCTACGTAAATGTTTTATAAGACGCGCGTTAGTGGACGAAAACAGGACCTGGACGGGAAACCAGCTAAATTACCCTATATAAAATCTCCTACGAAACAAATCGACCGATTTTTATGATTTTTTTAAGTACCTAGGTATATTTGGTAGGTATGACAATTGTAAAGTTAATTTTATAAACCGGTGATTAGGGTGTCCCTATTCATATTATTTCTATTTTCTTGACAAAAAATTGAGATGGGCTCATTTACTTCATAAGTATAGCCGTGCGAAGCCGGGTCGAGCAGTTATACCTATACCAATATATATAACTGCCCGTATAAATATTATAAAGAGGAAAGATTTGTTTGTTTTGTTTGTTACAATTTAACATAAAAATTACTCGACCGATTTTAAAAATTATTTCACCAATATAAAGTTACATTATCAGCGGCTTTTTATGTATAGTACATCTACATTGCAACCGTGTGAAACCACGACGTGTTACTAGTATTTCATAAAATACGAAAGCTAATAGTAAATTCTATAAAAATACCAAACGATTTTCTCACCATAATCCTCCCTACACCCTAATAGAAAACGCTAACATACCTACCGAATTAAATTTTATAAGGGGCTATCTTCCCGCCCAGATGCGCTCCTCTTAAAATCATAGACACATCTATTAGCCTTATCCCCATACACATAAAGCTCAAAATACCTCGTAAAGAACATACAAATGCTTTTAAAAGCTCCCAAAATACATAGAGCTTTAAGACTATAGAATGTCGCACCGCGGTGGCCTCTATTTGTATTGAAATGTAAGGATGGGGGAGGTCATTTGTATCTGGTAGTTCTAATAGGTACGGGGAAGTGTGAAGAAGCTAAGAGGTGTATCGGTCCCCTCCGTTCCGATCCGTAGTAGGCGGGGCTCTGAGCGACACGGTAGAACCGTTACAAGCGTTCCGCGCTTCGTCACGACTGCGCGTACGAACGCACGGATTGAAACGCGATTCCATTTTCGAAGTTTTGAAATTCGAATTTGAATTCATTAGCGAACTTTTCAGTCATTGAGTTTTTTAGTTGTTCAGAAACTGTGTTGTGTAACGGTGTTTAGTGATTGAAACTTTTTTATATAATGTATGCTATCTCAGAGCTTTTGAGATATTGTATCTGCTGAAAAGAGGTATGTTTTATCTTTATATACAATAGAATATTAACATAAATTTAAATATACTTGTTATAATTGAATAGCTCAAAACATTTAAAATAATATATCTCTATACTTCTATATCTATACTCATATTATAAAGAGGAAAGATTTGTATTTTCGTATGTTATGAATAAAATCAAAATTTACTGGACCAATTTTAAAAATTTTTTCACCAATAGCTACATTACGAGCGAGTAACATTTGTTGTGTATAGTACGTCTAACTTGCACCTGTGTGAAGCCGGGGCTCCTTGCTAGTATAAAATAAATATAGTAATTGAAGGTCATAATCTATAAATCAGTGTAAAAAAATAAAGTATAAATCAGTGGATTTTAACGTTATTATTGTTTTCAATTCAGTTGTATCTTAGGTAATAAAAATCGTTCATATTTACGGGACGCTCTACAATATCCGTTTTTGCGTAAGAAAAGACATCAACGCATCTTTAGATAATGTAGCACGTCTCGCCGCGTCGCACAGTGTTTCGTCTAGTACAAGCTAGCGGGACAAAATTATTTTTTGACTTATTTCAATTGTTTATGTATATTTAAGGTGTCTGACACCATTTTGTGTTCTCTAAGTACAAAAGTGTGGATGTAAAATGGAAGAACTGTCATTTTTTTTTACTTTTGTTTCCTGATATCCTTGATTTTTATAATTCGCTGCGTCTATCTACTTATTATGCATATAAGGTACTAAACATACATGTTTTAAAAATTAAAATCATAAATATGAGTAAAATAAAATATTAAAAAAAAAAAAAAAAACAACAACAACAACAACAACAATAGTCCAAGACAGTTATCCATACATATAAAAAAAACTCTTGAAACAAAATCGCAAAAAATTAGAATTATCCGTCTACAATAATGTTATATTTAAAATTTAAAACTTTAATACATTGTTAAAATTACTACAAAATAAAATAGGTAAACATAAAAAATATATATTAATAAGTAAAAATCTACCAAGTCGAATCTAATACTCATCATCAGAAGATTCCTCATCACCACTCTCCAATTCAGTAGAATCTTCCGATAATGAGTAATCCCCCTCATTAAATTCGCGAACTGATGTTGATTGGGATGGTAATGAAGGTGGTACAATCAACTGCAGAACTTCTGGTGGTAACGTAGTTAATTTTTTTCTCGGTAATTCTCTGAATGTATTTATTACAGGATCGGACGTAATCAAAAGCATTCTCAAAAGATCCGTATTTGTGGCACAGCGTGATCGTTTTCTGGTATGTCGTTCCCGAAATCTACGACAGTCTTTATTTCTTGCCTCTTGGGCTTCTTTGGAAAGCTGTCCAATAGGAAGAATGCAGGATTTAATGACTTCTGTACTGTGTACAAGAATTTTATGCACAGTAACAGGCATCGAGTACCACGAATACAGATCAAGATAAAACTTTCTTGTATCACCACAATACTTTGAACAACAATGAACGAACTCCCGATGATGTTGAAGGGCACGTCTTATTCACACACACTAACATTTCAATTCCACATCCTTCTAACCACTTTTTATTTTTCATGAGAAATGCATCCTTAGTACTCTTAGAAGATGTCCATTTTTCGTTGAATTTTGATGATAGGCTCGAAATTTTCATTTTGAGTTTCTTCAGTGATTCTTCAGAAGCATCTAGTAAATTATGCTGTACACATAAATGATCAAAAATGCGACTAGTTCTTTCAGTTTTGTCATGTTTTAACCATTCTTCGAAAAACTCCAATTTTGTCATAGCTATGGCTTGTTCTGAAAGAAAGTAAATAACTTTAGCTGCGGGCGGTTTCGGGAGCCAAAAAATTAAGTTACCTACGCCTGAATGTTGTAATTATAACATATAGTAAAATCTAGCTGGATATATTTGGATACAAAAAGTTGCAACCCTTTAAAGTTTGAAGTTAAGAAAAAATATGTTGGATTATGTCAACACACTTATAAACTCTAATTACAGCAAAAAAGTACATTTGTTCTTTTAAAAACAAACCAAAATAGTAAGTATATACCTTCAATAGTAGAATCCATCACAAGAAAATACTTTCACTTTAATAACAATTATTTGAGATGGTGTCGCAAGTGTGGTAAAAATGCAACTTATTTACAGATGCAAATTCCATTTCCTTTATAGTTAGCATTAACCCCTCCATAAAATTACTTGTTGAAGTAACAAACAAATGATACTTAGAATTCCTTACCTGGAAAGGGTTGTTTACAAGTTCCTATCACTAGTTCCTGAAAATGACGTGATGAATTTTGTCCCGCTAGCTTGTACTAGACGAATCACCGTGCGTCGTAGCAAATGCCTCCTAATATTATAATAGTGAATGTAAGTTTGTGTTTTCACGCCTAAACTACTCAATCGATTATCATGAAACTTTGTTCACATATTTTTAGAGGTATAAGAAAGGACATAGAATAATTTTTATTAAAAAATTAATATATTTTTCGCAGGGTAAAAAAATATATTTTAGCAATAATGCACCCGTGCGAAGCCGGGGGCGTTTGCTAGTACATTATAAATAATAAAATAGTCGGTAAATATTTAATTTTGTGTATTACTTGCTGTAAGTAAAGATTTAACATTATTTCCTACAATTTTGTTAATCGCTAATGATTGGAGTTAAAGATTGGACCGCCTCCGTGACTCAGTGGTAAGTGCGAGGCATTTTGCACCGGAGGTCCCGGGTTCGAACCCGGGGCAACAAGGTTAGAAAAAAATATTTCGGTCAGGCAGGGCACAGAAAGCTGATCACCTACTTGCCTGTAAAGAACGGGAACACGGGAATTCACTTTATTGATTGGATTAGGTAAATAACTAAATATGTCTATTCAAAAACTAATTAATAAATCGCATTTAAATACGATTACAATAGATTTTCATTTAAATTCTTAATAAATCCATGAAATTAAATAGATGTTGAATAAATATTTCTTTTAACAACGCAATGTTCGCGTTATTAATTCCTAAATCAAATTCTTAGAAGCAGCGCTATCCTTTAATCCGAAAAAACAAATTTTCTTAACAATAAATACAAAAGGTTATTTAATAGTTATTCTATTAATATTTAACATATAAGTTCTTAAAACAATTACAGGTTTCTTGAGGTACTTTTCTCTTTCATCCTATCTAAAACTTTAATTGGGAACCTTACCTACTGAACATTCCGTCGGAGTAAAAATCTTAGCGTCATTCAAGACCTAATTATTCTTACTAGATTTATAAACTTAACTAAAAGCTTTATCATTTTGTTTTTGACTCTAAGACCTAATTTTAATCTATTTAATTTTTTATATACTATTGCGATGCGATCACCGACACCCATGGCGTTCCTACCAAAGATCTTGATGATGTACTTCCGGTGTTTAAAATAGGAATAGACTCGTTTTTTGAAGGTTTCCAAATCGTATGCTTCAACATTGATGAGGTTCTGAAAACCAGTGCTATGCCAAGAGTGTTGACAGCACAAGCTGAGCAACCTCACCATTTAGGTAACTACCGTGGAATACTGAAACGATAATCAAAACTTGAGGGCTTCTTAAAATGTTATTTTTTAATTTTACCTTCGTAATGAAAGAGTTAGAGATACTTTTAAGTACACTTCAATGTTGATTAGCGTTCGAGAATTCGGCCATAAGCAAACTAACTTCTTTTATATGTTTAAATGATATTGCATTTTTTTAATATTTGCTACATAATACATTTATTATATTCTTATTTTATTTTTATCCATTCGGAAAAACCGCCGGCAAATGCTGGTTGCACAAGACCCGCCCAGTTGTGAATGGCCTTGTTTAATACGATGTACTATGGGGAAATTACAAGCATTCACATATAATAAATCTAGTAGTTAGAAACAAATATAGTTATTGGATAACAGTTATCGGTTCAAAAATAAATACGTAAAGGCTTTGACATTTAATTTTACATTTAATTTCCATAACCAACTTACGTTTACTGTAGTGAAACAATTCTCTAATTCGAAAATTGAATAAACTTAACTCTTCGATCAACAAAACACTAGGTATGTCAATGACTTACTCTTAACAGTTGATGCAAAATGAAAAATTCTTTTGCTCTTGTAAGAACTTAAGCGAAGATTTGTCTTTTTGTGGCTACTTAGGTACTACTACCAAGTCAGCCTTGCGATCAGCTATCGAAATCCGACATAAAAAATACCCGAAGTATCGCAAATTGAAAGTCGCACATCATTACTATCAACAAAAAACTGAGTTTAATTATTACACTGCTAACAAGCAAGAAATTATAGTATGCCTGTCCTAATAGGGTACGGATTGTACAATATGGTAACACGTAATAAACACGTTCGTTTGACAAACTCGGAGAAACCTATTTTAGGTGAATGCTATTTATTAGGTGTCAGTAATATGTTCTACAAAGATGTGTAGAGTGCCACCGACTTTTCTCTGAAGGAGATAAAATCGAAACATAAAGAATTTTTTAACGTACAAAGAACAGTAATTTGACTGCGTTTCACCCGGTGGTAAGTAAGAACGCAGTCTAGACTATACACATATATGTGCATCCTAGGATGGAGCATAATCATTCCCTAACAAATGCCTATTCACATTCGCCTTGAAAAGACCCAGATTGTATGTTGGTGGGAATACTGACGCTGGTAGTGAATTCTAGTCCTAACAAGTTCTCATGATGAAGGAAGTCGAGAAACGTTACGCGAAATATCGACAACGTAAGGATGGAAAGCCAACCGGCGCCTGGTGGAATAGTGATGGAAGGGTGATGCCAGCATACCAACCCAATACCAGTGTTAGGTTGTGCAGTTCTAATAACCATATAAATACCAAATTAAAATAGACAGAGACGTTCTATATTCGACATTAACACTGTATAAAAATCAATTAAAACTAAACAAAGATACATAAAAATTGAAAAATAAAATCGTAATAATAATTATAAAAGGTAATAAGAGATTTATAAGTAAAAGGATATCATAACCTATATGATTCTATTAGAGCTCTCATTTCTCTACCATGAAGAGAATATATGTACAAAAAATCGTGGCGCTAAAAGTCTAAGAAAGTTGTTAAACATGTATTTTCTAAAAAAAACAATACAAAAGTTCACTTATTTGATAAACAAAGGCCTACCTAACATATTTTTATGTATGAAGGTTATATGCTGCTACTTAATAGTTTTAATGATATTTCGACTACAAAAACAATTTTTCGGAAATGCTTCTTGATGCGATTGTAGCAACATCTACAATTATGTCTACAATCAGGACGAAGACTTCAATATTATATTGTCTTTTATTAACGCGAGTATCACACATTTAAATAAAATACTGTATACCGGATTAAAACGCGATTGATTATTTATATTGTTTAAATTATTTATCCCGACATTTCGGATGCTTTTGAGCAACCGTGGCTGGTTGCAGGCTGTCTCCCGCGACCACGGTTGCTGAAAAGCATCCGAAACGTCGGGATAAATAATTTAAAGAATATAAATAATAAATCGCGTTTTAATCCGGTATACAGTATTTTATTTAGACTTCAATATTCCTAAACCGTGCTATCAAATTTTCTCAGAGCGCTGAGTGTTTATACAACTTCACAGCATCAATCACTTAGATTTTACTCTCTTACTCCAACCAATATAAATCTACACGAACATTGCCATTTTGTATTATTTCATACCATATGAGTAAACGTAATTTATGTGTCCTATGAAACTATGTAATAGATACAACATAATATATGATATGATGTAGTTGTAGGTTTTATTTATTAATATATCTGTATTATTTTTTTAGTAGCTTATTCGATTTTATATTAAAATAAAAAGATTATGAACCACCGGTAAATTTAAAAAAAAACATGCAAATTGCGTGGTTTCGTTTTCAATCTATGTAACATTTCCGAATGCTTAAAGTAAAAATTTACAGTAAATCAGTAGTGTGGATACTAGGTACCGCTCGTCTCTCGATATGTGCAAAAATAATATCTTAAAAAAGGATATTAACAACAAAAGATTATTAAATTATCTACGAGTACCTACTAAGAAAATATGGTTAAGCTGGCACTATCATCACTCAGGTAAGCTCACCTTATTATGTTGAGTTGGACTCCCCTTAACCGTAGGCACGAGACCATTCTGGAATATGTAATATCAAATCCCAATCACTCTAAATTGCAGCTAAAAGCTGCATTTATAAACTTTTTTAAACACTATTTTAAAAAAAGAACTAAATAGTAGTGTTCGTGTTAATTTACTATAAATTCAAATTTTAAATTTAGAAGTGCTTAGCATTGCATGTTCTCAGTTTGAAGTTCAGCCTAATTTAATTTTTGTAAAATTAAAATATAGCACGGATAACGAAATGCGTCAACGAATATGGTTTATCGTCCTTTTTATACGGTTTATTTTCTAAATAAAATATTACAGTCTCAGTAGAGATATATCCTTCTTATTATATGATTAAGACTAACTATACAAATATTATAAAAATAAAACAATAACCTAGATCTTAAATAATTATAACATATATACACCCTCAAGATAACTGCCATGCGGCATGGTTACCAGGATGCTAGCAATAGCCTCGCTGAATGGCGAAAATTCGCTGGGCAAAATAGATACCAGCTCTGGGCTCCCCTGAAGCATGGACCAGCCGCACGGAATAATTAGCCCTGCATAATTTTTTTGATATGCGCCGACCAAGGACCCAAAGTTTCAAATGCTAATGCCGCAAATTCGTAGGAACCATTAAATATGAATATTTTTGTCATTTCATTTTACTTTTCGTGAAATTTATTAAATTTAGTAAAATAAGTACATACTTGTGTATACAAATATTAAGTGTTAAGGTGCGTTTAATACATAAACCTGTCAGATCCGGTGGCATTCGAACCCATGATGCATCGAAACGTAGGGCAACTGACAACGCGACATCGAATCTTCCTTGCACTCGTATCGTTTTGACCAACGTTTGACATTTCACTTAGTGACAACGTA
The DNA here is from genome assembly GCA_905404175.1 of Anthocharis cardamines. NCBI lineage: Eukaryota > Metazoa > Arthropoda > Insecta > Lepidoptera > Pieridae > Anthocharis > Anthocharis cardamines. Next base: position 2,261,607 of record FR989974.1, read on the forward strand.
ATCTATGTTTGAGTAATTTATGTATGAAAATATTGAAAAGATTTTAAAAAAGGCTTTTGTTACAAATAATAATTACTTTTAATTCAGGCAACTAATTTAAGCATTAATATAAAGTATGGCATACATTACAGTGGGATCGAGTTTATTAAAAAAAAACAGAAGTGTTGGATTGACCACTATATTTTCACGCCTTAACCTCTTAAGCACAATCCGCCATCTTAATTAGAATAATTTCTTTCTCTTTTACTCATCTTCTTGACATAGATATTAGGTTTCTCACTTCCGTTCTTCGTACAGAAATTTTACATCCTACATTACATATACAATAGAATTTATATACCTACTACACATTGGGATCATTGGCGACGCGGACGTGTTGCGTCAGCGATATCAGTCCACAGTCCGCAGTCTCCATACTAAAGTTTATTACAATAGACTAATATCCTAGTTCTACTACTAGAGTACAGATGTCACAAATTGGTATCCCAGGGGCTCAAAAAGAAGTAGAGGAAGGCAAACCTGTAGATGGGAAGACGAATTAAAGGTGACAGCTGGGCCCTACTGGAGAAGAGTGACAGGCGACAGAGTCCAGTGGAGAGAGTTAGAGGAGGCCTTTGCCGAGAGGTATACTGAGTTAAGGGACATTATTTAAGTGTGTATTTAGTAAGGTGTAGTTTGTAAAATATGTATTAGCAGTTAAGTTAACATTTATAAATTTTTTTCTTTGTAAAAACTCAGTATTAAAGGCTATTTTATTTTATTTTTATTTATTTAATATCCTAGTTCTACAAGCAAGTATGAGGCAATATTGTTGGAGTATTTTAATAGCTATTTTATAAAACAAAAGATATTATCAGATTCCAATTAGAATAATCTATGTAGGTTTTTTGATATTAAGAAACGGTTAAGATCTCTTGATTTTTATCAAATCCTAACGGATATGTATTTTTTATTGGCTATTCTACTGTCATTTTCAATAACCTATAGTCGCACTACAGTGCAAAGTTACAACCTTTATAGTGACTCAAATTTAAAACCTATACTTTTGTAGAGGTACCTATACAGTTTTTTATAGGATTACTTATGTACAATGTACATAAAAGTTTTGTTAACAACGAAAAATCAGCTAGGCAGCGTTTTCTCTTCCGATATTATTTAAAAATTGAAAAAAAAAACAAAAAATACACTTATACACAATAGGTCACTTAAAATACGTACTTTGAGATTTAGAAGACAGGCTGTGCGATAATGAGCATGCTAAATTAGCAAATCCTTCTAAATAAATTAAGAGAGAATTTTATTTATACAACATACCTACATAATATTTTTAATACAAATCAAAAACAAAAACTGTTTAAAACACGCTTTTAGTATTTGAAAGGATATTCGCTATAAAAATGCATATGCGCGATCATTCAGTTTTTAAAGTTCTTACGCTGATCCGTAGGCCCAAGTCCAGCTCTGTTATAATTAATAGGGTCCTTTCTTTGCTACGAAACCCTAAAACCGCACTGTTAAAAGTGTAAACGCAAACAGTATAAAAACAGTACTTTAAAAGCGAATTGTTTGAAGCGAAAAAAGCGTACTCGTAATACGATTAAGTTAGCCATCGCGAAGCATGTTATAAGGCCATTGTTTACAAATATCTGACGTAAAAAATTACACCACAATCAAAGCAAGCATATAAATCTAGTGCGAATTCATTAAAATTTAGCCTAAACACGTGGTATCGGGTTTCATGTCGCACGAAATATGCAAATATCACCCCTTCTCCGTTCTGATGTCATTTCAAGGCAGAAATACATGAACTACGGTAAAAACTAAAGCTAATTAGGGATTTTTGCATTTGATCCGTTTTAGTTGCGTTCAAATATATGGACGGGCTCGTTTGCGCGTTTGGTAGACCACTTGTGTACCGACGGGTCGCGGGTCGCATCCCGCCGGGACATGTTTATAATTTTCTATAAGGATGTTTTCTCCACGTCTAGTCACTTCGGGCATCATATGTAAATGTAATGTGATAAGATACGGACTGAGACCGAATGGTTTAATTTTGTCGACCGTTTCCTCGTACCTTAAGTATGTCTTCCAAGTCTTACATGACACACTTAAAACTCGACTTCTAATGTCAAAAGTAGAGATATTTGTCGATGTCGAGACAAAATATATCGAGATATCTTATATATTAGTTTATCTTCAATCGACCGTGAGGCACTAGACGAGCAATAATTTGTAAACATGTCAACCCCGATAGAATCCGAACTTGAGACCTACCAAAATGCAAGGAGTACTAACCAACGTTTCAACGAACCCGTCGGGATCATATTTGTGAATTCAGTTGCTAAAAATATTATATCTTTTTCTTTATAAAATAATATATACATTATGCATATACATCACGCTTCTTTCCCATTGGTGTAGGCAGAGATCACGGGATGAAATACATTTCAATAATTGAATGACGTTCACAATCTTCATAGCTTATACGGATAATATGAATTAACACTTATAATAATTATCGTACGCCGACATAAATGGTTATCAATGAGAAAAAAGCTATTGTCTGATTTGTACACTTATTCTAAATATTACGAAAATTATACCCAACACCTTTATTTTCGACTCTGTATTTAGCATTAAAAAGAATACAATGTTTCGACTCAATTACTAAGTAATATTTTCAGCTCTTCCCGGTAATATTTTGGAACATTTGCCGTTCTTAACACTCACTTGCTTTCTTTAGAACGTTGAGTGGCCCTAAGTATGGTTCATTAACACCTTTTCGCCTCATTTATTCAAATTAGCACGACAATTGCGCCGTTGACAGTCAAAACCCGACGAAAGCCTCGGGCTTAAGCTTGCTGAAAATTCCCCTTCAAAACTAACACCTAAGCACCTTAAAGCATATGTCATTAGGTGTTAAAATGCAATAACAACATTATATGAAGAGCATGTTAATTTTGTTCGGTAACCCTAGAAATTTTGACGATTCTCCGTCCTTATCATTCTTGAGGCTTTTTAGTAAGGAAAGACAGGACTCCTTGATGCCTGCTTATAAGAAGGTAATTATTCGATTACAGGGCGTTGGTAGTAAGGTGCGAAAATTGGGTGTAAAATTGAACAGGAATCATCAACATCTCATTATAGAGTTGAAGACATGCGAACACTTTAACACTTCTAAAAATATCGACAAAATTTTATATGAAAAATATTTTATTCATAAGGTATTTTTGTATAAACCCTTTTATATCAGATTCCTTAGTATAAAAAACTTGCGAGAAAGTATTCGTATCGTCAATCTGTCATTTGTATACAATTTTTGTAATTTCCAATAAAACTGACTTTCTTGCAAGTTGTTTGTGCTTTGGACTTAGTCAAGTAGTGCCACACACTAAGCAACTCGAACAATGCAATGAGTTGAAATCGACCCATGCGTCCCGGGTTCGATTCCCAGGTTGATGGTCAAGCAACACTAGGGGTTCTCGGGAAATAACACACAATTTCATTAAAATATATTTTAAAATTGATACTGAAAATTTAAAAATGTTAAAATTCATTTTAAACGTTATCTCGGTAGTTTTTCAAGTATTTTTTTATGTCTTTTCTCCTTCATAATAAATCTTACTATCTACAGAGGAAAGATGTGTATGTTTGTTACGATTTAACTCAAAAACTACTAGACCGATTTAAAAAAAATTTTCGCCGGTAGAATGCTACATCTTCATGTTTTTGTGTACAGACGTGCAAAGCCGTGGCGTGATACTAGTATATATAGCCCACCTCAAGTTTTTCAAAACACCCATATAAGCTCTGACATTTGACAGCTAGGTCTATCTGAATAACATAGTGCCTGTAGATAGCTTTTAATTAAGAAATGTCGACCGCTAGATTTCTATGCGTTATATTTCATCCTAATTGCCTTTCTTACTGTGGTTATTTATTAGTTATATGTGATGAATGATTTATTTTCAATTTCATTATTTAATAGATGGTTTCTGAGCTATAATCAGTTATAAAACAGGATCTTGTTAAGCCGGGGCAGTCAGGACAGCATGGATTTCTGAATGCTCGAGGTAAAAAGTAAGTCGACAGCGCATCATTGATTCATGTTCTGTGACTGTCACCTACCATCTTGTAAACCGTATAGTCTTCTGTTGATATCTAAAAAAAAAGCAGCCTGAAAGCTATTGCGTAGACGAAATAGACTGTTTCGTATTTTTTTTTTACTTTTAATAATTATGTATATGTACATTAACACTAGTCTGTAACTTCAATTTTTTATATATATTTCTTCCTTTTCATGTATTTCTTGCACCGTCCCCATTTCCTTTAATTTATTTCTGTCACCCAAAGGTAGTCTGGAAGAGATTGCTACTCTAGCAATAAGACCACCTATTGTACCTTTAATTTTTGTATTATTTTCTTAATTGTATTACTTTTGTGTGCAATAAAGTTTTAAATAAATAAATAAATATATAAAAATCTCGTGTCACGGTGGTTGGGATCGCACTCCTCCGGAACGGCTCGACCGATTTTTATGAACTTTTTATGTATAATTGTAGGTATGAGAATAGGTCGTATAGAACCCCCGGCTTCACCCGGCTTCACACGAGTGAAATGTAGATGTACACACCATAGTGTGTAACATATTACTCGCTGATAATGTAGCTTTCTATTGGTGAAATATTTTTGAAAATCTGTGTAGGTACTAGATTTTGAGTTTATTCATAACATACAAAAATACAAATCTTTCCTCTTTATAATATTAGTATAGAAGTATAGACCAACTTATATATTGAGTGTATTGTTATTTTTTAATTGTAGCGTATAAACTTTTCATTCACTCATTCAAAGTTTCTTTATTATTTAACTAAAGAATATACTTTCTTAAGGTAAAATCAAGCTCAAATCCTATTGGCTAGAATATCTGTGAGGTGGTCGCTTTGTGTGGCACATAAATGCAAATCTTTAGCGCGGTGTTGCTATCTTTATCTCAACATGCGAGCCGTTCCTCAATTACACCGCACTGTACCGTTTAATTGGCACTTTCAATGGTGATGAGATGACTTCATCGCTAATTTAAAGATGGATTGAGGAATAGGTTACTTTAAATTTACTAACGTGATGATATATTTATAATTGTAAGCCTCATTTGGATGCTGAAAGATACATATCTTCAGTTATCATCTTCTTGTTCTTCTTCCTACCCTGTCCCCTTTTTTTATTTGGGGTCGGCGCAGTACGTTCTCTTTTTCCATTCTCTCCTTTCACTCGCCATATTATCATCAGTCACACCACTCAAACACATATCATTCTTCACACAGTCAATCCATGTTTTTTTTGGCCTCGCTCTTCCCCTATACCCATTCACTTTCATATTCAAAACTTTTATATCTTCAGTTATTATATATACAGGGTATTCCAGAACTTAACGTCAAGAACCGAAACGGGGCGATAGGATTGATTCTAACCATCATGAGAAAAATCTATCCCATGCAGTTTGAAAATTATGGGCATTTAAGAAAAACCTAAAAATTTGGTCAAACTGTAACCAATTTTCGGTTATTGTGGTTAATTTTTATTATTTTTGTTAATTTAAACTCTGGAACCGTAACCCTAAATAACATTTCTAGAAGTTATTTCTAAATAACATTTCTGTTAGTAGAGTTTAGTTGATATACATATATTGTGTGCCGTGACGTAACCGAGAGGTCCCAATGGAAAATCAGCGCTGGTTGTTAACATCCAGCAAAATGCTGAGTTGAGACCCTTTTTGAAACACTTTCGTTTGTAAAATGTCTTCATATGTAATATTGTCTTTTATTAACGCGAGTATCACACATTTAAATAAAATACTGTATACCGGATTAAAACGCGATTTATTAGCATTTTCCAGTCCGTACTGGTGCACATAATATTGTCTTTTATTAACGCGAGTATCACACATTTAAATAAAATACTGTATACCGGATTAAAACGCGATTTATTATAAATACGCGATATATTAAATAAATCGCGTTTTAATCCGGTATACAGTATTTTATTTAAATGTCTTCATATGTGTTTTTGTTTTTTATTTTGTCACAAATAAATATCATTTCATTCATAGTAGAGTCAACGCCACCAATTAAGTCAGATAGCCGCGGCGCCTCTGTCGTGTATCAAAATGTTGTTACTAAGAAGTGTAACCTTTCCTTACATCCTACCAACATGATATTACTCGACTTCCCAATAATGTTTTGCCCATTTCTGGCAAACGACAAGATTACGGAGCTGTCACTTTTAGTTCCAGACTTCGCCGTGAGGCTTGATTCGTAACGACGAATATGTTTTATATCATACGAAAAATACGGTTTGAATAGTTGTCAATGTAGAGTCAAAAAATAGTATTTTTATAGATGTTAAAGGCAGATTAAGCAAAGCCAGAACTAAGCAAAAATCCAATTGGCTAATGAAACTGTGAGGTGGTCGCGTTGTGTGGCACATAAATGCAAATCTTTAGTGCGGTGTTGCTATCTTTATCTCGACATGCGAGTCAGTCCTCAATTACACCGCACCATAACACACCGTTTAATTGGCACTTTCCGTGGCGATGATCGCTAATTCTGATAGTTTACCGACTTTTTATTTAAAAACTCATAAGGTTACGATCATGTGGTAATAATATATTGATGTTAAAAAGATTTTTGTTTTGTAACACTTATTATAAATAAACTAGTATTATCATTGATTAATATTATTACAATCGTATAAAATTCATGGCTTAGGTGTATCTATTATGAGGATTGTATTAAAATAAAGACACGTTTCTATTAAAATACGGTTATAGTTCGTTACGCTTCGGTGTAAGTGCAAGAGCCAGTTAGTTCAGCTCTGTGCAACCCGAGTTAAATGAAGATATATTCAACCATTAATGTGTTTAAATGGCGTTCGAACCTGTTATCAGAGAAACCGAATTATTAATTTAACTCTCAACTAAATAAATAAGTATAAATAAACACGTGACAGCGTAAAATATAGACTTAGATCGCCCTTAAATTAACAGTACCTGGATGACCGAGCTTTGCTCGGTATTTTTTTTATTTTTATAAATTGTGTTTTTTGGAAATTATATTTAAGTACGAATTACATACTAATAAAATCAAGTCTAACCTCAAAGCAAACACTCATTGACTTCGTGTTACTTAACAACGCCATCTGCTGGAATAGCTTTAGTGTTGTTGTGTCGTTAAAGCAATTAAAAAAAAATACTATTAATATTCGCCGATAGATGTCAGGAAGAGTCATTTTCAGTTTAAATTGGGACTACTCAAACGCCACCTTTTTGTTATTATTCTTCCAATAAAAAAAAAGTAAGTTTATGTTTAAGTTGATAAAACACGAATAAAATGACATTTTCTAGAAATGATTCCTAGTTTAAAAAAAATAGTATTACTATTCGCCGATAGATGAAGAGTCATTTTTCGTGTAAGTTGATAAAACACGAATAATATGATATAGTATTATTACTCGCCGATAGATGTCAGGAAAAGTATTTTTTCTTTTAAGTTGATAAAACACGAATAAAATGACATTTTCTAGAAATGATTCCTAGCTAGATCGATTTTTCGCCCCCGAAACCCCCCGTATACTAAATTTCATGAAAATCGTTGGAGCCGATTCCGAGATTCCAATTATATATATATATACAAGAATTGCTCGTTTAAAGGTATAAGATAGATATGAATAAATATAATGTTGTTAGAGACATTGCAATATTGCAATATTACTGACGTTTGAGTAGATATAGCGATAGTTTCCGATGAAAATAATGTTTTATGTGTTCTAAAATAGGTAGCCACTAATTAGAATATTCTACATCCTATGAGACTTTCATTTTTTTTAAACACGTCCCAAGTTTAAGGTCCCTTGAATTTAAAAAAAACCATCAATACGAGCTTGGTTTTGGTTGACTTTTTTTAAATAAAATTTTCGAATTACATATAATGTCCGGTCCGTTTTCAAGGCCATTAGTGTCAAAAATACTCGTATCCATTCGACCATTGGCACGTTTGGTAGAATACCTACCTTGCGCTGAGATCGGTCGGTCGTTCGAACCCCGCCGGGATTACGGGATAATTATAAACATAGTTATCCCACGTCCTTGTCTGTCGATATCTATCAAAAAAAAAATTGTTGGAGGCTAGGTACCACCGGGTGAATGACCGACGCATATTCTTATTTCCATAAAAAACTGATACATTTGTGGATGAAACTACGATTCAATCTCCATATAAATTATAATTTCAATTTCCGTTTTTTTTTCATTAATACATTTCATCAATAAAGTATTTCACAATCGTAAAAAATCAATTTATGACATTATAATTCAAATTTTCTGTATCATTGTATTTTCTGGATTTCTTTGTATTATTTATTAAAATTTTGATTAGCACATTATAACATCGATAAATCCAGATTCATTTTAATAAGTTTTATATTTTGTTTTGACATAATAATTGTGCTCGTAAAAATCGCTTCTGTTTTCCTGGTAATAAAAAGTATAATTTACTTCATATCAAATAGGCGTTGCCGAGTAGAAGGATTACGCCCATACATTTATCTTAATAAAGCGAGCTTTATTTTAAATATACTAATGAATTCACTCTATTTTCAGATCACAGGTGGTTTCAAAGTCATAATTGTTGTTTATTATCTAGTTTATAAATATATTTAAATGAAATCTGTTCATTCATTCTTTTTTTTTAATTTCCCGCGTATTCTTTGACGTTTGACTTTTGACACATTACTCATTAGTTAAGTCGTGTTGAGATTAAATAGGTTATATTGAAGAATCTTTAAATTAATTAAAGTATAATCAAATACTTAAGTGAAATAATAGTTTTAAATGTTGTTTTTCTGTAAAGAGCAACACAATTGAATTTAAATATTTCAAAAAACATAGAAATTAGATTGCTGAGTATCCTGTTTGAACATGGAGCAAACAAAATACGGTATCTGTAAAAGGGAGTTTCTTAAAATATTATTGAAACTTTTTATGAATGTTTCTACCCAGGGATTCAAACCTGGGACCATAGGTATTAAAGGGAACGCGCATAACATTGCACCAGAGCGTCGAAATATTTAATAATAAGCCAAAACATCTAACTTTTTTTAAGTTTTTAAAAAAATACAGAAATCTGTCGATCGCAGATCGCTTCTACAAAATACCTCCTGAATCTTTTGCCACTTCCAAATCGTATCCTAACCGCGGAATATTGAAACGATAGTCAAAATTTGAGGGCTTCCTAAAATGTTTCTGTCTTCCATTTTACCTTCGTAATGAAAGAGTTAGATACACTATTAAGTACACATCAATGTTGATTAGCGTTCGAGAATTCGGCCATAAATCGCGCAATTCCATTCCAAATTACCCCGTCTAGTTATCCTAAAGGAAAATAAAGCCCCGATCGCGATAAAGGCGGACGCAGACCGCGCGAAACTACACGTAAGTTTAATTGAAACCTGGGAGGTCGGTAGGTGTCGCCGGCCGTATGCTAATCAATTCACTTTTTTTTAACTCCCAATCGCCACCGGACTCGTTTTTTTATTCGAGATCCGTGATCGTTTGTTTGTTTTCGATTTGTGACGTATTATGGAGGCGCACGTGGTATCCGACTTTAAAAATATGTAGATATTAGCAACGCGCCCCGGCTTCACACGGGTGCTCGGTGATAATGTAGCTTTCTATTGGTGAAAGAATGGAAAAATCAGTCCAGTAGTTTTTCGGTTCAAAAATACAAAAATTCAAAAATACAAATCTTTTCTCTTTATAATATTATTAGTATAGATATAGTATATAATATAGAAGTATAGATATAGATTAATTTTTGAGAAATAATGAATAGTAACTTAGTTGTATAGACATTTTTGATTGGCTTTAAAAATAATATTGCTTCATTGCTATGGTTATTTTTTTGTACCTTCTTACGCTTTATAACGCGATTTATCTAGGACCTAGTAATTAAAAACCACCTAAAGAGTATTTCAAAAAGTACGAGTATCAACTCTGAAAAAATAGATGGCGTTAGAGTAGCAATTTGTGAAACTAATGCTGAGTTGAGGTCTTTTGTGACACTAATTTAAGTTTACATATTATGTTCCTTTTATGTTTTTTGTCACAAATAATCGTTTCATTTCTAATGCTACTAGAAGTGATTATAAAAAAAATGATAATTGGACCTACGTAACAGATTATGCAATTTTTAACCTGTCAATTTAAATACGGCTTTTAAATAATATAATAATAATAAATAAAGTTCCTCATATGACTTAGATTTCATGACAATTTTCAACTTAACCCATTAACTGCCAATATTTTTTGAGATGTATGCACGAATGTCGTGTAGCAATTATATTTTCTCTTGAAAATATTTGATATTTTTGAAAAAATCCCAAATGGGGTTCACGGCAGCTAAAGGGTTAATATTTGGTAACCTCTACGTGTCCTATGATTAGACAGGTATTCACCCAATTATTTGATAAATAATCGTTCGTTACGGTAAATTATATACGGGTCCCGTGACACTATTAATGAATTTGGATCAGATATTTTCCATAGCGTATAATTTAGGCCTGTCCTCATGATACCCGGTGGTCTGATTATTCCCGTTCGCTCGCTAGATTACGTACCTACTCCTTTTTTTTCTAAGTCTCACAGTTAATTAGGCGAAACTACACGGCTTTTTTGTTATAGCGAAGGGATTTTACGGCTGTTTTAAATATCACTAAGGGGCAAATCAATTTCTATGATTGGGTTATTAGATAAAGGCTAAACACGTCGATAAGGATCGATAAGGGTTTTACACGTTATATATTACTAACAACGCGCCCTGGCTTCATACATTACTCGCTGATAATGTAGCTTTCTATTGGTGAAAGAATTTTTAAAATCGGTCCAATAGTTGTTGAGTTTATTCATAACATACAAAAATACAAAAACTCAAAAATACAAATCTTTCCTCTTTATAATATTATATATTATATTATAATATAGAAGTATAGACTAGTATAGATATAAGAATATGTATTTGACACAAAACATTTAACACAATTAAACGAAAAACAAAACTACCACTGATATACAAAATAATTATAAGTATATAATCAGTTAAATATATTATTTTAAATAATTTTAATATTATTTTTATATAAATATTTTTTTATACGCATGATAGAGATCTTATATTATATTTAGCATTAGTATAATTATATTTGGATGGATCTAGATTATAAAGTCTTCATCATCTTAACTCTTTTCCGTCATAAGCTTGATGAGAACACGTTTCTTTGGAACGTGTCTCATATGACTATCAAAGTGGTAATTTTGGAAAAAAATCCGAATCGATACGACTTAGGAACCTTCTAGAATAATTCAGAATAATTCAAATAAAAGAAAAATGAATGAGCATGCAGAAAGCAAACACCAACGCCCATGAGTCGCCAGCGTAAAGTTCTTTGATAAAAATACATTACATATACGTATACATCACGCCTCTTTCCCAGTAGTAGTTTCTTTGGGGTAGGCAGAGATCACGGAATTCCATATGCGCTGATCCTTACATACCATTTTCGCTTCTTCTACTTCCATCAGTGCTTTCATACACACTCTACGGTTTCGACTACTTTTGACCTGGCCCTTTTGAAGAACGTCCCCGATCTGATCGAGGTAAAAATACACTTGGTATAAAATCTAGCAATGAAAGTTGCGTGTCAGAACTCGCGGCAAACTAACGATTTGTATAATATTATGCTAATGTTGATGTAATTGTGATATGCTCGCCCTAATAGAAACGGTCATGGGCGACGCGACGTTATGCTGAAATTGAATTATGGTCTCACACGAAACGAGTCGCAAATACAAGAGAAAGCTTACAGCTTCAGTCTTCTTCTATTCCAGTGATTTGCTGTATCGAATAGTACTTATATTCACTTTCTTATCTCTTGTATGATGGGTGAATTTTGCTTGAACTTTTAAGAGAGTTTTTGCTTAATAATTCATTAAGAAGTCTTGTGAGCTGCGATTTCGCTAACTCGGCTGTCCATACAAAATATTATCTATTTAAGGCCATTACGAATAAGAAGAATGAAGAGTAAATTGACATAATTATAATTTTGACCAATGTTTTGCTCTTCCTTTTCTGATTTTATGATATGACATATCGCGCCTCTTTCCCATTGGGGTAGGCAGAGATCACGGAATTCCATATGCTCTGATCCTTACATACCACTTTCGCTTCTTCCACTTTCATCAATACTTTCATACACGTCGGTTACGAGTACTTTTGACCTGGCCCTTTTTCTGATTTATTTGCATTATTATTGATTAAAATTCCCTTTTACCTATTATATATTATTTTTCTGAAATATTTGAAGTATTTACGTCAATAGATTGAAGAGTAAATAAAATTTATGATATTGCAAACTATTGACCAATGTGTTGGTATTCCTTTTCTGAGACATCTAAATTTTATTGGTTAAAATTACCTTTCTTGTCTTATACCTAAAGTAGTACGTAACCTTACGTCAATAGACTGAATATAATCAACCCAAAGATTTGCCACTTTTCTAAGCCATCAAGACATAGAACAAAAAATTCAGATGACCTCAAGTAATTAAACATTTCCAAATGAATTGCGTGCGTCAACAATTTTTATTCGTAACTTCTAGATTTTCACGGTGATCGAACACTAAGATACCATCGATTTTCCACTACAAGCACGCACCTACTCACTTAATTCCTGATTTAGTACCGAATCATATTTTGATAAGTATTTTTAATTTGAATAAATTATGTTTTAAGCGTGTTATCGGTGCGTAATGGCGGGTTTAATCATAACCGTTGTGGTTTATGCTGAAATGTCAAAGAAAATGCTTCGCTCACGATATAGTCTAAGAGATAATGTTGTCTTTATTTCACGCGAGTATTAGATATTTAAATTTAAGAAATGTGATATTAGGACACCATTAATAGACATAGACTTAACATTTATATTTACTAACGATTTGATTTAAAATATCGATTTGATTTTGTTATTTAGAGAACTTTCAAATCGTAAAATTTATTTCATCTTAAAGTATAAGAAATGTTTTACTATCAATATAATAACATAATATTGTTTAAAACTGAGCCTTTCCATACCATAGAGCATTACCGTAGTACAAAGATATAAGTTATTCATATAATAATTATTTTATATATAAAATTCTCGTGTCACAATGTTAGTCTGCATACTCCTCCGAAACGGCTTGACCGATTCCTCTGAAATTTGGTAAGCAGATTGGGTAGGTATGAGAATCGGACAACATCTATTTTTCATCCCCCTAAATGTCAAGGGTAATCCACCCCTAATTTTTTTTTTTTAATTTTTGGACGAAATTTTTTGTTTTTATTTTTTTATAATGTGGCATTAAAAAATACATACAACCTTATATTTTCACTCTTCTATTATCTACCCCTGCTTTTTAGAAATTATTTACATGGCAAAACAACGATTGCCGGGTCAGCTAGTTATTTTATATAAATTTAGAATTTATTTATTTTTTAATATTTTTCTGTCTATTAAAAGCTCTTTTATTTATTAACTATCTCATTTAAAATTCATTATGAAAATAAAATATATGTTAATATTCAATCGTTACGTTTTCACCAAGAAAATTCAGAACAACTTACCTAATTAACACAGACCACTGACTCTTAGTCTAAGCCCAACTACAAAACAACCGATAAAGATGTCAGGAGTAGTATTTCGGGCGCCACAAAGATTGTAAGATTAGTCACAAACCCTTTGCAAGAGACTTTTTAAACTGTTTTTGAAAAAACAAAATCCCGTTCGTGTGAAAAGTTAAAAATTTAAAATAAAATCCACGATACACTATCACGCGTGCGTTTTCCCTAAGCTTTTTCGTTTGTTTTAAGTTTATAATCGTAAATAAAAACAATAAATTATAATAATCGTGACGTTTTTTTGTTTGTTTTCAGGAAAATCGTCGCCATCATGCCGCATACAGGTAATCAAATTTATATTTACAGAAATAGGTAGAGTAACTGGGACTTATCTTTGGTTCAAAGGTTAAACAAAGTGTAATTTTTAACATATATATAAGAATATTTTTTTTTAATGATCTTACAGATCAATTATGTCGCTCATACATCAGACATAACTTTTTTCCCGGGTATCGAATCTAGGACCTACAACTTTCATGGTGATCAAACGCCGTTGGAGTTTAGAGATTTCATATTATTATACACAAACATCCAATTTTATATATTAATCCGCCAACGTGTGTTTCCCTAAATTTTCTGCCTCGGACACTCACTCCGTGAAACCAGTTGTCACCAGCGGTATTGCCGAACCAATACGACTTAGGGACCTTAAAAAACCAGCCAAGTGCTAATCTATAAAAACGTCAAAGAAATCACGTTTGTTGTATGGGAACCCCCCCCCCCCCCCCTTAAATATTTGTTTTATTTTAATTATTTTTAAAGTGAATATATAACTAAATATTCTATGAATATTTCAAGTGTCTACCTGTTGCCGTTATCAATATCGAGCAAAAAGAGCATTAAAATCACGTTTGTTCTATAGAAGCCCCCTTAAATATTTATTTTATTCTGTTTTTTATATTATGTTATAGCGGCAATAGAAATACATCATCTGTGAAAATTTCAACTGTCTAACTACCACGGTGCATGAGATACATCCTGGTGAAAATTTATATAGTTAAGACCACACAGCTCATTTATATAGTTATTAAGATTTTGCCTTTGTATTTAAGATTAAGCTATCTAACAATTCATTTTTGTATATATGGTAAAGATTTCTTCCAAAATAAATTAATTTTCATTTCAATTTCATTTTAATCGAATAAGACCAGCCCTTGAGCAGCTTATTAAAAAAAAAATCGAATAAAACTTTTAAGATAAAAAAAAGTTATTATTTCTTATTCATTTAACTTTAATGCTCATTGGGACATTACAATCAATCGTTGAAACGAGGCTTTTAATTCAAAAAACATAATCGCGAGCCGCCCACGCAATCGGCGAATTTTAAACAAAGTCTTAATTAAGTACATTAACAGCGACATTTAAGTTACGCACATGATACAATAATATAGGGTATGCTTAACACCAATAATCACGTTAGTGTCTGAGTTTCTGGTGTATTGGCATGCTAAGTAGGTATACTCACGTAGAACTTCCATAAGAAAAATAGAAGACTTTATTAGCTAAGGTAAATATTTTTAAAGAACTTATAACAATATGCCGAGTCCTCTACATTTTCTATTCTGTACTACATTCTAGATTTAGGTCAGAATAATTTGAGGACTAGTAATGATGTAATAGCACAAATATTTTGTAATCTAAGGGCTGAATACTCAAACGCTTATCAACATTGAGTTGTACAGAAAAATAATGCCCTATAATGAATGTACGTAAAATGAAAGATACATAGATATATCTTTGAGAAAATCTTAATTGTGATAATCGATTCTGTGTGCCGCGCATAGTGCTACTTAACATATACTTCCAACTTAAATATCATACCATAAATTATTAAACCATGTCACCGCCTCTGCGGTTATCACCCAACAATTTACCTCACGCATTGAAATCATAAGCGTTTCAAAGAAGTCTTATCTCGCGTCTCCATTACGGGTAATTAAGGGAATCGACTCGAATCTCATATCGAGATAATATCTGTTCGTATCGGCCCACCCGGCCAAAAACGACCAGTTTTTCTAATTCATTATACATGCTTAGTTAACCGTGTTAAGGTGTGTACAGAATGGTGGTTTAATTAAAAATATACGTCTTTATATTGTGTGTTAAAGCGAGTGTCACACATTTAAATGAAATTTTGTCGGTGCCTGCCAAAGAGGACAGTTTATTCCTGCTTTGGCATCGGTTGGGTGGCACCGACTTTTTAAAATAACTGTTAATAAATAATGCTTTGAAGTAATTAAAATATTATTTTTTACTTTTTAGTGCAAGTATGTACATACTATATGTAGTTGTAGTTTTGAAGTCGGTTTTTGTTTTTTGTTTTAAAATATTTTCAATTTTTACACTAACTCGTTATTTTTTAAATTAAAAACTGTCCAATTTAACGCCATTTCTTATATAATTATATTATTCAACGGGCTCGTTTGGGCGTCCGGTAAAATATCTGCCGTGCGTACTGATGGGTCGTGTGTTCGAATCCCACCGGGTCGGCATGTTTATAATTTTCTGGTGTCTGTTAACTTCGGGCATTGTAGGTACGGGTGGGAGGAATATCCATGGATTTCCGAATGCTCGAAGTAAAAAAGTAGGTCGACAGAGCATTATTGACTGATGTTCTGTGGCTAAGGTATCACCTACCATCAAGTGAACCTCATGCTTATCTGTCGATATCTGACATAAAAAAAATACAATAAAAGATTTATCATTTAAATGTATGATACACGCGTTTACAATAGACAACTGTGTTTTAATCAAGACTTAATACAAAATAAACGCTAAATTCATAAAATGAATTCCGATATTTTAAATATTAATTGAAATGATTATTTTTTTTATTTCAAGGTCCACACAAAAACATACGTACTAAACAAATTATAAAATACTAGCAATTGCCCCCGCAGCCCCCCTTGTGGGTTGAATTTCGTAAAATCCGTTCTTAGCTGACCTCTACTCGGCGAAAGGAATATTCCTACCATATTTCAAGTCGCTACGCCTTATGGTTCCAGAGATATCGTGATGAGTGACTATATAGGTGGAAGTCTCTTTTATATATATAGATTACAACTGAATTAAAAGGAAAAAAAATAGTACCTTGAAAAAGAGTCAGCTCAGTTAAATAGCACAACACTGGGTTTCAGTGATACATAAAAAAATATATATTACTACATTACTAAAATCTATAGCTGTCTGTAGCCGGTTTTATTTTAATAAAAACTGATTCCATCATTTCAAACTTAGCTACTGTTATTTATCTAAATATTCATTCAACAATTTTAGCTTTATATTAACTAGCGTAGATGCTACGCAGAATGTCAAAGATTTAATTATTGTGTAATAAACTGTGAGATTTATCGTAATATCTCAGTCATTAGCGTGATAGGATCGAAACATACCAACAATATAAGATTTCTTTGAGCGTTTCCGAATAATACTGGATCACACACGATGTTTCCGGTTTAAAGTTATATAACTTTTGCTAAATTATCTTGTTTTATTTAGTAGACGCTGTTTAATTGACTTTTTATTTATACTATTATTATAAAGAGAAAAGATTTGTTTGTTTGATACGATTTAACTCAAAAACTACTGGACCGATTTTAAAATTCTTTCACCAATAGAAAGCTACATTATCAGCGAGTAACATAGGCTTCGTAGTACATCTACATTGCACCCGTACGAAGCTGGGTCCTCTTAATAGTGTCAGATATCGACAGAAGAGCGTGAGTGAGTAACTCAGAGTGAGTGAGGCATTGTCAAACTTAACGCTAAAATGCATGTTTTTTTTTTATTTTTAGTTAAAAAAACTCTAGGTGACAGGTGACATATTTTTAAGATAAAGGCGCATGACATTCGGTCATCAGTATTATTAATTAGTCTGCATCCTACTGGGTTAAATATTTCTGAATGCAAAAAATGAAGGAACCTTTTACGAACATTTGGGAAAAAAAATTATTTTATTTCTTCTTTCGGAAATATATACAGGAATGTATATATGAAATGTGGAATTTTCACTTGATAGCTTTTCCATCTTTGATTTTGATTTCTCTCACCAGTCTAATGCCTAGCGTAAACATGTTTATAGAAAACTAGCAACACGCCCCGACTTCGCACGGGTGCAATATAGATGTACTATACACAAAAAATCTATTGGTGAAAGATATTTTAAAATCGGTTCAGTAAATCCCCCTATAAGCTCACACACTTTACCTTTTTATAATATTAGTATAAATTAGTATTAGTATACATTAGTATTAGTATTAGTATAGATTATTAGCTTGACTCGGTGGAATTCGAACCAGTAACTCACCTATCGTATATTTTTCATATTATAATGACAGCAATAAATATAAGTACAACTCAACGTTGATTAGCGTTTAAGTATTCGACCATTAGTAGCATACGGTCCATCAAACGCTCTAACATCCAATTCGATTTTCTACTTCACTGTTTACAACTGTGTTACAATTTTATATCATAAACTTTTAAATTTTATTGTCAATTAAATGGACGCTGTTAAGCAATACAGTGCTAACACACAAAATGATAAAAATGTAAAATTTGATACCAATCGCTTCCTTATGAGCTGGAGTACATATTTCAAAAATTTTAAATCGTTTTAATAGCAAAAATATCGAAAAAACTAGTGGGCACGAAACCCTTGCTTAGAATATTTAACAATAATGCACTAATTGACTATTTTGATTGATACCAAGAAAAACGATAAACATTTTTATTTATTTATTTATTAAGCCTCTATAAGACATGACAAAAGAACGAAATTACAATTTAAAGAAAAAATAATAAAAAATAACATGTTCTTCTTAATCATCATGACCCCTCTCGGGTATAGGCCTCTTCCAATTTCCGCCATTTCTCTCGGTCTGATGCCACCTCTTTCCAGCCTCCACTCGTCACTTTTTTAAGATCATCGACCCAACGATCCACTGGTCTTCCTCTTGCCCTTTCTCCCTTCGGACCCTTCCAACTTGTTACTAGGCCCGCCCATCGAGTGCTGTTGTCTGTCATGCGTGCCACATGTCCAGCCCACCTCCACTTAAGGTGCTGTGCATGCTTCACTGCGTCTATTACCTGGGTTTTCTTTCTGATATCGCCACTCCTTTGTTTATCTATACGCCGGATCCCTAGGATGCTTCTCTCTAAAGCACGTTGGCACGATCTTATTTTTGTTTTTGTGTAGTTGTTAAAAATATTTAGTGTAATAATAATAATTACAAAACTTTTATTTCTGTTATTTTTTAAAAGAAATTTAACTAAACTAAACTAAACTAAACTTCAAACTCAATTTTCTCAAAATGGCAACAATGTGGGTTGACTCAGTATTGCTTAAGAGCGTCCAAATATGAGATCTGTTGGCCGGTTTACGGATTAGGCAACGGTGCGAAATGATTTGGGATTGAGATAAACTTTATATAGATTATAGTCATGTAGAGTGATAAGCAACTAGTAATAAACCGGACTTGTCACTAGAGGTGGGTCGCTGATGGTTTTTGTGTTAACGAAACGAAACTTTTAATTACAAACTAATAACCTGTTAAAAAAGCATTTAATGTTATTAACTGGTTTGCAGTCATGTCAACAGATTTTTACGCAGTGGCGTAGCTATCAAAATTATTTTCTTTTTCAAGATTTTAGATGAGCATTTATAACGCTGATAATTGAGGCGCCGAGCAGGGCGCTGTTTAGTAATAATTTGCAAATTACTTGCATAGCAATAGCCGGGAGATTGCGTTTTTTCTATGCACCGGGGCCTTTGTCCACCTAACTACGCCACTGTTTTTACGTAGCAATTATTAGAGTAACAATTAGTAAATTCAACTGGTTTTGCGTTAAATCAAAATAAGCTGATGATGTTAGCTGCGCTTTGAATGTTCGTTGAGCTACGCGCGTTGCTTTCGTTGAATGAAACAATTAATAGTTCTAACGTGATGTGAACACACTCTGGATAAACCAAACCACTACATACGTTTCGACCAACCGAAAATCCTTGCAAAAGAAAGTAGATACTTTCCCAGACTAGTACGTGAGGCTATTAAAATTAAAAAACATCCTAACTTCAATAGAGAAGATGGTTTGAGACTTTCCAACACCTGGGATCCAGTAATTAAAAATCTGAAACCCCAAATCAAACATACTAAAAAACAAGAGGACACCGTTAGTCAATATTGTCATAATATAGAAAATTACAGTAAATATCAACTCCGTAGGAATAGATGGCGTTAATATGTTATAGTTGTAAAACAAAACATTTGTAAAATAAAAACTTGGCGATTAAAAAGAGTGGCGGCGAGTTTATTGCCAGTTCTTCTCGTCCGCTCTACGCCCTTGATTTGAGAACTGGTAGTGAATGTAAAATTAGAAGCATGTAATATGTATTATTTTTTATTGACGTTCATAGATGTACATTGTGTTACCTAAATTAATAGATTATTTTTTAATTTAATTGAATTAAATATGGCAACTTTGTGACATTTCAAATATCAGACAACTGTCATCTTTCTGTCTCCCCGCGACCACGGTTGCTGTAAAGCATCCGAAACGTCGGGATAAATAATTTAAACAATATAAATAATAAATCGCGTTTTAATCCGGTATACAGTATTTTATTTAAATGTGTGATACTCGCGTTAATAAAAGACAATATTAGTTCTTACTGGTTTTGCGGTAATCGAAAAGCAGTTAATTCATTAACATTACCTAAGCGGCTTAAAAAAGCTGTTTGTACTAACGCCCACTCCTACTTGTCACATCCGGAATAGAGGCGAGAATTTAAAGCGTTTTGTTTTTGATTTTGGATCGCCTCTGTAACGGTTGAAGTTGTCTTTGACGGGCTTGTTAGTTTGGTAGAACACCTGCCGTGCGCACCAATGGGTCGTGGGTTCGAATTTCACCGGGGCGACATGTTTATAATTTTCTGTAAGCATGTCTTTCTCACGTCTGGTAACTTCGGGCATTGAACGAGTAGGAGGGAGGAGTATCGAAATTCCGACCGGGTAATGAACCACCGTTCGTAGATGGATAAACTATGAAGTGCAATCCTTCTTAATAACCAAAATTTTATAATTTTATTATTTATTGATTTTTGAGTTAGCTTATTATATTTCAATCAAACTGCTTTCTTGGAGCTACCAATTCCGTCTTGTTATAAGGTAAGGACACCACATCTGTTCAATTTTCCTGTCCGCTGGCGTCATGAGGTTGTCTGGCGACTCGCTTGGATCTAAAATTCTATTTGCTTTAGGTTTAGAAAACTTCATATCCACATAGTCAACTCCGTGACGAATCCATGTAGTCACGAAACCAGATCCTGAAATTTTAGTATGCTTAACTCCAAGATTTAGTAATATAATCTATATCTATACTAATATTATAAAGAGGAAAGATTTGTATTTTTGTATGTGATGAATAAACTCAAAAACTACTGGACCGATTTTGAAAATTCCTTAACCAATAGTAAACTACATTATCAGCGAGTAACATAGGCTATGTTTTGTGTAAAGTACATCTACATTGCACCCGTGTGAAGCCGGGGCGCGTTGCTAGTATAAAAAAGTCATATTATTATTTGTTGTATTCGTCTTTGTCACGAATAACAGAATTACTATTAAAATGTCGGAAAAATATATGCAGAAAAATAATTTTAAAATAAATTAGGTTCAGATACTGGAGACCATCTTTCACTGACAGACGCCAGGCCTGCTAATAGCTTTTTTGATGTCCATTACTCATCTATATATTGAGAAAATAGCATAATATTCAAATCTACATTTTTATTTTTGAAGCCAATATTCGAGCAGGACAACGTGTGTCGAGTCCGCTAGTAATTCCATATAACTCAGAGATTGATAATACGAATGCTTTTTCGCAATTCATACTTGGGTATGTTGTTTCTCACATAAGTATATATTCTTCATACATACGATCATAGTTGTCTATGATATCTGGTCTAAATGTTCCAACCGTGTAGAACCTGAGCTTTTTTACAGCTTCATGATATTCATCACAACGGCAGCGGTCCATTTGTAAAATTAAACCCGTAAAAGATTTGGGCGACGAAAATTGAAATACATTGACAAAGTTTTAGGTTGTCAGAATATTTTTTGTTAAAGTCAAAGAGCAAGTAAAAAACCTATTTGGTATGTGAATATCAAAAAGGTTTTATTCACGTACTCTTTGGTTCTCGACATATTTATACAGATGGCGTGCACTAACCGGAAACGCGGCGGAATTTGAAATGATTAATCATGCAATTCTAAGTTCAAAACTGATTTATATAAAAAAATCTGATTGGCTATTAATCACTCGTTTGCTAATATACACATTGAGGGAATCTCATTCCATGGCGCTAGGGTTAAAACACTGCGAACAGAAAATGAACAAGCAATTTTCTAGTATTTTATTCATTATTTTCTGTGATCATTTCGCCTACCTACTTCGGAATAGTTCATACCGATTAATCTGAATTTTGGTATACCGATACCGGTTTTACTTTTTGAATGCTCGAAGTAAAAATTAGGTCGACAGCGCATCATTGACTGATGTTCTGTGGCTGAGGTATCACCTACCATCAAGTGAACCTCATGCTCGTCTGTCGATATCAAACAAAAAAAAATCTATGTATTTCATCGCTGATAACGAATACCATAGACATAATGGCCGTTTATTTCGTTTTCAAGGTATTTTCGAACGTTTTTCATGTTTATTTAAAAAATATGGATTATAAAGAAAAACGTTTCCAACAGTAGCCCATAAAAATATTGAGATTTTATGTCTATATTAAGGGCATTATCCTATTTTTCTCAGAAAGTACTGGCGCTATAAGAAAAAATATATTGAACATACTAAAATTCAATCGGAGGTATGTATTCAGAAGATTAACTCGCATTACTTTGTGTGTGGAAACGCTTCTACGTAGCGATAAACATGGATTTTCAACTGGCTCATACACTAGCTCTACTCAATACTTGCCTAATGCTTTTTTCAAAGCTAAATATCTACTTCTGCCTTCTTATCACAGTCTAAAAAATTCCAATATTGAGACAAAATCGTACAAAAATACAGCACCCGTGTTAAGCGACCGGCAACATAAAATCAGTCACAAACCATAAACATCGCCATAACTTGCGATATATACGAGCGATATTCGCTAAGAAAAAGTTTAAATAACATTTTACGATCGGATTGTAAAACGGAGATCGCGTGCAATCCCACTTTTTAAGGCTTCTTGTAAGTTATATCATAAAGTGCGGGTAGCACAATGTGTTGGAGTTTTTTTTTTAAATAATAACATAATTTTCATTAAACTTATTTCTTTAACAATTCATTTACTGTGCAAGCTGTTAACCTATGGAATTCTCTTCCCACTGAAATCAGAAAGGCCCAAACTCTTCAATCTTTCAAAACTATGCTCTTTAAGTATTATTTATCACTGTGACAAATTAATTAATTACTGTATGCTATTTAAATAAAATACTGTATACCGGATTAAAACGCGATTTATTATTTAAATTATTTATCCCGACGTTTCGGATGCTTTTCAGCAACCGTGGTCGCGGGAGACTGAAAGATGACAGTTGTCTTAT
Organism: Anthocharis cardamines; assembly: GCA_905404175.1. Lineage (NCBI taxonomy): Eukaryota > Metazoa > Arthropoda > Insecta > Lepidoptera > Pieridae > Anthocharis > Anthocharis cardamines. The sequence goes on from FR989974.1 coordinate 2,284,971, forward strand.
ATTTGAAATGTCACAAAGTTGCTATATTTAATTCAATTAAATTAAAAAAAATAATAATCTATTAATTTAGGTAACACAACGCAACGCACAATGAACGTGAATAAAAAATAATACATATTAATTACTAATATTACTAATATTAAATGCTTCTAATATTACATTTACGAAACGTCGGGATAAATAATTTAAATAATAAATCGCGTTTTAATCCGGTATACAGTATTTTATTTAAATGTGTGATACTCGCGTTAATAAAAGACAATATTACTGTATGCTATTGTTAAAATTATATGTATATCAATAGCACCACCTCCTGTTACCTTAACAGCTAAATTTATTTCAGATTAGCCAGTACAGGTTATTATGCCTGGAAGAAATTGCTCTTAAGCGATAAGGCCGCCTATTTATGTTTACTTCTATTTATGTTATATCTGACTTTTTGTGGTGTGCAATAAAGATATATTTCTTTCAATTCATTTCATAATGATTACGATATCGTTTTTAGTTGACATCCATAGATATACAGTCAAAATCTGTTATAACGATATCGAAGGGTGTACTCATATTTGGTTGTAGATACCGATAGTCGTATCAATCGGTGATGTTTTTGAGTTACAAAGTACAGTCAGGACCTTTTATTTTGGTCGATATAACTAGTATGTTGTTCTAAAAGATGTCGTCATAAACCGTTTTAACTTTTTTTATATATTAGATATTCGATTAAGGTACGTATAGATCACTGATTTTCATATCCAATCCTAATATAACACCGCCAATTTCGAGTACTTCCGGAAAGTCAAATGGTTTTTTTTAATAGTCATTTGATTTATTTTATTTGTACGTAATAATATAGTCAAAGCATTACAAATTAAAAAAATAAGGAGATAATGTTATTATTTTAAACTAGTAATTTATATAAAATCTAACAAATTTAATTTTTTCTGCGTGGAAATATAAATAATAAAAAAAATTGCACAGTTAATTTTCTTCACATAATTTAAAATCTTGCGGTCTTTTAAGTGACACTATATCAAAAGCCTTACGAAAAAAAAAACTCCCAGCAAAAAAAAAAGTATTTTTTTTTCAATCAACGTCAAGGTAAAAAAAAGGTATCTGTGTACTTAAGAATACGCGTTAGAAGTTATACTTCCTTGGCGTGTGAAGAAAAATTTTAAAAAACAAAACTGCAGTAAATATCGAAGCAAAATGTTAAAATCGATCAAATTCTATTCTGTAGCCAACTTCATCATGTCGTTTTTTTGGGACATCGTGCGCGCGCAGGTCATCTGTAGCCAACTTCATACTGTTAATTTTGTGTCATCACGCGCATCTTAAAATTTCACTCTCATCATTTTTTCATAACGCGCCTAAAGAAGTATAACTTCAAAAAATACCTCTACAATCCGTAACTGCAGCGCAAAAATCAATTATTTTTAATTCGACTTAAACCTATTCGCACATAATGGCCTCAACCGTCTAGATTTAACTGCTACCGTTAATTCCATTGTAAAAGTCATAAAACAATCGCCGATCCGCGCAATTTATGATCTTAATTCCATAAAATTAACGTTCTAATTTGTTCTTAGCAATTTAGCATTTATGATCTCTTAAAGGTGATAACCACGTGAAGTTATGTTTTGTAATTCTTAACACGATATTTCAAGGCGTAAGTATAACTTAGTATACTATATACCTACGGGTCACACGTATCAAGCGACTAAACCTTGTAATTTTGACATAATTAAACAAAATAACAAAAAAAAGTTTTTTTTTTATAAAAAGATATATTGACGGGCTCGTTGGCGCGTTCGGTAGAACACCTGCCGTGCGCATCGATGGGTCGTGGATTCGAACCCCACCGCGACATGTTTATAATTTTCTGCAAGCATGTCTTCCCCTCGTCTGGTAACTTCGGGCATATTCATAGATGGAAAAACCATGAAGAATTAATTAAAGAATGTCTGGATATTTTAATTTATTTATTTCAAAATTCCATCACTTTTCACCATTGATGTTCCGTGGACGAATTACCTACCATCACACTCATCTATAGATATCCAACTTAAAAAAAAATTAAAAAATGTATCATTTTTTTTAAATATAATAAACTCTAAAGGAAGTCCCACAAACCTCCTTGCAATACTTATAATTATAATAAATATATGCAAAAAATATACTACAGTGCAATGTGGCAGCACCTTTAGCGGTTGCGGTATTTCACGGCTATCGGATACGAAACCGCCTCCGAGTGAAGTCGCAAATTACTTTGCGTTTTACGATTCCATCGCTAACCCAGAAGCCGTTCCACTAAACGATATAAAGGATAGATCGTAATTAGCTTTTATACCCACTAGTTTTCGATACGGAGAACAAGACATTTGTTTCAAACTCATACTTATTTATTCCATAAAAAATATATAAAACTATCGTATACTGCCAGCCTAACGTGACAACCGCGACAAAATTTTGTCGACCGTTTTCTCATATTTTAATCGATTATCTCTTTATTTCTTCCGGGTCTAACATGAGAATTTCAGTTAAAACTCGGCTTTTTATATCAAAAATAGATATATTTGTCGATCGAGATATCTTTTCTATCAAAATTGTCGTTGTCGAGATATCTTACATCTTAGTTTGTCTTTTCTCGTCCGCGAGATATCTCGTGGCGGTCATGCTAGGCCGGCTGGTAACACGCCCGGCTTCACACGTGTGCAATGTAGATGTACTATACACAAAAATAGCCTATATTACTCGCTGATAATGTAGATTTAATGATAATAAAATCGGTCGGTTGAGTTTTTTCAAGACAAACATACAAAAAATACAATTTCGTTGGAGTTTAGCGAATTCCTATATACAACCACTAGCAATTGCCCCCGCAACCCCCCTTGTGGGTTGAATTTCGTAAAATCCGTTCTTAGCTGACCTCTACTCGGCGAAAGGAATATTCCTACCATATTTCAAGTCGCTACGCCTTATGGTTCCAGAGATATCGTGATGAGTCAATATATAGGTGGAAATCTCTTTTATATATATAGATTTATATGTATTCATACATATTTTAAGGAATGTTTTTAGTTCTAAAAATATAATAAATAAATACTCCTGCACAAATATTTAAACGCGTAACGAAAAATTCTTAAACAAAACAGCGAAGTTTAATATTTTAAAATAAATCTAAGTAGATAATGAAATAAAAATTTAAATAAAGTTATTTTCTAAGGGGACTTCCCTCCCCCCTTCCCTTCCCTTTTAATGTTATTTGTATTATAAAGAAAACTAGCTGATGCCCGCGACTTCGTTCGCGTGGGGATCACTTTATGCTGAACTTTTGAGCAAGCTTTCTTCATATTATATATCCTCCATCCTCTGTACTTGGTGATTTCTTTTCGGAAAGAGCTATCAGAGTAGTCATTGACGGTTGCTTTTGCATCATATTATCGACATGTTTAATGGTGGTTGAGGTTGGGGTTCAAATGATGATTTGAAATTCAAAAGAAATACCATAGTAATTGAAAAAATTAACCTGACTTTAAAGAAACTTTAGGGAGATGCATATCAATCAAATTTTACGTCACCAAAATGCAGATATGTGTCTTTTTTCCACTAAATAATCAGAGTTCAGTCGAAGATTGGATTCAATGCATTTTCCGTCTTAAATATATGCACGAAAATTGTACGGGGGTTTGAAAATACTTGCGACACATGGAAAAAACGCCAAGAAAATGTCTAAATACGAATAAAATGAAGGTATGGAGAAATGCAACGTAAAATGAATGAAAAAAATAGTATGGCCATGTTGGCCAAATACTAAATTTTTAATAAATTTAATTAGTGTGGAAGATACTATAACCACCTCTATATTTATTTCATTTAATTTATCACTTTTAATTTCAGATATTTTTGTTTAATTCCCTTGGAAAGGAAAGGATTGATGAAAATGCGAAATAAACGATCTCATAAGAAATACATTTTTATATAATAGAATAGTTCAATAATACATTTTCTATTTTCAATATTAGTTCTTTTAAAAATATAAAAAAATAAATACAAAAAAATATTTCCCTGAGTGATGATTCGAACTCGCATCTGAAATTACGTAGTACGACCGTATATATCCACTATGCCACGAACACATATCGAAAAATGGCGAAATTATCAAACTATTTCATTTACATATCAAACTGTGATTGACATCTGACAATTCGAAAAAATTCAACGCGAGTCAGTTTTCATTGCAATTTGTTGAAATTATGCCTTTAAAATAATATTTAAATGATGATAACTTTTTTTTCCGACAACCGATTTCGATGAAACAAAGCCTATATGTTGCCCTGGGCTTTGCTTAATATATTTGTATAAATTACGCGAAAATCGGTTCAGTATCTTCGGAGATTAGCGTGAACAAACAGACAGACAGACAGACAGACAGACAGACAAGAATCTTAAAAATTGCATTTATGCATTCTGCTACCCTTTTTTTATCACCCCTCTTAATTTCTGGTAAAAATATTTAGTGAAGCGTAATTTCGAACCTACTCTTTTATTATATGTATATAGATAAGTTATAATAACATAAAAAGAGCTTAATATTTTTTTTTAGACGAGTATCACATTTATATACAGATCATTCGAAATATGAAGATTAACATATTGAGAATAATTCCTTTCGTTTTTCTTTGAATATCTGCCAAGTTGTTTATCTAATTTTGTTGCTGACCATATATGTATATTGACATATGAATTTAATACTATAACAAATAATAATTTGGTCTTGGTTTCGATAAATATTTTTTTTTAATTCTAATAATAGTAGATGGATATTATATACTGTAGAATGTGTAGATGTTTCTTAAATGTGAAAAAATATCAATTTTGCTCTAAATTTTCAATTCTTCCTAGATTAGAATTAAAAACCAAGTTTAAATTAGGAATCCTTTCGAATCGATTTTTATATTGAACTAGCAGCGAAACCCGGCGTTGCTCGGGTTAAAATACATCGCATGTTTAATGGTATAAAAAATATTTAAGGATCCATTTTCTAAAGTAGATAAATATTTTAGATTTCTATCTTAAATAATAAGACACTTATTCGACCATTTAACATACGGTGTAAAGTATCTTCAAGTTGTAGGCATCTAAGAAGTTTCTAGACCATTTTTAGAAATTTTTACAATTTTCTAGATCAATGAGGATCAATTTCACCGATTGCACACATTTTGGAACTTTCTAGATCATTTCAGAAATATTTAGAATTTTCTAGATCATTGAGGATCAATTTTACCGATTGCACACATTTTGGAACTTTCTAGATCTTTCCAGAAGCTTTCTAAAACATTCTAAATCGATTACAACAATTGAAACCATTTTAAAACTGTCTAGATCATTTCAGAAATTTTTAGAATGTTCTAGATCATTTCGGATCAATTTTAGCGATTGCACACATTTTGGAACTTTCTAGATCTTTCCAGAAGCGTCTAAAACATTCTAAATCGATTACAACAATTGAAACCATTTTAGAACTTTCTAGATCATTTCAGAAATTTTTAGGATTTTCTAGATCATTTTGGGTCAATTTTATCGATTTCTGGAACTTTTTAGATCATTTCCGAGATTTTCAGAATTTTACGGAATATTACATTAGTTAGAAAAGGACAGCTATATATTATTCCACATTTTTGCCACCCACAACCACCCACTTCCACCCACCCCGACCAAACTCCCTTATGCACATCTAGAGACCAAGGGGTATTTGCCATCCCAAGGGGAAGTTGATCAAAGTAGCGTATGATAGAAAAAACCGTGGACACACGTACGAACATTTGCATTTTATATAATATATTAAGATTTAATTTCATAGTAAACAACATCTTTACAAACAATTTCGATAAGATCGTTCGTTATACATTATTTATAGCTAATTAATAAAAAAATACATGTTTAAGAAAACATCAGTGTTACTAGTAAAAATACCATAGACAAAAACCACAGACAAAAAATTTTGACGATTAAAAAAAACAATAATACAGGTACATTAACAAGACAATAATATAAAAGAAACAAAAGGTAGTCACGATGAGTTATTTTCAACAACGGACTGACTTCACCTGTCTCATTTGCCTTAATATTTATTTGATTGCCAAATTTCCTATTCCCTACCTGAATGGCCAATTGTACAAAATATTTTAGGGGTCCGTGACATGTTTGTAGTTAAGAAAATAACTAAGGTAACATTAATACAAATATTTACGTTAGGATCTGTGGGATGTATATAGAAAAAACAACTTGGCTTAAAGGTTTCGTTACCAGGCCATAAAATATTTAAAAATAAACTTTCAAGAAAAAAAAAATATATTTCCTTTAATATTCATTATCTATGGTGAATAGTCGATTGCCTGTCGGCTGGCCAGTATTAAGTATAGGATTCCTAATTTAAATACCGATGTTTTTGAGAAAGCAACCTCACAGGAATTTAAAAAACAAATTATTATATTCTCTATGTTTTGACGTAATTTCGATAAATTCACAATCATAATAATGGACACTTGCAAAAATTTTCCCAAGTAGGTATATCTAATATCTTATCGATTTAGTCTGTTTAGGGGGTGTGAACCCCTAAATCCAGTGATTTCTTACAGTTTAGTTAACTAACAATTTTATTATGCAATTATTTAAGTTTCTTTAATAATATTTAAATGGTAAATAAATAAATGGTACTTCTTTCATAACTGCTCATAGAATCGAAAAGTTTTATAGTTTCTAAATACGATACGTAAGCTTAACTAAAAAAAACCTTTAAATAAAATACTGTATACCGGATTAAAACGCGATTTATTATTTATATTGTTTATATTATTTATCCCGACGTTTCGGATGCTTTACAGCAATCACAGCAGCAATGCTTTCCAACACCTGGGACCCAGTAATTAAAAATCTAAAGCCCCAAATCAAACATACTAAAAAACAAGAGGACACCGTTAGTCAATATTGTAATAATATAGAAAATTACAGTAAATATCAACTCCGTAGGAATAGATGGCGTTAATATGTAACGATTGTAAAACAAAAACTTGCCGATTAAAAAGAGTGGCGGCGAGTTTCTTGCCAGTTCTTCTCGTCCGCTCTACGCCCTTGATTTGTGAACTGGTAGTAAATGTAAAATTAGAAGCATTTAATATTAGTAATATTAGTAATTTAATATGTATTATTTTTTATTCACGTTCATAGGTGTACATTGTGTTACCTAAATTAATAGATTATTTTTGAATTTAATTGAATTAAATATGGCAACTTTGTGACATTTCAAATATAAGACAACTGTCATCTTTCAGTCTCCCGCGACCACGGTTGCTGTAAAGCATCCGAAACGTCGGGATAAATAATATAAACAATATAAATAATAAATCGCGTTTTAATCCGGTATACAGTATTTTATTTAAATGTGTGATACTCGCGTTAATAAAAGACAATATTAAAAAAAACCTAACGAAATTTCGCTCTTGGCCGTTTCCAAGATCTTGATAAGCACCCTTGTCTGTACGTAAATAAATAAGCGTTACTTGATGTCTTCATAAAACGAGGTGTTCTCAATATTGTATTTTATACAGGTTTATATACTTATGTTAGAAAACTTGTGTAAGTTTATTGAGCGACATAATATTACTGTCGTTTGTAGAGTAAATATATGTATTTTACAATTTTATTGTTTTCATAATAATAAAGTAATGTAGAAATGTACCATTAAAATATACACAAGATATAATTAGTTAAATTTTTTGGCATATAATTAATTTCTTATCTATGTTATTTTAGAGAAAAGTCAAGGTTCATTTTAAAAAAAAGAATTTATTTTAAAAATAGTTTTTACTTTGTTTAAATCATTGTGATAATACAATAAAGTTTCAAATTAAAAATTCCATCATTTTAATCCAAAACATTAATAAATAAGAATTACATAGTTTTTGTCGGACTCGTTGGCGCGTTCGGTAGAACACCTGCCGTGCGCATCGATGGGTCGTGGGTTCGAATCCCACCGGGACCATATGTTTATAATTTTCTGTAAGCATGTCTTCCCCACGTCTGGTAACTTCGGACATTGAATGGGTATGAGGAATATCGAATTTCCGACCGGGTAGCGACCGTTCATAGATGGAAAAACACTGAAGTGCATATTGTGCGTTTCGATTTCAGTCTATGGATTTCCAAATTAAAAATTACTCGTGTTTTGTGGCTGAGATATCATCTACCACCAAGTAAACATCATGCTCGTCTGTCTATGTCCAACATAAAAAAACTACATTCTTATAGTATCATCGCTCCGAATTAATTGATTGATGGACTATTTTTTCAGGTCAAGCTGGCGTGAACCAGCTCGGAGGTGTGTTCGTTAATGGCCGACCGCTCCCTGACATGGTCCGTAAGCGAATTGTGGAGCTGGCCATCCTCGGAGTGAGGCCTTGCGACATCAGCCGTCAACTGCTGGTCTCCCACGGCTGCGTCTCCAAGATCCTCACGAGATTCTACGAGACCGGGTCTATTAGACCTGGTTCCATTGGCGGAAGTAAGACTAAGGTAAGGGTTTTGGGGAATAATTCCGTGATGTCTGCCTACCACGATGTAGACATGTGTAACACTGCGCTGCGCCGCGCAATTGCGTCGGCACGCTTCACTGCGCAGGGTGAGTCAGCTCACACATTCATAATGTGTTGGCGCACGGCGCAGTACCCACTCACTGAGTGAACTATGAGCGTGCCGTTGCGTGCGTTTTGGAGGTTTCGCTGCTCGCTTTGCGCGTCCCATTTTGTTGCGTCATGGCGCAATTTTGAGTTGAGGAGGAGGGGCCGACGCACTACACTGCGCCTGAGTTGCTGAGATGGCGCGGGGAATTTCGCTGAGTTACCCATGTCTACCACTATGGGAAAGAGGCGTGATGTACATGTTATATGATATATCAAATCAATAATCCCAATTATAATACCTTATTTTTGAGGCATATTAAACACCTGTATTTTTAGTATAAGGAGATATCCCTAAGCACGGGGTCAAAGTTTGCGAAATCAGCTGGTTAATGCTGGAGTTTACTCCAGGCCAACCGGTTAAATTTATAAAAATTGAAAAAGGAAAGGGTGAGGGTACTAAATATTAATGGTAAGAGTATATCAATAAAACATCATAACCCCATCAAAAATATGTCATTTCCATTTGACAATTTTTACCTTTAACAAAAAAGTTACATTAAAAAAAGTAACCATCTCTTCCCATAAAAAAATATGTCATTTCCGTGACAGTTTACCCTTTAACAAAAAAAAAGTAGCATTATAAAAAAATAAACATCGCAACCATAGCGTAGGCGGCACAACAAACCGAGCGGAGACTGAAGGGGTCACGGCGGCAATTAGTTGTAATTATAAACTATAAAATCACTCCACTTTCGGCTTCTTCAGGTGAGTTTTAGTTACGCTGGTTTGATTCATCTCACGGGGGTTCTGTAGCTTTCTATTATTGTAAGATTTTCAATATTAATTATTGATCTACTGGTGATAGTCGGATGTTCAACACGTACCTACATAATTAATTAACAAAAAATATATACAATCTTTCTAAATACGATACAATGAAATAATTTTCGATTGGATTATGAATGAATGAATGAATGAAATATATTTTATTGTACACCAGAAATTAAATAAACATAAAGTTAAAAGACAAAATTGTACAAAAGGCGGCCTTATTACTAAAAGTAATTTCTTCCAGGCAACCATTTTAAGACATTGTTAGGCCGAAAAACTGCTAGGTTGGTGCACTATTCTAATAACACTAAAAACTATAAATCAGTAATATGTCTCTAAGAAACAACTATACTTAAAATTACATTTCTTATTTATCAGTATCTCGCAATGAAGATTATGTCAGGGGGTGAGACATTTTACACTCTAAATTACCAAGATAGACAGTTTGACTAAGGTGTAGGATTTGTAGAAAACATAAGAGCTTGGATCTCCATAAGATCTGATAACTTTTTTACAGTGCAAGCAATATGTAACTCGTCTTGGAGTTACTTTACATGAAAAGGATTTTTGTATTTTTTTTTATGTTAGATATCGACAGACGAGCATTCGTTTCACTTGTTGGTACGTGATACCTCAACCACAGAACATCAGTCAATGATGCGCTGTCGACCTACTTTTTACTTCGTGCATTCAGAAATCCAAAAGCCGAAACGTGCAATATGCACTTCACTCCAACTATGAACGGTGGTTTGTTACCCGGACGGAATTTCGATATTCCTCCCACCCGATTAATGCCCGAAGTTACCAGACGTGGGGAAGATACGCTTATAGAAAATTATAAACATTAATAGAATAAGAACTACGCTCAACTACTAGGTATTATTCTTACTTCCAAATTAATCTTAAAAAGCATTACTATGAAATGGGCGTCTCTCTCTAATGGTTACTATGAAATGTCAAAATAACCTAATAATATTCTATATTATTAGGTTATATTGACAAGCGATATAATATATCGCTGTGTATCCCCAAAACTCCGTAAAGTGTGCAGCGGTGAACGTATCGACCTCACTAAATTCGGTACGCCAATAAACCATCCATTTTCTACCCACAAACGAATGCCGCCGCCAAAAAATTGATTATAACGAAATGTACCGAATCACCGAATTCTTTTATTGCTTTTATGGTAATGTTTAATTGACTACTAATCAAGCTGTATTGCCCGGGAATCGAACTGAGATCATCAGTGAAAATACTGATGTGGCGAAATGTAAATAGCTTTTTAATTGTCTATCTTTGAATATTTATGTTGAATGTTACGCGAGCTTCTTTTATGTTCTACACACTCTAGGTAAATAAAAATACATTTAATTTTTCATTTGCTTGTGTATAGGAGTATAAAAACATAGGAAAATGAATAATCACCAAAATAAAATATACTAGACGCAAACATTGGTGAAGTTTGATGTGGTTGCATATGCGCTATAAAGTAATGTATCTATGCCTATAATATTGTCTTTTATTAACGCGATTATCATACGTTTAAATAAAATACTTTATACTTTTTTATCGGATGAAAACGCGATTTATTTATGCAGACACGTCCGTCAGTCTGTCGCGACCACGGTTGCTGAAAAGCATCCAAAACGTCGGGATAAATAATAAATCGCGTTATAATACAGTATAAAGTATTTTATTTAAATGTATGATACGCGTTAGTAAAAGACAATTTTATATAAACTACTAGCGACCCGCCCCGGCTTCGCACGGGTCTAGATTTTTTTGACAAAAAAGCAGGTGTTGTACTTATGTATTTTTTAATGCCACATAATAAAAAAATAAAAACAAAAAAAATCGTCCAAAAATAAAAAAAAAATTTTTAAGGGTGAACAACCCTTATCACTTAGGGGTATGAAAAATAGATAGTAGCTGATTCTCAGACCTACTGAATACGCATATAAAATTTAGTAAGAATCGGTCGAGCCGTTTCGGAGGAGTATGGCAACGAAAACTGTGACACGAGAATTTTATATATTAGATTGTTCCAAAGAGACATTTTTCCAAGATTATCTTCAATATTATCTTTATATTTGTTATTCCACCTGAATAACAGTCATAAAACGAAACATTATTTAACTTACATTTCCAGGTTTCCATTTCCAATTAAACAAGCACATTTTATTTCGCCCAAATCAAATCGCGAGTGTGGGAAAACACGCAACGGCGAGCGTTTCTGTAACAAATGTTTACCCGTTACTAACTTATTTCAACATGAACTTTGTAGATGATCCATGCAAATTACAAAACAAAACAAAACGGTTCAACCGCAAATTGTATTAATCAGAGTGATTTTTTATAATATGGCAACATGGTTTGTCAAATGTCACTTCTGTAGAATCGGAATTGTCGATAAGGTAGGATACCAAATACCCAAATACATAGGTACTTGTGTCAAGGATTCAATTAAATTAAAAAAAAACGCGTGTATTACATAGATATTTGGGGGTTTAGACGCCTTACAAGTAGCTATTTGAGTAGTGTTATCAAACATAATATTGATTCGCCTTCGCCGAATTTTCGTTTAAAAAATAAAGAAGTATTAATGTCGGAATAAATAATAAATCGCATTTTAATTCCGTTATAGTTTTTTTTATATATAAAACGACTTCGCTGGGTGAAATAGCTCTCAAATAGTATTTTTCCGACTTATTTGACACTCATCGTTATTATTTGGCCAATTACTCAATGTCGTTATAAATTATAGCCTGATATGTTATTCTGATGAATAAAAAATAACACTGTAAAGTTTTATCAAAATCCGTTCAGTAGTTTTTGCGTGAAAGTGTAACAAACATTCTCACAAATTATATATATAAAAAATAAAACCATCATAAATAACGTTAAACCTTTCAAACTCTACATTTCACAGACAGCAGAAAACAACTTTTAAACTCTTTACTGATAAAGTATATTTTGTAGTTTATCTATGGTATTCAAGGAACAAAAAAAAATCGGTAGTAAACGTATCCATCATGCCTTTTGTGATACGCAAAGGCCCTAACCTCACAATAATTACTCGAATAAGACACGCATTTATCGATTATCCGTGATCGACAGAAGCGTTCACCGCTCTATCTAGCTTCCATTCGAATTAATGTAATTGAACTTGGCATTCCCAGTAAACGTCTCACAAAAGTATTTAACGAAGATACCTATTAAGTACGAATCGATTATAATCTCGAGTTATGTTTCCAGTTTTATTCTCACTCGATGCGGTAAAATCGATTAATGGACCGTTCGTTATTAGGTTACATTTTTTACGGTTGCTATCGAACAATTAGCGGTAAGGTTAATGTAAGGTGCTTGAGAGCGAACAAAGGCATCATAATAGTCAAAATATATCATGAATTAACCGAACTTTATTACATATTTTAAGATTGAATACAATCTTAAACGCTTGGATGCTCAATACTATTCAATTTAATATACAGAATGTTTTCACATTTTCTTTTTTATCAAAAATTTTTTTTTCGATTGGGTAGGGTACAGAAGGCTAATCACCTCCTTGCCTATAAAGAAAATTGATCAGTGAAACAGACACAAAAATGGGTCTGCCCCATGCCTCACTAGGGACGGAAATTCACTTAACACATTCCGTGATCCATGAAAATTTCAATGGGAAAAGACTTGAAACATATCGTTGGTTAAAAAATTAAAACTCTTAGTGACATTTTGAATTTAAAAAACTTAATTAACTACTATTACCAAGAGAAAACCTACTGTTAGAACAGCTAATTACGTATTGTGGTTCATTACTAAACTATGAAGCGCAACACACTTATTAATTTATTCTTATCGTAATATACCTTAAATGTATAATTAATAATGTATACATATAATAAAAATGTAGAGGTCGAATGTCTGTACATAGAAAAATAATGCTAAAAACCAAGTCAGGGGAATGTAAGAAGAGAAATATAACACACCCAGGTTTTTTCTCTTTTGTTTCTCGTTTGTCTGTTTGTACGGGCTAATCTCCGAAGATACTGAATCGATTTTAATGAAATTTATTATTAAACACAAATATATTAAGCAAAGCTAGGGGCAATATATAGGCTTTGTTGCATCGTAATCGGTTGTCGGAAAGAAAAGTTATCATCATTTACAAATTATTGCAATGCAAACTGACTCGCGTCGAACTTTTTTCTAAATATCAGATGTCAATAACAGTTTGATATGTAAATTAAATAGTTTGATTATTTCGCCGCTTTTAATATGTATTCGTGGAATAGTGGATATGGTTATATCATACCTTACTCAAAAGCTCAGCTAATTGTATGATGAAGTCCACGCGAACGTAGTCGCGGGCATCAGCTAGTGTTATATAACATTTGAACAGCAAGATCCGTTTCATAAGAAATGCTACTCCAACCAAATTAGTTTTATTTCATTTCGAAAGCAGTAAAACCTTTGAAAATAGTATGCAACGCGTTTCGCACGTCTCAATCGACCACACGGGCTCGCCTCTGCTTTTACGAGCAGAAGTTATGCTTTTTTATGATCGATGGCCACAATTTACGACTAAATGACCATAATTAGAGATCACAGCGCTCTCCGCTTTATGGCCTCGCTGTATTGACCACTTTCACACTAAATTTGATTGTTATAACAACACCGCGCTACTAATGCTCTTGATATATAAATTTTAATTGTCTATAATTGCGATTTCTTGTTTTGTAGCAATAACTGTTCTTTTTTTATATCGCTACCTATAAAATAAATCTAGATACATACATATACAAAACAAAGTCGTGTTAGTTAATTACTCAAGAACGGCCTCACCAATTTAAATTATATGCCATCAAAAACATAAATTGTAAAAAAAAACTTTTTTTAGACTTTTTACGACAGAAGAACTGAGTTGCAAGTTCTATCGTAAAAAGTTGTGAGATCCATATAATACCAAGTCGGTCAATTTATTCAGTCTCTACTGAAGGATCCTTCTGTCTTAAGTTATTACGTAATTAGCTAACCTAACAACATATTATTGTGACCATATCAATAGGTATCAATATTAAAAATCTTTTATGTTTAAAATAAACAGATTGACTCGGCCAACGGAAGGACGGACGAGAAGAACTGGCAATAAACTCTCCGCCACTCTTTTTAATCGCCAAGTTTTTTGTTTTCCAAATGTTTGTAAGGAGCTGCAACCTATTCTCATACCCACCAAATATACATAAAAAATCATAAAATTCGGTATAGCCGTTTTTATATATCGTCGTTGCGCCTGCCAAATACCATATGTGCATTTTTTTGATTTTTGATTTTTGCACAAAAATAATCTTCGTTTTATTCTCTATGTGTTACTAAAATCCTTTTTGTGATATTCGAACTGGAAACGAGTTTAACTAATTCCATATGTGTTTTGACCGTTAAGAAAAACTACGTATGTGAATCAATAATACGTTTTTCGTTGTTTCCCAAAACTATACAAAAATCACAAATGGAACTTGTCAGGCGCAGCGACGATATATAGATTTGGGGCATGGGCCAGACAAACTTCATCTACGTTTTACTCTTCACTTTCCTTTAGGTATAAGTAAGCAATTAATCTAATTTCAAGGCCTTTCCTGCCGGCCTAGCATGACCGCCACGAGATATGTAGCGGACGAGAGAAGACAAACTAAGATGTAAGATATGGAGATATATTATATCTCGACATCGACAATTTTGATAGAAAAGATATCTCGATCGACAAATATATCGATTTTTGATATTAAAAGTCGAGTTTTAAGTGTAATTGTCATGTTAGACCCGAAAGAAATAAAGCGATAATCGATTAAAACACGAAAAAACGGTCGACAAAATTTTGTCGCGGTTGTCATGCTAGGCCGGCTGATCGTTACCATTCTCAATACAATGGACAAACCATAAAATATAATAATATTT
Source organism: Anthocharis cardamines (assembly GCA_905404175.1). Taxonomy (NCBI): domain Eukaryota; kingdom Metazoa; phylum Arthropoda; class Insecta; order Lepidoptera; family Pieridae; genus Anthocharis; species Anthocharis cardamines. Next base: position 2,300,432 of record FR989974.1, read on the forward strand.
TAAATTGTATTTATTAACAGTTAAATACAATTTTTCATAAATATGGGCATACCGTTAAAACAACTGTTTATCTTTATGCCAAATTAGCAAGTTGTCAAGTACTTGCTATTTTATACAGGTACAATGTCGCCTCGGACAAAGAATATGGACGGCCGCGGCGTTTCGCTTAATTCATAGAAATACCGCTGTAGCCATTTGGGACGGGCCCGAATGGCGCATTCGGTAGATCAACTGCGCATCGATAGGTCGTGGGTTCGAATTCCACCGGGACGATATGATTATAATTTTCTGTAAGCATATCTTCCCCACGGCTGGTAACTTCGGGCATTGAACGGGTGGGAAGAATATCGAAATTCCGACCGGATAGATGGAAAAACAGTGAAGTGCATATTGCGCGTTTCGGTTTCAATCTATGGGTTTCCTAATGCTCGAAGTTAAAAGTAGGTCAATTGCGCATCATTGACTTCTTATTCATTGTTTATTTGTTATGCCATGTTTCATTGTTCTGTGGCTGAGGTATCACCTACCATCAACTGAACCTCATGCTCGTCTGTCGATATCTACCATAAAAAGACATATTTCGGATGTCCATGGGCGGTGGTAATTACTAACCAAACCAAGCGATTGCTTACACAAAATACATTTCCTATCGCATAATAAAAACATCATACTCACCCCCGATCACTCGCATTTTAACCACTTACCCCTAACCCTATTCGCCCCTGATTTCCGGCGCCACTTTTATTTAATAACACGTTGATATTGCGAGGTTAAGATGTTATGGTATCTCAATTAGATCTTGTGTTCATTGCTCTTTATGTTTTCATAATATATGATTACCTATATATTTTCTATACTAATATTATAAACAGGAAATATTTTTTTGTTTGTTACGATTTAACTCAAAAATACTCGACCGATTTTAAACATTATTTCACCAATAGATAGCTACATTACATACGCCGGTGCGGATCGCTAGTAATTTATATACCTAACTCTATAATATTTTCTTTACAACCGAATAACGAATAAAAATACTTTTTAAATCAGAAAAGTCCCACTATTACATAGAATGCGCGTAATAAAATAACACTATGGTATTTTACCATCGGACATCGCGTCAAAAATACCACGCATACCATCTTGATGTCTGGACAACTACGCAATTCCTGAGACACTTCCTGCCTCGCACAACCACTCTGTGGAATCAGCTTTCGCCGGCGGTTTTTCCGAACCAATATTGGGATCCTTCAAGAAACGAGCCTACACATTTATTAAAGGTCGGTAACGTATCTGCAAGCCCTCTGGTGTTGCGGATGTATATGGGAGCGGTGATCACTTACTATCACGTGAACCACCTGCCCGTATCTAATAAAAAAGACAGATACGAATACTTTGTCGCAAATCGTTTGTGCTAAGGCCGCTGTTAAGCTTTATTTGTCTATTATTGGCTTTTTATTTTCCATCATTTTTCCACAGATTTTTTTATTTTTTTGTTATTATGACTTTGCATACAGAAAACAATCGATCCTTCATAACATGACATTTGACGAATTAAACAAAACTTAATTATACCGTCGCGTCGGGGATGACAAATAGATACGATTCCCATGAATTTAAAACATATTCGTATATTATTGAAAACTCTGATAGTGATCTAGAGTCCAATAACATGCCAAAGCCACATTAACAGCTATGACAAACAGAATAACGTGAATATTTAGTGCTAGCAACATGTTAGCCGTGTTTAATTGCGCAAGCAACACCGAAGCGTTTGTATTTTAATTTGAGGTTAATTCTTTCATGGCAACATTACATGAAAAAGTTTTGTTTCACATTTGAGTGAATGAAATAAAAAAATATTTTAACAAAACGTTTTTAATATTATTTTTAAAATGTTATACACCGCAGTCATGACAAACAGTAAAACAATACTTCCTAAAAAAATCTGCGTCGACGATGCGTCGTGGAAAGCACGCAACACTGATTCAGCGTTAAGAATTATCAACAGTCGATGTTTTTATTAATATATATTTTTTTATTAATAAGACAACATTCTATTTTTAACACTTCTCTCAATTGTCTTAAACTATTACGCAAATATTTTCACTACTAAATACTGCAGAAATTTTAGTTAAAATATAATTTAAGAAAGTTTAGCTAAGTATAATTTAATTACACACTAGTTTATAGTTAAAGTATCATGTTACTAACAACACGTTTCACGCGACTCTCTTCGATTTTTTAGTATGTTTCTTTTTTGGGCACTGTAAATCTGTAGTTTTTAAGAAATATATTGTTATTATTATTAATAATATGTACCTGCCAAAATAAATGAAAAAAGACAAGACAGGATATTCAGCAGCTGATTACTACATTATTATTTATTATTATTACTTTCTTTTTTGTATTTCAGTACATGCACATGTTATGAGTAGAGTGTTTTTATGTCTATCAAGAATCATTTTTACGGTTTTGAAATCCTTGTCCTTGAGAAAGTCCTGAATTCTTAAAAATTAGAAAAATTTTAAAAATTCAGGACTTTCTCAACTGTTTGTTTTCAAATCTTCATAGCGATTCAAGAACGAAAAATAACCCTGGATAGACAGTCGGATGATTAAAAGCCTTTTATTTTGATTTACTTCACTTAAATAAAAATAAAATAAAAAGCTGTATTTTTTGCTTACTATTTACATACAGATATATGTAATTTTGAGACTATTTTAATTGCAAGATAATAACTTCACTTATCGGACTTAATATGATTTTTTTAATTACGAGGGATGATAAAAAATCGTGCAAAAATGTTATTAGATACTTTGGTTATAATTTACATAATGGTAGGTCGCATTAAATAAATTTTATTGTTTATTACGTATATTGTCCGCAAATGCAAAATAAATGATAATTCGCATAAGAAAATGAGGAAAATTGTTATATAATTCTGCGAAAAACAATATAGGAATTAAATAAACAAATCATTTTGCTAATAAAATCTATGCATAGCCAATCTTAAATAGCTTGTCGTATGAAATGATGATGAGTTTGTACGGGAATCTTATAAAATAACTTAATTTGCTAACTATATTATAAGTAGAGTCACATAAATGTACGTACTTACGTAAATTTTAATCTATTAGATAGTTTAAAGTAAAATGCTATTTTATTATATACTAGCTAGGACCAAAATTTTTAATAATTACATACATACATATACATCACGCCTCTTTCCCATTGCGGTAGGCAGAGATCACGGAATTCCATATGCTCCGATCCTTGCATACCACTTTCGCTTCTTCTACTTAATAATCATTATTAAGTAGAATAAGTAGTAGTAGTAGTTTTATTATTATTTTTTTCTTCTTCTCCTTATAATTATTTTTCTTATTTGAGAATGAATGCATATTTTAACTATTAAGTGTAAATTTAAGAAAATTTTGAACACATATCGCAAAGTTCTTCAGAATGTTCTTAACCAATTATGATTATAAATATTGGCAAATTTGATTTCTGAATGCATAGTGAAAAATATATAGACTATAGAAAAATGTTTATGTTTAATTTTACTAATTAAAAATGATTAACGTCATCAAAGCCAATTGCTTTTTTTTAAATATTAAAGATAAAGGCTGATTGTCATTTTTTTCTGTTCTGTAGTCTATACCATTAATATGTCTTGTCAAATGGAATTCGATCAAAATGTCATTCCATATTCGAATAATTAGGTCTTTTTCCGAGCGTAATCTGTTGGATCGGGTAATTTGTAACAGTAATGGCGCGATTGGTCAGACCGGGTCATGGGAGCGGGCACCTGTCAACCGTTGTCAACCAACGTGGTTATCTATTAATGCCTTAATAATGACGATTAGGGATGCGGAATTTGAAAAAATGTCCTTTTTAAATGAGACATGCGAGATCTTGATACGAAATAGTGTTATCTGTGGGTTGTAATAGATTCACTTAATTAGATTAAAAGTCGGACGTCTACTAACTTGTATCAAAAAATTCATGTGCTAATCCACAGACATAAAGTTTTTTTTAATGTTAGATATCGACAAACAAGCATTTGATGGTAGATGATACCTCAGCCACAGAATATCAGTTAATGATGCGCTGTCGACCTTTTTTACTCGAGCATTCGGAAATCCATAGACTGAAACCGAAACGCGCAATATGCACTTCACGGTTTTTCCATATATGAACAGTGGTTCGTTAGCCGGTCGGAATTTAGATATTTCTCCCACCCGAAGTTACCAGACGTGGGGAAAACATGCTTACAGAAAATTACAAACATATCAACCGGTGGGATTCGAACCCACGACCCATCGTTGCGCACGGCAGGTGTTCTACCGAACGTCAACGGGCCAACGAGCCCGTCAAAAATGCCAACGAGCCTGTATAAAAAAATAAAATCTGTTAGCTATCTACTTCATCGTCATAAGCGACACATATTCGGCTTCGCACGGGTGCAATGTAGATGTACTATACACAACCTCTTTGCATATGTTATTCGCTGATAATGTAGTTTTCTATTGGTGACAGAATTTTAAAAATCGTTCCAGTCGATTTTGAGTTTATCTACTATATAAAAAATTAAAAATAAGTCGGGTTTTCCTTCCTGACGCTATAACTCCAGAACGCACGAACCGATTTCAGGATTTTTAACAGAAAAGCGGGAAAATCTTTTTTCAAATACAGCGGTGGGCATATTCCAATCTAAGAATAATTGTATAATTTCGAAGCCAATATTTTGGCAGAACAACGTCTGCGGGGTCCACTAGTTTGTTACAAAAATACAAATCTTTCCTCTTTATAATCTTAGTGTAGATACGAAAGGGGAACTAAGTTTTGTTTTGATATATCTTATCCAATTTTGTTATATGTACGTCTTATCTATCTAATGTTTCTCATACAAATGATATCATCCACCTTCTCACAGAATCTTTCATCTACCGGCCTAGCATGACAACCGCGACAAGATTTTGTCGACCGTTTTCTCGTGTTTTCGATTATTATCTCTTTATTTTTTCCACGTCTAACATGAAAATTAGACTTAAAACTCGACTTTTAATATCAAAAATTGATATATTTGTTGATCGAGATATCTTTTCTATCAAAATTGTCGATGTCGAGATATAATATATCGATATATCTTACATCTTAGTTTGTCGTCTCTCGTCCGCGACATATCTCGTGGCGGTCATGCTAGGCCGGCAAGACAAGTCTTTTCACACTTTCCCCGCAAGCTTATTATTTAGTACTAGCGACCCGCCCCGGCTTCGCACGGGTCTAGATTTTTTGACAAAAAAAGCAGGGGTTGTATGTATTTTTTAATGCCACATTATAAAAAATATAAAAACAAAAAATTGCGTCCAAAAATTAAAAAAAAATTTAGGGGTGGATTACCCTTAACATTTAGGGGGATGAAAAATAGAAGTTGTCCGATTCTCAGACCTACTGAATACGCATATAAAATTTGGTAAGAATCGGTCGAGCCGTTTCGGAGGAGTATGGCAACGAAAACTGTGACACGAGAATTTTATATATTAGATTATTTATATAGAGCCGTTACCCAAAGCACTAGATAACCCCTTCGTATATTTCCAATATGTTTTATGTAGCAGCTTTACGGTATTAAGTAGCGAGTAATAATATTGACAATATAATCTACATGAGCCACCATAAAGTGAATATTATCTGTGCAAATCCGACCAGTATCGCTGGAACTGTTATTGTTAAATATCCATAGACAATATAGTTTGAGTTATTTGTATTTTTTTTATGTTAGATATCGACAGATGCGCATGAGGTTCACTTGGTGGTAGGTGATGCCACAGAATATAAGTCAATGATGCGCTGTCGACCTCTTTTTACTTCAAGCATTCGGAAATCCATAGACTGAAACCGAAACGCGCAATATGCACTTCACGGTTTTTCCATCTATGAACGGTGGTTCGTTACCCGAATCAATAAAAAGTTCACAATGCTATACAACTTCTTTACTATTGAAACATTCTAATAGTTTTATTTTTTGACCACCTTCGTGGCTCAGTGGTAAGCGTTATGCCTTAGCACCGTAGGTCCTGGGTTCGAATCCCGGAGGAACAATATATTATATATAAAAATTGTTTCAGTCGGACAGGGCACAGAAGGCTGATCGCCTGTAAAGAAATATAATCATTCATATTGCTCCATACCCCACTAGGGAATTCACTTTATTCTAAAAAGTTTGTAATATAGGCGCAATTTCTAGATAAGGTATTAAATCTTTGCTTCCTATATTCTATGAATCAGTTAAATATAAGGTGAAGGTAAGAAGGACTTATGGTCAATAAAAACATCATTTTCCCTGGCTTGTGTGAGGATTAAGCGGAAGGAGGCTTTCGTGGGTAGTTGATACCAGATAAAAGATATTATGTTATATTCAGCGAAAAAATGAACAAAAATTGACTTTGAAATAGTATAAAACCTTCAAGATCATGCTTGAACAGTTGAATTTTGGCACACATATCGACCACACTCTTAACTGATACCTGAATGATACCTCGACCCTTGAATGAAGTAGCTGGCTATATATTTTTTACTATTAACATTTAAATTTAAAAAAAAATAAGATTATTAACTAGCGGATCCGACGTGGTCCATGAAAAAAATAAATATAAATAATTATTCCTGGAATTATAACGCAGCCGGGGATTTTTATGACTCAAAGACAAACAAGTCTGCCATATCGGTCAAGTGGTTTAGAGGAAGTTCAGTGCCATACATATATACAGAAGAATTATATATACTGATATATAATAAGATTATTGTATTAAAAAAATTTTATTAGATAGTTGAATAGATTAAAAAAAAACTAATAATACTGTATTGATCATAACACACTTTCCAGCGGTTTAGGGGAGTTCAGTTACATACACACGTATAGAAGAATTATATTCTGATATATAAAGATAAAAAGATTTTTGTCTTAAAAAAATGTCATTCGATAATTGAATAGATCAAAAAAGAACTAATTACACTGTCTTGATCATTACAGTACACAATACTATCACCTTTGATATTCGACTCGCATAACGGTGTCGCAATCATTAAAAAAACGTCACCTAGACAAGCAATGCACCTGCAATCCCATTAAGCCAATATTAACTGCGGAGAATCTCTTCCTCCCTCGAATTAATATCGAATCAATCCGCCATTAAAGCAACGGTCTCACGCCCCGGCAAATTATCTTTCACCCCATCAGGAAGGTGGAAAGTCTAATAGAAATCGGTAATAAGAAACGCTAATCGTGCACGCGTCCGAGGACAGTTACAGCGCCATCTTGTTGCGTAGCGGCAAAAACTTATATTGGATGTGTCAAGGTATGATGGATGTTCGCGCGCAAAAAGCGTCGCATACGGAACCGATCGTCACGGAATGCTACCGCGTTACCGCTTTCATAATCGATCTTTCGTACCGTAATATCGGTGATGCTGGTAACGGATCATTTTGATTTTCTTGGTTTTGTTTATGCGTTTATGCCACAGAGTAGTAATATAAAGATTTTTGTTGAAAATATTTTGTTTTAACGAAATAATTTGATGATTTTTGGTTTCTATTTTGAGTTGCCCGTTATGGAAACTCAGCATTCATGTGCAATATGTTCTTCATATTTTTGAGCAAAAAAAAAATCAAAATACAGATACAAGAAATATGTCAAACCCCTATATCAAATAATAGCTTCCCAGTTATATATTTATGATATTTCCAATTGTTGAAAAAACATATGCTTATGATAATTTATCAATTATCATATCATATTTATTACTTTCTTTAGTACTATTTGTACAATATTTGTGTTCTGATAGATATTATCCCAAAATAACTCACTCTCCTTTTTCTAAAGTACAAGTACAATAGGCTATGCAAAAATCAATGCTTTTATGTGAATAAACGAACTTTCACATTTATATTACTTATCGGTATAATATGTTCTAAGTTATAATATTACGTAAAAAACATTCGTATTACGTAAGTACATACTTAATATTTCCATACACTCAATCAAAGCGCCCTAACCACTTGCCTAAAAATAAGTGACTATCAAATTAAAAGATAGAGCCATCACTAGTCAATTTTCTGATATGGCAACACTCGAAAACGAACTAATGAGGAAAGCCGGGGAACTAAGCAAGTCATTATTAACATCTGCCCGTTCGCACGGACTTTCATTTCATTTATTGCCCACTAAAGATATAGTGTAATGAAAAATTCCAATGTTTCAATATTGTTGAGTAACAGGCGTTGTTTTATGCGATTCCTATTTTTTTCTTAACATAAAAAAATGTATTTAATTATCTGGTAATGGTATTAATACTGGAAATATGGTATTTTCGCGCTTTTAGAGTCTCAACTTTTCATAGCCAGACTATACATACATATATGTATATGCCATTCATCAATTAATATTGTATTTAAAATTATTACTATCTATTTAATAGATACCAACGTTAAGCATTTTTAAATAATTTAATATTTCCGAAACGCTTTCAAAAAAAAAAAAACAATATTTTGACACGTAGCATCTTGAACGAATCAAGATAATCATAGGCTTTCCAAATTGCACGTATCCTTCGATTTACAGATTAAAAAGTGCTCATTGCCACTTTTAAAAAAAGGCGGCGTTAGGCAAACGTTCGATAGAATATCGATTGACTGTCTAATGGCGTAATTGCTAGTTTCCCGCCAAAATTAACGCCTCGAAATTCAAGTGGTTTCTGGGCTACTATTTACACATTATCTTTGACAGACTGTTAAGGCTATAATTATATCTTGATGCTTGCGTGGAAGTTGTGTTTTAGATAATCGTAATGGATTTTTGAACAGCATGTGTTTTTTCATGCATTTGTTAACATTTCATACATCTGTCATGGAATTGAACGAACTTCTTGGATAGAACTGCATATCTTCTATATATAGGTATAAAAGAGATTTCCACCTATATAGTCACTCATCACGATATCTCTGGAACCATAAGGCGTAGCGACTTGAAATATGGTAGGAATATTCCTTTCGCCGAGTAGAGGTCAGCTAAGAACGGATTTTACGAAATTCAACCCACAAGGGGGGTTGCGGGGGCAATTGCTAGTCCTACATATAATTACAATCAGATGGTTGGGTTATCTTTCCATCGGAGACGTAAAATAACCGAGAGCTATGTGGTGGCTGATATGTCATAAAAAAACCTAACGGTACATAAAACTAACTTTAAAATATATGATACACTTAATGTTCGGAAAATGTAATAGGTAAATACGCTATGACAGGTACGGAATTTTCTAAGAATGGGTCTTAGAAAATCAAAAATAAAAATTTAATTACTTAGATTATTTGATCACATTTATGAAAGCGGGTAATAATTGATTAAGGTTTTTTTTAACTCGAAAAGCTTGTAATTTTTATGCGTCGTTACGTACCTAGTATAGTCATTCATAGCTGTCAAATTATCAGTTCACAAATCATAGAGTTACCTCCTTCATTTTTGAAAATGTTCCAAATATTTAACAAAAAAACAACAGTTCTCCCATGTACCTAATTAGTCTATGGGCTAGGTTTCATTAGGTTATTTAATTAAATTTGAAAACACCAATGATTCCAAATTAAGCAATCAGTGTGTACCTACACAGTTAAAAATTAACTTACATCGAACCACTATACATACATCAGTTAAAATGTGTCTGAAGTTTCACTTTCAAACAAGTGTATTTTAAACAATTACACTTAAGGTTTTTGCCAACAAGATGTAGGCGGGGCACAGAAAAAACAAATTACACTGACTTCCCTGTTCGCTGAATGAGACGTTTCTCGGTAAAACAAACAACGCATCGATGTATGTCATTATTAAACAACCATTAAGTAAACACGTCATTGGAATCCGGTATCTGCAGTACTTTATAATTTTATGACACTCCGAAGTGCAATATGATATAAAATATATAGATATGGCATGAAAATGATATTTAACCAGAGAATAATACCATAGACATACCATGAAATACAAACCATAGACAGTATCAGTGACAGATGATACACTAAATAATAAAAAACAATTTATAATAAGAAAAAAATATATACATACATACATATATATCACGCCTCTTTCCCTTTGGAGTAGGCAGAGATCACGGAATTCCATATGCTCCGATCCTTACATACCACCTTCGCTTCTTCTACTTTCATACATACTCGTCGGTTACGAGTACTTTTGACCTGGCCCTTTTGCAGAACGTCCCCGATCTGATCGAGGTATGTTCGCCTAGGTCGTCCACTCCCAACTCTCCCACTCACACCAGTTTCATTAATCTTTTTCGTTTTCCTACCTTCATCCATCCTTTCTACATGCCCAAACTTGAGGTGCAACATACCTTTAATAAAAAAATATATAATTATAAATATAGCTCTTACATAATTGGTCGCGTACTCGCGTACAATGCGGTAATTGGAAAGCTATTTAGACGGATACAGTTTTATTCTTATCAACTTAAATAAGTTAGTTACTTTAAGCATTTCATGCAAATTATTATAATCTTTTACACCATATAATTTAAATGAATATCTTAGGAGTTATCGCAAAAAATTAGCGCGCGCGAATGCGTTACTACGACAAACAAAACATGTAGGTATAATAATATGCTCTAATACCCGGGCGGTCGCTAATAAAATAGATATTGGGCTTATATAAGCTTACATATAAAGTAAATATATTACGACAATCTAAGAATTAACAAAAGTGAATTCCCGAGTCCTCTAATGGGGCATGGGGCAGACCCATTACTGTATCTGTTTCACTGATCATTTTTCGTTACAGGCAAGTGATCAGCCTTTTACACACTGACTGACCGAAACTTTTTTTTCTAATCTTTTTCCCCGGGATTCGAACCCAGAACATCCGGTGCTAAACGCATCGCGCTTACTACTTTGCCACGGAGGCGGTCAATTTAATAATAATAATAATAATAAAAACTTTATTCACACACACAAAACACAGCATACAGAGAAAAAAAAAAAAACAATTATCAATCATTCACCAAAATAATCATTTAAAACAAACATTATATAAAAATGCATTCTATAAATATCTGCGCAGTAGCTGTGTGGCAGTGTGCGTGAAATAGGATGCTACTCAGGATATCTGTGACGTAATGCCACAGCACTGATTTTCAGTAGCTCCTATTATTTGACGCTTGACGTCGCGGTGCTTACAAAAATTTACATTTACTCGACTTATGGCCGAATTCTCGAACGCTAATCAACATTGAGGTGTACTTAAAAGCAGGGACTGAAAACGGTTAATTGTTATTTTCCAAAATACTTGTCTGACTGAGATACCATGATATTAGTTTTGAAGAGTAATACACACTAAATAACCACAGTAATTTTTTTCATTAAATATCAATAAAAACGAAAGAATATTAACAAAAACCTTTATTACACCGGTATAACTCCCATAGTAGTTCTCCTTTTTTAGTTTTATATAATCCTGAACTGGTGGCCTGGAAGAGATCGCTGAATTGTAGCGATAGGGCCACCTTTTGCTCTATTTATTCTGTTATGTAGGTCCTTATAGGGTGATTTAGCCGGTTTTCGTCCACTTAGTGGACTTGCCAGCTTATGGGTTTAAAACTAATATGTTCTACTGGCCCAACTCTAACAAACCGAATTTTTATTGAAAGCTGATATAGTCTATTTTAGGCTTACATTAAGTAGCAAATAATTATAATTAACGTTTTTTTTATATAAAATGTTTTAGTGAAAAGTACCGATTTCGTTAGTTTTCGTCCAAAAATGTTAGTTTTCGACCTTGTGTAGGCTAGTTTCCGTCCACGGTATATAAAGCATATCCTATGCACATTTTCTTATACATACATTTCTAATTATCACGGATCTCTGCAAGAGCTTTTTTAAGGCATCCTCAGAGTATCATGGTGCCTTTTTCTAGTTTTTTAGACGTCGACGTCATCTATAAAAATGGGATTTATTAAAAATTAAAATAATAAAATAGGTCCAAACAATATACGCGATTACGTACATCATAAGTGGGTTATATCGCGTATATTCTACACGTATGTAGAAAAAAAGCTAAACGAAAAGAAACATAACGCTGTTTGTGATGGACGGAAACTAAATACTTAACCAGTATTAGTTTTCGTCCACTCATGGACGGAAACTAAAGCAATTTTCAACGTATTTTTTATTTTTCGTCCACAATATTTGAATATATATTTATACTTGCAATACTGCTAAATTGGTGGACGGAAACTAAACATCAGACTAACTAACCATCGAAGATCATTCCATAATGATTTCAACAGAATTTTTTCGCATTCCTTATTTTAAACGACTAATCAAACTTTACTTGTATTTTTGTGTTTTCGTCCACGCGGACGAGAACTGAATATTTTACGAAATAGATACTTCAGTTTTTGTCCACCTCGATTTTTAAAGTAATTCTTTAAATGAGTACGAAACACACTTTTTAAAATGTTCTTTATGTCTTTAGTTAGTCATTCATACCCAAAACATAAGAAATACATGCTAAAACAATAAAAAAAACTGACTACAAAGTTAAGTCGTACCACTATTTTTTTTACATTTATGATGACATGTTTGTAGCTCGGAAACAAGCCTCAGATAGAAGTAGCTTTTGTTCGAGTCTCAACTAGTTAATAAATATTTTGATTTAATAGACATGCAGATTTGACTTTAGGGTCCGTAACGAGACCAAATTTGCGCGGTTGACTATTTTTATAATGTTATTCTACGTAAATGTTTTACAAGATCCGCGTTAGTGGACGAAAACAGGACCTGGACGGGAAACCGGCTAAATTACCCTATTTATAATGCAATAAAGTTGTTAAATAAATAAATAGTAAATTAACCGGTATTCAGTCCTTGCTTAAAAGTATATCTAACCCTTTCATTTTGAAGGTAAAATGAAAGACAGAAACATTTGGACGCTGTTAAGCAATACAGTGTCAACCCATATGGTTGCCATTTTGTGAAAATTGAGATTGAAGTTTTAATCTGGTTTTATAAAATTTGTTTAAAAAAATAACTGTAATAGTAGATTTTTTTATAATTATTATTATAAGACTACACATATGTCGTTTTTCTTGGTAGCAATCAAAGTAATTGAATTTAATGCATTATTATTAAATATTTTAAACATTTTAGGTTTTCGTGTTTTTTCAATATTTTTGCTATTAAATCGATTTAAATGGTACACATCTCTTTTGAAATATATACTCCAGCTCATAAGGAAGCGATGGGTATCAAAATTAACATTTTTGTAATTTTGTGGGTTGACACTGTATTGCTTAACAGCGTCCATTTAAGAAGCCCTGAAGTTTTGATTATCGTTTCAGTATACCGCGGTTAGACTAATTACCGCATCTCTTTCCAGCAAGTGGCAACACCGACGGTAGTAAAGAAGATACTACGTCTCAAGCAAGAGAACCCTGGCATGTTCGCGTGGGAAATCCGCGAGCGACTGCTCAGCGCGAGAGTGTGCGAGCCTCACTCCATACCGTCCGTTTCATCTGTGAATAGGATTCTGAGGAACAGCGGACTGGCTTGGAGCGATGATGAAACTAGGAGCTCACACGGTTGGTTCATCTACACTAATATCTATTACTTATATCCAGTGGCGGGACTACCATATAAACCCAAAAGCCCGTCTTCCCGATTTTAACATACTACGTGTTTTTATACTCGTATTTAAATAGGTAACGTATATAATTACGTAATCATATAAGTACCGTCGTCGTGATCGTAGAACAACGACGGTACTGATTTTTTACGGTTTTAGTTTTATGGCATAAAACTATCTGACTAATTATAACATTTTTTTATTTGTTCTGTTGATAAAGTTTAGACAGTTCTAAATTATACAATATAGAACTATCAAGGAGTTTCATGTTATGACTTATACAACAAAACTAAAATCGTAAAAAAATCAGAACCGTCGTTGTTCTATGATCACGACGATATACTCGTATGACTAATATCTTATCTTTCTTTATTATTATATTTCTTTTTAATGCATTTAAGACAAAACAGTCGTTTGGGCTTGTATGGTGGTCTTGCCACTGCTTATATTTCTTTTTATGTTAGATATCGACAGACATGTTCGAAGTAAAAAGTATGTTGACAGCGCACCATTGACTGATGTTCTGTGGCTAGAGTAACCTACCATCAAGTGAAACTCATGCTCGTCAGTTGATATTTAACAAAAAAACTATATATTATAGAGTGCTCTTGACCTTTTGCAGAATAGCTCGTCAGTCGATATCTAACATAAAAAAATCTGAGTTACTGAAAACACGGACCTAAAACGCTATAAAAAGCCCATACCATCAATGTCGCGGGCACCAATTAGTTACATAATCAATTTTTACACATTTCTCAGCGCCTTAAAGGTGTTTATATTATATTTTATAGAAACACTTGGTTTTACACCTTACTTCTACAGATATTAAAATAATTAATTATTCAGCAACGAACACGCGTGACACAGTTGTACTAATGTTATCTAATATCTAGCATATTTGGATATATCGTACACTCGCGAGCATCGAATTTGGGTTAGTTATAAAAATACATAAAGCTATATGATATGTTCCAGTACTATTCACTCATCCGATCTACCACTATTTATTTTTCTTAACTTATCTTTACTTCTATACTAATATTATAAAGAGGAAAGATTTGTATTTTTGTATGTACGAATAAACTCAAAAACTACTCGACCGATTTTAAAAAATATTTCACCAATAGAAAGCTAAATTATTTGCGAGTTACATATTTTTTGTGACTTACCTAGAGATTTTTTTTGAAATATAACGTTTTTGGAATGTTAAAGAATAGATTTAGTAGGCACAAAAATACAAAGAGAAGAAATAAAAATATAAATTAGTTAAACATAAAAAAAGAAAAATTTGTTTCATAGCTATTTGTTTTATAGTTTTGTTTATTACGGTGAAGAAATCCCTAATTGTTATGCAAACTTATTATCAAAATAGTATATCATATTACGTAAAACAAGTAAGAGAGACAAAGCCTTTGCAATTATAGTAATCATCATTATTATGGAATGGAATAATACTAACTAAATTTAAATAAAATACTGTACACCAGATTAAAACGCGATTTATTATTTATATGGTTTAAATTATTTATTCGGGATATTGTCATAATATAAAAATACCGTATGAATAGATGGCGTTAATATGGCAACTTTGTGACATTTCAAAAATCAGACAGCTATCATCTTTCAGTCTGGCCGTGACCACGGTTGCTGAAAAGCATCCGAAACTTGGGATAAATAGTTTTAACAATATAAATAATGCATCGCGTTTTAATCCGGTATACAGTATTTTATTGAAATGTGCGATACTCGCGTTAATAAAAGCCAATATTAATACTAACTTAATGTAAATATACGATTTATAATAATTTATTCAGTAAAAATTACTAGATGTCAATAATTATTTCTATAATAAAAGCGAAGAAGGCGTTTATCACCGTCCAAAATTAATTACCCGCGAGTTTATTTACATACTGTGTAATGTATTAAATTAAGCACCTTGAAACAAAAGTCGTAAACTGACCAGTTAAATATTTAGAAACGAACTAGACAGGTGTAAATTATTTAATGATTCAAATGAAAATACTAAACATATTAATTAAAATCAAAGGTTTCGTTGGCGTGTTATTTTTTTTTTTTTTTTTTTTTTTTTTTTGTCGGATATCGACAGACGAGCATGAGGTTCACTTGATGGTAGGTGATACCTCAGCCACAGAGCATCAGTCAATGATGCGCTGTCGACCTAATTTTTTACTTCGAGCATTCGGAAATCCATAGACTGAAACCGAAACGCGCAATATGCACTTCACGGCTTTTCCATCTATGAACGGTGGTTCGTTACCCGGTCGGAATTTAGATATTACTCCCACCCGATCAATGCCCGAAGTTACCAGACGTGGAGAAAGCATGCTTACAGAAAATTATAAGCATGTGCTCCCGGTGGGAATCGAACCCACGACCCATCGATGCGCACGGCAGGTGTTCTACCGAACGCGCCAACGAGCCCGTCAAAATTATATTCCGATGGGTCGTGGATTCAATCCCAATGACAGCGGAAATTTTTACTATAGTTCTAAATCAAATGTTGTACGAATAAGAAAAATTGAACATTATTTTTCGTCAAAGAAGAAAAATGTACGTCTTGTCAACTTCTTCATCTTCAGTCAGTATTTATCCACTGCCGCCGGCCTAGCATGACTGTCACGAGATATGTCGCGGACGAGAGAAGACAAACTAAGATGTAAGATATCTCGATAATATAGTATATCTCGACAACGAAAATTTTGATAGAAAAGATGTGTCGATCGACAAATATATCTATTTTTGATATTAAAAGTCGAGTTTTAAGTGTAATTGTCATTAGACCCGGAAGAAATAAAGAGATGATCGATTAAAACACGAGAAAAAGGTAGACAAAATATTGTCACGGTTGTCATGCTAGTAGTAGTAAGCCTCTCCTAAAGCGCGACATTTTCCTCTGTCCCCTGCTCTTCGCATTCATTTGTCTTCCCGCCACTTTTCGAAGATCGTCACTCCTGCATGCAGGCGGTTTTCCACACTGCGGCTATCAAGAGTGGTCCCTCTTTTGATACTTACTTTACTATATGATATTTCGACTCCATCTGTTTTCAGCATTTCGGGCAATACGCCTTGTCAACTAACTTGTGGAGGAAGGGAGGTGTGGTCTTCCTCCAACCTAAAGGAAGGATCCTCGACCAGTCGAACCACTGACTAAGATTGGGCGTTAATTCAACAAGCAGCTTTTTTTAGCAGCTTTTCTAATGTTAACATATTAGCTGCTTTTCGTTTACCGCAAAAGCTGCTAAATATATTAGCTGTTTGTATTCAACTATTTTCGAACGCAACGCGCGGATTAACTCAACGAACATTCAATGTGTAGTCGCTAACTGCAAACCAGCTAATAAAATTAGCTGCTTTTTTAACAGGTTATCAGTTTGTAATTAGCAGTTTAATTTCGTTAAGAGGGCCCTTCCCGGTTCGACTATCGTCAACGCGAGCATGGTTGAAAAGCTTTTTGTTTCATGCAGCGCATACCTCTACCGCTAACGAGTGAGTGAGAACGCGATAACATTGAACGAAAAATAGTGTGCGGAAATTTCATACAAACTTGTTCTAGGAAATACGTGTTTTTCAGTAGTCTTTACAAGTTTATGAAATATTTTTTTTGTAATTTAGAATCTCCATTATATTTGCAAGGTTTCTATCATAACAAAATATTTACTTTCACAATTTATAAGTACATTATGAACGCCCAAAGTTCAGGTAATTTTTTTGCAAAAAAGCTGATTTTTGGAGGCTTATACTGAATTTATTTCTGAAAATTTTGAGATTTTGTTTCGATAGAAACCTAGATATAGTGCACGAGATACCTATTAGTTCAAAAGTTTCAAAGAAAATTCGGTTACATCGTGATAATCACGTACGAGCTTTTGTATGGAAAGTAAGACGGGTTGGGCCCACTTAACACAAAAACCGTCAACGACCCACCTCTACCACTGCCTGGCCGGCCCTAAGGCCCCAGTGGTTGATGTCGAGATGTTGTATATATACTTAGCGCGCACAGAAACTTTGATAGCGCGATTCACGATTAGACGTCTTTGTATTGATTCTTGTAGCGGATCATAGATGTCGCTACAAACTTAAAAAATACATTATTTTGATTTTACTATGATACTTTGTATTCCAGTTTAAATAAAATATTTCTTTCAATAATTTCACTAGACATAGATTTTCAATAAATTATCTGAAGTGGCAACACATAAAAAAATATTTATTTGCTTTTGTAATACAAAAATATTGGTTACAGCACCGCCCATTTGTTTTAGATCATAATATTCTTTATTTTACGAGTGTCCGCGTGAATATTAACGCCAAATTTATTGGTAACATTGTCCCGTGGTTATGGCTGTCGTAAATTATTTTTAATTAGTAATTTCATTTTGAATTTAATTAATGAATTTAACGGCTGCGGCGCACGTCGCATAGACAACGAGTGATTTATAGACATTTGTAAATGTCACTTTAGTGACACAAATACTTTCTGGTTTTATGAATGCAAACTACGAATACACCTTACCTAAAATAAATAAATAACTAGTTTTTTTAAATATGTTATAGTTTTTATATATAAGGCACTTAATACATTTCGGGCACTATCAAAAGTTTTGAAAGTGTCGATCCTAGCCTAGATCATTGCCTAAAACTGATTTGGGCCATACAAGGCTACAAGGATATGTTATTTCTAACTTAGAATTCTAACTTAGTGGTGGTTTTACCAGCAGGCTAAGTAGGCTTGAGCCTAGGGTGGCTGATTTTAGGGGTGGCAAATTTGGGGACCAATTTTTTTTTTACGTGTCTTATGGAAATCAAAAATAATTCCCTAGAACGTTTTTATGATGTCATTCAACGAAATATCAGTCTTATATATACTTCGCCGCCCTGAACCAGTAATCGGACTCTATATATTATACTAGCCGTCCCCGCCCGCCCGCTTTGCTGGGCGAATTGTAAAGGATAGACGAATATGAACTATCCACATAAATTTGAAAAAAAATGGTAAAGGGTTGATGGAATTCAAAAAATGAATAGCCTAAAACCTTCTACAATTAATTCCGCGTCGAATGGTCATGGTATCATACCGATCGGTCCAGTAGTTTTCAAGTTTATCGATAACAAAGAAAAAAAAGTTGCTTATATATATATAGATTTAGTACTTCAAATGGACTGACTAAATCAATAAGAACTAGAACCAATCCAATCGTTACTAAAATATTGTATTAAAATGTGTCTTTTCTTTCCAGATACCTATCCGCCATCAGATATAACGCCAGCTATGCTAGACTATATGTCTATGAAGAATATGCCACCGACACCGATGCCACAGCAAACGCCATACTTCCCCCACACCGCAGTAAGAGTGCCCCCTCCTCAAACTGACCTCTACGATAGACGCCTTGCCACCTCTTGGCTCTTAGCCAATCAACAAGCACAACTCCTAAAACCATACCCTATAGCCCCTTGGCAAAGAGTCATGATGCCATACCCTGACGCGAAAACCTTCTCGCCCTACGCTTTGAATCTCCACAACGATAGGGCAGATGAAGTCAAATCCGAAACATCGGAGCAAATATCAGTTGAAGCGAGCGATGACAGCAGAGATAGGCCAGATACGGATGAACAGGAGTCAAAAGTAAAGGAAAAAAAGAAAAATCCGTACTCAATTGAGGAATTATTGAAGAAACCCAATAAGATTGTTAACACTAATCCGATAGGTTTCCAGAATTTTCTACGGCAGCCGAGTGGCAGTTTGATTGAATGTGAGAAAACTTTGAGTAATCGAAGCTCGCCGGCTAGTTATTGCTCTGTGCAGAGCGCAGCGTCTAATGATTACTCTGTGGAATCCAGCTCTGAGAAACAGGGGATTTGAATTTTGAACTAGTCAGTGTTGCCACCGTCTTGATCGGCGTTTTACCGCAATTTTGGGTATTTTTCTTTTTAATTTTGATAAAAAGATTAATTAAGGAAATTTTATGCAGCCATCAATAAAACATAAATGTCTTGGAAAAACTAGTTATTTTGAACTAGTTATTAATAAAATGCACATAGTTTTCATTACTTATTATCTGTTTTAAGTAACTTTATGGAAATAATGTGAATAGCGTAATCCCATAAATTTGATATGGAGATTCTTTTTGTAGCCATATTAATAAATATATTTTGCCATAACGTAGTCAATATTCGTTAGCATTCCCTAGTTATAAAAATATTTAGGTAATTTATTTTAATGTAAATTATTATTATTTAATTTATAGGAAAGTTTTTATGATGTATGTTAGTTTAGTTTTAGAGGTTATTAGTGTATTTTTGTATAATACTATAATTGTAGATATATACTTATTAGCAAATTAGGAAGTCTTGTTAGAAATAAGAAATTACTTTCCGTGAAAATAATATTCTGTTCAACAACATGTCAAACAAATAAATAAAATTATTGTTGAGTAAAAACATTTTTTTCGATAAGTTCTAATACATACATAATCGGATGTTCACCAAGCTTTTATTTGACATACTTTACGGAATGGTTTTTTTTTTTCATATAAAGGTGTGTTCACCTTTTAATTCAAAAAATGTCTTCTATGCCATAAAAATATGTGTTTCTGTGATATCGTGTGAATAAATGCTTACCTTAATCCGTAAAAAATGCAATATTTTTTCTGGCATTTCATATTTTATATACCTACCTACCTTTATCATTCAATCAGTTATATTTTCTGTATAATAGTATCTTATTAATTAAACTAATATGTACATTATTAAAGTTTTATTTAAATTATAACTTTATTATTAATAAGGTGCAAATTATTTTTAGTAGCACAAATAAACCAAATAACAAAAATATTACTGTGTTGTTTCTATTTTTTACCACAACATATACCCGAATGCAACTCCCTATAATATTTACGTTGGTGGTATTATTAACTAAGGACGTAATATTATGTTGCACGATTGTAAGATTTGAATGTAAATTCAATGGTTATGAACATGAAAAATGGTAATGCTTGTAAAAACTCAGTAATTTCATGCAAAATTAATAACATTGACGACATTTTTCTTTTGAATCAAAATATTGTAGCTAACTTCTAACACTGTTATGAAGATTACAAAACAATATGAAGTGGGTACTAAATATGCTGGTTTTAAAATAAATATGTAGAAATAGTAGATTAAAAATGCAGATAGCATAAACGCAATGTGTATAAAATACATTATCTAGTGATTAAAGGGATTGTAACTACTAATTGAGTTCATCTCAGCAATGAGCATATTGAATAATTAATAACTTATTCTGCCTATTTTATCTTATAATATTAGAACCATTTAACTTTAATTAATGGTTTATTTAGTTGATATCTGCCGGACTATCGAATAAATATTATGCAGGCTGCAGGCAGAATAATGGTATGCCTAAATAAAATTATTAAACGTAATCTACAGCGCCATCTAGATATTATATACCAATGTTATTATCCCAAGATGGCGCTACTTTTTCTTTAAGTGTTGCCGTTTTTGCATTACTCTTGTTGGCAGGCAACAGAGCTTTTGATCCTCGGTGGGGAAGATACACTCAATTAGAAAACCACCGATGGTACTCGCGCCCTAAAGTTACTCATCGGGCAGTTTTATGATTGTACAGCACCACTACCGATAAGAATCTAATTTTGAAAGCAAAACTTTAATTTGAAGTATTAAAATGGAAAAATAACATAAAGATTAGAATAATAGGTTTTAAGCTATATTATAATATAGTAATAGTAATCTTGTCTTGTTCTTATAAAAGTACCAAATATTAGAAATACAGAGTCATGTAAGTAGTTATGTCAATTAGACAGTAACATTTAAAATTTGACAATCAAATGACGAAATGTCAATGTCAAATCAATTGTCAAGTCTCAAATGATTTGAGAATTGTTTTCGTTTAAATCTTGCTGATTGCTCTTTCTGTTTTATGAAATTAAATATCGGTACCAGAAAGATAAAACAACGACTGTACTCATTTTATTTTGAATTAAGATATTTGTACATTTAAAAATAGCAATGGAATCGGATAATCTAACAAAACAGGTATGTTTCTGTCATTCCCTTTGCATAGCTTTTGTGATTTTTTTGGTTTTTCTAACCCATTTCCTTTTCTTTCTTTAGATTGAAGAAGTCGAGGCTCTCACCTCGATATATGGCGATGATTTTATAGTAGACAGTGAATCATCGAGGTCTTACAGCGTCAAAATTAAAGAGAATAATAACGAAGTTATTTTGAGTGTGACGATGCCTTCTGAATATCCCGGAGAAGCACCGCCTAAGTACGAGTTTTCAGCACCTTGGATGGATAGAAAAGCTAAAGAAAATCTAAGACATAGCTTAGATGAAGTTTACTTGTATGTATATAATATTAAATATCTTGTATTCACTTAACGAAAAGATTTATAAACCTGGTGTGAGTGGAAGAGTCCCAAGTTTTCGACATAGGCGAATGCACCTTGGTCAGAACGAGGACATACTTCAAAGGGCCAGGTCAAAAGCCGATGAGTGTGTATGAGAGTGGAAGAAGCGATAGTAGTATGCAAGGATTGGAGCATATGGAATTCTGTGATCTCAGCCTACCTCAATGGGAAAGAGGCATGATGTATGTATTCACTTATCAGTTTATCGAAAAGAATAAGTTATTTCATCACTGAGAATTGATTTCAAGTTCTCTTCTTATTTAATTGAAATGAACAAATACTTTTGTGATTGTTTTGATACATAGACCTACTTAAGCAAGACACTTCATTGAGTTCTATGGGGGTTGGATCTTTATTTGCTAATTTATACCCAATTTTTAACATTTCAGAGATAATATAGGGGAAACAGTTATATTCCAATGGGCAGAAAAAATTAGAGAAACTTTACAAAAGATTAAACCCCCTAAATCTGATAAAAAGGAAACATTATCTGTCTGTATGGAGAATACTTTAAATTTATCACAGGTACAGTTTAAAAAAATATAGTATTTAATTACAAGGTTTCTGCCCGCCTAGCATGACTATCAAGAGATATCTTGGAGACAAGTGAAGACAAACTAAGATATCTCGATATATTTTATCTCAGCATTGACAACTTTGATAGACAAGATATCTCAATCAACAAGTATCTCTACTTTTGAAATTAGAAATCGAGTTTTAATTGTGTCATGTAAGGTCAAAAAGAGTTGACAAAATTTTGTTGTGGTTGTCATGCTAGTCTGGCTGTTATGGCTTCAGCTACATTTTATTTCCCTGGCATAAAAATCCATGTTACTTTTCTATCAATTTTAGGTTTATGTTGTGATTTGCTATTAAAGAGAGTCAAATATCATGTATTTAATATTTATAAGTATTTAAAAATATAGTATTAACTAGCTGACCCGGCAAACATTGATTTGCCATGTAAATAATTTCTAAAAAGCAGGGGTTGGTGATAAAAAAGTAAAAATTTAGGGTTGTATGTATTTTTTAATGCCACATTATAAAAAAAATTCGTCCAAAAATATTTTTTTTTTAAGGGTGAACAACCCTTATCACTTAGGGGTATGAAAAATAAATAGTAGCCGATTCTCAGACCTAATGAATACGCATATAAAATTTGGTAAAAATTGGTAAAGCCGTTTCCGAGGAGTATGGTAACTAACATTGTGAGTTGTGACATGGAAATTTTATATATTAGATATAAATATTGTGTATAAAGTCTATTAGTTGTTGTTAAATGTAATGTTTGTATTAGGAATAAAAAATGCACTGCTATTTCAGCTTGAAATTAATTGCCCCACGATCACTCATGGTGAAGTAATAATTGATAGGAAAAGCTCATTCCAAGGACATGCAGCTGAAGTACATAGCTTAGATGATGTTACGTGAGTAGTTATTAAAAACTAGGAACATACAAACGTTGGCGCGTTCGGTAGAACACCCTGCCGTGCGCATCGATGGGTCGTGGGTTTGAATCCCACCGGGACCACATGTTTATAATTTTCTCTAAACATGTTTTCCCCACGTCTGGTAATTTCGGGCCTAAATCGGGTGGGAGGAATATCTAAATTCTGACCGGGTAACGAACCACCGTTCTTAGATGGAAAAACCGTGAAGTGCATATTACGCGTTTCGGTTTCAGTCTATGGATTTCCGAATACTCGAAGTAAAAAATTAGGTCGACAGCGCATCATTGATTGCGCGACACCTATCAAGTGGACCTCATGCTCGTCTGTCGATATCGACATGAAAAAAACACCCTAGCTTCAGCTACCTGGCAGTGTAGAGAAATGTAAGAAAAATAGCCTATATTACTGGCTGATAATGTAGCTTTCTACTGGTGATTTTTTTTTTAAATTGGTCAAAAATTTTTGAGTTAAATCGTAAAAAACAAACAAATCTTTCCTACTTCATAATATTTGTATAGATAACCTTTGTAAGAACTTTTAAAAGATAATAAATATTTATAGAGATATAGATTCAAAAAGTTTTGTGACTTAGGATTATTATTAAGTAGATAATATTCAGTTGCACATTGATGACCATGTAACCTATATACATTATACATATAATATTTCAATATTTCCCTTAGTAATGCCATATCTTGACAATGACTTAACCAATTTCATTATTATTTTTTTAATTTAAAAAGGTTCTTACATAAAGAAAATTCTGCAGAAAAATTAATAATTTCAGAAAACCTAACGACTATTTTAACTTCGCGTTTTTGACCGTTTGCGTATTTGATGAAAGTGAAGTTATCTATTATTTTCCGTGGCATTGCAGTACCTGCTAGTTAGAATATGCAATAATATTAAAATAGACTGTAATAAATAATGAAAAAATGCTCCATTATTAATCTATACTAATATTATAAAGAGGAAAGATTTGTTTGATTGTTACGATGTAACTCGAAAACTACTCGACCAATTAAAAAAATTCCCTCACTAAAAGATAGCTACATTATCAGCGAATAACATAGGCTCGTTTTGTTTATAGTATACATCTACACCATGCGAAGCCGCTGTCGCTAGTTTAAGAAAGCAGAATATTGACAATCTAAAACATAATATTGTCTTTTATTAACGCGAGTATAACATTAAATAAAATACTGTATACCGGATTAAAACGCGATTTATTATTTATATTGTTTAAATTACACAGGTCAACAAAAAAAAAAAAATTTTTTGGGTTTCTGTTCTCTTGCTTAAATTCTGATTCTAGACATTGAAAAACACTTAAATATTCATATTTAAGTTCATAAAGTTTGCTTTGGTCCGATTTACGACGATAAATATAATTTAATTTATTTCATAAACAGAAGATGGCCACACTTTGATTAACCCGAAAGTAAACTATATTGTTATTTGTAAGAGGCACAGTAGTGAGTGTTAACTTGTTTATTACATGGGGGACTACTCCGAGGAACAAGGAGAACGTTTTCACCAAGATGTGATGGACTTTGAACGGCGATATCAAGGGCAGTATAACGAGAATATGATGGGAGATTACATTTGGGGTTTAATACGAGAGAGCTCATACAAGCATAAAAGAAATGCCAAAAATATTCACTTTTAGACATTAATTTCTTTTTATTTTACATCTATATGTTATTATTTATCACAAATCTTGAATAAAAAAGACTCTTGTATCTAAAAAAATGTTTTCTAATTATAATTTACAGTGGAAATGTAGAAAAAATATAAAAATCAATAATTTTCGCCGAAAAATTGTTCTAGTTTCTACAAAAGCAAACTTTAATCGGAAAAAAATTTTTTTCCTTATTTTTGTCGTAGGAGAAACCAAAGCATGTAGAAGTTAGACCCAAAAATCGTGTTGACCGGTGTTATTTATCCCGACATTTCGGATGCTTTTCAGCAACCGTGGCCATGGGCAGACAGAAATAAATAATTTAAACAATATTAATAATAAATCGCGTTTTAATCCGGTATACAGTATTTTATTTAAATCTAAAACATATTTATTTGTAATTTTAATTATTTACAGTGCAGTTCTATTAAAACTGAAACAGAATAAAAAATTCCAAAATGCAACACACAATATGTACGCGTACCGCATTGAACGGCCCGCTCCGAAAGGAACCACCGTTCTTCAGGACTGCGATGATGATGGTGAAACACACGCTGGGGGCAGAATGCTTCACTTACTACAGATTCTGGATCAGAAGAACACACTTGTTGTTGTGTCTCGATGGTAAGATTTAGTCTATACATATAATAAAACTGTAGAGGTCAAATGTCTGTACATAGAAAAAAAATGTTTAAAAACTGAGCCAAGGGGATCTAATAAGAGAAATAGAAAACATCCGGATTTTTTAAAATTGTTTGTACGGGGTCATCTCCGAAGATCCACGAGCGATCCACCCCGGCTTCGATCTGTCCCTTCTCATCAGTAACAAACAACTATTACGTTTTAATCTTTAGATTTCTGAATGTTAAAAATAGGTTCACAGCACATCATTGATTTATTACTGGAGGCTAAGATATATAACCTATCATCTGTCGATATCAGACAAAAAACAACTGTCAGACTATATTCTACTCTGTCAGACTAGATTCTACACTCTGTCAGACTATATTCTACACTGCCAGTCTATATTCTTCACTCTGTTAAACTATATTTTACTCTGTCAGACCCTATTCTATTAAAATTCTACACTCTGTCTTAAATCTAAACTCTATCAGACTATATTCTACACTCTGTCAAACTATATTCTACTCAGTCAGACCCTATTCTACACCTTGTCAAACTATATTCTACTCAATCAGACCCTGTTCTACACCCTGACAGTTTAAATACTACACTTTGTCAGACTATATTCTACACTGTCAGTCTAAATTCATAACACTGTCAGACTGGAGTCTGACAGTTATTCCGTTATTAATTTAAAATTGATTTAATGTATGTTTCAGGTATGGCGGTATACAACTGGGGCCAGACAGATTCCGACATATCAATAACGCGACGAGGCAAGTTATACAGCAAGCGGGGTTGCTGAAGAAATGACAATAGCGCAGGAAGCGTTCTCACACGTCCACGTCTAAAGCATAGTTCACATTAGACTGGTTATTACATCGAGTATCGAGTAATTTAGGAGTATTACAGTTAGATATCGACAGAGCATGAGGTTCACTAGATGGTAGGTGATACCTCAGCCACAGAACATCGGTCAATGTGGTGTCGAAGTACTTTTTACTTCGAGTATTCGGAAATCCATAGATTAAGACCGAAACGCGCAATGTGCACTTCAGTTTCAACTATGAACGGTGGTTCGTTACCCGGTCGGAATATCGATATTCCTCCCACCCGATCAATCCCCGAAGTTACCAAAAGTGAGGAAGACATGCTTTATAGAAAATTATAAACATGTGGTCCCGGCGGGATTCGAACCTGCGATCCATTGATGCGAAAGGTGTTCTACCAAATGCTCCAACGAGCCCGTCAATCAGCAAGTTATTTAGTCGACTCAAATAAAAAAAAAATCGAAAGGAATTTGGAAAAAAATAAATGCGATATTTCTTAGAATGTCGAATGTGACATCTATGGAAATAACGAGGTCTTTGTAAATAAAATATTTAAATTAGCTTAATAATTCGCTGCATCCGTAGCCCAGTGGTAACGATGGGATTAACACTAGAGGTACTGGATTCGAATCCTGGAGAAACAAGATTAAAAAAAAACTACTAGCCCGTAAAAAAAATGATTAGTGAAACAGAAATAGGGCTGCCCCATTCACCACTACTTAGGAATTCACTTTTTTTTTATAATTCCTGTTTTAGACATAGAAAATATATATAATATTATGATATTTCATGTAAATAATTGTTTTAGTTGGATTAATAAATGTTTTTATTTTGTTTAAATTAGTTTTTATTACCCTTATCAAGAAAAAATATTCCGAGTAAATATTGTATTTTTGTTGTATTTTATTATAAAAATGGAAATAATTTCAATATTTATAAAAAAAAACTACACTATATTAATTTTTAAATGAATATAAGTAAAAACAACACAATTTCCATGCTTCTATAAATATTATCAGTTAACCAAATTGCTATATAACAACTTTTCCTTTCTTATTGTTATTAAGTACCGGCGCAATTATCTTCGATTTCTTGAGCTTTCAGCCGTCTTGACTGTTATGCATTTCTTGTCCATGAACTTTAAAAGGTCCTGTAACAATATTAATAAATAGCAATACGCGCCCGGCTTCACACGGGTGCAATGTAGATGTACTATACACAAAAAAATAGCATGATACTCGCTGATAATTACTTTCTATGGGTGAAATATTTTTTAAAGTCGATCCAGTAGTTTTTGAGTTTATTCTTAACATACAAAAAATCAAAAATATAAATCTTTCCTCTTTATAATATTACTAGCAACGCGCCCCGGCTTCACACGGGTGAAATGTAGATACAAAAAATAGCCCAAGTTACTCGCTGATAATGTAGCTTTCTTTTTTAAAATCAGTCCAAAGTCCAAAAATACAAATCTTTCCTATAGATATAGATAAAAATTACATAGTCATTTTAATAACCTTTAGCTGTGACATCGTTCAATCGTTCATCATTCAATCGGCAAGTGTAATATCGTTCATTCTAAATGAACGATTTTTTTATTGAAAGCAAATTTAATTGGAGTAATTATTGCTAATATTTAATGAAAATCCATCCTGCCAATAAGGATATAATTTCTGATCTACACTAAACTCAGAAATACCTTGGGATTATATCGAAATCCGATAGCAACTAGGTCCTTGTGGACGACATCAATGTTTATCGGCTCATAGCACAGTATGGCGTCCCGCAGCAGTCGCCGGCACGACACGTAGTTGTGGAACGCTATGTGTAGCGGCACACGACAGGAATGAACCTGCAATATGCACCTGTATCTGATTTTGGTATATTAAGGTATTTCTTGAGAACGGTCAAAAATCCTGTTTTTTAATTCGGTGTATTTTTTTTATGTTAGATATCGACAGACGAGCGTGAGGTTCACTTGATGGTAGGTGAACCCAGCCACAGAACATCGGTCAATAATGCGCTGTCGACCTACTTTTTACTTCGAGCATTCGGAAATCTATAGAAACCGAAACGCGCAATGTGCACTTCACGGTTTTTCCATCTATGATCTATGTGTATCTCTTAAACCGTACATAATTTTACGAACCAAAAAAAAATATTTTAAAGTAAAAAAAACATAATTAAACATACTTTAATTCGTTAAAAAAATCTTCAAACCTATATATAATTCTGTTTTAAATCAGTTTATCTCTTCAATGCAAATTGTTGTTGTAATCAAAACTATTCTTAAATAAGCTATCCTAAGGCTTAGGCTAGCTTATTAAGGCAAGAAATTTCGCAAGCCATTAATAGCTTCCCCTTCTTAAAAAAGGCCTTAATTAATACATCAATATTCAATAAGCCTGGATGAATATAACTCTCTCCTTATATCGTCGGTTCAAAGGTTACAAAGGTTAAACTCATTTCATTTTGAATAAAAATAAATTTTCCGCGCAGACGAATAATAATAAATGTTTTTGAGTTTGGGCCTTTTCTACTTACGGCAATACACTCCTATTACGGCAATACACTCCTATTTTTTTCGTGTAACTCTAACATTTTATGCATCGCACGCCGAAAAGGCTCTCAGAATACACGATTATTACCTGCTTGTCATTTTTACAAATGAACTCAATATTTTTTCTAAATTATAGTATATACATATTATGTTAATCTGATGTAAAGTTTCATCAAAATCCGTTCAGTAGTTTTTGCGAGACAGACCAACAAACTTACATATATAATAGTAGGATAAGTATAACATTGATTACGGATTACCTTAGCCTTTTCCCTCTTCTGAAACACCCAATCCTCAGGGCAACATGCTATATCTTTGATAATCGGTGTATCATCCGTTTGCAAATAAATATTTTCTTTATCATCCAGCGATACATTCAGGGACTTTCTTGGAGATTTTGATGATGTCCTTTTCTTTGGAGAAATATTTGATGTTTTTAATCGTTTTGAAGGAGACCCCATCTCCTCGTCAATACATGTGTCGACTACTGGATGAGTTTGGTTGTAAATATATGTTAGAAGTTGTATGGCTGAAAAGAGAATACATACTGGTTTTTTATGTCAGATATCGACAGACGAGCATGAGGTTCACTTGATGGTAGGTGATACCTCAGCCACAGAAAATCAGTCAATGATGCGCTGTCAACCTACTTTTTACTTCGAGCATTCGTAGATCCTACTGAATCCTAAACGCGCAATATGCACTTCACGGTTTTTCCACCTATGAACGGTGGTTCGTTATCAGGTCCTAATTTGTATATTCCTCCCACCCGTTCAATGCCCGAAGATACTTGACATGGGAAGACATTCTTAGAGAAAATAATAAACATGTCTTCCTGGTGGGATTCGAACCCACCTTAACATTTTTTTCCCACGTCTAGTCACTAGGCATTAAAACAGGTGGGAAGGATATCAAAATTCAGACGAAAAACTATTAATAGACGGAGAAAGTCTCAGTCTATGGATTTCCGAATGCTCTCAGTAAAAAGTAGGTTGGCATTATTGACTGATGTTCTGTGGCTGAGGTATCACCTTCCATCAAGTGAACCTCATGCTTGTCTGTTGATATACAAAAAAAATTATATTAAAGTGTTCTTGACCTTTTGCAGAATATTCAGTCTAAATATAATAATAATAATCTTTATTAATTACTGCTATTTTTACATAAAACAATTTAAACCCAGACTCCTGAAATAGTTAAAACTGTGTTACAGGAGTCTGTGCCTTCCCAATTTTATCAGTAACTTCTTAAATGCTATAAAAATACAAAAACGGAAACACATTTCTTTCTACATAATCTTATTACATTTTAAACTAAAAAAATAAATTAATAAATTACAAAAAATAAAATTTATATTATTACTCTATAGAAATGATATGGAAATAAACATACCTCTTTTCCGTTTAAATGGTTTGATTCCATATTTCTCAAGTTCCTTATTTCGTTCAGGAGACGACATTGCTTCAAAATTCTGCATCGGTGTTACTTCTGCTGTTTTTACAATATACTCATTGTTACTAGGTGTTTTAACCAAATCATAATTTTTATTTCCTTTTATAGGATTAACTGTTTGTTCTGAATCATTTTTTGTGCAAGTATTTTTCATATTAATAGATGGTAATTCATCACTGGAATTATTAGTATCATTACTTTCTAATACCTCATCCGAATATTTATCAATTAGAGAATTTTCTGCAAAATTGACAGAATAATTTACTTGTATATCAGTCAATTCAAAAGGTTCTAAATTATTACTAGTTGATGCATTATTATTTGAAGAATTAGAATCCTTACTTTCCTTGTTAGTTGAATTAGAGACATTAGAATAATTTTCAATAATATTATCATACATTGCATCATAGTCAATTGATATATCGTCTTTCTTACCAAGACTATCGATTTCATTTGAACTTAAAGCTTTGTTGATATTTAAATTACTTTCTGTATTGTCAGTGTGTAAGTCTGATTCAATTAAATTAGCACTATTGTCATTTGTATTATAATCTATTATAATATTTGTATCTATATTATTACCAGCCTCAGAAGTTTGAAAACTAGTTTCAACATTAACACTTAAAGATTTAAAATTTGTTTTATTAATTTCTTCTCTTTCACTTATTTCATGATGAGAAATATAATAGCTGTCATCATTAATTAAAACAGTCTCATCTAAAGAAACATTTTTGCTTGTTCCACTTATTATTACATCTGGTAATTCATCACATGAATCTGAAGACTTTGTTAAATCCATAGCTTCTTCTACTTTAAAATTGTATTGACAAGAAATATGTTTTGATGAATTATTATCACTGTTTTGACCAGCATCTTTTCTAGATAGGTTTGTTTCTTCTTGTATGTCATTAACTTCAAAAACTTCATTTGTATCAGACTTAATCTCACTATCAACATTAATTTTATCATGCATGTAGTCAATAGTACTATCACCGTCATAACTTTCTTTGCAATTTTGTGTCAGATCAATTTCCTCATCACCTTTAAAATCATTTACAATAATACATTCTGTTATTTCCATATAGTCATTAGATACTTTTCTGGTTACATTTGATACTGGCGATATCATGTTTGTTGCGACACACTGGGTTAAATCTATAGTATCATAGTGTTTCACCGGTTTAAAACTGTCAGATTTATTAGAAACATTCATTATACACGATACTTCTTCATCAAATAAGTCAGGTGACTGACATCTTAATTGGTCCGACGTTGATAGTGAGTTAAACATACTGTCATTTACTACAAGGTTCTCCTTACTAGTTTTAGCTATACTTTTGCTATTTTCTGGAATAATAATTTGCATATCCTTTTTTGGATATGGCAGATTCCTAATATGTTCAGACACCGGCAGTATTGGTTGAGAAAGAGTTTCATTTACTAAGATATTTGCATTTGTAATTTCAGCCGTTGTTTGTACTTCTGTATTGAACTTATCTAAATGATTTATATTTTCAGATACTGATAGTGACAAGGTTTCATCCACTAGTATTTTACTTGCCATTGCATTTTGATTACTTTCGACTACATGTTTCACTATATTTGAATCACTATAATCATGACATATTAAATTTTTTTCCATGGCATTGTTAGTAACCTTATTATAAAGAAAGTCCTGAGAGAAAGCAATAGAACCACTTAATACTAAGTCTAATTCATCTTGTGAACATTGAACGTCATTAAAACTAATATAAGGACCTTCAAATATGGGACTAACACACCTTCCAGGTATTTTTGAATAATCCCGTAATCTATTTATTGTATTAAAAGACCTCTCAACCAAGCCGTTGACATAAAAAACATCATCATTTTTCATATCCTCAAATGGAATACATGTTGATTTATAATAAAGAAATTCATTTGAGATTTTTGCATTTGTTATATATGCATCATACACATTTTCAAACAAAATTTGTGAGTATCTATCTGAAATTATTTGCTGTTTTTCTACATCAGTAGCTAATAACAATCTATAGTTATTTCTCCTCTTTTTAATCTTTTTTTTCACTCCTGTTATCTTCAATTCTGGCACTTTGAATCCATATTCTTGAAGTGTAGTTCTGATTTTATTAGTTCTTTCTTGTGAAGTTAAGGGTTTTAATGCAACAATATCTTCAGGAGTTTGCTTTGTATCTTGTATGGATTTTGACAATGCTATAGCTAATTGCAACTGTTCTGAGTCAACGTCAACTCCAGACTGCTTACACATATGATCAAAACCCTTTGAATATTCAACTAAATCATTTTTCTTGTTAATCAAATTGCGAATATCCTTCTGACCTTTGATGGGCTTCACACGTTTCTTTTTAACATTTTTACGTAAATCCTTCGGACCCGTGATATTTTTCTTTTTCTCTTGGAACTCTGTTAAACTTTCATCCAATACAGTCCCTTTTGAGAAGTATTTACTTGTCACTTGACATTTGGAAGTGCTTGCTCTGGAGACAAATAAAACAAATTTTATATATAATATATTTATTTTAGCATAAATTAACTACAACAAGTACATACCTATTACTAATTTTATCTACATTCATGTTATTTATTAGGTAAATCGGGTCTGGACTCTTCTTCCATTTGCTTTCTTATTAGCGCGCCTGTTCGGTTCGGTAATCCTGCGGCAATCATTTGTTTTCTCTCAACCTCTTCTATAGGATCTTCGTAAAGCCTTTCCGTGGCTACTCTTAGATTTTTCGTCGCATCAATATTACTGTAATGTTAGTAATAACCTCAAATAAAATATAGGTTTTTGTAACTATAAAATCGAAGATTCTTTCATACTTACTGGAAAATCAATCCACAAATAACTCCAACACTTAATATTCCAATTCCTAGAATAGTTCTAGCTTTCGCTGCTGGAGTTCCCTGTAATTTTCTCGGTTTCCATTTCGAACTATCAACACCGATGGCCATGTTTGTTGTTAAGACTTAACATCAAACATGTCAAGACTTGACAGTTGACAAATCATTTTTTTTTTAAATTCACATAAAGCTTTTTAGTCATATTGAGACTTGCACATCATACGATTTGGTTAGTCCAATTTCCGCTTCCTAGCGTAAAAATTTTGTTTTTAACGCACATTATTTGTGTTAGAAATATTTTACGTGTATCACCGATATTGCAGTATAGGTTATATATTATAATAAAATTCAAGGATTTCAAACTGAACATTAGTTAGCTTAGATTTTATTTCAATTTTAATTTTCTGTAAATAGAAATCATATTATAATAATCCACAAAAATGCCTGAATGAATAAAAATAATCCACAAAAAGAGAATATGATGCATATTCTCTCTTTACAATCAAAATTCAGCTATTTTAATGATCTAAGACATTGATTAAAATATTTAGTTCATAATCAGGTACATGCAAAGGTTTACGTTAATTGTAAAATTTCTGGCTCTTTTTGTCAATTTTTGTATGAAATCTTAATGTTCATTTAATAATATGTCAACACTAACAGATAATAATGTCATACAAAATAATGTGAATAAATATATTTCATTTCATTTAAAACCACTTCGCCGCTATAAATCAGTTTGTTTGACTATTTTTTTAGTCCACCTTCTTCCTTTTCCTGCCCTATTTCCTTTATTATTTAAAGTAGGGGTAAGTATTCAAATATTCCATTTTCTTTTACCAGTATTGTTATGTTCATTAAATAAAAAAATAATATATTATGTTAGATATTAAAGAAATGCCGAATAAATTGCAAACATAATTTATTTATTACACTAAAAATGCAACATTTATCAATATTCCGTATAAAAATAATTACGATAACAACAAACTTGTTCTGCTACAGCGCACTATTTTAGAATAAAGCATTTCTATATATCACTAACAAATTCATGATTTGTGTTGCTAAATATAACAATAATTTCAACGGGGACAAACATTTTAACACGCACATGAGGTAATTAAATGTTTTTGCTAGTTCCTTACCATATTTAAAACAAACATTTATTTTTTAAAATGTAGGTATTGCCATATTTAAAAAACGTTACAATGTAACCTTAATATTGTACTGTTTACATAAATAGACTAAATCTATGTTAAAAAAATAATGCCAAGCAATAAGTAACGACAAGAACAGCGTACATACACAATATTTGGCAGGCAATGTAAGCTCAAACTAAGTAACACTTACTTTACTTAACTAGTTCTCTCAATATTATTTTAGGCATGTTGAATAAAATGATAATTTGACATGAGATTTCGACTCTACCAAAATTTTAAAAATATAGTACTTTTGTTACTAAGGTAAATTTGATTTTTTTACGAAAACAAATCATACCAAACTTTGTTATAAACCATGAGACGATTAATTTAAAGTTATAGGAGCCTTATTTTTATTAGTTTTATAGCCTCAAAAAATTACGAGCCTGAAACCAGGTGTCAAAATATATTTTTTTCGTATAGCATTAGACGATTCTAGGATCCTCTATTACTACTTTAAAGACATCGATCATATAATTAATTAAACAAAACAAAATTACTATTTTACTTCACTGTGCAAGAATAGACAGGAATTACCAGTGGATTTTTTTTATCTTTACCTAAATACCTTAACTTCTATAAAAATCTATACTATGTATAAGAAGAGAAAAATGAGTATTATTTTCAATATATCGGACACATTATTATTAATAAGAAATTATTGTAGTTTATTTATTTAAAAAAATAGATCTGTACAAAGAAATATTAAGTAAAAAAATAAAATCATTTCACACTTCTGAAGTACAACAAAGGTTAATTTTTTATATTATAATAAGGATGAATTGATTGAATTTAGTTTAGAGAATTGTAGGAAATACTCAAAAGAAGTAACAGAGATTATTGTCAGATGATTGCTTATTGAATGATGAGTCAGATCTTGCGAACGGGAGTAGAGATCAGG
The DNA here is from genome assembly GCA_905404175.1 of Anthocharis cardamines. NCBI lineage: Eukaryota > Metazoa > Arthropoda > Insecta > Lepidoptera > Pieridae > Anthocharis > Anthocharis cardamines. Next base: position 2,336,138 of record FR989974.1, read on the forward strand.
ATATCTTAATAAAAAAAAATACCTGAAAATTTATCATACCATAAACCATATAAAATTCTAAGAGTATTCGCTATTTAACATTTATGTTGGTATTTAAAAAAAAAATCAAACAAAAAATATTTTCTCCATTAGCAAGATCTGACCTAAGCTTACCTCTGAATCAACAAAGATATGAACAACATCGAAAAAACTCCATCAAAATGTTTCAAAAATGGTAAAAAAGCCCTTTAACAACACCGACACGTTCACAGCATTATCACAAATATTACTCGTTCATAATAAGAATTACGTCTGACATTTATTTGTACTCGATATTAAATTTTTAATCTATGGTCGAATATTTAAAAAAAAGTACCATCTAAAAAAAATTTTTTTCGATAGAAAACAGCGCCAAATTAATAAATTATAAGAAAATAATTTGTTAAATTGTAAATAAACAGAAATTAATTTACCATGATTTTTTAACTTGTTGAAATCATATCCAATACCTCTAAATACCAAACAAAACTTTAATAACATACTATAAATATTAACCCTACATATAAAATATTATTTAGATTACAGGAAAATTTATAAATGTAAATTGACTTATGGCTGAAAACTTACATCTTCATCATAATTGATTCATGTTGTCACTGTCATTTTGCGAGTTATGAAAAAGGACAGTAATATTACGCCAACGTTTTCTTGAACATTCTTAAGTTTGTGTATTTGTATTATAATCTTTATAAGGATTCGATCATTTATGCCTTTAAGGTATTCCAAAACGTTATTTGAGTAGAAATCTATTATTGAGAACTGTCAGTGTCAAATTTCTATAGACAAAAATAGAATTAGGATTAATATAGTATTTTATGATGTAGTTTTTATATTGTGTTGTGTTTTTAGGTACTTTTAACAATTAACACTGGTCAATCTCTCTTTTCATGTTATTAATATTGAAGTCTCACGTCTCTTCACTACAATGGCGTTGGCGTAATTATCATTGCACTTAAACAACGGTATAAAGAACCTTAAAAAAATAATATTAAAAACTAGATTCAAATCTTGGAATACGATACTAAATACTAAGCAATAACCACAGATACAAAATTGTTAATATTCTATAATCTAATACTGAGTTACCATAGACTATAAAGATTGGAAGATTACGTAGACGGTCTTGGTTTGACGTCTTCGAGTTGGATCAGCTGTTCAATTGGTATCAGAGACAATTCTCCTCCTAACATTGGTGCCGGTGGACCCTAGGAAAAAATCATTTAAAATAAAAAAAAACATTTCATTCAATCAAAATTACCACGCTCAATAATTAGTTTATATTTAACTAGTAACACGGCCGGTTTCGCAAGTTAGGTAATTTATATTAGAAAAATTCCCATTCAAATCGCTATCTGGCCGTACCCAAAAACGAAAAATAACATAGTATGGAGTAAAATTATCACAATGATCCTAATGTTTGGTGGTTGTTATACCCTTTGGCCCTTCTACCACCCCACCAAAAACCATTCAACTCCCCCACCCACACGTCGGAGGATTTCTTTGTTAGACTATTTTGGCACTGTTGCATGCAAATAAAGCTGATTATGGACATTAGAATGTTCATCAAAATAGTTAAGGACATCGCTTATTTAAAACATGCAGTAGGCAATCCATATACGTGTTGTTTTCTAGTAAGCAACTCATACTTCCTCACGACTCAAAGCTGTCTCATGAAGTCCTTGCCTAGCTTAACAATACTCACTGGAATTTAGTTACTTTTTGCCTCACATTTACATTGCAGTCCTTACTCAGCTTAATAATACTCACTTAAACTGAGTCACTTTGTGCCTCACATTCACTTCACAGTCCTTACTCAGCTTAACAATACTCACTGAAATTGAGTCACTTTTTGCCTCACATTTACATTGCAATCCTTACTTAGCTTAACAATATTGAACATGAGTCACATTGTGCCTCAAATGCACTTCACAGTCCTGACTCAGCTTAACAATATTGAAAATGAGTCACTTTATGCCTCACAGTCGCTACCCAACTCAATACTCACCAGGGTGGTGTGCGGCCTGTCAGGCGTGCGCGGCGAAGGCCGATCCTGCGCCTGCGCCGCCTCGCGCGCGCGCCGCAGCCCCAGTGAGAACACGGCGACCGAGCGCACGCGCTTCACGAGGGCGGCGCGCGCGCGGGAGCGGCCTGTGATATTAAATACATTTTTACATACATAACCCCAAAATTGAATATAAGTCAGAGACTGTGGTATGTGCTGATCTGTGGGTCATGTCAGATATATCAAATGTAAGTTGTCAATGTCAAGTATCAGTCAGTTGTGTGTTGGTCTTTCATTCGAGTATGGAGGGTAGAGATAAGGAGGAATCTCTCATATGGGGCTTTACTTTCAAAAGTGTCCATGATAAGCTGATAGATTATAGTTCCAAAACCAACTAAAAACTTAAAAAGGCGCTGATGACCACTGATGGTTCGATGTGAATTTGGCGATTATTAATGAAGTGAAGTATGCCAAACGGAAACAGTAAAGTACAGAAGTAGTTGTACTGAATAGAGTAGTTTATAAAAATAAAGTAAATGAGTATGCAATTGAAAACGTCATTATTCAAAAGAATTCTGAAAATTTTAAAATTATTGTTATATATTTAATCAATGTAAGAAATTACTTTACTATCTTTTGAAAGTCGTTACGGACCGGATATATATCTTTCTTCGTTTCATACTGTCCTACTCTAACAGTTTTAGGCGCTTTCTCTCAAATGTAGTCATCAGCTTACAGCAGCGCCACCTTAATATCACATGACTTTATAATATAGAATAAAAACATAATAAAGGACAGCGAATACAACCACGTGCATGCAATCTGAATCTCTGAATATATATACAAAAATAATAAAGACGAAAACTGTAAAGAAATAATTTAATCTTTGGACGTATGTTGCCTTCTTTGTATGATTTCCAATTTTTTTACTTATTTCATGTAAATATTTATTTATAAATTAATTTTACTATAATTTAAAGCATGACCCTAATTAATTTCACAAAACCACTTTTTATTAAATCGGTTGAATCGTTTTTGAGTTAAATCGTAATAAATAAACAAATTGTTTCTCTTTATAATATACTAGCGACCCGCCCCGGCTTCGCACCGGTGCAATGCTGATACTAAATACACTACAGAAAAACTGTTATTATTATACATATAAACCTTCCTCTTCAATCACTCTATCTATTTAAAAAAAACGCATCAAAATCCGTTGCGTAGTTTCAAAGATTTAAGCATACAAAGGGACAGAGAAAGAGACTTTGTTTTATACTATGTAGTGAAGTATAGACAAGAATATTAGAAAACAGTGAAAGAACCACAAGTGGCACCTCTCTTGTGGCCACCGAGACTATTCCTAGTTTAGGGCCACGTTACCCTTGAATTTATTAAATACCAATAAATAACTTCGATGATCCACAATTCACCCTTGATTTTGCCTATAAAATGCATATTAGTTTTGGTAAATATAACACATTGAAAATTAAATCGTCACTAAACGAAAACTGACGATTTTCCCCTATCAACGCCATCTTGTGAAATTATTCATCACAACACAACTTCAAAATGTCAACTTTATGCCGCTAGATGGCGAAAGCTTTTTTTTAAATATTGAAATAGGAAAGCGTTTGTTTGCGATCACATCTGATCTTAAGTGTTGATGCAAACTACGGTGGTATCACGCTTGCCTATGAAAAGCCTATTTACCCTTGATTTGAAGAGACCAATATTATAAGTCTGGAAAAACAGATTACGGTAGGGAATTCCAGTCCTTGGCTCTTCGCACTATAAAAGAGGAGGCAAAGCGTCCTTAGGGTCTAGCACGAACAACTTGCGAAAAAATATTCGTATCGTCGAGCTGTCATTTGTATGAAATTTCTTGAGGGTAGAAGTCTTTCTTTTTAATAACATAATGTATACATATATGATTAAAACGCGAATTATTATTTGGTCCTGTCATTGTTGGTCATTAATTGCTACTAACTACTCTTATCCTTATCCTTCGGCTTGTCGTCTTCGCTGGAGGTGGCGCTGGTGTCGAGGGGGGCGGGGGGAGGCACCGCGTTCAGGTCCGGCTCGGAGCCGCCCGCGCTCACACTACCCGATAACTCCTGCAATAATTAATGGAGTATTGAACACTGCACACAGTTACAATTTTTTTTTCAATTCGTTGTTTTTATTTAACCCAAAACTAGCGAAATCACACTGGTCCTACAATCTATATCGATGGCTCCTACGTATAGGGGCGAAACTGCCGCTTAAGCCTTTTTCCAATTATTAGTGCATTGAGTTCTTTGTATCCTATTCTATGACATTCACAAACAAAAAATTTTTTTTTTTTAATAGATACAAAATAAAATTTTAGGCACATAGGCGTATGTACACAAATCGGTCGCGTACAAAACCCGATCAAACCTTTGGTTGATTTACGGCGTCGTGTGATCGCGTCGGGGGCACGGTGAGAGGGCGAATGTACCGTTTCAGTCCTTTTACTCCGTGTCCGAAGTATTTGTTACGCTCGCGCGACTGTAGCGTAAGTTAATTTATTGGTTAAATAGTTTTAACGAAAATTACACCAAAAAAAGTATGCCGTTTACGCTCAAAAAATTATAAATAAATGTATTAATCAAAGTAACAGTACCATGATGATTTAGGTTTCAAAACTGAGAATCAAAACGAAAATAATATAACGGTATGTCCAGGTAAGACAATATTAATTTATTATACCTTTTAATACATATTATGTTGCACTAGTAAAGTAATCACTATTAAGTTATTGTAAAATATTTTTATTATAACTGTAAGTTTACTCAAAACCTCGTATAAAGGCGAAACATCACATTTGCCTTTTTACGTGTGTCGGTTTTTAGTAAATCGTATTCGCCTTTTTTGTAGACATGTCATATTTTGTACCAAATGAAAACTAATTAAGATTTTTTTTATATCATTACGCATAGAAGTATACATTTGTATACTATGACAGTTCCTTTATTAGTTAATTATTACTATTGACTTAATAACATCCGATGGCGTAAGTGCAGGCAGGCTGATTGTATGGAAATTACCCTTGTAAATAGGCTGAAAGTCATTTAAGCCTTTTTACGTTGAACAATAAAACTGAAATCTTAAGAAACCAACAAAGTAAAAAGACGAATGTGCAAAATCTCGAAATATATAAAAAATACATAAAATTTATGTACATATGTATAAAAACCACCATACGTTAACACTAACTGCAAAATTACATGAAAATCGAATCAGTAGTTTAAAAGATATGACCCAAAATATAGTTCTGGCAACTTCAAACCGCTCTCCTGTAAAATTCACTTTTTTCACTTAGGCCTGTATACGTAGGAGCCATCGATATATAAAAGAAAGTTGTGTTAGTTACACCATTAATAACTCAAGAACGGCTGCACCGATTTTAACGATATCTTATTTGTTGGATTCCTCTATGTCTGGAATAAGATATAGGCTATTAAAATATTGGAAAAAATCAGGAAAAAAATATATGCACAAAATTTATTAGAAAATAAATAAGATTCGAAACTCCGCCATCTTGACAGCTCACGCCATGCATTCTTAGCTTTTTTGGAATAACAGATGTCCAGTGCAAATCAGTGACATATTAGACAATTATGGTGGGTAAATGGGCATATTCAAATTTAAGAATAATTATATAATTTCGAAGCCAAAATTGTGGCAGAACAATGTCTGCGGGGTCCACTAGTTGATAATAATATATCTTAGTGCTTGGCGATAACGGTTACTTTGGCTTAACGCACAAAGTACATACGACGTTTTGTAATATTAAAACAAATTAATATACATATAATTACTAAACTAGACTTTATGTGACACATATAAGGATGATTTTGGCTGACTTTGATCGATTAAGCGTCACCACGCTTAATTGTGACACGCGTACCACGCCTACTTCCCACTTCCACTTATTTTTCTTGTTCCGTGGGTACGTACCTGTAGGGTGGGATTGACAAGCGGCCTATGTTGTGTGGGGTGGGGTATGCAGTGGGCCGATCTGTGGAGGGGTTCGTCTCTCAACCCTCGCACACCCAGCAGGGACAGAGGTGCTCCCGGGTTCGCTTCCTGCAAATTATAAAAAATAGTACAGGACAAATTTAGAATAATAAGAATGAAAATCATTTGTTTGACGGGCTCGTTGGCGCGTTCGGTAGAACACCTGCCGTGCTCATTGATGGGTCGTGGGTTCGAATCCCATCGACATGTTTATAATTTTCTGTAAACATATCTTCCCCACGTCTGGTAACTTCGGGTATTGAACGGGTGAGAGGAATATCGAAATGCCGAATTCCGGGTAACGAACCACCGTTCATAGATGGAAAAACCGTGAAGTGCACATTGCGCGTTTCGGTTTCAGTCTATGGATTTCCGAATGCTCGAAGTAAAAATTAGGTCGACAGCGCATCATTGACTGATGTTCTGTGGTTGAGTTATCACCTACCATCACGTGAACCTCATGCTCGTCTGTCGATAACTGACATAAAAAAAGGAGCAGGTCACTGTCATTATTAGGAACTCGTACACGTTACGATAACTTTAAACGAGAGTTCCCCAAAAACATTTTTTTTTTGGTAAAGTGTCAGTTTGTTTTCAAGGTGCGATGTATTTTAAAAACCTTACCTTTCGTAAAATCGGTTTAGTTGGACTGACATCCTGCAACATCTGCAGGGACCCCGTGGTTACCGCTGCATCTGTTATGGACGCCGCTTTAGGCCTGGAAATTTCAACCCTTTAGCCCAACTTTATTGAAAGTAATTCTTTGAATAGCTGAAGATAGCATCAAGCTGGAAGATGGTGGCTTCAAACGGGAAATAGTGATTCATATTGAAATTACATAGAGGGTGCAAACTATCCCAAATTAGCAATTTAAGGTTAAATGCCAATAAATAATAAGGTATAAGAAGTACAGTTAGGTTCGCTTTGCAGCCAACTATTTCAGTGATAATGAAATTATATTAATAGGTGCATGATATGTTATGGTGAACTAGAAGGAGTAAATGTTATTATTATACAAAGGTGTTTTAAAATAAAGTATCATATTTTATAACTAAATATGTTTACCTTTTATAGTAGAAATAACTGTAGATTTCATTGCGTTTAAAAAATAAAATCTCTCTATAATCTGTGATTGAGAATTGATGTTTTTTTTTAAATACTGTTTTCGTATTGAATACTTTCTCTGAAATCTAACAGGAATTAAGAACAAACTACGAAATGGTGATAAAAATTTATTTGCAAATAAGTAATAAAAAAACAAAACATTTGTATAAAAAGCATATAATATAATACTGACATAATACGGACGAACAATATATATCTCGACAACTACACACCCATCGCTGTAATGTGTGAAATTAACTGAAAACAAACAGAATGAAACTAATTTATAATCTATATTGGGCCATTCTGTGCTAATAAAGTAACCCCAATACTAATAACCTTTTTATAACCTCAAATATCCGATAGATAGATATAGAATGATTAGCTAAGGTGGTTATTGGTACCGTCAGTTCGGAAATGCTCTATTGCAAAAAGTTTAAGACAAAAATGATACCAGAACTATTTACTAAGACTACAGTCCGTTTTTTCTTAGATGTCTTATCTTGTAAACAAATATGACGTACTTACAACCAAAGACAGTAGAGTATAGAGTTGTAAAATGTAAAAGAAATGAATGAGCGATCGTATCTATAAACCTGTGGTGAACGTTTTCCAAATTTCAAAAATTTTGAGCTAAAATTACCAAAATTCCTTTTTTTATCAAAATTATTTATTATTTTTAATAAGAATGAGTCTCAATTTAGGGCACTCAACTTTTTAATTGAAAACAAAAAAAAACAAAATAGATTGAAAACATAAGTTGTAATCGAACATACCACTTTTATAATTATTAAATAATGTTTATTATTTGGCTTAAATTAATAATTTAATACAATATTGAATAAGGCTAAAAATAATCAATTAAGAATTTTTATCAATAAGTTGAGTAATTTTATATTGCTAAATGATACATATATCGTTCATTCATTCACCGCTTATAAATCCTTTGACTACGTCTCTACTACATCCATAAAGAAATACAAGTTGAATTGTCATTATTTGATTCTATATTTATGCTAATTTATCTGTTTAAATAATAAATTCGAAGCAGTTTTAGGTTTAAAACCAACTAAAAGTATGTTTTACTTATATACGGATGATCATGTGCATCTAAGTATATGATAAATTGTCGTAAAACGTGATTTTGGTATTGAGTGGGTTTGTTTACTACTTAGTTAGTAATAGGGATGTTGACTATTTTTCGGAATTGCTTTTATTTTATAGATACATCCTTTATAAACACGAAAAAAAAATCTTATCAAAAAATATTACATATTTCAATAAAAAATACGTAAATAAAAATACTTTTCAAAAATTCCCGCTAAAACGCTCCAAACTGTCACGTGACGTCACAGACCGATAAACAATCTCGCTCGCGTTCTATCAAAGTTAGATCTTAACAAATCTTTTCACTTCTCACGAATAAATTCAATAAAAATGAATACGTCGTTTTTATTTATTTTTATTTGATAAATAATATATTTATATTTATACTTTTTTAATTGATATCAATGATTACCAACCTTGATCTAGACTTGGAACTTCAATATTTATATAATATTATATATGACTGGAAGTTTATGTGGTGTATTGATCGACGCACCGCACAGCATTTGTAAAACGACGTATTCATTTTTATTGAATTTATTCGTGAGAAGTGAAAAGATTTGTTAAGATCTAACTTTTATCGAACGCGAGCGAGATTGTTTATCGGTCTGTGACGTCACGTGACAGCTTGGAGCGTTTTGGCGGGAATCTTTGAAAAGTATTTTTATTTACGTATTTCTTATTAAAATATGCATTAAATATGTAATATTTTTTATAAGATTTTTTTTTCGTGTTTAGAAAGGATGTATCTATAAAATAAAAGCAATTCCAAAAAATAGTCAACATCCCCATTCTAAGAAAAAACGGACTGTAGTTAGGCTATAAATGAATGACGGAAAAAACGCCTCGGTTAGAATAGCTAAGCGACTACAACATGTGAACGAGCGATCGAAGTGAATGGTGAAACTTTCATTCGGTTTCATAAAAATCAAACGCAATAGACGCAATCACGGTGTGTTGTAGACAACAGACATTCTATACTTTGCCTTTGATATTTTTCAAAACAGCGAGTTTGTATAGACACGACACCATATAGTGACAAATCATACAATTAGCCGACGTCATATGATACTTTGTAATTATATCATATATTTTCCTTACGAATTTAAGTTAATCTCAAAAATACCAAATGTTACAAAAAAGTTATTAGCATTATTCGGTCTAGTAAATGCCATAGCACTGACATCCATATTTGTTTATGTAACAATAATGCTGGGGCCAAGAATATTCAAATCCAAAATGATTGGTACACAGTATTATAAGCGTTTCAAGTTACTTCGAATGTTTTATTATTTTCTAAATTAATATATGGCCCTAGCATTACTTCATGCATGTGATATGATTCTTGTTTTGACTCTTATTATATTCGTGAACCTATTTCACTGACTGATGATAATTATTACGATTTCTTTGCGTTTTGATAAAAAAAATCGAAATTATGAAACTTCCCTTAAATATTTCATATCGCAGTTTCTCAAAGTGTCCTCTTTTGGGCATTCGCAGTTTGGCAAAAGGCTCGCTAGCGCGTTTGGTAGAACACTTGCCGTACGCTCCGATAGGTCGTAGGTTCGAATCCCACCTGAACATGTTTACAATTTTCTGTTGCAGACGAGCATGAGGTTCACTTGATAGTAGGTGATAACTGATACCCCAGCCACACAACAGCAGGCGCTGTCAACCTACTTTTAACTTCGAGCATTCCAAAATCCATAAACAGACCAAATCGCGCACTTCACGGTTTTTTCACCTATGAACGGTTGTACAGTCGGAATTCCGATATTCCTTCCAAAGTAACCAGACGTGGGGAACATACTTATAGAAAATTGTAAACATTTCAACCCGGCGGAATTTAAACCCGCGACCGCAAAGGTAAGTGTTCTTCCAAAGGCTCCAACGAGCCCTGTCAAAATTTGAGACGAAGATTTCAAAAATCCTGAATCGCGCTATCAAAGCTTCTACGAGCGCTCGACATAAACCACTAAGGCTGGTGGTTCAACTGGTCGAGGATCCTCCCTTTAGGTTGGAGGAAGACCACACCTCCCTTCCTCCATAATATAAACACAGGCTTAAGATATATTAGTAGGTCCAGCCCTAACTTACTAAGAAAATCCTCATATGTATTCATTCAAGTCAATTACAATAACAGTATCTCGTGATTCTATAACTAAATAACAAAACATGGCCAAGCATATATAAAACTCACCTAAAAGGCGGTATTTCCGGTATCTTGCCGATATTAATTTTCTTTTTCTCAGCCACCTTGTCCGGTTTCGGGGTTGTGGGTGTGGCCGTAAGGGGCGTGGTCCGCGCGGACGGCCGCACATCGTCTTGACTCGTACATTCGGACTGTACGTACAATAAGTTCAATTTTGTTGACACGATAATTTAAATTTTGTTGACACGTTAATTTAAATTTTGTTGACACGATAATTTAAACTTTGTTGACACGTTAATTTAAATTTTGTTGACACGATAATTCATAAAACGCTTAAGGGATTATAGATCGTGATTATATTTTTTTTTGGAAAATGATTGGAGGATTCAAACGGTTTTTTTTTCATATTAAATATCTATAATAACACATATAATCTTATTTTTGATTATATATGCTTCATATTTTTTTATTGAAAAAAAAAATCACCAATGAAACAGATATATTTCCTGGACCGCTGTTTAAAAAAGGCCTTCGGCGGTGATCATACGAAATCAAAATACCAAATAAATTAAGTTTTTGTATCGTATCGTATATTATGTATTTTTGGGTTTGAGATAATAGTGTAATGGTTGCAGCTCCTTACAAACATTTTCAAAAAAAAAACTTGTCGATTTTTTGAGTGAATTCGAGTGCGGGGAGTTTATTGTCGTTCCATACTCCTCCGAAACGGCTCGACCGATTCTTATGAATATTCTAATGTCTAATAATTATAATAAATTATAATAATATTTCTAATAATTTGATGCATATTCAGTAAGTCTGAGAATCGGCTACTATCTTTCAAACCCCTAAGTGATTGAGAGAGGGGTGTTCACGCCAAATTTTTGATATTTTTTTTTATTATGTGGCTTAAAAAATACACACAACCCTATATTTTCACTCTTCTATTACCAACCCTTGCTCGCTTGATGCGATCAAGCTGATTCGACCCTACGACAGACAAAACATGAAGGCATAATATGCACTACTCCCGTGCGAAGGGGCGGGGCCAGTAAATAAATAAATATTCTCACCAACAGCGGCGAGTTGATAGCCTCTCTCCTCTTGAACTCCACCTTGGCCATCTCTGTAGCCAGCCAGCCGGGGATCTCCGGGATGGCCACCCGCAGCGCCAGAACTGTCACCAGCACCACATGCTGCAAGTGAAACCCACATTATATTAATTATTATTCTCTTAATTTACAGAAGTACCTCAAAATTACACTTCCTTTTATATCGTAGCGACATCTGTGATCCGCTACAAGAATCAATACGAAGACGTCTAATCCTATATAATTTCACCTCAGCGTACAGCGCCTTCACCGGCGAAGGCGAGGCCCCTTGTTCCGCGCATCCCTCACACGGGTGAGCTACCGTCCAGCCCTTCAGGCTCCCCCCCCTCCTACGGCAGCACAAGCCGGCAGTACGTAGGTGTCCCTTAGGCGTATCGTAGCAAAACCCAAGATTTCAAGGCTGAGCCACAGTGTCAGCGCCAATCTTGTCCGCGTTGAGCTGCCGAGGCCACTAGGGCCAACAGTGATACCATACAAAAAAAAGTATATATACAACATCTCGACATCAACCACTGGGGCCTTAGGGCCGGCCAGTCAGTGGTTCGACTGGTCGAGGATCCTCCCTTCAGGTTGGAGGAAGACCACACCTCCCTTCCTCTACATTGCATACATCCTCTATATTTCAAACTGTTTGTTGATCGTTTGCTCATTGCTTATTTTAGCTAATACGCCTGCGGCGCGCGTTGCTAATCGATGGCTGGCCATGCGTCATACTCGTGAACGGGTGCTACTTGTGGTGACAGGTCGGACTTGAATTCGTGTATGCGGTGATATTAGTTATTTCGTCTATGTATTGTAATTAAGAATGTAAGTGAGTGCTCCTATTTCACCATACATTCTGCTGATAGAGGACAAATCTTTGTTTTTATTTATTTTTATTTTTTCGTTTATATATATATTTTTCGATTATTATAGTTAATTACTTAAAGATGTCATGTGGAACATGGTGTAATGGTTGCAGCTCCTTACAAAACATTTGTAAAACAAAAACTTGGCGATTAAAAAAGAGTGGCGGCGAGTTTCTTGCCAGTTCTTCTCGTCCGCTCTACGCCCTTGATTTGAGAACTGGCAGTAAATGTAAAACTAGAAGCTTTTAATATGTATTTTTTATTGACGTTCATAAGTGTACATTGTGTTACCTAAATGAATAAATGATTTTTGAATTTGAATTTGAATTAATCTAACATGAAAGGTGAGCTCACCTCTAAAGCGACAATCAGCAGTATCGTCTGCGCAGGAGTGGCGTCGGGCAGCAGCCGGTGCATCGGGCCCGAGAGGCCGATGAGGGCGCAGTTGACCAGCACCGACACCGCCACCATTGCCTCCATCGCGTGCTGCAGACAATATTAACCCTTAACCACTGACGTGTCATTTTGTTACACTAACACTGACGTACGTATGTCATACGTACATCGTTTTGAAGATCTTCTGATGCATCAATAGAGTGTAATTCTAGTGATTATTGTAATGGGTTTGTTAAAATATATTTAAATGAAATAGGGATTATAAAAAAAGTAGTTATAATATTCATAAAAATATTTGCTTTTGAGGTAATGTAATTTTTATAGACATTTTTTAAAAATCAATACAATAATATTCTCTTACAATAGGAACTTGCTTTTTTGGTTAGTTCCCGCGCAAAATATAGTTTTAAACGAAATACCGTTTGGATGACGTACCACATACTTACGTCAGTGGTTAAGGTGACACTAGTCGACATTTTTTCCATAGAAATTTCGGGGGGGTATTACTCCACTATTTAGCACTGTACATGCAAAGTTAAACATGATATCGTTTTGTCTCATTATTAATTTTGTGCATAAACAGAATAGTAAAAAAAAACCATTAAAAAGTTACGAGCTACCAAAGATTCGTTTTTATTGCCATTTTTAACACAACTTTGGGCTTAAATTATTTATTAGTAATAAAAGAAGTATCAAATTTTCAAAACAAAGTCGGTACCGACAAAGCACGATTATCGAAGAATACAATAACTTTTATTTGTAATTGATTTATGCAGTGGTTTTTTCATAAAACTCGATTTTCCAAAGGCTTTTTCGTATTTTTTTAGACGCCCCTTTTACAATGAATTATCGTGCATCTCACTTAATAATTATTGCCCCCGTGCGGTGCGGGAGAATAGCATGCTTTTTGGCCACGCCCACAGTTCGAGCCCGCGACTTGTGCAACCTTAACGTGGGAACAGCTGTCACCGACGGTTTTTACCACGGGAACTAGACATCAGCGAAGTTCCTTGCGTTAACTCAGTAACAAAATGGGTAGCGCATCCTGCGCCGTGCGCTAACACATTTTGAATGTGTGAGTTGCAGAATTGCGCGGCGCAGCGCACTGTTACACATGCCTATTGGAAACTTTACGATTCAATTCACCCCATAACCCATATCTGCTGATTCGGAAACAAATCAAATTTATTATGCACTCTGTTAACCTATTATATTCGTCGAGCTGTAATTTGTATGAGATTTCAAATGATTTCTCATACAACTGACAGATTGACGATACGAACAATTTTTCGATAGTCGTTCGTGCTAGACACTCAGAGCCTCTCTTGTAAAGTAGTTTCGAGGGGCTCGTTGGCGCGTTCGGTAGAAAACCTGCCGTGCGCATCGATGGGTCATGGATTCGAGTCCCACCGAGATGACATATTTACAATTTTCAGTATGTTTTCCCCACGTCTGGTAACTTCAGGCATTGATCGGGTAACGAACCACTGTTCATGGATGAAATGGCCGTGAAGTGCATATTGCGCGTTTCGGTTTCAGTCTATGGATTTTCAAATGCTCGAAGTAAAAAATAGGTTGACAGCGCATCATTGACTGATCTTCTGTGGCTGAGGTATCACCTACCATCAAGTGAACCTCATGCTCGTCTGTCGATATCTGACATAAAAAAAGAATAAATGATTTTTTCTAATCATCAATTTATTAATTGTATGCAATTTCTAATATAACATACACATTGACGTTACGAAAAATTTCTCGCAAATGTTGTCTTGCTTGGACTTATTTCGAATTTCTTACAACTTAACAGATTAAATATGGGATTATAATATATCTATCTATCTATATAAAACAAAGTCGTTTTAGTTACACCATTTGTCGCGGCTTCTCACGTCAACGTGACAATTGACGTTTTCGACGCGACGTTAAAAATTATAAGTTATTTTTTCACATTCAAATCTTGCACCTGACCATCAGCGGTACACAATTTTCTATTACTGTAATTTTCACGAATTAAACTAAATCTAAACGCAAAAGGCCGTTTTTCTTCTGCAAGAACCAACATCAAGAAATCCTACTCTCCAGCAAATACATAATTTATAACTCGAGAACAGCTGCACTTCTCTCACCTGCCAGCTGCCGACGCTGCTGACCCGCTCGCCGAACGGCCGCCGCGCCACGTGGCACAGCTTGAACGCGTCCGCGCGGATCTCGGCCGCGTTGTTGAGCAGCGCGCACAGCGCCGCCAGCGGGAACGCCGCCGAGAACAGCACCACGTGGCCCAGCTGCGTCAGCATCTCCAGGTACTCCGCGAACGTGCCCTCGTACTGGAACGGATAACGGTATGGACACTGTATATATTAATACAAAATAATAATAAAAATACTTTATTGCACATTAAATAAAAATAGACATTAAAAAAAAAAAAAAAAAAAAATTAAAATTTATTCGGTATCGGTGGCGGGACCACCATACAAGCCCAAACGCTTGTTTTACCTTGTAAATACACTAAAAAGAAATATAATAATGTCATTAGTCATATATAACTTATACGATTACGTAATTATATAAGTAATATAAATATATAATCAAGTGTTATGTTAAAATCGGCAAGACGGGCTTTGGGGCTTGTATGGTAGTCGAGCCACTGCGGTTAAAAAAAGTTTCGGATAAAAAAGTTGGTATATTTAAGGGAGTATTCTAGTGTAGAAGCACGAATTTGAGGTGTTTTTTTCGAGTGCTATAAATAAAAAAACAAAAAATATTTTTACCATCCATTTTTTTCTCAGGCGTTTATTGATGTTTTGAGAATACAAAAAAAATCAAAAAGTCAAAAAATACAAAACTAAAAAAGTTATATGGTGTTGAAGCGGGGAGGTACAAAAACAAATGGCGCGCCAATTTTGTCACGATTGCGAGCTTTCTAATGATCTTTAATAAAAAAATAAAAAAGATTATTAATTTATATAAATGCTGCTATCGTACTAACTAAGAAAAAGTGGATTTTTTTTTACTATTTTTAAAAAATTCAGAAAGGTCCAAAAAAATTTACAATAATTTTTTTTTGTAAAAATATTTTTTGTTTTTTATTTATATCACTGCAAAAACACCTAAAATTCGTGCTTCTACACTAGAATACCCCCTTAATTTAGAAGAGAAATGGTCTCTTTATTTTTTTCCCTAACACTTTTTTAGCGAGAAGGGCCCAGCTGACCTTCGGAAAACCCTTTAGGAACTTTTCTAGAATGTCTCAGAAAGGGTTGCAGTTATACCGGAAAACGAGACAACAATATAATTTGCTCTGAAATATTTCAGTATTTTCAAATGTCAAGCGAACGTTCGGTGATATTGCCGGCTACACGTGAAAACGCTTGGCCATACCAAATATATGGTCGGGCCATTACTGCAATATTGCATAGACTGGCTGGTATTGCTGGCAATGTCACCGGGCAACATTATTGCAGTAAAATATTGCCCGTTTAGAAGCACCTTAAAAATATGTGCATATTTATGTATTTTGTGTCGCGTTATTTATGTTAGTACCTCAGAAATTACTTTTTTAGTTTAAAGTATTTATTAATTATGAGAGAAATCGACACAACAAAATATAAACAGTGTTTAAAACAAACTTACCCTAAACAACTGCGACTCCAACTCAGCCTGATGTATAACCTTCTGTCCCACGACGGGTTCCGAATCCCGTCTCTCCTTATCGGTTCCGTTCAACAACAACTCGGGGGGTTCCCCTGATGATATCTTCTCCTTTTCAAATAGTTCCGCGAGCTGTTCTGATGTTTGAACTAAAGAAATATTTTAATAAAATTGACGCTCCATTTTTGTATGTTAGATATCGACAAACGAGCGTGACGCTCATGGCGTGAGGATGGTCTCAGCCTCATCAGTCAATGATGCGCTGTCGACCTATGTTTTACTTTGAGTGTTTGGAAATCCAATAGGCTGAAACCGAATCACGCAATATGCACTTCACGGTTTTTCCATCTTTGAATGTTGGTTCGGTACCCGGTCGGAATTCGATATTCATCCCACCCGTTTAGTGCCCAAAGTGACCAGTGGAGAAAATATTTTAACAGAAAATTATAAACAACAATATTTATTAAAGTGACTATCTGTGCCAAAAAAGGCGTGACCTATCGGAACGCGAGGAAGGTGTATAATGTACGAGTATATAATATAAAGCTATACAATGCGCCAGCCATGTATATTGAAATACTTATAAAAATAAATAAGATGTTGTTATCATCAGTGTAATAACATTAAATTTCAATATTATTGCTTTTTATTTGGCATAAGTAACGAAATTATGAGATTATAACTGAAATTTCATGCTTTTATGTCTTATGGCTTATATGTCCAATTTCTATTTCGAAGATAATGTCAGAGATTTTTTTTGCATATTTCGAAAGAACAGCTATCGTGGATACTTTTAAAGCACTTTATTGTCTGAAAATAATCCGTTAAGACTCAAAAAAAAACCAGTTACTCAAAAATTCGTGTCCTTATCAACTTATTTTGCAAAATATGATTATTATTTATTGAAATTTAAGTTACGCCATTCGAAAGAGCACCCTTGAAAATAATTGATAAGGAAATTTAGGCATTTTTTCGCTATTATTTTGCATGGTAAATATAGTAGTAAAGTCGACTTCTGAAAAGTGACAACGCGCCCCGGCTTCACATGGGTGCAATGAAGAAGTACTATACACAAAACATAGCCTATGTTACTCGCTGATAATGTAGCTTTCTATTGGTGAAAGAATTTTCAAAACCGGTCGAGTAGTTTTTGAGTTTATTCATAACATACAAAAATAAAAATCTTTATAATATTAGTATAGATAACTCACCTTTGGTTGGACTCAAAGCTCCAAATACGTCGAAACAAATTTTGGCCAATCTCAAATTCTCTATCAGATACGGCAACGCTGACTCTTTCAAATTACCAATTATTTGCCTCGTTATTAAAAGCACGGCCAGTTGCTAGAAATAAACAAGTGTTTTGATTTATTATTATTATATAAACATTTATGAAGCTGGTGTGAATGGAAAAGTTGAACGTACCTCGATCAAATCGGGACTTTTTTATGTCAGATATCGACAGACAAGCATGAGGTTCACTTGATGGTAGGTGGTACCTCAGCCACAGAACATCGGTCAATGATGCGCTATCGACCTACTTTTTGCTTCGAGCACTCAGAAATCCATAGACTGAAACCCGGTCGGAATTTCGATACTCCTCCCACCCGTTCAATGCCCGAAGTTACCAGACGTGGGGAAAACATGCTTACAAAGAACTATAAACATGTTGTCCCAGTGGGATTCGAATCCACGACCCAACGGTGCGCACGGCAGGTGTTCTACCAAACGCGCACATGAGTCCATCGAAGCCAAGAGCTTGCCTATCACGATGGGAAAGAGGCGTGATGTATGTATGTATGTATTGCCCGACCGGAAAACTTCTTGTTACCCGGGATTCGAACCCAAAAAGTGGTTTCTGTTTATCAAAATAAATCGTTTAAATTAAAAAAAATAAGCCTTCGCCTAAACGAGAATAATAAAACGTATGCCTACCTCTTTCAACTTATCCATATCCTGAAGATAAAACGCGATGTAGAATAAACTCATGAACGAGTTCACGAATTGAAACTGTAAAAGAAAATAATTTTACAGACTCCATACATAATTATTTACTTATGATATCACAAAAGCTATGAACTTTTTTTTTACTACTTCTTAAAAGTAGAGGAAAAAAAAAGTCGTAAGTTTTTAAAGCTTGCAACATTTTTTAAAATTATGGGAATGATGAGGTGAAATGTTAATAGTGCACATGGTATTACATAGTAGATTTTTTTTTAACTAAAAGCGCAAATAACTATTGCGTTATTTCCATGCAAACGTACTACGTAGTTATTTCGTGCTGTGTTATTGAATAAAAATATAGTAAGTTATATTTGTTAAGATAGTATGTAAGGTTGCCACTCGCATACAAAACTACAGAGTATTCAAAACTACTTAAGGTGGTTCGTTTTCCATACAAAAAGTCATGATTATTAACAAAGTCAGTTTAGAGTTTCGATACTAAATATTTGTGTAACTATTTAATTTACATATTATATATTTAATAAATATTTCACGTAGTTATATGCATGATTTCTGTATAAATTAACATTATTTTATTAACTCCGCGCAAAGAACTCCCGGAAAGTAAATAGTTGCACAAATATTTAGTATCGAAACTCTTAAACTTAAATAAAAACATATTTTGGTTAAATTAGGTACTTAAAAAAATAGTAGACAAACTACTGGCAATAAATTCATTATTCTGGTGTTATATAATAAATGATTTAAATTCAAGTAATTAAAGTTTTTCCCTAAATACAACGTTTTTTACATGGCAACCCCACAATAAAAGCTATAAGCCTTATATTATTTTGGCAGCGTTCAATACAAACCAATGCAATTTTGACAATCAGATGATTCTCATACTTTGTCTCTAGACGATAATTTTCTATTTAAATTCCGTTGTTACCATGTGTGCGTCCATTTCCATTTTGGTAAGCGGTAAAGAGAAAACAAAATTTACTACCATAGATTAAAAATACCACTATTTATTGTCTACGGTCCATCTATTTGCAAGATGTCTCAAAATAAAAAATATTTTTATAATAGGCTATTGGACAGTTTATGGGATCTTAAAACATTTTTTTTTTTAATCAGACTCTTTTCATTTAGTTAAATATTTCAAGACATAAGTATAATAAATAACGCTATATTAGAAAAGATGACAAGAACAGACCGACTTCGCTCTAGATTTGTCCAGACCATTGTCTATGACCCATGGTATAGAAAATGACCTACTAATTAAAAACAATGGTGTTTTTTACTGAGAATAACGTGAAAACATTAATCACATTGTTCAGTCAAGTTCAACGTACTACGTACTAACGTTCAATTATTTTTCACACTGCCAAATAGCCTATTATTAGGAAATCTACATGCTGGGCTATTATCGATTCAACTTACTCTAATATATTTAGAAAAAAGGTACAATAATCATAATAATATTCATCTATGTTTAACGATAAATACCAATTAAAAAACGTAAATACTATAATTAATCTAATAAAATATACTGAAAGTTATTATTTTATTATTATTTGTACAGATGCAAAAGACAAAAACAATATTAGTAAAAAAAACAGAAATACTCGTAATAAACCATACTTTTTATTTCTCAATTTATGTTTCTAGTTAGTTGTATGAAACTAAAACCAAATGCGTTTCAAAGACCAAAAATAAAAAAGAAATACCTTTATCATTGAGCCACCTCGCTATTCTGGCATAAGCCTCTTCTTCAACAGCTATGATGATGGCCAGAACTGCGCGAGGTATCCAGTTAAAGAAGCCTACTCTATTCTCCCACCAATCCTAAAATGTATAATACTTTAAAATACAATACTTTATAACGGATTAAAACGCGATTTATTATTTATGTTATTCATCCTGACGTTTCGGATGCTTTTCAGCAACCGTGGTCGCGGCAGACTGAAAGATGACCGTTGTCTGATTTCAATTATCACAAAGTTGCCATATTAACGCCATCTATTCCTACGTAGTTGATATTTACTGTAATTTTCTATATTATGACAATATGTGGAGGAAGGGAGGTGTGGTCTTCCTCCAACCTAAAGGGAGGATCCTCGACCAGTCGAACCACTGACTGGCCGGCCCTAAGGCCCCAGTGGTTGATGTCGAGATGTTGAATATATACTCAGCGCGCACAGAAACTTTGATAGCGCGATTCAGGATTAGACGTCTTTGTATTGATTCTTGTAGCAGATTATAGATGTCGCTACAAATATTTACTAACGGTGTCCTCTTGTTTTTTAGTATGTTTGATTTGGGGTTTTAGATTTTTAATTCTCCAGGTGTTGGAAGTCCCAAACCATCTTCTCTATTGAAGTTTATATAGTATTTTTTTAAATCGTTCCAGTAGTTTTTTAGTTAAATCATCACAAACAAACAAACATTTCCTCTTTATAATATTAGTATAGATGTGCACTTGATGGTAAGTAACTACTGCTGCCCATTTATATGCACGTTGCCAACCTTTAATGAGAATGGGAATAAGCTAATAAATAAAATAAATCTGGCAACACTAACCTGAGCGCGTAACAGCGCAAAGGTGGCAACACCGGCCACCCCCAGGCACAGCAACATGACCGGAAATGACACGCAGTGTCGCCACACTCGCCGGCGCCACGGCGCGTACTGCGGCTCCGGGCGGCCCGTCACTGGGCTTATACTCATGTCACCCTGGGTTAATGATAAAGGGCATTCATGTCACCCTGGGTTAATGATAAAGAGGCATTCATGTCACCCTGGGTTAATGATAAAAGGCATTCATGTCACCCTGGGTATAACGATAAAGGGTATTCATGTCACCCTGGGTTAATGATAAAGGGTATTCATGTCACCCTGGGTATAATGATAAAGGGTATTCATGTCACCCTGGGTTAATGATAAAGGGTATTCATGTCACCCTGGGTATAACGATAAAGGGTATTCATGTCACCCTGGGTTAATGATAAAGGGTATTCATGTCACCCTGGGTATAACGATAAAGGTATTCATGTCACCCTGGGTATAATGATAAAGGGTATTCATGTCACCATGGGTATAATGATAAAGGGTATTCATACAACATGGTACAAGAACTGAATACCGGTTAATTTACTATGGGAGTTATACCGGTATAATAAAGGTTTGTTAATATTCTTTAGTTTTTATTCATATTTACTCATAATATTACTGTGGTAAGTTTAGTGTGTATTACTCTTTAAAACTAATATCATGGTATCACAGTCAGACACGTATTTTGGAAAATAAAAATTAACCGGTTTCAGTCCCTGACATTGCATAATGATAAAGGGTATCATACAAAATGGTCTTATGATACAGGGTATTCATACAACATGGTATAATAATAAAGGGTATTTAACACATGGTAGAATTATATATCATAAGACATGGTAGAATAATAAACAGTATTCATACAACATTATTCAATAATGAAGGGCATTCATACCATACAGTATCAAAATATAGGGCATTCACATAATGTATTTTTGAATTGGAGGCAGAATATCTGATTACAGCGGTATCTTTCAAGGCTCTTTAAGGAAAAGGCCAATGTTATCTGGACGTTGTTAAGCAATACAGTATCAATCCACAAAATGATAAAAATGTTATTTTTTATACAAATCGCTTTCTTATGAGCTGGAGTAGATATTTCAAAAGAAATATATATCATTTAAATCGTTTTAATAGCAAAAATATTGAAAACACTAGTGGGCACGAAACCCTAACATGTTTAGAATATTTAACAATAACGCACTAAATTCTATTACTGTGATTGCTACCAAGAAAACGATATATATTTAGCGAATTTATAATAATAACAAAAAAATCTATTATTTCCATTATTTTTTAAAAGAAATGTAATAAAACTACAAACTAAATTCTCACAAAATGGCAACCATGTGGGTTGACACTGTATTGCTTAAAAGCATCCATCTATTTCTCGAATAGTTTCATTTTGAAGGAAAATAAGATTCTGTGCCCTGTCGAGATCGAATACGCAAATAAAATGTTACCTGAAACAGCGGCCTCGGTTCTAGCAACAGATCATCTCTTTGATCCAAAGTACCCCATTTATAGGCTAAAACGTTGGAGTACCTGAAAACGCCATACATTAAAAAAACTGTGTTAAATATAATATTGTCTTTTATTCACGCGAGTATTTTGACGAGCTCGTTGGCGCGTTCGGTAGAACACCTGCCGTGCGCATCGATGGGTCGTGGGTACGAATCCCACCGGAAACACATATTTACAGTTTTCTGTAAGCATGTTTTCCCCACGTGTTACCATATCTGGCATTGATCGGGTGGGAGGAACATAGAAATTCCGGCCGGGTAACGAACCAACGTTTATAGATGGAAAGATCTAGAAGCATTTTGCGCTTTTCGGTCTCAGCTTATGGATTTCCAAATGCTCGAAATAAAAAATTAGGTCGACAGCGTATCATTGACTGTGGCTGAGGTATCACCTACCATCAAGTGAACCTCATGCTCGTCTGTCGATATCTGACATGAAAAATGTGTGATATATTAGTATGTATATTTGAGTCAAGTTTTTTTATTTATTAAAGTGAGCCTCACGTCCATTAAATAAAGCCTAATACTACATAAATATATTATTTATTTACCGTTTCCACGTCTCTAAATAGACGCAAGCCCACAGCACGTTGAACAGCGAGAATAGTACGTGGGCTATGTCCTTCCAGTTGTCGCTGGCTGTTCCCAACCACACCTAAATAATTAATCATAATATAGGAAAGACCTTTTTAATTACGCTTAATAAAATTAAACAAAGCTATAAAGAAAGTATGTTTGTTATCTATATATATATAAGCAACTTTTTTTTTCTTTGTTATCGATAAACTTGAAAACTACTGGACCGATCGGCATGATACCATGACCATTCGACGCGGAATTAATTGTAGAAGGTTTTAGGCTATTCATTTTTTCCATTCCATCAACCCTTTACCATTTTTTTTCAAATTTATGTGGATAGTTCATATTCGTCTATCCTTTACAATTCGCCCAGCGAAGCGGGCGGGCAGGGACGGCTAGTTTTTCATATAAAAAAGGCAAGACTTCAAATTCGATTCCGTGTAGTAAAACGTAATTTATAAGTTACGGTGAACATATACCATAATTTGTACTAAATTATCTATACTTATATTATAAAGAGGAAATAGTTGTATGTTTGTTTGTTTGTTACGATTTAACTCAAAAACTACCGAAGCTTCACCGAAAAACATAGGCTATATGTATTTCCAGAAATAATTAGGGATCCCTACTAAAACTTGAATAATGTAACTCAAGGTGTAAAAATAGGTTGAATGGAGTATTCTCTAGATATTCCGAACCAATTTTAAAATTCTTTCACCAATAGAAAGCTACATTATCAGCGATATATAACACAGGCTATATTTATTTTTGTGTACGAAGCGAAGCCGAGGTTTACTAAATATATCACTCATTAATTTTCTCTATTAAACCTAATAATATAATTATATAACAACATTAATCATCTAAAATAACGTCTTTCGAGTATTAATTTTGACTAAGGATGGTTTAGAAGTAGAAGAATGACAAAAAAAGAAAGAGATTAAAGCAAATAATATGCCATACAAGGATCTCTGACAAACGCGAGTTTCTTGTGCATCAGAAGTGGGATAAAGTGCGGAATTTAAAAAAAAACTTTATTATTAAATATCAAAGGACGTAGCTTTATAGAACGAACTTGAATATTTTTCTCGAAATGCCAATAAATAATTCAGTATAAATTTGATTTCAATTACGACATTTATTTTTCATAAGGCATAATCAATATATTCCAACACATAATTATTATGTTATCTAAGAACTCTGTCTACTCCAATGAGAAAAAGGCGTGAAAAATTTGCATGTATGTATTACCCAAAACACAAATCCCACTACCGCAGGCACCGTCAGCGACCGCGTGTAGTGTCCGAGCCACGCGAAATACATAGCTATCTTCACACCGAAGTACTCGCTTATCTCGTCTACAGCGAAGAATCATAAATCATGAAAATGAAAACATTAATATTGATAATATTGTCTTTTATTAACGCATTACACATTTAAATAAAATACTGTATACCGAATTAAAACGCGATTTATTATTTATATTGTATAAACGACGAAACGTCGGGATAAATAATTTAAATAATAAATCACGTTTTAATCCGGTATACAGTATTTTATTTAAATTAATATTTATATTTTTTTTTAGATCGGAGAATAGGTCAAAAGTACTCGAAACTGACGAGTGTGTATGAAAGCATTGATGAAAGTGGAAGAAGCGAAAGTGGTATGTAAGGATCGGAGCATATGGAATTACGTGATCTCTGCCTACCGCAATGGGAAAGAGGCGTTATGTAATATGTATGTAATTTATACCAGGCGTAAATAGGTTGATGAGTCGACTTGCATTTTTTACTAGTACTACTAGTACTACTGTACTAGCGTAATACGAGTAGTTCAATGTTTATTCACCCTATAAATTAAGCAATCCTGCCTATTATGATTTTTTTTTAAATATGCAAGTCGACTTATCTAAAATATTCACGCCTGGTACGGAATTGTTGGAGACAAGAAAGAAAAAGGCCGGAAATATTTGATAATTATAATTCCATGCAAGCAAGAGTGCTTGCTATTTACTATACTAGTATTCAACTGAAGTAGTTATTTTAGTTACTGTTTGAGTGCTTAGTTCATCAAAACTACAAAATAGTAGATTGTTTACCAAGGGAACAAACTACTATTTAAGGTGGTTCGTTTTCCATACAAAAAGTCATGATTATTAACGAAGTCAGTTTAGAGTTTCGATAATAAATACATATAACAACGTGAAAGATATCTTAATAAATATTTCACGTTGTTATATGTATGATTTCGGTATAAAATAACATTATTTTATTAACTCCGCGCAAAGAACTCCCGGAAAGTAAATAGTTGCACAAATATTTAGTATCGAAACTCTAAACTGACTTCGTTAATAATCATGACTTTTTGTATGGAAAACGAACCATCTTAAGGCGAGAGTGTTTTTTGAATCCAGAGTGGAGCGAGGGATTCGAGAGCAGTTTGAGATTTAAAGTGAAATGTACACTGGTCACTCACCTAAAGGTTGCGGCGAGAAGAAAGTCTTGACCCATTTCTTTCGTAAGCTCTCCAATTCGGTTCGCTCGTGCAGCGGGAACATGCTGGCTATCACCCCACGACTCACGCAGGCTGGAACTTAATGCACAACCCTATTACTACAACGTATACTAATAAAATCGTTTTTTTATAGAATAGGGTTGGGGTAACCGGCGACAGTTGGTTCCACAAAGTGGTTGTGAACGGCACGAAGTTCTTGAAATCGTGTTCTGGTGTGACTACGTATGCATATGCGCACCGCCTATGTCAAGATTTGAAAAGGGTGGTAAAAAGCCTCGAACACTATACCCGTCGGCAGAAGATAATTACGTAGTGAATATAGACAAGAACATTTGGGTATAGCCACTCTAATGTATGACGCTATCACAATTGCGTGAAATTAAATTCACTGGTAATAATATAGCTTTCGATCAAATCGAAGCTTGACGTTTTGTTAGAACTTGATTTTACATACCAACGACCATATTAGTGTAACGTTTCAACCAAAGGCACGAAGGAATCCTCAAGATAGAATGATTACAAGTGAACTTGACGTGAGTAATATGTCGAGAATTCGCAGTTTTACATTGCAGGGAAGTAATGTTTTTTAAACAGAACTTTTGCTTGCATTATACCCTTCGTAAGAACGTTATATTACACGGAAATACTGGAGAAAATAATAATAATAAAAGCCTTTATTACAGAGATGTTTTAAATACACATTTTAACTTAATTCTAATATTTGATACCGTCATCCATATACGTCTGATTGCCCTTTACTGGCAAACGCCTCCTCCAAAATCATCCATTGCTTTCTGTCCTGAGAGAAAATACTCTAGTATATATACACTTTACATTACGCCATAGCTATTGTCAGTCACTTACCAATACTTTGCCCCGGGCGCAATGTAAGGGCTGGTTCGAGGGCGCGCTCGTCGCCCAGTTCCGCCCTTGCAGCTTCCAACACGTGTTTCACGAGAGCTCCTCGCTCTTGAGAGTTGAGCAGTTCTGCTGCTGAAGAACCCTGATACAATATTAAAACATTTATTTGATATCCCTATTACAGGTGTACAGTTATCTATACTAATATTAAAAGATTTGTAATTTTGTTTGTTATGAATAAACTCAAAAACTACTGGACCGATTTTGAAAATTCTTTCACCAATATAAAGCTACATTATTAACGAGTAACATAGGCTATGAAACCGTGGCGCTTTGCTAGAAATCTGATAAAGATATTAAAGAACCTTTTTTTAGAGCCACATACCAGCACCTGCAAAATGCAATGAGTGCAAAAGTGTGAAACTCGAAGCTATTCCAAGACTCTATGCCCCTCTAATGACCCACAGGTTTCATCGTGTGTTTCAGACTAAGAACTACTTACTAATTAATTTATAACATACTAGCGATCCGCACCGCCTTTGCAGATGTATTATACAAAAAAAATGAAAATACAAATAACCTAAGGTACTCGCTGATAATGTAGATTTCTATTGGTGAAATAATTTTAAAAATCCTTATAACATTTGTATAGAAAACAAATAACGTTATCCATGTGATTTTAGTCAGCATCAATTACGGGTCCCTTATAGATAGATAGATAGATAGATAGAAACATTTATTTTGGAAAACACCACTTAAAGCTATTACAAAAAATAGAGAACTGAATACTAAAATTAATCAATATTACATAATAAAAAATAAAAAAATTCAATGCAAATAGAGTGATGCCCCCAAAAACGGATATCGTTTTTTTTACTGTTGAAATAGACAAGGCTCTTGCTTTGAACTTTGAAGTAATTAAAATACCTATTACTTTTTAGTTTAAGTTTGTACATACTATATGTAGTTATAGTTTTTAAGTCTGTTTTTGTTTTTTGCTTTCATCAAAGCTTTCATACACGCACTGTCATTACAATAATAAAATTTAGTACACCAATACTGAAATGAATCATCCCTTTTTGCTAATGTATGTACGTTGTAATGGTAACATTTTCGTGCCCAACATAAATAATTCAATGTTATACCGTTATCTCTGCCAATAATATTACCATAAAACCAAGAATTTATGGCATATTGGATTTGGTGAGACCTTCATCGCGTGTTTGAATCGAGAAAATCTACATAGGATATAGTCTGCTTATAAAATATCACTATGTAGGCAGTTGTTTCTGATTATAAAAAAAAACTAAAAAAAGTGTAATATCTACTCATCTCATACGTAGCATACACATGTACTGAATAATTGTCAAACTTATGCTATTTTCTTCAAAGGGTATTATTATTGCATATATTATATTAAAATTACTACTAGCTGTTGCCCGCGACTTCGTTCGCGTGAGCTTCATCTTGAGCTGAGAGCTGAGAGCAAGCTATTAAAATGAAGATGACTTTTCTTCCCGACTCGATTTCGATGAAAGAATATTTACATTGATGTTGCCCCAAACTAAGCTAAATGAAAATCATTTCAGTAACAGACAGACAAAATCGTTGTAAATGATTTTTTTGTATATTGTCCCCCTTTTTTAATGGTCCCCTGGCTTTTTCTGGTAACATATTTCAACGTGCAGAAATTTTGAATCTACTGTTAAAACAGTATAAATACTTTTATAGCAAGTATTATGTATGTACATATAATATGCGCGTTTCCGCTAAATTTCACCAATTTTGTAATAGAGAAAGTTTAAAAAAAGTTAACATTACACAAGCCTCTCTCGAATTTTTTTAAAACATATATATAATGTTACCCTACAAGAAATACCTTTTGAAAACAGTGCATATCACGAACGGTGAACTCCTTGTAGCCGCCGCCGAATTCCGGCTTCAGCTGTTTTGGCAAATGTATCTCTTCTGCCGTTTGCAGGAGTCTTAAACAAATGAACAAATAAGTCAATATTACAGTACTGAGTACTCTTTACAGCATACCGCTAAACTACCGACTTTTTTATGATAGATACCGACAGACGAGCATGAGGTTCACTTGATGGTATCAAGAATTTGACGGGCTCGTTGGCGCGTTCGCTAGAACACCTGCCGTGCGCATCTATGGGTCGTGGGTTCGAATCCCACCGGGAAGACATGTTTATAATTTTCTGTAAGCAAGTCTTCGCCATGTCTGGTACCTTCGGGCATTGATCGGCTGGGAGAAATATCGAAATTCCGACCGGGTAACGAACCACCGTTCATAGATGGAAAAACCGTGAAGTGCATATTGCACTATGGAATGCTCGAAGTAAAAAGTAGGTCGACAGCTCATCATTGACTGATGTTCTGTGGCTGAGGTGTCACCTACCATCAAGTGAACCTCATGATCATCTATCGATATCTAACATAAAAAAAAACCATAAAACAGGATATGAAATACAATAGGCACACTATGCCCGTTAAGGCCGTATGGCGTTAAGGCCCCAGTGCGTTAAAATCACTACCTGACTTAACCGGATTATAGTAACAATAATAAATTACTTATTTGTGACACAAAAAACATAAAGAATAAATAAATATCTATTAACAACTAGTGGACCCCGCAGACGTTGTTCTGCCACAATTTTGGCTTCGAAATTATATAATTAAATTGACTCTAGAAAACGTTTGTATGGGAAATAGAAAAGGGCTGTTTTTAGGGTTTTCCCGGAAATTATTCGATTTTTTCTCGCCTTTTAAACCTACCCTAGACCTCCACGAAAATTTCAAGACTAAGATAAGATAAATCCGTTCAGCCGTTCTCGAGTTTTAATCAGACTAACGAACAACAATTCATTTTTATTTATATAGATACCTTACTAACTAAAAATAATTTAATTACTATCGAAATATCTGTGAAAAAAATAAAAACGACCTAAATGAGAAACTTTAATATTCATCATCAAAAGAAAACTCTTTTGACTATCACTTATATTTAAGTTTCCATTTAAAACTATCAACGCGATGAAGGTTCCTTAACGGTTGAGGAATGTTATTCCAGCCGAAAACTCGCGATTGGCAAGAAGAAAAAACAACATTTATTAAGTACCGACACACAGATAACAAAAATAAAACTAATAAATAAAATGTATGTATGCTGACTAAAAAGAGAGCTACTCAGCATGTGTTGCAACGCTGATATTCTGTACACGTGACACACGTCCTCAAGGGCGATCTTCAAGTAAATTTTTAAGGCACCTCTGGTACTCCTTAGAAACTTATACTCACACATCATCATCGGCGGTGATGTAGAAAGCAGAACAGTGTGATGACGCGTGCTGTCGCACACACACGCGCAGCCTTGGGCGACTGCCGCGAAGTTTTTGTAACAACCATAGAAGCATACTGTCCGGTATACCTTGGATCCGCAAAAGAAGTCGAAGTGAATTCATGAGTTCAGAGGGGCTAGCACGATCAACTATCGAAAAAGTATTCGTATCGTCGAGCTGTCATTTGTATGAAATTTCAACTGATTTCTCATACAACTGACAGATGGACGATTCGAATACTTTCTCGATAGTCGTTCGTGCTAGGCCCTCAGAGCATGAAGCTAACACACAAAGTTCGTTTTACGGATCATTTTTCTTTACAGACAAGTGATCAATCATCTGGCTTACATGATTGAATTTTTTTTTAAATCTTGTTTCCCCATTAAGTATCCTGGGAAACATGATTTAAACATTCAGTCATGTGAATTCATGGGAATGAAAGATTTTAATAAAGGTTGAAAAAATTGTAGGATATATAAAGTAATAGATTTACAAAGAGGAGAAATACACGATACCCAGTTGTTATAAATTTTGATAAAAGAAACAAGGAACTGTTTCTCAGTGGACAGTCATTTTGAGCTGTCAAATAATAATAATAATTAATTGAAGTTTATTTAAGCTTATCTAATGAGAGTCAATGTAATTTACATGGAGACATGTCGATAACATGACCTTTATATGGGACACCCCATTGGCTGTTTAATCGGTGAATCTATGAATGTGGATGAAGCCTTAGAAATATCCAATATTATTATTATATATTCTTTATTGTACCAAAAATTTAAAAAAAAATGTCACAAAAATAACTAATCTAGATATTGGTGGCCTTATCGCTAGGCAGCGATTTCTTACAGGCAAACCACATATAATAGGAAACAATCATATATTAGTAAGGTACGGCTGCGATTATAGGCACACAATATTATGTACATGTAGTTGAAGTTTTTTTCCTATATTTTATCTTACAACTATCAACGAAAACTGCAATTTGCCTGCTTGAATACGCAATTCATTTATCTTTCGAGAGAAGTAAGTGTTGCGAAAAACTGGACCAGTGCCAGAAATAGCTTAAATGGGCACATTTGGCATTTATACTTTGTTATCTATTATATACAACAACACTTTATTTCAATTTACTTATTACAACCTAACAGACTTAACATTTAAATAAAATACGACTAATTATTTTGGTTTTGTAGCTTGATTTTTTTTTCTGGAGTTCTGGAGGTTTTCGACTTACTGAGGTTTTACTGTATTTTATTTGAATGTGCAATATATGCTTGTGTTTGTAAAAGACAATATTATAAACTTAGCATTATTTTGTGTGAGTTATTTACAATTATTGTTTTGAGAGGTTTCATATTTCCAAAAATTAATTTAAGATTGTTATAGACTGGTGACGAGTTAACTTATTGCACTAATATTATTATTTCGGCTTATGAAATTCAAGGTGATATAGAATATTTCAAAAGTACTTTCCACATGGTGTTAAGTGTGACAGTTTCTGTGCGCACATCAACAATGTATTCACAAGTAGTTAGTTCTAATATTAAAATACAAAAATGTTTCTCCCATGACAAATGCAGGCAACATATTAATGTTCTATGGTGTTACAAATACCATCACCCACAGACCGTGACAGAATAAAATTACCCCCATGTTCCCAAATAGCGGCCCGTTTGATGTTTATCCTATAAATATAGCTATATCCTATAGCAATCAAAGTATAAAGGGAAAATTGGGATTTGTCGTCTGATGTATGTACAGTGCACGATACTATGTTATATCACTATTATATTATATTTTATAAGCACATAATCTCTATACCTTTAAAGTTTAAAACTATCTAACCAAATATATTTTACTAAGAAAACCAATACCCTATATTAATATTCAGTTTTGTACCTATTATGTCCAATAAAACACTAATAATTAAGAATCACGTTTATTGTGCTAGGTAGCCATGACACAAGTAAAATACTAAGCATTTTCTAAGGCTACCTACATTTACTTAAACCTCCATTATTTATTAATAATGTAAAGCAAAGCCTACCCGTACTCAATATGAAAACAATGATATACAACATACCTTTCCCCTTAGTAAGTAAACAATATAGAAAATTAAATGAATGAACCAGATCTTACAACTATTGATATTCTAACTGATATTAATAACCAAAATATAACATCCTATTAAACCTTACTACTAATATCCATATAGCACTTCACTTTTCTACATAATTAAACTACTTCATAAAATTAGTAAATTGACTTGGTCTATCATATGGTGACCTTGAGTGTGCATTGATTTTATTTTTAATTTTACCACCTGAAAAACTAGCTTCATTATTAACTGGTATGCCCAACATTTCTGCCCATTTATCTTCGCTTGGTATTTCAATTATTTCTTCTCTAAAGTCACTGTCAGTTAAGTCCTGCCTTAAGTCGTAGTCAGTCATTTCACATTTCGAGTCACAGTCATTTATTTCCCTGTTCTCACTATGTTCTATTTCCTCACCTTCCTCTTCTTGTGCTCCTCTTAATACATCCGGTTGTCTCTTTCTAATTAATTGATCGATATGTCTAGTAATGACATTACCTTCTTTTGTAGATACCCGGTAATTTGCTGGTCCATTTCTACTTATCACTGTTCCTGGTAACCACCGTGGTCCTCTAACATAGTTCCTATACATAACATCTTGACCTGTATCAGCTTCTCTGTTATTCTTTTGAGCATTATTTAGCGATTGTTGTGTTCTCTTTCTCCGTTCACGACTATCTGGGTGTATTGTGTCTAGTAAAGTATGGAGGCGCCTATTCATTAAAAGTTCCGCTGGACTCTTGTTAGTTGTTGTGCAAGGTGTTGCACGTAATCCAAGTAACATATTAGGTAATTTGATTTCCCAGGGAATATCGTCCATTTTACGTAACTTATTTTTGACGGTTTGAACCATTCTTTCAGCTAATCCGTTAGTAGCCGGGTGATAAGGTGCTGTAGTGATATGTCTAATTTTATTCGCCTCAAGAAATTCTTTCATTTCCGAAGACACGAATGGGGTTCCATTGTCCGAAACCAAAGTTTCACATAATCCATGAGTAGCAAATAAATTTCTCAGAAGTGAGATAACTGTTCCCGACGTCATGTTATTAACAATAAATACTTCTGGCCATCTCGAATAAGCATCTACTACAATAAAAAATGTCTTATTTTGAAAAGGTCCCGCAAAATCTACATTTAACCGAGACCAAGCTTTAGTAGGTGTGATCCATTCATAACTTGTTTTAGGAGGCATGTGCCTGTTTTCTAGACATTTATTACAATTGGATATTAATTCTTCAATGTCATGATTTAACTGTGGCCACCAAACGTAGCTTCTAGCTAGAGCTTTCGTTTGCACGACGCCACTATGCACCTTATGTAAAGCGCTCAGTACCGGGGCACGTAACGATGGCGGTACGACCACGCGACTACCAAGTAAAATGCAATCCTCGTGCAATGAGAGTTCCACACGGCGCAATGAGTATGGCCGTAAGTCACTTTCCGTGATTTTGGCGGGCCATCCAGCTAGTATGTAATGACTAACACGCGATAAAATTCGATCTCTTCTTGTTGCGGAAGCTATATTCTCTACATCAACGGGAAAATCAGCAGGAGTCTCTGCCATAAGAAGAACGTCAGCCAATAGCTGCTCGGGTTGGTCTGGAACCGGCTGTGGCCAACGACTTAAACCATCAGCATTACCAATTTCTTTTCCTGCCTTATGAATAATGTTGTAGTTATGCGAAGTAAGTATCAACGCAATTCTAGTCAAACGAGGTGACAAAACAGCAGGCATCGGTCTTTTAGGGTCAAATATACCGAGCAATGGCTTGTGATCCGTTACAATTGTGAAAGTCCTATCCATTAAGTAATTGTGAAATTTAACTACACCAAAAATGATAGCGGTGGCTTCTTTATCGAGTTGAGAGTAGCGTCTCTCATGTACGTGCAAAGTTCTGGAACCCATCGCGACAGGTCGCTCTGTTCCATCTTCCATAACGTGTGCTAAGACAGCGCCTACGCCATATTCAGAACTGTCACATGTAAGTACCAATGGTTTATTGAGATCATAATGTACTAGAGTTAACTCTGATGAAAGTAAGCGCTTCGCCATATCAAAACTGTTTTGTTCTCGATCAGTCCATTGCCACGTCTTTGATTTATCGAGCAATCTATGTAGAGGCTCAAGCATAGTGGCCTTATGAGGTATGAACCTCTCATAAAAGTTATACAAGCCTAGAAATGCTTGCAACTGTTGGACATTTTTAGGCTCAGGAGTATTCAGGATAGATTCCACTTTGCTCTGAGCAGGGTGAATACCATCAGAATCGATAACAAAACCTAAAAATTCCACCCGTTGCTTAGCAAACTTGCACTTTTGTTTATTAAGACGCAAACCTGAATTTCCGATACGGTGTAGCACGATGTCTAAGCGTTGAGTCATCTCAGCTAACGAGCGGCCGCTAATAATAATGTCATCAATCAGCACCGCTACGCCTGGAACACCACTCAGCAGCGCTGTCATCAACCGTTGAAATATTCCAGGACATGCTTTCACACCGAAAGCTAACCTATGTACAGAGTACAAACCTTTGCAAGTATTTAAAGTTAACAGCTTTGCTGTACTATCGGTAACTACCACCTGTGTATACGCTCTGTCCAAATCCAGTGTCGTGTAGTATCGCCCACCTGCAATAATTGCAAAGACTTCACTAGCAGTGGGCATGGGATAAGTATCAGACTCAGTAGCCTGATTCACCGTACTGCGATAGTCTCCACACAAACGTATGTCTCCATTCCGTTTCACTATTGGAACTACTGGCGTAGCCCATTCTGAAAACGACACTGGACGAAGTACTTCTTCCTCTACTAAACGATCGATTTCCTTTTCAATTCTTTCCTTTAAAGCATAAGGTACTGGCCGAGCCTTTAAAAATTTAGGAACAGCGTTTGGTTTAACGTGTATATCGACTGGGTCACCTCTGTAGGTGCCAAGTCCTTCCCTGAAAACTTCAGGGTATTTATTAATTATCTCATTAATATCTGTCATGTCAATGTCAATTAAATTAATATTCAAAGTAATGTCAAGAGGATGAAACCAGTTACGTCCTAATAAGTTTGGTCCGAACCCCTTAGCTACAACAATACTTAAATAACACTTAATGTCTTTATATTGCACTTGCACTGTAGCCTGTCCAATCACATGTACTGGCGAGTTGTTCCACGTCCGCAGTTTGTTAGGCAAAGGTTCTAATATATCGCTGGAGTGTAACTGCCTCCACGTTTGCTCGTTCAGTATTGAAAAAGCAGCTCCCGAGTCCACCTCCATCAATATAGGTACACCATCCATCAAAAGTTTTATTCTGTACGCCGGTACACGTGTGGTTGAGGTATCTAAGTTATAAATACCATGAAGTTGCATGTCACTATCATCAGCATAATTGACTTTACTTGTTCTGCTTCTTTTTTTTGCTATGCATATTTTTTCAATATGTCCTTTTTTCTTACAATAATTACAAATAACGTTTATAAAACGACACTCGCCACCGTGACGATCGCCACAACGGTAACAAAGTCGGATATTGCTCCTCGATTGTACTGCATTGACGTCCATTGGTTCATAGGACGATGATGACACTGTAGCAGGGGGTATTATCGCTTCTCTGAAGACTGGCGTGTTAATACTAGATGTAGTCTGCATCATACGAACATCTCTAACTGCGCTTTCAGATGAAAGCATAGCGTCGACCACATTAGAATACTGTAAATTATCTCTTTTTAACAATTCATATTGCAACTTCTTGTCAATCATACCACACACTAGTCTATCACGAAGCATTCGCTCCAAGTTTGTAAAGTTACACCCCGCACTAATTTTTCTTAGATGGGCTATATATTCTGATACAGATTCACCTTCCTTTTGATCACGTTTGTAAAATTGAAAAGACACTGATATCTCGTTGGGTTTCGGGCTATAATGTTTTGTAAGAATAGTTACGATTTCCGCGAAGGTTACTTCACTAGATTTTTTTGGTGTAATTAAAGCCGAAACTGTCTCATACACTTGTGAACCACATAATGTAAAGAAATTCGCCCTTTGAACGGCGTCTATAACGATTCCATTTGCTTCAAAACAGTATTTTAAACGATCAATATAATTATCCCAATTATCACTTTGTGGATTAAATTCATTGAATGTCACTGATTTACACTCCATTGTAATGATTTTACACTACGTCGCCACTATTATGTCCAATAAAACACTAATAATTAAGAATCACGTTTATTGTGCTAGGTAGCCATGACACAAGTAAAATACTAAGCATTTTCTAAGGCTACCTACATTTACTTAAACCTCCATTATTTATTAATAATGTAAAGCAAAGCCTACCCGTACTCAATATGAAAACAATGATATACAACAGTACCTTTAGGAAAGATCAGGACAACATCAGTATGTTGAGTAGGAGTAGAATGCAGCAAGAGTCGACGGGGGTGCATAAGGTGAGCCCCTATTTGTCCAGCCATGGGAAGCCTTCTCCGTAGTTCCCTACCAGCTAAAAATATTTATTAAATTAAATTAGGTATTATTTATATATTTATATTAGTATAGACATAACAAGAGAAAAGATTTGTTTGTTTATTACAATTTAACTCAAAAACTACTGGGCCAATTTCAAAAATTATTACACCAATAGAAAGCTACATTATCAGTGAGTAACGATGTTTTTTGTGTATAGTACCTACATCCTACCTACATCTACATTGCACTTGTGCGAAGCCGGAGCGTGGTACTACATAGTTATTTTATAGGTACAATATATCACTATAAAATGTTGGGATAAATAATAAATCTCGTTTTAACCCATTATAATATAGAGTATTTTATAATGCGCCTTTATCAAAAATGTGATGTAGAAGATATATCCAATTATGCAGCAAGATAAAAGGTCAAGTTAAAACAAAATATTATAAAGACAATGCGTAAAATACAATATATTATTATTCCTTTAAAAAAGCTTCACAGTACTCTCGAACTAGGAATAATTATACAGAATCAATGGATATATAGCAAATAATTCTTTAAATCATCTAGAAAAAAATTAAAACATGAAATTACCGCTATCCAACTTGTCTTTCGCAAACTCAGCGAAAGACTTATGTTCTCCGGGTGTTGATTGAGAACTACTTTCATTATCTTCCTTTTCGCAGTTTCCAGGTGTCATATTATTACCCTCCATAATTAACAAATTCACTTAGAACAATGAATACAAACTAAACCTCCAATGATCTTACATCATCGATCATAATAGCAAATAAAAAGTAGCAGATCCGTCACAGCACTGAAAATATTGCTTGATTTAACAAATAAAAGAGAATTCCCTAAAAAACATTACAAAAGCTAGTTGTCTCAATTTTTTATCATCTCTTTTTCGAAATATAACTACGCAATCTAACAAAAATAAAAAATTAACCATTTGATTCTGATTGAATGATAAAACTGTCAGAATTTGAATCAAAATTGATTTTTGGTCGCCATTAAATTTGTTGCCATAAGGTAATTCTAGGTAAATAAAGAATATTATTTGTGAAAATATATTTTTAATATATCCCTCAAATATGTATTATTATTAAAAATTAAGTTAATCTGATTTTTTTAAAATTGATAAAATTAAGGTTCATATAAATGTTTATTTCATGTATGTCACAATGACAATGACATTAGACATATATTTCTACGTCATATTCGAGCAATTCAGAAATAAGATTCACCCGATTTTCATCCTTTCGTTATTTTGCGCGATAATTAAAGTGATGATAGTCGTGTAATGACTTACTTATGTTATTCAGTTTAAAATAAGTGGATGTGACGAGGGTTTTTTATTAATAGCTAAAAATCGATTATATTACAGCAGTGAAAAACGATACTGAAACGGAAGGTGCGTTACAATATTGGTTTTAAAGTGCTCTTTGTTTGTGCGAAATTATGCTATAAAATATATTAATATCAATAACTATTCACAATTTCATTAATCCTATGATAATCGACAAAGAGAAAGAGATAAACTTTTTTCTAAGGCGTATGACGTTATTGCGCAGTTTCTGTAGCCAGTGTAATTTAGCCTACTTTCTTAAAAACAGCTGTTACTTACAGCGTCACACCTTTAGCTCACAGCTGAGTTTGTCGTCACTATTATTATTTGCTCGTCGTTGCTTGCGTACGTAAGTTTTGTGCGAATGTGGAATGTTAATGAAGGTCATGGTAATTTGTATGTTGGTAGATCATAGTCTAGGCCTCTAGGCCGAGGAAAATTACCTTTCGTTTCATCGCAATTTTTTAGTAATGTTTTTTTCTTGCGCATATAAAATATATGATATGATTAATGGACATTTTATATTCTTTAATTAAATGATAAATATGCATTCACCTGAATTAATTATAATATATGCCTATTACAATAATGTAAATTAGTGGAAAGCACAAAATATTTTATCTTTATATAAAAAGATTACATAAGGTTTGCAGTCTGTATTATACATATTTCCAGGTCATTTAAATAGTTACCTATTCATTCATAGCACCTTTAAATTTATAATGCTCCAGAGCTCATTATTAAGCTGTATTTTCAAAAAAGATGGTGTTGCCAACCTCTTTTTTATAGACCCGCTTCACCCGTGTGAAGCGGGTCTATAAAAAAGACCCGTGTCAATGAAGATGTATCGTACAAAAAATAGCCTATGTTACTTGCTGATGTTGTATGTCTATTGGTGAAATATTTTTTTAAAATTGGTCAAGTAGTTTTTGAGTCAAATCATAACAATCAAACAAACAAATCTTTCCTCTTTATAATATTAGTACAGGTATGACTTTCTTTTGTCATTATTGATTTTAATATTCTCAAAGTAAAGACATTACAAGTAAGAACTATCCATCTTTTATTTGTTACTAGTCTGCGCAACCCATTCGCTCTCCATAGCTATCAACATTTGAAATAATTTCAGGAAATCTATTTATATCAACTCTTGCTACAATGTTTGTATATATTACATTTAAATTATTTAATATTATTTCTAAAAGAGAAGAAATTCTCACAGATGTCTGTAGGTTGGAGCAGACTACCGCTTCTTCCACTAAGGTGTGTGCTCGATAACCTGAGCACCGAGGATGTACTCTCTGCTACATCCACTTGCCAGCACTGGCGAAGTGCCATCCTATTTTATGATGGACACAAGTAAGTATAAAATAATAATAATATAGATTCACTAGCACGCTTCACTCGGGTGCAATGTAGATGTACTATAATATACTCGCTGATAATGTAGCTTTCTATTGGTGAAAGAATTTTCAAAATCGGTTCAGTAGTTTTTGAGTTTATTCATAACATACAAAAATACAAAAATTAAAAAAATACAAATCTTTCCTCTTTATAATATTAGTATAGATGTATAGATTGATAGTCAGATATTGACAGACGAGCAGGTTCACTTGATGGTAGGTAATACCCCAGCCACAGAACATCAGTCAGTGATGATTCGAATCCACGACCCATCTATACACACGATAGGTGTTCTACTGAAGGCGCTAACGAGCCCTTCAAATTACATTTTAAAATACATAAACAAAATAATATTTATTAGTGAAGGTAATTTAGGTTTATTAGAAAATAAAAAAACTAAAACCAGGATGAGCTTGCCGATTGAGGCATAGCTTCTCAAAATATATTTCAAGTTTTAAAATTGCTACTCCTAATTATTTTTCTTAATGTATGTTGTACATAAATAATTCAATATTTGAGCAATATTGTTAGTTATTATAGTGTCTTAGTAATTATAGGTTCAAAACAACTAGCTAGGGATAAATCTTAAACATTCTGTACTCCTCTTATATTTTTGTTTCAGAGAACTATTAAAATTAGAAGTCTGTGACTTAGAGAAGAGCATGTTTTTGGCTCGTATTTTTAAGAAACACACAAGAAGATTGCACATATACATCAATACAACGGGGGATAAATTGGAGTCATTCATGGACTTAATTTTACCTCTGTGAGTACCTTTAATAATTCCTGATATATAATAATAATTAATGGCGAAGATTGGAGGAGGCCTTTGCCAATAGGCACACAGAAGTGCGGGACATTATTTAAATATATAGATTATAAGTAAATGTATATTAAAAAGTAAATGTAAACAACTCAAAACTGAATTCAAGCAATTGTACAATAAAGGCTATTTTTATTTTATTTTATTTTATAATTTCAATATTGAACATTCATACATACATAATATGTCATGACATCAGTGGCGGATTTACCAACAGGCTGAGTAGGCTTGAACCTAGGGCGGCAGATTTGAGGGTCTTATGGAAATCAAAATGAAATCTGTAGAACGTTTGTACGATGTCATTCAACGAAATATCAAACTCGTATATCCTATAGCAAAAACCCAGTTAGCCGCCCCGAACCAGTAATCGGACACTATATAATATTATTTAATTTAAGAATAAACAATTATATACCGGGTTTGGGAGGGGGAGTAGTTAATATCCTACACCTTGGAAATGTGTAAATCTGCCTTGTCAGTAATCTATGTAAATAAAAGTATATTTTTCTCTCTCCACTCCTTAACTATTCAGCCAAGGACAACAAACTTACGAATGGTATGGAGCAAGGGCGCACTGACTTCAAAAATAACTGTTAATAATTAATATTAAATAGATAGTTTTGTCGGTTGTCCTTTAAGGCTCTTGCTTTGAAGTAATTAAAATATAATTTTATTATTATTGTACATACTATACTATATAGGTATAGTTTTGATTTTTTTTTATTATTACTGTAAATCTTCGTAAACATTGTAATGAAATGCAAGGCTCGGAAACCGGTTAATTTACTATGGGAGCTTAATCAAGGTTTTTGATGATATCACTGGCCAACAAAATAGCACTTTTTGACTGATGTATGACTTATGTTACATGATGTTTACTAATTTGACGTCGCTTATTCTAAATATACCCTCATTTTTTTTCTAACAGCTCTTGTTTACGATTTATAGCTTTCATTAAAAATTCGCTGTCTTATCGTACTTATTTGCTCCTAATTTAAAAATTATTAATTTATCTTATTATAATTTGATATGGTATTGTCAAGAAGAGTATGCGTGAATGATCCAAACCATTTTTGTTTCA
The DNA here is from genome assembly GCA_905404175.1 of Anthocharis cardamines. NCBI lineage: Eukaryota > Metazoa > Arthropoda > Insecta > Lepidoptera > Pieridae > Anthocharis > Anthocharis cardamines. The sequence goes on from FR989974.1 coordinate 2,377,199, forward strand.
TTCGCGGAGAGAATATATTTAAAGAATAGCGCTTAAAGGTAACAACGTTCGTAAATGAGGTTTATAAAAATTTGTTTGGGCACCCGCTGAAAGTGAAAAATAAGCCTTGGCTTCTGTAAAAAGTATGCAAAACTTGCGTGGAGTTTCTATGTTTGTGGACAAATAAGAAAAGATATAGTTTCAGGTACGAAACTGGTATGATATGGAATGAACCCGTGAAATGTAACGACGACTGCTATCCTTTTTAGGGAACATAACTGGCATTAACTGAAAATATTCTAGCCAAAGGGCAATATCCTTCCATATGATCGGCACATAGACGTATCCTGAGTCCTAAGACTAAGGTTTATAAAACAATTTGTTAAAGGTCTTAACGAAACTGGAAACTGGCTCCGTTTTCTATCAAAAAAGTTCCCAAGAATTAGTGCAGAAACGATAAAAGCGGGCATTTTTGATTGGCCACAGATAAGATCTTTAATAAAAGATACATTTTACGGACACTAAGAAAGATATTGAGAAAAAGGAATGAAATGACTTTGTGTGGCTTTTTCAAAATTTCTTAAGAAATAAGAAAATTTCTGACTATTCTCAACAACGTTTAACAACTAATGAGTCACTTTCAAACACTTGGATGTAACATGAGCATCAAGTTACATTTTCTTCACAACTACCTAGACTATTCCTGCCAATCTTGGAGATTTTAATGAAAAACAGGGCGATCGAATCCACCAGGACCATCGTACGATGGATGAACGCTATCAAGGCTACTGGAACGCACAGATGATGACTGACTATTGTTGGACTGTTCAGAACAGCTCTCAGGCTTCAACCTCTACAAGGAAATCTTATAAATAAAGTTTTTTTGACTTTAACAACTTAATGATATAGGTTTAACTTTAAAAATATTGTGTTTTTTTGTGAAACGGTCTATATGTCATATTTTCTAAACTAGAGCTGATAGAGAAATTTCGATCACAGATTTGAAATCGTCATTAAAAATTAGGCTATTATCATGTAACATAACCCAATCATCAGAAATGCTGTTGTGCAGTGTATTCTTTTGTTTTTAGTTATATTTACTGAAAAAAATAGTGTTGCTTGTTGAGTGTTAATTACTCTTTAAAACTAATATCAATGTATCTCAGTCAGACACGTATTTTGGAAAATAAAAATTAACTGGTTCGAGCCCTAATGGAATAGAAATGGAAAAATGTAAATAAAATGGAATGCCAAATCAGTTTTAGGTACTTTATTATTAATCAGTCAAATAAAGTCATCAGCCAAAATTAAATTCTATATAAAAAAATCAACATTTTTAAATGTAAAAAGCCGGACAAGCCAGACATCGTTTATTTTGGCCGGACACAATCAAAAGGCGTAACTATGTTCGGTTTTATCCGGACTCGTAACAACGCTATATACAGCCAATTATTTTTTACATCCACTAGGCTGATTCATTTGTATGGCAGTTATCATTTCTTTACATTCTGTATCGCATATTTAGCCTTATAAAGAGCGCATTTAATCCACAGTACGCAGTATATTATATTCTGCAAATTATAACACCGCCCGCCGTCACCTTGAACTTACCCGAGTTCTTACTGATGAGTGAATTTAGACCAAACTAGTGTTGCCAACTCTTACAAAATGTTCCCCCTAGGACCAACTTCCAATACCCCTAAATATCGATTTAAAACCCCTTAAGTTTTTGTTGTGCATTCTGTTTGAGAGGTAATTTAAATTAAATAAAAATACATTCAAGCAGTATAAAATAGCTGTTGTATTATGTGGGTGCATTTTACAGATTTACATACATTAATTAATGACCTAATAATATTAATGTTGATAACAATGAAATTCGCTTAATATAAATAGTATAGAAGCGTGCGTTTTGTCTATTTTTTTTTAATAAAGTACCGCCTAAAATCCCCTCTTGATTCTCCCTAAATTTGGGAGGAAAACCCCCCAGGTTGGCATCACTGGATCGAACACGAGATCGGGTAACTAATGTATTTAGCTCGTACTGAGGATTCCTGTCGCGTTGCGTCAATTATATTATTGATTAGAACTCATAACTCCAACGTTTTTAATTGCTAGCAACGCTTACCAAAGGTTGTGTAGACGTCTGAATTTTATACGTGAGGTGTTTCGGTATTCAATATTTAAAAGCTTTTGTCTATATATATCTAAACTAATACTAGCGACCCGCCCCGGCTTCGCACGGGTCTAGATTTTTTGACAAAAAAGCAGGGGTTGTATGTATTTCTTAATGCCACATTATAAAAAAATAAAAACAAAAAATTTCGTCTAAAAAATAAAAAAAATTTTTTGGTGTGGACTACCCCTAACATTTAGGGGGATGAAAAATAGATGTTGGCCGATTCTCATAGATACCGGATAAGCACAAAAAATTTCAGCAAAATCGGTCAAGCCGTTTCGGAGGAGTATGGCAACGAAAACTGTGACACGAGAATTTTATATATTAGATAAAGACGAAAGATTTGTATTTTTTGTATGTTGTGAATAAACTCAAAAACTATTGGACTTTTTGTGTACTTCTACATTGCACCGTGTGACAACATGTTCATGTTACTCGCTTATAATGTAGCTTTCTTTTGGTGAAAGAATTTTTAAAATCGGTCGAGTAGTTTTTGATTTAAATTGTAACAAATAAACAAAACTTTCCTCTTTATAATTATTACATGAATATGCGCATAGATTTGAATGTTAAATATTTTTTTTCTGACGTAGAGTACCTACGTAAACATATTACGTGACACTTATGGATAATCGTGCTTCTTTTGTTTCGTAATATGTTTTATAACTATATTGGCTTAGCCACGTAGGTTTGCCTATAGTCGAATGGACTAGCACGTCCATATGGATGGGTCGTGGGTTTGAATCCCATCGGGACAACATATTTATAATTTTCTGTAAGCATGTCTTCCCCACGTTTGGTAACTTCGGGCATTAAACGGGTGGGAGTAATATCGAGATTCCGACCGGGTAACGAACCACCGTTCATAGATGGAAAAACCGTGATGTGCATATTGCGCGTTTCGGTTTAAGTCTGAATTAACGAATGTTTGAAGTAAAAAAGTAGATCGACAGCGCATCATTGACTGATGTTCTGTGGATGATGTATCACGTACCGACAAACAAAAAAATACAATCATTTTATGTAGCTTAACCTGGAAGCTTAGTCTACCTATGTAACAGCGTATGTAGCCTTGCGGTCGCACGTTCATCCGTAAGAGCATACGTCCTGGGTTCGATTCCCAGGTTGGTCACTAGGTGTTATCCGCTTTTAAAAGTGTTATAATAATTGGTGAGCAATGTTTGAGAAACTTGAGGGGTGTTTGAAACCCGGAAGGGTGGATAACTAACATGAGTGGTGTCAACAAGTTTGACTAAACTTTTTATGTATTCGTAGAATAGTGGATATGCGGTCCCACTGCGTAACTCCAGATGCGAGTTCGAAACTTCACTGAAAGAAATAGTCTACCTATGAAGTCCGCGTTAAATGCAGTTCAGTTCTTTATATTACCGTCAACAAACAGACAAATATATATTTTTTAATGAGTTTCATGTATTCTGTTACCCTTCTTATATCGTCCCATTTCAATTTCCAGTAAATGTATTCAATATAAATATTATAATATAGAGTCGTATAAATTTCGCTGGCGTCTGCTTTGCTATCATTGCTAGGAAGCGAGGATAAACAAAAACACATTGTTTATCTTTAACGGATATAACAGACTAAACAAAGAAGTGCTTACATTCGTGTTTTTACTAATACAAAAGTGGCAAAGTTGCTATCTTCCAATTTATATTATTTATAGCTGACATCAACTAATAGTAATGTTGGTAAATAAAATTCGATTAAATAAGTCTTTTTCTAATTTCAGATTCTTCGATACATTGAAGTTAAACGAACTGGCTTTCATCGGTCCCAAGTACTTACTAAAGTACCAACAGCAAACAACAGAACTTAAACGGTAAGAGTATATAGCTCATATCTCCTATTTATGTTATACTAGCGGACCCCGCAGACGTTGTTCTGCCACAATTATTCTTAAATTTGAATATGCCCATTTACCTACTATAATTGTCTAATATGTCACTGATTTGCAGTAGACATCTGTTATTTCAAAAAAGCTAAGAATGCATGACGTGAGCTGTCAAGATGGCGGAGTTTCGAATCTAATTTGTTTTGTAATAAATTTTATGCAATATTTTAATAGCCAGGGCATAAACATCAACGGAGAACATGTGTCTCACCTTCGTTTCGCTGATGATATCGTGCTCATCGCGGAATCGTTTGAAGACCTTCAATATATGCTGAACAGTTTGGTTGAAGCCTCTCACAGCGTGGGGCTCAAAGTAAATATTGGCAAGACTAAGGTGATGTACAATAACCACGTAGCTCCTGGACGTGTAACGGTGGATGGAATTACTCTTGAGGTTGTCGAAAGTTATAACTACCTTGGGCAGATTATGCAAATGGGTAAAAACAACCTCGATAGGGAAATCGATAGAAGAATCCAATTGGGCTGGGCAGCGTTTGGAAAGCTACGGCATATATTTTCTTCGCCTATACCACAATGTCTGAAGACCAAAGTCTTTGATCAGTGCATTCTGCCTGTTCTTACATATGGCGCAGAGACGTGGACACTAACGATTCGATTGCTGAACAAGCTCAGGGTAGCCCAGCGCGCTATGGAGAGAGCCATGCTCGGGGTTTCTCTCAGGGATAAGATTAGAAATAATATTATCCGGGAGAGAACTAAAGTCACCGACGTGGCTTTCAAAGTGAGTAGACTGAAGTGGCAGTGGGCTGGGCATATTGCCCGAAATGCTGAAAACAGGTGGAGTCGAAGTATTGTACAGTGGAGGCCACGCCTTGGTAGCCGCAGTGTGGGAAGACCGCCTGCACGCTGGAGTGACGATCTTCGAAAAGTGGCGGGAAGACATTGGATGCGAAGAGCAGGGGACAGAAGGAAATGGCGCGCTTTAGGAGAGGCCTACGTCCAGCAGTGGATGAATACAGGCTGAAGAAGAAGAAGATTTTAATAGCCTATATCTTATTCCCGACATAGAGGAATCCAACAAATAAGATATCGTTAAAATCGTTGCAGGCGTTCTTGAGTTATAAGTGGTGTAACTAACACAACTTTCTTTTATATATATAGACTAGCCGTCCCCGCCCGCCCGCTTTGCTGGGCGAATTGTAAAGGATAGACGAATATGAACTATCCACATAAATTTGAAAAGAAATGGTAAAGGGTTGATGGATGGAATCGAATGGTCATGGTATCATGCCGATCGGTCCAGTAGTTTTCAAGTTTATCGATAACAAAGAAAAAAAAAGTTGCTTATATATATATAGATTAGCGCCGCCCCGGCTTCGCACGGGTGCAATGTATATGTATTAAAAAAAATGTAGCTTTCTATTGGTGAAATAATTTTTAAAATCGGTCGAGTAGTTTTTGAGTTAAATCGTAACAAACAAACAAATCTTTCCTCTTTTTAATATTAGTATAGATATTGCCAGATGAAAATAAGGCTTACTTGATCATAGTTACTGATATGGTTGCCAATAAAGTATTTTTTTCCATTTAGTTAAAAAATACCATTAAAAGTACTCTTTTATCTTTAAAAAGATCTTTTGTAGTTTTGGATTTTATTTAGATTGAGATTGAGAAAATTGTTGGATGTGTATTTTGAGCAATTTTCTTTTTATTTGTTTAATTTGTTTTATAAAATGCTACAAAACATTTAATTACACGGTTATAAATTAATCTTATGTTTTTCGTATGTTAATGTGTCTTTTTTAACCATTCCGAATTAATTGTAATCGATTTTCATATCCAACAATGTTAACATACATATGGTGGAGGAAGAGTGTCCATGGAGTCCCACTTTTTGGAACCGTGCAACTAGACGTTTCATAAGAGCCTGCAAAGGCCTATTTGAAATAAAAACTTTTGATTTTTGATTTTTTTTGAAGAGTATACTTCCTTCACCATATGTAAATGTATATTAATGTTGGAATTTTTCTTTCAGGATAGTAGTAGAAAGTCTGGTGTTCAAGCACCTGCACTGCCTTCAAAGACTTGTGCTAATAGGATGTGAGATGGGAACACCACAAAACGAAGATGATAGATATGTAGTAAGTTTATAATCATATATTTTTATGTTAGATATCGACAGACGAGCATGAGGTTCACTTGATGGTAGGAGATACCTCAGCCACAGAACATCAGTCAATGATGCGCTGTCGACCTACTTTTTACTTCGAGCATTCGGAAATCTATAGACTGAAACAGAAACGCGCAATGTGCACTTCACGGTTTTTCCATCTATGAACGGTGGTTCGTTACCCGGTCGGAATTTGGATATTCTTCACACGAAGTTACCAGACGTACATGCTTATAGAAAATTATAAACATGTGGTCCCGATGGTATTCGAACCCACGACCCATCGATGCGCACGGCAGGTGTTCTACCGAACGCGCCAATGAGCCCGTCATTTTTTCTTTCTTTTCTTTTTAATATCGCATCTACTTCACTTTATATATCAGTGTAACCTAAAATAATATATCGATAATATCTTGAGAGAAAAAAAAATGCTGACTTACCAGATTTAAACGCAATATATTATTTATCTCGACGTTTCCAGCAAGCAGTCTGAACGAAAACAGGTGACTGTTAGGAATTTTATTGTTTAAAGGTGTCCTCTTGTTTTTAACAATATTGTTTAAAAGTGTCCTCTTGTTTTTAGTATTTGACTTGGGGTGTTGATTTTTTAATTACCGGTGTGTTGGATTCCCAAATTATCTTTTAAAATTGCGTTTTAATCCGGTATTTAAAGGCATAGAAAGAACCTTTTTGGAAAACTATTTTGAATAATAAAACTTTTGAGACATAAAAGGTATCTACCGGATTTCAAGGGAAGGGAAAGGGATTTTTATATTTAAATAAAATACTGTATACCGAATTAAAACGTGATTTATTATTTATATCGTTTAAATTATTTATCCCGACGTTTCGGATGCTTTTCAGCAACCGTGGTTGGGGGAGACAGAACGATGACAGTTGTCTGATATTTGAAATGTCACAAAGTTGCCATATTTAATTCAATTAAATTAAAAAATAATCTATTAATTTAGGTAACACAATGTACACCTATGAACGTCAATAAAAAATATTACATATTAAATGCTTCTAATTTTACATTTACTACCAGTTCACAAATCAAGGGCGTAGAGCGGACGAGAAGAACTGGCAATAAACTCACCGCCACTCTTTTTAATCGCCAAGTTTTTGACTTGAAAAAAAATCCGGTATACAGTATTTTATTTTATTGTTTTCCTATATTTTTTTCAGCATAGACATGTAGAGTACTACTCTCGCCCGCTGTCATTCAACATGGTTCCCTCGCCGGAGGACACAGTGTTGTCCAGGTGTAACGTTGGCTTGATGATGTTCTCCACACTGCAGGTAGCTCAGTAATTACTGTCACTGTTTGACAAATAAAAATGTTTATAGTGAAAAAAATGACCAGACGTGGGCAAGACATGCTTATAGAAAATTGTAAACTTGTCGTCCCGGTAAGATTCGAATCCGCGCCCCATAGGTACGCGCTAACGAGCCCGTCAAAAATTATTAGGTCTACAAATTAAAAAGGTGCCTTAAGTTTGGATGTCTGTCATTTCTTATCTAGGTTACATAAATTGATTTTACTTTTGGCATTTATAAGTGTGTAGCGTGCCTACATAAATGAAATATGATATCATGTGTAACATCGCAACGTTTTGTAAGTTCAGTTATATTATTATGTTTTTAAAAACAATAAATTTTTAACAATCGAAGTGATATGACATAAAAAACAAAAGTGGACAATATGTCTGTCAACAAGCAACATTTGAGGCACTGCATTCTTTTAGCTTTTCAATTAAAGAAAATTTCTGCTGAAGCTGCAAAAATGGTTTTTAGTGCTCTCTAAGAAAACTCCGTAACACTCTTAACAAGTAAGAAGCAGTATCAAAAGTATCAGATAGGAGATTTTGATCTTACAGACCGAAAACGATCGGACCAACCATTAAAGTTTGAGGATGAGAAACTCGAAAAAAATTCGAGAAAATATTCGGCTCAGACTCAAGCTGAGGTTGCACAATAACTAGACGTTACTTAGCAATGCATTTCACATCGCTTTCATTCAATTGGTATACGCAAAGGAAGAGTAGATGGGATTCGCATAACTTGACCCCAGAAAACAAAGAGCGGCGGGTCGACACGGCTATTTCTTTGTTACCCAAGTATAACAGGAATTATTTTCTTTATAAAATCAATATGGGCGATGAAAAATAGGTGTTGTACAATAATACTAAAGACAGAAAATCTTGGGCAAGTACCAGGGAACCGGACACGTCTACTCCGAAACCCAACATCCATTCACAAAAAGTGTTGCTGTGTTTCTGGTGGGATATGAAAGGCGTGGTGCATTATGATTACTGGAACTTGGACAGACTGTTACTGCAGACCTTTATTAATAGCAGTATATACATTTAAGCGATGCATTATAGCAGAACAGGCCATACACTTGCAGCAGCAGTAAGCAAGTCATTCTGTAACATGATAGTGCTCGTAAAAGGTACTAAAGATATAATATTTGAATTGGGCTGGGAGGTTCTCCTTCATGCGGATTATTCACCAGATCTTGCCCCTTCGGATTACCATGTATTCCGATGCTTCAACTTCATCTGGCTAAGAAAAACTTCGAAAACTTTGGTGACATCCGAAAAAGCATCGATGACTTTATTCCTTCGATCAACAATATACTAGATATCGGGTCGACGCAAAAAATCCGTGCCGTTAAATATCGGCTCACTTGAAATGTGAGAGTCTATTTTGTTTAGTTCTCTTCAAGCACGGCCAATATTAAGACGTTTCACAATGACGCAGTTTGTCTTCAAAAATTGCGAAAATAATTCCCGAAAAAACAATTTTACGGACGGAGTCTTATTTTTGGTTAGTACATATAAAATAAGATATATTTTAAGCTTTCAAACTAACAAATAATTGAAAATTTGAACAAAATTATCTGTTTTAAATGAACGCTACAAATGTTTGGCCAAGGTTGGCCAACACATGCGCATACTATTGTGTAACAGAATAGTGGATGCATGGAGTAGATTAGTACTAAAATAATTCTTACTATCTAAGGATAAGCATCCTTAGTAATATTATAAATGCAAGTGTTTTTTTTTGTTTGTTATGCTTTCACGCTAAAACGGAAAAGAAAATATTCCAATCTGTATATATTCGGAACATTTTGCGGATATTATTATTTAACATACGCATTACTATTTATATAAAACATTATATTATTGTTTATCAAATATATTATAGTATTTGTACCCTACTAGATAAATGATAATTTACACATTGGTGTTTCATAAACTATACTAATAATACCAGTCTTCGAAGTTAGTCAAGTGTATATATATATATATATATACATATATATATATATATATATTTTCGTAACTAATAAAGTCATATTTCGACTTCACTCTTTTCTTTGTTCCCATTGAGCAGTGTCATTTTTTCAAAATTTGACAAGGGGTGTGGCTTAAATAATCGGTACACTTTTTTCGTGAATTTTGTATGCGACCTGAAGTCTATTTAATACTATGTCAATGCTTTATTCAGTCAAAACCCCCATGTTTCTTCCGCGAAGGAATTCGCGAATTATCCAAATGATAGAACAAAGTCATCAATAGCAATGGTAATTACTAGGATTATTAGATATGTCTTCGTTTTTATACAAATACATTTGGAATTCCATTAAAAAAGGCACCTTTTTAATTTGTACACCTAATAATTAAAATCCAAATATTTTCAAATTTTGCTTTTAAATTCAAAACGCAGATATCATTTAATGTTCGATTTCTGCTGTTTAAGATTAATTTTTAGGTTATTTTTGTCTACCTGCCTTATTCATAAACTTGATTATAAGCTTGATATAGTTAAAATATGTTTTGTCTCGCTCTAATAATAAGGCCGTAAGGTAACTAATGAAGTTAAATAAATAAAATAAAAACATTTTTACAGAATATCTCAATAGACTACGAGTTCCTAAGTACCGCGATGGTAGCCACTCTCTCCCAGCTTCCGCAGCTGTCTCTCCTCACTCTGAACATCAGAAACAAGCGTCCGTTCGTAACGCCGCAGGACGACTGGCCGCCCCAGACGCTGAACGTCGCTATAAATATGGTGACTACCCTCATTTGTATTGTAGTAAAAACTAATACTACCCTCATTGATATTTTTGTTTTTTTTTTTATGTCAGATATCGATGGACGAGCATGAGGTTCACTTGATGGTAGGTGATACCTCCGCCACAGAACATCAGTCAATGATGCGCTGTCGACCTAATTTTTATGTCACTTCACGGTTTTTTTTTTAGAGACAGTCGCAGCTCTGAGCGATTTATATGTACGAATTTTTTTACAAAATCAGGGTTTCGTATTCCCCTGTTTTCTTCTCCAAAACTTAACCGATTTTAGTAGGTTTTAACGTTTTTATCGCTATAACTTGTTTAATTTACGCCCCAAAATTATTGGATTTTCTTAGCCAATTTGTAAAATAGCCAAAATAATGCAAATATCGAAAAAATCTAAGCGTAGCAGCATGCTAGTAATGTATCTAAATCGAATGAATAAAAAACATTGCTTTATTTTTAAATTCCAAGGAGAAAAATCGGGGAATACATTAGTATGGAGAAAACGACCGACTGATTTTCTTTGAAGATTTATGGATATCTGACGTGTTTTTTGATATTGTTACAGATTGATATACCAGTGCGTAGAATCAACCTCATAATCAAAGAAGTATTCGTAGAAAGATTGTTGCTGGTGTCATTGAAAGTGATGTTCTGCAAAACTGTAAGTAACTATTATTCATATTATATACTAGCTGATGCCCGCGACTTCGTTCGCGTGGGGTTCACTTTAAGCTGAGCTTTTGAGCAAGCTTTCTTCAAATGACCTTATCCTCCTCCACCCTCTGTACTTGGTGATTTCTTTTGGGAAAGAGCTATCAAATTAGCCATTGACGGTTTCTTTTGCATCATGTTATCGACATGTTTAATGGTGGTTGAGATTGGGATTCGAAGGATTATTTGAAATTCAATAGTTGAAATAATTAACCTGACATTAGGGAGATTCATATTAATTAAATTTTACGTGACCAAAATCCAGATATGTGTCTTTTTTCTACTATCATAGTTCAATCGAAGATTGGATTCAATGCATTTTCTGTCTTAAATAGATGCGTGCGTTCATTTAATTGGTCATTTTCATTTTCGGACATTTTTTTTAAAATTCCCGGGATTCCTGCCCGGGTTTCCGGTGCTAAATGCGGAAACCTCTTAAGATACGGAAGCAAAAAAGCAATGTCGAATAATCGTAATTCTGTTTAAGAGAAAGGATTGATGAAAAGGTGAAATAAATGATCTCATAAGAAATACTTTTTTATATATTATTTCAATAATACATTTTCTATTTTTGTTATAATATAGTTCTTTCAAAAAGCAAAAAAAAAAAAACAAAAAAAAAATTCTTTCATTTCAACTTCAGATTCGAACTCGCATCAAAAGCTACGCTATGGGACTGCATATCCACTATTCTATGAATACATATTGTAAATGGCGAAATAATCAAACTATTTCATTTACATATCAGACTGTGATTGACATCTGACAATTCGAAAAAGTTCAACGCGAGTCAGTTTGCATTGAAATTTGGTGATATGGTGCCTTTAAAATAATATTTAAATGATGATAACTTTTCTTTCCCATAACAGATTTCGATGAAACAAAGCCTATATGTTGCCCCGGGCTTTCTTTAATATATTTGTGTAAATTGCATTAAAATCGGTTCAGTATCTTCGGAGATTAGCGTGAACAAACAGACAGACAGACAGACAAGAATCTTAAAAATTGCATTTATGCATTCTGCTACCCTTCTTTTATCACCCCTCTTAATTTCTGGTAAAAATATTTAGTGAAGCGTAATTTCGATCCTACTCTTTTATTATATGTATAGATACTAGCGAATATTCGAGTCCCAAAGAGGGTAGAGATTCATTTTTTTATATTAGATATCGACAGACGAGCATGAGGTTCACTTGATGGTAGGTGATACCTCAGTCACAGAACATCAGTCAATGATGCGCTGTCGACCTACTTTTTACTTCGAGCATTCGGAAATCCATAGACTGAAACCGAAACACGCAATGTGCACTTCACGGTTTTTCCATCTATGAACGGTGGTTGGTTACCCGGTCGAAATTTCGATATTCCTCTCACGCGTTCAAAGCCCGAAGTTACCAGACGTGGGGAAGTCATGCTTACAGAAAATTATAAACATGTCTTCTCGGTGGGATTCGAACCCACGACCCATCGATGGACGGCAGGTGTTCTACAGAACGCGCCAACGAGCCCGTCAAAAAAGTTCTGTGTCCGTTTCATTTTACAGGCAAATTAGTGTCCGACCGAACTTTCGGTTTCGGCCTAGTTTCGACAAAAAACGAGGTCGAAAAAGAAGCGAAAAATACGAGCGACGAAGGTTATTTTGCCTCGTCGTGTCCATCTTTAATTTGACGATATTCGTAAATAATTGAAAATACTATGTATTTTAAATCTAGTCTTTATTTTAAAATACAAATATTTTAAAAAAAGTTAGTTAAAAAAGTTAACTTACGTCACCGCATACACGAATTCAAGTCCGACATGTCACCACAAGTAGCACCCGTTCACGAGCATGACGCATGGCCAGCCATCGGCTCCCTCGCCATATTTTAGAGAGAGAGACGACCCGACGCATGGATGCTTTATCAGCGACTAACTTCGGCTTTTATCATCTACTACGCGATTAAAATAGGAATAGGAACGTCAATGATCTCTATCTGTCAAATGTCACTTTAAAAGTACAGTTTTCAAAAAAACCTTAATTGCAAATCAATAACGATTTATTTTACTTTGTTCTGTTTTCAGGTGCGACTGAGTGTTTGCGCTTGTAGACCGATACTATTTATTTTATTAATTCTGTTTGTTACATGTGAATAAGGCTTTTTCGCTCAAACTTCGTAAATAAATTTTAATTTTTAAAAAATCTTGCTTTGCTCACCCTACCAATTTGGTTTGAATTGACAGCGTCACAAAATGGCGCTTAGTCGATTCTATTTATTTATTTCAGGCTTACCAACTAGATATATAATTTTACTTACTACTTAACTTAATATTAATACTTATGACTATTTATATATCTAACTTATCTAAAATATTAAATACTTGTTTCTTAAAATCATTAAATCTAACAAAATTATCGATAGTATTATCTAAATTTAAAAAGTATATTAAATGAAATTCTATTCTTATTTGAATCGCATAGTACCTTGCACCCGTGCGACGCCGGGGCGTGTTACTAGTAAATAAGAGACCACTGTCTGAACCAGTTCCACGTGCCGCTGCTGACGCAGCTGTCGCGCCGGTACAAGGACACGCTGCAGGAGCTGGTATGGGTGGACGCGCCCGCGGAGTCCAACGCCGCCTACGCGAGAGTCGTCAAACCGGAACCGGTAATTGATTTTTTTTTGTATCAAAGATGACACTATTTTTTTATACATACATACATATACGTCACTCCTCTTTCCCATTGCGGTAGACAGAGATCACGTAATTCCATATGCTCCGATCCTTACATACCACTTTCGCTTCTTCCACTTTTATCAATGCTTTCATACACACTCGTCGGTTACGAGTACTTTTGACCTGACCCTATTTTTTTATTTTATGTATCATTATTATTTTTTTTATAAATAGATTTTTTTAAATAATTGTAAGCTCATGACATTTTTCTCGTTTGAAATATTTTATAATCTGCTCCGTTTATTATTTTATTTTCTTGAATATTATAAATATATGTTACGTGACAGCAAAAAATAAAGGGAGGAGTCAGCGAACTGCTCAGATGTGTGTGTCACATGTCAAAAGCAGAACTACTTGTTCTGTGACAAAAGTTAATATAGGCTCTGTTCTTCTAAGTAAATCATTCTTTGGTAGTATTACATGGATGCATAAGCAATACAGTGTCACGTCCACAAAATTTAAAAAAAAAGGATATTTTGATACCAAATTACAAAAAAAATAATATTATATCTATAATTTTTTAAAAGAATCTAAATTAAAGAAAGTTGAAAATTCAAACTCAATTGTAGAGGCGGGAGAAGTTAGCGGTTACTGGAGTTTGTTTCTATAAATACGAGGCCGACACACAAAGGCTACAAATTAAAAGCAAAAAAAAAGAAAAAATTAACGACAGTTTTTTCGCAAAACATCAAACTGATAATATTTTCTTCCATCTTGTAATTAAAATTTTGCAATGGAATCCCTGGTATCAGGAGACCTCTATAATATGAAAAAATCAAGTAATCATGTTTTTTTTTGCTTTGAAACCCATTAAACAACTAAAGCATTCAAATTCAAAATAATTTATTCATTTAGGTAACACAATGTACACTTATGAACGTCAATAAAAATTACATATTAAATGCTTCTAATTTTACATTTACTGCCAGTTCTCAAATCAAGGGCATGGAACGGACGAAAAGAACTGGCAAGAAACTCTCCGCAAATACATAGTCGAAATAACTAAAATCACCGCATACACGAATTCAAGTTCGACCAGTCATCACAAGTAACACCCGTTCACGAGTACGACGCATGGCCAGCCATCGGCCCTCTCTCCCCATTCGGACATTGGGAAGGCACAGACTCCTCTAACAGTTTTAACTACATATATCAGGAGTCTGGGTTTAAATTGTTTTATATAAAAATAGCAGTAATAACTAAAGATTATTATTATTATTGAAATTAAAAAGCTTTTCTTTTCAGTACGACATGTGTGTAAATCACATTCTGTTGCTGTGCTGGCAGTGTGTGCACCTCAAGAGATTGGTTATACACGGTATGTATGTATGTTCCCATATTGCCGCCGAAAAGCGGTATATAAAAAAATAGATTTAATGTGCTTTTGATAGATTATAATAGTCTGCACAAACAAAGCTAAAAGAGTCATGCCTTAAATATTAATAAAAAATTGTTAAAAAGATATTGCCTACTAGCTGACTCGCTAGGCGAAATAGCTCTCTGTTAGTAGTATTTTTTCCAACTTGACACTCGTTGTTATAATTTGGTCAATTAACTCAATATCGTTGTTAATTATACCCTAGCTTATATTTATTAGCCTGTATAGCTGTTATTCTGACGTATAAACAATAATATTGTAAAGATTCATCAAAATCCGATCCGAAGTAGTTTTTGAATGTAACAAAAAGTAGCGAACATCCTAACAAACTTACATTATTATTATATTAGTAGGATCTCAAAGGTTAACAAGTTTGTATGTTTGCTGTAGCATTATGACGTAGTCGCTATCGGTAGGATTCGAACCCACGACCCATCGATGCGCACGACAGGTGTTCTAACGAACGCGCCAAAGACCCAGTCTCTGTCGCAGAAATACGACACAGGCAGTAGGGTTCAAAAGGTTAAATAAAGATTGGGAGAGGTTAAAATAAATTAAAAAATTAGGCTACTGGCTGTGGCACTACGACATGGTCGGCATCGCGCGCCTGCGCAGACACCTGCGGCAGCTGGAGGTGTCCGCCGTGTACAGGTGCCAGAACCAATTCGGCACCAACGACAACGCCATACTGCGCGTGCTGGCCTCTGACAGCATCCCCGAGCTTAACGAAAAAGATGTCGATGTGAGTTAGCGATGGGACTGGGGATAATTCAATTCAATTCAAAAATCATTTATTCATTTAGGTAACACAATGTACATTTATGAACGTCAATAAAAACACATATCATGATATTTATTACTTTCGATTTTGATTGAACATTAATATTATTATAGTTTTTGAATAATTTTCTTAAATTATTTTACGATATTTTTCGGGCTTTTTGGTCAGTTTGTGTCAGCCTTTTTGAAAAATCTAAGTGTCCAGCGATTTCATTTTTAATAGACAATATGCGTAGAGAACAGAGCTCGGCGCCTCACCAAATTTGGCGTCCTATTGCCGATCCCCCCATAAATGGGAAAAATAAAAAAGTATAGAGTATAGAATATAACAAAATGAATTTTGGTCAGAAAGAAACCTCAATCAGAAGTATGATGACAAGGAATAAAAAATAAAAAATTCTTTGAAAGTCGATCTAAGACGCGAGGTCTCTTAATATTTGTATAATAAATAAAATCATTATCACAATGCTTTAATATTATATGTTTATTATTTCAGATGATAAATGAACAGTCGTATTTCAAATGGGAGCCATGCTTATTCAAAAATCTGCATCCAGCCCTCAAAACTGGTGCCACCTCGGAAGACCTCGCCGACTATGTCATGAAAGAAGCCGCCATGCCGATATTGTGAGTAAATAAAACAGGATATATGTGTCTTTATCTTATATATCTTCGTTGCGTCTTTAAGACATCTCCTATGTGTCACTTTTGACAAAATCACTTTTTACGCCAGACCATTCTACATTTTGAATCTCTATCGAATGCAAAAACTGTCATCTGTATACGACGCGGTATTTTATTTACCAATTTCAAAATCTCCTATGTGCTTGCTAACTAACTATCTAACTTTTTTTTACATTGATACTAGTTTTGCTTTCAGTTAATAATAGCAAAGTAAAAAGCAAGAAATCACCTGTATTTTTATTGTAGTTGGTTTCATTATATTTTTTTCAGTAGACTGTTTTTTCGATTTTCTCTTAATATTGATTTTTACACATAAGAGATCTTAAAGTCGCAACGACGATATGTCGGCATTTTGGCGCCATATATTGGAAACGTCAAGCAACTTATAGCCACTTGCCACCGACGAGTGACGTTCAACAGTTTGACAGTGACAGTTCAAACAGTGGAGACATTTGACAGTTCAGCGGGGTTAGAATGCAAGTCACAAAAACGATTTGACTGATCGTCTCGCTTCATTGTGATTGGTCTAGAGACTCTCTACACCAATCACAATGAAGCGACACGATCAGTCGAATCGTTTTTGTGACTTGCGTTCTAACCCCGCAGACGTTGTATAGTCCCTAGACTGGAGTAAATAATGTCACTATCCCGATAAGGCTCTCTGGAGGAGTCCCAGACACGTCCTAGAGGTTCCTGATGATCCTATCAATGCTAGGTTAGACTCCGCCCGGGCGGACATTCCACCTCAGACCCGCGTACAGCGCCTTCGCCGGCGAAGGCGAGGCCCCTTGTTGCATCCCTCACACGGGTGAGCTACCGTCCAGCCCTTCAGGCTCCCTCCCCTGCTACGGCAGCCCAAGCCGAGGTACGTGTCTCGCAGGAGACGCCCTTAGGAGTGTCGTAGCAAAACCCCTTTCAAGGCTGAGGCACAGTGCTCGCCACTCTTGTCCATGTTAAGCTTTAGGCCAGTGAGACAGTGAGATTCCATACAAAATAAAAAGATGATCATTCTGAGTTCAGAGCGCAGGGCAATCGTTTTGTCGTGGTTGTCATGCTAGGCTGGCTCAACCAGTAGACTGTTTTTGTAATTTAACTTTCAAAGCAACACTATTAATAAATTATTATATATTTAAATAAAATACTGTATACCGGATTAAAACGCGATTTATTAATTATATTGTTTAAATTATTTATCCCGACATTTCGGATGCTTTTCAGCAACCGTGGTCATACTTTAAACAATATAAATAATAAATCTCGTTTTAATCCGGTATACAGTATTTTATTTAAATGTGTGATACTCGCGTTAATAAAAGACAATATAATTATTATATACTAGCTGATGCCCGCGACTTCGTTCGCGTGGGGTTCACTTTAAGCTTAGCTTTTGAGCAAGCTTTCTTTAAATGACTTATCCTTCATCCTCTGTACTTGGTGATTTCTTTTGGGAAAGAGCTATCAAATTAGTCATTGACGGTTGCTTTTGCATCATATTATCGACACGTTTGGTGGTTGAGATTGGGGTTCGAAGTATGATTTGAAATTCAATAAAAATACCATTGTTGAAAAAATAAACCTGACTTTAAAGAAAATTACTTATTTTTTTATAAATTTAATTAGTGGTGAAGATACTGTATCCACCTCGATATTTATTTCATTTAATTGATCATTTTCATTTTGAGTCATTTTTTTTAAATTCCCTTTTCCCGGGATTCCCACTCGGGTTTCCCGTGCTAAATGCGGAAACCTCTAAGATACGAAGACAGTCCTTAAGAAGCAATAAAAGCAATGTGGAATAATCGTAATTCTGTAGAGAAATGATGGATGAAAAGGTGAAATAAACGATCTCATAAGAAATACTTTTTCATATACTCGTAATATTTCAATAATACATTTTCTATTGTTATAATATAGTTCTTTAAAAAAATAAAAAAAAAAAATAAAAAAAAAATATTTCCGTTCAACTTCAGATTCGAACTCGCATCTGAAGTTACGCAATGGGCCTGCATATCCACTATTCTACGATTACTATATCGGAAATGGCGAAATAATCAAAGTATTTTATTTACATATCAAACTGTGATTGACATCTGACAATTCGAAAAAGTTCAACGCGAGTCAGTTTGCATTGCAATTTGGTGATATGGTGCCTTTAAAATTATTTTTAAATTATGATAACTTTTCTTTCTGATAACCGATTTCGATGAAAAAAAGCCTATATGTTGCCCCGGGCTTTACTTAATATATTTGTGTAAATTGCATGAAAATCCGTTCAGTATCTTCGGAGATTAGCGTGAACAAACAGACAGACAGACAGACAGACGGACGGACAGACAGACAGACAGACAAGAATCTTAAAAATTGCATTTATGCATTCTGTTACCCTTCTTTTATCACCCCTCTTAATTTCTGGTAAAAATATTTAGTGAAACGTAATTTCGATCCTACTCTTTTATTATATGTATAGATGTTAGTATGTCCATTTCTTTTTTATGATCTGGGCTATGCTATTTTTGATATTTGTTATGTCCATTATCCGTGCACTAATTTATTTTCAAAAAATTAAAAAAAAAAAATTTTGACTCTTACAGATTTTAATCAACATAAGTACGAGAAACAAATGAACGCTGCAACCCAATACAGCATTAAACGATAAGATCTGATTTAAATACTACAAAGATAATTTTATAGCTAGAACAAGTCTCAAGACTAGCGGGATAGAAGTAGGAGAACTATTTTCTCTAAGGGGGCGTCCATAAATTACGTGAGGTGTTTTTTTAAATTTTCTGTAACTCCATCCCCCCCTGGTGAGATGTCGTGAGATTTTATTCAACCCCCTCCCCCAACCCCCAATCTCACGTGAGATTTTTCAAAATGTGGGCTTCTTACGTAAACGCGTTGGATTGTTATTGTAAAAAGAAAAACAAAAATTACATGTACAATCTGGATTAAATGGACCAAAATAGTATAATTTTTTTTTGTTTCAATCAGAAAAAAATTGCGTGATATTTGCCGAGACCCCCCCTCTCTCCAACGTAAGATTAGATGAGATTTGACTCGACCCCCTCCCCCCCTTAAACACCTCACGTAATTTATGGACGCCCCCTAAGAGAATCAGTGGAATAAACTACAATACATTTTTTTTGTACACGTGATTTCTTAGGAAAGTTTTCAAGTATTTGTATATGATATTGTACACACACTGTTTCCGAACAAAACCATTAATTTGAAAAATCAAACAATTTTACGTAAACGCTATAATGTCATAGAGCAACACGGGCCACCGGCAAACCGGAGGGGAGTAGCCATACGCAGGCGTTCCCCTCTGTCAAAGTACAAGTCCAAATGGTCCTATGCGTACAATAAAACTAGTTGTAGCCACACTTTTCACTAGACTAAATCCAGATGCGCGACTGAATCGACCTCCTAAAGAAATGCCGAATTGTTTGTGTTTCTTGTTGCCAAAAAATATCTGCCACGTCAAATTTACAAAAAGATAGCGTTATCTTTCATATGTAGGTATTTTTTAATCATATTATTACTATTTACTTCTTTAAAACTTAAAAAATTACAATATTATCGGTCGTGTTGTTTCGGATTTTTTTACCAACACAGTCGCTCGACAGATCCGCGTATTGTATAAGCCCTCATACAATACACGGATCTGTCGAGCGACTGATCCGAGTTTATTTCCGAGAAGTCGCTGTCACCGAGCGATAGTGTTGTTGTCGGATTGTTTTAAGTTATCGAAAAAAATGGCAAAGGAGTCTTCTATACAGAGACAGTTTTGAGATTAAATTTTCTGATTCAAATATTATATTGTGATAATATAGTTATATTGTTAAAATATAATATAATACTTACGCGCGTTAGCACATTTATTAAAATCACTTAGTGTAAACTTCAACCATAATGTTTTTTTTATTTCCTAAAAATCCAAAGGATATGGAAAATTGTGTAACCCAAATTTAATAATTGCGATATGATCTAGAAAAATGACATATTTTTAATCTTATAATATAAAAAATCAGCTCAATTCTCAATCTGGGAGAGGAGAAATATGAGAAATATAGTTTTCCTGAGATTCTCGATTAATTGAATCGATTACACAATCACAAAAAAAAACCTTTGGACAAGGTAATTAAATGCACTTTAAATACAATATATTGCATATAATTACAGTTATGTTATTAAATAAAATATAAATTATTAATTAAAGAAAATTAATATACATAATTATCGATTTTTTATCGAATAAAATCGATCTTTTATTTTAGTCTGTCGTTGGCATGCCGCATGACAGTTGTTTACTCTGTGCTAATTCGTTTCGTGTTTTCTACGTTTTGAGTCTGAGTGCTTTCCCGCTTTCCCGACACAGATTTATGATATATATGTCAATTATTGATTGTAACATAACCTTACTTTTACAGTTTACTACTTAAAACTCTAATTACTCGGCTCTCAGATTGTCAAAACTAATAGAATTTTCAACGAAGGACTGTTAAGTCTCAATCTATTAATTCACACCAATTTCATATTGTTACATTGGGGGCCCAAAGTTGTTTGTAATCGTTTCCATCTCCGTTAAGGGATACATGGAATAAACATATTTTGTAATTACGAAGTATTTTTCAAATTATTTCTAAGATTTTATTATACCTATACCAACTCATGGTCCACTCTCCGTGACCTGCTACGTGCGCATTACCCGACAAGTTCATTTGTATTATTGTAGTACGTAATAAATTAACTCCATCTTTAAAATAAATAAATTAAGTCGAACTTATAAACCTAATTTCCCTAACCCAGTTCTTGAAATTATCGATACTGCGTATCGACAGTTGTTGCAACTACGGCTAAAAGGACTTGTCAGTGTAGTTGCGCCATTTAATTATACTGTTATGACACGGAATGTTTAAATGTGTGTGTGAAATTGTTAGTGTATTTTTTAATTGTCACGGTGTGAGTTTCGTAGTGACAGACGATTGCTTGTGTGTGCGAACTTGAGTACGCACACATAGCGCAGGTTTCCCCCCGCAAAAAATGACAGATTGTTTGGTATCGGCAACGAACGCTATGGCTACTCCCCTCCGGTTTGCCGGTGGCCCGTGTTGCTCTATGTATAATGTTTCGGAACAAAAGTAACCAATAATTTTAATAAATAGAAATATCATACAAAATAAAAGTCTAGCTATGCTGGTATATAGATCGCCAGCACATCATCCTTAGCTATATCCGATATATATAAACCAAATGTTATAATTACTATATGTCCTTAGAAATGCTATTAAACTATCTAAATAATATTGGACACACTATCATTGACGTAATATTAAATGGACTTGGAGTCTCATGACATTACACCTATACAAATATAATTAAGAACTAAATATTTTAATTCATATCTTAATACGTCAGGATAGAGTTCAATTTTGCTTGAAATATTAGGAAAAGACGCGCGCCATTGTTTCACTTTTCGCTATATTGTTCCTCTTTTAGTTCGGACACATTTTGGACTTGGTCCATTTAATACTATGTCAATTATTTAATATTAAATATGCTATTAATGTAAACAAATTATATAATTTAATCCCAAACCAATATAGTTTTTACTTTTGACAAATTTTTGTTTTAGAATTTTTTCTTTTGACTTTCGTAAAAGTAATATTTAATTTGTTTGCATTTTTGTATATTTCGCTAATGTTATATGAATATATTTAATAAAAATAATAGATTTTAAGAACAATGCCATCTAAAATTTAAATAATTGAATTTGATTTATATATTTTTTATAAAATTTTGTCATGTACGTTACGTTGATCGGGTTTTTTATAATCTTTTTTGTTCCAATACTGTTATGTGATTACGAAATTTGATAATTTTGATTAAATTTCATAATTTTCAATTTAATAGCGTATAATTAAGTTACGAAATATTCTATACAAATCAAAGATATATCTTCAATTTATTATTACTTGTATGTTCTTAAAAAAGCGGTGTGGGTTGTGTGTATTGTAGAACTAAGATGATAACTTATTTTAATTCAAAATTTGATCTGAAGTATGGCCCCTCTGGCAGTAGCGCTTCGTAGCGGACGTCCCAGGTTCGGTTTCCGGGAAAACAAAAATAAATGTTTTCGTCTAGCAGGGTAAGTCGGTTCATTACCTTGCCTGTAAAGATCATTATTAGTGAATCAGATATACCCCATGCCACACAAAGGGACTCGGGAATTCCTTTTTTTTTTATTGAAGTATTAGGTTACCGATATGTTTAAAACCAAATACTTAAATGGCCTAAGTATCTCGATTTTTTTATTACGTTCCTGTTTTTTTTAGAAATACGTTACGCTCACTTAAAGCACTTAGAATCGCGACATATGTAGACATTTTAAATTCCTGTATATAGCTTTAAAAATCGTTTAATATTAAAAAAAAGACAAGAAATCGTCTGTTTTAAAAGTAGGCAAAGTCGCAATTAAACGTCAATTTTCAGAACAGGTTACTAATGAAAATTACTGTATTCACAAACTAGTTATTGTTCTGGCAGCGTATATGAGAATTAAAACATTTCTAAACGAAAACTGTGCATAGGGTAAGTTTTGCTGGCCATCTTACTTCGTTGATTCGTCGAAGTAATATGATTATGATACCAAGTCGCTTTTTTGTATCCAAGGCTCAACTGACCTATAAAATGTCAGAAAAAAATCAAAATTTTGAAGTGCACATCATGTTTTCAAAGATACTATGAATGACACGAAAGCAGATTGCAAATATTCTTCCCAATTTCAGCTTTAAAAATATATAGTTATATGTCAAAATATACTTGCATATGTCGTGGGAAAAGATATTGGTACTACTAGAAGACGGCTTTAGTTTCGACTAATATTTTATTTTATATATTTTCAGGCTTGTTCTGATAATATATAAAATAAAATGTTAATTCGTTATCAATAAAGCTCAGAGATCTACAGTGAATTAAAATTGCTTAACAATCAAAGGTCGTTTATACATCATAGAATAACAAGGTCTATTGTGACAGATGCTGTTGTCATTGTCTGAACCTTAGTGATTTTTTTATCAACTGACAGTTGTCATAAATGACATACCATCTTCTCCTTTTAATTAATGGCAACTTCGATCAAAGATGGTTTCTGCCAATGTCCAATATTTTCGGGAGAATCGATCATATCATATATAGTTACAAGAAATGCGAAAAAGGCTAAGTTTGTGAATACAGATTAAAAATCGAATAATTTCTTTAGTGTTCGTTCTATAATATGTATAGGCAATATTGAGAAGCGCCGAATGATATGTTTACTGGCAACATCTCAAAAACACGAATTTATCGCGTAGTAACGGACAAGCTAATATCTTAGGAAATGTTAGAGAATGCTTCGCGCGCCAAAGTACATACGATCGCACAATTGACGAATATGTTAAGATCATTAATATTAGTGCGATACTCGCTGTGCCATTTTATATTACAACTTATTTTGCTTATTATACCTATATATAAATATAAATCGTGCTAATTAGCCATGACAGCAGGGACTGAAACCGGTTATTTTTTTTTTCCAAAATACAAGTCTGACTGAGATAACATCAAACATGATATTAGTTTTAAAGAGTAATACACACTGAACTTACCACAGTATTTTTTTTTCAGTAAATATGAATAAAAACGAAAGAAAATTAACAAAAACCTTTATTGTACCGGTATAACTCTCATAGTAAATTTACCTGTATTCAGTCCCTGCCTGACAGTATATGGAATGTTTAGTGGTTTTGCTGAAAAGCCAACTATTCTACCTGCCCGCATAAGTGCTATTAAAAAATCTTTTATAATTTGAAAATTTATTTAAAATTCAAGAGCCTGGTGCTAAGGGTCCAAAATAAGTTTATTTAAGATATGATTTTATCGCGAAGCTATTGAAAATTTTTGATATTTATTTGTAGTAAAACATTATTCCAAAGAGACTAAAAAGGCCAATGAGTTTTCATACCGTTCAGTAAAAAGTATTTTATAACTATTACTCATAATTCTTATAGTATCCCTCCCCCCTATATCCGGCCTTGTTACTTTTTTTTTACATACATTCCAGTTATCAGCATTTTCCGTTTTAATGCCGTTTGCCATCGATGCCGGAATTATTATTAACTAATTAAAGTGAATAAATCAACTGGTCCCAAGAACAAAATCGTATCTGTGAACATGTCTATTCACACATACGATTTTGTTCATGGGACCAGTCGAAAAAGACTATAGATCACATATTGTATTTAGTTATGACCAAACTAAGCCTTCTTTATGATTATTGGCCCTTTTTTCTGCTAAAATATAACTTAAAATATTCAAATAACCTATATCTTTAAAAATAAGGAAAGCTTTCAAACAATAGCGATATAATTGTTATATTTTA
Organism: Anthocharis cardamines; assembly: GCA_905404175.1. Lineage (NCBI taxonomy): Eukaryota > Metazoa > Arthropoda > Insecta > Lepidoptera > Pieridae > Anthocharis > Anthocharis cardamines. The sequence continues at coordinate 2,402,177 of FR989974.1, forward strand.
ATGTTTTGTGTAGAATTTAAAACGGCTTAGACAAATTTTGAAAGTTTACATACAAAATTATTACTTCATAAGTACATCTCTTTCTGAATTAAGTATCAATTAATTTATTTATAGTATAGTAATATAAAATGACACAGCTACTTGGCGAATACAAAAAGCAATTTAGAAATATTAACTGTATATACAAATATCGCCACAACTAACTAAAAATTGTAAATATCTACTAATAACAATAAATTATACTTTGGCGTTGCGAAGTGCGACTTGAAAGATCTAGTCAAAAGGTGGGCTATTTTAATATAGAGCTAAACTTTCCACGACAGACGGTAATTTTTTTAAGTCAGTTTGTTTGGGGAAAAAAATGATTAAAAAATTTACTATAAAATAGTTTTTTTATTAGAATTGTAACCAAAGTAAGGGTGCAATTTCAGTTTACATTATAAAAAAAATGAATTTTCGAGAATATCTCTTTCATTTTCTAACACTATATACAGTATTGCTCTATTCGTCCATCGTATTCCAATAGTAGGAATGTCTAGATTCCTTAATAATTCCATTTCGATATTGCTCTAATCTAAAACAAACGAAGGCGAAATTCAACTATCAAATAAAACGTCTTCGCCGAAGACCAATTCGTTATTTAAAATCTTTTCAAATCTCAATTGCGATTAACAATATTTGTTTTCGAAATAAATTATCTCTTTCTTTTGTATACAATTACCCGCTGTCGTGAAAAGGATAGCATACGTGACGCGTGCGCCCACGGCAACGACGCACAAACTAACCAAGTATTACCTACGAATACATATTATAATCTAATATCAACACTATAGCTTTAAGAGGAAATCTCGACTGTATCAAATACGGTAATGTGCCACGAATATTCTCAAACGAACGATTGTAATGTAACGATAGTGGACTAGACAGGTTTACGCGCAGAGTTGAGACGAACATACTTCTAGTGCTTATTTTTAGAGGGAGTGAAGGAGATGGATATAATTAGGACATTGACGAAGTTACCATCGCATATAATGCAGTATTAGATTCTAGATATCTACCCGTCGAAAAAATATTGAATAGGCGAGGCATAGGAGGATCATCTACTTGAAGATCATCTCTTTGAAGAAAAATGATAAGTGAAATGTCAGCCCCTTGATCTTCTGAGGGAACTCAAGAATTAACTATACTATCAATTTAACTAATGAACGTCAAAGAGAATATAGCATTTTTTCCATGATACCGGCCATAGCCATCTCATAATAAACACCAACTATAGCTTCACTCTATTGAGAATGTAATATGTAGAGATAAGAACACTTTATATAGAAGAAATCGCTTAAGTAGTGGCTAGATGTGTTTAGTGTTCGACTCAGCTCTCGTTTGATAACGAAAACGTAGATAATAGAATTCGAGCTACGAAGTTGAAAACAAAAACCTTGTGCTTAATAAACAGTTTTGTTTTTGGATAGCTGTCGATCCGTCCCCAAAGCATTCATGTTTTGTTATGCTGTTTATCTTGGAATAATAACGCATGAAAATAACGTAAACCTTTATGGTATTTTTAGGTTATTTTTTTTGCCAAATTATTGCGTATTAAATACTTTTTGATTACAGTTTTTTTTATATTTTCGTGCATTGTTATGCTAGTTTACAGTTGTTTTCCTATCGAATGGTGCAAGGTGTTAGGCGATCGTGAATTAAATGTTGTCACGCACAAAAATTGTGATACCGTATAACAAGCCTTTCAAACAGTGTACAAAAAAGACGATATTAAAATAAAAACGACGATATTAAAAAATAAATTTAATAATCCCGTTTCTGATGTTTCGTGCTATCAATTATAATCGAATAAATTTTTATCTTAGACATTAATAAGTATGCTTCAAATAGTACTAAGTACTCTTAGAGGAAACTCACTGTTATTAAAAAAATGAAACGTTTTCTTTAAAATATTTTTTACAATGTTTATAAAGTTCGATGCGAAGAACATTACTATAAGGCAACGAAGAGACTAACCATGATACATTCCCTGAGACTGAAATAATAGAGAGGCTAAGATCTTAAACGACATTACGATAGTCGTTCTGCTTGGAGCTGTTGGATCAAAAGTTTCGTATAAAATAATAGGAGTAAACGAAGAAAATGCTAAATTTTAGTTTGATTAAACACTTTCAAAGGTTTTGAAACTCGAAAACACCACAATAATTGTACTCTTTGTATTAAGTTTTGGAGTTTCGATTTGAAACTAAAGTTTTTGTTTCATATGCCATCTACTCATATTACATCCCGTTTTGTATTTATTATTGTAAAGGCTAGATAAACGCAAGTTCGTTTAGTAACATGTTAAGATCTCGAATTAAAAGAAGCGGAGAAGCGGATGATAATTTTTGAAATATGACACACACAGTGTACAAATTCCAAGTTACAAGGTAAAGTGAACGTGCCCAATGATAAAAGTGTACAAATTATATTACTCGTATAAATGAATGCAACTTTTGATCCACAGATTAACCATAGCCAAATGAATAGTGTCCCGGATAGACCAATATATGTATGTACATAGCTATCATACTCGAAATTATTGATCACCATTTCGACCTATCGGTAGAACAGTCTGATATGACCCAGTCGCCTTTTTTATTGGTAAGGCTAAACTGACCTATATAATTTACTATTATGTAAAATCAAAATTGAAAAAAAAAATATGTCCGTCGAATTATGGATTATGGGTTCATTTCTCCAAAGAATACGGTCCAGTATAAAATAGATCATTAGGAAGTAAATTTGTTCAACAGATAGGTCGATGTTTTCATTATATTATTTATCCCGACGGAGTTCCATAGAGTCGATATAAATAGATGGCGTTAGTATAGCCACTTGGTGATATTCAGACAGTTATCGCTTTCAGTCTGCGCGAGACATGGGTAACTCAGCGAAATTTCCTGCGTTAATTCAGTAACTCAAGCGCAGTGTATTGAGTCGGCTCTTTGCGTTAACTTTGCGCCATGACTCAACAAAATGGGAATAGAAAAATGGATTTTTAAGTGTCGCCTGGCAACACTTGGCACCTCTCTTTTAAATTTTCCGGTCTTGCGCCGTGCTGACACATTTGGTATAAGTGAGTTGACTCATTCTGCGCAGTAAAGTGAGTTGACTCACCTGGCGCAGTAAAGTGCTTTGACGCAATTGCGCGGCGCAGCGCAATTTTACATGTCTAGTTTGCGCGGGACCACGCTTGCTAATAAATATAAAGTACCCGAAACGGGATAAATAATATAATTAATAAATAGCGAAAGTTATTTCATTTCAATAACGTGTTTGTTTTGAGACATCTCAAGCCTATTTTGGTCTCGCCGGGACTCTTACTATAATTGTTTGACATCATAAGTATAGCTTTACTTGACATCATTTTCATTCCCGCCATTTATATTGTTAATTTCTCTGTCCTGATATTGGCTTTAAAATGTCCAAAGCACATACAATACTTTACAAGCAAGTTCACCTTACCAAAACCCAAGTATAAAAACTCACAGAAATGAGCGGAAGCTCATTGAGGGGTATAATTTATTCCTGAAAATCGTTGCATTTAATTTGTTGCTAAATCTTCGAAATTAATGTAGATATGAAAAAAGTTTAAATAGGACATTTATTCAAATCATTTTTATTTGCGAAAATTGGTACATGATGTTACTTATTGAATACATTGGATCCTTGATTTACCGCCAAGTGTTATGGAATTTTTTTTTATTAATATAATATTGAGTTTGAATTCATTTTTAAATTTGTTTAATGTGCATTGTTGTAATAAGTATTCCTTGTTGTTTTTATTTTTTGAAAAACGATGTTCAACAACTAATTTTTTTTTAATGCGTACAATTACGATTGTTGTCTATGGTATTGTATGTGCGGTGGCCGTACATTGATATGAAAAGTTTGTGTTTGTATTTCTATTCCATACCAAAGACATAGGACAGAGGATACCACCAAGACTTCAAAAGGCTGTGAAACAACTTGAATTCGGTTTGGCATAAAACTTGTATATAATGCTCTGCCCGCCTAGCATGACAAAGTTGTCGATGTCGACATATAATAATATGTTGTCCCATTATAAAGTAGTAAAAAAAATATGGGAACAATGTTAGTTAAAAATAGTAACACCTCTTTGTCTTCTCGACAAAATGTATGTCTTCTACGAGAAAATTGTCGTTCGTGGTGCTCTCTGAAGACATAAAGAGAGAATCGATTAAAACACGAGAAAACTGTTGACAAAATATTGTCGTGGTTGTCATGCTAGGCCGGCTGGTTAAAATTAGTTAACTCGTAATCAACAAATAATTATTTTTATATCCAAGTTTGAAAAGTTAACTAACTTTCGCCATGTCTAAACAAAGTGCATGACGTCACCCGCCATTTTTGTTACCTGATAAACTAGTTTATTGCTCAAGAAATTTTTAGTGAAATGTCATGCGTTTTGTAGCTTGAAGCAGCTTACACACAGAATTTCTGACCCCGTGGTTGTACCCAGTATTTTTTAATATTTATTATAGTTGGTTACAAGCTTTGAATAAATAGGTTTCGCTTAATCTGTACCCCATATTTTAAATCGTTCTAAGAATCGAATAAGAATAAGACCATATAACGATAATATTAAAGTTATATTAAAAAAACATTCTGTCATAAAAGAACTGATCATGTTAACTGTCAACATATGTTAGTGTTTGGTTATTTTTATGTCATATTTACCTACATAAATACATATTACTTTTTATATAATGATTGAGGATAGAATGAGACAATCGCTTTCTTCGATTATCAACATAATGTGTATTTGACAATACTCTTACGTACACTTTACAAAGGGCCTAGCATGAACGACTATCGAGAAAGTATTCGATTCGTCCATCAGTCAGTTGTATGAGAAATAATTTGAAATCATACAAGTGACAGCTCGACGATACGAATACTTTTTCTATAGTTGTTCGTGCTAAGTCCTCAGAATACAGTACAATTTTTAACGTAACGTCTTAAAATATGGGGTTGCGATAATGTTTGCGACCAACTCAGAAACTGGGGGCCTAGCACGAACGACTATCGACAAAGTATTCGAATCGTCAAACTGTCAGTTGTATGAGAAATCATTTGAAATTTCATACAAATGACAGTTCGACGATACGAATACTCTTTCGATACTTGTTCGTGCTTACCCCTCTGTGTGTATGACGAACGCTGAACCGAATCGCCTAGAAATAAGACCAAAATTTGTTGTACTTACCCATCTATAGGTTTATATAAAGGGGAATGTAAGGTAGAGGAAGGGAGTGTTCAACAACTACTATATTATATGTGTTTATCGTCCATTCTCATTATGCTCTAAAATCTATATGTAAGTCGTTGCCGAGAATGGATTTGTGAGATATTTAAAAATTGTTTTAAAGTTCTTGATTTGTTTTGAACTTTTTCAATTGTTTTCGAACTTTTGTTTTTTGTGATTTTCATATGTATAGTTTACGCGAACACTTAATGTAAGTTAATATTCTATAATCATTAATATTTACGTATCCCTTGAATGCTTATATAGTTAGGAATGTATTTGATATTCCGCGCCACGTTGAATCACTTCATCGGCCGAAATGTGTTGTTCGTTGTGCATTATGATACAATATGGGCCATCTATGTAATTACAATGCGTATATTAACTTTGCTTCACTATTGTTGTCTGCATCGAGCATTTATCGTATATATATTAAATATCATTATATAAATGTGAATATCTATGTATAACAAGGTATTTTAGATAGGTATAAAATATCGTATTATGTATTGTGACTACAGTGTTGTTTTAAAGAATAATTATCATTATTAACAGAGATTACATACAAATTATAATTTAGTTTTTTAAACTATTACGTTTGACATTATGCCATTTTAGACCAAATTTATTAGACATCGAATGTCCTAGTTAAAAAAAAAACAAAAAACATAACTTGCGCTCAGACAAATGGGCTCTATTACTCAGTAAAACATACTGTTTCAAATAATAAAAACAAATAATATTTATTATTCATCTGGTTTAATCAAACTTTCGATATAAAATATTTTGTAGAATTTCTAGAAGTACGAAGCGGTAGTCAGTTCGATTTGAAAGTGGCGAAAATTTGATAGTATAATCTTTAAAAAAAATATTTTTAAAAGGATCAAAATTATTTTGAATTGGTCTAATCTAAAATGTCTTAATAAAATGAATATGCCTATCATTGAGGGACAGTTAAATGAACCATTGGTCCTTTTTTGAAGACCACACCACTAGTTCCAGCTATCAGTCATATAGATTATTGTGAATTGTTGTTCGAAATAACAAATTGATTTATTTATATTAAATAGAATGATAGGCTTTAAATTAAAAAAAATTGTCCGCTTTGATTAGATCTACATAGGTACGCATGAGCACATATGCAAAGTATAATATCAACCGATTTAACTAGGGATGTTATGGAGCTCCGTTACCGTATCCAAAACTATCGTATATCCGATATAAAAATCTATCCGATAATCGATTCCTCTATAAAAGTTTCGAATAATTTCGGATAGGGGCGCGGCGGAGTCTAAAATCTAAATGAGACATGTTATGAAAGATTTTTGTTTTTGCCCAGCCGTGCACGTCCCTTTCATTATCTATGGCTTAGTCACAACTAGTCATTGTGGGATTACGTTACAATATTTAATATCCGTAACCGAAACTATTGGATAATCAGAAATAATATCATATCCGTAACCGTATCTGAAACCGGTATGATATTATTCTTATATCCATATATGTGTTCATATCCGAAATTTCATATCCATAATATCCCTTAACTGTGCTAAAATGGTATAATAAAAAAACTAGATTCAAAGTCAAAATATGTTTTAGGACCGTATTGTAACGGCCTTATTCATAAACGTATTATAAGCTTGATAGTGTTAAAATATGTTTTGTCTCGCTCTATCGAATATAAAAAGACTACAGAACGAAAGAAACATAACATATTTTAACTATAAGCTTGATAGTGTTAAAATATGTTTTGTCTCGCTCTATCGAATATAAAAAGACTACAGAACGAAAGAAACATAACATATTTTAACTATATCCAGCTTATAATACGTTTATGAACAAGGCCGTATGACAATAAATTGTTGAGAACTGTCAAAATGTCAAATTTCTATAGAGAATTAATGATTTGATAAGTTTTAAAAGTAAACGAATCTGAGTCACATCTTTGAATGCTCGTCACGAAAGTTTGTAATATGTATGTGAATCAGCTATTAATCTATATTATATTGTAGTTTATTGCTATTAAACCCATATATTGAATTCTCTTTTATCTAAAGTCTGCAAAACTCGACTAAAATTAAACAAATTGGTTTCTGTTCTGTGTTTATATTTTTAAATCTTTCTTTTCATAAAATACAAAAATATGGATTTATTAAAATTAACTTGATATATTCTAATAGTCTTATTCATAAACGTATTTAGCTATAGTTAAAATATGTTTTGTCTCGCTCTATCCAATATAAAAAGACTACAGAGCGAAAGAAACAAAATATATGTATTTTAACTATATCAAGGTTGTAATACGTTTATGAATAAGGCATTTAATATATAACTAAATATGATTATGCCGATAGCGATATAACGATAGATATTAGTATTAATTGTTATAAAAAATATTTGGACATTAATTCGATCTGATTTGTTGATTTTTAACTCGAGACAAAAAAGCCAATGAGGCTAGTATTTAGATGCTAAGAATAACTTATATTTACCTAATAAATAATTTATTTCATCTAACGCTTTCATATTATATTTTTAACCAATTTGACCGCACTTTTTAAAAATATATTATCAACTCACGGCCTTATTCATAAACGTATTAAAGTTTATTTAGTTAAAATATGTTTTGTTTCTTTCGTTCTGTGGTCTTTTTATATTCGATATAGCGAGACAAAACATATTTTAACTATATCAAGCTTATCATACGTTTATTAATAAGGCCGATAGTCTTTGTCGTTAAATGCCAATCGAATAAGTGAAACTTTATATTTGAAAGAGGTATATTTCTATTTTATTTGTTAAATATCGACTTTTAACTTACAAATTGAAATGCAAACAGTGTTAGATGAAATAGAAACTAAATTATGTCGGCAGCGTTCGAGTAATCCTAGAGCTCGTCTGTCGATCTGATTTTAAAAATTTTAAAATATTCTATATAATGATGAATCTAATTATTCCTTTGTTAATGTATAAATAATAAAATGTATAACGATCACAAGATCTACGAAACAACGTGTTCATTTTTAATCATATTACTTCCACCGATGCGATAATCGGAGAAATAAAAACCATTAGTTATTTACTTGAATGTGGTCAAAATGTCTGAACAAATCGAAGGTATAATGAAATTTTAGTTTTAAGTTCAATTTTAAAAGATAATGGACGACATATATACAAAGAATTTCGCCGTAAAAATATTTGTGTCACAAGTACCTTTTCCATAAATTGTTAAAATTTAAATTAACTTTAAACTAAAATATCATCCTTTTTCGGTTTTATTATTGTTTTATCACTATAACATTGATATATACGTACATAGAACATGTATCAGCTGTTTCACTTGTCTGCTACATTTTCCCTTTGGACGATATTTATTGACACATGTTTCTGCTGCATCTATATATCGGTGGCTGTTAGCAAAAAGGGGATAACCTCCATTTCAAACCTTTACAGGAAATTGATTTAAAGTTAAACGAAAAATATGATATGAACATATGAGCGACAAATTCTCGGCCAAATAACGCAGAAAAAAGTCAAATAAAAATATTTTGCCAAAAAATTCGCTTATGCCTTTTTAGCTGTTAGCCATCGATATTATGATCTTGTGATGCTTAAAATGCCATAAGCAGAGCGCTCTGTAATGCTTACGTATAACTTATAAAATTCAAAAGCATTAGTATTGCTCGAAGTAAAAATTAGGTCGACAGCGCATCATTGACTGATGTTCTGTGGCTGAGGTATCACCTACTATCAAGTGAACCTCATGCTCGTCTGTCGATATCTGACATAAAAAAAAACATATTTAGTACCAAAGTAAGAAAGACAATTTTTTCATGGCTTTTGAATGATCAAAATGAAGAAGAATCATATAATTTGTGAATATGCCCTAAATGGTAATAGAATACTTGTGGTTTTTATTTTTCTGATTATCGTGTCTATTAGGAATAATTATTATCAGTTTCTTGCCTATTTCTTAATCATTTATTATTTGATAAGTGACATTTTTATGTTTTAAATCAGTAATTTTATTGTCTGATGGCGAGTACTTATTTAAACATTATCTTTATGATGTATTCTTTCCGAAATAATTATTACTATAATCATATGTATGGCATTAATAAATATGTTCGTATATGGAGCTGTGTTTTTTCTTTCTGCAATCCCAAGTAATAGACCATACAATATCTTATATCTATAATATATATAAGATAGTTGTGTTAGTTACACCATTTATAACAGAGAGCTTTGAGAAGTATGTGTGGTGTGACTCTGAAAGATAGAATAAGAAATAGCGAAATTCGAGAGCGTTGTGGAGTAAAATACGATGTAGTGACGAGAATTGAGAAAGGTATGTTGAGGTGGTTTGGGCATGTAGAAAGGATGGATGAAAGTAGGGAAACGAAAAAGATTAATGAAACTGGTGTGAGTGGTAGAGACGGGTCGACCTAAAAAAACCCCTTACCCCTCAAGCCGCCGTAATGGGGCCCACGGGATCGTGATAGCGTACTGCCGCGAGCACCCGGCGTTCAGGCCAAACGGCCCCCCTCCTCGTCCCGCTTGTGAATTCTTCCCATGCTCAACATGGGAGGTGTCCGCGGGACAAATTTTTAGTCAAACTTGTTAACACACAAGTAGTGTTAGTTTTTCCGCCTTACGTGCCCTCTGCACGGGTTTCAACCTTCCACAAATTTTTATGTTATCAACCCTTCCGGGCGTCAAACATCCCTCAAACTCTGATCACCAACCATTTCCACACTTAAAAGCGAGAAACAATGATCAACCTGGGAATCGAACCCGGGATGTATGCTCCTACGGATGAACGAGGCGAACATACCTAGACCAGATCGGGGACGTTCTTCAAAAAAAAAAAAAAAAATCATATTTTGTTATGAACTTTTTTATATCATGAGTCATAGTGACTCAGTCTTGGGAGTTACAGGTGGCATCTTTAGTACGTGGAGGCACGCGCCCACAGTAGGTATGTATGTAACGGCTTAAGGACTATAACTGTTACACAATGCTTGTGGGCGTTTGCATTGTTTTGATAATCAGGACCTTGAAAACATAGAAAAAGGCTTATTTTTAAAGACCGAATGTTTTCTGTGTTCGCAGAGTAAAAATGTTTTGATAAGACCAATGTTTATATTGTCTTTTATTAACGCGAGTATCACACATTTAAATAAAATACTGTATACCGGATTAAAACGCGATTTATTGTTTAAATTATTTATCCCGACGTTTCGGATGCTTTTCAGCAACCGTGGTCGCGGGAGACAGTCTCCCGCGACCACGGTTGCTGAAAAGACCATATTTATATGAAACTAATAAACTTTCTTTTAAGGGAAAATTACAACTCCTCCTCCGCTGAGCAATTCACAAATTGTATTAATCTTATTACCTATCAAGTTCATAACACTAAAAAAAAATTAAGACCAAAAATATTAGAACCAAACGGAACACGAATGATTTAAGGTCAAAGGAAGTAGTTTGTGGGCAGACGTAGACGTAGGCTGTAGGACAACCATACGCAACTGTCACGTATCGAGCACACGTGATGCGACCCATTTAGATAGGTGACTCTAACAGTTATTGCATTATTCATTAATAACTTATATGTTAGCTAAGAGACGTAATTTTTTAATGTTAGATATCGACAGACGAGCATGAGGTTCACTTGATGATAGGTGATACCTCAGCCACAGAATATCAGTCAATGATGCGCAGTCGATCTACTTTTTACTTCGAGCATTCGAAAATCCATAGACTTAGACCGAAGCGCGCAATATGCACTTCACGGTTTTTCCATCTATGAACGGTAGTTCGTTACCCGGTCGGAATTTCGATATTCCTCCGTGAAGTGAATCAGACGTGGGGAAGAAATGCTTACAGAAAATTATTGGATTATCGGATTCGAACCACGACCCAATGAGGCGGGTGATCTACCGAACGCGCCAACGAGCCCGTCAAAATCGATAATCTGTGGATATTTTCTTGACTTTGCAAATTAGTCATATGTATATAACAACAGACAGATGTTTAATTCTACTGAATCAACTTTAATAATTATAGAAACAAGCAAACACAATTTTAACTATTTATAACATAAGTGTAGAGTTGCCTCAATATGAATTCTTATATACAGTCTGAATCTATACTATCTACATCTACACTAATGTTATAAAGAGGAAAGATTTGTAAATTTGTGACGAATAAACTCAAACACTACAGGTCCTATTTTAAAAATCACCAATATAAAACTATTTTATCAGCGAGTAACTATTTTGTTTTGTATTCTGTGTTTGAAGAACGTCATCGTATTATCTTTAAACTTGTCAAATTATTTTTTTATGATACATTAGCGACTTAGAAACAAAAAAACCCATAAAACAAAGAAACAAACTTCCCATAAATAAAACCTAGTCTCTCGAATTCAATGCAGATTCATTGACACCTAGCATCTTCAATGATGCATTAGTTTTTCCCACGAGCTACAATAGTCTTCCCGTCCCTCTTTGTTAATGGAAATTAGATAAAGACAGAGTTAATAGCATTGAGTCCGCCCAACCGAGCGGCGAGGTCAAAAATAGTGGCTGCAAGAACGCATCAATCACTACAATTTGCCGTGAGACCCACATACTGTTTGATTACAATGAGATGGCGTTTTTACAAGGTTCTATGTTCAGTAATGAAAGAGAAGCGCAGGCCATCCGTGTTCGTGACCCTTTACGTGTCAAATAATCTATACATACTAGGTAATATTATAAAGCTGAAGAGTTTGTTTGTTTGAACGCGCTAATCTCAGGAACTACTGGTTCGAATTGAAAAAATATTTTTGTGTTGGGTAGTCCAATTATCGGGGATATAACATCACGCTGCGACCAAAAGGAGCGAAGCATCAGTGAAAATTGTTGCAAAAACGGGGAAAATTATCCATATAAAACTACTTGACCTATACTATATATTGAACTATACTAGCGGACCCAACAGACGTTGTCCTGCCAGAATAGTGGATCCAAATTTAAAAAAAAATCTAGATTTGAACATGCTATTTTCCCATTTATTCTAATTATACAGGTGAATTTTTCAAGTGGGCGTTCATGGCTAACTCTGAAACAATTATGAATAGCGAAAAGTACTTAATTATATAGCATCATTGGATTTTTGAAAAATCAATATTCCTTGCCAGGTATTGAAGCTGTTGATTTGAATTAAAAAATCACATACATTATTTTTTGTCAGATGTCGACAGACGAGCATGAGGTTCACTTGATGGTAGGTGATACCTCAGCCACAGAACATCAGTCAATGATGCGCTGTCGACCCAATTTTTTACTTCGAGCATTCGGAAATCCATAGACTGAAACCGAAACGCACAATATGCACTTCACGGCTTTTCCATCTATGAACGGTGGTTCGTTATCCGGTCGGAATTTAGATATTCCTCCCACCCGATCAATGCCCGAAGTTACCAGATGTAGGGAAAATATGCTTACAGAAAATTATTAAGATGTGGTCCCGGTGGGATTCGAACCCACGACCCATCGATGAGCACGGCAGGTGTTCTACCGAACGCGCCAACGAGCCCGTCGATACTCGATAGCGTCGTTAATAAAGAATGAATTTTGGGAAGAATATAAATTAGATTAAAAAGGTATTTATTTCTGTCAAACAAAGATTCATTCATTCATTCACAAGTCATAGTACTCGTACATAAAGCTTTGACATCAAACAAATAAATAACATGTCGGTAATATTTTACTTCAATTTTTCCGCATACCAAAAGAAATATCGTATAGTTTACTAGTCTGTAGAGACAAGTTGTATTCACAGCTGTTTAATATTCAAACCGATGACTCAGTACTGACGGCAGTCGTGCGCTATTGTATGGAAAATGTGTTAATTATATGCAGGTGAAAATAGACTTTATTATCTTGTCGATTGTCACAAAATACCGTGAGGTTTTACTTTATTTACGAATGTAGTTTGAGGTTTTTACTTTCGGATGAACTTTTAAAAATGTTTTTTCAAAAATGTTAAAAAAAACAGTTACTTGGGCATTCTCGAGCGCGTCAGATATTCATACTACGTATGCCCCAAGGGCCTCTGATAACAACGGTATACTAATCTGCCGGTTTGCGTGGTGGGGGTAGGCATATAAAGTAGTCAAAAATGCAAAAAAAAAAAAAATACTCGAGCGCGTCAGATTTTCGGAAGGGGTGTTCCGTAGGCCCCAAGGAAGCTCCCTTTAAAAAAACTGACCTGACCATAAACATATATATATTAGGGTGTACCGAAAATTCCCTTCTACCGCTTCTTTCCTCACCATCAATGTTGCGAAATAATAAAAGAAAAATACTGGTAGGACGGCATATTTCCGCGAAGCGCTCAGTCTGTATTACATGTTTATGGCAAATTCCTCTTTTTTGCTTCAATTATTCACTTCGTTTTGCTTACGGTACGTCCAAAAAACAATTTGAGGATCAACAGGCTATTGAATAATATACATACATGAAACTGTACATGTTAATAATACTTTTGTATACAGATACGCGTAACTTTTTCCGAGTCCACGAAAATTGTCGAGAATCTTTAGAAAAAAAAAATTGAGATATAATATAAGTCTCATATTTTACTTAAAGGAAACATTCCTTTATTTTTAAAAAGAAACAAAACTGCATTCAAAATTTTTCTAAAATTGATGAAAGAATCAATGGGCCCCGGAGGTCCATTGATTCTTTCCATCCTGTTTATATATATAATTATAAATTATTATATATTTTATATTAATTATAATTATTAATGCGAAAGTAAATCTGTCTGTCTGTCTGTCTGTTACGCTTTCACGCCTAAACCACTGAATCGATTTTGTTCAAATTTGGTACAGGAGTAGACTAGAGCTTGGGAAAGGACATAGGCTACATTTATCGCGAAATATAGGCTTGGAGGGGATGAAAAATTGTATGGAAGTTCGTTAAATATCGAAGATGACACCATGACACGTTGTATTTAGGCACTTAATAAGATATAAATTAATAATTGTTCTTGCGTTTTTGAAATTTCGACCTGTGTGGGGATATAAGATATAAGATATAAGATATGAGATATAAGATATGAGATATAAGATATGAGATATAAGATATGAGATATAAGATATGAGATATAATATATGAGATATAAGAGGTGGGGGTGAAACTATTATCACATTTATTTTTCATTTCACCTTTCATCTTATATCTTATTTCTCATATCTTATATGATATGAGATATATAAGATATACGATATGAGAAATAAGATATAAGATACAAGATATAAGATATAAGATATAAGATATAAGATATAAGATATAAGATATAAGATATAAGATATAAGATATAAGATATAAGATATAAGATATGAGATATAAGATATGAGATATAAGATATGAGATATAAGATATGAGATATAAGATATGAGATATAAGATATGAGATATAAGATATGAGATATAAGATATGAGATATAAGATATAAGATATGAGATATAAGAGGTGGGGGTGAAACTATTATCACTTTTATTTTTCATTTCACCTTTCATCTTATATCTTATTTGTCATATCTTATATGATATGAGATATATAAGATATACGATATGAGAAATAAGATATAAGATGAAAGGTGAAATGAAAAATAAAAGTGATAATAGTTTCACCCCCACCTCTTTTTGGGACCTAAATCGAAAAATATCGGTACTAAAAGGTAGATTAGAAATGAGATATAAGATACAAGATAAAAGATATAAGATATAAGATATAAGATATAAGATATAAGATATAAGATATAAGATATAAGATATAAGATATAAGATATAAGATATAAGATATAAGATATAAGATATAAGATATAAGATATAAGATATAAGATATAAGATAAACGATAAAAGATAAAAGATAAAAGATATAAGATATAAGATATAAGATATAAGATATAAGATATAAGATATAAGATATAAGATATAAGATATAAGATATAAGATATAAGATATAAGATATGAGATATGAGATATAAGATATGAGATATAAGATATGAGATATAAGATATGAGATATAATATATGAGATATAAGATATGAGATATGAGATATAAGAGGTGGGGGTGAAACTATTATCACTTTTATTTTTCATTTCACCTTTCATCTTATATCTTATTTCTCATATCTTATATGATATGAGATATATAAGATATACGATATGAGAAATAAGATATAAGATATAAGATATAAGATATAAGATATAAGATATAAGATATAAGATATAAGATATAAGATATAAGATATAAGATATAAGATATAAGATATAAGATATAAGATATGAGATATAAGATATGAGATATAAGATATGAGATATAAGATATGAGATATAAGATATGAGATATAAGATATGAGATATAAGATATGAGATATAAGATATGAGATATAAGATATGAGATATAAGATATGAGATATAAGATATGAGATATAAGATATGAGATATAAGATATGAGATATAAGATATGAGATATAAGATATGAGATATAAGATATGAGATATAAGATATGAGATATAAGATATGAGATATAAGATATGAGATATGAGATATAAGATATGAGATAAAGACATATGAGATATAAGATATGAGATATAAGATATGAGATATAAGAGGTGGGGGTGAAACTATTATCACTTTTATTTTTCATTTCACCTTTCATCTTATATCTTATTTCTCATATCTTATATGATATGAGATATATAAGATATACGATATGAGAAATAAGATATAAGATGAAAGGTGAAATGAAAAATAAAAGTGATATCAGTTTCACCCCCACCTCTTTTTGGGATCTAAATCGAAAAATATCGGTACTAAAAGGTAGATTAGAAATGAGATATAAGATACAAGATATAAAATATAAGATATAAGATATAAGATATAAGATATAAGATATAAGATATAAGATATAAGATATAAGATATAAGATATAAGATATAAGATATAAGATATAAGATATAAGATATAAGATATAAGATATAAGATATAAGATATAAGATATAAGATATAAGATATAAGATATAAGATATAAGATATAAGATATAAGATATAAGATATAAGATATAAGATATAAGATATAAGATATAAGATATAAGATATAAGATATAAGATATAAGATATAAGATATAAGATATAAGATATAAGATATAAGATATAAGATATAAGATATAAGATATAAGATATAAGATATAAGATATAAGATATAAGATATAAGATATAAGATATAAGATATAAGATATAAGATATAAGATATAAGACATAAGACATAAGACATAAGACATAAGACATAAGACATAAGACATAAGACATAAGACATAAGATATAAGATATAAGATATAAGACATAAGACATAAGACATAAGACAAGACATAAGACATAAGACATAAGACATAAGACATAAGACATAAGATATAAGATATAAGATGGCAAAATGTTTGGAGCCGAACAAAAAATGCTCGGCTAAATGTTCGGAGTCGAGTAAAAAATGCTCGGCAAAATGTTAGGAGTAGAGCATAAATAGATCGTTAAAATGTTCGGAGTCGAGCAAAAAATGCTCGGCAAAATGTTCGGAGTCGAGCAGAATGTTTGGAATCGAGCAAAAAATGCTCGGCAACATGTTCGGAGTCGAGCAAAATGTTCGGAGTCGAGCAAAAAATGCTCGGCAAAATGTTCGGAGTCGAGCAAAAAATGCTCGAGAATATGTTCGGTGTCGAGCAAAAAATGCTCGGGAAAATGTTCGGAGTCGAGCAAAATATGTTCGGAGTCGAGCAAAAAATGCTCGGGAAAATGTTCGGTGTCGAGCAAAATATGTTCGGAGTCAAGCAAAAAATGCTCGGGAAAATGTTCGATGTCGAGCAAAAAATGTTCGGCAAAATGTTCGGTGTCGAGCAAAAAATGTTCGGAGTCGAGCAAAAAATGCTCGGCAAAATGTTCGGAGTCGAGCAAAAAATGTTCGGAGTCGAGCAAAAAATGCTCGGCAAAATGTTCGGAGTCGAGCAAAATATGTTCGGAGTCGAGCAAAAAATGCTCGGGAAAATGTTCGGAGTCGAGCAAAATATGTTCGGAGTCGAGCAAAAAATGCTTGGGAAAATGTTCGGTGTCGAGCAAAAAATGCTCGGCAAAATGTTCGGAGTCGAGCAAAATATGTTCGGAGTCGAGCAAAAAATGCTCGGGAAAATGTTCGGTGTCGAGCAAAAAATGCTCGGGAAAATGTTCGGAGTCGAGCAAAAAATGCTCGGCAAAATGTTCGGAGTCGAGCAAAAAATGCTCGGTAAAATGTTCGGTGTCGAGCAAAAAATGCTCGGCAAATTGTTCGGTGTCGAGCAAAAAATGTTCGGCAAAATGTTCGGTGTCGAGCAAAATATGTTCGGAGTCGAGCAAAAAATGCTCGGGAAAATGTTCGATGTCGAGCAAAAAATGTTCGGCAAAATGTTCGGTGTCGAGCAAAAAATGTTCGGAGTCAAGCAAAAAATGCTCGGCAAAATGTTCGGAGTCGAGCAAAATATGTTCGGAGTCGAGCAAAAAATGCTTGGGAAAATGTTCGGTGTCGAGCAAAAAATGCTCGGCAAAATGTTCGGAGTCGAGCAAAAAATGTTCGGAGTCGAGCAAAATATGTTCGGAGTCGAGCAAAATATGTTCGGAGTCGAGCAAAAAATGCTCGGGAAAATGTTCGGTGTCGAGCAAAAAATGCTCGGCAAAATGTTCGGAGTCGAGCAAAATATGTTCGGAGTCGAGCAAAATATGTTCGAAGTCGATAAAAATGCTCGGTAAAATGTTCGGAGTCGAGCAAAAAATGCTCGGGAAAATGTTTGGAGTCGAGCAAAATATGTTCGCAGTTGAGCAAAAAATGCTTGGCAAAATGTTCGGTGTCGAGCAAAAAATGTTCGGAGTCGAGCAAAAAATGCTCGGCAAAATGTTCGGAGTCGAGCAAAATATGTTCGGAGTCGAGCAAAAAATGCTTGGGAAAATGTTCGGTGTCGAGCAAAAAATGCTCGGCAAAATGTTCGGAGTCGAGCAAAATATGTTCGGAGTCGAGCAAAAAATGCTTGGGAAAATTTTCGGTGTCGAGCAAAAAATGCTCGGCAAAATGTTCGGAGTCGAGCAAAATATGTTCGGAGTCGAGCAAAATATGTTCGGTGTCGAGCAAAAAATGTTCGGAGTCGAGCAAAAAATGCTCGGCAAAATGTTCGGAGTCGAGCAAAATATGTTCGGAGTCGAGCAAAAAATGCTTGGGAAAATGTTCGGTGTCGAGCAAAAAATGCTCGGCAAAATGTTCGGTGTCGAGAAAAATATGTTCGGAGTCGAGCAAAATATGTTCGTAGTCGAGAAAAAAATGCTCGGGAAAATGTTTGGAGTCGAGCAAAATATGTTCGGAGTCGAGCAAAAAATGCTCGGCAAAATGTTCGGTGTCGAGCAAAAAATGTTCGGAGTCGAGCAAAAAATGCTCGGCAAAATGTTCGGAGTCGAGCAAAATATGTTCGGAGTCGAGCAAAAAATGCTTGGGAAAATGTTCGGTGTCGAGCAAAAAATGCTCGGCAAAATGTTCGGAGTCGAGCAAAAAATGTTCGGAATCGAGCAAAATATGTTTGGAGTCGAGCAAAAAATGCTCGGCAAAATGTTCGGAGTCGAGCAAAAAATGCTCGGGAAAATGTTCGGTGTCGAGCAAAAAATGCTCGGCAATATGTTTGGAGATGAGCAAAAAATGCTCGGCAAATTGTTCGGTGTCAAGCAAAAAATGCTCGGCAAAATGTTCGAAGTCGAGCAATATATGTTCGGAGTCGAGCAAAAAATGCTCGGGAAAATGTTCGGAGTCGAGCAAAATATGTTCGGTGTCAAGCAAAAAATGCTCGGCAAAATGTTCGGAGTCGAGCAAAATATGTTCGGAGTTGAGCAAAAAATGCTCGGGAAAATCTTCGGTGTCGAGCAAAAAATGCTCGGGAAAATGTTCGGAGTCGAGCAAAATATGTTCGGAGTCGAGCAAAAAATGCTCGGGAAAATGTTCGGTGTCGAGCAAAAAATGCTCGGGAAAATGTTCGGAGTCGAGCAAAATATGTTCGGAGTCGAGCAAAAAATGCTCGGCAAAAAGTTCGGAGTTGAGCAAAATATGTTCGGAGTCGAGCAAAATATGTTCGGAGTCGAGCAAAAAGTGCTCGGGAAAATGTTCGGTGTCGAGCAAAAAATGCTCGGCAAAATGTTCGGAGTCGAGCAAAAAATGCTCGGAAAAATGTTTGGAGTCGAGCAAAATATGTTCGGAGTCGAGCAAAAAATGCTCGGCAAAATGTTCGGTGTCGAACAAAAAATGCTCGGCAAAATGTTCGGAGTCGAGCAAAAAATGCTCGGCAAAATGTTCGGAGTCGAGCAGAATGTTTGGA
Source organism: Anthocharis cardamines (assembly GCA_905404175.1). NCBI lineage: Eukaryota > Metazoa > Arthropoda > Insecta > Lepidoptera > Pieridae > Anthocharis > Anthocharis cardamines. Next base: position 2,421,920 of record FR989974.1, read on the forward strand.
ATCGAGCAAAAAATGCTCGGCAACATGTTCGGAGTCGAGCAAAATGTTCGGAGTCGAGCAAAAAATGCTCGGCAAAATGTTCGGAGTCGAGCAAAAAATGCTCGGGAATATGTTCGGTGTCGAGCAAAAAATGCTCGGGAAAATGTTCGGAGTCGAGCAAAATATGTTCGGAGTCGAGCAAAAAATGCTCGGCAAAATGTTTGGAGTCGAGCAAAAAATGCTCGGCAAATTGTTCGGTGTCGAGCAAAAAATGTTCGACAAAATGTTCGGTGTCGAGCAAAAAATGCTCGGCAAAATGTTCGGAGTCGAGCAAATAATGCTCGGGAAAATGTTCGGAGTCGAGCAAAATATGTTCGGAGTCGAGCAAAAAATGCTCGGCAAAATGTTCGGAGTCGAGCAAAATATGTTCGGAGTCGAGCAAAAAATACTCGGGAAAATGTTCGGTGTCGAGCAAAAAATGTTCGGAGTCGAGCAAAAAATGCTCGGCAAAATGTTCGGAGTCGAGCAAAATATGTTCGGAGTCGAGCAAAAAATGCTTGGGAAAATGTTCGGTGTCGAGCAAAAAATGCTCGGCAAAATGTTCGGAGTCGAGCAAAAAATGTTCGGAGTCGAGCAAAAAATGCTCGTCAAAATGTTCGGAGTCGAGCAAAAAATGTTCGGAGTCGAGCAAAATATGTTCGGAGTCGAGCAAAAAATGCTCGGGAAAATGTTCGGTGTCGAGCAAAAAATGCTCGGCAAAATGTTCGGAGTCGAGCAAATAATGCTCGGGAAAATGTTCGGAGTCGAGCAAAATATGTTCGGAGTCGAGCAAAAAATGCTCGGCAAAATGTTCGGAGTCGAGCAAAATATGTTCGGAGTCGAGCAAAAAATGCTCGGGAAAATGTTCGGTGTCGAGCAAAAAATGCTCGGGAAAATGTTCGGAGTCGAGCAAAATATGTTCGGAGTCGAGACAAATGCTCGGCAAAATATTCGGAGTCGAGCAAAAAATGCTCGGCAAATTGTTCGGTGTCGAGCAAAAAATGTTCGGCAAAATGTTCGGTGTCGAGCAAAAAATGTTCGGCAAAATGTTCGGTGTCGAGCAAAATATGTTCGGAGTCGAGCAAAAAATGCTCGGCAAAATGTTCGGTGTCGAGCAAAAAATGCTCGGCAAAATGTTCGGAGTCGAGCAAAATATGTTCGGAGTCGAGCAAAAAATGCTCGGCAAAATGTTCGGAGTCGAGCAAAAAATGCTCGGCAAAATGTTCGGAGTCGAGCAAAAAATGCTTGGGAAAATGTTCGGTGTCGAGCAAAAAATGCTCGGCAAAATGTTCGGAGTCGAGCAAAAAATGTTCGGAATCGAGCAAAATATGTTTGGAGTCGAGCAAAAAATGCTCGGCAAAATGTTCGGAGTCGAGCAAAAAATGCTCGGGAAAATGTTCGGTGTCGAGCAAAAAATGCTCGGCAATATGTTTGGAGTCGAGCAAAAAATGCTCGGCAAATTGTTCGGTGTCGAGCAAAAAATGCTCGGCAAAATGTTCGAAGTCGAGCAATATATGTTCGGAGTCGAGCAAAAAATGCTCGGGAAAATGTTCGGAGTCGAGCAAAATATGTTCGGAGTCAAGCAAAAAATGCTCGGCAAAATGTTCGGAGTCGAGCAAAATATGTTCGGAGTCGAGCAAAAAATGCTCGGGAAAATCTTCGGTGTCGAGCAAAAAATGCTCGGGAAAATGTTCGGAGTCGAGCAAAATATGTTCGGAGTCGAGCAAAAAATGCTCGGGAAAATGTTCGGTGTCGAGCAAAAAATGCTCGGCAATATGTTTGGAGTCGAGCAAAAAATGCTCGGCAAATTGTTCGGTGTCGAGCAAAAAATGCTCGGCAAAATGTTCGAAGTCGAGCAATATATGTTCGGAGTCGAGCAAAAAATGCTCGGGAAAATGTTCGGAGTCGAGCAAAATATGTTCGGAGTCAAGCAAAAAATGCTCGGCAAAATGTTCGGAGTCGAGCAAAATATGTTCGGAGTCGAGCAAAAAATGCTCGGGAAAATCTTCGGTGTCGAGCAAAAAATGCTCGGGAAAATGTTCGGAGTCGAGCAAAATATGTTCGGAGTCGAGCAAAAAATGCTCGGCAAAATGTTCGGAGTTGAGCAAAATATGTTCGGAGTCGAGCAAAATATGTTCGGAGTCGAGCAAAAAATGCTCGGGAAAATGTTCGGTGTCGAGCAAAAAATGCTCGGCAAAATGTTCGGAGTCGAGCAAAAAATGCTCGGAAAAATGTTTGGAGTCGAGCAAAATATGTTCGGAGTCGAGCAAAAAATGCTCGGCAAAATGTTCGGTGTCGAGCAAAAAATGTTCGGAGTCGAGCAAAAAATGCTCGGCAAAATATTCGGAGTCGAGCAAAAAATGCTCGGGAAAATGTTCGGTGTCGAGCAAAAAATGCTCGGGAAAATGTTCGATGTCGAGCAAAAAATGTTCGGAGTCGAGCAAAAAATGCTCGGCAAAATGTTCGATGTCGAGCAAAAAATGTTCGGAGTCGAGCAAAATATGTTCGGAGTCGAGCAAAAATGCTCGGGAAAATGTTCGGTGTCGAGCAAAAAATGCTCGGCAAAATGTTCGGAGTCGAGCAAAATATGTTCGGAGTCGAGCAAAAAATGCTCGGCAAAATGTTCGGAGTCGAGCAAAAAATGCTCGGCAAAATGTTCGGAGTCGAGCAAAAAATGCTCGGTAAAATGTTCGGTGTCGAGCAAAAAATGCTCGGCAAAATGTTCGGTGTCGAGCAAAAAATGTTCGGCAAAATGTTCGGTGTCGAGCAAAAAATGTTCGGAGTCGTGCAAAAAATGCTCGTCAAAATGTTCGGAGTCGAGCAAAAAATGTTCGGAGTTGAGCAAAAAATGCTCGGCAAAATGTTCGGAGTCAAAATGTTCGGAGTCGAGCAAAAAATGTTCGGAGTTGAGCAAAAAATGCTCGGCAAAATGTTCGGAGTCGAGCAAAATATGTTCGGAGTCGAGCAAAAAATGCTCGGGAAAATGTTCGGTGTCGAGCAAAAAATGCTCGGCAAAATGTTCGGAGTCGAGCAAATAATGCTCGGGAAAATGTTCGGAGTCGAGCAAAATATGTTCGGAGTCGAGCAAAATATGTTCGAAGTCGAGCAAAAAATGCTCGGCAAAATGTTCGGTGTCGAGCAAAAAATGCTCGGGAAAATGTTCGGAGTCGAGCAAAATATGTTCGGAGTCGAGCAAAAAATGCTCGGCAAAATGTTTGGAGTCGAGCAAAAAATGCTCGGCAAATTGTTCGGTGTCGAGCAAAGAATGTTCGGCAAAATGTTCGGTGTCGAGCAAAATATGTTCGGAGTCGAGCAAAAAATGCTCGGCAAAATGTTCTGAGTCGAGCAAAAAATGTTCGGAGTCGAGCAAAAAATGCTCGGCAAAATGTTCGGAGTTGAGCAAAATATGTTCGGAGTCGAGCAAAAAATGCTTGGGAAAATGTTCGGTGTCGAGCAAAAAATGCTCGGCAAAATGTTCGGAGTCGAGCAAAATATGTTCGGAGTCGAGCAAAAAATGCTTGGGAAAATGTTCGGTGTCGAGCAAAAAATGCTCGGCAAAATGTTCGGAGTCGAGCAAAAAATGTTCGGAGTCGAGCAAAATATGTTCGGAGTCGAGCAAAAAATGCTCGGCAAAATGTTCAGTGTCGAGCAAAATATGTTCGGAGTCGAGTAAAAAATGCTCGGGAAAATGTTCGATGTCGAGCAAAAAATGTTCGGCAAAATGTTCGGTGTCGAGCAAAAAATGTTCGGAGTCGAGCAAAAAATGCTCGTCAAAATGTTCGGAGTCGAGCAAAAAATGTTCGGAGTCGAGCAAAATATGTTCGGAGTCGAGCAAAAAATGCTCGGGAAAATGTTCGGTGTCGAGCAAAAAATGCTCGGCAAAATGTTCGGAGTCGAGCAAATAATGCTCGGGAAAATGTTCGGAGTCGAGCAAAATATGTTCGGAGTCGAGCAAAATATGTTCGGAGTCGAGCAAAAAATGCTCGGCAAAATGTTCGGAGTCGAGCAAAATATGTTCGGAGTCGAGCAAAAAATGCTCGGGAAAATGTTCGGTGTCGAGCAAAAAATGCTCGGCAAAATGTTTGGAGTCGAGCAAAAAATGCTCGGCAAATTGTTCGGTGTCGAGCAAAAAATGTTCGGCAAAATGTTCGGTGTCGAGCAAAATATGTTCGGAGTCGAGCAAAAAATGCTCGGCAAAATGTTCGGTGTCGAGCAAAAAATGCTCGGCAAAATGTTCGGAGTCGAGCAAAATATGTTCGGAGTCGAGCAAAAAATGCTCGGGAAAATCTTCGGTGTCGAGCAAAAAATGCTCGGGAAAATGTTCGGAGTCGAGCAAAATATGTTCGGAGTCGAGCAAAAAATGCTCGGCAAAATGTTCGGAGTTGAGCAAAATATGTTCGGAGTCGAGCAAAATATGTTCGGAGTCGAGCAAAAAATGCTCGGGAAAATGTTCGGTGTCGAGCAAAAAATGCTCGGCAAAATGTTCGGAGTCGAGCAAAAAATGCTCGGAAAAATGTTTGGAGTCGAGCAAAATATGTTCGGAGTCGAGCAAAAAATGCTCGGCAAAATGTTCGGTGTCGAGCAAAAAATGTTCGGAGTCGAGCAAAAAATGCTCGGCAAAATATTCGGAGTCGAGCAAAAAATGCTCGGGAAAATGTTCGGTGTCGAGCAAAAAATGCTCGGGAAAATGTTCGATGTCGAGCAAAAAATGTTCGGAGTCGAGCAAAAAATGCTCGGCAAAATGTTCGATGTCGAGCAAAAAATGTTCGGAGTCGAGCAAAATATGTTCGGAGTCGAGCAAAAATGCTCGGGAAAATGTTCGGTGTCGAGCAAAAAATGCTCGGCAAAATGTTCGGAGTCGAGCAAAATATGTTCGGAGTCGAGCAAAAAATGCTCGGCAAAATGTTCGGAGTCGAGCAAAAAATGCTCGGCAAAATGTTCGGAGTCGAGCAAAAAATGCTCGGTAAAATGTTCGGTGTCGAGCAAAAAATGCTCGGCAAAATGTTCGGTGTCGAGCAAAAAATGTTCGGCAAAATGTTCGGTGTCGAGCAAAAAATGTTCGGAGTCGTGCAAAAAATGCTCGTCAAAATGTTCGGAGTCGAGCAAAAAATGTTCGGAGTTGAGCAAAAAATGCTCGGCAAAATGTTCGGAGTCAAAATGTTCGGAGTCGAGCAAAAAATGTTCGGAGTTGAGCAAAAAATGCTCGGCAAAATGTTCGGAGTCGAGCAAAATATGTTCGGAGTCGAGCAAAAAATGCTCGGGAAAATGTTCGGTGTCGAGCAAAAAATGCTCGGCAAAATGTTCGGAGTCGAGCAAATAATGCTCGGGAAAATGTTCGGAGTCGAGCAAAATATGTTCGGAGTCGAGCAAAATATGTTCGAAGTCGAGCAAAAAATGCTCGGCAAAATGTTCGGTGTCGAGCAAAAAATGCTCGGGAAAATGTTCGGAGTCGAGCAAAATATGTTCGGAGTCGAGCAAAAAATGCTCGGCAAAATGTTTGGAGTCGAGCAAAAAATGCTCGGCAAATTGTTCGGTGTCGAGCAAAGAATGTTCGGCAAAATGTTCGGTGTCGAGCAAAATATGTTCGGAGTCGAGCAAAAAATGCTCGGCAAAATGTTCTGAGTCGAGCAAAAAATGTTCGGAGTCGAGCAAAAAATGCTCGGCAAAATGTTCGGAGTTGAGCAAAATATGTTCGGAGTCGAGCAAAAAATGCTTGGGAAAATGTTCGGTGTCGAGCAAAAAATGCTCGGCAAAATGTTCGGAGTCGAGCAAAAAATGTTCGGAGTCGAGCAAAATATGTTCGGAGTCGAGCAAAAAATGCTCGGCAAAATGTTCAGTGTCGAGCAAAATATGTTCGGAGTCGAGTAAAAAATGCTCGGGAAAATGTTCGATGTCGAGCAAAAAATGTTCGGCAAAATGTTCGGTGTCGAGCAAAAAATGTTCGGAGTCGAGCAAAAAATGCTCGTCAAAATGTTCGGAGTCGAGCAAAAAATGTTCGGAGTCGAGCAAAATATGTTCGGAGTCGAGCAAAAAATGCTCGGGAAAATGTTCGGTGTCGAGCAAAAAATGCTCGGCAAAATGTTCGGAGTCGAGCAAATAATGCTCGGGAAAATGTTCGGAGTCGAGCAAAATATGTTCGGAGTCGATTAAAATATGTTCGGAGTCGAGCAAAAAATGCTCGGCAAAATGTTCGGAGTCGAGCAAAATATGTTCGGAGTCGAGCAAAAAATGCTCGGGAAAATGTTCGGTGTCGAGCAAAAAATGCTCGGCAAAATGTTTGGAGTCGAGCAAAAAATGCTCGGCAAATTGTTCGGTGTCGAGCAAAAAATGTTCGGCAAAATGTTCGGTGTCGAGCAAAATATGTTCGGAGTCGAGCAAAAAATGCTCGGCAAAATGTTCGGTGTCGAGCAAAAAATGCTCGGCAAAATGTTCGGAGTCGAGCAAAATATGTTCGGAGTCGAGCAAAAAATGCTCGGCAAAATGTTCGGAGTCGAGCAAAAAATGCTCGGCAAAATGTTCGGAGTCGAGCAAAAAATGCTCGGTAAAATGTTCGGTGTCGAGCAAAAAATGCTCGGCAAATTGTTCGGTGTCGAGCAAAAAATGTTCGGCAAAATGTTCGGTGTCGAGCAAAATATGTTCGGAGTCGAGCAAAAAATGCTCGGGAAAATGTTCGATGTCGAGCAAAAAATGTTCGGCAAAATGTTCGGTGTCGAGCAAAAAATGTTCGGAGTCAAGCAAAAAATGCTCGGCAAAATGTTCGGAGTCGAGCAAAAAATGTTCGGAGTCGAGCAAAATATGTTCGGAGTCGAGCAAAAAATGCTCGGGAAAATGTTCGGTGTCGAGCAAAAAATGCTCGGCAAAATGTTCGGAGTCGAGCAAATAATGCTCGGGAAAATGTTCGGAGTCGAGCAAAATATGTTCGGAGTCGAGCAAAATATGTTCGGAGTCGAGCAAAAAATGCTCGGCAAAATGTTCGGAGTCGAGCAAAATATGTTCGGAGTCGAGCAAAAAATGCTCGGGAAAATGTTCGGTGTCGAGCAAAAAATGCTCGGCAAAATGTTTGGAGTCGAGCAAAAAATGCTCGGCAAATTGTTCGGTGTCGAGCAAAAAATGTTCGGCAAAATGTTCGGTGTCGAGCAAAATATGTTCGGAGTCGAGCAAAAAATGCTCGGCAAAATGTTCGGTGTCGAGCAAAAAATGCTCGGCAAAATGTTCGGAGTCGAGCAAAATATGTTCGGAGTCGAGCAAAAAATGCTCGGCAAAATGTTCGGAGTCGAGCAAAAAATGCTCGGCAAAATGTTCGGAGTCGAGCAAAAAATGCTCGGTAAAATGTTCGGTGTCGAGCAAAAAATGCTCGGCAAATTGTTCGGTGTCGAGCAAAAAATGTTCGGCAAAATGTTCGGTGTCGAGCAAAATATGTTCGGAGTCGAGCAAAAAATGCTCGGGAAAATGTTCGATGTCGAGCAAAAAATGTTCGGCAAAATGTTCGGTGTCGAGCAAAAAATGTTCGGAGTCAAGCAAAAAATGCTCGGCAAAATGTTCGGAGTCGAGCAAAATATGTTCGGAGTCGAGCAAAAAATGCTTGGGAAAATGTTCGGTGTCGAGCAAAAAATGCTCGGCAAAATGTTCGGAGTCGAGCAAAAAATGTTCGGAGTCGAGCAAAATATGTTCGGAGTCGAGCAAAAAATGCTCGGGAAAATGTTCGGTGTCGAGCAAAAAATGCTCGGCAAAATGTTCGGAGTCGAGCAAAATATGTTCGGAGTCGAGCAAAATATGTTCGGAGTCGATAAAAATGCTCGGTAAAATGTTCGGAGTCGAGCAAAAAATGCTCGGGAAAATGTTTGGAGTCGAGCAAAATATGTTCGGAGTTGAGCAAAAAATGCTTGGCAAAATGTTCGGTGTCGAGCAAAAAATGTTCGGAGTCGAGCAAAAAATGCTCGGCAAAATGTTCGGAGTCGAGCAAAATATGTTCGGAGTCGAGCAAAATATGTTCGGAGTCGAGCAAAAAATGCTTGGGAAAATTTTCGGTGTCGAGCAAAAAATGCTCGGCAAAATGTTCGGAGTCGAGCAAAATATGTTCGGAGTCGAGCAAAATATGTTCGGTGTCGAGCAAAAAATGTTCGGAGTCGAGCAAAAAATGCTCGGCAAAATGTTCGGAGTCGAGCAAAATATGTTTGGAGTCGAGCAAAAAATGCTCGGCAAAATGTTCGAAGTCGAGCAATATATGTTCGGAGTCGAGCAAAAAATGCTCGGGAAAATCTTCGGTGTCGAGCAAAAAATGCTCGGGAAAATGTTCGGAGTCGAGCAAAATATGTTCGGAGTCGAGCAAAAAATGCTCGGGAAAATGTTCGGTGTCGAGCAAAAAATGCTCGGGAAAATGTTCGGAGTCGAGCAAAAAATGCTCGGCAAAATGTTCGGAGTCGAGCAAAATATGTTCGGTGTCGAGCAAAAAATGCTCGGCAAAATGTTCGGAGTCGAGCAAAATATGTTCGGAGTCGAGCAAAAAATGCTCGGGAAAATGTTCGGTGTCGAGCAAAAAATGCTCGGCAAAATGTTCGGAGTCGAGCAAAAAATGCTCGGGAAAATGTTTGGAGTCGAGCAAAATATGTTCGGAGTCGAGCAAAAAATGCTCGGCAAAATGTTCGGTGTCGAGCAAAAAATGTTCGGAGTCGAGCAAAAAATGCTCGGCAAAATATTCGGAGTCGAGCAAAAAATGCTCGGCAAAATGTTTGGAGTCGAGCAAAAAATGCTCGGCAAATTGTTCGGTGTCGAGCAAAAAATGTTCGGCAAAATGTTCGGTGTCGAGCAAAATATGTTCGGAGTCGAGCAAAAAATGCTCGGGAAAATGTTCGGTGTCGAGCAAAAAATGCTCGGCAAAATGTTCGGAGTCGAGCAAAATATGTTCGGAGTCGAGCAAAATATGCTTGGGAAAATTTTCGGTGTCGAGCAAAAAATGCTCGGCAAAATGTTCGGAGTCGAGCAAAATATGTTCGGAGTCGAGCAAAATATGTTCGGTGTCGAGCAAAAAATGTTCGGAGTCGAGCAAAAAATGCTTGGGAAAATGTTCGGTGTCGAGCAAAAAATGCTCGGCAAAATGTTCGGAGTCGAGCAAAATATGTTCGGAGTCGAGCAAAAAATGCTTGGGAAAATGTTCGGTGTCGAGCAAAATATGTTCGTAGTCGAGAAAAAAATGCTCGGTAAAATGTTCGGAGTCGAGCAAAAAATGCTCGGGAAAATGTTTGGAGTCGAGCAAAATATGTTCGGAGTCGAGCAAAAAATGCTCGGCAAAATGTTCGGTGTCGAGCAAAAAATGTTCGGAGTCGAGCAAAAAATGTTCGGAGTCGAGCAAAAAATGCTCGGCAAAATGTTCGGAGTCGAGCAAAAAATGTTCGGAATCGAGCAAAATATGTTTGGAGTCGAGCAAAAAATGCTCGGCAAAATGTTCGGAGTCGAGCAAAAAATGCTCGGGAAAATGTTCGGTGTCGAGCAAAAAATGCTCGGCAATATGTTTGGAGTCGAGCAAAAAATGCTCGGCAAATTGTTCGGTGTCGAGCAAAAAATGCTCGGCAAAATGTTCGAAGTCGAGCAATATATGTTCGGAGTCGAGCAAAAAATGCTCGGGAAAATGTTCGGAGTCGAGCAAAATATGTTCGGAGTCAAGCAAAAAATGCTCGGCAAAATGTTCGGAGTCAAGCAAAATATGTTCGGAGTCGAGCAAAAAATGCTCGGGAAAATCTTCGGTGTCGAGCAAAGAATGCTCGGGAAAATGTTCGGAGTCGAGCAAAATATGTTCGGAGTCGAGCAAAAAATGCTCGGGAAAATGTTCGGTGTCGAGCAAAAAATGCTCGGGAAAATGTTCGGAGTCGAGCAAAATATGTTCGGAGTCGAGCAAAAAATGCTCGGCAAAATGTTCGGAGTTGAGCAAAATATGTTCGGAGTCGAGCAAAATATGTTCGGAGTCGAGCAAAAAATGCTCGGGAAAATGTTCGGTGTCGAGCAAAAAATGCTCGGCAAAATGTTCGGTGTCGAGCAAAAAATGCTCGGCAAAATGTTCGGAGTCGAGCAAAAAATGCTCGGCAAAATGTTCGGAGTCGAGCAAAATATGTTCGGAGTCGAGCAAAAAATGCTCGGGAAAATGTTCGGTGTCGAGCAAAAAATGCTCGGCAAAATGTTCGGAGTCGAGCAAAAAATGCTCGGGAAAATGTTTGGAGTCGAGCAAAATATGTTCGGAGTCGAGCAAAAAATGCTCGGCAAAATGTTCGGTGTCGAGCAAAAAATGTTCGGAGTCGAGCAAAAAATGCTCGGCAAAATATTCGGAGTCGAGCAAAAAATGCTCGGCAAAATGTTTGGAGTCGAGCAAAAAATGCTCGGCAAATTGTTCGGTGTCGAGCAAAAAATGTTCGGCAAAATGTTCGGTGTCGAGCAAAATATGTTCGGAGTCGAGCAAAAAATGCTCGGCAAAATGTTCGGTGTCGAGCAAAAAATGTTCGGAGTCGAGCAAAAAATGCTCGGCAAAATATTCGGAGTCGAGCAAAAAATGCTCGGCAAAATGTTTGGAGTCGAGCAAAAAATGCTCGGCAAATTGTTCGGTGTCGAGCAAAAAATGTTCGGCAAAATGTTCGGTGTCGAGCAAAATATGTTCGGAGTCGAGCAAAAAATGCTCGGGAAAATGTTCGGTGTCGAGCAAAAAATGCTCGGCAAAATGTTCGGAGTCGAGCAAAATATGTTCGGAGTCGAGCAAAAAATGCTCGGCAAAATGTTCGGAGTCGAGCAAAATATGTTCGGAGTCGAGCAAAAAATGCTCGGGAAAATGTTCGGTGTCGAGCAAAAAATGCTCGGGAAAATGTTCGATGTCGAGCAAAAAATGTTCGGAGTCGAGCAAAAAATGCTCGGCTAAATGTTCGGAGTCGAGCAAAAAATGCACGGCAAAATGTTCGGAGTCGAGCAAAATATGTTCGGAGTCGAGCAAAAATGCTCGGGAAAATGTTCGGTGTCGAGCAAAAAATGCTCGGCAAAATGTTCGGAGTCGAGCAAAATATGTTCGGAGTCGAGCAAAAAATGCTCGGCAAAATGTTCGGAGTCGAGCAAAAAATGCTCGGCAAAATGTACGGAGTCGAGCAAAAAATGCTCGGTAAAATGTTCGGTGTCGAGCAAAAAATGCTCGGCAAAATGTTCGGTGTCGAGCAAAAAATGTTCGGCAAAATGTTCGGTGTCGAGCAAAAAATGTTCGGAGTCGAGCAAAAAATGCTCGTCAAAATGTTCGGAGTCGAGCAAAAAATGTTCGGAGTTGAGCAAAAAATGCTCGGCAAAATGTTCGGAGTCAAAATGTTCGGAGTCGAGCAAAAAATGTTCGGAGTTGAGCAAAAAATGCTCGGCAAAATGTTCGGAGTCGAGCAAAATATGTTCGGAGTCGAGCAAAAAATGCTCGGGAAAATGTTCGGTGTCGAGCAAAAAATGCTCGGCAAAATGTTCGGAGTCGAGCAAATAATGCTCGGGAAAATGTTCGGAGTCGAGCAAAATATGTTCGGAGTCGAGCAAAATATGTTCGAAGTCGAGCAAAAAATGCTCGGCAAAATGTTCGGTGTCGAGCAAAAAATGCTCGGGAAAATGTTCGGAGTCGAGCAAAATATGTTCGGAGTCGAGCAAAAAATGCTCGGCAAAATATTTGGAGTCGAGCAAAAAATGCTCGGCAAAATGTTTGGAGTCGAGCAAAAAATGCTCGGCAAATTGTTCGGTGTCGAGCAAAAAATGCTCGGCAAAATGTTCGGAGTCGAGCAAAATATGTTCGGAGTCGAGCAAAAAATGCTCGGCAAAATGTTCTGAGTCGAGCAAAAAATGCTCGGCAAAATGTTCGGAGTCGAGCAAAAAATGCTCGGTAAAATGTTCGGTGTCGAGCAAAAAATGCTCGGCAAATTGTTCGGTGTCGAGCAAAAAATGTTCGGCAAAATGTTCGGTGTCGAGCAAAATATGTTCGGAGTCGAGCAAAAAATGCTCGGGAAAATGTTCGATGTCGAGCAAAAAATGTTCGGAGTCGAGCAAAAAATGCTCGGCAAAATGTTCGGAGTCAAGCAAAAAATGTTCGGAGTCGAGCAAAAAATGCTCGGCAAAATGTTCGGAGTCGAGCAAAATATGTTCGGAGTCGAGCAAAAATGCTCGGGAAAATGTTCGGTGTCGAGCAAACATGCTCGGCAAAATGTTCGGAGTCGAGCAAAATATGTTCGGAGTCGAGCAAAAAATGCTCGGGAAAATGTTCGGTGTCGAGCAAAAAATGCTCGGCAAAATGTTCGGTGTCGAGCAAAATATGTTCGGAGTCGAGCAAAAAATGCTCGGGAAAATGTTCGATGTCGAGCAAAAAATGTTCGGAGTCGAGCAAAAAATGCTCGGCAAAATGTTCGATGTCGAGCAAAAATTGTTCGGAGTCGAGCAAAAAATGCTCGGCAAAATGTTCGGAGTCGAGTAAAATATGTTCGGAGTCGAGCAAAAAATTGCTTGGGAAAATGTTCGGTGTCGAGCAAAAAATGCTCGGCAAAATGTTCGGAGTCGAGCAAAAAATGTTCGGAGTCGAGCAAAATATGTTCGGAGTCGAGCAAAAAATGCTCGGGAAAATGTTCGGTGTCGAGCAAAAAATGCTCGGCAAAATGTTCGGAGTCGAGCAAAATATGTTCGGAGTCGAGCAAAATATGTTCGGAGTCGATAAAAATGCTCGGTAAAATGTTCGGAGTTTAGCAAAAAATGCTCGGGAAAATGTTCGGTGTCGAGCAAAAAATGCTCGGCAAATTGTTCGGTGTCGAGCAAAAAATGTTCGGCAAAATGTTCGGTGTCGAGCAAAATATGTTCGGAGTCGAGCAAAAAATGCTCGGGAAAATGTTCGATGTCGAGCAAAAAATGTTCGGCAAAATGTTCGGTGTCGAGCAAAAAATGTTCGGAGTCAAGCAAAAAATCAAGTGCATCTCACTAATATTCGAGGACTGCACTCAAATCTCTTACCAGTCCATCACCATCTAGAGACTGAGAAGCCGCATTTGCTGTTCCTTACGGAGACTCAGATCAAATGTCCCTATGACACGTCTTACCTCGGGTACCCTGGGTATATTATTGAACATAATTTTCGTCCAAAAGCCGGTACCTGTGTTTATATACGTGATGACATTTGCACTATGCGACTCCGTGACCTTGAAGATCCAAATCTTTCAGTCTTGTGGATTTTGGTTGATAATGGACTTGAAAAAGTTATTTATGCTTCAGTCTACCGCTCTCATAGTGGCAATCAGGAAACAACCAGGTTATTTAGCTACCTGAGTGAAATGGCTGATGAGGTTCAACTAAGGTACCCGAGTGCCCAACTCGTCTTTCTGGGGGACTTTAATGCCTGTCATCAGCAATGGCTCTTCCCGTTCCAGAAGACAGATCATGCTGGGAGAGAGGCCTTTAATTTTGCAACTTCATTTAACCTCTCTCAGCTGGTCAATGAGGCTACTCGAGTACCAGATATTCTTGATCACACGGCCAATTGCTTGGACCTTCTGTTGACCACAAATCCAGACACTTATAAAGTCACGGTTTCCGCCCCTCTTGGAACCTCAGACCATTGTCTGGTAAAGTCTGTGGCGACTTACTCTCCTCAAGACTCCTCAGTGAAGGGAAAGAGGCGAGTATGGCGCTACAGGTTGGCAGATTGGGATGAGATGCGAAATTTTTTCGCATCCTATCCTTGGCGGCAAGTTTGTTTCTCCAACACTGATCCGTCGAGCTGCGCGAGTAATGTTGTTGATGTGATTCGTCAGGCAATGGAATATTTTATTCCGTTTTCTGACGTGTCCGTTGACAGCAAAGCACGACCATGGTTTAACACGCAATGCTTAGCTGCTGAAAAGAGTAAGCAAACTACTTATCAGGCATGGGTCGATGCTCGAAATCGCAAAGCTCCGGACGTAAAGGTGAAAAAGAGGGCCTTTAATAAAGCCGCCAAGTCCTGCAAGAAGGCACTAAAGAAGGCTCGGTTCGACCATATTCATCGCATAGGGGATAAGCTTACATCTTATCCTTCTGGCAGCAAAGCCTTTTGGTCCCTTGCCAAAGCCATCGAACAGAACTTCTCTCGCCCCTCACTCCCTCCATTGCAGAAACCAGATGGCTCCCTTGCTCATAATTCAAAGGACAAAGCTGACCTATTCGCTTTAATGTTTGCTGATAATTCACGTCTCGCAGCATGTGACTCACATCCACCTAGTATACCTCACTGCGGATTATTTATGCCAGCTGTCAAAATTACGCAAAAGGAAGTACTTGCTGTATTGCGTAACCTTGACGTGAATAAAGCATCTGGGCCGGATGGAATACCTGCACTGGTGTTAAAATCCTGCGCTCCTGAATTATCTCCTATACTAACACGCCTTTACCGCCTTTCCTATAAGTCTGGAGTTGTTCCTACAGACTGGAAGCTCGCAAACGTGCAGCCTGTGCCCAAAAAGGGTAGTCGTGCAGACCCTACCAACTATCGACCGATTTCAATAACGTCCATACTCTGTAAGATTATGGAACGTATATTGAACAATCGGCTCCTCGCGTATCTAGAAGACAACGACCTGCTGAGCGACCGTCAATACGGGTTTCGACGAAAAAGATCCACAGGTGACCTTCTAGTTCACGCAACGCATTTATGGGGAGAAGCCATTGAGAAGCACGGGGAGGCACTTGCTGTCTCCTTGGACATCTCAAAGGCTTTCGATAAGGTCTGGCACGTTAGCCTTTTAAACAAGCTTCCTTCATACGGAATATCTCCTGCCTTATGTACTTGGATATCAGACTTCTTAAGGGAACGGTCGATTAGAGTAGTTATTGACGGATGCTCTTCCGACCTAATGGCTATCAATGCCGGGGTACCTCAAGGGTCTGTACTTTCAGCAACACTGTTTCTGCTCCATATTAATGATATGTTGAAACCCAACACTTTTGGATACGCAGACGACAGTACAGTCGTTGAACGATATTTGTCTACAGCCAGAGCATCAAAGGCCGAAATATTATCCGAGAGGAAGGCGATGATCGATCGATTGAACCTAACATTAAAATCCATCTCTGATTGGGGTGACGCTAATTTGGTTAGGTTCAATGCAAATAAAACACAGGCGTGTTTGTTTTCTGCCAAAAAGAGCCCATTTGATCTCACTCCTTGTTTCCAAAATGTATCAATCGAAGTAACGGACCGCCTGGAGTTACTGGGCGTCACTTTATCGTCGAATCTTAACTTCGGGCAGTTCGTCGAATCTAAAGCCCAACTAGCAGCCAAGAAGCTTGGTATTTTAGCCAAAGTGCGGAAGTTCTTTACACCGATACAGCTTCTTAATCTCTATCAAGCACAAGTTCGGTCGTGTGTGGAGTACTGCAGTCATCTTTGGGCCGGCGCTGCCAAATGCCATCTCGGGGTCCTAGATTCGATGGAAAGACGTGCCAAACGAGTCATTGGGGACTCGGAACTAGTTGAATCTAGGCTATTGAGCTTAGAACACCGACGCAGAATTGCATGTCTTTCTGTCTTTTATCGTCTACATTTTGGGGAGTGTGCTTTAGAGCTCCATGACTTAGTTCCTCCATCCCAATTCCACCTCCGTACATCTAGACGCACATCGGGATATCATCCTTACATTGTGGATATTCCACCAGCTCGCACCTCTCGTTTCGCTTCTTCCTTTTTAATCAAAACAGCAAAGGAGTGGAACTCTCTTCCAGCGACTGTTTTCCCGGATCACTATGATTTGGATCTTTTCAAGGCGCGGGTGAATAGGCTTTTTCTAGGTCGGCGTGCTCTACCATAGATCACATCACCACTTACCATCAGGTGGGATTGTGGTCAAACGCCTGCCTATCATTAATAAAAAAAAAAAAAAAAAAAAAAAAAAAATGCTCGGCAAAATGTTCGGAGTCGAGCAAAATATGTTCGGAGTCGAGCAAAAAATGCTTGGGAAAATGTTCGGTGTCGAGCAAAAAATGCTCGGCAAAATGTTCGGAGTCGAGCAAAATATGTTCGGAGTCGAGCAAAAAATGCTCGGGAAAATGTTCGGTGTCGAGCAAAAAATGCTCGGCAAAATGTTTGGAGTCGAGCAAAATATGTTCGGAGTCGAGCAAAATATGTTCGGAGTCGATAAAAATGCTCGGTAAAATGTTCGGAGTCGAGCAAAAAATGCTCGGGAAAATGTTTGGAGTCGAGCAAAATATGTTCGGAGTTGAGCAAAAAATGCTTGGCAAAATGTTCGGTGTCGAGCAAAAAATGTTCGGAGTCGAGCAAAAAATGCTCGGCAAAATATTCGGAGTCGAGCAAAAAATGCTCGGCAAAATGTTTGGAGTCGAGCAAAAAATGCTCGGCAAATTGTTCGGTGTCGAGCAAAAAATGTTCGGCAAAATGTTCGGTGTCGAGCAAAATATGTTCGGAGTCGAGCAAAAAATGCTCGGGAAAATGTTCGGTGTCGAGCAAAAAATGCTCGGCAAAATGTTCGGAGTCGAGCAAAATATGTTCGGAGTCGAGCAAAAAATGCTCGGCAAAATGTTCGGAGTCGAGCAAAATATGTTCGGAGTCGAGCAAAAAATGCTCGGGAAAATGTTCGGTGTCGAGCAAAAAATGTTCGGGAAAATGTTCGATGTCGAGCAAAAAATGTTCGGAGTCGAGCAAAAAATGCTCGGCAAAATGTTCGGAGTCGAGCAAAAAATGCTCGGCAAAATGTTCGGAGTCGAGCAAAATATGTTCGGAGTCGAGCAAAAATGCTCGGGAAAATGTTCGGTGTCGAGCAAAAAATGCTCGGCAAAATGTTCGGAGTCGAGCAAAATATGTTCGGAGTCGAGCAAAAAATGCTCGGCAAAATGTTCGGAGTCGAGCAAAAAATGCTCGGCAAAATGTTCGGAGTCGAGCAAAAAATGCTCGGTAAAATGTTCGGAGTCGAGCAAAACATGCTCGGCAAAATATTCGGAGTCGAGCAAAAATGCTCGGCAAAATGTTTGGAGTCGAGCAAAAAATGCTCGGCAAATTGTTCGGTGTCGAGCAAAAAATGTTTGGCAAAATGTTCGGTGTCGAGCAAAATATGTTCGGAGTCGAGCAAAAAATGCTCGGGAAAATGTTCGATGTCGAGCAAAAAATGTTCGGAGTCGAGCAAAAAATGCTCGGCAAAATGTTCGATGTCGAGCAAAAATTGTTCGGAGTCGAGCAAAAAATGCTCGGCAAAATGTTCGGAGTCGAGCAAAATATGTTCGGAGTCGAGCAAAAAATGCTTGGGAAAATGTTCGGTGTCGAGCAAAAAATGCTCGGCAAAATGTTCGGAGTCGAGCAAAAAATGTTCGGAGTCGAGCAAAATATGTTCAGAGTCGAGCAAAAAATGCTCGGGAAAATGTTCGGTGTCGAGCAAAATATGTTCGGAGTCGATAAAAATGCTCGGTAAAATGTTCGGAGTCGAGCAAAAAATGCTCGGGAAAATGTTCGGTGTCGAGCAAAAAATGCTCGGCAAATTGTTCGGTGTCGAGCAAAAAATGTTCGGCAAAATGTTCGGTGTCGAGCAAAATATGTTCGGAGTCGAGCAAAAAATGCTCGGGAAAATGTTCGATGTCGAGCAAAAAATGTTCGGCAAAATGTTCGGTGTCGAGCAAAAAATGTTCGGAGTCAAGCAAAAAATGCTCGGCAAAATGTTCGGAGTCGAGCAAAATATGTTCGGAGTCGAGCAAAAAATGCTTGGGAAAATGTTCGGTGTCGAGCAAAAAATGCTCGGCAAAATGTTCGGAGTCGAGCAAAAAATGTTCGGAGTCGAGCAAAATATGTTCGGAGTCGAGCAAAAAATGCTCGGGAAAATGTTCGGTGTCGAGCAAAAAATGCTCGGCAAAATGTTCGGAGTCGAGCAAAAAATGCTCGGCAAAATGTTCGGAGTCGAGCAAAATATGTTCGGAGTCGAGCAAAAATGCTCGGGAAAATGTTCGGTGTCGAGCAAAAAATGCTCGGCAAAATGTTCGGAGTCGAGCAAAATATGTTCGGAGTCGAGCAAAAAATGCTCGGCAAAATGTTCGGAGTCGAGCAAAAAATGCTCGGCAAAATGTTCGGAGTCGAGCAAAAAATGCTCGGTAAAATGTTCGGTGTCGAGCAAAAAATGCTCGGCAAAATGTTCGGTGTCGAGCAAAAAATGTTCGGCAAAATGTTCGGTGTCGAGCAAAATATGTTCGGAGTCCGGGGCCCATTGATTCTTTCCATCCTGTTTATATATATAATTATAAATTATTATATATTTTATATTAATTATAATTATTAATGCGAAAGTAAATCTGTCTGTCTGTCTGTCTGTTACGCTTTCACGCCTAAACCACTGAATCGATTTTGTTCAAATTTGGTACAAGAGTAGACTAGAGCTTGGGAAAGGACATAGGCTACATTTATCGCGAAATATAGGCTTGGAGGGGATGAAAAATTGTATGGAAGTTCGTTAAATATCGAAGATGACACCATGACACGTTGTATTTAGGCACTTAATAAGATATAAATTAATAATTGTTCTTGCGTTTTTGAAATTTCGACCTGTGTGGGGATATAAGATATAAGATATAAGATATAAGTTATGAGATATAAGATATGAGATATAAGATATGAGATATAAGATATGAGATATAAGATATGAGATATGAGATATAAGATATGAGATATAATATATGAGATATAAGAGGTGGGGGTGAAACTATTATCACATTTATTTTTCATTTCACCTTTCATCTTATATCTTATTTCTCATATCTTATATGATATGAGATATATAAGATATACGATATGAGAAATAAGATATAAGATACAAGATATAAGATATAAGATATAAGATATAAGATATAAGATATAAGATATAAGATATAAGATATAAGATATAAGATATAAGATATAAGATATAAGATATAAGATATAAGATATAAGATATAAGATATAAGATATAAGATATAAGATATAAGATATAAGATATAAGATATAAGATATAAGATATGAGATATAAGATATGAGATATAAGATATGAGATATAAGATATGAGATATAAGATATGAGATATAAGATATGAGATATAAGATATGAGATATAAGATATGAGATATAAGATATGAGATATAAGATATGAGATATAAGATATAAGATATGAGATATAAGAGGTGGGGGTGAAACTATTATCACTTTTATTTTTCATTTCACCTTTCATCTTATATCTTATTTGTCATATCTTATATGATATGAGATATATAAGATATACGATATGAGAAATAAGATATAAGATGAAAGGTGAAATGAAAAATAAAAGTGATAATAGTTTCACCCCCACCTCTTTTTGGGACCTAAATCGAAAAATATCGGTACTAAAAGGTAGATTAGAAATGAGATATAAGATACAAGATATAAAATATAAGATATAAGATATAAGATATAAGATATAAGATATAAGATATAAGATATAAGATATAAGATATAAGATATAAGATATAAGATATAAGATATAAGATATAAGATATAAGATATAAGATATAAGATATAAGATATAAGATATAAGATATAAGATATAAGATATAAGATATAAGATATAAGATATAAGATATAAGATATAAGATATAAGATATGAGATATAAGATATGAGATATAAGATATGAGATATAAGATATGAGATATAAGATATGAGATATAAGATATGAGATATAAGATATGAGATATAAGATATGAGATATAAGATATGAGATATAAGATATGAGATATAAGATATGAGATATAAGATATGAGATATAAGATATGAGATATAAGATATGAGATATAAGATATGAGATATAAGATATGAGATATAAGATATGAGATATGAGATATAAGATATGAGATAAAGACATATGAGATATAAGATATGAGATATAAGATATGAGATATAAGAGGTGGGGGTGAAACTATTATCACTTTTATTTTTCATTTCACCTTTCATCTTATATCTTATTTCTCATATCTTATATGATATGAGATATATAAGATATACGATATGAGAAATAAGATATAAGATGAAAGGTGAAATGAAAAATAAAAGTGATAATAGTTTCACCCCCACCTCTTTTTGGGATCTAAATCGAAAAATATCGGTACTAAAAGGTAGATTAGAAATGAGATATAAGATACAAGATATAAGATATAAGATATAAGATATAAGATATAAGATATAAGATATAAGATATAAGATATAAGATATAAGATATAAGATATAAGATATAAGATATAAGATATAAGATATAAGATATAAGATATAAGATATAAGATATAAGATATAAGATATAAGATATAAGATATAAGATATAAGATATAAGATATAAGATATAAGATATAAGATATAAGATATAAGATATAAGATATAAGATATAAGATATAAGATATAAGATATAAGATATAACATATAAGATATAAGACATAAGACATAAGACATAAGACATAAGACATAAGACATAAGACATAAGACATAAGATATAAGATATAAGATATAAGACATAAGACATAAGACATAAGACATAAGACATAAGACATAAGATATAAGATATAAGATATAAGATATAAGATGGCAAAATGTTTGGAGCCGAACAAAAAATGCTCGGCTAAATGTTCGGAGTCGAGTAAAAAATGCTCGGCAAAATGTTAGGAGTAGAGCATAAATAGATCGTTAAAATGTTCGGAGTCGAGCAAAAAATGCTCGGCAAAATGTTCGGAGTCGAGCAAAAAATGCTCGGGAAAATGTTTGGAGTCGAGCAAAATATGTTCGGAGTCGAGCAAAAAATGCTCGGCAAAATGTTCGGTGTCGAGCAAAAAATGTTCGGAGTCGAGCAAAAAATGCTCGGCAAAATATTCGGAGTCGAGCAAAAAATGCTCGGCAAAATGTTTGGAGTCGAGCAAAATATGTTCGGAGTCGAGCAAAAAATGCTCGGCAAAATGTTCGGTGTCGAGCAAAAAATGTTCGGAGTCGAGCAAAAAATGCTCGGCAAAATGTTCGGAGTCGAGCAAAATATGTTCGGAGTCGAGCAAAAAATGCTCGGGAAAATGTTCGGAGTCGAGCAAAATATGTTCGGAGTCAAGCAAAAAATGCTCGGCAAAATGTTCGGAGTCGAGCAAAATATGTTCGGAGTCGAGCAAAAAATGCTCGGGAAAATCTTCGGTGTCGAGCAAAAAATGCTCGGGAAAATGTTCGGAGTCGAGCAAAATATGTTCGGAGTCGAGCAAAAAATGCTCGGGAAAATGTTCGGTGTCGAGCAAAAAATGCTCGGGAAAATGTTCGGAGTCGAGCAAAAAATGCTTGGCAAAATGTTCGGAGTCGAGCAAAATATGTTCGGTGTCGAGCAAAAAATGCTCGGCAAAATGTTCGGAGTCGAGCAAAATATGTTCGGAGTCGAGCAAAAAATGCTCGGGAAAATGTTCGGTGTCGAGCAAAAAATGCTCGGCAAAATGTTCGGAGTCGAGCAAAAAATGCTCGGGAAAATGTTCGGAGTCGAGCAAAATATGTTCGGAGTCGAGCAAAAAATGCTCGGGAAAATGTTCGGTGTCGAGCAAAAAATGCTCGGCAAAATGTTCGGTGTCGAGCAAAAAATGCTCGGCAAAATGTTCGGAGTCGAGCAAAATATGTTCGGAGTCGAGCAAAAAATGCTCGGGAAAATGTTCGGTGTCGAGCAAAAAATGCTCGGCAAAATGTTCGGAGTCGAGCAAAAAATGCTCGGGAAAACGTTTGGAGTCGAGCAAAATATGTTCGGAGTCGAGCAAAAAATGCTCGGCAAAATGTTCGGTGTCGAGCAAAAAATGTTCGGAGTCGAGCAAAAAATGCTCGGCAAAATATTCGGAGTCGAGCAAAAAATGCTCGGCAAAATGTTTGGAGTCGAGCAAAAAATGCTCGGCAAATTGTTCGGTGTCGAGCAAAAAATGTTCGGCAAAATGTTCGGTGTCGAGCAAAATATGTTCGGAGTCGAGCAAAAAATGCTCGGGAAAATGTTCGGTGTCGAGCAAAAAATGCTCGGCAAAATGTTCGGAGTCGAGCAAAATATGTTCGGAGTCGAGCAAAATATGTTCGGAGTCGAGCAAAAAATGCTTGGGAAAATTTTCGGTGTCGAGCAAAAAATGCTCGGCAAAATGTTCGGAGTCGAGCAAAATATGTTCGGAGTCGAGCAAAATATGTTCGGTGTCGAGCAAAAAATGTTCGGAGTCGAGCAAAAAATGCTCGGCAAAATGTTCGGAGTCGAGCAAAATATGTTCGGAGTCGAGCAAAAAATGCTTGGGAAAATGTTCGGTGTCGAGCAAAAAATGCTCGGCAAAATGTTCGGAGTCGAGAAAAATATGTTCGGAGTCGAGCAAAATATGTTCGTAGTCGAGAAAAAAATGCTCGGTAAAATGTTCGGAGTCGAGCAAAAAATGCTCGGGAAAATGTTTGGAGTCGAGCAAAATATGTTCGGAGTCGAGCAAAAAATGCTCGGCAAAATGTTCGGTGTCGAGCAAAAAATGTTCGGAGTCGAGCAAAAAATGTTCGGAGTCGAGCAAAAAATGCTCGGCAAAATGTTCGGAGTCGAGCAAAAAATGTTCGGAATCGAGCAAAAAATGCTCGGTAAAATGTTCGGTGTCGAGCAAAAAATGCTCGGCAAATTGTTCGGTGTCGAGCAAAAAATGTTCGGCAAAATGTTCGGTGTCGAGCAAAATATGTTCGGAGTCGAGCAAAAAATGCTCGGGAAAATGTTCGATGTCGAGCAAAAAATGTTCGGAGTCGAGCAAAAAATGCTCGGCAAAATGTTCGGAGTCAAGCAAAAAATGTTCGGAGTCGAGCAAAAAATGCTCGGCAAAATGTTCGGAGTCGAGCAAAATATGTTCGGAGTCGAGCAAAAATGCTCGGGAAAATGTTCGGTGTCGAGCAAACATGCTCGGCAAAATGTTCGGAGTCGAGCAAAATATGTTCGGAGTCGAGCAAAAAATGCTCGGGAAAATGTTCGGTGTCGAGCAAAAAATGCTCGGCAAAAT
This sequence comes from Anthocharis cardamines, assembly GCA_905404175.1. Classification (NCBI taxonomy): domain Eukaryota; kingdom Metazoa; phylum Arthropoda; class Insecta; order Lepidoptera; family Pieridae; genus Anthocharis; species Anthocharis cardamines. The sequence goes on from FR989974.1 coordinate 2,444,945, forward strand.
GTTCGGAGTCGAGCAAAAAATGCTCGGGAAAATGTTTGGAGTCGAGCAAAATATGTTCGGAGTCGAGCAAAAAATGCTCGGCAAAATATTTGGAGTCGAGCAAAAAATTCTCGGCAAAATGTTTGGAGTCGAGCAAAAAATGCTCGGCAAAATGTTCGGAGTCGAGCAAAAAATGCTCGGGAAAATGTTTGGAGTCGAGCAAAATATGTTCGGAGTCGAGCAAAAAATGCTCGGCAAAATGTTCGGTGTCGAGCAAAAAATATTCGGAGTCGAGCAAAAAATGCCCGGCAAAATATTCGGAGTCGAGCAAAAAATGCTCGGCAAAATGTTTGGAGTCGAGCAAAAAATGCTCGGCAAATTGTTCGGTGTCGAGCAAAGAATGTTCGGCAAAATGTTCGGTGTCGAGCAAAATATGTTCGGAGTCGAGCAAAAAATGCTCGGCAAAATGTTCGGTGTCGAGCAAAATATGCTCGGCAAAATGTTTGGAGTCGAGCAAAAAATGCTCGGCAAATTGTTCGGTGTCGAGCAAAAAATGTTCGGCAAAATGTTCGGTGTCGAGCAAAATATGTTCGGAGTCGAGCAAAAAATGCTCGGCAAAATGTTCGGTGTCGAGCAAAAAATGCTCGGCAAAATGTTCGGAGTCAAGCAAAATATGTTCGGAGTCGAGCAAAAAATGCTCGGCAAAATGTTCGGAGTCGAGCAAAAAATGCTCGGGAAAATGTTCGGAGTCGAGCAAAAAATGCTCGGCAAAATATTCGGAGTCAAGCAAAAAATTCTCGGCAATATGTTCGGAGTCGAGCAAAAAATGCTCGGGAAAATGTTCGGAGTCGAGCAAAATATGTTCGGAGTCAAGCAAAAAATGCTCGGCAAAATGTTCGGAGTCGAGCAAAATATGTTCGGAGTCGAGCAAAAAATGCTCGGGAAAATCTTCGGTGTCGAGCAAAAAATGCTCGGGAAAATGTTCGGAGTCGAGCAAAATATGTTCGGAGTCGAGCAAAAAATGCTCGGGAAAATGTTCGGTGTCGAGCAAAAAATGCTCGGGAAAATGTTCGGAGTCGAGCAAAAAATGCTTGGCAAAATGTTCGGAGTCGAGCAAAATATGTTCGGTGTCGAGCAAAAAATGCTCGGCAAAATGTTCGGAGTCGAGCAAAATATGTTCGGAGTCGAGCAAAAAATGCTCGGGAAAATGTTCGGTGTCGAGCAAAAAATGCTCGGCAAAATGTTCGGAGTCGAGCAAAAAATGCTCGGGAAAATGTTCGGAGTCGAGCAAAATATGTTCGGAGTCGAGCAAAAAATGCTCGGGAAAATGTTCGGTGTCGAGCAAAAAATGCTCGGCAAAATGTTCGGTGTCGAGCAAAAAATGCTCGGCAAAATGTTCGGAGTCGAGCAAAATATGTTCGGAGTCGAGCAAAAAATGCTCGGGAAAATGTTCGGTGTCGAGCAAAAAATGCTCGGCAAAATGTTCGGAGTCGAGCAAAAAATACTCGGGAAAACGTTTGGAGTCGAGCAAAATATGTTCGGAGTCGAGCAAAAAATGCTCGGCAAAATGTTCGGTGTCGAGCAAAAAATGTTCGGAGTCGAGCAAAAAATGCTCGGCAAAATATTCGGAGTCGAGCAAAAAATGCTCGGCAAAATGTTTGGAGTCGAGCAAAAAATGCTCGGCAAATTGTTCGGTGTCGAGCAAAAAATGTTCGGCAAAATGTTCGGTGTCGAGCAAAATATGTTCGGAGTCGAGCAAAAAATGCTCGGGAAAATGTTCGGTGTCGAGCAAAAAATGCTCGGCAAAATGTTCGGAGTCGAGCAAAATATGTTCGGAGTCGAGCAAAATATGTTCGGAGTCGAGCAAAAAATGCTTGGGAAAATTTTCGGTGTCGAGCAAAAAATGCTCGGCAAAATGTTCGGAGTCGAGCAAAATATGTTCGGAGTCGAGCAAAATATGTTCGGTGTCGAGCAAAAAATGTTCGGAGTCGAGCAAAAAATGCTCGGCAAAATGTTCGGAGTCGAGCAAAATATGTTCGGAGTCGAGCAAAAAATGCTTGGGAAAATGTTCGGTGTCGAGCAAAAAATGCTCGGCAAAATGTTCGGAGTCGAGAAAAATATGTTCGGAGTCGAGCAAAATATGTTCGTAGTCGAGAAAAAAATGCTCGGTAAAATGTTCGGAGTCGAGCAAAAAATGCTCGGGAAAATGTTTGGAGTCGAGCAAAATATGTTCGGAGTCGAGCAAAAAATGCTCGGCAAAATGTTCGGTGTCGAGCAAAAAATGTTCGGAGTCGAGCAAAAAATGTTCGGAGTCGAGCAAAAAATGCTCGGCAAAATGTTCGGAGTCGAGCAAAAAATGTTCGGAATCGAGCAAAAAATGCTCGGTAAAATGTTCGGTGTCGAGCAAAAAATGCTCGGCAAATTGTTCGGTGTCGAGCAAAAAATGTTCGGCAAAATGTTCGGTGTCGAGCAAAATATGTTCGGAGTCGAGCAAAAAATGCTCGGGAAAATGTTCGATGTCGAGCAAAAAATGTTCGGAGTCGAGCAAAAAATGCTCGGCAAAATGTTCGGAGTCAAGCAAAAAATGTTCGGAGTCGAGCAAAAAATGCTCGGCAAAATGTTCGGAGTCGAGCAAAATATGTTCGGAGTCGAGCAAAAATGCTCGGGAAAATGTTCGGTGTCGAGCAAACATGCTCGGCAAAATGTTCGGAGTCGAGCAAAATATGTTCGGAGTCGAGCAAAAAATGCTCGGGAAAATGTTCGGTGTCGAGCAAAAAATGCTCGGCAAAATGTTCGGAGTCGAGCAAAAAATGCTCGGGAAAATGTTTGGAGTCGAGCAAAATATGTTCGGAGTCGAGCAAAAAATGCTCGGCAAAATATTTGGAGTCGAGCAAAAAATTCTCGGCAAAATGTTTGGAGTCGAGCAAAAAATGCTCGGCAAAATGTTCGGAGTCGAGCAAAAAATGCTCGGGAAAATGTTTGGAGTCGAGCAAAATATGTTCGGAGTCGAGCAAAAAATGCTCGGCAAAATGTTCGGTGTCGAGCAAAAAATATTCGGAGTCGAGCAAAAAATGCCCGGCAAAATATTCGGAGTCGAGCAAAAAATGCTCGGCAAAATGTTTGGAGTCGAGCAAAAAATGCTCGGCAAATTGTTCGGTGTCGAGCAAAGAATGTTCGGCAAAATGTTCGGTGTCGAGCAAAATATGTTCGGAGTCGAGCAAAAAATGCTCGGCAAAATGTTCGGTGTCGAGCAAAATATGCTCGGCAAAATGTTTGGAGTCGAGCAAAAAATGCTCGGCAAATTGTTCGGTGTCGAGCAAAAAATGTTCGGCAAAATGTTCGGTGTCGAGCAAAATATGTTCGGAGTCGAGCAAAAAATGCTCGGCAAAATGTTCGGTGTCGAGCAAAAAATGCTCGGCAAAATGTTCGGAGTCAAGCAAAATATGTTCGGAGTCGAGCAAAAAATGCTCGGCAAAATGTTCGGAGTCGAGCAAAAAATGCTCGGGAAAATGTTCGGAGTCGAGCAAAAAATGCTCGGCAAAATATTCGGAGTCAAGCAAAAAATTCTCGGCAATATGTTCGGAGTCGAGCAAAAAATGCTCGGGAAAATGTTCGATGTCGAGCAAAAAATGTTCGGCAAAATGTTCGGTGTCGAGCAAAAAATGTTCGGAGTCGAGCAAAAAATGCTCGGGAAAATGTTCGGTGTCGAGCAAAAAATGCTCGGCAAAATGTTCGGAGTCGAGCAAAAAATGCTCGGGAAAATGTTCGGAGTCGAGCAAAAAATGCTCGGCAAAATATTCGGAGTCAAGCAAAAAATGCTCGGCAATATGTTCGGAGTCGAGCAAAAAATGCTCGGGAAAATGTTCGATGTCGAGCAAAAAATGTTCGGCAAAATGTTCGGTGTCGAGCAAAAAATGTTCGGAGTCGAGCAAAAAATGCTCGGGAAAATGTTCGGTGTCGAGCAAAAAATGCTCGGGAAAATGTTTGGAGTCGAGCAAAATATGTTCGGAGTCGAGCAAAAAATGCTCGGCAAAATGTTCGGTGTCGAGCAAAAAATGTTCGGAGTCGAGCAAAAAATGCTCGGCAAAATGTTCGGTGTCGAGCAAAAAATGTTCGGAGTCGAGCAAAACATGCTCGGCAAAATATTCGGAGTCGAGCAAAAATGCTCGGCAAAATGTTTGGAGTCGAGCAAAAAATGCTCGGCAAATTGTTCGGTGTCGAGCAAAAAATGTTCGGCAAAATGTTCGGTGTCGAGCAAAATATGTTCGGAGTCGAGCAAAAAATGCTCGGGAAAATGTTCGATGTCGAGCAAAAAATGTTCGGAGTCGAGCAAAAAATGCTCGGCAAAATGTTCGATGTCGAGCAAAAATTGTTCGGAGTCGAGCAAAAAATGCTCGGCAAAATGTTCGGAGTCGAGCAAAATATGTTCGGAGTCGAGCAAAAAATGCTTGGGAAAATGTTCGGTGTCGAGCAAAAAATGCTCGGCAAAATGTTCGGAGTCGAGCAAAAAATGTTCGGAGTCGAGCAAAATATGTTCGGAGTCGAGCAAAAAATGCTCGGGAAAATGTTCGGTGTCGAGCAAAAAATGCTCGGCAAAATGTTCGGAGTCGAGCAAAATATGTTCGGAGTCGAGCAAAATATGTTCGGAGTCGATAAAAATGCTCGGTAAAATGTTCGGAGTCGAGCAAAAAATGCTCGGGAAAATGTTTGGAGTCGAGCAAAATATGTTCGGAGTCGAGCAAAAAATGCTTGGCAAAATGTTCGGTGTCGAGCAAAAAATGTTCGGAGTCGAGCAAAAAATGCGCGGCAAAATGTTCGGAGTCGAGCAAAAAATGCGCGGCAAAATGTTCGGAGTCGAGCAAAATATGTTCGGAGTCGAGCAAAATATGTTTGGAGTCGAGCAAAAAATGCTCGGCAAACTGTTCGGAGTCGAGCAAAAAATGCTCGGGAAAATGTTCGGTGTCGAGCAAAAAATGCTCGGCAATATGTTTGGAGTCGAGCAAAAAATGCTCGGCAAATTGTTCGGTGTCGAGCAAAAAATGCTCGGCAAAATGTTCGAAGTCGAGCAAAATATGTTCGGAGTCGAGCAAAAAATGCTCGGGAAAATGTTCGGAGTCGAGCAAAATATGTTCGGAGTCAAGCAAAAAATGCTCGGCAAAATGTTCGGAGTCAAGCAAAATATGTTCGGAGTCGAGCAAAAAATGCTCGGGAAAATGTTCGGTGTCGAGCAAAAAATGCTCGGGAAAATGTTCGGAGTCGAGCAAAATATGTTCGGAGTCGAGCAAAAAATGCTCGGGAAAATGTTCGGAGTCGAGCAAAATATGTTCGGAGTCGAGCAAAAAATGCTCGGCAAAATGTTCGGAGTTGAGCAAAATATGTTCGGAGTCGAGCAAAAAATGCTCGGGAAAATGTTCGGAGTCGAGCAAAATATGTTCGGAGTCAAGCAAAAAATGCTCGGGAAAATGTTCGGTGTCGAGCAAAATATGTTCGGAGTCGAGAAAAAATGCTCGGTAAAATGTTCGGTGTCGAGCAAAAAATGTTCGGAGTCGAGCAAAAAATGCTCGGCAAAATGTTCGGAGTCGAGCAAAATATGTTCGGAGTCGAGCAAAAAATGCTTGGGAAAATGTTCGGTGTCGAGCAAAAAATGCTCGGCAAAATGTTCGGAGTCGAGCAAAAAATGTTCGGAATCGAGCAAAATATGTTTGGAGTCGAGCAAAAAATGCTCGGCAAAATGTTCGGTGTCGAGCAAAAAATGCTCGGGAAAATGTTCGGTGTCGAGCAAAAAATGCTCGGCAATATGTTTGGAGTCGAGCAAAAAATGCTCGGCAAATTGTTCGGTGTCGAGCAAAAAATGCTCGGCAAAATGTTCGAAGTCGAGCAATATATGTTCGGAGTCGAGCAAAAAATGCTCGGGAAAATGTTCGGAGTCGAGCAAAATATGTTCGGAGTCAAGCAAAAAATGCTCGGCAAATTGTTCGGTGTCGAGCAAAAAATGTTCGGCAAAATGTTCGGTGTCGAGCAAAATATGTTCGGAGTCGAGCAAAAAATGCTCGGGAAAATGTTCGGTGTCGAGCAAAAAATGCTCGGCAAAATGTTCGATGTCGAGCAAAAAATGTTCGGCAAAATGTTCGGTGTCGAGCAAAAAATGTTCGGAGTCGAGCAAAAAATGCTCGGCAAAATGTTCGGAGTCGAGCAAAAAATGCTCGGGAAAATGTTCGGTGTCGAGCAAAAAATGCTCGGGAAAATGTTCGGAGTCGAGCAAAATATGTTCGGAGTCGAGCAAAAAATGCTCGGCAAATTGTTCGGTGTCGAGCAAAAAATGTTCGGCAAAATGTTCGGTGTCGAGCAAAATATGTTCGGAGTCGAGCAAAAAATGCTCGGGAAAATGTTCGGTGTCGAGCAAAAAATGCTCGGCAAAATGTTCGATGTCGAGCAAAAAATGTTCGGCAAAATGTTCGGTGTCGAGCAAAAAATGTTCGGAGTCGAGCAAAAAATGCTCGGCAAAATGTTCGGAGTCGAGCAAAAAATGTTCGGAGTCGAGCAAAAAATGTTCGGCAAAATGTTTGGAATCAAGCAAAATATGCTCGGCAAAATGTTCGGAGTCGAGCAAAATGTTCGGAGTCGAGCAAAAAATGCTCGGCAAAATGTTCGGAGTCGAGCAGAATGTTTGGTTAATTTTCGATACATGTTTTGATACATTTTTCGATACTCTTACCGATATTTTTTTCAATACTTTTTCGATACTTTTTTCGATACAGTTTTCGATACTTTTTTTGATACTATTTTCGATACTTTTTTCCATACTTTTTTCAATACATTTTTCGATACTTTTTTCGATACATTTTTCGATACCTGTATCGATACAATTTTCGATACTTTTCGATACCTTTTTCGATACATTTTTCTATACTTTTTTCGAAAAAATAAGACATAATATATGAAATATAAGATATAATATATGAAATATAAGATATAAGATATAAGATATAAGATATAAGATATAAGATATAAGATATAAGATATAAGATATAAGATATAAGATATAAGATATAAGATATAAGATATAAGATATAAGATATAAGATATAAGATATAAGATATAAGATATAAGATATAAGATATAAGATATAAGATATAAGATATAAGATATAAGATATGAGATCTAAGATATATGAGAGATATGAGATATGAGATATAAGATATGAGATATGAGATATGAGATATGAGATATGAGATATGAGATATGAGATATGAGATATGAGATATGAGATATGAGATATGAGATATAAGATATAAGATTTTCACCTTTTTTCAGGTATAAATCGAAAAAAATCGATCGTAGAAAAAAAATGATAATGAACAAAATTTAAGGAAATTTAATTCCAAACAACTTTGGTTATGACCATTTTTCGTGTAAGATTGAAAATAAACGACTTATTGAATAAACATGAAAGTTTCGAGGCCTGGGCAAAAGCCTTGGATACTAAGGACCCGAATGTTAGCGAACACAAGACAATATATATATTATAATCACGCCTCCAGATCCTACAAGAAGGAAATATTAGCGGCAAAAAATGACTTTATTTTTATGATTGGACATAAGCTAACGCAGTTTCCTTCTGGATCTCGCGCCTTTTGGTCTCTGGCTAAGGCTTTCCAAGGAAACTTTTGTCGATCATCTTTTCCACCTCTTCGCAAAGAAGATGGCTATCTTGCACACTCTTCTGAAGAGAAATGCAATCTCTTTGCAGAAAATTCAACCTTGGACGATGAGGGGAACACCCCGCCTTCCATCTCGTGGTGTGAATCCTCTATGCCTGACGTGAAGTTTTCACATCAGGCATAGATTCCGACTCCGTTCGAAAGGCACTTTTTTCCCTCGATACACATTTAAGTGTGATCAACATGTGCCAGAATGTGATTTGTACATACAGGTATTTTTTGGAATTTGAAGTTCAGCTAATGTTGATCAATATCGATCAACGTAGTCCGTGAACAGAGACAGTAGATCAACAAACGCTGCCGATGATCAACATTTGCTAAACGATCAACATTTAACTGATGCCACGTCGCGAATGTTCAACATTTGACGGGGAGAGATAACTATATATAATAATAAGGGTGGCCCAAAAAAACCGACTATTTTTTTTTTAGTCTCGACTGATAAAATGTTACTTTTTGATGTTTTAAGAACCCTCTCTAAAAAACAGCTCAAAAAAAAATTTTAAGAGGTCGCTCCAAATTTTTTAAAATTTCACAAATCATCGAAAATCGATATTTTTTTTTTAATTTTTTTTTCTCGTTACGGTCTAATTTTATAGACCAAAAACAAATAAGTTTCTGAAAGTTTCAGTTCAAAATTTAAATTTTGATTTTTTTTTCTTTTTCTTTAATTAGTCATATTATCGCCGACTTAAACTGTTGGGAATGGTACGTTGGGGTCTTTTTGGTTTGTAAGCATCTTAACTTACGCAGCAAGGGTCAAATCTCAACCAAGCTGATTTCTAAGACCAGCTTGGGATTCGAACCCACGCCTGGTAATTGATTAAAAAATTTTAAAAAATATATTTTTTCTATATTGTGCTTGATTTCCAGTTGATCTCGTGATGTATTTTTATCGATTATTGTACTAACTAAAAAAAAAAATAATGCATGGATTTTTAATTTCAATACTAAACGGTTGCTCGAAAAAATCTAAACTATAAAAAAATAAATTGAAAAAAATTATGAGCGACCTTTCAAAATTTAAATTTTTAACTGAAATTTTCAGAATCTCATTCTTTTTTAGTCTATTGAATTATACCGTAACGAGAAAAATTGGAAAAAAAATTGGAGCGACCTCAGTTACCAAGGCATAACCCTTGGTAAACGCTGACGCTCTACTCATTGTTTCGCCGACTATAGCTTATTTTGCATTTCATTATATTAGTATTATTTTAGAATTATAATTAGTCTTGTAGTAGAACCCAGTCTGTAAAGATATTAAATAAATTAAATCTTTTTTTAATATTATTTCGGTCCGCCTAAACATAACTGGCGCAGTCGGTAGGATTGCACGTTTAACTAGGAACCGCGAATAAAACTCTTCAAAGTCTCCTGGTAAACGGCGACTCCCTAGTCGCGCTACTGCAATCCGAAAGAACCTTATCAAGGGCGGTCACCGAGATCCACGCGGGTACACCTGGAGCATTGGGCGTCCCCTCGTGCTGCTACAGGACTCGACGGGAGATGCAGTTGCTGGTGTGGTGAGTACTCTCGCTAAGCCAAGTTTCCTGCTCTATTTCCTGTCCTAGATATAGTTTATTTTTTTTTTATATATATAATTAATGAGTGTTTAAAGTTAAACCTAAAATCGGTATGAAACTTTAATTTTATAACAATTGACTATTGTTCTCACATCGGACGGACATTCCTTAGGCGTCAGGTTACGCGTATTGTTAAGTGTACGCGGAACTACAGAGTATTTATTATATTTTATTAATTCATATAATTAAATTCAAAATATGTCTCTATTAGATTCACCGCATTTCAAAATTTTGGTAGATCTTATTCCCAGATACGATGGTAATAAAAAACTATTAAATTTCTATATTAGAGAGGTAGAGAATGTTCTTGAACAAATAGAAGTCGCAGGGAGGAACCATCCCACATTGCTTAGCGTAATAAAAAGTAAGCTAAGTGGCGTGGCTATAGAGGCGATTGCCTATGAGACTAACTTAGATACTTGGAATAATATAAAGACAGCTCTAATTCGTCGCTTGGGCGAACCTCGCAACGAAATTCAGGTTATGCAGGAGCTTACGAGGTCACGTAAATTTAAAAATGAGGATGCCGAGTCCTTTGGCAAACGACTTCGTGAGTTGCTGGACACCCTGTTATCTGTAGGACACCATGATAATAAAGGTTATTACGAGGAAATGGTAATTGAACAGTACGTTAATAACCTAGATTTTCATGTTTCACTAGGCGTTAGAATAGCGAAACCAGATACTCTAGAAATGGCGATAATGGCAGCTAGACAGGAAGAAGCGCGACTTGCTCTTAACAAGCCGGGCCCTTCAACGTTCAATAACGGTACGTTTAGGCAAAAGGAACCTAACTTTCCTCAACATTCACATAACAACAGGTTACCCTTCCCATCTCGACTACATCTTCCACCCACACATCCCCAATTTAGACCTGATAACTATGTACCTCAGGAGAACAATATGACCCCGGAGCAACGGCAACAGCTAGTTAGGTCGTTACTCCCGTGGAAGAACCAACAAGCAGGTAGGAGCTCTGGAAACTTCCGTAAACCACTCAATATTCCTCAACAGGGTCATCATACACATAAAAATTCGGATGTCACCATGCGGTCAGTGTCAAAACCCCAAAAACCCCCATATTTAATTGAAGAAGTATTTTATACAGAAAATAACCCTTATAATCCAGACCCCGAGTTCCAAGGTACATGCTATAATTGTTACAATAGTCTACAGGATGAAGGCGACTTCGAGCCAAATCATTGTCAGGAGGAAGCTGAATACAACCCGGATTTTCACGAAGCTCAGGGAGAGGAAGACCAGAGGTAGTGAAAATTAACGTCCAAAATACCGACCATCTACCGTACATAGAGCTGCCGGAGTTTCAAGGTAAGTTCTTAGTAGATACCGGTGCCAGTCGAAGTGTTGTTTCATCTGACGTAATTTTTGGCAATATTTGGGAACAATTGGTTGAGTTCGAACCTTTTGAAATATCCACCGCACATAGTAGATCAAGTCATAAGTACATAGTACACCTCCCGTTACCACCAATTTTTAACACAGATACAATTCATAAATTTTTAATTTTTGACTTCGACCCAAAATACAAGGGACTAATAGGATGTGACTTACTGAGACTTTTAAAAAGTAATATTGACTTAAATCGAGGCATACTACGTACAGAAACAGCGAATATACCAATTTATTTTAATCATCCTTTGCGTAAAATTAAAATTGAGCCCAAATGTGAGAAGGTAGTAAGAATAAAGACTAATTATATAGATGGACAGTACATTCATAACAAACACTATTGGTCTGAAGGTTTAGAATCACCCACAGCGTTAGTTACAGTTAAAGCCGGTTCTTTTAAAACTACTGTTGTTAATGTTACTGACGAAAACATGTTTATTTCCGATAAATCCCCTATAGAGTTGGAGGCTTATTCTGAAACTAAGAACGAGTTTGTAGAATTAAATACATTAAATGTTAACATAGACGTAGATAAAGAGCTTTGTGACAATTTGAATAAAATTCGAACTGGTCACATGAATGAGGAAGAAAAGCGAGAAATTACTAAACTTTGTTATCGTTACCGCGAAATCTTTCATTCAGATAATGTACCATTAACTTTTACACATGCAGTTAAACATCAGTTAAGATTGTCAAATGATACACCAGTTTACGTTCGTAGTTACAGACAAGCCCCACAACAACGTGCAGAAATCCGCAACCAAGTTGATAATTTACTAAAACAAGGTATTATTAGAGAAAGCATTTCACCATGGTCGTGCCCAGTGCACATCGTACCCAAGAAACCGGACGCATCTGGTAAAGTCAAATGGAGACTGGTAATAGACTACAGACGACTTAACGACCGGACAATTGAAGACAAATATCCCTTACCTAACATACATGACATACTTGACAGGTTAGGACGTGCCCAATATTTTACTACTCTCGACCTTGCTAGTGGCTACCATCAAGTAGAAATGCATCCAGATGACATAGAGAAGACAGCGTTCACTACTGAACGAGGTCATTATGAATTTTTGCGCATGCCATTTGGCCTTAAGAATGCACCTAGTACATTCCAACGGTTAATGGACCATATTCTTAGAGGTTTACCGAACGTTTATACATACCTGGATGACGTTATTATAATAAGTACGTCATTACAGGAACACATAGAAAGGCTACGTGAAGTTTTTGAAAGATTTAAAACCCATAACCTTAAGGTTCAATTAGATAAGTCGGAATTCCTCCAAAAACAAGTAAATTTTTTAGGACATGAACTTACAGACGAAGGACTGAAACCGAATAAGGACAAGATCAAAGCTGTACTTGACTTCCCCTTGCCTAAAAACCAAAAAGAAATCAAATCATTTTTAGGACTAGTAGGTTACTACCGCAAGTTTATTAAAGACTTCGCAAAGCTAACAAAGCCTATGACAGTTTGCTTAAAAAAAGGCAGAAAAATTGTGCATACGGCAGAATTCTTAGAGTCATTTAACAAGTGTAAACAAATACTTACTAACAATCCGATATTGCAGTACCCCGACTTTGACCAACCATTCATATTGACAACCGACGCATCTGACTTTGCTCTAGGCGCTGTGTTATCTCAGGGTAGAGTAGGATCTGATAAGCCCGTAGCTTATGCGTCGCGTACTTTATCAGACTCAGAGTCGCGCTACTCCACTATCGAAAAAGAGCTTTTAGCGATAGTGTGGGCAATCAAATATTTTAGACCCTATATCTTTGGTCGTAAGTTCACAATTTATACTGACCACCGACCCCTTACATGGTTGATGTCGCTAAAGGATCCTAATTCAAAGTTGACGCGCTGGCGACTGAAGTTGGCGGAGTATGACTTTAATGTTGTTTATAAGAAAGGACTGCAAAACACTAACGCAGACGCACTATCTCGAGTCAAGATATTTCATCACAGCATTGATTCCCTTGCAGTAAACCTTGACGATAACGACGACGATGAATTAATTGGTCGAATATTTGAAAATGTCCGTGTAACACAACAAAATGACAGACAGACTAATGACGAACCGATAGCAGGCCCGAGTAACCAAGATGATAACTTAGACCCAGACGTACAGTTAGATCCACAGAGCCCCTTAGTTGCAGAATCAGCTATAGAGGAAGATCAACTAAGTGAGGTAGAATTAGTTAGTACTAATCATACCCAACCAGATAATGAAAATAACGGTATCCCTATTTTATCTGACGCAATAGATAGGCAACTAAAACAATTTCATATTAGGTCAACCCCAGGTACCACCTACAGAGTAGAAGATAGGTCGACCAATCGACGCACTGTTATTAAAGACGTTTTTATTCCCGTAAACAACACAGAACAGGAAATAATTCGGTTTCTTAAAGAGCACACCATTGCAGATCGCATATTCCACTGTTATTTTTATAACGATGAACTGTACCCAAAATTTTGTAAAGTTTATAGCACCACATTTAATGATCGAGGCCCAAAACTTATTCGATGTACCACGCGCGTTACGCTGGTTGAGAATAAGGCCGAACAGGAAGCGTTGATTAAGAAGTATCATGAAGGTAAGACAGTACACCGCGGTATACAGGAAACACATAAGCAATTGCACAGAAATTACCATTGGCCTAACATGTTACTTACTATTCAAAGGTATATTAACCAATGTGACATTTGTTTGAAAGCAAAGTATGAAAGGAACCCTTTAAGACCCCCTTTGGCAGTTACTGAAACACCTCGTAAGCCCTGGGAACATTTATTTATGGACTTATATTCGGCAGGAGGAGGTACCTTTCTTACTATAATAGATAATTTTTCTAAATTCGCACAGGCAGTTCCGTTAAACGCATGCAGTAGTATACACGTAGCCGAAGCGTTATTACAAGTTTTCTCTGTTTTAGGACTTCCACATAAAATTACAACAGACTCAGATAATAAGTTCGACAATGACGTAATTAAGGAAATTTGCTCTCTACATGACATTAACATTCATTTTACAACTCCGTATAACCCCAACTCGAACTCACCAATAGAACGTTTCCATTCAACTATAGGTGAAATAATTAGAATTCAGCGAATAACTAATAAAGACGACCCTATTCAGTTAATAATGAAATATGCCATAATAGCTTACAACAACGCTATTCACTCGGCAACCGGTTATTCACCACACGAGTTATTATTTGGTCACACAACTTCACGCAACCCATTGGAGCTGCACTTTCCGAAGGAATTTTATCAAGATTACGTCCTAAAGCATAAGGCAAATGCAGAAGCTATCCAGCAATCTGTTACTGCCCTTATGTCAACAAATAAGGAACAGGTAATAGCTAGGCGTAATAAGCAAGCCGAAGACATCGTTTTCAAGGTAGGTGAAACCGTATATAAACAGGTGGCGAAAACAGCAAGGAACGACAAAACAAAACCCGTATTTAAAGGTCCGTATAAAGTTATTCACCTCCACCCTAATAACATAGCTGAGATAATAGGTAGTCATCCAAATTCTAAGTCGATTAGAGTTCATTATAAACTGCTAAGAAGGCCCCACCTTGTTCCAGGATCCTCATCGCAGGAGCAATCATGCTCTGTTCAAGAGGTGACGTAATCCTTAATCCCGTCAACAACAATCCGGGAATCCTTTTGCTTAAACAAGGGCGGATAATGAAACAAATAGATATTTTTAATTTAGCATGTGTGTATAACATGACTTATTTGCAGTCAACCATTAATGAGTTAGCGGCGTTATTCGCAAGCACAAATACCACAGAATTGTATACAATGCATACAAATCAAGTGCAAAATTCTTTTAGAGCTCAAATAGAACATAATCTATCTTTAGTGAATAGAAAAATTAATTATATTATTCCCCAGAATGTAAGGCGCAAACGCGGTCTCATTAACGGTTTAGGCTCAGTTATAAAGTCCATAACAGGTAATCTAGATCAACAAGACGCTCTTCAATTTGAAGCTGATATTTTAGCCATTAAAAACAAGGTTACTTCTATGCAAAAGGTTCAAAAGAAGACATTAGTAATAGCCGAAAATACGATAAAAGAATTTGGTCTCCAATTAGATAAAATCAATGAAAATCAGCGAAAGTTAGTTTTGTATTTAGAGAATACAACAAAGACGAATGACGCGCTAGCTAATCACGTTCGTAACTTAGATATTTACGTTCAAATAGATTTTAGTTTGCAAATTATATTAGATAAGTTAATGATATTAGAGATGCTATAACATTTTCGCAATTAGGTGTAATGCACCCTAGTATTATAAGTCCGCAGAATTTAATATATGAATTAATACAGCTTAGAAATAAATACAATTTAGAACCAATTACAGATTTAATTATAGGAAATATAAGAGAGCTAGAAAGGTCAATAACAGTAAAAGCGTATAGTACTAAGCACTCATTAACATTTATTTTACAAATACCTTCTATTGATAAAAATATATATGACCTTATCCATTTATATTCCATCCCTGACACCGAGTACCTCACCATTATACCCAAATCCAAATTCCTTGCGCTTGGAAGCGATGAGTACGCATGCCTCGACAACAGCTGCAAGTCAATCAGCGAGAGCGTCCATCTCTGCGAGTCTCTGCAAATGAAATCCATCGCAACATCAGAAGATTGTATCGTCAACCTCATACAACACAAGAATGCCAACTGCAGCCGCGTTAAGATGGTACTAGGTGACAGCAAGATCCAGAAAACGCGGGACAACACGTGGCTGGTCATCCTTAAACGAGAAGAAATCATAAGAGCACAATGTGGGACCAAGACATCTTACCAGCGTGCATCGGGAGTCCATCTTATAACCATAACGGAAGACTGTCGCGCAGAAGTTGCGAACATGACTCTGCAGTCACATGTCACGACAATAGACGTAGATGAGATAATACCTTTGCCCCAAAAACAAGTTTCATCGGTGGATGTCGTGCGGTATCAAGTGAAATTGCAAGATCTGGAATTGGACAACATTCGGCAACTACTGGACAAGGCTGAAGATCTAGAGAAGCAGGATGACATCACCGACTGGCCTAAGATGATGGCAATTCCAAGCTGGACAACTATTATCCTCTATCTGTTATTGATTTGTGCAGCGTCATGGAAAATATACAAAAAGATATCAAGCAGATACAACAAGAACGCACTGAAGGTCTCGCCTACCAGTGAGGACACTGGTGGAAGCTGTAAGATCAGCTTCTCTCTGAAGGACGGAGGAGTTACCAAGGCATAACCCTTGGTAAACGCTGACGCTCTACTCATTGTTTCGCCGACTATAGCTTATTTTGCATTTCATTATATTAGTATTATTTTAGAATTATAATTAGTCTTGTAGTAGAACCCAGTCTGTAAAGATATTAAATAAATTAAATCTTTTTTTAATATTATTTCGGTCCGCCTAAACATAACTCCTCTTAAAATTTTTTTTTTGAGCTGTCCTTTGGAGAGGGCTCTTAAAACATCAAAAACTAACATTTTTTCACTCGAGACTCAAAAAAAAAATAGTCGGTTTTTTTGGGCCACCCTAATATATATAATTATATATATATATATATATATATATATATATATACATAATAATTCAATAGAAATATGAATTAACGGATTCGAATAAGTATTACTAAGTAACGTAAGTAAGCAAAGAATTAACATAAAAAAATGTTATACGACTTATTTTGATACTTGGAGTAAGTTACAATAATTGTTACTACTACTATTAGTTGTTACTTGTTAGTTACTTGACATATTATCACTTTCCCGCGATTCACGTATCCAATCAAAAGGCAGTATTACCGCAGCAGCTGTGAGGTGCGCGCGCATAGATAATACAATATAGCGCGCAATGAGCACAAATTTCAAAAAGCTTTTATATTAATCGACGATAGTTATCGAAAAAATATTTGAAACTTTTTATATATTTTAGTGTAAAGTGTAGTGTTTGTGTTTAATTAGGAACTACATACTTTAACTGTGAGGTAATATTTTAAAATACTAATATCTCTGCGAAACATATTTGTGTTATCATAGTTCAAGGAAAACGAAGCCTTGGTTTCAACATGCTTTCAATGTAAATTTAAGTGAGGTTTAAGTGATAACATATGTTACAAAGATTACACTTAACTGTTTAACTTAATATAATATTTATTATTTGCATCGTTTTTTCACATACAACAAAGCAGTAGGTACATATTTAAACGGGCAAAATATTATTATACTTATTTATCAGTAGGTTAACAGGATCTTTGACTAAAAATCAGTGCATTTATCAAGACAGTTCACGGGTTCGAACTCCGGGGAATAAAAAAAAAATGTTTCAGTCAGGCATGGCAATGAAAAACGATCACCTATTTGCCTGGATAGATAAACGATCGTTGTACAGCCACAGAAATGATATATTTTTATTTATTTTTTTTAGGTTTTTTTTTTAATGCAAAAGCAAAGAGTAAATATGTCTGTAAATTAAATAATTAATAATAATATGTAGAAATTAATTTATAAATTTAAAAAAATATGCGTACAGTACCGTTTCATGCAATAAGTGCTTAAGTATGGGTGGCACTGCACTTTTTTTTTGTATATCTGAGACTCGCTTGATATTACTATATTAACTAGACAACGAACGCTAAATTACTGTATTAATTATCAGTCGTGCACAGAATTCCGAGCATGACCCAATTTACAGAACGTAGCATTCATGGGATGGAATTTGATCTTCTTCTTTTATATCTTAGATAATCTTTCCACTCATTCATTAATCGCACTATCGGCAGTAAACACCCTAGAATTGGTGGGGATTGAACCAGTGACTCATGACTGAAAAGCATCTGGTCCATAGTAATCTGACTAAAAGAACTATAGTCGTAGATTTTTTTATTTAATTTGGTTCATACCGCAATCACTTCTTATTATTTTTTTATCAATAATTCATCATCGTGACTTGACAGTATCACCATCTAGCTGTAATTTAAAATAAAGTAATATTTATAACGGCACCCAGAGATTCAATATCTTGATGAAAGGATAAGTAATAATTCCATTTCGTCTGTTTTTTTCCGAGAGTAACGCAACTATTGTGGAAAAGAGTTCAACGCGTTCGCAATTTTCTAGTTGCTTTTAGCTAGTACATGTACATGTATTAGCTAAAAGCAACTTTGACCTTCTTATGTGGGATTTGTTATAGCGTAGGCTCACTTAAGGCATCGGATCGTTCAATCATAGAATATTAATTAATGTAACTATGGATGCTAGACCTACCATTAAAAATATGAACACACGGCAGGAATGGCAAACCATGGAGTTTCTTGCCGGTTCTTCTCCATGAGACCCATAATTTGGAACCGTGCAACTAGACGTTTCATAAAAGCCTGCAAAGGCCTATTTGAAATAAAAAACTTTTGATTTTGATTTTTGAAGTAATTATACGTTTAATTCATAGCATTTTGGAAATATTTGTGCTTCTTGCAGAATATCGTCACTACGAATTGTTTAAAGTCCCATCTTCTAAAACTTTATATACCTACTTATAAAAAAGGTTGGCGAAATACTTTTATTCACCACAATACACTGTCGCATCTATTTTTAGTTCGGGTATTTAGAAATCCATATATTAAAATCGAATCGCACAATGTGCACTTCGTGGATTTTTTTACTATGAACAGTGGTTTATATCCTATAGGATTTCAATAAAATACTTTATAACGGATTAAAACGCGATTTATTATTTTTATTATTTATCCTGATGTTTCGGATGCTTTTCAGCAGTCGGCATAAATAAATAATATAAAAAATAAATCGCGTAATATAAAGTATTTTATTTAAATGTGTGATGAAGTATTTTTGATCATGACATCCCATCCATATAATGTCCAAAGTTGCCAAACGGAAACTTTATTAATATAAATATGTATCAATTCGACCCGACAACTCATAACGCCACACCAAAATGACCCAAAAACGTTTAAATATATTTAGGATTCAAAAAGTATCTAATAACATTAAATCTTCGTTATACCACGTAAATACCATACTAAATACCAATTATTTCTATATACCACGTATATTATATGCTACTAGTATTAATATTATTCGATATTACTTAGACTAGTTTTTTAAATCCATTGTTGTAGTATTGTATTTTTATAACACGAGTATCACATCTTTAAATAATATAACTTTTTCTATTTATTTTTTATATTATTTATCCCATTTCGAATGATTTTCAGCAAACATGGTCACGGTCAGACTGATATTACTGAAACTGAACTAAAATTAATTTTATTTTTTTGTGATATTCGCGTAAACAAACGACAAAAGCAAATTCCTTTAAAGTTTATACCTACTGTTAAAACGAAAGTATAATTAATACTACAAAGGAATGCATCATGTAGCGTTCAGTAAAATGTAAGTAAATTATATAAATGCGTAAAACAATTGTTATGCATTGTTCAAATAAATCGTAACTGTAAGTGAGCGAGGGAAATTGTTAAACTCAGTGAAGTTGCAATCAGAGCAAGTTTTACACATTATATCTGGAATGTGACGTAATAGTGATTTATTGTCTACCCGTTATAGAATCTTTCAGTTTTTGCGGTAACTATAATATTTACGGCACTAACGGTAACGAATTTTTAAATGAAATAACATTGAACGAATTAAAACCCCATAATATTACATTCTACGAACTACGTATGAATTAAAATTATTTATTTAGATCATTTATAACAGCTAAATAAGTAAACCAAGACTCCAAAACTGTACCCTACTGTACTCAAAATAAACACAGCTGGTCCCAGTATTCTGGTACAGTAATATATTATTATACTAGCGATCCACCCAGGCTTCGCACGGTGCAATGTAGATACTATTGTGGTGTCATTGTGGAGGGGTTTATAATCTCTACATAGTATTATATAAAATATTTCAAAATATAAAACAGCATTTTCGATGAAAGCTCTCAGTCGGCTTGATTTCTTTCGACATCTTAAACTATTATCGTCATTAAATAAAATAACTTTTATCGTATTTTATTTAAATGTGTGATGCTCGCGTTAATAACAGTCAATATTAATCTATATTCCACTCTATCTGATGAAAAAGGCATTAAAATACGTTGCTGTAATCATTGACTGATGTTAATTGGCTGACGTGTCACCTACCATCAAGTAAACCTCAAGCTCATCTGTCGATATGTAACACAGAAAAACAGTTAAGATAATTTTATGTCCAACTTGATTTCGAACCATCACCTTTGCCATTTATATAATCAACTATACTATAAATAGATTCGTCACACGAGTACGAAAATCAATAATCTTATAGTATGAGAATTCATAATTGCTCTGCAATAAGTTATTACTGCATCATTACATAATAAGATTAATCTAAAATCAGAAGTTATTATTTGTGATATGTGAATGGTCGGCATTGAACAACGCGAAATGGAATGAATGGATTAGGTACTTAGTGGGTGGAGGAATGTCGTTTTTACGTTTACAAACGTAAGTAATAATGTTCATACGTTTTCTTGGAATATATTTAAGGGGGCGTCCATAAATTACGTGAGGTGTTTAAGGGGGGGAGGGGGTCGAGTCAAATCTCATCTAATCTTACGTTGGAGAGAGGGGGGGTCTCGGCAAATATCACGCAATTTTTTTTCTGATTGAAACAAAAAAATAAATACTATTTTGGTCCATTTAATCCAGATTGTACATGTAATTTTTGTTTTTCTTTTTACAATAACAATCCAACGCGTTTATGTAAGAAGCCCACATTTTGAAAAATCTCACGTGAGATTGGGGTTGGGGGAGGGGGTTGAATAAAATCTCACGACATCTCACCAGGGGGGGATGGAGTTACAGAAAATTTAAAAAAACACCTCACGTAATTTATGGACGCCCCCTAATGCTAGTTTAGGTTTAGTTCAGTTTGCAATACTTTTAAAGTAATACATGCGTTTCATACTAAGAAATTAGAATATAAAATGAAATTGAAAAAAATATATTGAAGACAACCGAGCAAGTGGATTACATGATGGTAAGTAATCACCACCGCCCATAGACATCCGCCACTTAAATATCTCAGATGCGTTGTCGACCTTTTGAGAAAATATAGACTATTTTTTTTTACGTGGACTGAAGGTGCGCGTAAATCTTACGGAGGGGTGAGCACGAACAACTATCGAAAAAGTATTCGTATCGTCGAACTGTCATTTGTATGAAATTTCAAATGATTTCTCATACAACTGACTGATACTTTCTCGATAGTCGTTCGTGCTCACCCCTCAAAGCTCGACTTTTATACATACGTCAAGGTGATGCGGATGGAATAATTCAATAATTGTTTCTGACGTGTACTGTGATGATGGAAGTCGGATATAGGGACGGCTCCCGAAATTTGCTCTAATATAACGCTTGATCAGGCTTAGTGTATCTTTCTGTAGGTGGAAATTAATTAAAACCGGCCGAAGAGTTAATCTTTATTATATTAATGTATGTTGGAACTAATAGAACTGACTATCCTTGAATATGATTAGAGTAAACATATGAACGTTTTTTTTAATATAAAAAATATAATTATCCTTGAACCAGAACAATATTTCTCGCATAGGTATTAATTTCAATAGCTCATTCGTTTTGTATTGATTATATTTATTGATGACTCATTATTAATTATTTGTCATTGTTATTTGTTATGAGTCAACCCATTGATTTCTGTCTTTGATAAATTCGAATTCAATAAAAAGCGTATATAGAATATTAAAAGCTTAATTATTGAATTTTAATAGACATGTTTTCGCGGAAATACATTAATGTTTGGTATTTAACGATAATAATCGTAATTAAAGTTTATATAGTAAATATGCCTCTATCGCTCACCCCGCCTAGCAAGACTATCAAGAGATCTCGCGGATGAGTGAAGACAAACTAAGATATAAGATATCTCGACATCGACAATTTTGATAGACAAGATATCTCTATCGACAAATATCTCTTCAATTGTCATTAGAAGTCGAGTTTTGTGTAAGTGTCATGTTAGATCCGGAAGGCCGGAAGACATAAAGAGATAATCGATTAAAACACGGGACAATCTTCGACAAAATTTTGCCGTGGTTGTCATGCTAGGTCGGCAGGTCAGGTCAGGGATGCCCTAAAAGGGAATTCACTTTACTAACCACGACTATGATATTTCTTATTATGATTATAATACATAATTCAAAAAAATGTGGCTTATGCCATCAAGTAATCACGTCGCGCTCTTCTATCGATATCAAATTTAAACAAATATTTAGACTAAGGTATCGCGGTTTGCTATTTTATAAAACAACTTTCTCACAGCATAGTTTTGAAATGCAAATTATTGAGTTGAGTCAACAGTGCGGCTGTGGGTTGAGCTAATGGCCCTTCGCTTTTTCTTGCAGTTTGTGAAATATTGGAGGTCAGGCTTAGATGTAGCTATTAATTGCAGGAAGCTTTAAATTATTCCTACGCACATAGACAACTTGTATGCAGTATCTTAGGTTTTGAATTTTTATATAAAATATTTATTAAGATAAAAGAAGATTAATTTGTCGGAAAAACATTTTAAATTAAGCTTGCAACGTTCAGTTCTATATTATGTTATGTTAATATTATATAAATAATTAATAACAATATACGATGAAGATTTCCGATAAAAAAGTTAAACATTGAAAAATTTTTTTTTTAGTAAAAAACACTCACAAAAATTTACCAGCCTAAATAATGAACTCTGGTATTTACTTTTTATAGGTTTCTTATTAACAAAATAATTCAATTTAATCTGTACAAAAAATATATACGAAAAGTAATTAAAAATTTCAATATGTGTACAATAATATCGTACAATTCAGATTGTTATATAAAGATCGCAGATGTGAAAACAGTTAAAAAAACTCTACTCAAATGTATTTGGGTGTGTTACTTAATTATTGAGATCCTGTCCAAGAGATTTATACAAATTATCTTGAAGGTTCTAGGATCATTTCGATAATACCATCTTAAATTTCTCTTTGCTGTATATTGTACATTGGGCAAAATATTGTGCTACGTATAGAGCGCGCTCTATAGTTTATGCATACCCTAAGCTTGAAATGTATCCACTCTTTTTTCGTCGAGGATTAAAAAGAAACAGTGACAAGTTGCACTGCATTGAACCGAACGGTATGCGAATATTTCATTGGTTTTATTTTTAAAATGTTATTTTCGAAACCGGTATGTGGTATCGCAAAATATACTCACAATTCACATGCATTTTATGAGGTAGGTAATTAACTTTTTGCGTTTATTTATGTTTATACTTTATTGTATTTTTTTTTTTTTTTTTTTTTTTTTTATGACAGATATCGACAGACGAGCATGAGATTCACTTGATGGTAGGTGATACCTCAGCCACAGAACATCAGTCAATGATGCGCTGTCGACCTAATTTTTACTTCGAGCATTCGGAAATCCATAGACTGAAACCGAAACGCGCAATATGCACTTCACGGTTTTTCCATCTATGAACGGTGGTTCGTTACCCGGTCGGAATTTAGATATTCCTCCCACCCGATCAATGCCCGAAGTTACCAGACGTGGGGAAAACATGCTTACAGAAAATTATAAGCATGTGCTCCCGGTGGGAATCGAACCCACGACCCATCGATGCGCACGGCAGGTGTTCTACCGAACGCGCCAACGAGCCCGTCAAATAAATGAATGTATAAAGAAATGTGTTCAAGTAAATAAATAATAAGTAGGTACTGAATTACTTTAGCATTCCACTTTGATCGCCTACAAATTTTCTACTTAGTTGTAATAGAAAAAAAACTTTTTTATTATGCTTGCAGCTTAAGGCGGCTATCTCGCAAAAATCAAGAATTCTGGGAACTTCAAGCTGCTGTTCTAATATGAAACGTAGGATAAGAATAATACTTGTATACCTTATTTACCATTTCATTCTGTAGCAAAGCTACATGACAGATTTTGTATTACGTAGATTTTATTCAATGAAAAAAATATTTAAATACTCGTACCTCGATTTTCACATCTATTAAATTAACTATTTGCCTTCTCCTCTGAACCCGTACTACTTACTGACTTGATACTTACATTTTAAAATATAACAAACAGGCAACGGTTTTGCCAAAAGAAATTTTATAACCTCAATAGTATTCCATGAATTAGAAAAAATAGTTTTGGCGCTTACGACTTTTACTTTCAAGCAATTGAGGGACTCTTGCGCGGTGAGTGCTCTGGGATGAAAGATTATCTATACATATAATAAAAGAGTAGGATCGAAATTACGCTTCACTAAATATTTTTACCAGAAATTAAGAGGGGTGATAAAAGAAGGGTAGCAGAATGCATAAATGCAATTTTTAAGATTCTTGTCTGTCTGTCTGTCTGTCTGTCTGTCTGTCTGTCTGTTTGTTCACGCTAATCTCCGAAGATACTGAACCGATTTTCGCGTAATTTATACAAATATATTAAGCAAAGTTCAGGGCAACATATAGGCTTTGTTTCATCGAAATCGGTTGTCGAAAAAAAAAGTTATCATCATTTAAATATTATTTTAAAGGCACCATTTCAACAAATTGCAATGAAACTGACTCGCGTTGAATTTTTTCGAGTTGTCAGATGTCAATCACAGTTTGATATGTAAATGAAATAGTTTGATAATTTCGCCATTTTCGATATGTGTTCGTGGCATAGTGGATATACGGTCGTACTACGTAACTTCAGATGCGAGTTCGAATCATCACTAAGGGAAATATTTTTTTGTATTTTTTTTTTATATTTTTAAAAGAACTAATATTGAAAATAGAAAATGTATTATTGAACTATTCTATTATATAAAAATGTATTTCTTATGAGATCGTTTATTTCGCATTTTCATCAATCCTTTCCTTTCCAAGGGAATTAAACAAAAATATCTGAAATTAAAAGTGATCAATTAAATGAAATAAATATCGAGGTGGATATAGTATCTTCCACACTAATTAAATTTATAAAAAAATACGTAATTGGCCAACATGGCCATACTATTTTTTTTTAATTAATTTTACCTTACATTTCTCGATACCTTCATTTTATTCGTATTTAGAAATTTTCTTGGCGTTTTTTCAATGTGTCGCAAGTATTTTCAAACCCCCGTAAATTTTCGTGAATATACTATTTAAGACGGAAAAAGCATTGAATCCAATCTTTGACTGAACTCTGATTAGTGGAAAAAAGACACATATCTGCATTTTGGTGACGTAAAATTTGGTTGATGTGTTTCTCCCTAAAGTTTCTTTAAAGTCAGGGTCAATATTTCAATTACTATGGTATTTCTTTTGAATTTCAAATCATCATTTGAACCCCAACCTCAACCACCATTAAACATGTCGATAAAATGATGCAAAAGCAACCGTCAATGACTACTCTGATAGCTCTTTCCGAAAAGAAATCACCAAGTAAAGAGGATGGAGGATATATAATATGAAGAAAGCTTGCTCAAAAGTTCAGCATAAAGTGATCCCCACGCGAACGAAGTCGCGGGCATCAGCTAGTGTTTAAAATAAATTTAAAAGTACGTACGTACGTTTATTTTTAACATTATTTAATAACTTTCTTTTTATTAATTCTGTTGATATCACCAGTTTAAAATACGAATAATATGCTCTATGTATGTAGTTATAAAGAATACTATTAGAATAGAATACGGGAAAGATACCACTTATAACAGTTAACTATTACAATATTGTTATATACAATAATATGTATGGTATGCCCGCATCTTTGTGTACTCGAACTAACTGTTTAAATGCTACTTTATATAGGGGTATTGAGCTGAATTTTCTATTCACTGCAGCTAAATATAAATTAGGGGTTCTTATAGGATTATAACTAAACTTTTTTACCTTTTGTTTATTGTATATAAGTACATATATTTAAAAATATTTGCTTAACAATAAGGAGCTATAACTTAATAATAATTAATGCTCCACAACGTATGCTATATTTTTGTAGTTTTAATCAATTAATTAGATTTAAGTTTTGTATTTGGATATCAAATAAATTAATTTCATATAATTACAATGTTTAGTTTGTGTATTGCTTATTGCGAAATGTTTCTGTGACAGTAAGTAAATGTTTTCTTTCTTCGCTCTCTCGTACAACTCTCTAGTTGTATCATATCTAATTGGAATTCCTCATATAAAATCTTTTTCTAAGGAAGACAGTCCAGTGTGTCTAAGTCCAAAGTTGCTTTAATCTTGAGGAAAATTATTCTTGTCTTGTCTTGAGAAAGGTTAAGGTCTTTGTCCTTCCTTAAGGCTCCATACAATTGTTTTTCAAAATCAGTTAGGTAGTTTTGCCATGAAAACACAACAGACAGAGTTTCACATCACTACATATTATAAAACAAAGTTCTCCGCCGTGTCTGTCTGTCTGTTCGCGATAAACTCAAAAACTAGTGAATGGATTATTATAATCTTTTACACCGCATAATTTAAATAATATATTAGTTATCGCAAAAAATTAACGTGCGCGAATGCGACCCTACTCGCTAGTTTTAATATAAAAAAATGGAATCTAATTCCCTTTTTTTTCTACTCATCATGTGCAGTGACGTCATTGACACTAAAAACACTGATATCGTGATTAAACGTAACAAGATTAAAAAAAACAAAACAAGAACTGTTATTCAACATGATACGGCTTCCGTGTGTTGCGTTCAGAATTCTCAACTCACTTGTTACAATAATCTTTAGCTGAATTACTACATGATATGCATAATTATCGACTATGTTCATTTATAATCTAGACGCGATCAATGATTTTCGAGATTAATTTATGGCACGGATCCATATGTCTACATGTTTGACGTTTTAAACATAATATGTACGGTAAAATTGTAAGTTAATTTAAATTTATAACCTAACTATCAACGGTCAAAAAATCTTTTGCGAATTAAACAAGTAAAAATACCTAAATCTAAAAAAAATATGGGATTAGTAATTGATCCATGAATATTCGATAATATGTACGAAAGTTTGTTTGTTTATTACTGTAGTCTTTAGTAGAAGCAATGCATGCATGCATTTTTTTATATTTTTTATCGACTTGTTACATCATTTTACCCTAATAAAAAATATAAATACTCTTGGCAATGTCCAAATTATTTTTTAAAATTACTTTGAAAACATCGATAGATCTGTTTAAACGCGGCCATATTTCGCGGGCTTTGGATGACGCCACATTACACGCTCAGTGACGCATAGAGTGAGGTAACTATGGGAACCAGTGTTTGACGCCATCTTCGATGTCGAAGGACGCCATAGTTAAATCGATGCCGATAAATGACAGAATGTGTAAGGTGACGTCACGTATTGTTTCAACCAATGGTGATGCGTTTTGCAAACTTGAATTTCTCTCCCTTATTTTACACATTTTAATTAATATTTTTTGCAATTAAACACGAACTAAATAAGAAAATAATTGTTTAGGCATAATATCTGGGCCATAAGGATTCAAGGGAAAAAATATCAAGTAAATTTAAACAACATGCATATTCCCTATTAGTGATGACTTAGTAGTTGAATTAACTCACGTGTGTTAAAACACTAAAAATTTAACCTATGAAAACGTCAATTTTCAAGTGGGATATGGCGCAATTTTTTTTAAACATTTATGTGTCTGTAATTTGTATCACTGATTCTTTTCTTTACAACCAAGCAGGTTGTTTTTGTTTTTAAAAATTAAATGTGGGATTCGAATCCAGGACCTCCGATGGGAAACGGCAATCTCAGAGGCAAGGAAATTATTATGAGCAAGTTTATCACCTACCAATTTAAATAATTTCTTAATCGCTTCAACATAAACATCTATATCTATACTAATACTAATTAATATTATAAAGAGGAAAGGTTTGATTTTTTGTTTGTTTGTTTGTTTGTATGAATTGAATAGGCTCCGAAACTACTTGGCAGATTTGAAAAATTCTTTCACTGTTGGAAAGCTACATCATTTCTGAGTGACATAGGCTATATTTCATTTTCAAAAAAAATAGGCATCCTTACTAAAATTACGATAACGTAATCCAAGGTGTGAAAAAAATATCAAAAAACTACCTTACATCGCGTGCGCTGCGAAAACTATTGATGATAGAACAAAATGATATACTACATTTTTTTAGAACACACCATTATCTACAAAAAATCAGCGGCAGCATATCTCTAACTATTACAGTCATGTCACCGTTATGTTTACGGCCGGTGCGGCTTCAAGCAGCGCAGCGCAGCGAGCAATGCTGCGAGGGGTAGTATTGTATATACTTTGTCATTTTCTTCAATTTTTGTGGTTTTGTTACGATTTAATACAAAAAATACTTGACCGATTTTAAAAATTCTTTCACCATTAGAAAGCTACATTATCAGCGTGTAACTTATTTTCATCTAAATTGCACCCGTGCGAAGCCGGGGCGTTTTGCTAGTACTATATATATAAGCAACTTTTTTTTTCTTAGTTATCGTTAAACTTGAAAACTACTGGACCGATCGGCATGATACCATGACCATTCGACGCGGAATTAATTGTAGAAGGTTTTAGGCTATTCATTTTTTGAATTCCATCAACCCTTTACCATTTTTTTTTCAAATTTATGTGGTTAGTTCATATTCGTCTATCCTTTACAATTCGCCCAGCAAAGCGGGCGGGCGGGGACGGCTAGTAATTTATAATTTGAAAAACATTTCACAAGAAAATTTTGAATAATGGTGATTTATATGAAATCATAGAATGTGATAATAAGAATGTTTTTAAAGATAAACTTAAAATTTATGTTAGTTGTAATTTTAACTAGTAAGTGAGTTTGAGAATGTAATTAATAAGGAAATATGTAGATATCTCATTTTAAGTGAACTACATATTGCGCTTTTCGGTTTCAGTCTATGAATTTCCGAATGCTCGAAGTAAAAAGTAGGTCGACAGCGCATCATTGACTGGTATTCTGTACCTCATGTTTGTCTGTCGATATCTAACATAAAAAAAAACACATATCACAAGAACATTTTTGAAAAATATAGATCGCTATACAACGGTGTCTACTGCGTCGATCCTAAATAAGAACAGGGCGGGAAGAAGAAATAGAAATGAACTATAGAACGTTATTTTTCTAAAAACCTCATTCTAATCACGCGCAAAGGTCCCTAGACAGCACCAATGAACTCTACACAAAGAGCGCTATCGAGTTTCGACTCACGTATCACCCATAATATGCCACGGAAGTATGTCTAACTGTTAAATATACGTTTTGTCAACTGCAATCAACCATTTTGTAATTGTGATTCAGGTCAAAGTTTGAGGTATGGTTAATTAGTTAATTATATAAATAGTTTATTAGTTAGTATTTACAAAAGAGGGACTTTTTCCATGGCTATTTTAGGCTATTTTCGTGGAATGCAGTATATCTATCAGGGAGCATCCATAAATTACGTCACAGGAATTTAATGGATTTTTTCACCCCCAAATTTTTGCTCCCCTTTGCCGCCCCTAAAATCTGCCGCCCTAGGCTCAAGCCTACTCAGCCTGCTGGTAAAACCGCCATTGCGTGTAACGTTATTTATGAATGGCCCTTCAGTAAGTTTCCAGCTCCCAATAATGATCGAATACGAACAGTGGCGGTGTAAGACCTAAATTTTATCTGGGCAAGATTCATTTTTTGGGCCCTCTGCCAGTGCAAAAAATGGCTTTTGGCAAAAAATTTTTTTTTGCGCAATCGCGGCTTTTAAGTAATGCATAAATTTTCGGGACGCGAGGCCCCCTGGGACGCGAGGCCCCCTAGGACGCGAGGCCCCCTGGGACGCGAGGCCCCCTGGGACGCGAGGCCGTAGGCGGTGGCCCACGTCGCCCACGCCTTACGCCGCCATTGAATACGAAATATTGTTAATCACGCTTGCTAAAAAGCACTCGAAAGGCATCCGAATAAACACATTTTGTTCATTAAAAGTTTTTTAGCTCAAGATTTTATTATCCAACTTTACTAATGCGATTCAGACATTACGATGCTCTGCTTTGTGGAGAGTTAAAATGTGACGACGAAAAAGTTGCGATACACAGTAATTCCACTAAATAAGAGTTATAATCATTATTAAAATTACGTATACAATTTATTTGCATCATTTATTTGAGCCTTGAGCGTTGTATGTATCCTATTTATATATATGTAAAAAAAATATCCCTTTTATGATATTCATGTAATGTTATTAAATTATTATTAATGTTATTGAAATTAAATCACATTGTATCGATAAATGAAATTTGCAATCGCAAAACATTAAAACACCTTGACATTTCCTAGTTCTTGTATCGAAAGGGAAGTATTCCGTGAAAGTGAACGATTGAACTTGTATTTTCTAAGGCTTTTACTCTCGAATCTCACTACATTATTCATTGTCTTGAGCAGGTAATTAATTGATGAGTATTTACTACGGACCAAATGAAATCAATTGAATACTAAACAGGATAATAAATTGTTTTTTTTTTTAATTTAAGAGATTAATGTTCCCCTACCTATCAGTTCCATCAATACTTTAGCAACATTCTATCAATCATTAGAATTTTGACGTTAACGAACCTTTACGTTACGTTACGAGGAGTCGCAGGATTGAATCCCGACGGGTTTTAAAATTTTCTGTTAACATGTGTTCCTTACGTGGGAACGTCGAAATTCCTACGGAGTAACGAACCAATCCGAAATGCATGTTGCGCGTTTCGGTTTCAGTCTGTAGATTTCCATATGCTTGAAGTAAATCATAGGTCCACAGCGCATCACTGATTGGTGTGCGGTGGCTGAGGTATCATCTATGCTAATCTATACTAATATTATAAAGTGGAAAGATTTGTATTTTTGTATGTTATGAATAAACTCAATAACTACTGGACCGATTTTGAAAATTCTTTCACCAATAGAAAGCTACATTAACAGCGAGTAACATAGGCAATAGGTTTTGTGTATAGTACATCTACATTGCAACCGTGTGAAGTCGGGGTGCGTTACTAGTATACCATAAAGTAAGCCTCATGATTATCTTTCTAATATATAAAAACATAAACAAAACAAATTAAATGTAAAACAATAAACTTAACATTGGCCTACTTTTCAACTACTTTTCGCCGGTAAATGCGAGCCATCAAAAACATAAATTGTAAAAAAAGCCAAGTCTTGCAACTCAGTTCTCTCGTAAAAAGTTGTGAGATCCATATAATACCAAGTCGGTCAATTTATTCAGTCTCTACTGAAGGATCCTTCTGTCTTAAGTTATTACGTAATTAGGTAACCTAACAACATCTTATAGTGTTCATATCAATACCAATATTAAAAATATTTGATGTTTTAAATAAATAGATTGACTCGGCTATCGCATGAAAACACAATGTATCTTTTTAATTTTATTAAAAACACAACGTGTATCACAAGTAACACATATTATATTAAATTAGATAGTTTAGTGCGATTGCCAAGTCAACCTTTTTATTTTAAACATCAAAGCTTTTTAATATTGGTATTGATATGTTCACTATAAGATGTTGTTAGGTTACCTAATTACGTAATAACTTAAGACAGAAGGATCCTTCAGTAGAGACTGAATAAATTGACCGACTTGGTATTATATGGATCTCACAACTTTTTACGAGAGAACTGAGTTGCAAGACTTGGCTTTTTTTACAATTTATGTTTTTGATGGCATCTCATTTCTTTTTGTAGATATTCCTTTTCTTAGTTTATTTGGATAAGAATTAATATAAAGCTATGGATAACAGTCTGATTTTGATCGGCATTTTTATTAACTTTTTAATGTAAAAAAGTAGTTATAGTGACATAACTACAATAGTTGGACATATGGTCTCGTGATTTTTTTTGTAGATTTTGATATGTTCTATAATATTGTGGAACGTTTTTTTGTTCTAGCATCAATACTTTCCGCAGCACATGCGATGAAAGACATTTTATGGCTAATTTTTTTACACCTTGGGTTGTTTTTAGTAGGGATTTCTAAGGATCTCTATTTTTTTCTAGTAATAAATATAAGTTACTCAGTGATAATGTAGCTTTCTAACGGTAAAAGAATTTTTAAAATCGGTCCAGTAGTTTTTAAGTTATTCATTACATACAGAAATACAAAAAAAAATTGTATATCTATAAAACTGGACCGAAATTTCAAAATATTGTAGTTTTTCCTTGATTTATAGACTAAACACTAATTGTATTCTAAATTTCAAGTTTCTATGTCTGCTAGAAGTGCCTTAGAGTTTTGATGATCGGTCAGTCAGTGAGTGAGTGAGTGAGTGACAAATTATCAAACTTTGACTAGTTATAATTCTTGGTTCAAACAGAATGATATTTGAAATATACCGAGTTTATACAATGCCTGCTTAGTGACTGAAAATTCAGGATTCTAGTTTTATCCACAACGAAGTTATAGGGGGTCGAAAATGGCCCGAACTACTTCGAGAAAAGGATAGTACGGCCGTGCCGCTTTTTGCTCGACTTGGCGGGGGCACTGCCGTGCCCCCAGATTACATGCTTAATATAAAACGGTTTTCAAGGTCAAAAGCCAATAGACTATTAGAATAGTTGCAATTCTTAATAAAAATGTATGTACTACTAGCGACCCGCCCCGGCATCGCACGGGTCAAGAGTTTTTGCCAAAAAAAGCAGGGATTGTAGGGTGATTTAGCCGGTTTTCGTCCACTTAGTGGACTTGCCAGCTTATGGGCTTAAAACTAATATGTTCTACTGGCCCAACTCTAACAAACCGAATTTTTATTGAAAGCTGATATAGTCTATTTTAGGCTTACATTAAGTAGCAAATAATTATAATTAACGTTTTTTTTATATAAAATGTTTTAGTGAAAAGTACCGATTTCGTTAGTTTTCGTCCAAAAATGTTAGTTTTCGACCTTGTGTAGGCTAGTTTCCGTCCACGGTATATAAAGCATATCCATTGCACATTTTCTTATACATACATTTCTAATTATCACGGATCTCTGCAAGAGCTTTTTTAAGGCATCCTCAGAGTATCATGGTGCCTTTTTCTAGTTTTTTAGACTACGACGTCATCTATAAAAATGGGATTTATTAAAAATTAAAATAATAAAATAGGTCCAAACAATATACGCGATTACGTACATCATAAGTGGCTTATATCACGTATATTCTACACGTATGTAGAAAAAAAGCTAAACGAAAAGTAACATAACGGTGTTTGTGATGGACGGAAACTAAATACTTAACCAGTATTAGTTTTCGTCCACTCATGGACGGAAACTAAAGCAATTTTCAACGTATTTTTTATTTTTCGTCCGCAATATTTGAATATATATTTATACATGCAATACTGCTAAATTGGTAGACGGAAACTAAATATCAGACTAACTAACCATCGAAGAT
Organism: Anthocharis cardamines; assembly: GCA_905404175.1. NCBI lineage: Eukaryota > Metazoa > Arthropoda > Insecta > Lepidoptera > Pieridae > Anthocharis > Anthocharis cardamines. The sequence goes on from FR989974.1 coordinate 2,478,128, forward strand.
AATTCCATAATGATTTCAACAGAATTTTTTCGCATTCCTTATTTTAAACGACTAATCAAACTTTACTTGTATTTTTGTGTTTTCGTCCACGCGGACGAGAACTGAATATTTTACGAAATAGGTACTTCAGTTTTTGTCCGCCTCGATTTTTAAAGTAAAACTTTAAATGAGTACGAAACACACATTTTAATATGTTCTTTATGTCTTTACTTAGTCATTAATACCCAAAACATAAGAAATACATGCTAAAACAATAAAAAAAACTGACTGCAAAGTTAAGTCGTACCACTATTTTTTTTACATTTATGATGACATGTTTGTAGCTCGGAAACAAGCCTCAGATAGAAGTAGCTTTTGTTCGAGTCTCAACTAGTTAATAAATATTTTGATTTAATAGACATGCAGATTTGACTTTAGGGTCCGTAACGAGACCAAATTTGCGCTTTTGACTATTTTTATAATGTTATTCTACGTAATTTTTTTACAAGATCCGCGTTAGTGGACGAAAACAGGACCTGTAGGGTTATTCACGATCATTCGAAAACTTTCCGTTCCGATATTACAAGATTTCGTACCGATATATCAAGCTTTCTATCATTTTATACTAAGATTCTAATCGGAAACTCCCGAAGAATGCCGATGCTCAATCCTATGGGAATTGTGAATACCATTTTCATATCCGGTAAATACGAAACAACTTTCAGTGGGAGAGCGTAGCTTTCCGGGCGGATCGATTTCGAATGATCGTGAATAGCCCTACTGGACGGGAAACCGGCTAAATTACCCTATGTATTTTTTAATGTCACATTATAAAAAAATAAAAACAAAAAATGTCGTCCAAAAATTAAAAAAAAAAATTAGAGGTGGATTACCCTTAACATTTAGGGGGATGAAAAATAGATGTTGGCCGATTCTCATAGATACCGGATAAGCACAAAAAATTTCATCAAAATCGGTCAAGCCGTTTCGGAGGAGTATGGCAACGAAAACTGTGACACGAGAATTTTATATATTAGATGATGCATTTCAGCATGGACTATTAATATACTAGACGAAGAAAAAAAGTTTCTCAACAGCTTTTACGTTGAACGATTTCTTTCGAGTTTTCAATTCCTTCTTACTATGTAGATCTTCTCTGTATGGTAACATTCTACCGCAACACCTAATAAAGTAAGTTTATTTATAAAATAAAGCCCTCACATGTGATTTCCACCTTACTCAAACTCCGATCAATAAAAGATTAGAAAAATCACTTAGGCACCTAGGTTTGGCAACCTCCTCGCCAACATTTGACCCTGATACACCAGTATTTATCAATATTTCACACTTCCTAATTTCTTAGTTGCTAATTTAGTAGAAGTTATCAAAGATTTATTTAATAACGAATTGACGATACGAATGCGCCTCTACTTACTAACGAATATACATAGCTTATTTCATACTGCTACACAATGCCCTTTGAATGAGACCTAATTCTCTCCCAAAATTTTTAAGATTGGTGATACATAGGTGGATTTCCACAAAAATATAATAAGAAAAAAATCTCGGTTTGTTACACTAATACCATGATAGTTACACCGCGTCAACCAAGTATTTTAATACTTTTGTACGATTTGCGTGACCCAAAACTTTACTTTCTTTTCGTAAGTAATGTTTGTAACACAAAAATACAACTGTTTCAACATAAATACATCACATTTAATTGTAGTAATGTGTAATTCGTACTAAATAGTGTAGTAATTACCTTATTTGCATACATTCCATTGTGGACATGCTGTTCTCATGCGTAGTTCCCATACGAGTATTTTTATATTGAAGACGTTCTTTCTCAGGATGTCATTGATTCGAACTAGGAAGAAATTAACTTTAAGTATGCATTTTTTTATTTGCAAGTATTTCCTTATGGTAACAGGTTCTGTAGCCATTACCTTGACTCTCATATATTATTATTACATAGCCAACTCTTTTTGATGACGCTACATAATATTTAGCACTATAAATTCTTCTCAGCAAAAAACACTATAAAAGATGTCACATATATCTACAGTAATATTATAGAAAGGAAAGTTTTATATTTTTGTAACGAATAAACTCAAAAACTACTGGACTAGTTTTTAAAATTCACCAAAAGTAGGCGTAAGGCTATTTTTTAAGTATTAAGCTACATTGCATCCGTGCGAAGCAATGTGTATGTAAAGAAGTGTCAGTGTGGAGTGATTATATACCTATTTTATACATCTCTATAGTATAAAATATTTCAAAAGAATAATATAGCATTTCCCATGAAAGGTCTCAGTCGGCTTGATTTCTTTCAACATTTTGAACAATTATCGGAATATTTCAACAAATTAACACAAATCAATACCTATGTAAAAATCTTCATCTTTCCTTCCTCTTTAATTATTCTAACCTTCCACTTTATCTCTTGATGAAAACCGCATTAAAATTCGTTACGTTGTTTAAAAGATGGGTAGGGGCAGACGGTTGGAAGCAACTTAGTTATACTATCTAGAGAATTTTGGTGAAAATTACATGTGTGTATTTGTTTCAGATATACAAGCGATCGGAAACTACAAAGATGAAAAGATGTAGATTGTAGGCGATTTGAAACAAGATCTGTTATAGAACAGCTTTATAAAATTATATTTAAGTGGAGAAAATGAACGCGAATTTTCAACCTCTCAAGAAGCTATAAGCCTGAACGTATGTTGTATTGTGTGAATAGCAAATATGTCTACGAGTAACGAATTGAGTGACGAGACGGACACCTCGCCTAGATTGAGGATGAAACCAGCTGTCAGCAGAATATTTTGCTGCAGCGTAACCGCTGCGTCAGGGTTTATTGCTGCTTATGCTCTAGTAAGTATTTATGCTTTTTATACTAGTAAGAATATAAATATGTGAACAAAAATATATTTGGGATTTATAACAAAACTCAATAACATCCGTAATTTTTTTCAAAAAACTCCGATTACGAATTCGGTTCCGATAATTAAGTAAATTTTGATGGAATGTTTAAAGTAAAAAATAGATATACGTATAAAGCAATGTTACCAGAGTAACACGTCGTTTGGTACGAGATGGCAGCGCCAAAGCGTAACAGAACTCGAATTCTCGTACAGGGTTGCCAGATTAGGCATTGAGCTAGTCACGTATAGATGGCGCTCAAGTCACTCAAAATCGTTCAATCTGACGTGCCAACTAAAAAGGTTGCTAAAAAATTAAAAAACCTCGATTTACGAAAGAAATAACTACTAAATACTATGAAAACGTACTAAATCAATACGAATACAATTGTACTAAAATGGCAACACTGATTATAAGGTGAGCCTCATGATCATCTGCCAATTATATACACGTAATTCATTCTACTCAATATTATCTCGTGATATCTGAAAACATAACCCACTTACCTACTTCTAGCCTAACGTAATATTCATAACAGATTTGTTAGAACATACCGGTCGAACTCTCACTGTTTCGTCATCTCGTGAGACTTGGCCTTAGATTGACCGGCTAAACCCCTTCTATTTTATACATTGTTTATTACTTCATTTGAATATGCATTAAGTATTCGTTGAGATTTTATCGTAAATATGTATAAGCGAGATGGTGAGAATTACTTATCTGTCTCCTGCCGGCCTAGCATGACCGCCACGAGATATGTCGCGGACGAGAGAAGACAAACTAAGATGTAAGATATCTCGATATATTATATCTTGACATCGAAAATTTTGATAGAAAAGATAAATTTCGATCGACAAATATATCTATTTTTGATATTAAAAGTCGAGTTTTAAGTGTAATTGTCATGTTAGACCCGAAAGAAATAGAGCGATAGTCGATTAAAAAACAGTCGACAAAATTTTGTCGCGGTTGTCATGCTAGGCCGGCTGAGGATTCGCGATGCCTCAGGCTAAGGCTTAGGGCATTGACACGTTTCTGTGTTCATTGATCATTTTGATTCATCTGACGGGCTCGTTGGATCGTTTGGTAGAACACCTACCTAGTGCATCGTTGAGTTGCCTGTTCGAATCCCGCCGGGACGACATTTTTACTTTTTATAATGTTCTATAATAATGTTCGTCACATCTGAGGGCCTAGCACGAACAACTTGCGAAAAAGTATTCGTATCGTCAAGCTGTCATTTGTATGAAAATTTCAAATCATTTCTCATACAACTGACCGATGGACGATTCGAATACTTTTTCGACAATTGGTCGTGCTCACCCCTTCAGATCGTCTGGCATTAAACGGGTGGAAGTAATATCGAAATTACAATCGGGTAACGAACCACCGTTGACAGATGGAAAAACCGTGATATGCATATTGCGCGTTTCGGTTTTAGTTTAGGGCTTTCCGATTGCTCCAAATACTCGTAAAAGTAGGTAGACAGCATTCAGACATCATTGACTGAACTAATGTTCTGTGGCTTAGGTGTCACTTTCTATCAAGATAACATCATGCTCGTATGTCGATATCTACCATTAAAAAAAAGAATAATTCCTATTCATGAATAATATCACAATTTTAAGGTAGTAAACTTTTTCTTTCAGGTGTCATACGCAATAGCGTTAATATACGAAATAGTATGGGTTGTCGAATCACAAAGCGGTTTGCCGATACCGTCTGCACTGCTCATGATATGTTACTGTGTCGTCATAGCGGCTACTGTAGTGCTGGTACATGGACTTATATCGGTGAGTAATTGCTTTAATAGTTATTCGTTTCATGTTTCCATGGGAATCCCTTCCATGGGATTCCTGTATTTTTAAATAGATCTTTAAATTTTTGTCTCAATATTCGTAGAGAGATTTGAATATCTGAAGTTTCCAACAAGATAGTTGAAGCTGCATTGTAATCGTAACACAAACACAGATTACCTCCGATCTGTGTAACACAAGCATTGCATCAACTGATAATATCTTCTGATAAGATATAACGCAAATGAATCCACAAACAAATGCGTACACAGAGACTGATAATAGCCACCAAATTATTTCAATAAAAAATGTTAAGATGCAATTGGATTCGCGTGGAGAGCTTCTGTATATTACATAATATATTTTTTTGAATCCCTTAATTATTATTATTAATCCTTAAAGTTTTATATTATTAAATATCATAAATTTATTTTTTATTTTATTTATGAGTTCAGTATTTCCATTTATAGGGAAAATGGTAATTATGTACCACTAATAATATAAATACGAAAGTGAAAATTTCGCAAACACTGAACTGATTTTGTAGAAATGAAAGAAGTATTCTCATGAATTTGATATAATTTATTTTCAAAGCGTTTTAAAGTGATCTTGGTTTATGATGATTAGGTCTTTCTTTTGATACTTGTCATTTAAAATTCCTTGATAAAAGTTTTTTTTTTAATATTTTACTTTTTATTACAAACCAGACAATCGTGCAGGAGGGTTATATGTAATCACATCCATGGATGTTTTTTTTTTATGGAATATGGGGCAAACGGGCAGTCGGTTCACCTGATGGTAAGTGATTACCGGCGCCCATGGACATCTGCAACACCAGAGGACCTGCAGGTGCGTTGCCGGCCTTTTAAAAATGAACAGGCTCCAACGAGGTCGTAATCAAATGGAATCACTGAAGGAATCACACTCTTTCCAAGAATTTGCTTATTGCTTTCGTTATTGAGTTACTGTGCATTGTTTATGGAATTATCATATTGCAATTTTATATTTTGATCTATTTGACATATCCCTGTGTTGATCTGTTTTCAAAATTTGAAGTCCTTCGATAATTTATCGGATATACGGAACCCTAAAATCAAGAAGCGTTTTTAAGGAAATTTATGTTGTACATACAAACAAAAAGGAACTACTCGTACTGCTTTCTTTGATCCGTCTTATCAAAAACTTTATAAATTATTATTATTTTTCAGAAAAACAACACATACTTGCTAGCATGGCTGATATCAGTCATCTTAGTTCTGATTCCGGAGTGCGTTCTTGTATTCTACATGTCTATAAGTCATTGGGTAAGTCTCATTTATATAATTAACAACGAGTTAAGAATTAATAAAATAGGTCAATAGTATATTAATAATGAAGCTGTTTTATTTTTAATTTTCTAACATACCTAGTTACTGCAGTGCGACTCTAAGGGATTTAATTTCAGTTACAGTTCAAGTTGAATTGTGATACACACATCAGGAACAAGTGAAAATACACACGATTAAAAAAAGTATAAATTAATACCTGAAAATATATAAGGCTTGGCTTAAAGGTCTCGTAACCAGGCCATAAATCAAAAATCAAAAAAGTTAATAGTCCGACAGTTCTTAAATGAAAAATGGTATTCTCGAGCAAAATCAATTCGTCAATAGCTTCGAATAGTTGGAGATATGTATAACAGAATCCAGAATGCGAATTTTGCTCTGTGTGACTGAAAGGCTGTGGTTGAAAATCACCGTGGTAAGTTTCTGCTGTAATGCTGAAGCTTACCACAGAACGCTGAGAATTTTGCCTTTTTAATGTGAAAACACTCTCTCTCTCTCCTTGATATTTCCTAACAAATGTAGCTATAATCCTATATAATTTATAAGCATGTCAGACCCAGTAGGAATAGATGCCGAAAGTCATATCAGTTAGTAATTAGTAAGCATTGCAATAATTCGCTAAAATTAGTGCTGGTTTCAGGGTCTTCAAGGAGTTTATGGAGGTGCTGAGCTGGCGTGCTACGTGGCACGTCTGCCTGCCATCGTGTGTGGAGTCGTTCTGGTTCAATCAGCGTATGCACTCAGAGAAGCCAGGTATTTTTCAAATTGTAGCGACATCTATATATAGCCATATCAGTAGGAAGTCGTCAATCCATATATACAACATCTGAACATCAATCTCTGATACCTTATATCCGGCCAGTCTGTGATTAGACTAACTAGACTAGAAGAATAGGCTTTATAGGCGCGCTTGGCACGGATTTTCTGAGGTAAGAGTAGTTCTCCCGTCGTAGTCAGTATCCGTGTGAATGCACACTCTGACGCTGGAATCATAGCGCGCACTCTCTCGCACCCAGCCGCTTTTAGAGCGTTATTGCCGTTCGCTTGTAAGAGCAAGCGAGACAACGCGAGGAGAGTAGTCAGCGGTCTGTACTCACATCGATACATTGCCGCGTGCTCTACAGGTCAAAAGTAGAACTACCTTTTCTGTGCCAAAAGTTTGTATGGACATGTTCTTCTATGTACATCTATATTCTATATTCTATGATAATATGTATGTACACGGTAATAAAATATACTTACCGTGTGGGATTGCTAGTACTTCATACTTTCTATTTTCGCTTATTAAAATAAAATCAACGAAGATAAGTGTACTAAGTCTAAATAAATAAATACAAAATAAATATAAAGGCAAACATTGAGGTAACTTTCTTCGAAATGAATGCAGGCTGCGAACACTAAAAACGTCAGTTGCCGAATGCTGATCATGATCATTAGCCTAGTTACCACTAGCGATAAAACATTTGTAATGTCATACTTGACATAATTGCCGTAGCGAAAAATTAAGAGTCTTCATCTGGAAGGGAAAAGTCGGGCAAGAAATATTCCATAACCCACAATAGGATGCTACCCACCACATTTTTTTATTAATTGGCTACAAAACAGAATTTAAAACTTAAACATAAAAATAAACAGTATTTAACAGATCGTTCGAAAGATTAAATTCCTCTTGATGAGGACACAACATGTAAAAAACAATTTCTATTACATAAAAAGACAACATTAAGAAGAAGAAAACATTCAAAGCACTGGTTTTATGCAAATCTTAATAACAGTTTCTGATGAAAAGAAAATGTTGATGTCTTTATAATATTTATTGTGCAAATAACACATTCGGTACAGACCAGTGTTTGGCAGAAGTTATCTATACAAGAAAGAAGAGCAAATCGTCATGATCGTAGAAAAACGACGGTTCTGATTTTTTTACGATTTTATTCTATTTTATTAGTCATAACATGAAACTCCTTGACAGTTCTATTTTGTATAATTTAGAACTGTCTAAAAACCCTTTATCAACAGAACAAATAAAAAAATGTAGTTTGATAATTAGTCAGTCAAAATGTTACAATATTGTGGAGATCGGAAATTCACATCTATTTTACCTTTTAAAACTAAACTTTCTATAATTATTCAGTGAGAGAGAAACTATAATTCATTATTACTTATCGGTATTGTTTTCTATAAATGTGTCCATTATATTTACACTTTTTAAAATATGCTATTTGCATTTCAGGAAAGTTGAATACGGCGCAGGCGCAGGCGCGAGCGGCAGTGAGTTCGACGCGAGCCACTTCGTGCCGGACTCCACACCAGCCTTCACTAACGAAGGCTTTATGCCTGATAATGGTAATATGTGGATATTGTATATAATACCTATATAATACATATAATAATTTGTTTACCTTATAGTTAATATTTTGTCTGCAACATTTTCTATAAGAAAGAGGATTTGTATTAGATAACTTGTTGAACATTTATGAGATGTGGGGCTTTTGTGGAGGAAGGGAGGTGTGCTCTTCCTCCAACCTAAAGGGAGGTTCCTCGACCAGTCGAACCACTGACTGGCCGGCCCTAAGGCTGTGGTTGATGTCGAGATGTTGTACCTATATGTATATACTCAGCGCTCCGACATATGTATTTATATAGCGCGATTCAGGATTAGACGTCTTTGTATTGGTTCTTGTAGCAGATCATAGATGTCGCTATTCTATAAAACACATCATGGATTGATGAGCTGTAGCTGAGGTGTCACCTACCATCAGGTTAGCCTCACGCTCATCTTGCGATAGAACAATAGAAAAAGAAGCAAAACCTGCTTGGGTTATCAATCATTCATAAATCTTAGAAGAACTCGTTAATTTTCAGGTAAATACGGCTCTATGCCGGATCTCCGCCGGCATCTAGCTTCACGCCAATCCATCAACATGGGTTACCCCATGATGCTACCACAACCTCCTCCAGCGTACTGGCAGCATCTCGCCGACCGTCAGTACGCAGCCTCCCTCCGAGGCCTTCCCAAGCACTACCCCCCACAAACCTACGGCACTTGGGTCGGCCCTAGATCCGACAATCCCTACAAACGCCGACATTCCGTCGTCGGTGCGTTCGACGAATACCCCACTAAATACGATTACGACGACAGAATGGACTGTAAAAGTGAAATGGCGTATCCTTATCGACCGTACTATGACCCAAGAATGTATCCCCCGGAATACGATCCTAGATATTTCCAGGAATTTAAAAGAGACGATGCCGCGTATGGTGTTAATTTGTTGAGACATGACCCGTACCATTTTAATAGAGATAGATTCTACGCTATGCGAAACAGTCATACGTCTGTAGGGAATGAATCTGATGATTTGACTAAGTATAAGGATGTTGCTTTATAATAGACAGGTGTAACAATGCGCTACGTAATTGCGTCAACTCACTTCACTGCGCGGGATGATTCAACTCACTCGTTCCAAATGTATTGGCGCACGGCGCAGGACTGGGAAATTTGAAAGAGAGGTTTTAAGGAGTTGTATTGCCAGGTGACACTTTAAAATCAATTTTCGTATTCCCATTTTGTTGAGTCATGGCGAAAAGATGAGCTAACGTAAAGAGAAGCAGTCCACTGCGCCTGAGCTACAGAGTTAGGGTCTACTAGTACAACAATATCCTACAGTTAGAATCTTTCTAAGGGCCAAAGCACATATGCTAAAATTAGTGAGACCGTAATACCAGTTATTAAATAGACAAAAGTCTTACAAAGAGCAAAAACTTTAAAGTAGGTAATTGTATTGTATATTCATAAAATATTTAAATAAAATGAATGAAGAATGAGAAAAACTACGAATATATTGATGAAAAAATTTAGTATATTGCTATGTATTATCATCATATTAAAAAGGTGAAACCAAAACCATTTTTGTACAGTCAGCATCGTAAGTTAGTTAAATTATGTAATATATATTAATACTGTTATTAATCTATATTGCATAACAAATCCTTTGTGTATTCTGTCTTCATAAGAAACATATGATATTCCATATATTACAAAATATGGTGATGGTAAAATTTTAGCAACTTTCGATGTCTGGAAATTTGTATATTATATACAGGGCGTTTCAGAAAAGTTTAATATTTCATCCCATTTTTTAGAGATTTTCGAAGAGAACTAATATTTGAAATTTAAAAATATGGATGTTAAGATGTTTGATACGTTTGAGTATCACTTCTTCCACTTTCATCAATACTTTCATACACTCTCGTCGTTTTCTTAGTACTTAATATTAATAAAATTAATAATTATATCTGTGTTTCTGTCACTTTGTATAGTTACATTTATCATTATTTATTTAAGTATATTTCAGGTTACCGAGGTGCTAAGTTTTTTACGGTAACTCTACTTTGTGTTAATAAAATTAAAATCAAAATAATGTTAAGGAAATATTTTTGCGTTAGAATGTTCCGTTTTTATTTGAGGTCGGCGCAGTATGTTTTCTTTTCCATTAATGATTTTCCATGAATGAAGATTCACTCGTGCCGGCCTAGCATGACAACCGCGACAAAATTTTGTCGACCGTTTTCTCGTGTTTTAACCGATTATCGCTCTATTTCTTTCGGGTCTAACATGACAATTACAATTAAAGTCGACTTTTAATTTAAAAAATAGATATAATTGTCAATCGAGATATCTTTTCTATCAACATTTTCGATGTCGAGTTATAATATATCGAGATATCTTACATCTTAGTTTGTCTTCTCTCGTCTCGTGGTGGTCATGCTAGGCCGGCTGTACTCTTTAGTCTTTATGTCATTAGTCACCTTGACGGGTTCGTTGACGCGTTTCGTAGAACATATTTGGCTCCGATGGGTCGCGGGTTCGAATCTCGCCGGGGCTGCATGTTTATAATTTTCTATAAGCGAGTCATCCTCACGTCTGGTCACTTCGGGCATTAAACGGGTAGGAGGAATATCGAAATTCCGACCGAGTAACGAACCATCGTTCATAATTGGAAAAACTGTATTCTCACAATAAATGATTTTTTTTATATGGAGTTTGAAATACTTTCTTACAAAAAACAGTTGCATTATTATCCGACTCGGAGACTCTAAAATAGATCGGTAGGTTACTTATTAGAGTAAGCAGTATAATACATAGTTACTAAGTATAGTCGTAAGCTTTTGTATATTAGTATTTTTATAATTATTTTTAGTCCTAGTATTGTCTATTGTAGCTGTTACCTTGTAACCAAAGTATTATAATGATATCTCACTTAAAATTGTTCAGTCACTAGATAAACAAAACAATAAAGTATTTTTATGAATAAACCTTGTTTTCATTTTTTTACAGACTAATTATATATTATTTAATTATATATAGTAGTGTTGGGTAGTACAGGACTTCAAAAAGAGTTTGTAAGAGTAGCCTTTTTTTCACTCTGAGCCAGTACAATGTCCACTTCAAATGAGGCGAGGCGTATGAAGCTCGAAGTATAATTTGTACTAGCGAGAATTAATATTATGACATTTGATGTTTTTTTATGGTTATTTAGGACCCAAATACATCGAGAAAAAACGAGCGCGACGTAAAATTATTTGAAGTAGTACATTTTATAATTTCGAGCCGCTCTTACATTTTGACGTCATGTCCGGGACAAATGTACCGCCTCTTGTATGTCCTACTCAACACTAATATATAGCGACAAATGATTCACTTATGCCCAAACCCTTAGATAAATAATCTAAGCCCAAACCATAGAGCTATGGGATTGAGCGCATTCGAAAGAGCAGAAAATTATAAGTGGCATTCATAAGTCATTTTGACCTTGAATATATTTATTTATTTAGTTTGAAATTTATAGGTGTCAGATATTTGATTTTATGAAATATTGAATAATCTGAATGGAATTTAATAGTTTTTCTTTGCTAATTAATCACCTATTGTATATAAAATTTCATCATTGTATTGAAAATTAATAAGATAGAATATCCGCCAAAAAAGTAACGGATACGGATATGCATCTTTCTTCTCCCTCGGACATCCACGGATACGGATATCCAATCTAATTTTATTTTTTAAGTTTAGGCTGGTAGGTACCTATGACTTTTGTGTATGTTTTCTGACTTAAATAAATAACCTTTCTATCTCATATGAGCGTTTAAGGCTTATACATAATAATATTATCATTTATTTTATATCGGTAAGCGATTTTATATCGATTTCAGAATCACATAGCAGAAACAATAGGAAAGTTGCATCGCCTCCATATAGGTACGTATATACAAGGTGGGCCAAAAGAAGTCACTCTATTGGAAGATGCTCTTATTTTTGCAAATGGCGGCCAATGTCAAATCTGTTTTGACATTTGTGAACTAGATAGATGAATAAGCCATGGAGCGATACACTCCCTAAGAACGCGGAATAATCGTGTCTATTTTTTTGCATAACAATTCTTCTATGGTGTTGGCGCAGCGCGAATTCGCCGCAATTGAACGAATTAGAACTGGAGCACATGTGGTTCCAACAGGATGGAGCAACGGCACACACTGCGCGAGACACAACCGATATTCTAAAGGCGGCGTTCCCGGGTCGCCTCATCTCTCGTTTTGGTGATTTGCACTGGCCCGCAAGATCGCCCGATTTTACCGTTCCAGACTTTTTTTGTGGGGTTTTTTGAAGTCCCGTGTTTACGTGAACAAGCCTGGAAGCCCTCAAGGACAACATTCGACACGAGTGCGAGAATATGTCGCCCGAAGTCATGAAAAATGCCATAAAACGTGCCCGTATAGCAATCAATTGTGGCGGCGCCCATTTGGCCGATATCATCTTCTCGACTTGACCAACAAAATTCTAAAGGTTCAAATAAACATAATCAAAAAACAGAATCGAAATTTTTTATTTAGAAAAAAAATGAGAGCCAAACAACATCAGATGACTTCTTTTGGCCCACCTGTTATAAGTTCACAGTTCCGATTCCATTATATACTGTGGTAGCTGCAGTCTCTCTGTACACACATTAAAAATATTATCTATGCTCACCGTCAAATATTCCTTGTAATGTCAATTGTCAACATAATTTTAATTTGGAAGTGAAGTCGTCGACATTTCAGAAAAGTTTCAAAAGTTTTTAATGAGTTAAACTAAGTTATGAAACTTATTACAAAAATGTTTTAACGTGTTTAAATGAAAGAGTTATTGGGTGGAGTTTATTGAGAATAGTTTGTGTCAAGTTTATCTGTATACAAAGTTGTATAACTGTTTATTGTTTTGTGTAGGTGGCTATCTTTGGATCGGCTCGTTTTAATGTGAAAGTGTATTTTCGCATAAGATTTAGATCCCATTGTTCAAAACTTTCCGGGTGACTGTAAAGATAATGTTTTGCGAGTGCCTTGCGTAAAATATCCGCCTGGATGCGTGATGCATTGTGTCAAGTAAAAACTCGTTGAAGTTTAAAGTAAGTTACGAACTCTATCTTTTAACTTTTTCACATGTTAGTGTTTCGTAAATAAACATCGTCGGAAGGAGTGTTAGTATAATTTTTGTGTAAACACTGACATAATAGAGGCCATAATATTTATAATTTGCATAACGAAACCGTTTTTAAACTTTATTAGGCTCTGTATCTAAAGTTCATCATCTCTATCATGTTAACTTGCATTTTTTACACTTTAATTTTTTTAGTTGGAAATTTCATAGTTTTATCTTATCAATAATGAATAAAGCATTTCTTATTAATGCATAAGTCATTTATTTATTTTGTAGTCTTTATTACTAATGCAATTGTTTGTAAAAATAGGTAAATAATACAGTAAAATCCTTAAAAATCCTCAAAGTGCAACAGACAGTGGATGAATTATGTTCTTAAACAATTTAAGAAATAAAAAATTGTGTGCTAAGACATTTTAAGTAAAAATAAGCTTAATTTATTTTTCATTGGATTAAATTAAAAAAAAAGTGGCAATAGAAAAATCAAAGTTTTTAAAATAAGCAAGTAAATTCGCAAAGAAAAGCCATAAATTTGTATATTGTAATTAATTATAACTAGTATTTACTATAGATAAATTACCTTATGATTAGTTGTTTAAAATGCTGTAAGTTGTTACTCATTACTGAAATTTCTACTTCTACCAAAATAAATGTCTCAAGACTACAATAATGTATTTGTCTTATGATCACTAACAATAACCAAATATAATTTATGGTTTAATTGCTATTTCAGATACAGAAGCAGAAATGAATGTGCCATCACAAGATAATGTCCGTCTTTTATCATCTGGTAAGTGAACTTTATTGCAGCAAATATAGTATATAGTATATGCAAGAATGTAAGTAGGGTTTGTCTCTCATTAGGTAACAGGTAGGTTAGCTTATATCTCAGAGCAATATCATAGAATCATAGTTTTTAAGTAAAATAAATGAACAGGTATGTTGCTTACTTAATGGCAAATGATTTCTGAGTGAAGTATCTACAATACCAGAGGGCTTGTAGATATGTTGCAGTTTCAAATAATCAATAGGCTCTGAATATTTGTATCAACAGGTGGTATAAACAACCAAGATTTTAATTAGTGTATTAACTTACAATTTGGTTAAGAATACACACCCATTATTCATATAATTCTAATACACGGCTGTATAAAAATAACATAACAACAGTATAATGTTTGATCAATGTGAGACTGTTAAGTAGGTAGGAATTAGTTCTCGTTTTCATTGTTCTTCCTACCCTTGTCTCTCGTGTGAATCGAGCTTCCCAAATCTTAAAACGTCAAGTTGAACTTTTATAAAAAAAAAAAAACATTTTATGTATATGTATCAGAACTACATGACATGTAGGTACATACTGATGAATATATCAGTATACAGAAGAACCTCTTTAAGTCGAACCTCAATAAGACAAAATCCTCCAGAACTTGTTTGAATGACAGAAATGTTTTGTTCCCTTCAAGCTCCAAAACTACCATTACTCAAAATCTCAACCCTCTATAGGTCGAAATAATCAGTGAGTCCCTACAAGACCTTTCATATTGTCCCTCCATAATTCAAACATATAAATTGGTCCTCTAACACATTGTATAATTTTACAACCTTAACAACTAGTTGAATATTTCCTTACACAATCTGCCTAAGTTGAAATCCTTCATAAGTCGAAAACTACAACTCGATTTGTATGGCGTCTCCCTTGAAGTTCGACTTACAGAGGTTCTACTGTATATTGTATGTATCAGTTAATAAATAATCAAAATCTAGTATAATACTTTTATGAAAATATTAATTCAGCCTTTCTCCTAGTGTAGCTAATAAATAACCGATTGTAGCAAAGTGTATTTAATTTTAATAAAATATACAAACTACTATAATATTACAGGACATAGAGATAAAACTGAAAACTTGCAATCTCCATAACAACTCAGCTGATTCTACTTTTGTTGAAAAATTAGATATTGTATTAAAAATTTCATGAATATCAGATCAGTCACACTAAAGATTTATCTTAAAAACACAAACAAACAGAAGGTAGCCTTGTTGGCCTCCGTATACTATAGAAAAATAAGAATTATTCATAAATAGTCTCAGAGGCTTTTGCTTCGCTCAATTTAAAAAAAATGCTGAAGTCACAGTTAAAGTATGTAACCTTCAGCGCCTTTTATTATGATAATTACGTCAGAACAAACATTTAAAAGTATTATTTTGAACAGCTCCGTTAGTTACGCTCAGCACGCCTAGCATGATCCTCAAGACTCAAGAGATATCTCGCAGACGAGTGAAGACAAACTAAGATATATATCTCAACATCGATAATTTAGATCGACAAGATATCTCGATCGACAAATATCTCTACATTTGACATTAGAAGTCGTGTTTTAAGTGTAAGTCTCATGTTAGACCCGGAAGACATAATGAGATAATCGATTAAAACACGAGAAAACGTTCGACAAAATTTCGTCGTGGTTTTTTTTTGTCAGATGTCGACAGACGAGCATGATGTTCACTTGATGGTAGGTGATACCTCAGCCACAGAACATCAGTCAATGATGCACTGTCGACCTAATTTTTACTTCGAGCATTTGGAAATCCATAGACTGAAACCGAAACGCGCAATATGCACATCACGGTTTTTCCATCTATGAACGGTGGTTCGTTACCCTGTCGGAATTTAGATATTCCTCCCACCCGATCAATGCTCGAAGTTACCAGAAGTGGGGAAAACATGCTTACAGAAAATAATAAGCATGTGGTCCCGGTGGGATTCGAACCCACGACCCATCGATGCGCGCGGCAGGTGTTCTACCGAACGCGCCAACGAGCCCGTCAATTGTCTTGCTAGGCCGGCAGCTTCTCGTATGTGTCGGTGCTGTGATGGATTTTATTTGTACACGCAAAATGTTTTTCTATCAGGAGTACTTTAGGATCACCTATATGTGTACTATTGCTACACAATACTTTGCCATTAGCAACTTGGATTGGCATTTAAAGTTGGTAAAAAAGTTCGCCATGCTATACAAAACGTCAATCTGTATGTGTAAACGTCGTCTTACTTATCTCGGTAACGTGGTACTTTATTTGATGATATGATCTTCAAACTAGGTGTCAGGCTGTTTTTAATAACAGGACAGAATTCAGGACCAAGCTATCCATTATTTTGATGTGGAGTAGACTTGAATATCTATGGCCAGTCGCGTAGTGCAGGGTGGTTATGGGATGTTAGTCTCCCCGTAGTTTGTGAGTTTGACATAGCTAGTCTCTGTATTGGTAACAAGCAACATGCAAACAAAAAGCCTATGTTACGCGCTGATAGTGTAGCTTTCTATTGGTGAAAGAATTTTTAAAATCGGTCGAGTAGATTTTGAGTTTAATTGTAACAAGCAATCTTTCCTCTTTATAATATTAGTATAGAAGAACCACCAAGCAATCCAGTCCTTACATTTTTTGGAAGTCACTTTACGTATTGTAAACAGCCCCAACACAAACTGAATATTTGGCAGACGCCTTATCCTTCATGATGAAATCCATTGCAATTACCACATTGTACGTGACCTTTTTTTAGCAGATAGAATGGGTACTGTAAGCTTCCCTTAAATATAGATAAGTACGAGTATATGCCATCGCGGACTTTTTGTAGAGCTTTGAAAAAGGAATATCCTACCATCTGTGAACACAGAAAACATATTCGGTCGCCGCCTACCGTTCATTGTTGATATATCTCAAAGAGATTAGGTAGGGTTTTCGATGAAAGCACCCAGGCGGTTGAACTTTTTCCGACACTTACCATAAATTATATCCATATAAATCTTCCACATGAATCCTTCTATCTATTTATGAAAAAATCCCATGAAAATCCGTTCAATAGTTTTTGAGTTTATCGCGAACAGACAGACAGACCCGTCGGTGGACTTTGTTATATAATTTTTAGTGGTAGTATTCAAGTTGCTCTTATCAAATCTTAACTTTCTTTATGTTTTGGCTTGGAAATGTTCATCCTGGCGTTCAACGAGCTGCTGTGAATACATTGCGCATTCAATAAGTCCTGAATATTTCATAACCTTCAGTTAGACTTCCCATTCAAACAAGTGTCTAGCCAGCGTCTCTGGTTGAACTGGTGTTCGTTTTAGCCTCCAACTACATGGGCGGATCGATCGCGCGCACGCGCCCTCCACCAGCTCCGCACAAAGAGCAGTTGACTGCCTTCGCGAGCAGTCAGCGTCGAAATAACATCCACGGAATATTGCACTTGTAAAAAATATTTAAAAATAGAACGGCAATGTTGTCGATGGTGACTTTGAGTTCGTAAATTCGCGCGAAAAGTTCGGATATGTGCGGAATATCGTTTTGAAAAATAAAGTTCTTTTCGCCAAGGTCGTAATTACATTAGTGGATAAAAATGTGAGCAGACTAAGGTACGTACTTGTGGAATACTTGTTGCGCTCCCTAGGAGTCGATGATTGCGTAATACATTTTAAATGCTTTACTGAGTGCGATGTAAAAGTGGTAACTGAAGTATTTTACGGTAACTTAGTCATCAATGATAAAGGTCTTTATCGTATAATAGTAACACGCCCCGGCTTCACACGGGTGCAGTGTAGATGTACTATACACAAAAAAATCTATGTTACTCGCTGAGAATATAGATTTCTATTGGTGAAATAATTTTTAAAGTCGGTTCGGTAGATCCAGAGATTACTCCATACAACCTTTTTTTATACCTTGGGTTACATTATTCAGGATTTAGTAGGGATCTCTAATTATTTCTGAAAATGTAACCTTTGTTACTCTCTGAAGCTTTCTAACGGTGAAAGAATTTTTAAAATCGGTCGAGAAGTTTTTGAGTTCAATCGTAACAAACAAACATACAAATCTTTCAAAGTATAGATTATTAATTAAAGTATAGTATATTGCTTCAAATTCTTTATTTAGTTTTCTACTATAATGGACGTCGCTTCGTGAAACTGATGCATTTTGCAGCAGGTTAAAATTAAATGGTAAACCATGTGAATAGTGAAATGTAATGTTTAAATAATGGCGAGATCAGTTTGATTTTAGAATATCCAAAATTATCTATAATATTCTTGTCTACCTTTTTTGATATCGTGGGGAAATATTTAATAAATAAGATTCTTCTCCCAGATGTCGAAGTTATATGGTATTTTTAACCACTAAAACCCCTTCGGTGGCCTTTCTCAGTATATAATATGTTTCATACTGGGGACTCCGGGACTCATCTGTATCCCCAAACACTATACTTTGTTGCTCTACCGGTGCTATATAGATTATAGGCTGGCCATGCGTCGTACTCGTGAACGGGTGCTACTTGTGGTGTCAGGTCGGACTTCGACTGGTAGTTATTTCGACTATGTGTTTGCGTGTTGTTCCCACGAGTTGTAAGTGCGTGCTCCTATTTCACCATGCCTACTGCTGATAGAGGACAAATCTTTGTTTTTTTTTATTCATTATTATAGTTAATTATTTCAAGATGTCATGTGGAACATGGTGTAATGGTGCAGCTCCTTAAAAACATTTTGTAAAACAAAAGAGTGGCGGAGAGTTTATGGCAATAGAGAGGTTCTTTTCGTCCGTTCTGCGCCCTTGATTTCATCGAGTTTGGAGTCCGAGATACTCGGACGAATAAGCTTTCAATATGTTTCGGTCCAGCCGTAAAAGGTCCCTAATGGCGTAACATTAAAACTCTATTAAATATCACTTAGATTTTATGGCCAGTGACTCATGCTGACCTTACACTGCTCTGCTCCGTAGGGCATACTATAGTTCTGTAAAACAGAATTTAAGGGTCTTATAAAGAGCTATCTTCGTGTTATTATTACGTTGTGCTGTTATTAAGGCCATTTAAAATGTGTAAATGTTTTAAACACTATGCATTTCATGAACATTTTTATAAAACACTAGCAAGCGCCTCGGCTTTGCACTGGTGTACTATACACCAAAAATTGCCTATGTTACTCGCTGATAATGTTTGTTCGAGTTCTTTCGAATAGTGATGCTTTTTTAACCATCACTATTCGAAAGAACTCGAAATCATAGGGAACAGTGATTCCCGATTTCACAGTGGTTTCTGTTCGAATTCATCACGTGGCAACAGCCCAAACTCAGATGTCAAAATTGTGTCCTCTGGGCGCTAATGGGTTATATAAAATGTATTTTTTTTAGTGTAAATTTTACCCCCCCACACCTTGAAAATATGTACAGTACGGAACCCTTACCATGCGAGTTCAAGCCGCTCTTTATCACTTGTAACCATTTAGCCAAGTTCGCATATAATAATTAGACGTGACTACTTATCAATCAAACAAAAACCCGAAGTATCAGTTTCCTATTGGTGCAGTGATGTTTTTCATCGATTAAAGATTAATTAGCACGCATGATCGCTAAATTATAACTCGATCACGATTTGCTCATTGCACAGTTTTGAAACCCAATAGCGTCGGATAGCGTTGCGAGATACGCGGGTTCCCATAAGAATACGACATTATACACTAATAATGTGAATACGACAAGAAATGTGTTGCTAAACGTATCTTATACACGCGTTTTGACATGAGAAAATGAATCATAACAGAGTTCATATTGCACTCATTAAGCCTCCATCTATATAATACTTCTATATATAGAGAAAGATCTTCTATATATACTTCTACTAGCTTCTGCCCGCGACTTCGTCTGCGTAGAATTAGTACTATGCGTAGCTTATTTATTATCCGAGCTATTTTTTCATCTATTTTAATATTCTGATCGCGGGTATAAAATATATCATTTACATATTAATCTCTCAGTGGTGGTAGAGTTAAGTATTAGACTGTAAATACGGTATATAGTATACAGTCATGGTTCCTTAATTAATTTAAATAAAAAAAATCTAAAATAAATGAAATTACCTCTAATTAATCTGATTGGTCGAAAATGCAGAAACACATCACTGACACTCATCGTTATAATTTGGCCAATTTTATAGCATAAATATTATTCTGATGAATAAAAAATAAAACTGTAAAATTTCATCGAAATCCATTCAGAAGTTTTTGCGTGAAAGATTAACAACCATACATACATTCTCACAAAGTTTCACATTTATAATATGTAATTATTATTTAGGATGCTTAGAGCACTCGGTACCTAATTAATTTTATATAAAGGCTATATTTTAAAATATGTACATATGCATATAGAAAGTATTTTCGAATGTGATTTCATAACACGATTGATATTTTGTGGAAAATTTCGATTCGATTCACTATTATCTGTAATCTAATTAAAGGGTTTTATGTTAAAACATAAAAGCAGTTAATCATAAAAGATATATCCAACTTCATGTCGAAAAACAAATGAAAATCTAGCACTGAAAGCTCGAATACGTGAGAGAGCTTTGAATAGATCTCTAGAAGAATTAATTCAATAGTCCTTACAAATTCTGACAGCTACGTGTATCTCATTTCCATTCGCACTGCGCAAATGTCGGATGCCTTCCTGTTCTCGTTGTTAAAAGTAACAAGGGTGCAAACGGCCGTTTTTATCTATACTAATATTATAAAGAGGACCGATTTGTATTTTTGTATGTTATGAATAAACTCAAAAACTACTGGACTGATTTGGAAAATTCTTTCACCAATAGAAAGCTACATTATCAGTAAGTAACATAGGCTATGTTTTGTGTATAGTACATCTACATTGCACCCGTGTGAAGCCGGGGCGCGTTGCTAGTCTATACTATAATAATATTATAAAGAGGAAAGGTTTGATTTTTTGTTTGTTTGTATGAATTGAATAGGCTCCGAAACTACTGGACCGATTTCAAAAATTCTTTCACCAATAGAAAGCTACATTATCGCTGAGTAACATAGGCTATATTTATTACTAGAAAAAAATAGAGATCCTTAGAAATTCCTACTAAAACCAACTCAAGATGTAAAAAAATTAGCCAAAATATGTCTTTCATCGCATGCGCTGCGGAAAGTATTAACTCTATACTAATATTATAAAGAGGAAAGGTTTGATTTTTTGTTTGTTTGTATGAATTGAATAGGCTCCGAAACTACTGGACCGATTTCAAAAATTCTTTCACCAATAGAAAGCTACATTATCGCTGAGTAACATAGGCTATATTTATTACTAGAAAAAAATAGAGATCCTTAGAAATTCCTACTAAAACCAACTCAAGATGTAAAAAAAATAGCCAAAATATGTCTTTCATCGCATGCGCTGCGGAAAGTATTAACGATAGAACAAAAAAATGTTCTACAATATTATAGAACATATCAATATCAACAAAAAACTTCGCGAGATCATATATCTAGCTATTGTAGTTATGTTACTATAACTACTTTTTAACATTTAAAAAATTGAAAGAAATGCCGTTCAAAATCAGACCATGTTATCCATACCTTTATATTAATTCTTATCCAAATAAATTATTTCATATCCAAGACTGTTTCAATACCTATTGACTATTGAAATCTCAATACCTATTGACTATTGAAAAATTTTTGAATTATTGAAATCGGACATTCCATTCAAAAGATATTACGAAATTAAAAATATCAATACAAACAAAAATACACGCCGCGGCCGTCGCGCCGCGGCCGGTGCGGCTTCAAGCAGCGCAGCGCAGCGAGCAATGCTGCGAGGGGTAGTATTGTATATACTTTGTCATTTTCTTCAATTTATGCGGTTTTGTTACGATTTAATACAAAAAATACTTGACCGATTTTAAAAATTCTTTCACCATTAGAAAGCTACATTATCAGCGTGTAATTATGAATAAACACAAAAACTTCTGGATCGATTTTAAAAATTCTTTCACCAATAGAAAGCTATATTATCAGCGAGTGACATAGGCTTTGCATTTTTTTTTCATCTTTATTGCACCGAAGCTGAACTGAAGCCGGGGCTTTTTGCTAGTTTTTAATATTGAGGCTGATTTTAGTCTCACGCTCACAGTCAGCGCTCATAGCTCAGCGCGTAGTTTGTCAGCGCTGAGGCTCAGCGTGGCTCGATTTAGTATCATGCTGACCGCCTTACTGTACAGACGACGACCAAAATGCGCTGACGACGTCCGCTCCGCTCGACACTAGAACGCTCACTGAAAGTCAGCGCTGACCACCGTGCGCGCTGACAGCTACACGTAATTCAAAAACGCTTCCTAGAAGTTCATATATCTCGGCCATCAGCGCGGACGGTGCGCGTGCCGTCGGCGTAAGACTAAAACCAGCCTGATGTTGCTTAATAACTCCGTGAAAAGTATTCACAGTATATTTACATTGTGCGCCTCATCCGACCTATAAGTTTGACATTCGCAGCCTTGGCCCCCGTAAGTAGGTCGCTCGATTGTCATACGAGTAACATTTAGTGCAGTCGGGGAAATGCGGGAAACCAATATCGTTTGCTCGCGCGATTTATTATTCATATTCAATTTGAACTCTAAATGAATTTATTTAAGAGCGGAAATTGGTTGATGATTAAATGAGCGTATTTCGATCGGTTTGGATTTGTGTAGATAGAGATATTGATAGCCCGTCAAGAGAATGCCATCAAAAACATAAATTGTAAAAAAAAGCCAAGTCTTGCAACTCAGTTCTTCTATCGTAAAAAGTTGTGAGATCCATAATATAATACCAAGTCGGTCAATTTATTCAGTCTCTACTGAAGGATCCTTCTGTCTTAAGTTATTAGCTAACCTAACAACATCTTATAGTGATCATATCAATACCAATATTAAAAATATTTGATGTTTTAAATAAATAGATTGACTCGGCTATCGCATGAAAACACAATGTATCTTTTTGATTTTATTAAAAACACAATGTGTATCATAACTAACACATATTATATTAAATTAGATTATTTAGTGCGATTGCCAAGTCAATCTATTTATTTTAAACATCAAAGATTTTTAATATTGGCATTGATATGATCACTATAAGATATTGTTAGGTTAGCTTATTATGTAATTACTTAAGACAGAAGGATCATTCAGTAGAGACTGAATAAATTGACCGACTTGGTATTATATTATGGATCTCACAACTTTTTACGATAGAAGAACTGAGTTGCAAGACTTGGCTTTTTTTTACAATTTATGTTTTTGATGGCATCTCATTTCTTTTTGTAGATAGTTCTTTTCTTAGTTTATTTGGATAAGAATTAATACAAAGCTATGGATAACAGTCTGATTTTGAAAAAAATCGTTATAGTGACATAACTACAATAGTTGGACATATGGTCTCGTGAAGTTTTTTTTAGATTTTGATATGTTCTTTAATATTGTAGAACGTTTTTTTGTTCTATCATCAATACTTTCCGCAGCACATGCGATGAAAGACATATTATGGCTAATTTTTTTACACCTTGGGTTGTTTTTAGTAGGGATTTCTAAGGATCTCTATTTTTTTCTAGTAATAAATACCCTATGTTACTGTGATAATGTAGCTTTCTAACGGTAAAAGAATTTTTAAAATCGGTCTAGTAGATTTTAAGTTATTCATTACATACAGAAATACAAAAAAAAAATGTATATCTAGAAAACTGGACCGAAATTTCAAAATATTGTAGTTTTTCCTTGATTTATAGACTAAACACTAATTGTATTCTAAATTCCAAGTTTGTATGTCTGCTAGAAGTGCCTTAGAGTTTTGATGATCGGTCAGTCAGTGAGTGAGTGACAAATTATCAAACTTTGACTAGTTATAATTCTTAAACTACTGGTTCAAACAGAATGATATTTGAAATATACCGAGTTTATACAATGCCTGCTTAGTGACTAAAAATTCAGGATTCTAGTTTTATCCACAACGAAGTTATAGCGGGTCGAAAATGGCCCGAACTACTTCGAGAAAAGGATAGTACGGCCGTGCCGCTTTTTGCTCGACTTGGTGGGGGCACTACCGTGCCCCCAGATATATCTTGACGGGCTCGTTGGCGCGTTTGGTAGAACACCTGCCGTGCGCTCCGATGGATCGGGGGTTCGAATCCCACCGGGACGACATGTTTATAATTTTCTACAAGCATGTTTTCCCCATGCCTATCGAAATTCCGACCTGGTAACGGACCACCGTTTATAGATGGAAAATCCGTGAAGTGCACTATGCGCGATTCGGTTTCAGTCTATGGATTTCCGAATGCGCGAAGTAAACAGTAGGTCGATACCGCATCATAGACTGATGTTCTGTGGCTGAGGTATCACCTACCATCAAGTGAACTTCATGCTCGTCTGTCGATACCTGCCATAAAAAAGGTGCTATGATGTACTTTTATCTACTTAGAAACAAAATATGTTGGAAATAATTCATATCAGAAAACATTGCTCATCATGAAACTATGCCTCAGACTCTTGTATCAATAAACAACGTATTCAATTAATCCAAGTTCATTAGCGATAAGCCTGACCTCGTAATCGAGCCCTATTGACCTGATCACCATAATCTCATTAGTAGGTACAAGTACATATACGTCACGACATAACTAACAAGGAGAGTGTCAAACTTAGGAATGACAGATTCCCATCACTTATATATATTGTAGGGCAGGGCCTCAATCTCATATATATAATTCTCGTGTCACGGGGTTCGAACTTGAACTCCTCCGAAACGGCTCGACCGATTCTCATGAAATTTTGTGTGCATATTGGGTAGGTATGAGAATCGGACAACATCTATTTTTCATCCCCCTAAATGTTAAGGGTAATCCACCCCTAATTTTTTTATTTTAATTTTTGGACGAAATTTTTTGTTTTTATTTTTTTATAATGTGGCATTAAAGAATACATACAACCCTACATTTTTACTTTTCTATCACCAACCCCTGCTTTTTAGAAATTATTTACATGGCAAAACAACGATTGCGTGATCAGCTAGTAAAGATGTAAAGCGGCAAGACGCCATTCGTTTTTAATATTGAGAAATTTCAACTCAAAGTTCTATATATAACTTAAGTAGAAGAAACCTTTTTACCGGTTGCAGCAATGGTTCCGTGGCGTAGTGGTAACGCTCTTGCTTACTGAGCGACCGGACGTTTGTTCAAGTCCCGGTTGAGTTACTTTTTTTATTTTATACCCTGCCCGACAATATATATAAAAGTGATGGGAATCTGTGATTCACAAGTTTGACACTCTCCTTGTAAGATTCTACTATTTGGGTCTATAAATTACAGGGACTGAATACCGTTTAATTTACTATATGAGTTATTCCGGTATAATAAAGGTTTTTGTTAATATTCTTTCGTTTTTATTCATATTTACTGAAAAAAAATACTTTGGTAAGTTTAGTGTGTATTACTCTTTAAAACTAATATCATGGTATCTCAGACACGTATTTTGGAAAATAAAAATTAACCGGTTTCAGTCCCTGATAAATTATATACTAGTAAAATGCTTAACAGACGCGGGGAAGACATGCTTACAGAAAATTATAAACATGTTGTCCCGGTGGGATCCGAACCCACGACCCATCGATGCGCACGGCAGGTGTTCTATTCAATTTGATTATAATTTATTTTTGTTTAGTGGGCTATTGAAATGTTTTCGTCTTAATATATAGCATTTATATTGAAATGCAATATTATAATTGTCAGAGTTGGAAATCTAGGGTCAAGCACACTTCAGTTGTAATTGACGAAGACTTTGTTATTTTTGGCATTAATAATTAATATACTAAAATAGTGATTTTAATTTTGAGTTCGTTAGTGTGTCGCATTAACCTGAATCAAAGTTGTTGAACGAGTTTGACCTATATCATAAAACAATTTGTTAATTATACAACATAGATGGAAAAACCGTGAAGTGCACATTGCGCGTTTCGGTTTCAGTCTATGAATTTCCGAATGTTCGAAGTAATAAGTAGTTCGACAGCGCATCATTGACTGATGTTCTGTGGCTGAGTTATCACCTACCATCAAGTGTCATGCTCGTCTGTCGATATCTGACATAAAAAAAAATTGATTCGAGATTGTTCTTAAATGCCCATAAAAATCACGTAGTTAATTCGGATCTTATTTGTAACGTTCATAAAAATTTAGGCACTTGAATTCGGAAAGCTTCTTGTGTACATGATCCTTCAAGCCGGATAAAATGCTTCATCATATAATACAGTTAAAACCGTTTATGACGACATCGTTAAGAACAACATGCCAGTTATATGAACCAAAATCAAAGGTCCCAAATGTACTTTGTACCTCGGAAACAGCACCGGTTGTTACTACTTTCGGTTTTTACGAACAAATAGTAGTAGTCCCTTCAGTGTCGTTATAACAGATTTTGACTGTACGTATACATACGAGTAATATATTGTTAGAAAATATATACATTTATATATTTTTACAAATGTCTTACAATGTCTTTGAACAGGTGGGAGGAATATCGAAATTCCACGGTAACGACTAACGAACCACCGTTCATAGATGGAAAAACCGAGATGTGTCCATTGCGCGTTTTGGTTTCAGTCTATGGATTTTCGAATGCTCGAAGTAAAAAGTAAGTCAACATTGGATCATGGACTGATGGTCTACGGCTGAGGTATCGCTTACCATCAAGTGAACCTCATGCTCGTCTGTCGATATTTGACATAAAAAATAAATAATAATAACATCATATTATAAATGTATAAACTACTAACTTTCCGATAAAATAGAGTTCCATACGTCTTCGTTTCCCTTTCCGTCACTGATGGCACTCAGGATATTGGAAAGGTTCCGGAACGCTGGCAAGATCGTTGAAGCAGCTCATTAGCAAAAAGGTCAATGAAAAGTTTATTTCTATTCAATAGAAGGTCAGGGTAGATAGAAATTATACAGAAAATTATAATCGGTTTCATTTGTAGATAAAAAATATATATACCTCTCGCTAGTCCGCCATTATAAAATCTGGACCACCGGCGGATTATTGAAAACATCGAATTATTATGTACAGGAACATGAAATTAAAGGAAACAATAAAAATGACATAGATATTATGTACCTACGTAAAATATGTATATTCTGGTGAAAACGGGCCAAATTACATAGGCACGTTAATTAAAATTATGTGTTAGTTTTCAAATAACACATAACTTTAATTACTCAGGTTTTGAAAAGTACTACTCTAATTTTAATTCTAAAAATTACCAGACGATGCGATTACCGAACCAAAATTTGTTTAATAATTACAGGGAGTTTACAATTTACAGATTACATCGACTTCAAAAAATCGGCGGATTATAGTAGTTGTCGGATTATCAAGGGGCGGACTAGCGAGAGAGTACTGTAGTTGAAACCGATGTCTAAAGTTTCATACAGCTACAATGTATTAAATCTCTCTTAAGCTTTATATAAAGAATCTTTAGTTGAGTGCTAAGACTCATCATATAAACTAGGGATGTTACGGAGGTGGTTTTATCGGAACCAAATTCGGAATCGGTTTTTAAATTTGGTTTGTCGGAACCGGAATCGGAGGCAGAGGCAAAAGAGAGATGTGTTAATTCATCGTTACATTCATATCAGTTAAAAAGATAAAACGCCTTCCTGGTTGTTGAAAATAAATTTTTCGTAAATTTTAAACAGCTTTGTAAATCAAATCAAATGGCGCCACCGCCGCTGTGCTTCGATCTCCGATTCAAAATCGAAACCGAAATCAGAATCGGAGGTGCAAAATCAATCGGAAGTTCCGACCTTTCGGAACCGGGTTCGACGCAGAGATGTTACGGAGCTTCGAACTGATATTAATGAAACTGATGAAAAATGTTTGTAATTTTATTTTACTACATATCTCTCGGCTCTGCCTCCGATTCCGGTTCCGGTTCCGATTCTGGTTCCGTTTCCGATTTCGGTTCCGACAAACCAAATTTAAAAACTCCGATTCCGAATTCGATTCCGATAAAATCACCTCCGTAACATCCCTAATTCGAAGCTCCGTTACATCCCTGCACTGCTATAAACTTTAGCGTTCTTGAAACTTCGAAGCGAGGAGTTCTTAGTGCAATTTGAAGTGCATTGCAGTAATTTAAACTTCTTATCATTTTAATAAGTATAGTAAAATCACCAGTGTACAGTATCCAAACGTATATTTCCATCTTAAATACAGATTTCACTTCTCGGACATGAATATATTCAACTACCAACACGTGTACAATTTCTTAAAATATCGATATTCACTTTGTATAGACGTTAATACATAATAATACATCACAAGATTACGAACAGTATAACTAGGACTTTACTGGAGCACGATTGTAGACAGAATGCCCGTTTTTTAATAATTTTGCTTAACAGCTAGACATTAGACGATACTTTCTCAATATTGAGTGATTGAAAGGAACGAATGACATGAGTGAACACGTGACAAGTGAACTGTTGAACAATTGAACATCTGAATTAAATACACTTTAAAGTATCGATACAATATGTAAACTCATTATAATTAATATAAATTATTTCTATTTTTAATACTAAATTTGATTACAATATACAATTTTGCCTTTTAAATTAACGAATAACAACATAAGTATGTGAAGAGTTATTTGATGTAGTTTATGAGTTATATAGTAGTTAGACTTGAAATTGTCGCTATTATCATGACTTATCAATACTACTCGATAATCATGTTCAAACTAACTAAATCGAGGGTAGCGACCTTTATTTATTTTTCACGTAATGTTGCGTCCATTATGTCCATACTTATATCAAAGAGGCCTGAAACGTGAATTCTCAAGTCTCCTAGTGGAACATATATATGTCTGTGTCTCTATCCTTTTTCTTTCTAGGTAATCAATCTTCTGTGCCCTGTCAGAATAAAACCGAGGAGATAGCATTCTTCATTTAATACTGTGTCCATATTAATGTATTTCCATACTAATATTAAAAATGCTAAAGCAAATATTATGCTTGTTACATTTCCACGTGCAAATATACATAAATAAACGGAAGTAACTCTATTTCATACGTTTTCAAAACCAAACAGCTATATATATACAGAGAGCATTGAAAATTCGAACAATAAAAATTTAGACATACACAAACTTTATTCGACATTTATGTTACACAATATATAAAATACAATTTTGGATTAAAACGAATATAAGAAACGAGTTGACCCGTACTCACTCACTGTTCAAAGTGAAAATTTGGACTATAACCTCAAATTTATTTTTAGTACCAAATCATAAAAAAAAAATAAAAAAATGTCCAAATATAAAATAAAAATGTGGTGCCATTGTACCGCCCTTATGGGCGTATGAAAACTACTGGATATATACACAAAATTTCATAAGAATCGGTCAAGCCGTTTCGGAGGAGTTTTGTTACAAACACTGTGACACAAGGAATTAATAATGCCGAAATGTACTCATCACAATTGTTATTATTTACAGACGAAGGTGGCGGCAGCTCGGACTGCAGGTCGGATAGTAGTGAAGACGAGGTTACAGAACACGTGACGGCTACGCCTCCATCCAACATGGCCGCAGCCAGGGCACAGGTAATTTTTTACATCATCATTTGTTCAGGCATCATTTCTTCATTGACGGGCTCGTTGGCGCGTTCGGTAGAACACCTGCCGTGCGCATCGATGGGTCGTGGGTTCGAATCCTACCGGGATCACATGTTTATAATTTTCTGTAAGCATGTTTTCCCCACGTCTGGTAACTTCGGGCATTGATCGGGTGGGAGGCATGTCTAAATTCCGACCGGGTAACGAACCACCGTTCATAGATGGAAAAACCGTGAAGTGCATATTGCGCGTTTCGGTTTCAGTCTATGGATTTCCGAATGCTCGAAGTAAAAAAATTGGTCGACAGCGCATCATTGACTGATGTTCTGTGGCTGCGGTATCACTTACCATCAAGTGAATGCTCGTCTGTCGATATCTAACATAAAAAAAAACCAAAGAGATTTTTAGGATAATAATAAAAATACTTAAATCAACCGCGTTATTATCAAATACTTATATATTTCTGAATAATCCTACCTTAAATTTCCCGAAATATTTAAAGGGTGATTAATAATAGGATAAAGTAAAACTTTGGTATCAATCTATCATGTCAGTATTGATCGAGTTGAATAGGATCTCGAGATAGTTATTCCGTTTAATTTATGCGGCTTTCCCTTTTAACTAAATTGGGTATATATTGGAACGTTGTCAATTTGTCTTTCTGAACTTGTTTACTGAGATTTTTGTGGAAGTATTCAAATCAAATTATTATTTATTCATAGAGATAACACAATGTACACTTATGAACGTCAATAAAAAATAAATCTTTCTAATTTTACATTTACTGCCAGTTCTCAAATCAAGGGACGAGAAGAACTGGCAATAAACTCGCCGCCAATCTTTTTAATCGCCAAGGTTTTTTGTTTTACAAAATGTTTGTAAGGAGCTGCAACCATTACACCGTGTTCCATATGACATCTTGAAGTAATTAATTATAATAATAAAAAACGAAGGTATTTTCCTCTATCTATTTTTTTGTGTATAGTACACCTACATTGCACCCGTGCGAAGCCGGGGCGGAACGCAAGTGTAAAATAAAATGTAAAATGCAGTAAAGGCTTTATTATTATTAGTAGATACTCAATATTTATTAGATTTATTGGGGCATAGCGACTACAAACAAACAAATCTTTCCTCTTTATAATATTAGTATAGATGACAACTCTTCACTATCTTCTTCTTATAATTTATTGTGTATGCTCAGTTATATGTATATTATATTATACGCATAATAAATCAGTAGAAATGTCGATAAATATCCATAAATAAAAAAAAATTGACAACATTTCTATTTTTTAAAAAAGCTAGCAAATAATTCTGAATTTAAAAGTGCTTCAAATCGAGGCATTATGTCATGTCGAACCTACGTAGCGTATAATTCATGAGAGGTTGCCTAGATTTTAAATTAACATGAAGAACTTGAACGATACAAGGGAAAATGGAAATTGTCGAGCGCTTCATTTTATGAAGTGTCTCTGTGTTATTACGATTTTATTTTATAGATGTGGACAGAAAAGCGTGAGGTTCATTCTAGGTACCTGAAGTATTCTTTAGCTCAAAACTTGTCTCTGGAGGTCCATAATGATCTCTGGTCTCTCCCTTCCGTTAAATAAAACTATTCTAATATTATAAAGAGGAAAGGTTTTTTTTTACGATTTAACTCAAAAACTACTGGATCGATTTTAAAATATCCTTTCACCAATAGAAAGCTACATTATCAGCGAATAACATATTTTTTTGTGTTTACATTGCACCCATGCGAAGCCGGGGCGTATTCTAGTATATAAAAAAAAACACGGCAATACACATCAGCCACCTTTTACCTTGCCTCTATCTACTATATAAAAATAAGTCGGGTTTTCCTTCCTGACGCTAAAACTCCAGAACGCACGAACCGATTTCCACGGTTTTGCATTCGTTGGAAAGGTCTCGGGCTCCATGAGGTTTATAGCAAAGAAAATTCACGAAAAATTTCAACAGAAAAGCGGGAAAATTTCAATAGAAAAGTGGCAGAACAACGTCTGCGGGGTCCACTAGTATCTTATACAATAAAAAATGCTCAGTGTTTTTTTTTTAAACACTGGAGGAAAACATGTTTAATCAATTGCTCGAAGGGTTTTTGCACTATTAAAAAAACAAAACGCTTAGTTTTGTCCGCAGGTCCCCACCATAAGCGTGACGCCTCACAGTCCAGGTGTACTGGACGACAGCCTGCAACAGCTGCGGCGGCTTCATGCAGCCGTTCAACGTATGAGAGCCGCGCCCCTACCGTTACTAGTGAGTAGTATACCGCTTACCTTTCTAATAATACTATATTATGTACTATTTTTTCAATACTTTTTGTGAAAGTCTTTGTTAAATAAACGTCTTCTACTTTAATAAGCCAACAATACAGTATTTTCTCAACTTACGTAACCCCGACTTATGTGAATCGTTTTCTTTAACTTTCGTTTCCAATTGAAAATGTCTTTTGAGTATCACACATTTAAATAAAATACTGTATACCGGATTAAAAATAATTTAAACAATATAAATAATAAATCGCGTTTTAATCCGGTATACAGTATTTTATTTAAATAAATTATATGCGAAACTATATCCTGACTTCGCGACCTATCGGGTAAATTCTAGATATTACTGTATTCTTTATGGACTCCTACAGGGAGCTGAAGAAAATAAAAATAATGAATAACCCTGAGACCATGACACATTTCCTTCACTGCACAGGAACTTTTAAATAAATATATAAAATACTGTATACAGTAAATATCAACTCCGTAGGAATAGATGGCGTGATTGTAAAACGAAAACTTGGCGATTAAAAAGAGTGGCGGCGAGTTTCTTGCCAGTTCTTCTCGTCCGCTCTACGCCCTTGATTTGTGAACTGGTAGTAAATGTAAAATTAGAAGCATTTAATATTAGTAATATTAGTAATTTAATATGTATTATTTTTTTTTTAATGACATTCATAGATGTACATTGTGTTACCTAAATTAATAGATTATTTTTTAATTTAATTGAATTAAATATGGCAACTTTGTGACATTTCAAATATAAGACAACTGTCATCTTTCAGTCTCCCGCGACCACGGTTGCTGAAAAGCATCCGAAACGTCGGGATAAATAATTTAAACAATATAAATAATAAATCGCGTTTTAATCCGGTATACAGTATTTTATTTAAATGTGTGATACTCGCGTTAATAAAAGACAATATTATGCACAGGAACTACTCATTTCCTCCATCGTTTCCTCTTAACCCCAACCAATCTCTTGCTATATTTTACTCGACAGTGGTCTTATTCATGAACTAAGCTTGACATACTTTGTGTCTATTGTCTCGCTCTATTGAATACCAAATGACTTAAGTTCGAAGTAAACAAAACATAATTTAACTAATATATAAAATTCTCGTGTTTGTAACGAAACTACTCCGATACGGCTTGACCGATTCTTGTGAAATTTTGTGTGTTTGTGTTTTTTTCATAGCTATAAGTGTAGTTATAAGTGTAGTCCACCCCAAAAAAATATATATTTATTTTTTGGACATCATTTTTTTTATGGTGAACATTATGGGTTGAATAGATTAAAAATATATTCAACCCATAATGTTCACCCTTCACAACAAACCCCTATTTTTAATCGCAATTGTAGAATTTTTGTATGAACAATATCCAAATAATACTGAGACGACATCGGTATCTTCTTTGCATCCGTGCGAAGCCGGGACGGGTTGCTAGTAAATTTTAAGTTTTTGTTGCATATTTCTTTACTAAGAGCTAAGAAAGTGTTTCTTTATTTCCCAGGCGACAGGATCAAGTAGACTGAGTACGTCGTGTCCGTCGCTGTGCAAAGATGGCGTCGTTGAGACGGAATGCTCGTCGCCCACGCATTTGGACTTCTATCCGCAAAGCAGAAAGGGTAGCGGTTAGTATGTTTTTAATATTTATATTATAATTGGATGTATATCCATGAAAAGGATCCAACTCACAGTTAGTTTTGAGATATTAAAGTTTTAAAAATTAAATACCACGTCAATTACCCATCCCGGCTGGAAAAAAATCCGGGTAAAAAACCACCGTTCATAGTCTTACAGTGTATGGATTTTCGAATGATCGAAGTAAAAAAGTATTCGACAGCGCATCATTGACTGATGTTCTGTGGCTGATTATCTGCCATCAAGTGAACCTCATGCTCGTCTGTCGATATATATATATATAGATATATATAAAAAATAGTTTATTGCTTATGGTTCGATGTAGAGGAGATACCATTTCCTACTTAGAAAAATTGGACGTATATCCATGAAAAGGATCCACAACTTTCCACACGATGACTTAAGTATACCAAAAAGGCCCTAATGTCAAATATTTCATCCAAGTGTTTTTTCTGCAGACTATGAACGGTGGTCGTTACCCGGTCGGATTTTTTTTATTCCTTCGACCATTTTAACGTCTTTAGTGACCAGACGTGAGGAAGACATGCTCATAGAATATTATAATCTTGTCGGCCCGACGTGATTCGAAGCCGCGACCCATCGGAGAGCAAGGTACCAAACGTGCAATCGAGCCCGTCATAAATTCTGTTAAATGAGAGAGAGAGAGAGAAAACATTTATTCACTGTCATACATAACAATACATAATTATTCATACACAACACAGTTTTTTTTGAGCAACTGACAGCGAAAAGGCAAATGACCCAACATATTGTGGTAAACATTTTTAACAACATTTACCACGTTGGAAAAATAAAGAAATATAAGATAAATTGTGGTTAATTTAAAGCTTGTTAATATTTCCAGGCGAGTCCCGGCAGTGGATGTCGTGGGACCGCCGCGACGAAGGTCGGCGCAGTTCGTGGGCGGCACTCGAACCCGCACCGCCGCAACACGACGCACAAAGACATAGGAGGTGAGTTTACCACTGTGACATTCTTCCATAGATTGTTTTTTTTATGTTATATATTGACAGACGAGCGACGACATTTGATGGTATGTGATACATCAGTCAGTGATGCACTGTCGATATATAATATTCGATAATCCATTTACTAAAATCGAAACCCGCAGTTGAATTCTGTGATCTCTTGAAGTTGTAAAAGATTTTTACTTAAAATTGTAACTGTTCTGTACTTTCAGTCAACATTTTTTCACTGCATGGAGAAAAAAAAAATCCCATCGTTTTTCGGAAAGTAACCAAACTGCATAATAACCACATTTTTTTCTACATTTCTTATATTTATATAATCATGGGCCTTTATATACTAACTTGTTCTATTTGACTAGACACTATTGTTGGTGGTAATCATTTAGCATCCACTTTTACTCTTTAGGTGTAAAAAAAAAACCATTTCAAAAGCTGTTTATTCCACATATTGTCGCTATAACGTATAAGATTTATAATGTAAATGCATTTTTTTCATAAAAGTGTTTGGTCAATGGCTTGGATAAAAAAATAAAATTCAGTGCAGTGCTTAACACGTGTAATCCATAATGCGAATACATACAAAATTTTTGCAACGAAAAAGACGTCAAGTCATGTGATGCGCTTAGTTATCGTCATTTATCGGCGCCCTCATTGGTCGATGATGACGACATGACAATATGATTTAATTGGCTGCAACAAAAGGAATAACCCAGTTTTTACATAATACTTTTTATTTTATTTGCTCTATGTTTTTTATTGTTATTATTTCAGTGCATTAAACGGCCATAGCGCGTCCCTATCGTCAATGGAGTCCGAGGGCGATGCGCCGCGACCGGTCCGACATTCGACACATTCACTCAATGACAACGATCTCGCTGTAAGTAAGCTTGTATAGTCCGATGCAAACTTATTGGCGGCTGGAAATTAGTAGCAAGTACAAGTGCGCGCAGGTATAATCAAGTCCAAAATTATTTAGCTCTATTTGAATTTCTATTAAATTACGAAATGTGTTACTTATAGATTCGTATCTGAAGAATTGTTTAAAATACTGAATTAGATGAATATAGTCCTTAAATCAAAGGATGCAAGAAAAAAAAAACATTTTATGAGATATACAAACTATTATTAATTATTGTATTCATTATATTTATACATTCCATAGAACTTCCTTCTTTTTCTTGGCTTGAATCAAATTTGTCTTCTTATTCTCTATCTTTTTTATTAATCAATCAAGCTAACACAACAAAAATGTAACATAAATAAATAACTGATGGAACTAAACATTCAATAACAATAAAAACGAAACAATAACAATATAATTAATAATTAACTCTTAAGAGCTCGACTGTAGTTAGATAGAAATGTGCGCGTGTGTGCAGTATACCGATGTCACTCACACAAAGAATTAAGACGCATGAGGCGACTGCGGGGAAAAGAGAGGGCGCGCAGGGCGATTCCTCCGCTGCGCGTCACTTCCACGTCCCGCTAACACCTTATTATAGCGTTCTGCGCATCGAAACGCACGATGTTCACAGCCGCCAAATAGTTTGAATTCAATTATAATAAAGTATTGACGGGCTGTGGGTCGTGGGTTCGAATCCCACCGGGACGACATGTTTATAATTTTCTGCCGGCCTAACATGACCGCCACGAGATATGTCGCGGACGAGAGAAAACAAACTAAGATGTAAGATATCTCGATATATTATATCTCGACATCGACTATTTTGATAGAAAAGATATCTATTTTTGATATTAAAATTCGAGTTTTAAGTGTAATTTTCATGTTAGACCCGGAAGAAATAAAGAGATAATCGATTAAAACGCGAGATAACGGTTGACAAAAAATTTGTCGCGGTTGTCATGCTAGGCCGGCTGTAAGCATGTTCTCCCCACGTCTGGTAACTTCGGGCATTGATCGACTGGGAGGAATATCTAAATTCCGACCGGTAACAAACCACCGTTCATAGATGGAAAAACCGTGAAGTGCACATTCGGCGTTTCGGTTTCAGTCTATGGATTTCCAATTGCTCAAAGTAAAAATTAGGTCGACAGCGCATCATTGACTGATGTTCTGTGGCTGAGGTATCACCTACCATCAAGTGAAACTCAGGCTCGTCTGTCGATATCTGACATAAAAAAAAGTATGTGAAGCCTTGCTCTAGCCAATATAAAATGACTATATTACGAAAGAAACAAAACATACTTTATCTATTTAGCGTATATTGCATTAAATTACGAAGTCCGGGTTTCTAATTAATTAAATACTTATAATTGAGCTAATTCTTCAAAGGATCTTTCGTGCTCGTTTACAATAATCATTTATTCAATATACTGTTAACCCTTAACTGTCAACCCCTTTTGTCCTAAAAGGACATAACCCATACCTATCCCTGGAATGTGAGACTTGCTATATATCGCTTTCCCAACATGCATAAGTGTGGCACTGCGAAAGGTATCTGTGAGACCGAGGGAAGGTAGTTAAGGGATTCTAAAAATCAGCATATTGAGTCGTTTTACTTAGCATATTTAAAACTATTACGCTTACCAATGATCGATACTTTTGGTCCCTAGAGCCGGAAAACGGAAAATTATTTAAATAAAATACTGTATACCTGATTAAAACGCGATTTATTATTTATATTGTTTAAATTATTTATCCCGACGTTTCGGATGCTTTTCAGCAACCGTGGTCGCGGGGAGATAGAAAGATGACAGTTGTCTGATATTTGAAATGTCACAAAGTTTCCATATTTAATTCAATTAAATTCAAAAATAATCTATTAATTTAGGTAACACAATGTACACCTATGAACGTCAATAAAAAATAATACATATTCAATGCTTCTAATTTTACATTTACTACCAGTTCACAAATCAAGGGCGTAGAGCGGACGAGAAGAACTGGCAAGAAACTCGCCGCCACTCTTTTTAAATTATTGCTTTTCTTAAACGACCCTAACTGGAATTAAATATCGCAGGTATTGTTACAGACGTACCATTTAAGTCCTTAATATATATTATATACTAGATAATTGCTTAATAATTACAGAAAGAGTTCGAGAAAGTGACAGCGGCGTTACGAGGCGCCAGTAGTGTCGTTCCCAGCAGTAACAGTTCGCGGCTGCTGGCGAGACTGCCGCTACAAAAGAGTGTCTCCACGCCAAGTATCGTCGCGGCCGTACAGCCACCGCAGCCCCCGCCGCCGGCTAATATGTCAGTATACACAAATACTTATACAACAACATTACGTTTTAAAAAAAATTCTTGGTCCCTTCAATAAGGAATATGCATGTTGGTGGCGCAGCAGACACCACCAGGGAATGCGGAAAAAAAGAAATAATTAAGGGATTTAAAATGCTAGAACAGAAGCGGCCGTGTGTGTTCGAAAGTAACCTTCTAAAGGATAGCACTTACCTCCAAAACAGCTCGTCCTCGGCTCGGTTACACAAGTCACAAGCACACACGGTTATAAATATTGATTTAAAGCGATTGTATTAATTAATTTTGCGATAAATAAGAAAGATGCGGTGCGGAAGCGTTAGAAGTCAACGAACGAATGTGTCGCGAATCGAACATGAAGAACACTCGCAGAGGCGTTCGCGCATTGAACGATTCAGAGTGATTGTTGGTTCGTGCATCTCACAATAGGAGGCGCCACGAACACACAACAGCGTGAACACATGTATTTTTTATCTGGTAGCTTACATCGCTATTTGAGTCGTATAGAATCAAAGGCGGCTATCTGACAGTTTTGGTCCGGCAATCTACCAAAATAAAATAAGTTCTTGTCGTTTAGACTGTTATGTTTTTTTATATATTTCGTTTTATCTTTAATTGTTAATATTAATAGATACCTTAAACATGCAATGAATGATACCTAATACAAAAAATAAAGGAGTTTTTTAAATTGTTAACAAGTCAGATTGCCGCGTTTGATTCTATACGTAATTAATAGCGTAATAATATTTTAAAAAACAATATTCAACACCAAAAAAAGTGATTTTAAAGTATTTAAAAATTGCCAATCGACATGGGCATTTTAAACGCCCGCCATATTTGCTATTTGTCTGACGTCATAGTCTAAACTACAAACAACTGACTAAATCGCAACCACACAAAGAAGAAACACCTCATAATTACGCACTCGTAGGATAGACGTTACGTCATATGTGCTCTAACCAATGGTGTAGAAATACTTGAATTTCCCATAGTTTTTTAGCACTTTTTAAAAATTAATTTCTTGCTCAAAACTGAAATGTAATACAAAATATTGATGGAAGCGCAATTCTGAAGTAATAAAGTTCATTAAAAAAATATGGTGCAATTTATGTTTCACTAGATACCAATTAAAGGATGTCTTGTATCTACTTATGATACAATTTTAAAGTAAAATGTGTTACCAATTTTTTTAGGCACGTTTATATTTTTAAAATCGAAATAAGTTTTAAAATGCATGTATAGTGTTGTGAGCGCACTGTTCGCTTTGCCAATGATTTTGTTTGATTGCACAAAACAATGCTGGTCTTTTTGATTTTGTTGTTATTTTTTGTTTGTTTGCACTGTGAGGTCCTTTGTGAGATTCTGTGATACTTTTGATAATAACTATCTTAAAAAAAACAGATTATTTTACAAGAATTCGTTTCTTAATTAATAGATAGGTGATTTTAATATCAAATGGCATTTATTAATATAAAAAGATTTCACGGCTCTCACAAGCACCTTTTTAATGTTTTTCGCACTGCTTATCGTGGCATCTCGCTCGTGTTAGCCTGTCAGCTGGAGGTGCGAGCGAAACAGAGAGTGACGAAGACGCTTCGGCAGCGACCGTAGGCGCGACCTCTCAGCTCGCTGGTCGAAGGAATAATGCGCACCAGGAGCACTTGGGGTTGCATCGGTTGGCGTTTTTGGAACAGTGAGTATATCTATCCCGCTCTAACAGTGTGGCAGGGGGAGGTGCGAGTGAGATGGAAGATGTCATACATAACCTCAGTGCGCATAAACGTTTTGGAACAGTGAGTATTTCTGTCTTTCTCTAGCATTGAGTTATTGTGGAAGGTGCGAATAAGACAGCAAATGGTTAAGTTATAGTCTTTTAAAATAATTTTATTAGTTTAAATATTAATGGTCTTATTCATAAACGTATTATAAGCTTGATATCGTTAAAATATGTTTTGTCTCGCTCTATCGAATATAAAAAGACTACAGAATGAAAGAAACAAAACATATTTTAACTACATCAAGCTTATAATACTCGGTATATAATATATAATATTATATAGATATATAATATTCGGTAACGTTGGTGAGTTTAGATATTTTTTGTAAACACGATTTTAGCAATTAAAATAATTTGCAAGTTTTCGATTTTTTTATAATTATATACAAAATAATTTGCATGCTTTATAGCTTCGCTTAGTGTGATTTTTGTTGATTGATTGATGATGGCCAACATTATTTAATAATAAATAAAAACTTTTCTAATACGATCGGTTTTTGCACAGAGCCGCGTACGACCATCATGCTGAGAAACGACGGAAACGAGGCAGTTTATTCTTCAGGAAGAAAAAGGTGAATGAGTGATTAAATAATTGTACTTTTTTATCTTCGTTTTTTTAACTATTATTATTATTTTGCGTGTTTCTTCAGTAATAAATGTCTAAATATATTTTAGATAAGTTTGATGCCATCAAAAACATTAATTGTAAAAAAAGCCTAGTCTTGCAACTCAAACTCTTCTATCGTAAAAAGTTGTGAGATCCATATAATACCAAGTCGGTCAATTTATTCAGTCTCTACTGAAGGATCCTTCTGTCTTAAGTAATTACATAATAAGCTAACCTAACAACATCTTATAGTGATCATATCAATGCCAATATTAAAAATCTTTGATGTTTAAAATAAATAGATTGGCTCTGCTATCGCATGAAATCACAATGTGTCTTTTTTATTTTATTAAAAACATAATGTATCTCACAAGTAATACATATTTTATTAAATTAGATTGTTTAGATTTAGGAAGTTGGTGTTAGTGGTAGAATCGGGAGTGGTCGACCTAGGTGAACGTACCTTCAGATCGGGGACGTTGTCAAAATCGAAACACAAGCGTGTATGAAAATACTAGTATTCAATTCCACTTAGACGTTTTGGGGCAAGATCTGTCACCGGCTTGTTTTCAATATAACCGCGTGAAAAAATTACAGAATATTGTTAAAAGTATAGTTAATAATGTACAACAGGTTTGAATAAATTTGCTCTATCTTTTAAAAAAAACATCACAAATATAGTGTTTTTGGTTTTTTTACGCTGAAATCCTAACCCCCCTTAATCCTCGGCGTGCCTGGTGGGTCTGTCAGACCCGATTTTGTCGACTTGTTTTTTTTTCTATATACTATCTCTATTTAGATTTGGCGATTTATTGCTTTGATAAATATGTTCAAAGGGTAAACTGACACTAATAATAAAAATCATATAAGAAATTGACAAACTTAATATATTTCTTCGAATTAAATTTAAATTTGAATGAACGGATTACGCGTTGGCCTGGGTCTGACAGTCCCTACCAGGCATGCCAAAGGTTAAAGAAGTAATCTAACATTTATAGGACAAGTCCCGCAAGGCGGCGCACGCGTGGCAGGCGGCCGTGGCGGGCGGCCACTGCGACTGGTGCCAGCGAGAAGTCGCCGACAAGCCCGCCCTATACTGCGATAGTGAGTGACATTCGTACATTATTTGGCACCACCACAGGTCAAGATTTTAATATCTTGTAAAGATTTAAATAAAATACTGTATACTGGATTAAAACGCGATTTGTTATCTATATTGCTTAAATTATTTATCCCGACGTTTCGGATGCTTTTCAGTCCTGTCTGCCCGTGATCACGGTTGCTGAAAAGCATCCAAAACGTCGGGATAAATAATTTAGACAATGTAAATAATAAATCGCGTTTTAATCCGGTATACAGTATTTCATTTAAATGTGTGATACTCGCGTTAATAAAAGACAATATTATCTTGTAATCGAACGCAACTAACGGATCGAAACGAAATAACAAACAACTTCGTATTTTAACTTATTAAGAAAACATTTTTAATTCTATTTACGATTATTCTTACTGTCACGCACCCCCCTAGAGACTCCCGAGATAGGCGGATGCCGAAGCGGAGTGATAGGGCGTAGCCCGCGTATCACCCCGCCACTGGTCTATGACGGTAGCCCTGATAAGGGCTGACCAGCTTTTATCTCGGTGCCTCGCACCGGCAGTGATCAAAGGTTCAATACCCAAGCCCCGAAAGGGGCTAACCAGTTGATACTGCGGCGCTGGGGAGGTGGTGGCCTCGACTTAATTTGCCGGGACAGGTCGTATTCTAGTGCTGGTGCTGTCCGGCCCGCACACCCTGCTATGTGCCTGGATGTCCTGCCAGTGTTTATGGGATAGGGGGATAAAGGTGAGGGTGAGGTGAGGGGGAAGGAAAAGGTTACTGGGAAACTTGGAAAATATAGGAAACTTGGAATTAATTAAAATACTGGTCACTTTTAAACTTGAAGCCGTCTCAGATATCACTTGTTATTACTTGTTATTATTCGTATTTCGAATGCATAATTTAATATTGATGGTCGTAGCTCACCTGAATCGTGCAGTATACCGCGATGTGAACTACGACCGTTACAAACGTTTTCCCAAAATTTTACCGTTATTTTCTCTATCTGAGACTTCTTTTAAATTATTTATTTCCATAAAAACACAGTTATACATTTACATATTTTACATCATCTTATAGAGCATCGTAAGTACATTATATTAAAACCGTTATATGCTGGATTCGATACGGATTATATATCTTTAAATACCTTTAAAGGGGTTTTTTCACTCGCCTTTCTAGTGAAAATTACTGTTCACGAGCCTCTAATATTTATATCGTAATACTTGTAAAAAACCTCTTATGTCTACTAATTAGTCCGTATCGAATCCCTTCTTTTACATGTTGTTAAAATACAATAAACATAGTACAACATACATAAAATTACGTTTAAAGTGCTAAGACATAAAAATAATCAACATTTGGATTCCTACAAGATATTTTAGTTTTTACTAGTTTTAATTATGTATTTACATTTATCAGATTTTTCTATAACATTTAAACATCAAAAACATGCAAAATCTATGAATTAGCGATAATTATTAATTTTAGTCAATTATTTTGAAATAATGTTTCGTTCTGACAACTTGTTACACCCCAGCGTAGTTACATAGAAATTCGTTAAATTCTGAGTTTTATTTTATTCCTTTAAACTGATAGCTTTTACATTGTTATCTTTATACATATATATTTTACGTTAAATTACTATTAAAAAAATCTATAAATGTCTAAGCTAAATCGCCGACGTGATATACTAAAATAAACCTAACTTATTGATTAATAAAAATATAAGTATTGATATAAGGTGATAAAACCTAAGTCGCCGACATTCTCCCCTTCTGCGCAGCACCTTCTTCTTGTCGCGGCGACTCCGTTGCGGGAACCAGTAGCACGATCTTCGATGCCGGCCGTCGCAGCACGCCACCTCTCGTTGACACGTCGACTATCCGTGTTCTTCCGTCTGGCCCAGGGTAGGTCTTCTGGATTCTTCCTCGTGGCCAGGTGCATCGTGGGAGAGTGCGGTCTACAATGAGGACCACATCGCCCGGCTGCAGGTCGGATCCTGTTCGTCCGTCGATCTTACGTGGTAGCAGCGTGGGCAGGTACTCGCGAAGCCATCTTCTCCACAGGTGGTCCGCCAGTTGCTGTACCGCCTTCCAGTCTTCTCTGCCGACAGGTCGCGTATCTGGAAAGTTACCGATGCGCGCAGCTCCGCAGGATCTCTTCTCGCAGCGAATCTTCTTAGCGCCATGATGGTTGAGTCGGTTGTCAGGCTCGGCACTAGCTCCATGTGGACTGCCCTGGTTGTTAGGCAGGTGAACAGAGCGCCCCATCGTTTTTCTCTCCTTCTTCCCACGGTGACTGTGAGTGGCCCGAAATAGTCCACTCCTGTACAGGTGAAGGGATGCGCGCCATGTTGTAGTCTCTCGCGCGGTAGATCGCCCATCGGAGGTGGAGCAGGCTTGCCACGCATCGCCTTGCAGTGTTGACACTTCTGCTGGACGCTGCGCAGAACCGATCGGAGCCCGATCATCCAGTACCTTTGCCGGATCTCGTTCATCACCGTTGCTTGGTTGCCATGGTTGAATCGCTTATGGTAATCTGAAATCAGAAGTTTTCCTACATGGCTTCGTGCTTCTAGAATGATAGGTGCTAAGTAGTCGCTATGAATGCCCTTGATAGCGTTGGCTCGTCCTCTCAGTCGTAACAGCCCATCCTTTATCATAACGTCGAGCTTTTTAAGCTTGCT
This sequence comes from Anthocharis cardamines, assembly GCA_905404175.1. Taxonomy (NCBI): domain Eukaryota; kingdom Metazoa; phylum Arthropoda; class Insecta; order Lepidoptera; family Pieridae; genus Anthocharis; species Anthocharis cardamines. Next base: position 2,522,421 of record FR989974.1, read on the forward strand.
GGAGCCCTCGAGCGTCTTTGCTGCTTGTATCAAGGCTATGTCTCTGCTGAAACTATCAATTTGGCTCTGTCTCACCAGTAATTCTTCAGCGCGTTGTAGTTGTTCTTCATCGATCGGCATGAAGAACCGTGATTTCCTCTTCGTCTTGATTCTGGCTTCGCCGTCGCCTCCTTTCTTTCTACAGAGACTGATAAATTGAAGTACTCGAGCCGTGGATCTCCATAATTTCTTCCAGCTAGAGAATCTTTCTGGAACTGGCGTTACTTGCTGATTGTTTGACAAAATATATGTTTTTTCTACTTGCGTTTTTTCTTCTTCCGTAGGTTGCTTGCGGAAGGTTCGCGGAGACGGCCAGCAGTCTTCATTCTTCTTCAGGAAAGCAGGACCCTTGAACCACCGATGCGTAGCGTCGAAGTTCCTTGGCAGATCTCTTGTTGCGTCGTCAGCGGGATTCTCTGCAGTGGGCACCCACCTCCACTCATGTGGCTTCGTTAAATCTTCGATTTCCGCTAAACGATGCGCAACGAAGGTTTTGAACGTGCGCGGGTCCGTCTTGATCCATGAAAGCACGACGCTAGAATCAGTCCAATAAGTTTTACTCACGATGTTAAGATCCAGTTCTTTCTCTACAGAGTCGGCTAGGCGGCTTCCCAATAGAGCTGCTTGTAGCTCCAGCCTTGGCATCGATACTGGTTTCAGCGGCGTCACTCTTGTCTTTGCTGCGATGAGGTTGACTTCGAACTTATCGTCAGTCCTCGTGCGCCAGTATACTGTCGCTGCATACGCCGTTTCGCTTGCATCTGTAAACACATGTAGCTCCCCTTCGGTGGATGTTGGGGAGATGCATCGCGCCAACTGGATGTCTGGAATCTTCTTCAGGTCTTCCAGGTAAAGCAGCCACTGCTTGGTGTCTTCCTCGGTTATTGCGTCGTCCCATCCGACGCCGCTCCGCCATATGCTCTGGATCAGCTTCTTTCCTTGTATCAATATGGGTGATACTAGGCCTAAAGGGTCGAAAGTTGACATTACCGCAGCAGTGACTTCCCTCTTTGTCGGGGTTTTCATACCTTGGGCCACTTCTGCCGGAACTTTTCTGAACTGGCTTCGGAAACCCAGCTTGTCGCCGCGCGTCAGCCATCGGAGTCCCAACGTCTTCTCTTCGGCGCTGTCTCCTAGGTTCACCTCTTCGACTCCTTCAGTGTTGATAACTTCTTTGAAGTTCGATGCCCAACCTCGTAACTCGAAGTGAGCTTTCTTGTGAATCGTGTCGACCTGCTCGATTATCGCCTTACACTCCTTCATGCTGTGAAAACTTTGCAAATAATCATCCATATAATGGTTCTTTTCTACAGCACGTACAGCCTTGGGAAATTGATTCATGAATTCTTCCGCGTTCTTGTTTTAAATATAGATCGCCGTACACGGTGAGGACGCAGCGCCAAAAATGACAGACGTCATTCTATATTCTTTCACGGGCGTGTCTATTTCGTTTCTCCACAAGAACCTTAAACTATCTCTATCTGAATCAATAATTCTCACCTGTAGGAACATTTCCTTAATGTCCGCTGCCACCGCGATGGGTCCCTGTCGGAATCGTATCAGTACTCCGAACAGGGACTGGAGCAAGTCTGGACCTGGTAGCAGCGTGTCGTTGAGGCTGACTCCGCTGGTTTTGGCTGCAGCGTCGAACACGATTCTTAATTTCTTCTTTACTGGATGCACCACCGGGAAGTGAGGCAGGTACCACTTCTTCGTTGAAGTCGAGTCGGCTGGTGCGATTTCTGCGTATCCATTCTGCAATAAATTATTAATCTGCTCACCATATTGTTTACGTAGAAGAGCGTCCTTTTGCAGTTTCTTCTCTATTCCCTTATATCTGTTCAGCGCTGACAGATAGTTGTTTGGCAGTGTGACTTCTTGGTTTCTCCACAGCAAGCCGACCTCGAACCTGCCATCCTGGAGTCTGTTGCTGGTGGCATCTAATATCTTCAGAGCTTGTCCCTCCGCGTCCGTGGAAGGTCTTCTTGGCTGCACTCCCAGCGACTCGATGGCAAAGTGCTCTTTTACCAGACGAGTGACTTCTTCTTCCTCGGCGTTAACATGCGCACATAAATTTATAAAATTAACGGGTGTGAGGCTACTACTGTCGGCGCCGTGCAGTACCCAACCGAGCTTTGTCCGCGAAGCCACTGGCTGGCCCGGCTTACCTCGGCGTACTCTCCGGGACACAATATATTCCCAGTTATCTTGGCCGATCAATAGTTTCGGCGCCTCCCCTTCGTGATATATGTCGTTCACTATATTGCGCAAATGTCTACACTGGCTAAGTCGCTCTCTGTTTACTAGTTGAGGCGTTAATTTAAGATTCTTAATAGTTCTTACTTGCTTTAAGACTTCCCTTTTTGTTTGCTTGCTTCCACGCAGTTCCAGGTCCAGCGTCATTGAGCCCTGCGTTTCCATGAGTCGCCCGCCGATAGTTTCGATCGACAGACTGGTGTGAGGCCCCCGGGCCCCGATGCTGGCAGCTACCTCCTCGTCAAGCAGGGTCACTGTCGACCCTTCGTCCAGCAGCGCCAGTATCTTCATACTGCCGGACGGCCCGTACACTTCAACCGGAATCATTTTCAAGAAGGCCTTTGTTGTTCCGATGGTGTTGACTGATGCTGCTGGCGGTGCTGCCGATGCCGATGTAGGTGACGGTGTCGCTTGTTGTGGCCTGTGTGAATGATCATGTAAAAGGTTATGATGCCAGCGCTTGCATACCTTACACGGCGGTCTTCGACACGTCTCTTTTCTATGTTTCCCGGTCAGGCACTTGAAGCATATGTTCAATTTCTTAACTGTGTCCCACCGATCCGCAACTGCCGCTTTGACAAACTGCTGGCACTCAGGAAGCCGGTGAGCGCCTTCGCAGCTGGGACACTGGACACTGCGTGGTTCTTCTGCCATGTTATATGCCGTCTGCCTGATGGGTCTTCGTGTGATCGCGCCCTGCCTCTGGGTTCTGGGAGTCTCGATCGCTGCGAACGCACCACACATATCTGCTTCATTATTAAGGAAAGCACTTACCAATTCAATATTTGCAAACGAGTCTTCATTGCTCGCCTTTGTGTAGTCATACCACCTAAACTTCAATATGGTTGGCAGCTTTTCAATGATAAGTTTCACTATCTCCGGTGAGTGCAGGTACTGTGGCCTTTTCAGACCCTTGATGGCTGCTACGCTGTTGTTGACCTGGCTGGCGAAGACGCAGATGTCCCTCGGGTTCTCTGTTGTCCGGGGTAGCGCCTTGATTTTCTCCAGCTCGGCTAGCACCAGCGCGTCGGGCCTCCCGAAGCGCCGTCGTAACGCGTCCAGCACCTCAGCAGGTTTGGCTTCGGAGTACAGGAGGCTCTTGATGCTCTCCCTTGCTGCACCCTTTATTGCTCTCCGAAGCCGCGCCATGTTCTGCACCGCCGAGAACATTGGAGCCGTGTCTTCATACACGACCCGAAACGCCGTCCATTCTGTGCTGTCACCTTCATAAATAGGTAATTCTTGTACATACTTGGGTTGCGGCGCCGTCGCCGCACTTTGTGATAGCGCCTCCTTAAGCGCTGTTGCGAGTATCTGGACCTCCGATTGAGCTTCGGTTTTCTTTACTGGTTGCTCCTCCACCGAAGACTCCATCCACTTCTTCAGGTGGTCCTCTCGCGCTTCGACGACGTCTTCATCCTCAATAGCAGAGTCTTCATCCGCTTCATCTGCCATCTGTAAACGTAGCCTGGCCAGGCGTGCCTTCGCCTGTGCCTCTTCCAACTCCAATCGCGCCAATTCTTCTCTGGCCTCGAGCCGCCGTCGTGTCGTACTGGCTCGTGACCTCGCGATGGATGCAGCTCGCCGGGTGGAACCCGCTGGTACTATTGTCATGGTCTGACCTGGTTGGCTCACTGCTGTTGTGGCCGCTGTGGTGGCTTCTGAGGAGTCCGTAGTCTCCGTCGTCCGTGTTGCCTCCGTAGAGGCCGTAGATGCATTCGTAGGCTCCGTAGTACCCGAAGTTCCGCTGGTACTACTGTCTTCTGGGTGACCCCTCTGCGATCGTGTCACTGGCATGACGCAGGATCCGTACTCGAAGGACCAACAACGATGTCACGCACCCCCCTAGAGACTCCCGAGATAGGCGGATGCCGAAGCGGAGTGATAGGGCGTAGCCCGCGTATCACCCCGCCACTGGTCTATGACGGTAGCCCTGATAAGGGCTGACCAGCTTTTATCTCGGTGCCTCGCACCGGCAGTGATCAAAGGTTCAATACCCAAGCCCCGAAAGGGGCTAACCAGTTGATACTGCGGCGCTGGGGAGGTGGTGGCCTCGACTTAATTTGCCGGGACAGGTCGTATTCTAGTGCTGGTGCTGTCCGGCCCGCACACCCTGCTATGTGCCTGGATGTCCTGCCAGTGTTTATGGGATAGGGGGATAAAGGTGAGGGTGAGGTGAGGGGGTAGGAAAAGGTTACTGGGAAACTTGGAAAATATAGGAAACTTGGAATTAATTAAAATACTGGTCACTTTTAAACTTGAAGCCGTCTCAGATATCACTTGTTATTACTTGTTATTATTCGTATTTCGAATGCATAATTTAATATTGATGGTCGTAGCTCACCTGAATCGTGCAGTATACCGCGATGTGAACTACGACCGTTACAAACGTTTTCCCAAAATTTTACCGTTATTTTCTCTATCTGAGACTTCTTTTAAATTATTTATTTCCATAAAAACACAGTTATACATTTACATATTTTACATCATCTTATAGAGCATCGTAAGTACATTATATTAAAACCGTTATATGCTGGATTCGATACGGATTATATATCTTTAAATACCTTTAAAGGGGTTTTTTCACTCGCCTTTCTAGTGAAAATTACTGTTCACGAGCCTCTAATATTTATATCGTAATACTTGTAAAAAACCTCTTATGTCTACTAATTAGTCCGTATCGAATCCCTTCTTTTACATGTTGTTAAAATACAATAAACATAGTACAACATACATAAAATTACGTTTAAAGTGCTAAGACATAAAAATAATCAACATTTGGATTCCTACAAGATATTTTAGTTTTTACTAGTTTTAATTATGTATTTACATTTATCAGATTTTTCTATAACATTTAAACATCAAAAACATGCAAAATCTATGAATTAGCGATAATTATTAATTTTAGTCAATTATTTTGAAATAATGTTTCGTTCTGACAACTTGTTACACCCCAGCGTAGTTACATAGAAATTCGTTAAATTCTGAGTTTTATTTTATTCCTTTAAACTGATAGCTTTTACATTGTTATCTTTATACATATATATTTTACGTTAAATTACTATTAAAAAAATCTATAAATGTCTAAGCTAAATCGCCGACGTGATATACTAAAATAAACCTAACTTATTGATTAATAAAAATATAAGTATTGATATAAGGTGATAAAACCTAAGTCGCCGACACTTACTATCACAGTAATGTCAAACGAAAGATATAATGTCTTATTGCGAAAGACGTGTCGATCATCGGATTCATAATAGTAAAATGTACGATCCGTCAGCCGAAACTTCGTATTTTGTTTTGGTAATAGGCCTCCAGACGTAGACTAGCTTAAATACCTTAAAAATATTTTAACTATTTTTCACAATGTTCATATCTATTTGCAGATTGTACCATGACAGTGCATCAAAACGTATGCAAAGACTACATCGTTGAGTGCAATAAACCAAAATCATCAAAGGTATGTTTCCCTAATCAAATTAAAATTTTTTCGCCATACTTCCCACTTTAACTTTAGGCAAATATGTGGTGATTTTACATATTTGAGAGGCAGTTTGAATTATTTTTACTTACACAATTTTATTTTCTTCCGAAAACCGAAAATTCGTAGGTCTATTACCACAATCGAACACCGAAATTTCGGAGAAACGCAAGAACAACTTTTAACTTATTAAGAAAACATTTTCAGTTCTATTTACGATCATGTATCATCAGTTATGTCAAACAAAAGACATAATGTCTAATTGCGAACGACGATCCGAAAGATTTTCGTAATAGGAATATGTACGATCCGTCAGCCGAAACATATTATATACCGTATTGTATTACCAAAACCAAGAATACATATACCGTATTCTTGGTTTTGGTAATACACTACATACATTCAATACGAACTGCCAAGTATTGGAATTCCCTACCGTCGCGGTCGTATGTATTTCCAGAGACATTGTGATTTAAAAAAATAACTTTTATATGCCTATGTTACTGGCTGAAATTTGAAAGAATTTTTTAAATCGATCCACTGGTTTTTGAGTTTATTCATAACATATAAAAATACAAATCTACGAGTATCCTCTTTATAATATTATCCCGTAGAAACCACACTGGTGCAAATTTGCACAATGAAAATTTCAAGTGTCTAAAACTTTCTCTCTGCGTGGCCCACCGGCTTTCCTCCCCAACGAAAAATATATCTATGTTTTATTTGGTTGTAATATTAATTTCCTACAGTCATCGATGAAAAAGAGTTTTAAAATTCCAAGTGCAAATTTGCACCAGTGTGGTGAATGTGTGACCTCAAAGGGAGTGTGGTGGCTAAGGGTTAATATACATTATACATAGTATAGATAAATTATCCTTTTTTTAGACAACGGTAGGAAAATCATTAAGTGCCAGCAGCGGGAAGAGCAGCAAACGAAGTTCCGTTTCCGGACAATCGCAGAACTCAAATAGGTGAGTTTTTATACATTGCAATTACTCGTACATACAAATGTTGTAAATACAGTTCGTGAATACCATATTTGAAAATAAAACAATATAATTTATATGGCATATGTTTTGCTGCTTTATTTTTTACATTGCAACGGTCGGCGGGATTCGACGAGACGCCATTTTGTGCTGTTTGACGCAAGGTTTTTGTTTGCGTACGTTTTATTGCAGCTACGGATCGGATAATGCTGTCCGCAAACACGCTATATTTAGTATCGGTGATGAGTTATTAGAGACGGAATACTAGAATGGTTAAAGTTGATATCTTTCGGATATTATTTGGGTCTAATATGCCCCCCGGCTTCGCAATATATACCGGGTGATTTTTTCACGTGAACGTGCATGGCCAAATCCGAAACTATGTGGAACACCCAAAAGTACTCGAAAGAGATTCGACGCCGATCTTGATAAAAAAAACTGCATCATTGAATTTAAAAATCAATTTTCCTAACCAGGAATCGCACCCATTGATTTTGAAAAATAAAACAGACAGACAGTATAATTACACCATTCGATAGTGTCGCTAATAAGGAAAAATTGGGGGAAGAAATGACATACGGTAAACTTCTTTGAGTATTTTTCGCTATTCCTTTATTCAAAATATGTTTTAATGTATTCTCTTTATAATGTTGGCAAACTGCAGTAAGTTTCAACATGTCGAATACAATTTATGGTATAGAATGTTGTTTTATAAAATTATAGTGATATGATTGTATACATATATGAGGCAATTTGTCGTATATCAAAATGAAATGAATGAAAATGAAAACATTAAAAATTCATTTTGAGAAGTCCTCAATTTGGTGAACCTTTAAGTATTCCACAGAGTATCAAAATTTAAAAAAACACAGATAAGAATAAGTAGCAGGGTTATGAAATAATTAACAATCACCGATACTTAAGTAGTATGTTACTTAACAGCATTTTTTTTATCCAATTTCGTTTTGGGTCATTATGTTTTTTTTGTGCCATCTATAAAGGTGAATTATTAGAAGATACACAAGTATGTTAAGTCAAATTGAGATAATTTCCATCCTTTGGTCTGTTTTCTTCAGAGCTATCATTCCGGTCTTTATTATGCCTTCTTTTGAGTTGTATTTTGCCATTGATTTTGGGAGCTATGTTTTTTTTTATTTTGTTTTTTTGTTTTCTTCCGGTTATAGAAAAAACCTTCTTAAGAAGAAAATCATTACGGAATGATAGAGGTGTTATGTACTTCTAATGAAATGTGTGAATAATCGTACGGCTTAAGATTGTAAAGTTCAAAAAAGTATTGCTGTCTCTTTCATTAACGTACGAAAGAAATGAGACGCGGGCTAATACACGCAACACCGCAGAAGTTTCAGTTTTTTTATTCGATTTAATATATGGCATTTAATTCGGTTGCGTGCTGCTAACACCTCAATCGTTCCACACGCGTCCCCTACTAAGGTATTGGCTCACGTAAATATTTATGATCAGCAAGAAGTCGAGCGGCTGCTACTCGCCGTGGCGGCGGGTCGCCACCAAGCTTGGCGTGCAGTAAGTGCACTTGGTATCAACGCCTCTTCTATCATTCGTTCCACCTATAGATATAATCGTGTTAAATTCAATCGAATAATGAAAGGTTTTCCTCAAATTGTCATAGTTCCAAAGTTAGATACTTCTTTTATTGTGATAGGTAAATGAAATTAAAAATCAAAAATTCAAATTTGAATAAAATCGCAGAGAAGATGCGACTTTAACTGATGATAATCATCAGCTAAAAAAAAATGGAAATTAGAAAGATTCCTAACAATAAATGACTTTTACCTTTTTAGCTTTATGGGTATTTTGTGTTATGTACAAAGCTTGATTAGAACATTCATCTAATATCTATACGTGGACCACACTTCTCGAACTTCTTCTCGCCATTGACATGTTCATATCGTGCCGGTTTTGTTAGGTTGACGTTTCGTTATTTATTTTACTTAAATTTTGTTGCCCAGTATATCGGTAGCTTTTGAATTAGTTAACTTGTTCTGATTTTCGAAAGAAGTTTAAGAATATGATATACTTAAGCAAGTTTATATGTATGGTTAACGTTTAAATTACATAATATTTGCTTTAGATACTTAAAATTAGCAGATTTGTACGAAAATAATATAGGGTGTTCTTCAGGGCACTTAATATGGTCCGTTATTCTATATTATATTCAATGTTGGCATAATTCATAGTTTGAGACATGTTTAGAATACTCAAACTAATTAATTCTTAAGCTACCGCATATACAACTAGAATTAAGTCGTTATCGTCATCATAGGTACATTGAATTCAGAATCCTTCTAGTTCGTTCGATCATTAACAAGCCTTACTTGTGTATCTTTCTATTTCTGACGGTAGTTTGAAATTCTCTTAAAACTTGTTGTCGTAGTAAATGTTGAAGTTTTCATGGTTTTGTGCATCTTTTGTTCTTCAAAAATTGTTTGATTGGTTTAGTTATAAATGTGTTTTACTCGGAAAAATAAACTACTGGCTATTAAGACACATAGAGACGTCGTTTATGTGCGAATTGGATACTTTAACAATTCTTATGATAAATAACGGAATCATAAACAATTTACATTTTTTTTTTAATAAAATGTTTCAATATTTTTGGTGTTCATCAATTTCTGCATGAATTTGTTATGGTATTGTATATGTGAGCATCTCTCAGTGCTTCTTATTATTATTTAGGCTTCGCTACGAATTACAAGTCTTATAGTTTTGAATGAGTTTATCGTAAGACCTCTTGTATCATTATCATTTGTCGAGTCGGCTGTTATTTGACCCTTGTCTGTCAATTTTTCAACATAATACAAAAAATAACGAATAGCAACACAGAACAATACTAGTTTAAGCTTAAAAAGTTCTTACTTGCTATTTTATATATCTTGCCAAGTATATTGGATACTTCCATACTTTCTGGATAATCCCGCTGGTAAAATTATACCTAATATAATAAAGAAAATTGGCTCAAGATTATTCCGGTGTGTTTATTGCAAAACAAGTACCGGGATTCAACTTTCAACAACTTCTATTGCTAGTTTGAACTCGCAAGAGTGCAGAAATATGTTGTTCCTGGGATTATTCTGTGTTACTGTTCTGTCCTAATACATTTTATTTTGATTCTCATATCCATACCTACTATTTCAGCACAAGTATATACAATGACGAAAAGGACGGCTCTGATCACAAACACGATCAAAGCAAGTAAGTACATTCATATTTTTCAACAGTTTCTTTTATGTAGAGTATATTGTACTCGTACAATATTTATTTAATTTCGTTAATATATGTGATATAAATTATATGCCCACCACGCATTTGAAATTTGAAATTAGACGCTGCCCTTTAATTTGTGTTTAGATTATTATTGCAGGACGCAATTAGTATAGATATGTATGTATTAGTGGCTACTAATGAATATGTATACATTTGTAAATAATATCAATTGCTATTGTCTGATCAATCCCGAAAATGCTACTGCAGTAAAAATAAGGTAAAATTTTTGAATAAGTGCTATGTTCAATCAACTTATGGCGACGTGATGGTAGAAAAATAGTGATACGAACATTCACAACCCAATTTTGTCTGAAAATTATTCTCAAGTTATTGTTTACATGTACATATATGAATATATCATTGAATGATTGTACAAAGTGAAAGCTATGGAGTAAGTATTGAGACGAAATACGAGAGGCCTATAGGACATACATTTATGTACTAGACATTTACTATTATATCAACAAATCGCCCCGGGCGCTGATTGCAAATTAATGAAGATCTCTAATAGTCTCTAAGGCTCGACTCATATTACAAAACATGACTTAGGTTTGAATGGATTTTAAGAAGTTGTTAAACCATTATTTTCCAATAGAATTCGGACATTTAGACAGTTTTCATGAATAGGTTTCGACTTGAGTAACATCTTGGAATAACCACACAACTCCGTTCCAAAATTTCGAAAATTCATTGTGATTTACGACACATGTCGTTGTCCTTGTAATAGGGAATATGCTTCCTACTTTTTTTGAAATACTTTATATAAATTTTTTTGGCGTTGAATATTTTTTTAACGATATAAACTACCGAAAAGAAAGATAAGTAAATGCATATTCTCTATAACTTGCCTTCCGCGAGCGGTCGCGGCGTATTGAATATTTATATTATCTAAACTCCGTAGTGCTTCGGATGACGGCGTAACGGAATGGCCCGAAGTATACATCACCGCTGACCAACTGGGAGAAGAGGCGATACTTTTGGGTCTGGGCGCCGCTGAGCCTGAGACGTGGGCAGCCGGGGCTCCTAAAGGATTGGCTAAGTAAGTGCATTTGTTTATATCACCAAAGAACATAGAAGAACAGGAAGAGGTAAGAGTAGTTCTCCCCCCAGCCACCCCGGCGCTGCTAGTGTCCCTGTGGACGACACTCTGACGCTGGAGTCATAGCGCGCACTCTCTCGCACTCAGCCGCTTTTAGAGCGGCATTGCCGTTCGCTCGTGAGAGCGAGCGAGACAGCGCGAGGGGAGGAGTCAGCAGAAAGCTTAGATGCATGTGTCACACAGATACATTGCCGCGCGCTCTACAGGTCAAAAATAGAACTACTTTTTCGGTGCCAAACGTTTGTATGGGCCTGTTCTATGTACATCTATTTTCTTTGATATCACGTAGCAATAGAAAAAATGTTTTTGCTATTGTGCGATATCCTGCCTATAAAATAAAATCGCTATTCTGTATCCATGTTTATTCAAGTCGGATACGAATTCTTATGTTACAGCGTTAAAACAATCCCTTCAATTTCTTTATTTTCAGGAGCATCGGCGAGAGAGAAACTAAACGTCAAGAGCATATTTACGAGTTAATACTGACGGAGAAACACCATTGTCTTACAATCCGTCTTATGCAAAAGGTAAGGTAATTTCACCATGCTCCACATGACATCTTGAAGGAATTACCTATTATAATAAAAAAATCAAAGATTTGTCCTCTATCAGTATTAGGCATAGTGAAATAGGAGTACGCACTTACATTCTCGTGGGAACAACACGCAAATACAGTCGAAATAACTAACATCACCGCATACACGAATTCAAGTCCGAGTCGTTCACGAGTATGACGCATGGCCAGCCATCGGCTCCCTCGCCATATTTTAGGGTGAGGGACAACCCGACGCATGGATGCCACCACAAGCAATGATATTTAAGCGAGCATGACCTCGAAATGTGAACTTGGCTACTTCTTCCTGCTTTGTTCCTTTATTCACTTTACATTAAAACAGTCGTGGGTGTTGACGATCTCCGAGTCTGGAAAAGCAGCCAAGAGATTCAGTTGCGTTACTTCTTTATACTGGAGCAAATCTATGTTCTTTGATATAGTAAAATTCAAAATCATTTATTCATTTAGGTAACACAATGTACACTTATGAACGTCAATAAAAAAATACATATTAAATGCTTCTAATTTTACATTTACTGCCAGTTCTCAAATCAAGGGCGTAGAACGGACGAGAAGAACTGGCAAGAAACTCGCCGCCACTCTTTTTAATCGCCAAGTTTTTCGTTTTACATTTGTTTTGTAAGGAGTTTACCATTACACCATGTTCCACATGACATCTAGTAATTAACTATACTAGCCGATCCCCCCTGCCCCGGCAGATGTTCGCGGAGGGCATGTCGCGGCTGGGCAGCGTGTCGGCCGCGCAGGTGGGCCGCATGTTCCCGCGGCTGGGCGAGCTGTGGGCGCTGCACGCGGCGCTGCTGGGCCGGCTGCGCGCGCGCCAGCGGGCCGCGCCGCGCGTGCCCACCGTCGCGGACATACTGGCCGACGCGTTCGCCGCGCCCGACCATCACACGCTCAAAGCGGCCTATGGTAATGAATCACACAATGTCACACTTCGTTGACCTCCTCCCATCCCTTTTCACGCAATTAAAAAAACTTATTTCAATAAATAAATAAAAAAAATAAAAAAAAAAATTGCATGCACTACAATACAACTAATATATTTAAAAATAAACCACGTCATCCCACATCTCATAGTTTATTATTGTACTGGGGGTCCAAGATACAAGCTTGCTTAGTTTGGGCCCCAAATCTATTGTATAAATAACTTGTAATTGTAAATATGATAAATAAATAAATAAAAAAATAAAATGTCATACTTCGTTGACCCCCTACCACCCCTTGTCACACATCGTCAATCCACTCCCAGCCTTTGTCACACTTCGTCGACCCCCTCCCATCCCTTGTCACGCAATGTCACACTTCGTTGGCGCCCTACGACCCCTTGTCACACATCGTCGATCCACTCCCAGCCTTTGTCACTCTTCTTCGACCCCCTCCCATCCCTTATCAGGCAATGTCACACTTCGTAGGCCCCCTACCACCCCTTGTCACATATCGTCGATCCACTCCTAGCCTTTTTCACTCTTCGTCGACCCCCTCCCCCTCTTAACGTGTGACCTACTTTTAGGATAACCCCTAATGATGTATCGGTGCGGAAATAGGCATATTACATTTGAAAAAAGAATATCCAAAATATCGCCGGGCGTTTTTTTTTTAATAAATACTCAAACATGGTACCTACATTACATTTGAAAAAAGAATATGCAAAGTATCGCTTTAAGTCGAGTCGCCATAAAAATGTATGTAATTTCATTGCTTTGAACTAAAAAAGGGCCTGCTAAGTTGTACCGAAATCCTTTACTTTACTTTCATAGTTCGTTATTTTATTAATTTTACTTTCGAGTCTGAATTTTAAATTTGAGTATTATTAAAAAAAAAAACATGAAATTCTATCTTCGCTACATTGGTATACTGGATTGCCTGTTTTACATATTGTCTTATCATATGTTCACAGGCGAGTTCTGTTCCCGCCACCGCGACGCAGTGGAGGTGTTCAAAGACTGTTGCGCGCGCGAACCGAAACTCGCCAGGTTCATCAGGAAGTGCCAACAGAACCCTCTGCTTAGGAAGAAAGTATGTTAGAAAATAATTATATAATAATAGTAATATTTTTTCAGGATTTTAACATTTAACCAAAAGGAGCCTGAAATGTTTTTGACACTTCAGCCGGCCTAGCATGACAACCGCGACAAAATTTTGTCGACCGTTTTCTCGTGTTTTAATCGATTATCTCTTTATTTCTTCCGGGTCTAACATGACAATTACACTTAAACCTCGACTTTTAATATTAAAAATAGATATATTTGTCGATCGAGATACCTTTTCTATCAAAATTGTCGATGTCGAGACAATATATATTGCGATATCTTACATCTTCGTTTGCCTTCTTTCGTCCGCGACATATCTGGTGGCGGTCATGCTAGGCCGGCTGAGCGATAACACCATTTAAATATGTAATAATGTTGTTCGCAGGGTGTACCAGAATGCGTGCTGTTCGTAGCTCAGAGGCTAACGAAATATCCCTTACTACTGGAGCCCTTGTTGAAGACGGCAGGCGACGATCTCGTCGAAAGGGAGTTATTGCAGAAGGCTTTGTGCGGTGTTAAGGTAAGATTTGATATTATTTGGCCCGTTAGATACTTGGTTTTCGTAAAAAAAATGTTATAGAAGAGACAAACGGCGGTTCACTCGATGGCAAGAGATGCCGACCAGAGACATTTTGAGGATGTGTTGCCGGCATTTAGTTTTAAAATGTTTATAAATCGTGAACAACAGTTCACAAGGCATTTTAGAAATGTAACCAGTCAAATAGATAAAAAAGTGTCTGTACAATGTACCACTAAGAAAACTGTGAACTTTGTCGCCTAAAATGAGAGAAATGGTTTGACTTGTAATATTTTGTAGCAAATTATATTATACTAGCAAGAGGCTTCGAACGGGTGCAATGTAGATGTACTACACAAAAAATAGCCTATGTTACTCGCTGATAATGTAGCTTTCTATTGGTGAAAACAAATTGATGAAAGTAGAAGAAGCGAAAGTGGTATGTAAGGATCGGAGCATATGGAATTCCGTGATCTCTGCCTACCGCAATGGGAAAGAGGCGTGATGTATATGTATGTATGTATGAAAAAAATTGAAAATCGGTCGAGTCGTTTTTGAGTTAAATCGTAATAAACAAACAAAAAAATCCTTCCTCTTTACAATATTATTATAGATGTGGTGTAATTTTTAGGGGTAGTTATGAAACTCATTTTTGCAATATATACCGTGGACCAACCCTAAATAAATAATTGTGTTCGACTTTTTGCGTCATGTAAGAGAAATTTTCCACATAGGAAAATTTTTTTTCAATGTTTTTTTATAAAGAAACTGTATTATTATAGGAAATCTTAGTAGACGTAGACAACCAAGTGGCGGCCAAAGAGCGCGAAGACAGGAAGTTGGAAATATATCACAAAATTGACGCGAAATCCTTCGCCAACTTCCGCGGGAGGAAGTTCAAGAAGAGCGACATCCTGCAGGGGAATAGGAGTCTTAAGTGAGTTGATATAGATAGTTCAACTGTGCGCGCGGCTTTATGTGTGGGTAAACCTTGTATATATATGTGACTATGTGTGCTTGACAAGAGGTACAGTCTAGTACAAAATACAAATACATGATGTAACTAACACGATTTTGTTTTAACCTTTTGACCGCCATGTCAAAACGGCATCTCCGTGCCCTCTACGCCGAGCCTGAAAATCGACATTCATTATGTTGTTTTTATCATCAAATATTTGAATAACTGAAATGAAATTTTCTTCGCTTTGTACAATAAAGTAATGATTGGGGATTCAGTTTTTAAGATGTATTAATAAAACACAGTAAAGTAATGATTTAATAGGTTCATTTTGTATTTTTCTGTGAGCTGTTTTCTGTCTTGCTGTCGATCATAGCCGACGTCGGCGTCGAGGGCACGTTTGCGTTTGTCGAGCATAGCCGACATTGGCGGTCAAAAGGTTAAATATACATATATAGATAGATATATAAAACGTTTATTCACAAACACAGTACAACATGACAACAGCTTAAACTAACTATAACTAAATCTAGCTAGTACAGTCAAGTCGCAGTGTGCACTGCGGTTGCGAATAGGAACTGGCTCAGCATATGCTGTGACACTTTCATGTCACAACGCTGTTAATTCTGCCAGTCCCCGTTGGAGCGTAAGGCAGCTGCGCCAGCTACGTTCAATTTATGATAAATAATTAAATATGCCTATAAATTTATAGGAGCCAATACGAAATAAAAAGAAAAAATAAACAAAACTAAATACAAGATAATATAATTAAGTATTTGATATTAATAATGAATCTTTCAAAAAAAAATTAAAAATAAATAAGACAAAAAGTAAATAGAATAAATATATAGACATAGATATTCCTATATCTATATGAGTATATAATATATTATATATCTCTTCTATACAGGTTCGAAGGTGTGGCAACACTGATGCAGGGCCGAAGCAAGATGCAGACATTATTCGTGATCGTTCTGACAGATGTCCTGTTCTTTCTGCATGACAATAATAATAAATATACATTCTTCACACCAGATAATAAGGTAAGTTTTTATTTTTTGTTTTTTATATTGTTGAGGATAAAATTTATTACACAGGTTATATGATTATACAAAAAAATATAATTTAAAGTAAGTCTGTGTGTTATTTTTATTTTACTGATATCAAAGATCATAGATCTACATAGAAGCACAGGGCTTATCGACGCGCTTGGCATGATTTCTCTGGGGTGGGTAGAACTACTTTTCTTTGCCAAGTTACGCCAGTTAACATAGGCTCTGTTTTTTCCATGTATATATACCTTCTTTGATTGTACTACGTTAAAAAAGACACCAAACATATTATATTGTCTTTTATTAACGCGAGTATCACACATTTAAATAAAATACTGTATACCGGATTAAAACGCGATTTATTATTTATATTGTTTAAATTATTTATCCCGACGTTTCGGATGCTTTTCAGCAACCGTGGTCGCGGGGAGATAGTTAATCCGGTATACAGTAGTTTATTTAAACTCCGCGGTATTTTTTTTTACAGACGGGTGTAGTTTCACTTTGCAAAGTTTTGGTGCGGGAGAAGGCGGGCGCGGACGGCCGCGGCCTTTACATTATCTGTAGCGGCCCTTCGGACCCGGAGATGTTCGAGCTGCGCGTGCACAGGCCTAAAGACATCGCCAATTGGATACATGCTATAAGGTAATATCATATTCAGGGGCCTATAGGCCAAGTAGGCCAGGGCCTAGGGCTGCAAAATTTTAGGGGCGACAGAACTATGTGAACTTTAACGTTTAGAAAATCAATAATAACGGTATGCATCAGTTTCTAACAACACTGATTTATGTAATTTATCAAATACAGACTTTCCTTATATTATACTTTAATTTAATTCTTATATATCTTTTAATTCATCCTAGTTGAGCAGGGGGGCGGCATTGTTACATAGACCTAGGACGGCTAGCGTTTCAAAACCGCCCCTGCGGGGTTAGAACGCAAGACGCAAAACGATTCGACTGATCGTCTCGCTTCATTTTGATTGGTGTAGAGATCATTGTGATTGGTGTAGAGAGTCTCTAGAGAGTCGCGAGCGAAGCGAGACGATCAGTCGAATCGTTTTGCGACTTGCGTTCTAACCCCCCTGATCACATTGCATTTTTTTTCCTTTATTTTTTATTATTATAGTTAATTACTTCAAGATGTCTATGGTGTAATGGTTGCAGCTCCCTACAAACATTTTGTAAAACAAAAAACTTGGCGATTAAAAAGAGTGGCGGAGAGTTTATTGCCATTCTTTCTACGACCTTGATTTGAGAACTGGCCGTAAATGTAAAATTATAAGCATTATATATGTGTCATATTTTTAAAATTAATGTATTTATGTATGTGAGTTTATTTAAACAACTGTAACTTCTAAATGCACGCAAAGATTTAAATGAATTGGAATCCTTATTTTTATGTTAGATATCGACAGACGAGCATGAGGTTCACTTGATGGTAGGTGATACTTGCGTCGTCGACGTACATTTTACTTCGAGCATTCGGAAATTCATAGACTGAAAATGAAATCTATAAAAGGTGGTCGATATTCCTCCCAACCGTTAGTTACGAGACGTGGGGAAGACATGCTTACAGAAAATTATAAACATGTCGTCCCGGTGGGATTCGAACCCACGACCCATTGATGCACAAGGCAGGTGTTCTACCGAACGCGCCAACGAGCCCGTCATAAACGCTTATTGGTGTCGATAGGGCGGCGGTACAGAGTTGCCCTGAGGAAGTCGAGGAAAGTGAGACCGGCCCTCACGCGCCCTCCGCGGAGGAGAAACAGCGCCTCCTGGAGGCTCGGCACGAGAATATAAGACTGATTACTGGTAAGTCTGGAATATCTACTAAGAATTTAGATGTCCTGCTATAAGACCGTACCCACCCATCCAAGTACTGACCGCGCCCGACGTTGCTTAACTTCGATGATTGGACGCTATAAGACTTATATAAGACGTTTACAAAATGGCTAAGGTATGGTAGGAACAGCCTACTTAAAATACTTTTTACTTAGATACTTTTTTTACCTTCTGAATTCTTAGTATTCCATTTACAAAATGGCTAATTCATAAAAAAAATAACTACTAAAGTTTAGCAGGAATAGGTTGCGATAAAGTATTTGTATTAGAAATTATAACTTGTATCCTACAAATGACAGATTGACGATACGAATTTAAAATATTCTGAACCCTATGAGTCCCAGTTTAGAAGATGTATGAGAAACAGCCGAAATATGGGCTATGGACGTGTTATCAGTCCACTACCTTTATGGACTGTGAACTATGAACCTGATAATAATACTTTCGAAATACATTAAATGTGCAGAATATTTGATAATTTATTCTTTATGACACAGACGATACGCCACACCGGCACATCGAAGGTGAATAGCTTCATAATCACATTTTTGCATGACAGCATGACTTCTCGAAACTTCTACTAATATTAAAATTCTCACTTTGAATCTTCCTCTCACCTATTTCCGAAGTTATTGTATTCTAATTCGATTCTTTTTAAATTAGGGTTTCTGCTTGATCTGTTGTCTTTGATCTCTTTATATATTATGCCTTATTCTGATTAAAAGCTTATATTTATTGCCCATATCTAAAGTAATCCTTGTCGATACAACAGAAGGCCTAGCACGAAAAACTTGCGAAAAAGTATTCGTATCGTCGAGCTGTCATTTGGATGAAATTTCAAGTCATTTCTCATTCAACTGTCAGATTGACGATTCGAATACTTTCTCGATAGTCGTTCGTGCTAGGCCCTCAGCATATTCGACGGCATTCGAGACGTAAATACAGTTTTATTCTACACAAAAACATGATTTGAAGAAGATTGATTGAACAGACAAACAAATTAATCTTGCCACATTGGATGAATGCACTTTTCATTACTTTGGCACTTGTTTACAACAAGTAAACAGATCCAGGTAGATTATTGAAAATATCGTTTTTAAAAAAATATGACCGATACACAGGTATCGGGACAGCCCCATTTGTAAAAAAGGATAATTCGCCGGTTCCGGAGAGCAAAATGATAAATACCATATAAATATAAAGCAGTTATCATTTTGTTCTCCGGAACCGGCGAATTCAACGTAAAAGACAAAACGATTCTATACTGGTAGAAAGGCGATTCCACCACTCAAGTCCGAAAGCCGCGGCGGTTGTTATTAAGAAGTGTAGCGTTTCCTTACATCCCATGAACTTGATATTTCTCGACTTCCCAATAATGTTTTGCGCGTTATAAACTCGTATCGCGTATTTCTGACAAACGACAAGATTACGGAGCTATCACGTTTAGTTCCAGACTTTGCTGTAAGACTTGAGTGGTGGCGTCGACTCTCCATCTATTTTTACTGCCGGCCTAGCATGACCGCCACGAGATATGTCGCGGACGAGAGAAGACAAACTAAGATGCAAGATATCTCGATATATTATATCTCGACATCGACAATTTTGATAGAAAAGATATCTCGATCGACAACTATATCTATTTTTGATATTAAAAGTCGAGTTTGAAGTGTAATTGTCATATTAGACCCGACAGAAATAAAGCGATAATCGATTAAAACACGAAAAAACGGTCGACAAAATTTTGTCGCGGTTGTCATGCTAGGCCGGCTGATGAAAATGACAGTTATTGCCGTCATAAAAATTCTCTCTGACGTTTTTATTCGAAATTAAATTTCTATACATCATTAGTAAAAATTTAGCATCAACCAGTGTCTACTTTCCTTGGATCATATTTTGAGTATCAACGTTTTTCTCCTTATGACGACCATATTATATTCACATGTAGAGATGGGTGTCTATTACAGAAGCGCTACGGTCGAAGGATAAGGAACACGCCGTGCTCTTGGAAGAGAAAATGGCGTTGCACATGAAAATGTTCGGACACACAGGCGCTTCTACTCTAGAATTACCCAACACTGGTGAGTTTATAAATATATGTATGATCTAAAATGTAGGGGTACATGATGTTGATTTTACGACCATAATATATTTCTTTTAACTTTTTTTATGTTAGATGTCGACCTACTTTTTACTTCGAGCATTCCATAGAATGAGACCATAATATTCTGCCGTCGTACGGGTAAACGCAGTACTTGCAAAATGGCGGTTTCTGGTAAAGCACGGTAAAAGTATTTTTTATTAAAAAATACAGTTGAATTTAATATTTTTTAAGAAATTGTATTTATATTTAGTTTAAATAACGTGAATTGCGAATTGTACGCACTTATTTTTAAATTTAAATTAAAAAAAAAGGAAAATTTATATTTTGTCAAATACTGCGTTCTTTATTACGACGGCAGTATTACTACTGAGTAATATTATGGTCTCAGTACATACTGACACATCATCAGCCACGGCACGTACTCGTTTCTTTTAATTAAATTATTTTATTTTACCAATCAATCCATTTTAAGTTGTATAGCATCATCACGCCTTACATCTTATTGAACCTTCGAGCCGGATTGAAACCAGCGACCTATGGATTGTAACATCTTTCAGCGATATTATTTGTATATCTTAAGTATTTTATTCCCTAAATTTTAAAATTGAATAACTTTAAAACATAAAAGTTCATACTTTATGTTTTCAAGTTATCTTAGCACTGTACCCTTGATATGCGAAATTGTGTTTATTTCTTTTAAGCAAAGAAATGCGAGGTGGAACTGGCACTGTTAAAGGATATCCGCAATTTAAATATCTAAGATGCGTAGTCGGTCTTAAAAAAATTTAAAGGCACGTTTCATAAATGGACGCTGTTAAGCAATACAGTGTCAACCCACTAAATGATAAAAAAATATTTTTTTATACCAACCGCTTCCTTATGAGCTAGAGTATATATTTCAGATATATATCATATAAATCGTTTTAATAGCAAAACTATTGAAAAAACTAGTAGGCACGGAACCCTAACATGGTCAGAATATTTAATAATAATGCACTAAATTACTTTGATTGCTACCAAGAAAAACGATATACATTTAGTGTAATAATAATAATTACAAAAACATCTGTTTTTTTTTTTAAAGCAATTTAGTAAAACCTAATTAAAACTTCAAACTCAATTTTCTCCATTTTGAGACCATGTGGGTCGACACTGTATTGCATAACAGCGTCCAAATGTTGTATCTACTTAGGTGTGACGACAGTATTCCCCGGCGGCCTGGTGTTCCCGGACTACGTGCGCGTGGCGGCGCCCACGCCGGACACGCACGCGCTGTGGCAGGAAGTCTGCAAAGTGGTTAAGGTTAGTAGTAGGCACTTGTTAGGTACGTGTATCACCTTATTTTTTCAGATAAGACTCAGAAGGACGAAACCTTTTGAGTTAGTGTAACCTAGCATACACATTATTATGCAAAGTGAGAACAAAGTGTAAAGTGCAAGTGAACACAGTGATAATTATTAGTGTTAGTGTAATAAGACAATGTTTTTAAGGACACCAGTGGGTGAACTTTAAATTAAGAAAATAACCCTAGAAGATTAAGTTAAAATAGAACTGTTTATTAGCCTCTGTTGGCTAGATTACAGTAGCTTTAGATTAAAAAAAAAAACCTTATTTTTTATTTTATGTCAGACTAGCAACGCACCCCGACTTCACACTGGTACAATGTAGTGTAGCAACATAGCCTATGTTACTCGCTGATAATGTAGCTTTCTATTGGTGATAGAATTTTTAAAATCGGTCCAGTAGATTTTGAGTTTATTCATAACATACAAAAATAGAAATCTTTCCTCTTTATAATATTAGTGTAGATATCGACAGACAAGCATGAGGTTCACTTGTTGGTAGGTGATACCTCGGCCACAGAACATCAGTCGATGATGCGCTGTCGACCTAATTTTTACTTCGAGCATTCGGAAATCCATAGACTGAAACCGAAACGCGCAATGTGCACTTCGCGGTTTTTCCATCTATTGACGCCATGTCACAAAATGGCCGAAGCATTCTGTTAGTAATAGGAACATTTTTCTTAATATACTTAAAACCTTCCATACGTATTTATTTTGTAGTGGTGATAACAATAGAAATTAATAAAAATAAGTAGACGTAATTTTTACAAAAAAATATATCAACACTGAAAAGAAAATTGTTCCACGATTGGCATCGTCTACAGTAAATGTTGATCGATCTAAAATTATTTTAAAAATATCTTGTAATTTCGAGCCGAAATTTTTAATATCTTTACTAATATTATGAAGAGGAAAGATTTTTTTGTTACGATTTCACTCAAAAACTACTCGACCGATTTTAAAAATTCTTTCACCCATAAAAATCTAGCATTTACATTGCACCCGTGCGAAGCCGGGGCGTTTTGCTAGTCTGTATCTATGTCTATACTAATATATAAAGAGGAAAGATTTGTATTTTTTAATTTTTGTATGTTATGATTACTCAAAAACTACTTGACTGATTTTAAAAAATCTTTCACCAATAGAAAGCTACATCAGCGAGTAACATAGGCCATATTTTTGTGTATAGTACATCTACATTGCACCCGTGCGAAGCTGGGGCGAATCGCTAGTTTTAACCCTCGGCATGCCTGGTGACTAAAGTTCATGCTATGCCTGCCTTGTACCTGTCAGACCCGATTATTTCGATTTGTTTTTTTCTATATCTCTTTTTAGAATTTGCGATTTATTGCTTTAATAAGTATGTTGTATGTTTGTATTACTAACACTAAAAATAAAAATCATATAAGAAATTATCAAACTTAATATATTTTCATCAAATTAAACAAAACTTTTTTTTAATATATAGGAGGACATCCCGCGGTTCGTAATGGTCAGCTACTGAGAGCAGTTAGGCACGAAATTTAAATTTGAATGAACTACAAAAGATTACTCGTTGGCTTGGGTCTGACAGACCCATCAGGCATGCCAAGGGTTAAATAAACCGTTTCAAACATAATATTGTCTTTTATTAACGCGAGTATCACACATTTAAATAAAATACTGTATACCGGATTAAAACGCGATTTATTATTTATATTGTTTAAATTATTTATCCCGACGTTTCGGATGCTTTACAGCAACCGTGGTCGCGGGAGACAGCGTTTTAATCCGGTATACAGTATTTTATTTAAACGTTTCAAACATGTCACTCGTCAGGACGCGCTGGAAGTATGTAACGCGTACAGCGCGGGCGGCGGGGCGGGCGGAGCGGGTGGAGCGGGCGCGGCGGGCGTGGGGCGGAGCACCAGCTCGGCGGGGGAGCGCCACTCGCTGGCGTACGAGAGCCCCGCCCTGCCGCGTCGAGCGGACACCTTCGCGGGCTTCGACGCGAGCAAGCATCGCGCGCAAGGTATTTTTTTTTTTATCTATACTTAATTTTTAATTTTATCTATACTAATATTATAAACTAGCAATTGCCCCCGCAACCCCCCTTGTGGGTTGAATTTCGTAAAATCTGTTCTTAGCTGACCTCTACTCGGCGAAAGGAATATTCCTACCATATTTCAAGTCGCTACGCCTTATGGTTCCAGAGATATCGTGATGAGTGACTATATAGGTGGAAATCTCTTTTATATATATAGATGTGTAACGAGCCGAGGTCACGTTGTCGAACCGCGTGCTTCGTTTTTGACCTTCCCGCGCACTAGCTCAAAATGCTCGAAGGACCAATAAGATGTACGAGCTGCTGATGCTGTGCAACTTGAAGTGATATTCGATGGATTGATAGGCACGAGATAAACGGAGAAACTTTATTTTGATTATTAAATACTAAAAGAAATGCTAGTGCTATATGTATGATCGAGCCACGGATGTTATGTGAACTGATTATAATAATTATTGAAATGACGCGTGTCGGCGTAAATGCTGACAGCGCGGAACATAATGTACGAACATCGTACAAGTTTGTTTGTAAAGCTTTCACGCCAAAACTACTCGGTTGAGTAGTTTTGGCGTGAAAGCTTTAGCTTTAGATTATGTTATGTTTTTGTAAATAAAAATATGAAAAAATATGTTCTTAAAGTTATAATAAAATTATTGTTAGTTTTTTACCATCCAGCCAACATTAATATTCATGAGTAATATTCTACTGAAAAAGCCAATGTTTTCCGTTTAGTTATTGCTACCATTAATTCTTATTTAGCTAAATGTTTATTTAATATTTTTTTTATTTTCCCACAAAATAAAAAAAAACTTTAACTGGGAAAATAAACTACTATACTCGATCTATAAAATGCATATAATTTAGTTAAGGCTCGTTTCTAAAAAAAAGCGACACTGAAACTCCCGTTCTTCTTAAAAACAACATCAAACTTATTGAATTATTTATACAAAAAGCAATTTAACCTCCCTCAAATTGTAGGCGTAACTCTCCGCATGTCAACAGACACCCCAATGCAAGACGGAGAGATCGCGGAGAGCGGCGCGAGAGATGCGGAGAGCGGCGGGAGGGAGGCGGCGCTGAAGCTGCAGCACGCGATATACACGCTCACCTGCATCGTGTGGCAGCAGCTCACCACCATACACAGGTGAGTTCGGTGGTGACTGACAGGCTGAAAGAAAGAAAGAAAAAACATTTATATCACAAAACACTCACAGGATACACTTAATCAAAATGAAAATAAAATAAGGTACAAAAAAAAACTATACATCGTAATTAAACTATTAATTAACTTAACTCTAAAGAGTTCCTGTGCAGTGCAGGAAATGGATCACCGACTCAGGATTATCTGTGACACAGCCGCGGCTATGACACAGCACTGATATTCAGCTGACTTTTAATGTCAGATATTGACAGACGAGCATGAGGTTCACTTGATGGTAGGTGATACCTCAGCCACAGAACATCAGTCAATGATGCGCTGTCAACCCAATTTGTACTACGCAATATATACTTCACGATTCTATCTATGAATCGTTCGTTACCCGGTCGGAATTTAGATGTTCCTCCCACCCGATCAATGCCCGAAGTTATCAGACGTGGGGAAAACATAATGTCAGTGCATCAACACTCCCTGGGCGCCACTGAAAATCAGTGTTGGGGTCACATCCGGCTCCAACGTATACTGAGTGGTGTTCCAATTCGGAGGTCACCAAATATTGTAGTGTCTCTAATTGTCTTTTTCCTTTTGTTACTGGTATTATTGTATATTTGGTGATTTTATCTGAATAAAGATTTTCTATTCTATTTATTCTATTCAAAATTAATAATGAGACAAAAGGATATCATGTTTAACTTTGCATGTACAGTGCTAAATAGTGGAGTAATACCCCCCGAAATTTCTATGGAAAAAATGTCGACTAGTGTCACCTTAAAGCCGAGAAGCAGGGCTTTTTAACCAGGGACTGAAACCGGTTAATTTTTATTTTCCAGAATACGTATCTGACTGAGTTACCATGATATTAGTTTTAAAGAGTAATACACACTAAACTTACCAAAGTATTTTTTTTCAATAAGTATGAATAAAAACGAAAGAATATTAACAAAAACCTTTATTATACCGGTATAACTCCCATAGTAAATTAACCGGTATTCAGTCCTTGTTTTGAGGAGGTTCTCAATTCGTCTGTATGTTGTTTTTTTTGTAAGAATTTAAAGTATAATAAAATATGTGTTTCAGCCTCGAGGCGCAGGTGTGCGCGTGGCGCGCGAGCGGCGGCAGCGCGGCGCGCACGCACGACGCGCAGCTGGAGGAGCTGCGGCACGCGCAGTCGCGGCTCACGGCCGAGCGGGCCGCGTGGGAGGCGCAGCGCGGCGCCGACAGGGACGCGCTCGCGATAGGTGACGTGCTGATGTGTTTATTGAACACTTTGTTCATCATCTATACTATACTAGCGACCCTATAGGTGTTTTGACAAAAAAAAGCAGGGGTTGGTAATAGAAGAGTGAAAATATAGGGTTGTATGTATTTTTTAATGCCACATGTAATAAAAAATAAAATCAAAAATATATTTTTTTTAATCGGTCGAGTCGTTTTTGAGTTAAATCGTAACAAACAAAAAAAAAGTGAAACCTTAGTGGGGCATGGGGCAGACCCATGTGTCTGTTTTCTGGTCATTATTCTTTTTTTACATGAAAGTAAGTGATCTGCCGACCTAGCATGACAACCGTGACAAAATTTTGTCGACCGTTTTCTCGTGTTTCAATCGATTAATTATCGCTCTATTTCTTTCGGGTCTAACATGAGAATTACACTTAAAACTCGACTTTTAATATCAAAAATAGATATATTTGTCGATCGAGATATCTTTTCTATCAAAATTGTCGATGTCGAGATATAATATATCTTAGTTTGTCTTCTCTCGTCCGCGACATATCTCGTGGCGGTCATGCTAGGCCGGCTGATGTGTTCATTGAACACTTTGTTCATCATCTATACAATACTAGCGACCCGCCCCGGCTTCGCACGGGTCTAGATGTTTTGACAAAAAAAAGCAGGGCTTGGTAATAGAAGAGTGAAAATATAGGGTTGTATGTATATTTAATAATAAAAAATACACACTCACATAATAAAAAATATTTTTTTTTTCGGGTTTAAGGTAGGTATAGTTGCCGAGATGTAACTTGGCAAGCGTCGTTAGATGCGCAGAGTTCATTTTTTAGGTCTCTTTGGTTATGTAGCGGGACGCGGGGAAGAAGCTAGCATCGTTCCGAGCGGCGATTGGTTGCTCAGTCGACACTTGTATCTCGCAGTGTGTCGACGTTCCGTTCGCTATCCAGTACACTTCCGTGCATTACAATTTGAACCTTTTGTTTTTTGCGTTTTTGTTTTCATTTTCTATATAGTAATTTTTTTAACACAACTGTATATATTTTATTTATAACAAATAATATATTACTATCCTTTGTTTAACTTTCTTCCAAATAGACATATTTAAACATAAATTTTGGAAATAACTAAATAAATAAATCCAACTAATTATTCTAAAATATAAATAAAAATGTATAAATCTGATAATAATAAATAAAAATAATAAAATACTATATAATTATTCAGCAAGCCTTTTAAAGGTGAGCATTTTTTGGCACGAAGTGTACATGCGCGAACTTACCCCCACTACGCCAAAACTTTGCCAAGTTACATCTCGGCAACTATAGTAGCTGATTCTCAGACTTACTGATATGCATAAAAAATTTCATTTCATACACTTTTTTTAAATTTCATATTTGGTCTATAAAAGCGATATTTTGTGTATTCTTTTTTTGAATGTAATATGCACGGAACAGAAGAAGTAAGTAGAAGTGCGATGTGTCATAATTTGTACCGGATCGACTGTCGCCAAATTCACACAAATGAATGGAGTATTTAACACT
Source organism: Anthocharis cardamines (assembly GCA_905404175.1). Classification (NCBI taxonomy): domain Eukaryota; kingdom Metazoa; phylum Arthropoda; class Insecta; order Lepidoptera; family Pieridae; genus Anthocharis; species Anthocharis cardamines. The sequence continues at coordinate 2,549,990 of FR989974.1, forward strand.
GCACACTGTTACAATATTTATTCAATTCGTTGTTTTTATTTAACTTAAAACAAGTTAAATCACACTGGTCCTACAATTTATAATATATCTTAGGTCTTTGTGATAACGGTTAATTTGGCTTAGCGCACATAGTTCATACGACGTTTTGTAATATTAAAACAAACTAATATATAATTACTGAACTAAACTTTATGTGATAGATACAAAGATGATTTCGGCTGACTGTGATCGATTAAGCATCACCATGCTCAATTGTGATACGCGTACCACGCCTACTTAGCACTTCCACTTATTTTTCTTGTTCTGTGGTAATATGCCTATTACCGCGAATATTTAAATAAAATATTCTTGAGTTTGATCAGTAACTATATGGAAGTTGTGGTAACATGGGGCTGACAATAGGTATGTTCTTACAGAGAAGCGGCAGCTCCAAGCGATGCGGCAGGAGTTGGAGGAACAGCAGAAAGATGTGGAGCAGCAGCGCGAGAGACTGTACCGGAGGCTGGAGAGGCTGCAGCAACATGGTATGCCTCGTCATGAACATGTGAAAATACACACATAAAAAAAAGGGAAAATGAGTGGCCGAAAATAAGACTGCTTAAAGGTCACCATTACCAGCCGGCCTAGCATGACCGTCACGAGATATCTCACGGACGAGTGAAGACAAACTAAGATGTAAGATATCTAGATATATTATATCTCGACATTGACAACTTTGATAGAAAAGATATGTCAACCGACATATGTCTACTTTTAATATTAGATGTCGAGTTTTATGTAAGTGTCATGTTAGGACCCGGAAGACATAAAGAGATAATCGATTAAAACACGAGAAAACGGTCGACAAAATATAGTCGCGGTTGTCATGCTAGGCCGGCAGGCAATAAATTTTTAAAAACAAAAACACGGTATGCTTATATTTGAATGAATGAATTTTATATTGCGTTTTATTAACGCGAGTATCACAATTCCTATATCAACTCCATAGGAATAGAGGGCGTTAGTTTGGCAACTTTGTGACATTTCGAATCAGACAGCTGTCACCTTTCAGTCTGCCTATAACCCCGTTTGCTGAAAAGCATCCGAAATGCCTGGATAAATAATATAAATAATAAACCGCGTTTTAATCTGGAGGCTGGGGGGGGGGGGGTTATGAATGGCCTCTAATCGGCGATATCCTCGCGTGTCAAACTCTGTGTCTTCGGTCGCCGGTTAGATCGAGTAAGTGCTATACAAATTCTACTACTACCCATTTTCCCGACATTACATTCTAGTTGCCGTCGCGACGGTCCGAAAAATTCTCAGTTTTTACTATAAGTTATTACAAAAAAAACGCAAAAAAACGATTTTTGTGACCTTTGACCTTGAAATTTAATAGTTGCGTACATCCTACCATATGTAGGTTTTGAGACAACTTTTAGGGTGTCAATATACGAGTATTTACAAACTTACATCTCGAATTCCGAGGTGAACTTACTATAATGACTGGACTATAACCATATTAAATATTTTGCATAGGTGGGTCGCAAGAAGAAATAGCCAGTGTAGGGACTCTGTCGCCGGACTCCAGCGTTAGCGATACCAACCGGAGGAAGGAACCCAAATGGCGTAGTAAGTATAATTATATTTACGTGACTGACCAAATACTCAAACGCTGGTGATATCTTTTTTTTATGTTAGATATCGACAGACGAGCATGAGGTTCACTTGATGGTAGGTGATACCTCAGCCACAGAACATTAGTTAATGATGCGCTGTCGACCTACTTACTTTAGGCATTCGGAAATCCATAGATTGGTGCTGAAACGCGGAATATGCCCTTCACGGCTTTTCCATCTATGAACGGTGGTTCGTTACCCCGTCGGAATTTCGATATTCCTCCCACCCGATCAATGCCCGAAGTTACCAGACGTGGGGAAACATGTCCATCGCTACATAGCACCCATATATGCTTTTTCTACACAGCACCCGTTTATTTTATTAGAAAATATTTAGAATAAAATTTTATTTTAATAAACAGCCAGTGAGCGCTTGTTGCGCGCTGTCGCTTCGCTACAAAAGTATTCAACAAAAATATTTAAATAAAATACTGTATACCGGATTAAAACGCGATTTATTATTCAAATTGTTTAAAATATTTATCCCGACGTTTCGGATGCTTTTCAGCAACCGTGGTCGCTGGGAGACAGAAAGATGACAGTTGTCTGATTTTTGAAATGTCACAAAGTTGCCATATTAACGCCATCTATTCCTACGGACTTTAGATAAGCCAAACCACTACATACGTTTCGACCAACTGAAACTCCTTGCAAGAGAAAGTAGATTCTTTCCCAGACTACTACGTGATACGTTTTAATCCGGTATACAGTATTTTATTTAAATGATTTAAATGATACTCGCGTTAATAAAATACAATATTAACAAAAATATTGATATACATGTATAACCTGGCTTCGCAGACAATCGCGGCTCCACGGGCTCGGAGTCCGCGGGCCCGCTGCCGCCGCCGCAGCTGCTGTCCGCGCAGAACGAGACGCGGGCCATCGTGCGCGCTCCCGTGCAGGTCGGTTTTCGGTTGGGGGTCAGTGGGGCGGGTGGGGAGGTTTTAGGGGTCAGTGGGAAGGTTTTAGGGGTCAGTGGGTTTATTTTTAGGGGTCATACAGGTGGGCTTTTTTATAGGATAGGAGTAAACGGGTAGAGGGCTTAGATTGTTGAGGGTTGAACGGGCAGGTGGCTCAGTTTTTGTGTATAGGATAGGGGTGTATAAATGGGTAAGTATCGGTGTTTTTAGGGGTCAAAGAGGCAATAGACTTACGGGCTTAATCATAAACGTATTGTAAGCTTGATTTAGTTAAAATATGTTTTGTTTCGCTCTATTAAATATTAAAAGACTACAGAACGAAAGAAGCAAAACATATTTTAACTACATCAAGCTTATAATACGTTTATGAATAAGGCCGTTAGTTTTTAGGGATCAAACGGGCATGTTGCTCGGCTTTTTTGTATAAGTTAGGGAGTCTTCGGGTTAGATGGCTCAGTTTGTAGGGGTCACAGGAGCAAAAGGCTCAGTTTTTAGGGGTCATACAGTCAAGTGTCATCAAGTCATCTCCCATAAACATGTAACCTGCAGGCCTGCAGGTGCCTAACCAAGCTTTGAGAAATGAATAGCTTTAAAATGTACTCTTGTATGTCAAATCGCCTATAGTGAGTTCAATTCATCTTTGCGCGCGTGTGTGCCAGCTTTTGTAATTATACAGCCTTTATTTGTGTGGCAGTGATGCGGCAGTCGTCGTCTGAGCAACACGTGTTATATAGCTTTTTTTTGTACGGGTATAGTCGTTAAAAAAATTAAGTTTATAATCAAGATATGAAAAAAATAGAACTGTATGATTTGATTAAATAAATGAAGAAAACCATATTTGTTATAACATTGATGATATACTTAAAAAAAAATTAAACACAAACTAGCCCAAATGTAGAGACATAACTGCTGGTTCACTCTCACATAATGACACACTCACATAATGAAAAATTCACATCACATTTCTCGTGTTTGTAATGGTACATTATAAGCTTTATAACCTTATTTTTACGTTATATACGATTTATTTCAACATATCGTCGGTTCAAAAGTAAAACTCACTAAATGTCATTTTGAATAAAAATATTTCTTACTACTATTACTTATTTTGAGCGTAAACATAACAAAAATATGAAACGCAATACGCACGCAAACGCATTACTAATAATTGGTTCTTGTCTTAGTTAAAATAAGCAATAACAGACAAAACATTGTTTTATTCAAAATTACACTTAGTGAGTTTTACCTTTGAATCAACGAGTGCTAAAAATTGAAACAACCAATTAAATATAACCATTTATTTGTATGGATAATTCGCAGCAAATGGTGAAACAGCAGTTACCACTGAAGCTGGCGAGCGGGAAGTCACAGCAGCCGCCGCCGGGCTACCACCGACTGCACGAGTCGCCCAGCGACGTGAGTATACTTTAAGAATAAGTTTTATACAACAAAGCAAGTATCGGTATTTTGGTACCGGTAATTAATAAAAGATGCGTGTTAAGGGAAGTAACGGTATTTTGGTAACGCTAAAAATACCGGTACCTAACAAAAGATGCGCGTTAAGGGAAGTAACGATAAAAATACCGGTTACTCATAAAATATGCGCGTTAAGGGAAGTAACGGTATTTTGGTACCGGTAAAAATACCGCCTTTATGCATCTCCATACAGTATTATCTTTAGCTTATTTACGGAATTCTGACTTTTCTATAGGTAGATCAAAAAATCTTATACATGTATCAGTATGCATGAATATTTGTAATTATGGACTATTTAATAGTTCAGATAGAAACACATTTTAAAGATAAACTCATTTTTAAGACTTGTTGTTGGGCTGCATTTTACTTTCCCATGAGCGCGGGTTCGAATTCCGCAGTACAGTTTTTCAGTTTATGATTTTCTGAATGCTCCAAATCCAAATTTATTTAGTTCGTCGATCCATCATCAAGTGATCACATTTGTCTGTCGATATCTGACTTTACAAAAATGGCGTTGCATATTTGTGACAACTGTTAAGTTCTCAAAAAACTTCAATATTTTTGATAGCTACTCAAAAATATTAAAGTTTTTTGTAAAAAATATGTACTAATTATACTCAGACATATATGTATCATAATATACATCTAACAGATCAAATGGTTGGTTTTTCAGGACGCTGAATATCCAAACGTTTTTTAGGAAAAGTTTTTGTTTGTAAGTAAACAATGTAATCGATGTGTTTAGTTTCAAAATTGTACCTCATTCGTTGCGGTAGCTGGCGTAGTAGAAATGAATTGGCTTTTTTTGGTTTTATTTTGAAATACAACCATTTTATCTGTTGTGCTTTTGTTGTTGCACGCTTCTTAACTTGATAATTTCACTATAATATATGTATATATAAATTTATTAACAATCCTATAGAGAAATCCTGAAAATTCCCGTATAATATGAACTAATTCTTATATTCGTACTGATATTTTATCGTAAAAACGAGTACACATTTTAATGAACTTTAACCAGATTAATAGGCGAAAACACTCGAAAAGTCTGGATAAATAATATAATTAATATATCCATTTTGATCCGGTCAAAGTTATATCATTTAACAAGTGAATCTGACAAATTCAAATCATTTATTCATTTAGGTAACACAATGTACACATATGATATATCCTAATTTTACATTTACTGCCAGTTCTCAAATCAAGGGACTGTATTATGTGTATTACTGTGTAAGGAATGTAGAAGGGACGAGAAGAACTGGCAATAAACTCTCCGACACTTGTTTTAATCGCCAAGTTTTTTATTTTGCAAAATGTTTGTAAGGAGCTGCAACCATTACACCATGCTCCACTTGACAACTTGAAGTGATTCATTACAATAATAAAAAAAAACAAAGATTTGTCCTCTAACAGCAGTAAGCATGGTGAAATAGGAGCACGCACTTACAATATAGTGGGAACAACACGCATACACACAGTCGAAATAACTAATATCACCGCATACACGAATTCAAGTCCGACCTGTCACCACAAGTAGCACCCGTTCACGAGCATGACGCATGGCCAGCCATAGACCCCTTCGCATTTGTATGCATTATTTTCGACCAAGGGCCTAGCACGAACGACTTTCAAGAAAGAATTCGATTATCATCGAACTATCGTTTGTATAAAAAAAGTAATTGGAATTTCATACAAATGACAGACGATACGAATACTTTCTAGCACGTTGTTTGTGCTTAGGCCCTTTAATTCTCCATACAACTGTCAGATTGATACTCATATTGGCTATAACGATTCAACCAATCTGAGACCAAAGCGCGATCTCACTAGCTCAAATCATAGTATTTCAGTCAAACACGTATTTTGGAAAATAAAAATTAACCGCTTTCAAGCCCTGGTCTGAAGTGATACAATTTATAATTTCGAGCCTCTTTTTTAGGAATGTATGTCCGGTAAAATTATACTGCCTCTTGTAAGTCAAACTCGACTAGCACTCAGTCTCATCCAATATTCAGCGTGTAAAGACGTGTTAACATCATTCCAGCACAACCAAGGTCTAGTAATACATCACACGCGCACCGGCAGCTCTCCTGCGCAGATGCCGTCGCAACAACCCGCCAACAACAAAGCCACCAGGTAACATATAGTAAAGATCATAGATTTACATAGAAGCACAGGTGCATACTAACTTTTGGCACAGAAAAACTAGTTCTACTTTTGACCTGTAGAGCGCGCGGCAATGTATCGGTGTGACACACAGATCTAAACAGTCCGCTGACTCCTCCCCTCGCGTTATCTCGCTCGCTCTTACGAACGAACGGCAATAACGCTCTACAAGCGGCTGGGTGCGAGAGAGTGCGCGCTATGACTCCAGCGTCAGAGTGTCGTCCCCAGGGACACTAGCAGTCAACTCATCAGTAAAGAGAACCTGCTGCCATTCGTTCAAATCCCAATGACGATGTTCTCGCGCATAGCTTAATCGGTTTACGCGGTGACGTCTCTGAAGTTTTGGGCCTTTGGCAGGTATATACGACCCTAAACCAACTTCTTCAAATTCTACTCCTCGAACGTCTTCCAGTTCATTTCAAGCTTGTACAGCCGTTAGTCGCGTATTCCTACGAACTCCAAGTTGTAAAAAACTGTCATCTCGCCTCGATGTACATCTTTTTCTACCTTGACCCCTCCTCCTCACAAGAGAATTAGACGATCTGTACCGCTGGATGCTGCGATGAATCGTTGATACTGGTCGACGAAGCCTTGAGGCAATCGATCTGTAGGTATGGCCATTTCTTCTCATTTGTTATATATATGTTGTAGATGTTAAGTCAGGCATAATAAAGAGCTTTTAATAAACAGAATTGCCTATAGAATAACAAATTTATAAAAAACCATTAAGTGCCATTTTTCAAAAAAATTACAATTACGTAGTTATTACTCGAACAAGTTGACAAAACGTATTGTTCGGGAAAATAAAACAAATGATGGAAAAAGTTTTATGTCATCTAATTTTCTATTTTCAAATTTGACAATAAATCAAAAAAGTATAACTGGCCAGTTCCTCAAGTAAAATATTTTAAAATCCTGCTTTTTTTGTGTTCCGCTAATTGTGCCGGTGTGTATATATATGTATGTATGTAATTAATACAATATTTTCTCTTTCAGAACAAACACATACCCAAAACTACCGGACAAATTTCGAGTAAGATCACCGGAAGCGTCACACCCCCCGCTCCCCATCCCCACCCCCGCACCAAACCCCCCTCCAGAAGAGGAAGTGATCTACTTCTGACAATCAGATAGTCACCCGAACAGTAAATCTTGAGGCTGCCGATTGTTCTAAACCCTCCGCTAGGACCAGAGAAGTGTTAGTGGAAAGACTCACGTGTTAGAGGTCTGTTGAATAGTACTTAGAAGTGTTTGTATTATACCAGGTATAGTAAATGAGGAATTGAATAAGGTCTGTTTGTTGATGAGGGTTTAGGACGCGTTTCCACCAATGCGGAGCGATGATGAAAAAGTGTCTTCCGCTACGCTCCGCATTGGAAACACGTATAATAATATGTATGTAGTTTTAGTAAATATAATCGATTTCGTTCTAATGCTCATTTTGTTATACAATCGAATCACAAGTTACTCTAGTATCAATTAGGGGAAAAACTCCCTAAGCATTATTTTAAATATATGTACAAAGAAAATTTGAGTATTATCACCAATTCGGCGATAAGCAAAGCTTCATTGAAATTAAGAATCACATAATTCGAAATTTAAAATAATCTGTTGGCTTTCCTTAGTGAAATAGTAATTGACAGATTGTTCGAAATTTAAAACAATCTATTGGTTTTCATTATTGAAATTGGAATTGACAGATTGATCGAAATTTAAAACAATCTTTTAGCTCAGCTTAGTGAAACAGAAATAATTCGAAATTTAAAATAACCTAAGCTTTGCTTAGTGAAATTTAAATTGATAATCACATAGTTCGAAATTTAAAATTATTAGTTAGCTCTGTATTGATGGATGCAGTGGCATTTTCAACCTTATATTATTTATACTTCTCGAATAATAACTAAAATTATCGATAAATTGTATCTGGCAATAAATACTTATTATTAATTATACCAAATTACATATCGGTATGAGAAATATCATTTAATCTATGACATTCCATTTATATGATCTCTTGCATTAGTATTTTATTTATTTTGTATCTCTGTGATGCGTTGGCAACTATCTTATTAGCTGGTAGATATATCGAAAATAAGTGAATGTAGACAAATAATTAAACAAATTAGTTATGCATTGGGTGTATAACAATAATGGAATCATAAATAAATAAATAAATAATTAAGAATAACTTGATAAATCTTAATTATTATGACGTAACGACTTAAACGATGAAATCTTATTTTTAAAAAGTCTATTTGGCCCCTTAGGGATGAGTTACTAAAAATCTGTTAGTCACTTTGGGGATGAGTTACATAAAATCTATTCGGCCCCTTGGGATGAGTTACTGAAATCTATTCGGCTCTTCGGGGATGAGTTACTGAAAATCTATTCGGCCCCTTGGGGATGAGTTACTGAAAATATATTCGGCCCTTTGGGGATGAGTTATTGTAAATTCTTCCAATGTTTTAGATATTCCTTAACGTTAATTTGAAGTCATAGTGTGAGAGCCAGCGCCAGATATTAAAGTATAAAAGTAAAATGAACATCTCCAAATATGCCAAATGACATATTAATTGTTCTTTGTAGGAGTTTTCTTGTTCTAACGTAGTGATTTAGGTAAAATAACGTTTAGAAAGTAGAGGATATAAGGATATTGTTATGCGTTTAAATTTTGTAAATAAATAGTTGTTGAATAACGTTTTGACGTAGAATAGAGAAAATATGGCTACGTTAAATACTTGGATCGTACTACGATCTATTAGAATAGTATTATTTTCATCTTTATGCGAGAACAGGACACCACGGGCTTTGACGGGCTCGTTGGCGCGTTCGGTGGAACACCTGCCGTGCGCATCGATGGGTCGTGGGTTCGATTCCCACAGGGAGGACATGTTTATAATTTTCTGTACACAAGTCTTCCCCACGGGCATTGATCGGGTGGGAGGAATATCAAAATTGCGACCGTTCATAAATGGAAAACCGTGAAGTGCATATATCGCATTTCGGTCTCAGTCTAGGGATTTCCGAATGCTCGAAGTAAAAAGTAGGTCGACAGCGCATCATTGACTGATGTTCTGTGGCTGAGGTATCACCTACCGACAAGTGAACCTCAAGCTCGTCTGTCGATATCTAATAAATACATGTATAGCACCGTCTCGTTCTGTCGTCAAGGACAACCGCAATAATATTTCTTAAAAAAATGGCCGTACGGCTCCTGTTGTCTATCATAACACCGAATTACAATACATTCCGCCGCGCTCAAAGTCGCAATATTAAATTTAATACATCATCAAAGAGGCGCCATATAGAAAAAATTATCGTTAAATAAAAATTAAGATATTCTGAGTAATATAGGTTATGACAAGTCGAATATTAAATTGCATACGTCATCAAAGTGTCGCCATAAAAAAATCGTTAAAAAAAGATATTCTGAGTAAGACATCACTGTTGTTCTGAATATTAAAGTACTTTTATTTAAAGACTAGAGGGCTTACTCATAAACGTATTATAAGCTTGATACAGTTAAAATATGTTTTGTTTCTTTCGTTCTGTAGTCTTTTTATATTCTATAGAGCGAGACAAAACATATTTTGACTATATCAAGATTATAACGTTTATAAGTAAGACCGTAGATGTTTTCGTTCAGAAAATTTTAATTATTATATTATGTGTCGTATCAAAGGCGGCTATCTGACATTTTTGGTCCGGCAATCTACAAAAATAAAATAGTAAGTTCTTGTCATTTAGACTGTTATGTTTTTTTATATATTTGGTTTTATCTTTTATTTTTAATATTAATAGATACCTTAAACATGCAATGAATACCTAATACAAAAATAAAGGAGAAAAATGTTTTCTTTTTTAAATTGCTAACAATCAGCCATAAGTCAGATAGCCGCCTTTGATTCTATACGACTCATATTACTACCTAGCAGCTAATATTGGAAGAAAATGTACCTTCTACCCCTTATCTCTATCAATTTTCAAGATAAATAGGTCTAGTAGTTTTTTTTCATTACTGAGCAATAAATATCAACACATATTTGCACTCAATTGCTTTATTACCTTTAGCTGTCCAAGCTAGATAGGATCTAGGCAGTTAACTAACTAAGTTAGGTTATTATCTAACTAAGACGTTACGCCTAGAAAGGACTTTCAACATTGTGAAACTTGGTTCTTACATTTTGATATTGCTCAAACTTATTTTCCGCCTCAAGTAGCTTCTTGAACTGCACTTCGTAAATTAGTTAAATTGAGAGTATATTAAAACATCGACTTAATTCTAACACGACTCTATACAACGTTTCGAACTATATAACTACTTCATATCTTTGAAGTAATCGTGTTATTGAAAAAAAACGTCTTCTAAAAGCTTTGTAGTAACTAAAGGCATCGGAAATAAACTTGTTGAGTGGAGTGAATATATTTGACGACACTTAGTGTCGAGGTGGAACTTCACTTGGGTTATTTTTAAGCATATGGAACAACCACGTGTATATGTTGTACATATGTATATACATATACCACAGTTATACAAAGCAAAATGTATGTAAATCGTTTGTAGTAGAAATGGGTTACTCAGCGTAATTCTTTGCATTGTGATGCACATGGTGTAATGGTTGCAGCTCCTTACAAAACATTTGTAAAACAAAAACTTGGCGATTAAAAAAGAGTGGCGGCGAGTTTCTTGCCAGTTCTTCTCGTCCGCTCTACGCCCTTGATTTGAGAACTGGCAGTAAATGTAAAACTAGAAGCATTTAATATGTATTTTTTATTGACGTTCATAAGTGTACAAATTCAAATTCAAAAATCATTTATTCATTTAGGTAACACAATGTACACTTATGAACGTCAATAAAAAATACATATTAAATGCTTCTAATATTACATTTACTGCCAGTTCACAAATCAAGGGCGTAGAGCGGACGAGAAGAACTGGCAAGAAACTCGCCGCCACTCTTTTTAATCGCCAAGTTTTTGTTTTACAAATGTTTTATAAGGGGCTGCAGCCTGCAACCATTACACCATGTTCCACATGACATCACACAATTAACTATAATTATCAAAAAAAATATATATATATAAACGAAAAAATAAAACATCATCAGCAGTATGTATGGTGAAATAGGAGCACTCACATTCTAGTGGGAACAACACGCAAATACATAGACGAAATAACTAATATCACCGCATGCACGAATTCAAGTTCGACCTGTCATCACAAGTAGCACCCGTTCACGAGC